>JARWIR010000008.1:22899317-25299317 GCA_029959085.1 Nemophila menziesii
AAGATAATTGACAAAATCCCAAAGGAGATATGTCAAATAATAAATAGTTATTTGAACCCTCAAGCCTATATTGGCTTGTCCACCCATGAGTTTTTCTACTTGGTAGGCTGAGATGGTTAGGGTTCACCTGGACGAGACATGATAAAATTTGAAATTATCTTGGCATGTGCTCGACTCGTAATCTCATTTTCAAAATGGTGAGCCAGGAATCCAAATCAACGACACTATTTACCACTTTAGTTTTCTTTTTCTTTAATTGAATAAATAGTTTTTCACTGTCAAAATTGGGTGTTTCCATTTTGGATTTTAGAAAAATATATCAAAGTATTTATAATCCGTAGACTTTACATATTTCACGAATTGTTTTGAATCTATGTAGAGTGTTTATAATCCATATATACTTCACAGATTTTACGAATTGTTTTAAATATATGTAGAATATAACATATTATTCTTACAATTGTATGTAGATAGTGACGAATTCTAATAAACTTGAATGAATATCAATTTTCTTCTAAAAAATATTCGAATCTTCCCCAATGCAAGTTTCAAGTTGTTTAACTAAAATCTAAGTGT
Organism: Nemophila menziesii; assembly: GCA_029959085.1. NCBI lineage: Eukaryota > Viridiplantae > Streptophyta > Magnoliopsida > Boraginales > Hydrophyllaceae > Nemophila > Nemophila menziesii. Next base: position 22,899,894 of record JARWIR010000008.1, read on the forward strand.
AATTTTTTCCCTTGATTTATAAAAATAGACCGGAATACACATATGTTCCAAAAAGTAGTAAATATACGAGGGATATATTTGAAACATTAGTATATTATACAGTGGTATATCATATATCGGTATTTTGCATTACACAAAGTCACAAACAAGAAATTAACACCAATATTATTAGTTTTTGAATATTGACTGGATTTCATTTAAACAAATTTTAAAAGGGGTATTTGTGCTAAAGAAGTACCATAGTTAGTATTTATGCCCATGAAAACTTTACACTATAGTGATAGACACGCATACATAGTTAAATGTAACGAATCCCTTCTTCCATCATTTTAACAGTTTTTTTGTTCGAAAATCATTCTAACAAAAGATGAAGAGAAAAAGACAATATAATTGCTCCCACCACTATTCATTCCATAATTTCTTCATATCCCGCATTACTTTACTATGCAAAACTTCTCTCTCCTAACCCTACAATAACGAATCAAAATCAATGAAGCAAGAGCAAAAACGAATTAATAATTGATTGGCATGAAGATTTTTTTGAATACAAACGAACAAAGTCAAACGGATGAGAAACATTTGAAGGATAAGCTCTACATTTTAAAAAACCTCTCAAACACACACTAAACTAATACTATTAAGCCTTTTTCCCTCTTCTCATGAAAATGAGCCTATATTTATCTCTTTCGTTAATATTAGACTCATAAAACTATCAATTGATTGTTTTATATAGTTTTCATTTACTTATGTACCGATATAGCATTAACATTCAAGGCCCTGAGACAATAAGGTTTGATGAGGAGCTCTGCTTATCTCATGATTAAAATGTTGTGTACGCTCAATATGACGAATCTAAACTATTTACTCGTATTTTAGCTTCTAATACCATTAACTTTTGGGGGAATCAAAGGTCGGATTTACTGATAAAAGAGGAATGAATACATGTATTATTCGATTTGAGAAACAAGAGGATTTGAGAAACATGTTCGGGAAAATAGACCCTTTCATGTTTTTGGATTCCATGTCTTGATTCAAAGATGGGAACGTCGTATTGTGAACCCTACACTTCTTGAAGAAACTGTGTTTTGGTTCCTCTTGAAGGAATTTCTTCTCTCTTTATTAAGGATTATAATGTTCGAAAAATAGCTATGAAAATGGGTAATGTTGAAGCTATTGTGCTCCCGGAGACAGAGAAATTAAAAGACAATTCATCTGTTAGAGTTCGTATTTCTTGGAAGATTGATAAGCCGATCTTGGTTGACTTTATGTTTCATCTAAGAGATACGGATCCGATATATGTTTCTTATAAATATGAAAAGTCGTTTGATTTTTTCTATACCTGTGGAATTCTTTCTCATAAAGAGAAGGAGAGTGATAATTAATATAAACTTGTAACAAGGCTTGGTAACTGGGTGCGTGTGTTAGATGGAAGGCTAGTGATCGGAAAAGGTATTCAAGTATTTGTCTTCAAAGATGCAAAAGTGGGCCCAGATAATAAGATTGGTGATGTCTCCTCATTTGTGATAGATTAATGTCAGGATGAGACATCATTTTTAGTGATTTAGAAGTCAATAATGTCGATTTTCTTGAGTTTTAGTGCACTTTCCTATTTTGAGTCTTGATTTGTAGAATTATTATTTTTAGAGCATATTGGGTTTAATTGTTTATTTAGTGTGTAGCTTTAAAGATAATTATGGAGCTTAATTAGAGTCCAAGTCAAATACAACAACTTATGGAAAGAGATTTGCATGGTAATTGGAGATAAGGAAACAAAAGCTAAAAAGATGGAAAAGGAAAAGCTGCCTAAATCTGGGATTCTGCATACACGTCCAAAGATATGCATTTTTACCTAAGAAATAGGCCGAATCTGGTGATTTCTTTCTTTAGGGTCAAGATAATTCTGTTGCGATTCTTTTGGTATCTTATGGAGCTCAAACCGACCAATAACGAAGAAGATATGCTCAAAACGGTCCAGCAGTGTTTATCTTTATTTCCATGCGAATTTGAGTTGGGCTAAAGTCCAATACCTTAACTCTTCCTCAAGAAAACGAATTAGGTCTTCTAAACACCTATAAATACACCCTTATATCACTTGTAAATCATCCTTGCTTAGTTGAAAACCTTATAATTAATTCTTAGTCATTGTAGAGAGCAAGATGATGTCTTTTGTAATTTCTTTTAGTTTATTTCCTTCAGGTATGAACTAAACTCCCCATAGCTTGGGTTTTGCATATGTATAATCTATGAATTCTAATTCTTCTATCTAAGTTTCTTTGGGAATTACATGTTTTAATCTGATATTAGCTACTTACTTAATATTTGTTTATGTGTTTTGATTTAATGTTTTTCCTAGAACTGATCACTTTAGGATTGTTTTAATAGTAGTTAGATGGTCTCCTTGACAGGGTGTTTAACTATTGAACCACCACATAATGTCTAGTGTCGATAGTAGTTCTGACAAAACATGCTTCTAACTAGATAGTCATTAGGGTTTGTTTTAACCACCATATCACCAGGATTGCAGTATTTGCTTAGGGCCTTAGTGGCGTTTGATAACCCTAAGATAAAACACTTCTTGGTTGTGCCGTAGCCCCCTTAGTCGCTCTCAAGGTCTAAGGTATGGGAATTTAGAATCCTGACTAAGTATACCAAGAGATAATATTCTCCCTAATTAACTAGATTTATAGATAGAATTAGAAGGATTAGTGCATACTAGCTTAACCTGAGCTATACTTCTCATCTCATATTTCTTATCTTTTACTTTATTGTCTTTATTTTCCTAGTTTTAATTAGTTAATCTCGAAATCTCTTTGCGTTATTTTTCTGTTTTCTAATTATTTACTTTTACTCGATATTCCTACTCACGCGTATAACACACTTAAGTCCCTGAGAACGAACTCTACTTATCATTAAAACTTGCATACGTCCTGTAATACTTGCAGTATTGTGCCTGTCTAGGGTGAGAGTGCGTAGTTTTCTTGACCTTTATTTGTATTAATTTTATCACACCCTAGGCACCACTAATTGGTCAGAGAAAAAGGATGAAAAGACCTATGAAAATTAAGAAGAAAATTGATGCTAAGAAAGATCTCAAGCATGGGGCTAATAAGACAGCGTGTTTATCTTCTATTGAGGATAAGAATGTTTATGTATCAAATAAGGTTCAGTCAATGTTGACTTTACCTAATATTAATAGGAAATTTTCCATCCAATATTGGATGATCCTACACAAATTAAATTCATACACATACCCCATGTTTTAAACTACAAAAGTAGCTAACTTATTAATCTAATGACATGTGTTTTGTTATAATTATCAATGGTTGCGATACAAATATTGGACCATCCAATATTGGATGGAAGTCTTACCCATATTAATATGGGTAATTCTATTGATAAATGGGTTTCAATGTCACATGAAATAAGGCCCTTAATAAAGAAGGGGTCGTTAAACTTTGTGGCCCAACCCACCAATCTGAAGTTAATTTTGGTCTAGCCCTTAAAAGTTGACCTAATGTTATTATTGATCTTTCTATTACTTTTTACTCAGATACAAACATTTTCTTTGGTTTTCTTGAGAAGAACAAAATTTGAACACAAAAAGTTAGGGAAGATCTTGGCCTTTCTCTTGAAGATGACTCTACATTAGATAATTTTATCTCTGAAACTTTTATTGGCTCCGATGATGAAGAGGTGCTAAGACAGTTCAGGGTGTCGATGACGAGACGACATATAATATGGAGATGGACAGAATGATTGATGAATGAGGTTTTGAGAAATGGGAAGCTGACGGTGTATATGATATCGTGGGTACACAAAACACTGACGAGGCTTGCGGGGTTGTCCCACAACAACCCCACGATGTTCAATGATACAAGGATGGAACTGCTAGGGCATTGGTACGATCTTGACAGAATTGAGCTTGATTGATATGGTTAATCTCACAGTATCGAGGTATTATTTCTGTTTGAAACTAAACGTAAGTTTAATTATGTTGACTCTTAGTACCAAACTTAATATGAATTTTGTGGCATTTGTGGACCCTGAGGGGATCTCGATGGGGGTGGGGGTAGTTTTTTTTGTTAAAGATAACTCTCAATTTGATCTTATAAGTTATGATTAGAATTTAATTGACTGTACTTTTGATTCTCTTAGATTGGGTTATTGCAAAATTTCTTTTGTGTATGGGCCTAATGTAGAGAATGAGAAGGAATTTTAAAAAAAAAAAATCTGATAGAAAACCTGTTTGCCATCCTTGGTGTATTATGGGGGATTTCAATATGATTCTCTTTGCCTTTGAGAAAATTGGGGGAGGGATTGGAAATCTTAATAAAAAACTATGAATTGGTTTAATGAATTTGTTAATCTTAATGAGCATTTTCAGATTTGCCAAAGGACAAGAAGAAAAGATCGGACGAAACTCAAATTCCTCCAGATTTGCTTCGCAATTTTGAAGACGTGGTGGCGGAGATGATTGAGTTACATGTATCTAAGGGTCGAGATCTCTTTGTTCCAACATTCGATCAATCAATGACCTCTACTGCTCCAAGTTCCGCTTCTCCCCCACTTAACCTACATGATGTAGGTATGATGATCACATGTTTAACGAAAAGAACACAACCGAAGGTCTATCTACTTTCGTTCTCGATGCTACTACCGGCAGCCCTCCTACCGGTTCCTCTGCCGCCCTCCTTCTGGTCCCTCTGCCGATGTCCTTCCTGTATGTCCCTTTATTGTCGACCCTTCTATTGGTCCCTCTACCGATATCACTCCTCCCACTCGTAATTATAGAAGGCTCCAAAACAAGGATCAAAAAGATCTTAATACTCCGTAGTATTTATCTAATCATCTCTATATGTGTTAAGATTTTTAATATTTTATATAGGTTTGTAATTATTTATTATAATTTGTACTTAAATTACTTTTATCCGTACTATTGATATCAATTTATAATATTAATGGCTATATGTAATTTTGAAAGTTTATTCCATATATTTATTTCTGACCGAAAAAGTTCGGTATTGATATTTTATCATTTGTGATGATATCAATATCTACTATATATTTTGTCTCTATTGATACGCAGTTAATGCCTAGATGATAAAAAATTATAATTACCTGACTTACATAATCAATATATAGATACAACAAAAAAATTAGTTTTTAAAGACCAATATGTAGCAGTCTAATAAGGTCTCATATGCTGGTACTTAAACAAGTGCTGCATAGAGAGTAATCAGAAATATTCAAGTGTCAGATATGCAGATACAAAATATAAAATACACCGAAATGTTAGGTTATACCAACAAAGTTCTATCAAGAAACATTTAAATGTAATATTGGACTTTGATCTTTTACTGAACCCCTTCAAATCCAAATTCTTTCTGATTGGATCGTTATCTCATCTTTCAGTGTTTCCTCTTGAGTCTCCCCATTCACTTCATCCAATTGCACATCACCTTTCATCTTATTCGAAATCTCTTAAACACACATGTTCCTCCTCTTTTTTGCTACTGGACTTTGAAGAACTAATTCCAAGATAACATTTCTGACTCATCTTATTGTGACTCACAAAAATAGTAGCTTTATAATACTATCATTACTCAAGATCCAAATAAAAATTCTGATTATTGTATACCATCTGAGCAACATTTTTGATAGATTTCCAACTTGTTGAACATTGATGGGTATATTTTGTTCTGTTTCTAACCCAGAGGTTAGTGTTAGTGCAGCAATATACAAAATATTTTTATATAAATTATAAGACCAAGCTTAAGCTTAGAGCCCATATGCATGCATTCATTGTAAATCTGGTAAATACCTAAAACCTCTTGGTGCTGTTTGTACTCTTAATGTTCATCATATACTGATATACATGTATATGTAGACCAATGATTAGTGTGAGAACTGAAAGTATATTGCAGTGTTTAGTCTAATTGGACTTGATTTAACTTAAATTGATTTAATTAATGTGCACTATGACCTTGAGATGCAATATAAATTCTACTTCCTATATATTATAAAACAATAATGCATCATGTATGCAAGAGTAAGCATATCCAAGCTTGTGCAGATCACAATACACCAATGAAAGCTCAAAAAAATCCCTGGACTATAAGTTAATTGAGAAACCTAGTTCACAACTCACTATATCCAAACCACCAAGGTTTGCTAATTAGCAAGAACTTATAATTATTATCTTTTACGAATACATTCATTTGGAAAGAGAATCATCATTTTTTTCTTATGATCATTAATTTTGTGCTCTAGCTAGCTTGAGAGAATCAAGTACCTCGCATCTAAATTGATATACGCCTTTTTCTGAAAGTGAATTTTCCAAACTTGTTGTAGTCTCGTCTGTTCTGTTACACTGGAGATGATCAGTTTTGTGAACTACAAAATTTTGCATGCCTATTTACTAACAGAAGGAAAACTATCATATGAGTGGTACCTCTGCATCATTTGTTTATTATTGAGTTTATTTTTTCGACCACACTGATTGAGAATGATAAAAAGATGGAATATGTTAGAAACTTTATTGAGATGTCTTTGGAAGACTAAAGGGCTGAATACGTTAATCCAATTCATGCTCTTGATCACTCGTTAGTTTAATGCTTGGACACCAGAGCCTTCCCTTAGTGGGTGAAAGGAGAGCATCAATTATCACGGAAAAACTTTAGTAAAACTTGTTTTTTTATGTAAATCTCGTTTATGTTTTCAACACGTTTTCACGATTCATTAATTTGACGCTTATCATGAGAACATTATCAAACCATGTAAGCAAGTTTAGCTCTCAATTTCAAGGAATAATGTTACTGGCTACCTTTCACATAACACCTGATGATGGTTGCTTTACACTCTTACCCCTTATACAATCTAGTTAATTATATCTTCTAAATATATTTCCATCAAATTATATACATTCAACAAAAAGCTATTACAGTGTACAGAAGAGCCTATATTGACTGCCTAATCTTAAAATAGATTTCATATTGTAAGTACTCTGTGCAACGATATATGATACAAAAAATCAAATAACCAACCATTATCAAATTACTCCATCAAATTATATATATTATCGCATAAACCATTAATTGATTTCAAACCTTAGAATATACTATTATCAATTAATAATACACAAATACGAAACCATTAAAATATAACATGAGAAAAAAGTAGTGAAAGAAATATTATTTTAACCTTGACCGGGCTATTTGTGGCTTTGTGCATCTTCGTCCTTCACTTGGATTTCAGTAGGGATGACAGGATTGGATATTCTCGAAAAATAGTATAACCACATCCTCATCCATTAAATAAAAAACAATAACCACATCCGCATTCATTAATCATCGCCTTTTAGAATTAGCTATTTAATTATTGGATGACCATAAATAGATGTTTGGCAACATAATAATAAACTAGATTAAATCAATTAGGTGTTTCTATAAGAAATAATTTTATTTGGTCGATATTATGTATGATTTTTGTATATATATAATATCTTTATATATAGTATATATATTTTTATATTTTTATTTTTTTATATTTTATACGGATTTTGGATTATCCATCGAAATATTATAAAAAAATCAAATCCTAACGGATTTTTCACTGGTTACCTTTTGAGAACAAAACCCTCATGAATGCATTATCGGTTCCACTAATGAATTTTTTATCGGATCAAATATCCATCGATTACGGTTAATATTTTAACCATTGTCATCCCTAGATTTCAGTGAGTATCTTTTATTATAGAGAATTTTCTCGATGAGTATTCTATTTGTACGCGTCTCAAAATTGAGAATCTAATTACACAGGATTGCAGATTTTTTAAAGAAAAAAATCATATTTGAATTAAAGACTTCTTTAAACCTTTATTAAATAGGAAAACTCTTCAATCTAATATTGGATGGACCAATATTAGAATTAACCATTTATATTATGATACATGGTTCATGTTTTCAGAATCACATAAACTAATATATAGACATGTGTCTTGTTATTATATCCAATGATCATGATTTATATATTGGACCATCAGATATTGGATGGAAGTCTTACCCTATTAAATATGTCAAAATTTAATAGATTTTTTTAAATTTAATCCAATACAGCTCTATTTTAAAAAGGATTAATGCATGACACTGTCATTTTTACCCTCCTTAAGATATATTGAGTTCGCTTCCAGTTGATGGCAATGATATAGTTTAAAATGGATACATCAAGAAATTGTACAAAACTATCATAAAAAATATGTCATTAATTATTTTAAATACAAAACACTGGAATGATATGCATTAGAGAAAGATTTTTTTTCTTCAAGAAAGACCGTCTGAGTTAAGAGAAAAATCCAAAAACTTAAAAAGTTTAGTACTGGGAATTTTCTCAAAACTCAAATTGTTTTTCCTTTTTACTTCATTTTTTTCCGTAATCCACAAATATATGGTATATATCATATATTATGGTATATACTTACTGTTTATTATTCAAACACTAAAAAGAACTAAAATATATCAAGAATACAAAAATAAAGAAAAAAAAATAATAGTTTAAGTTTTGGGAAATTCTCAAAACTAAAAAGTGGAGTTTTGGGAATTCTTGCAGAACTCAAACTACTCTTTTTTTTGCTGCAATATTGTTTTATAATCCACAAATATATGATTATATTATAGTTTATAATATATATTTATTGTTTGCTATTCACAAACACTAAAAAGAACTAAAGTATATCAAGAATGCAAATATAAAGCTAAAAATAAAAACAAATTGTGTTTGAGAAAATTCTCAAAACTGAAATTTGAGTTTTGGAAAATTTCCAGAATTCAAACTAATCTTTTTTTGCTGCATTTTTGTTTGATAATCCACAAACATATGATATAAATCATATTTTATGATATATAATTATTATTTGTTATTCACAAACACTAAATAAGACCTAAAATATGTCAAGAATGCAAAAATAAAGCTAAAAAAGAAAAAAAAAAGAGTTTTAGGAAAAAATTTAAAACTCAGAATACTCTACCGGCTCTATTTTTGCTAGATTTTGGTCTGTAATCCAGTTACTGGGGGAAGATTTGTCTATGTTAATTTATAACAGGTGTATAATTTGCATGATTTTGAGTACAAAAATAGATTTGGCTATGTCAAATTTTAATAGGGACCAAGAGTGCAATTTAACCCTAGCCTTTATATGAAGCTAATCCTTCATTAACACTTAACAGACTCTTGTAGGAGGTCCATTGATACAAGCTCACAATTTTGTTGTGAGCATAAAAATAGATTTGGCTAAACCAGAATTTAATACAAGTAAAAAGTTCATCTTCTGTTTACATGTTAAATTATAAGTTATTTGATCTTAAAATCTCTCAATATTGAATTTTTTTTTCATAATTTTATGATTGGAACAAGATCAAGGTTAGATATTGTGATGAATCATAATTTATCGGTGATGTTTGCAGTTGTATCAAATGATTTAGAAGCAGAAAAGATATATAGAAGATCGACAATGACTATGTTAGAAAAGGGTAAAAAAGGAAAGAACCGAATGTATGGTGCCTTTTATGGAGGAGTAAATAATGGTTGTGGTGAAAGGAAATAAAACTAGCATGACGGATTCGTTGGACATTAATCCTTTTAAAATCTAAAAGAAAATCTTATGAACTTCTGCCTAATATGCCTAATTACAAAATATTATTATTAAGTATATAACCTATACATTTGGAAAAAATATACATTAAAAAGATTTAGAACTAATTATACGTGGGATCAATTATCATTACTACCACGTGCAATTCTGGCGACGACAACATTAGCAACTACACACATGTCGTCGCTACAGAGAATGCATTAGCGACTAAACTTTATTGACTACAAAAGTCGTCGTTTAACTCAGTTGATGTCAGTGACGACATTAAGTCGTCGTGTATAACAAAAGATTCGTCATAAGAGATGTTAAAGTAAAACTATATTTATTTATTACCGTAAATTGTAGTCGTTGTTGACCATTGTACTGGCAACTAAGTTATGTCGATGCGGATGAATATTTCTAGTGATTACCTTACACTCATTTGCGACGAATTAATGTCGTCGCCGATGTAGGTGACGTATTTAAGGCAACAATTGGCAAAATCTTAAAAACAAAAACAATTCCCAATATATAATATTTATTTCTATTCTACAACCTTAACCCACTTTTAGATCTATTGGTTCTCCACTTAAACACATTCTTTTCCCAGTACCATCTGACACTTTTGGAGCCTACTTATACTTCAATTTCCACAAAATTCTCCAAAATTAGGTATTTTTCTAATATTCAAACTTTTATAATTTGTTTTATGTGATTATGATTGTGTTTAACATATGATATGACATGATTAGGTTATTCAAACTTGTTTAAGGATTGTGTGTGTGTGTATATATATATAATTTTTATTTTAAAATAGTTGTAGTTGTTGCTTATATAAACATAGACGAAGGATCAAGGTAGCGATAAAAATTGGATTAAATCAAATCGTTATTATCGAGGAATATATTAATGGTTTAGAAAAATTTATTGATATTGTGGAAAAACAAGTGAGGTTTAATGGTTTATCGTTTTGTCCAAGTAATCATTGTTCGAATAATAAAAAAATTCGCATCCATAAGGTTAGGGCACATGTTCTAAAATACGGGGTTCTTTCTACTTATGAGGTTTGGACATATCGCGGTGAAAACTTATAAATTCCTGCGGAAATCCTTACCCAAATTGTAGAAGATGAAACGATGAATTTTATGACGATTTGAGACCCACTTACAATGTTGGGGGTCATTTGGGTGACACTGAGATGAGAGACGATAATCATAAGGGTCGTGGAGTTTTGAAGCTTTGTTCGAGGAAATGGAGACCGAGTTATACCTTGGTTCTAAGGTAATTGGTTCTTTGAATTTCATTGCCAAGCTAATGCACGTGAAGGTGAAGAACAAGTGGACTAACACATCATTCGCCTACACTACACCACGTCCTTCTTTCTGCGATTACATTTGTAGTCGCGAAAGAAGGAAAAAAGTAGTCGCAAGTGACAAAATTTGGCTTTACCGACTACATGTAGTTGTGATAACTAGTCGCTAAAAAGTCGTCGTTAGAGGGTATATCTAACGACAAAAGGCAACAAGTAGTCGTAATTGCTTAAGTGATATTAACGACTACACATGTAGTCATAAATAACTTACACCATTGCTGACTACTTTTGTTGTCGCTAACGTTTAAATATAACAACTACAAGGTAGTCGTTATATGTTAACATTTACGACTACATAGTTTTTAATTTACGCCTACAAATGTAGTCATAAATTAATAAAGTATTCTCGACTATTAATTTAGTCGCTAGAGGTTGAGAATTAGCGACTACTCATTATTGTTATTGTAGAGTACATGTAGTCGCGAATGACCTTTTTTTAAAAGTAAAAAAATAAAAAAATAAAAAAATAAAAAATATGTTTCTGAATTATATTTAATTGCAATTTTTATTGATTATTGCAATTAAATATAATTCAAAAAACATATTTTTTATTTTTTATAAATAATACAATTAATAATAAAAAATACCAATTAAAAACAATTAATTAATTAAAATACCAATAATATATTAATGCATTGTTTCAAACCAAAAGTCAACCAAAAAGTCAAAATAAAAGTCAACCCAAAGTCAAACATAGTCAAACTACAATTACATTATAAAAATAACAAAATAACCAACATAGCCCAACCTACTGGCTATATAAACGAGTCTTTTAATCTCCTTCAAACTCATCATCATCTTCATCATCCTCTTAATCACCTCGACTCTCAGATGCACTACCTGCTGGAAAAGTAGGGATTTCTGGCATAGGCTGGTAAGGGGCAAACCCTGCTGTACCCTCATCTGATTAATCCATCACATCGCATCGGTCACAACGGCCTGAGAGTAGATCGGAGGTGCAGTGCTAGTAGAGGCTGTAGTAGGGGGTATATAAGGTATCAGTCCTTGGGCTACCCGAAGCTCGTTTATTGTTGCCATCATATTCGTGTTTTGCTCGTCTTGGGCCGGGGTAGTCGAAGGCTCCAAGACATGCTTCCTCTTTCTCGACCAGCCCATACCCGGTGTCCAACTCCTCTTTGGCGAGCCCATAACCTCATTGGGAGTTTCCTTCACCGCCTCAACTTGCTCCTTAAGCGACAAGTCACGAGCGTCAGTTGACTCAGATTCTCTGGGTCACTTTCTCATTCATCTCCTCCTTTAACACTTCCTGTTTAATTAAAGACATGAAAAAAAAAATTAATATTAAAGTCAAATAATTAATAAAATCATAATTAAAAATTCATTTTTAAAATAAACTTACATCCGCATTCTTAAAACCATCCGACCTCCACTCCTTTGTCTTTTTGCTTTTGCCGACAACCTCAAAAAACCCACCTATTTTTGGAATGGGGACTTGTTCTTGCGTAGCCTCATCCCTCACTGTCATCGTCCCATCCGGGGTCGCCTTTAGAACACCCTGTTTCATTCAAAAAATTCAATTAATATGCTAAATAATCTAAACACCTATATAAAAAACTAATGGCCTCGTAAAGAATATCCCTATTTCGGGAATATTTTCGAGACCCTGCCCCCCACTTTTATTCTTTTGCTTCTTTCGACTTTCTTTATTCATTTTAGCCTGGTGCTGGTTTAATTAAAATACAAGTATTAATAACATCATATATAATCTAAATAATAAAATAAATAGAGAATTAAAAGTTCACCTTTGCGGCGGCTGAACCCCATAACTTACAACACCTCCCCCATATCTCACCAGACAAGTGACTCAGTTTCTTTTCCTACAAGAAATACTCCTTCTTCACATTATGTTTGTAGTCTTTGTACCTGATTCACATGGTATAATCTAAATTCCTGGCAATATCTGCCCAATCGAGCCTTTTCCTCCAATTAGCCATATCGAAAAATTCCTATATCCAAAATATTAATTCAAGTTAAATAAAACTAATAAATTTTCCTTAATATATATTATACTAGGTTTAGTTCAAAAATTACTGATAATCGCTTAACAAATGCTTCTTTATCTGTTTGGGGATCTTTTTCCTACGCTTTGTAGCACGGTGGTATCCTCTCCCGAACAGTTAGCCCGACCACTTGGCTTACGTGTTTCCCATATTTACCGGAGGGATTCCACGTGTCATCGAGTACGCAAAAGTCGACCAGTAATGGATACCCAATTGCCTTCAATGCCCAAATGACAGATTTTAGTGACGCAGTCCCCCTCTTTTTGCGCTTAATTGGTTCTGTTTTAAATTAGATTTAATAATGTATATTTAAAATATAAATAATTTTGGAAAAATTAATCTTTTAAATACCCAGTTGGTTGTTACAATTGGTTAGGTTTCTGTTTGGATTTTGGTTAGGATCGCGTCCCCCACCATCCCCACCGTGTCTCCTAGCTAACACATCAGCCATCTATTTTTGCAATCCCAAATGACGAATAAATATATTTAAATGACATAATTAAAAAATAAATAAAACTAAAAATAAATTATTACATCATAATATTAAATACATGAATATAAAATAACAACTATAAAAATTATACATCACCAAATTAAAGAAATATAAATTAAATATAAAATAAATATTTCAATACCAAATTAAATAAATTAAATAATATAATAACACATTCAATCCACTTACAATCTGTATTACACAAAATAAAATTAGTCATATTATAAATAATAGAAATATATAATTACTAATATTGGTAATTATTTTTTAGTCCTTATTTTTTCTATAACATTTTTTAATTACAAAAAGGTCCTTGTAAATTATTTTACTCCTTTTATTTATTTTAAAATTGTAAATTAGTCCTTGTGTTTTTTAAAATACAAAATAGTCATTTTAAATACGTTTTTTTAGTATTTGTTTTTTTCAATATTTTCTAAAATTGCAAAATTGTCCTTAATTTTGAAATAAAATATAAAATATTCTTAAAAAATTCCAAAATATAATCAAACCTTGTTTTTTAGTCCTTATACATTTTTTCTATATTTATTAAAATTGCAACTTAGTCCTTTTAAAAAAAATACAATTTAACCCTAAATATTCCATTAAATTTAATTTTATGTTAAAATTATCAAAACTTATTAATTTTCACATTAATCCTTATATATACTTTTATTTAATATTTTTTAAATTACAAATGCGTCCTTTTTTTTATAAATACAAAGTAACCCTAAAAAATTCCAAAAAGTATTTTCGTAACCCTAAATCATCCAACATCCAACTTATTCTAAAATAAACTACATAAATTCATCTCAATATATTCCTAAATGGATTTTAAAAACTAAATCACATATATTTTCCACTACATGCATTCATAACCTAAATTTTTATGCAATTTTTAATTTTTTTTTCCATTAGTTGTTTACCATATTTAGCTATACAAATGTGTTAAAACTATCACCAATCACTCCTAAAAACCCCCTATTACACTCGGATTACACTATATCAACTAAAAATCAAAGAACAAAAAAATTGACAAAAAAAACATGAAAATTAAAACATAAAAAATGGATGATAATCATACCTTAGATGATGAAATAGAAACTGGTTTGATGTAGAATATAGAAAGATAACAAAGTCGTCGCTAGAAGGTGAAAAGACCGACACGGGTCAGGGAAGTGACGGACACGTGCCTTATTTGCGACTACTTTGTAGTCGCGAAACGTCGGGTACGAAACGCGTGTCATTTAATGAGCGGGAAATGGACCGCCCAATTTTAATAGATATTAAATTCGCCTTGAACGACTACATGTGTAGTCGTTAATAATGTTTTATGCTTCGCGACTAGTTCATACACATGAACAAGTCGCGAATGAGCCCCACTCATTACCGACTAGTTCTTCATCACTAGCGACTACAAATGATAAAATTGATTTTTTTTTATGTAATTGTAATGAGCAGTTTTTATTTCAAAACGACTGTTATACATTCAATAATAGTTACATAATCAATTTCAAACAATCAAAACACGTAATCATAACAAATCATCAAACTTAAATACCAAATTTCAGGAAAAATAAACATGAAATTGACTACACTAAACTATAAAGATATAATAAAACACTCTAATTCATTTCATAACCACTCGTGGCAACAACTTCCTTATCACTATCAACGTAGATTGGTTCCTCTATTTCATCATAGGCGTACCCGTCCATCGTGTCGTCAAAAAACTCACCCTCTTCATCAATAATTAAATCTATGTGCAATAGAGAAGGGTCAAACTAACAAAGCTTCGTCGTATAAGTGTATAATCAAGTGGATCATTATATCAAAAAAAAAAAAGAGAGGCAAAATCATTTCCAGTCTACACATAACTTCAACCACTCCCTCCTTACCTGTTTCTAACTCTTTCCTGCTGCTATTTTTCTCACAAACGACTCTAAACACGTTAGCTAAACCAATAATTGCATCACTAATCGATTTATCTTCAATAAGCCCAGGGATACTAGTCACGGAAAGACACTGCATCATCACGTTACAGTCGTGAGATTTCATTTCGATAATCTTGCCCGTATCACTTTGAACATTATTTCTCAAACTAGATGAGAACCCATTGGGAAACTTCTGTGCCTTAAACCAGTCAAAAAATATTTTCCGCTTTTCCGTTGACAAAGTATACTTTGCTCGCTTCAATATCGCTTTACCTCCTATCGATATCAACCACAAATCTTTCCTGGTGTTCATATCCTTAAGATCCATTCTCGCTTTCATGTATCTTTGTTAATTCTTCCATCAAGACCTATAACTGTACCGAGCAAACTATCACACACATTCTTCTCGCAATGCATAACATCAATGTTATGTTTCAACAAATATTCAGACCAATAAGGTAAACGATGAAAAATACTTTTTTTTCTTCCAGTTGAATTGACATGGAACATTTTGCTTCACGATCTTGCTCCCAAAATCCTTGTGTTTACCGCGAAGCACAATGGGAAACCCATCTAACTGTGTCTGAATATTAGCAGGAGTATGTTTCCTCGGTGGGCCCCTATGATCGGTAGCCGGGTACAAAACCTTGTCTTTTCTAAATCGATGTATGGGAGGTAACCAACGTCTATGGTCAAATTAAACCACCCCTTTCTTCACCTCTTTTGACGGAGTAGAATCCATGCATTCTGGGAAAGCTTAGTAACCTTGACCTGACCATCCTGAAGTGTATGACCTAGCGGGGTAATCATTAGTTGTGGACAACAAACAGACCTTCATTGTAAACTCTTGTTTTGTGTAGGCATCATACGTAATAATCCATTTCTCCCACAACTCATCCAACGCATCTATAACAGGTCGAAGAAAGATATCCATGTCCTTACCGGGTGAACGGGGTCACGGAATCAACAAACAAAGCTGAAATATGGTCTCTTTCATGCATTCCCACGGTGGTAACTTGTAGACGGTTAATATAACCGGCCACATGCTGAATGAGTTGTTCTTCATGGAGAACGGACAAAAACCATCGATACCCAGACCTAATAACACATTACGATGTTCGCTAGCAAACTCAGGATGTAACTGTACAAATCTCTTCCAACTATCATCATCAACCGGATGACGCAACACATGTTGGTCGGTACTCTTCCCTGTACAATGCCACAATATATTTTCAGCAGTGTGTCTTGAAGCATAAAGTTGTTCCAACCTCGGGGCAATCGGAAAATATCGGAGTTTATTATGCGCTACTTTTTGACCCTTCTTCGGGTCCCATCTGGACTCACTACATACTAAACACTTGTCGAGGAATTCATTTTCCTTGTAAAATAAAGCACATTCGTTCACGCAAATATTGAGGGTATAGTACCCCATACTTCAACTTTTTAACTTTTTGTTGCATTCCTCGTAAGACTCGGGAAAGGTATGAGGTTTGGGCAACACGCGACACAACATTTCAAGAAGCTCGGTGAAAGATGTGTTAGTCCACTTGTTCTTGACCTTCACGTGCATTAGCTTCACAATGAAATTTAATGAACTCATTACTGTACGTTCAGTGTATAATTCAGTCTCCAATTCCTCGAACATAGTTTCGAAACTGCCACGTGTTGAATTGATCACCACCCTCGTTATTAGGTCTCAGATCTTCATAGACATTAAACATTTTATTTTTTACATATCAAGTCTCGGGAATTTCTAAATTCTCGCCATGATTTGTCCAAATCTCATACGTGGACAAAAATCCAAATTGTAAAAGATGTGACCTAACTTTGT
Organism: Nemophila menziesii; assembly: GCA_029959085.1. Classification (NCBI taxonomy): domain Eukaryota; kingdom Viridiplantae; phylum Streptophyta; class Magnoliopsida; order Boraginales; family Hydrophyllaceae; genus Nemophila; species Nemophila menziesii. The sequence continues at coordinate 22,917,167 of JARWIR010000008.1, forward strand.
CCACATTAAACCGACGATTATTCAAACACTCATTACACGGACAAAACAAAGTTCCATTAAAATCCTCTTTTTTGAGCAAATATGAGAAATTCTTCTATCCTCTTTAAAAATTCAAGCAAAACACGATGAGTGGAATTTATCCAACTTTTATTAATACTCGAAGCCATCATCTATTACCAATATAATCAACTACACCAATATGAAAGAATACAAAATAAATATTTAATTTGTGCATTTAATTCTCATACAATACTATAACATGTAGATTAGAACAATAAAACATGTTTCTAACAACCTAATCATACTATATAACATTAAATATACAACTGTAAACAAAGAAAATATATTTTGAAGAGTTTTAAAGATGAAAAAATACATACTTTTGGGCAAATTTGGTTGGAGAAAGTGAGAATTGTGTAGGTCCCACTTTGTTGATTGGCCTCGGAAAGCTTTTACACGTGTTGAAATAGTATTTGATGATGATTAGTGGAATTTTTTTTTAGAGTTTTAAGAGAATAGTGGTAAAGATATAAAATATTGGGTATTAATGAATTCAATTCGCAACACACTGTCATAAATACGCTTTGAGCTTTCGCGGCTACAAACGTAGTCGCTAAAGATGTTCAAGGAGTCGCTATTACTAACTACTAGTGACTACAAAAGTCGTCGTAAAATGAGAAAAGTCATTTGCGACTACTTATGTCGGTGAACAAAATAATTAAAAATAAAAAAATACTAGCGACTACATATATATCATTAACCACTACAATGTGTAGTCGATAATAAGAAAACATATTTACGTCACTTTTGTAGTCGAAAAAGATGGGAACTAGTCGTAATTAAATTGTAGTCGTTAATGATATATCTTTAGCGACTACAAATAAGCAGTCGGAAAAGATTTTGTCGCTAAAGATCACGCGTGTAGTAGTGCTAACTCCTGCAACTATTGTGTCTTGTTTTGCCCTAAGGTCATACATTGAGTCCTTATTACGAGGAGTGCAACAAAAAGTTGAAAAGTATGGGTACGGGATATAGTACGACCGATGTTTGCTAGAACGATTGTGATTTGTATTACAAGGAGAATGAATAATTTAAGAATTGAAGGGATCCGAAAGAGTAAGAAAGTACTACAAAAGAAAATCTGTTATATCCCGATTACCCCTAGATTGCAGCATATGTACGCTGGGAGGTACACTGCTAAAGACATGATTTGGCACCACAGCGGAAAAAATATGGATCCAGATATGTTATTCCATCCTGTTGATGGTGATAGCTGGAAGAGATTTGTAGAGCTACATCCTGAGTTTGCGAGTGAAGCTCGAAATGTATTCTTGGGCCTGGTTATTGATGGTTTTGGTCCATTCTCTATGCTGAACAACTCATACATCAAGTAGCTAGTTATATTGGCCGTAAAAAACTTGTCATTGTGGTTATGCATGAAAGAAACCACATTTCAACTTTGTTTGTTTATTCCAAGTTTTGTGATCATCTGATAAGGATATGGATGTCTTTCTCTGCCCTGTTATAGGTGAGTTGGCCATGTTGTGTATACAGGGATCCTTACATATGATGTGCATACTAAGAAAGAGTTTATTGAAGGTTTGTATGTTTTCCATGACTAATGGCTACCCGGCTAGGTTATAAACATCAAGTTAGCAGGGTCAAGGTTACTTAGCGTGCCCAGAATGCATGGATGCTACTCTGTCAAAGAATGTGAATAAAGGTGTAGTTTGTTTAGATCATAGAAGATGGTTAACTTGGAAACATCGGTTTAGAAAAAATGAAATTTCGTACACGAATACCGGGCAGATAGGATCCCCTAGGAAACATAATCCCACCGATATTCACCTGGAGTTAGATGGGTTGCCTATTGTGTTTCTTGGTAAGCACAAGGATTATGGTGGCAAGGTAACGAAGAAAACAAGTCCTCGTGAGTTTAATTAGAATAAAAAGAGTATTTTATCGTTTACCTTATTAATCGGAAAATTTGTCGAAACATAACATTGATGTTATGCAGTGTCAGAAGAATGTGTGTGATAGTATACTCAGTACAGTTCTAGGCCCTCATGGGAAAATTAACAAAGATAACGTAACAGCGAGAATGGATTTGAAATATATGGGCATCATGAAAAGGGTTGTGGTTGTTCGTAAACCGAGGTAAAATGATGTTACCGCGCACAAAGTATGCGTTGACACCGGATAAGCAGTGTGTCTTTCAAGGATTGGTTGAAGGCACATAAGTTTCCCGATGATTTTGCATCTATTTTGAGGAATAATGTTCAAAGTGATACGAGAAAGATCATCGGGATAAAATTGCATGATTGTCACATAATGACGTTGTTTCTTTTCATGGTAGTATTCCCGGGCTTATAGACGATATATCGGTGAGCGCTCCGATAATTGAGTTATTTAACGGGTTCAAAGTCTTTTGTAAAAAGAATATAAGTAGGAAATAATTGGAAGCGGGAAAGGCCGGAGTGGTTGAAATTATGTGCAAGTTAGAAATGATTTTGCCTCCCCCTTCTTTGACATAAAGATACACCTAGTAATACACTTACACAATAAAGTATTGTTAGGTGGTACGGTTCAAATGCGATACATATACCCATTTGAAAGGTATTTGAAGAAGCTAAAAGAGTAAATTCAGAACCCGGCTAGGACGGAGGGTTCAATCACCGAGGGGTACGTTGTGGAAGAGACATTGATATTCATATCGTGTTATCTTCAAGAAGAGATAATGGAGTTCAACGATCCGGGTATATACAATGAGACGATCCCTGAAACCACAAATATATACGTGTTTAAGAGCCAGTGTCATCCAGTGGGTAAAAAAGAGCTTCGTGCTTATCCATATAAAGAGAAGGAGAAAATCGACTTATACATCCTCCTTAATTGAGACGAGATATAACCGTATATGATGTAAGTAAATTTTTTTTACATTTTTTAATATATTTTGTAAAAATGTTTACACTATTTTCAATATGTAGTGAACACAAGTCCACGCTATCGGACCTTGTTATTAATACAGAAAGCATTCACCGAGAAATATTTCAGGAGTGGTTTTTGGAGAAGGTATATATCATCTAATGTTTAACATAAACACGACTATATTAAAACTAATAAGTGTTTTTGTTGGTAGGTTTACTTAATGAACATGGACGGTGAGGCATTAGCCACCTCTGAGATGATTTCATTTGCAAACATGTCTCATGGTCCAGTATATAGATACGATTCATGTGTTGTGCACGGTGTCAAATAGATTACACGTAAAAAGGGAGATAAAGGGCGACTCAGGATTACAGAGTATGTACCATCACATATAGAGTACCTTTTTACGGTGGATTGGTCAAGATTGTAGAGGTTAAATTTGATTGTGGTTGTTCGATTATAAGTGGTATAACACAAAAATGTGACGAAAGACCATGTGTTAACCATTATCAACACAACCTAATTTTTGTGGAGAGAAGAGCCTTACATTTTAGCCACCCAAACCAAAAAAGTGTTATACATCGATGAAATTAATGCAAGGAAAACGCTGAAAGGGTGGAACATCGTGTGGAAGTTAATGATCGGAACGGATGGAGCCCCGAGTTGGGGGTGCAGAATAAGTATCTACTGACACAAATCTGATTACCATTCCTTTGGTTAACATAGACACGGGTTACTCCCGATTAAGTTTTACAACTGGTGAGGAGATCGAAGAGTATCCATCTTTATTGGGAAATGATATATTTATTGAAGATGATTAGGAGATATACGACGACGCATGTGATACGTACGCAGATGTTAAAATGGAGAAACCTATACATATTTATAGTGATGATGAAAATGTACACACTAGGGGTTACAAAACAGATTAAAAATACCTTCGTTGTTTTTTATTGGAATGTTAAAATTGTTTTTCTCATTATATTGTGTTATTTGTTATTGAATACTATTTTATAACATGTTTAAAATAAAGGTTCATTAATATCCTAAAAAAGGACTAAAATCTATTTTTCATCATTAGCGATGACATTGTCGTCGCAAATGATTTATAAAATAGTCGCTAGTACTACATGCCTTTTTGCGATGAGTTCTTCTCGTAGAAGTCAACGCTAGAAACAAATTGTTAATCGCGACGACAATGGTCATCGCTAATAAGCATTAAGATATTTAATAAATGAGATTGGGAGGGCATCTTTCTCACCCAACATTTTTCGCGACCATTTCCATGTCTAGCGATGACACATGTCATCGCGAGAGACATGATTCTAAAAGTCGTGGCGGTTTAACGTTCCACGTGAATTAGTTAGACCACTCATTCGCGACGACAACAAAATGTCAGCGCCAATGACAATTTACTATAAAGCCACGTCGAGCTCCATTTCACCAATATCTCTTCACACATAACTTAAAAAATGAGTGCAATATCCTAAAATCGTCCATTTCGAGTAGATTTGAGAGCAGAACAACTTCATTAACACACGTTAGGTAATAACTCAACTGTTTTTTTACTCCCTCCGTTTCAAAATGTTTTTCCACTTTGCTTTTCACATATATTAAGAAATTTAATTATTACAGTCCATATTACGAAAGTGCCTTTCATAAACTGTCTTGATATCATAAATGTGTATTGGAAACATAAACTTTAAGTTTTTAATGGGGGTAATAGTGGAAAAAAGAGGAAAAAATGTCTTGATATTCTAAGTGGACAAACATTTTGAAACTACGACTAACATTTTGAAACGGGGGGAGTACATTTTATCCATTTTTTTATCCTAAAAATTAACCTATATATTTTTTTCGTGTTTTTGATTGTTTGTTTATGGCATGGCTTGTACCTGATTCGAAGAACAATATCCACGTAAAAAGTATATAGTTTATCCAATTTTATTATTTCTCATTTTTCGCTAATAAATTTTTTTGTTTATTGTGTACATATATATTTATTTCTGAATTGTATAGGCTTATTTTTAGTATTTGTTTGATATTTATTACATTAAATTACTTAGTTATTAGTAATGTGAGAAATTAAATTATTAGAAAATTTAAAAAATATTTTAGAGAATTAGGGTGTAAAATACTATTATTGATGGATTTGATTATAATAAGCTTCCCTCGATAGTTTTTTAACAATATAAGGACTAATTTTCAATTTTCATTTAAAGGTGGACTTTTTTGTAGATTTTAGTTAAACAGGGACTTATTTAAAAAAATTAGAAAATTTGGGTCTAGTGTGCAATTTTGATACAAATAAGGACTAATCTTCAATTTATAAATAAAAGGACTAATATGCATTTTTTATAAAAATATGCACTAATATGAAATTTTATAATAATAGGGACTAATGTGCAATTTTTATAAAAGTAGTGACTAATTTGCAATTTTTATAAATTTAAGGACTAACGTGCAATTTTTATAAATATAAGGACTAATGTACAATTTTTATAGAAATAGGGAATAATTTGCTATTTTTTGTTAAAAATTGACTTATTTGCAGTTTTTAGTATATTAGGGTGCAATTGTTAGTTGAAATAATTATAAGGACTAATTTGCGAATTCTTATTTTATAGGAATGAATGTAGTATTTATAGGGACTAATTGGTAATTTTAATTAGTTGAATGTATTTTTGATTAATTTGAATGTAATATTTTTATTATATAGTGGATTGAATGTACTTTTTATTAAATTCATTTGGTGAATGTAATATCTATTTATATACGGGTTTGAATGTATTATTTAATAATATAGGATCTTGATTGTAATATTTAATAATATAGAGACTCAAATGTAATATTTATTAATAGTTTTAGATCCTTAATTGTCAATACTTGTCCTTAGATGACAAATATACCAAGGCCCCAGAAACTCCCATTAGGGTCGGTAATAGGAGGGAATTTCCCGAGAGGTTTGCTATACATCTCCCAAACCATGGATTAGGCACATGTAGGGTTTGTTTAAAAAAAGTTCATTACCACTACGATCGGGGTGGGTATGAACTCAAAACACACTATTATTTATTCCGCGACAGTTCTGCAAACCAATCAACTCCCCTAATTCAAAAGCGATATTTTAATAAAATAAGTCACAAAGTAGTATACCAGTGTAGGATTTGTATGCAATGCATAGGCCAGGACCATGTATTTGTTGATTTTTGAGTAAGATATCATCTAAGAACGTGTCATGGTGTAACCTATTAGTGACTATTAAAATTAAACGTTTTGTTCAATGCAATTCGATAATTTAGTTTTCATTCGAATATGTTGGCGATATATGTTTTAATATTATTCAATATTTGTGTTTGCTATATATGTTTTAATATTATTCAACATTTGTGTTTGCTATATTGGATTATGCATATGATCTAAAGATGGATGATGTAATAGCTCGATCATACGGTGGTGATGATGATGGACTGGATCCTACATGCAACCCCAATCTGTCTTTAGCCAATTGTAACACACCTGCCGGTATACGAAATATCTTTATTTATATCTTTTTATCAATTAGATCTTCATCCAATGTGTATAAAAACAAGAAAAAAGAAGATAAGGCCTAGGGATCCGACCTCTCTCTAATCTTCTCTTAGGGCCTTAAAATCCTTAGGTGATAAATTACCTGTTGATTTTTTCAAATTAGACAACACCTAGGATCCTACAAGAGAGTATGAAAGCATGTAGCTCAATACATTGGGTTAACAATGAGGGAGCGAGTACCACCGTGTTACAATTAATGGAAGGTTGTCCCATATAACTTAAAACAGGCCGTTATTAATCCCTTATTTGTATTTTTTTATTCGAACTTCATTTTCAAATAATTTATTTATGTATAATTTAGATGATGGCTTACTTTTTTTTGTTGAATACATAAATTTTTTGATATCGATGGTTGGAGGCAAAGGTAAGATAGCGATAATATAGCCCAGAACTTGAATAAAAGAATTTCTAAGAGGTACAAAGACTTCAAATACATCCTTAATAGGGACTATTATTTGTTGGGAAAAAAACCTGAACTGATGAAAATTGGAGAAAGAGTTTTGTGAACTGGGATACAAGGTATAAAGGTTTTAATTTATGATATTTGATTTTAACTATATGTTATTAATTTTTTTAAATTAAAATGATCCTGAACCAAGCCAAGGCAGACAAGGATAATCGAAGGAAGCAAAAGCGGCCCAATGATGTAGGATCAAGAATTTATTCCTGGACTTTTCATATAATTTATGAGGTACATATTTTTTTAAGAAAATATATTTTTAAGTATTAAAACTTTTTAGGATAATGATTGTACAATGGAATTGAATAGTGTAAGTTAAAGAAAACCACCTCGAGAACATTGGTGGTCACCGATGAGCAAACACATCAGCCATTTTCACCACTAGGTGGATTCTTCGAGCATGTCGGTTGTGATGGTAAGAAAGACAACAAGGACTTGGGCACTCGGAGTGGGACCACATCCAAAGGAAAGACGCGCTTCAGAAGCTACTCCTTCGACATGTTCCCATGATTAGTAGCTGTGAGATATGATGACCTCCTTAAATGAGCTTCGCATTGCACAGGGCCACCCCATGTATGTTTCTCCAGGCAATTGATCCCGGAGTTTGACTACATGCAGCCACCTTCCTGATTTTACGATGGCTGATATTACTACTGTGATGGGATATGTTAATGAGATGAGGGAACAAGCGAGACTAATCCCTTTCACTCCAGCCAATAGAACCCTCCATCAGGTCCATCTCAAGCTGGTGCATCTAGTAGCCGAGTGATCGTTGACGAAGATAAGGAGGAAGAAGAAGAACACTTACATAATCCCTAGTTTTTTGGTGTGTTTGGTCGGTGTATTTGACTTTATTATATATTCCTTTTGACTATATTTTATATTACGTTTAACTTACTATTATACTAGATGTTGACTTTATTTTAATTTATTAATATAAGTTGTTTTTATATATTTATGCATTATTTATATCACTTTCAAAAATTAGAAAGAATAAACAATATATATATATATATATATATATATACACGTGTTTAAGAGGTTGTGTCATCTAGTGGGTAAAAAAAAGTTTTGTGCTTTTCCACATATAGAAAAGGAGAAAATCGACTAGGACATCGTCTCTAATTGCGATGAGATCCAACCGTATATGACATAAGTAACAACATTTGAATTTTTAAATATATTTTGTAAATAATGTTTACACAATTCTTTATATGTAGTGAACAAAAGTCCACCCAATAGTCCTTGTTATTAAACAGAAAGGATTCACGGAACAATATTTTGGGAGTGGTTTATGAAGAAGGTAAATATCATCTAATTTTTAACATAAACACAACTATATTAAAACTAATAAGTGTTCTTGATGGTAGGTTTACTTAATGAACCGGGCTGGTGATGCATTAGCTACCTCTGAGATGATTTCATTGGCAAATGTCTCATGGTCCGGTATATAGATATGATATATGTGTTGTGAATGGTTTCATATGGATTACTCTTGAAAAGGGAGAAAAAAGGGTGACTCAGGATTACAGAGTATGTACCATCAAAGATGGAGTACCTTTTAGGGTGAGTTAGTCGACATTGTGGAGGTTAAATTTGATGGTGGTTGTTCGAGTGCAAGTGGTATAACACAAAGAATGTGACAAAAGACCATGGGGTAACCATTATCAACGCAAATTCTTTTTGGTGGAGAGAAGAGCCTTACATTTTAGCCACTCATTACATCAATGAAATTAATGCAAGGGAAACACTAAAAGGGTGGAAAGTCGTGCATGAAATTAATGATCAGGATAGATGGAGTCCCGGATTATCGAGTGCGGAATCAGTATCTATTGACATTGACTCGATCACCATTCCTTTGTTTACACGGAGACAGATTACTCCCGACTAAGTTTGACAATTGATGAGGAGATCGAAGTTGATCCATCTTCGCTGGGAAATGATATATTGATTGAAGATGACAAGGAAATATACGAGAACACATGGGATATATATGTACGGAGATGTTTGATAAGAGGAACCTATAAATATTTATAGTGATAATAAAATGTACACAATATTGGTTATGAAACAGATTAGAAGTACCTTATCATTATCTTTTTTTAATTGGAATGTTTGTTTTGTTTATAATGTTGTGTTATTAGTTATTGAATACTATTTTATAACTAGTTTTAAAAAGATGGTTCATTAATATTCTAAAAAAGGAATAAAATTTATTTTTTCTTCATAAATAGTCGCTAGTAATACGGGCCCTCTAGCGTCGAGTTCTTCTCGAAGAACTCATTGGTAGAAACAAATTGTTAATCGCGACGAAAATGGTCATCACTACTAAGCATTGAAATATCCAATAAATGAGAATGGGCGGTCATCTTTCCCACCCAACATTATTCGCGACCATTTTCATATCTAGCTACGACACATGTCGTCATAAGAGACATAATTCCAAAAGTCGTGGTGGTTTAACTTTCCATGTGGGATAGTAGACCACTCATTAGTGACAACAAAAATGTCATCACAAATGACAATTTTCTATAAAGCCATGTCGAGCTCCATTTCTCCCATAACTCTTCACTTCTAACTTAAAAAATCGAGTGCAATATCATAAGAACATCCATTTCGAGCAGATTCGGGAGCAAAACAACTTCATTAACACACTTTAGGCCATGATTCACCACTGTTTTTACATTTTTATCCATTTTTTATCCTAAAAATTAACATATAGTTTTTTCCGTGTTTGTGATTATTTGTTAATGGCATGGCTTGTACCAGTTTCAAAGACCAATATCCACTTTTAAAAGCATATATTTTATCCTATTTTGTAAATTTTCATTTTAATTTTCATTTTTTGCTATTAAAAATTGTGTTTATTTTGTACATATTTGTATTTCTGAACTGTTTAGGCTTATTTTAATGTAGGGACGTATTTGAAATTTCCATAAAAATAGGGACTAGTGTGCAATTTCTATAAAAATAGGGACTAATGTGCAATTTTTATAAATATAAGGACTAATATGCAATTTTTTATAAAAATATAGAGTGATTTGAAATTTTATAAAAATAGGGACTAATTTTCAATTTTTATAAAAATAGGGACTAATTTGCAATTTTTATAAATTAGTGACTAATTTGCATTTTTTATAAATATAAGGGCTAATGTGCAATTTTTATAAATATAAGGACGAATGTGCAACTTTCATAAAAATAGGGACTAATAGGGACTAGTATGCAATTTTTATAAAAATAGGGACTAATTTAAATTTTTTGTTGCAATTTTTAGTAACTTAGGGTTTAATTGATTGTTTAAATAAATATAAGGACTAATTTTCCAACTCTTATATTATAGGCTATGCTGTAGATATCGCCGCCTAGGCGCGCCCAGTGTTCTAAAAATCGGCCTAGGCGGCGCCTAGGCGCTAGAAGGTAGCTGAACTTCCAGAAATGGCTCAGGCGGCCGCTAGGCGGTCCTAGAAGGTCCTAGGCGGGTTTAGGCGGCGCCTAGGCGGCGCCTAGGCGGACCCAGGCGGCGCCTAGGCGGTCTGAAACTAAAAAAAATTAAAGAATCTATTTTTTAATACAAAAAATTTTAAAAAATTATTTTTTAACACAAAAAATTATATAAATTTATTTTAAAAATTATATAAATTTAAATAAATATTTAAATAAATATCAAAACCGCCTAGCAAGAAAACGCCTAGGCTCCGCCTAGGCGCCCGCTTAATACCCTGGGCGCTCGAAGGTGGTCGACCGCCCGCCTAGCGCCTAGCGCCTTTTAGAACACTGGGCGCGCCTAGGCGCCGTCTAGGCGTCAACTCCCCCCTCAACCGCTTACGCCTAGTAAAAATGCTAGGCATTTTTGCCCAACGCCTTAGTCGCCGTGGAAGAGGCGCCTAGCCCGCCTAGGCACCGATTAATGGTAAAAACTTGCCGCCTAGGCCCTCCATTAAATTTATTTTACTCTCGGAAATTCTTGAATTGATATTATAACTCTAATTTTAGTATTTTTCATATTCAATATAGTGGTGTTAGATGAATTTTATGACTTAAATAGATAAAATTATCATAATTATACACGTGTATTACTAAATATATAAAATTACATAGCATGATTCAAAACCGCGTAATCCCGCCTAGGCCCCGCGTAGTCCCTCCTAGGCGCTAGGCCCTAGCCGACCGCCTAGGCCGCGGAACCGAGATCTACAGCATAGATTATAGGGACTTAGTATTTATATGGACTAATTTGTAATTTTAATTATTTGAATGCATTATTGATTAATTTGAACGTAATATTTATCAATATAGTGGATTGAATGTTTTTTTTTTAACCGAGGAGCAATGGAGGATCATAACACTTGAGAGATGATCCCTACTTGAAAAGGCGGAGACAATACCTCTTGTTGCGACAAATCGGGTTTTTCATAACAAACATCCAGGTTAATTGAAGCTTTTATAGCTCCTTGTTTACCACATTCATCAAGGAAGAATCGAAATTCATTTGGTGATTGTAATATATATTTATATATGGATTTGAATGTAACATTTAATAATATAGGACTTGAATGTAATATTTAATAATATAGGGACTCAAATGTAATATTTATTAATAGATTTAGTTCCTTAATTGTCACTATTTATCCTTAGATGACAGATGCACCAGGGTGCCCAGATACTTCCACTTGGGTCGATAGAAGGACATTTACCGAGAGGTTTGATATTGATCTCCCAAACAACGGATTAGGCACGTGTAGGGTTTGTTTGGAAAAAAGTTCCTTAGCACTGCGATCGAGGAAGGTATAAACTCAAAGTACACTATTATTTATTCTACGACAGATCTGCAAACTAATCGACTCATTGTATTCAAATGCGACATTTTAATAAAATAAGGCGCCAAAAACTTGGTGGTAGGAAAGGTGTGATAAAATAACAATAATAAAAGAGGAATAAAAGCACATACACCCACTACTACCACGAGAAACTCACTGCAAGTGCACATATCGTTTGCAAGATTTAATTTAAAGTAAGATTCTTTCCCAGGGATTTATTCGTTGGCTCAGGTCATGTTTAGATAAGAAAGCGTGGGAAAGATTAATTGTTTAGACTAAAAGATAGAAATATATAAATATTATTTATTTGGTTTTCAGATAAGGAATCAAAGACAATAATTAAACTAATGCAAATAAATAAACTAAAAGAATGGAGATAAGAAATATAGCTTAGGTCTGCTAGTATGCACCTATCATTCTAAATTAGTATTCCATATAATAAGAGTGATTTAAGCTTTAAGCGAGTATAAATAGACAGACTTCTATAAACCTCCTAACTCCCGTCAGGGTAAACTTAAGGTGGCAACCTCAACTACCAGGGAACTTGGGTAAGGGGACCCTACACAATGATCGGTGGTTGAATTAAACCTTAACGATTATCTAGTTAGGGAAGCCCGTCAGGATCACTATTGCACACTAGACGGTTATATGGTGTTTTCAACAATTGAATTGCCCGTCAGGGTGACAATCCAACTACTAATGGGGTAGCCCTATACTCGTGTACTAGTAAGGCCTACAAACATTAAGTCAAAACACATAATACAAATATGTGAATAAGAAGCTCAATAAATTAACAGTCACTTTCCCATATAACATAGAATAAATAAATAAAATTCAAGGATTATACATATGCAAACCCAAGCGATAGAAATATTAATTATACATATGCAAACCCAAGCTATGGAAATATTAGTTCATACTAGAAGAAATAAAACTAAACAAAAAATATATATGGTCAACTTGCTTCTTTGGATGATATGTAAGTGTAATATTGACTAAGGAGTGAGCAAGGACATGTTTAGAAAGGTAGGTAGTCATATATATATGTGTATGGTCGAAACCTTGAGTATTACCCAAGTTATAGAGTCTAAATTCAACTCTAACTCGTTTTCCTTAATTGTAGGACAAGATAACCTTTGGAGTTTGAATAATCACAACTCTTCGTTACAACTCGGAATCCAGTGATCTTTATATCTTAACGATCTCATATCAAAGACCATTACAAATCAAAAAGTTATCCTTCAAATTCCTTGTCGATATCACGCAGAATCAAGAATACTACACGTCTTTACAGCTGGACATGACTTTTGGCAGCTTATCCACTTTCCTAAATCACTTTTCTTTCATTTTAACTCTTGATTGTGCTTTGGATATTCTTTTCTTAACTCTTTAACATTGATTTGGAATCTAATATCATCATTATACCTAAAAGCTTCACATTCAACACAAAATTATACTAAAAACTCTCTAAAAGTAATAAACATCCAAATCAAGGCATGAATTAATAAACTATCAATTAACAAGGAAAAATCCCTCAGCTAAGAGCATAACACACCTAAAATGATGTCTCTAAACTAGATTTATTCATTACAAATATGGAGATATTGCCATCTAACATCAGTGAGGGTTTATAATTTCCCATTATTCATTCTCAGATTAATATTCCAATACCTTCACTCTAACAAGTATTTTTTCCCTCATGTACACGGTTTCAGACTTAGATTCTCTCAAATTATGAAACCAGTCTTTATAAGGCTCATATAAAAAGTGCACCCAGAATCTAGAATCCAGTTTGACTTACATGCTATATCAGATACATTTAAGACTTCATAAGTATCATAATTTTTATTAAGCAAGCATGCAATATTAGATTCAATATTATTATTAACATTCTTGTTATTAAGTGCAAAGAAATTCTTCTTAAGATAGTAAACCTTACCACAATCATAACATTTTATAGATTTTGACTAATAATTCTTATTGTTTTTCTTTTCTTTTTATACTTACTGGGCTTAAAAGGGCCAGGTGACTAAGTTCTGTGTTTCACAAAGAGGTTATTTCCTACTCTTTTCTGATTCTTTAATTCTAGTTCCCTTGTTTTTACCGAGGCAACAATCTGATCAAATGAAGACATAATAGTTGAGTATTGAAAAGCGTCTTTTACAATTTGATAAGATTCATGAGTAGAATTTAATAGGAACATATGCATTAACTAGTGTGATCTAGGGATATATCAGAACCTTTTGATACCAAGTTAAGTTAAAAGACTTCATCAACATTTTTATCTATTTTTTAGAGGCATCCATCTTATAAGAAAACAATTTACCCTTAAGAAAAGCAAGATTAGGAGCAGATTGGACATACTATAAGGATTAAAGTTTACCTTATAAGTCGATAATTTTTTCAACAACATCGACCTTTCTTATTATAGTGTCAGATAGACTAAAAAATAATAATTAGTATATTTCTTGATCATGAATATCAACCTTTCTTTAAATCGCTTCTTCAGACCACTTAGTCGGATCAGCCTCAAGAGCTGCCAACACTTTATGATGGGAGAATAATACCCGCATCTTCTTCTTCCAAACCCCAAAATCGGTATTCCCGTCAAATACCGAGTCCTCAAATCTGGTAGTAGCCATAGATTTTACATATATGTGACAAGATCAGATAACAAAATACAAGAGCAACAATTATTTGGGTTAGCAATCAACGGGAAAAATCCTAGATAAAGATAATCTTGGATCTAAACAAAAGTTGAGAAACCCGTTCAAGAATTTAAGATCTATGAGTTTACAAGATATATTTTTAATGTTTTACTGTAACAAGATTTAAATTGTTATAAAGAAAACTCAATCAAATCTAACCAAATAAACCACATAAACATTTTTACTTAGAAAATAATTTTATAAAATCTGATTAAAGAACAATACACAAGAAATAAACAACTTCCGCCACACCAAGAAACCAAAATAGGTTCTGATACCACTATTGTAAATACTTAGTCGTACTTGGTTTCTCGGTTTTAGCCAAGAAATTTTAGATATAGAGTTCTTAGACATATTTAATCACCGAAAATATAAAATAAATAATTAGAGCAGAAAAATAAAGAATATAAGGTTTAATCGTGGTTCAGCAAAAAAATTCCTACATCCACGTCGAGTCATCTATGAGAGATGCTTGATGCATTATAAAATTGGATTACACCTTCAAAAACATTCTCGAATAAACTAATCTAGATCAATAATTTAAATCAAGAAATAAACATAATCTAACACCAATTCACAATCTTTATAGCATAAGATTGGAATTTATAGCGAAACCCTAGTTTCTCAGATGATAGAACAAGAGAGAAGAAATGAATAAGATGGAAGAGTAATATTCACCGTAGTCTGACTTCTTGCTATATATATGGAGACAGATTAGATACTTGATTTTAGTTGTCCAATATCACTAAAAATTGAAGACTGGAAGATATTCACGCAATAAGTTTGTGAGCTGTAGTGTCGTTAGCACTTCATAACCTTCCAGGCAGAAGACAAAACATCTACAAATTGAAGTCTCATTAAAATCAGAATATTCTCCAATTAAGGCCTAGCAGTTGCAAGACTTGGTCAAAACAAGAATGAACCAGAAGCCAACAAAGAGCCCATGTTCATGCTCGAATTTGAAAATGTGTAACATGTAAAACGTCAACAATAAAGGAGTCCTTAATTTCCATTTATTGACGATTCAGAAGACCTTCTACTCACATATAAATACCAGACCTCACATATTTGAAAAAAAACAAAAATAAGAATCTGAAAAGACTATTTTACTTCTCTCTCAAATATTTTGATATAATATAAATATAGAGTAGAACCTCTGTTAGTGATAACCGACAGACCGAAATATATTTTTAACAAAATTTATTTACCGTGTAATTGTTCTTTTCAATATTCAATGTAAGTTTTGTTATTTTCCATTACTGTACTAGTGTAGTTTACTCTAATCGAAAATTATTTTGTTTTTAGATTTCCATTTCTCTACTTTTCAAAATAGTGATTTTTGTTTTCCCCATTATTTAAAAAGATGTTACTTTTATATTACTTGTTTTCTTAGAAATGGATTGTTCTATCTTTTCAGTTGCTTCATCATGGAAGGCAAAGGCATTTTGCGACGTGAATAAGTTGGATCACCTTAATGGTTCCAACTACAAGAGTTGGGCACATAAGATCTTGATCTGTCTTGAACTGTACAAACTCAACTTCGCTATAGTTGAAAATTCTTTGCTTATGGTTGAAAATAGAGTTCCAACTTAAGAAGACCGGTCTATATATATTTCTCTCGAATCCAAGTTTAAAATAGAAAACACAATGGCTCGTGGCTGGATGTTGAAAAATGTCTCGAATCCCATCTTTGATCTCCTTGCCAAAGAGAGGTCGAAAAAGATCATATCGAAAACTCTTGAGAAAAAAATATAGGGCTGATGATTCTGGTAAAAAGAAATACTTCACCGGTAACTAGTATAAATTCAAACTTACTGATCAGAAACCTATGATAAGACAACGTCATGTGTATGAAAACCTATGCGCGGAGGTAATCGCCAAAGGCATGAAGTTGTGCGAAGTTTTTCAAGCCAATATTTTGGTTGAGAAATTTCCCCTATCTTGGAGTGAATACCATAACCATCTCAAACACAAAAATAAGGAAATAACTCTCCAATAACTCATTAGCCACATGCAAGTCGAAGAAGCCAATCGACTCAAGGATAAGTCTCTCTCTTTCCCACCTCATTCCTCGAAGGCTAAGCTTGTTGAAAGTTCTGGTCAAGGTAACAAGGACAGGTTTTAAGGGAAGGAAAAACAGCAAGGCTCAAACAATTCCAGGTCTGGGTGAAACAAGAACCGCGACAACTCCAAAAAACAAGGAGGGAGGTTCAAAACCTCTGATAAGATTCATATTCCTAGCACTTGTTATTGTTGTGATAGAGAAGGACACAAAGCCTTCGAGTGTATGCATAAAGATGTTACTGATCCAAAACCTACTACAAACCTAACGAGACCCAAGATATAATCTCCATGGTAATGGTTGCAGCGTACTTGTGGAGAACAAAAGCGAGTGGGTTCTTGACACCGGAGCTTCCCGACACTTCTGTGTAAACAAACATTGTTCAAAAAGTTTGAGGAAATAAATGATGGTGAATGCGTGGACCTGGGTGACTCATCCACTACTACGGTTCTCAGAAAAGGATATGTTCCCCTCAAACTCACTTCTGGTAAGACTTTACGATGTTCTCTTTGTCCCCTTGCTTCGTAGGAACTTGGTTTCTAAGATCTTCTTAACAAAGTGGGACTCAAACAAGTTTTTGAGGGGGGAAATAATTATTACAAAAAATGATGAGTTTGTAGGGAAGATGTCTTTACATAATGGTTTGTTTGTTTTATAAACTGTAACTCATAACTAGTCCAAAATGAGGAGCTTGTGGGGAGAGGTATTACATAAGGGTTTGTGGGTTTGAAACAATGTAACCTTTAATAAGGATGCTTCTAATTCTGCTTGTATCATTGAATGTCAAGATTTGTGGCATGGTAGATTAGGCTATTTAAATTTATCTTATATTAAAAGGCTAAATTATCTTGGACTAATAACCCTTCACAACATTGACGACTTTGTAAAATGTCAATTATGTGTGGAGTCCAAACATGCGGAAAAACCCTTTTAAAACCATAACCACGAGAAAGATTATACTACTAAAATTAGTGCATTCGAATTAAGCTATTTTTTAAAACTCCACAAGTAGAGGAGGAAAACTATATTGTATAACCTTCGTAGATAACTACTCTAGGTTTATGAGAGTATACCTCCAAAAACTAAAGATGAGGCAGGACATGCGTTTTTTAATATAAGGCTGAGGTTGAAAACCAACAAGATTGTAAAATCAAAAAACTTAGGGTGGTGAATATAGTTCTAATTTCCTTAAAAGAATTTTTTGAAATTAACGGAATTACCCAAGAACTTAGTGCCACCCTTACTAAATGGCATAGCTAAATGAAAGAATATATCCCTTAAAGAGACTATGTATACTATGCTAACTAGCTCAGGTCCACCAATCAACATGTGAGGGGAAACTGTCTTGCCGGATAGTTGTGCTCTTAATAGGGTACCCCATAAATCCCTATACAATCCCTTTATTAATTATGAAAAGTTTTTTTTTCCTTTAACCAAACCTAGAACTTTCAAAATGTGGTGGTTTCTGGCCAAAGTAAGATTACCCGATTTCAAAAACAATCACTGTTGGACCTAAGACCATTGACTTAGTTTTCATAGGATATGGCACAAATATAAATTGTCTTAATGAACTCATAGCCACTAATGGTGGTTATGTTTATAAGGACTTGATGAATTCACCTTTAAGGTGTACCATTCTTAATAGGGAACTAGGATGAGTGCATAACTTCTAATAAATTCATAGCCGCTGGTGGTGGTCTTTTTGAGAAGGATTTGATGAATTCTCCGTTTAAGGTGAGAATCGACATTCATGATAGGATGTTAAGAAGACATCCTTAATAATCCCATATGAATAAGTCCAAAAAGTTTATAGCCTACAAGGGTGGTCCTTAGATAAGGACTTGATGAACAACTGAAGGGTGATGTTCAAGGGAACTATAACTTTCAGGAGGGTAGAGTATGTGATGTGAGTGTCCCGAT
Organism: Nemophila menziesii; assembly: GCA_029959085.1. Classification (NCBI taxonomy): domain Eukaryota; kingdom Viridiplantae; phylum Streptophyta; class Magnoliopsida; order Boraginales; family Hydrophyllaceae; genus Nemophila; species Nemophila menziesii. The sequence continues at coordinate 22,935,656 of JARWIR010000008.1, forward strand.
AAAAACTCATTAAGTTCAAGAGTATGTTCACTTAAACAAAATCTGGTGGTTGCCTCACTTCACTACATTTCAATTCAAATTTAAAGGTATTGTGACTTAAGTACAATTCACCCAATTGCTGGTAGTTATGGAAACATGTTCACCTTCACTCCCAAAGACCTTGAGGTGGGGAATGTTGGAATTAACTTTAATAATTCAATATTAACCTTCCCATCAGAAGTCAAAACATCCACAAATTAAAGACTCATTAAACTCTGAATATTCTCCAATCAAGGCTCAGCGGTTACAAGAATTGGTCAAAACGGGAATGAACCAGAAGCCAGCAAAGAGTTCAGCGTCATGCTGCAATTTGAAAAGGTGTAACATGCAAAACGTCAGCACCAAAGAAGTCCTTAACTTCCATTTATTAGTGACGATTCTAAAAGTCTTCAACTAACCTATAAATACCAGACATCTGGCATTTAAAAAAACAATACTAAGAATAAAAAAAAGACTATTCTACTTCTTTGTCAAATATTATTAATATTACTATATAGTAGAACCTCTGTTAGATATAACCAACACGACCGAAATATCTTTTTTAACGCAATTTATTTATCGTGTAATTGTTCTTTTCTATATCCCGTGTAAATTTTCTAATTTTCTATTACTGTAAAAGTGTAGTTTACTCTAATTTAAAAATTATTTATTTTTTGAATTTCATTTCTTTAGTTTTCAAACTAGTGATTTTTTTTACATGGGAGAGCCAGTACTTCTCTTTGTCAAATATTCTTAATATCACTATATAGTAGAACCTCTGTTAGAGATAACCGACATGACCGGAATTTCTTTTTAAACGAAAGTTTTTACCATGTAATTCACTACTACAAATCGCCTTTTTAGGGGCGAAAGTTTAGCGGCGACCCGCGTTTCGTCGGTAATATAGAAAAATTAGCGACAAAATACGTCGTCGCAAAATAGCTTTGACTTAGTGACGACACGACTTCGTAGCTAATATATTAAAATTTCGTCGCTGATACATATTTTTATTTTTTATTTTCTTTTTAACGTACAAAATTTCGTCGTTATGTTTGGGTCGACCGAATTCGTCACTATAATATTATCTTACCAACGACATGCATGGATTTAGCGACGATTAACCACACATATTTTCTACCATTTTCTCTCAAAAACATAACTAAAACTTGTTCTACTTTTTCCAATTGATTCTCCAATTCATCTTGCACCATTCCCGGGTTCATAATCAAGGTGGGGCATTGTCAATATTCAATTTCATCACACAATTGAAGGTAATTTCATGAAAATTCAATTTTTTTTTGGGTTTATAATTGAGTTTAATTCTTGGTATATGATTTGATTAGGTTAAGTAATACATTTTCAAGGTGGGTCATGATCATCAATCTTCAATTTCTCCAACCAATTCAAGGTATTTTCAATAAATTTCAAACTTTTTAAATTTTAAATTTTTTGGATTATACTTGTGTATTAGTTGCTATAAGATATGATTAGGTTCATAATTAACTTGTTTTTTTTATCGTCTTGCTTATTATTATGTTGTAAATTATGCATATGTTCATTTCTTTATATTTTTTTCTCATATATTTTATTTGTTTAATTAACTATATGAAATTGTTTATCTATTTATTGGGTTATAACTTTATTCATTCAATGGTTTGTAATTTGTATTCATTCAATGGGTTTGTAATTTGTATTATTTTATTCATTGGGTTGTAATTTTTATTCATTTTATTAATTGGATTGTAATAATTATTTATTTTATTTTCATATGAATGTAGTTGCTTAGTTATATCAAATTGTTGCTAAAAGATGGCTTCGGGTATGGATAAGAGTTGGATCAATACGACAGATTATTATACGGAAGAATATATTTTTGGGGTTTTGGCTTTTATCGAATATGCTAAGAAACAAGATGGTTATAATGGTTTAATGTCTTTCCCGTGTAATAATTGTAATAATTACTATAGATTAGCCACCCAAACGGTTAGGGGTTACCTTCTAACAGCCGGGTTTAAGCTTACGTATCAGGTTTGTATAAAACACGGTGAGCAGTTGGTAATTCCCGAAGCAATTCCTGTGCCAAATATAGAAAATGAAATGCATGATGTTTGTGACGATGTGAGACACAGTTACGATGTTGGTGGACATCTGGGTGATACCGAGATGAGAGACGCACATCTTCCAAGTCGGAGCAGATTCAAAAAATTATTCGACGAATTGGAGATAGAATTATATCCTGGTTGTACAGCTATGAGTTCCTTGAATTTCATTGCCAAGCTTATGCACGTAAAAGTAAAGAACAAGTGGACTAACACAATTCACGGAGCTATTGGACCTGGTTGGTCGTATATTTCCCAAACCTCACAATTTACCTGATTTGTATGATGCATGCAACAAGAAGTTGAAAAGTTTGGGTATGGGGTATACTATTATTGATGTTTTTTTGAACAATTGTGTTATTTTTTACAAGAAGAAGGAGTTCCTCGACAAGTGTCCAGTATGTAGTGAATCAAGATGTGACCCGAAGAAGGGTCGTACCGCATAAGAAGCTTTGTTACTTTCCGATTTCCCCGAGATTGTAGAGACTATACGCTTCGAAGCACACCGCCGAAGACATGATATGGAACCATACTGGAAAAAAGTACCAATCCAGATGTGTTACGTCATCCAGTTGATGGTGATAGTTGGAAAATATTTGCATAGTTATATCCAGAGTTTGCAAGTGAACCTCGGGATGTATATTTGGGCCTAGGTATCGATGGTTTTTGTCCGTTTTTTATGCAGAACAACTCGTATAGCATGTGGCCTGTTATATTGATCATCTACAACTTGCCGCCGTGGGTATGCATGAAGGAAACTACATTTCAGCTTTGTTTGTTGATTCCGAGTCCCCGCTCACCGTGAAAGGACATGGATGTCTTTCTCCGCCCTGTTATAGATGAGTTGGACATGTTGTGAGAAACATGGATTCCTATGTATGATGCTCATACGAAGCAAGTGTTTACAATGAAGGTTTGTCTAGTGTCCACTACTAATGATTACCCCGCTAGGTCATACATGTCAGGGTGGCAGGGTCAAGGTTACTTAGCGTGCCCAGAATGCATGGATTCTACTCCGTCATTGAAGGCGAAAAAAGGGGTGGTTTATTTTGATCATATACGTTGGTTACCTACCATGCATCAATTTAGAAAAGACAGTGTTTTGTACCCAAGAGTACCAATTTTAGGGCCCCACTGAGGAAACATAGTCCGGACGATATTCAGACACAGTTAGCCGGGTTGCCCATTGTGTTTCCCGTTAAACACAAGGATTTTGGGGGCAAGGCGACGAAGAAAACAGGTCCTCGCGAGTAATTTATTTATACTTAGTGAACACAAATCCATGCTTGCGGGCACGATTAGAGAAATAGAGAATATGCACCGTCAGATGTTTAAAAGATGGATTTTCGAAAAGGTATGAAACTTTAGACATTGGTTTAAATATTATTTATTTATTTTCAAAGTTTTAAGAATTATTTTTGTATGATAGATTCATGGAATGCAATCCCGTGGTGATGCATTAGCTACCCCTGAGATAGTGTCCTTTGCAAACATGTCTTATGGTGCAGTGCATAAATACGATTCATGTGTTGTGAATGGTGTCAAGTGGCTAACTAAATATAAAGGAGAAAAAGGGTGACGCAGGATTACGGAGTCTATACCATGTATTATGGGTCACCTTATTACGGTGAATTAGTGAAAATATTAGAGGTTATGTTCACTGGAGGTTGCTCGGTTGTGTTATTTGTTTATAGGTGGTACAGAATGGGCGATGCGAGGACAGAACACGGGATAACCTTTATCAACACATCAAACTTTGAGTGGGCCAACAAACCATACAGTTTAGCATCGCATGACAAGAAAGTGTTTTACATTGACGAGATTAATCCAAAAAAAAACAATGAATGGTTGGAAATCCGTTTAGGAAATAAACGATCGTCACGGATGGAGTCGCGGGTTATGGGGTTCGGAATCACTATGTACTGACAACGAGAGCAGCAGGATACCTTTGGTTAACACTGGGAGGGTTTCCAATCCGGTGAACTTGGCAACTACCGAGGAGATCGAGATTGACCCATCTCATTTTTGTATTGATTTAGGTATTGATGAAAACGATGAAATTGATGATGACACGTGGGATGAATATGGAGATGAAGAACCTATCCAGGTTGATAGAGATGATGAACCTATAGATAATAACAGATATGAAACTAATTAGGGAAAAAATTATTTTGTTTATTTGTCTTTAACTTATTTGAATGATTTCGGATTCAAGTTTTGAATTTGTTTTGAATTTATTTTGATTTTCTAATTTGTTTGTATCAATTAATTTATTTGACTCTAACAGTTGACTAAATACTCCTAACCGTTCCATTTGACTCTAATAGTTGACTAAATACCCCTAACCATTTCATTTTACTCTAACAGTTGACTAAATACCCCAAACCATGCCATTTGACTCTAACAATTGACTAGATACCCCAAACCATGCCATTTGACTCTAACAGATGACTAAATACCCTTAACCATTCCATTAGACTCTAAAAGCTGACTAAATACCCTTAACCATCCCATTTGACTCATACAGTTGACTAAACACCCCAAACCATGCCATTTGACTCCAACAGTTGACTAAATACCCCAAATCATTCTATTTGACTCTAACTGTCGACTAAATACCCCTAACCATTCTATTTAACTCTAACAGTTGACTAGATACCCCAAACCATGCCATTTCCCTAACAGGTTACTAAATACCCCTAACAATTCCATTTGACTCTAATAGTTGACTAAATACCCCCTAACAATTCCATTTGACTCTAATAGTTGACTAAATACCCCTAACCATTCCATTTGACTCTAATAGTTGACTAAATACCCCAAACCATGCCATTTGATAACAGTTGACTAAATACCCATTCCATTTGTCTCTAACAGTTGACCAAATACCCCCTAACCATTCCATTTTACTCTAAAAATTGACTAAATTCCCCCACACGATTCCATTTGAATCTAACAGTTGACTAGATACCCCAAACCATGCAATTTGACTCTAACAGATGACTAAATACCCCTAACCATTCCATTTGACTCTAACAGTTTACTAAATACCCCTAACCATGCCATTTGACTCTAAAAGTTGACTAAATACCCCAAACCATGCCATTTGACTCTAATAGTTTACTAAATACCCCTAACCATTCCATTTGACTCTAACAGTTGACCAAATACCCCTAACCATTCCATTTGACTCTAACAGATGACTAAATACCCCTAACCATGCCATTTGACTCTAACAGTACTAAATACCCCAAACCATGCCATTTGGCTCTAAAAGTTGACTAAATACCCCAAACCATGCCATTTGACTATCAGTTGACTAAATACCCCTAACCATGCCATTTGACGCTAAAAGTTGACCAAATATCCCATACCATGCAATTTGACTCTAAAAGTTGACTAAATACCCCCAACCATTCCATTTGACTTTAACAGTTGACTAAATACCCCAAATCATGCCATTTGACTCTATAAGTTGACCAAATACCCCAAACCATTATATTTGACTCTAAAAGTTGACCAAATTCCAAAATTGATTTTCTAAATTGTTTGTATCAATGTTAAGATAGGAAGGTAGCAATAGTAAATAATAATATTGGAATAAAAAATAAATAACGAAAAAAAGGAACAAAAGAAAAAAATAGCGACGAGTTCTTCATTTGAAGATTATCGCTAAGACAATTAGCGACGACCTTCAACGCGAAAAATTTAAACAAAAAATATATGAATAAAAAAAAATATAGAAAAAAAAATTAAAAAAATTAAATAGCGACGAGTTCTTCATTTGAAGTTCGTCGCTTAGCTAATCTAAAAATTCGATTGGCCAGTTTGGGCGGTCAACTTTCACGCTCTCTACATTTAGCGACAAAATCCAATTTTAGCGACGCCACGTGTCGTCACTAAGAGAGGACATACAACAGTCGTGGGTACGGAGTTTGACGCGTGTCCTTATTTACCGACGCAAGCGTGTAGTCGGTAAACAATTTCTCTATAAAACCCTATTTCTGACTTCATTTCTACAAAAACTAACACAAAAATTCTCCAAAATTTTGTTGAATCCTCGTGTCTCAGTTGATTCCGAGCCATTACAACATCAAAACAAACAATAATGTAAGTGAAGTCATGCCAAAAACACCTTTTAATTTCTTGTTTTTTATTTTTATTTTAAATTTCTAATAATTTTTTGTTATTTGTGGTTTTTGATTCCTTCTTCTTGGCATGGATTATTTGCTGTAATCTTCACCATTTCCACGTAACAGGTACGAATTTTCGGATTTAAATTCCAATTTTTTTTTTGGATGCAAAATTTATGAATTGTAATTGCTATCATATGAATTCCGAATTTAGATGATGTTAATTTAGGTTGATTAGTATTTTATTGAGTTAAAAAACAACTTAATCTTGGAATTTATGAAAAATTATAGCTAAAAAATTGTTTTTTTATTTTTTGGATGAAAATTTAGTCGTGATTTAATTTTATATGGATTGATTCTGAATTAGTTATGATAAAAATTATAGCTAAAAAATTAAGTATCATTCTTTAGGGTTATTTTTATGTTTTTAAAACTATAAGGACTTGTTTGCAATTTAAAAAAATATTTAAAAAAATTATAAGGACTAAGGACTAATATGTAATTTTTGATTAATTTAGTGTTAGGAATATTTGAAAAATTATTAGGATTATTTAGGGTTATTTTTATGTTTTTTAGAACTATAAGGACTTATTTGCAATATAAAAAAATTAAAAAATTGTAAACACTAATATGTAATTTTTGATAAATTTAGTGTTAGGAATATTTAAAAAATTATAAGGACTAAAATGTAATATTATTAAATTATAAGGATTTTTTTACAACTAAAAATAATAATTTAAAAAAAAATATTTTAGGAATAAGGGTTAAAAATGTAAATATATAAATAATGGACCTTAGGGCTAAATTTGACCTTTAGGATAATATAGGGGCCTTTTTGTAATTTTAGGAAAAAAACTAAAACAAAGAATATAGGGGTTGATATGTAATAATCTATTAGTATTTGTACTAATTTATTATTTTTTTATAGTTTATATCCGGAAATTTATTAAATTTCTATTATTGGTGTAATAATTAATTATTTATTTATTTGATTGTAATAATATAAATTTATTTATTTAATTGTAGTAATATAAATTTATTTATTTTTTCATATTGTAACAATTTATTTATGAGATATTAGCTAATGAAGTCCTACAACCCAATTACCCGCCCCCAAAGAGTCTAGCACTTAATTTCTCCCCGAACAGGTCCAGCGTCTTATGTGTTATACCATCAATACCCTCTAGCTGATCATATCGTATCAGAATCTTACCATAATTATCGTTTGTAACCAATTTCATATTTGTAGCATATCTAATAAATCTCTTAATCATAGCACTTTAAGATGGTAATTTTGTTTCACGCTTGAACAAATCCACTCCAACATACACACCACCATTTTGCAGCATTAGCATCTCGCAGCACAATATTCATCCACAGTCGATAGCAAGGTATGTATCAAATCATATGAATTTTTTTTGTTATTGCAGCGTGATTAATCAAGTTTTGTTCTATAAATGGTGCATTTTCTTCTCGCTTTTATATGAATCACAGCTGAATACTAATCAAGTTTCTTCTTGTTATTTGTTATTGCAGTGTGGTTAATCAATTTTTGTTATTGCAGCGTAATTAATCAAGTTTCCGTTCAACATACGCCAGGAACATACCAGCGATGACCACATTTTCCTAACACAATTCGAGGTCGGTAGGCGACATGATAGTGAACCCACCGGCTTATAAAGCTCAGCCTAGCACACCCAAGAATAAACGGTTCCCTTCCGAAGGAGAGCGTGCAGATTCGTCCCAGCGCCGAATATGTAGAAACTATCACACATATGCCTACCACAACCGCTCCACCTGTCCTAAACCTCGTTAATTTATCGTTCTTCATACTTTTCATTTTGTTGTTTCATCCATCAATAAGTGTATGCTAGTGCAGACACCTCTATTATCTTGTACTACAAGAGACAAATTCATCTCCTTTTCCATCTATCAATAACAATTTGTTTTACTTCATTTATATTTAGTTGATCAAACCTGCTGATTTTTATCTATGTAACTTTTTATGCACCATCACTTTTAACAGACAACCCATTAAAATAATAAAGACAACCCACCCCCGCTTAATTCACGAAAAATGCACCCCATCATTTTGAACGAGCACACCAACATGATTACAAACATTAGCCACCCACTAAAGAATATATTTTTAACTTTTCTTGTACCATCATTTTTAACAGACACCCCATCAAAATAAAAAAGATTGCCCACCCTGTTTTTTCAATAAAAAAAGGCAACACATCATTTTGAACAGACACATCAACATAATTATAAACATTACCCACCCACTATAGAATATATGTGTAACTTTTATTTTACCCATCAAAATTACAAGGTCAAACCACCCCCGTTTAGCAAGAAGAAATGAATAGTGCTTGACAGCTGGATTACTTTTTTGTTTTGTTTTATTGTTCATCAAGGTGTTCGCTGTTGGGGTCTATTATTGTTATTTCATTACAATGTAGTTCTACATTTGATAGTGACAAATGTATCTAATTTGCTAATTATGCATTAGACGAATTAGTTCCTTCACAACTATGTTTTGTATTTTTAGCTAATTGAGAATCTATCGTGATCCTCTTAATCTTTTTGATGGACTCTTTGACTGATTGCATGGAATCAGGGTAATTAGTTTGGTAAGTAATTTCTAATCAATGGGTTACTAGGGACAAGACGGTCATTTGAGATGGGTTGGACCTGATGGGAAATCAACCATTACTTGTGGACTCTCTAAGTCAATGACCCTTTATTTATTTTTTCATATTGTAATAATTTATTTTATTCATAAAGAATGTAATATTTGTTAGTATTTATTTTCATTAAATTATAAATGGCAGATGCAATGAGCTGTAACCATGACGGAGATGGGAACGCCAGGATCCTTCGAGAAATTTGAACACTCGGTTAAATGACTGTGACCAACCATCGGGAAATCTAAGATAATCAAACACGTTCAATTAATATAAGTTAATGATTACTTAATATTATTCAATTTAACAGCTCCACGACCAAGACGCCCCCGAGGCGTCACTTCCTTAAAGTCCACCCAAAGAAGCAAAAGAGAAACTAGGCGGGCCCTTACCCGTAGACTTTTATACCCTTGACGATACTTGGAATGCTACGGGGGAATACGGGAAGCACGTGGCCCAGGTGGTGGGGGACGCAGTTCGGGAGACGGTGCCTCCGTGCTACAGATGCTGGAAAGATGGCCCAGAGCATTATAAAGGGACTATTCTAGTCCGACTCCAGGAGTTTTTCAATATCGAGGAGTGGAGGCAGCAAAGCGACTGGGATGAAATCGACCACAATTCAATCTATTAGCTATAGGTGTTGGAAGGGGGATCTTAAGCACGACTATTACTACCCAAATAAAACACCCTCGAATGTTGTTACGGAGATTTAGGAAAGAAGTAAAAAAATATGGGCTTAACGAGGATGTTCAGTTACAAAAGTCTAAATTTATCGTATCTAAAATAATATTTTATTAGTCTTTATTTATTTGTTTTTTAAAATAAAATTGTAATATAATCATGCGGAAATAAATAAATAAAATCGGAAAAAGCAGTAAAAGCCGAACAAGTTAGGTTCGAGGAACTTATCCCAGACTCGGGAGGACATTATATAGGTATAACTTCTTATAATAAAAATATAATTTATTAATTAATTAATTTTATTTTTAATATATTATTATCTGTTATTGTATACTGTATAGGGGAAGATGAAGAAACCAACCAAGGAGCCGTTACTTTTTTTGACGAGCAAACCCAGGAGGAGATGGAAATTCCGCCTTTATGTGGCTACTTCGAGCACATGTCTTATGATGCGGAGACGGATAGCTGGCGGAACGATAAATTTAAAACAGCTAGCCTACGTATTTTATTTTTATTGTTTTAAATTAATTAATTAATTTTTTATTAATTTAATTAATTTAAAAATTGAAATCTAATTACAGGAAGTTTATCAGGAGAAGCTAAAAAAGAAGGTTGTCGAGTCCGGATTCGATGTTGTTGGTGTTCCATTGTAGGAACAAATTGATGCGATGAAAGAGACTGTAATGGAGGTGATGGCCCCACCGAAGACAAAATATTGGTTACCGGCCATTGGTCCCGTCCGGAAGAGAGCCCAGACTACTACACTGTCGGGCCCTTTTGTAAAGAAGAACGAGCAGCTACTCCAGGCGATGATGGCGGGCATGAACGAGTTTCGCGCGGCTCAAGGCCTTGACCCTATACCGAATCCGGCCACCCCATTGACCCCCTCCACAACTTCTCTGAGTCAGCCACCGAGCATGGTGGACATGCTCCTCCAAGCGTTGAATAATATGAGAGCCGGCCAGGGTCTTCCCCGATCACCGCCCCCGAGGTCCCCGCAGCTGAAGAGAGAGCAGATGAAGAGGAAGAAGAAAGATTGAGTGATCCGTGAGTGTTTGTGTTGGGTTGGTGTTTGTTTGACTTTATTTTTGTTTATTTTGACTTTCATTTTCGTATGCGTGACTATATTATGATTTTTATTTATCGATGTTTGACTTAATTTTAATTTTATCATGGTATTTGGTATAAATTTGTTGCTTTTATTTATTTATTAATTTATTTGCATTAAATTTAAAATAAAAAATACAAATTAAATCAAAACTAAAAAAGTACAAATTAAATTAAATTAAAACTAAAAAACAAATTAATTTTAAAATATAATAAAAAATAAAATTAAAAAAAACACTTAGCGACGACATAATTTGTCGCTAAGTTAATATACAGAAAAAATGGACATATAAATCAATAATTCGGGGGAAAAAAGAAAGATTTATTATATTCTTAGCGACGACATTACTCATCACTAAGATAATATACGAAAAAAAGGAAATATAAATCAATAATTCGGGGGAAAAAAGATTTATTATATTCTTAGCGACGAGACTTTTTGTCGCTAATTTGAGAAAATTAGCGACGACTTGCGTTGTCGCTGCGCTTCTCTAAAATTCCGGGCGAGTTTACTACTTTCGTCGCTAACACAATAACTTACCGACGAATCTCTAGGGATGACTACTTAGCGACCGAAATGTCGTCGCTAAGTCCTATTAGCGACAAAATCGCGGAATTTAGCGACGACGTGTGTCGCCTCTAAACATGCAGAATGTTGTAATGATTGTTCTTTTATATATTTCTTGTAAATTTTCTTATTTTATATTACTATATTAATATAGTTTACTCTAATTAAAAAATTATTTCTTTTTTAAATTTCATATTTCTTTAGTTTTCAAATTAATGATTTTTTTGTTATATGGGAGAGCTATTTTTTGGATTCGATGTCATTGACATTGTTTAAGTCTGCACCACTCAAAAAATAATCAAGGCTCTGACCAGCCTCAATTGATTAGTGATTTTTATTTTTCCAAACACTCGCGTAGTTGATTAAATATTGTTGATATATAATGTATTACTTATGTACATCTCCGTTTACAAGCTTTAAATTTCTTTAAAAAAAGGGATTATAAATTTATCAATTCTTTATGCATATAAAAAGTGAGATACCACTTTTTTTTTCCATGCATTCTAAAAGGACGACCCTAAGATTTTTCTTGCTTTAAGTATTCCGAGGGGTTATATAGAACCATGCCACGGTTTTAGTGTGAAACAATGATATTGTTACTTTTTTCCCGTTGTAGACAATTTAATATCTGCAGCCTTGTAGGTATCCTCCTTACTGTAATCAACATAAATAATCAATGCACTCGAAGTTGTCTTTTCAAAATAACGAATGGGTTTGAAGCAATAACCTAATATGTTGTTTATAAAAGTTAGACTTAATTCGAAAAAGATGTTAAGACGAAAGTGAAGGAGCTAGAAGAGTAGTTTTAGTATGAAAACAATCAACACATGCTTGCCTTTTTATGATCATTATGTTACATGCATGCATATATACATAGAACTGTTGATCTTTTACACGCTTTAAATTACAATATGCCTTTTAAACCACACACAGCTGTGAAAAGCTCATGGAGAAACCTACACGAAATTGCTGTTACTAAATGGACGTGCTTTTCCATGTTCTCAACGTTTTTGTAATGGAGGGTAGTGACTAACTTGTTACAAAATTATTTATTTAGTTCCGAAAGCTAATTTTGAAGTTTGAAGAATATTCTGTCGAGTACAGTCCAAGGACATAACTGGTTGTAGTATTTTATAGTGTATGAGGGGAGAGCAAAATTATACCAAAACCGAAAAAACCGAGTTAATTTTAACCAACTCGACCCAAAATATGCGCTAATTTTATCCGAGCCAACCTTACCCATTGGGTTACCTTGTGATTTTTCGGTTCCATATATTTTACCTATGTATTACCCAAACTATTGGGTTAAGGTTACCTAAACCGAAAAACCATGTAATAAAAAACTATACAAAACATGCATGTTAGAGAAGTCTTCCAGTTGACTTCTCGGATATTCTAAAGGTCTCGACCAAGTCGCCGATCAACCTACACTTTTGATATTCAAACAAAATATCGGTTTTTGTTAAATTTATGTAATGTATAACAGTATAACCCTGTACTTTGGATTGTAATTGATCGTAACTTATTTTGAACTCTTCAATTCACGACTTCTTGATTTGTAATGTCAAAATTGTAACTTTGATCTTTAGAAGTATAATAATATTTTGTCATTTTTTTTAAGTTTTTCATTTGTTAAAAAAGTTCGACTAATGTTGATTAACGCGGGTAAACCGAAGGGTAACCCAAAGTAACCCGAGGGTAATTTTTTTTTACCCTACCCTTGGGTTACCCAAAGAATTCATTAAACCGAAATATATTACCCTTGGTTTATCCTAACCTCAAAATCGGATAAAACCGAGCCATGCTCTCCCTTAGTGGATGTTATAAAAAATCAAGAGTTAATCATCTTTATACTTTCTTATTCATGAACAGTTAATATTGAATATGTACGGTCATATATTATCATTACTCTATCAATATAAACTGAAGTTACTCCTATGGTAAAATATTAATTTTAACCAGCTAGGATTAACTCGCTAGACAGGGTATTGACCATCTAATCTAGTGGTACAAATTAAAACCAAGTCAATGATTCCGAGTGACTCTCTTGTGTATACAAAAAATACTAATTTCGAAAATACAAAAATATATCTATTTTTTGTCTATATCTTTTTCTCTTTTAATTTATAACATATTGTCTAATACAATTCAAATCAACTAAATAAAATGATCATATGTTATGAATATTGTTGAAAAGATATTAAAGATTAAAATATTACATTCTTGAAAGATTGCACACAAATATAATTTTTCTTTGTAATAATTTATACAAAAGATTAAGAAATGATATATATAACTCTTAATAATTCCATTTTATTTAAAAAAATATTACCCAAAATGAATTAAATTTAACTCTTGCAAACACTACTACGCGCAGGTTCTTTCGCGAGGACATTTGTCCTCGCGAAAGAATCAAGAAGTTCTCGCGAAAAATAGAAAAAACCTTTTGCGAGGACATGTCGCGAAAGGATTCTCGCTAAAGATTCGTCGCGAGTTACACCTTGTCGCGACGACATATGGCAATCCTCGCGTGAGGTCATTTTCTTTTGCGACGAAAACATGTTGACGCATAAGCCCTGTCTTTTGCGATGAAAACATGTTGTCGCAAAAGCCGTGTCCTTTGTGACGAATTTGTTCTCGTAAAAGGTTGATTGTAACGAGGAAGTCTTTTGCGACGAAAAGTTCCTCGTTAAACCTTTTTTTTTTTTGCTTTTGTTTTTGTAAGAATAGAAACTAATTAAATAAAAGAATAAATTTTAAGTAAATCAAAAATATATAGAAAACCGAGAATGTAATATAAACCGGAACCATCTCGGTCAACGTGTCCATCCAAAACCATCCAAACAAACATAATAACAACCAACCAAAAGTCATAGTCAAAATACAAAAGTCGAATAAAGTCTAATTAAGCGAAAAGATAGATAAAAACACGTAACACTAAGGTATAAATATGTCTTCATCGTCATAAGAAGTCGGATCGGCTGAACTAGTGTCTCGAGAAGGACTAGTAGCAGATAGCGAGGCTCGGGGGGGAGATGGGGGGTCAAGCTGTTCCTGTCCGTGTTCCCTCATGCATCGATTAATCATCTGGTGGCGGTAGTCATTTGATCCTGGATTGCATCCCTAGAGGGGCGGGTACTCGTTGTAGAGGTAGGTGATCGAGAGGCGTTATCTTGCATAGGTTCCTTGCCGATAGAGACAAGGAAGTCATGCAGCGATCGCACTATCCACTGGTAGTCCCTCAACATCTTTTCGATGAATGGATCGAAAGAATTCGAACTCGACGTCCTCTGCGATAGCGGGTGTCCAACTCCCGGGATCTAGTTGCGGGTCCCGCTTCCTAATCCTACACTCACCGCCTCCAACACAGCGTCAACCTGCTCTTGCTCCGATAAGGTAGGGATAGATGAACAATCTCCACTCTAAGTCTGGGATTCCCGCACTCGGGTTTTTAGAATGTCCGTCAACGCCGCTTGAAAAGAAAAAAATATTAATAAATTATTTTGGATTAAAAAGGTATAAGTTTTAAAAAAAACTTACATCCGGTCGCTCGTATTCTCTGCTCCGCCACCTGTTTTTTCTCTCATTAAATCCTATTTGGAAGAAGAATCTTCTAATAGGTGGCAGAGGCAAAGTCTCATTCGCAGGTTGCTCGGATCCCTCCCCCTGTGACAAACGATCGGTCCCACTAGTACTCCCATCCCCTCGTTTCAGTCAATTAGTCAAACAAACAAATAACATGATACAAATTATTGAAATAAAGATACTACCTCTTGAGTTATCAATGAATATCTCGACCTCGAGTGTGTCCTCGAACCTGTCCCGCTCTGGTTCCTCAATAGCTCCCTATTCAGCTTATTCTTTTTAGCTTGATTCTTGTATTAAAAAAAGTATAAACAAAAGAAAACAAGTTAGTCAACACAAAGAACATTTTATATAACATTGTAAATTAAAATAAGTACCTGAGCTTCCTTCGAGTCCCACATCTTCAAAGTCAACTCCCAATTCTCGGGGGTCTGGTCATCTGGAATCTCCGGACTCTCATAATACTCGCTCTTCGTACGATTTTTGTGATCGTTGTATCCTATTCTGCACTTGTTGTGGATCATACGCTGGATACTCGGCCAATCAGGACGAGCCTCTCACTCCTCCACTAAAAAGAAGTCCTATTAACAATTAAAATAAATAAAATATAAGTGTATATTTAGTTCACAAATTAAAAAAAATAAAAGTTTAAGTTTATTACCCTTAGGCGCCGCCATATCGGACGGTGGTTATAGGCGGGAACTTTACTCCAGTTTTTGTAATATAGGGGAACTTTCTCTCGAATAGTTAGGTTTATCACCTGAGTCACGTGATGGGAATAGGGGTCATGTCCGATATGGAGAACTCTATGGGTAGTCGTCCTCCATGTCTATCTCTCGCCTTAGTGATTTGAATAGAACAAGAGTAGAAATGATTTATCTAGAAAGGGAAAGAAGCAGTCTAACATCCTCATTGTTTGAAAGAACAAAGAAAAAGATGGAAGTTAGTTAGGTAGCTAGACTTTATTAGTCTTAATTGAGAGTTTTTAGGTAGACATTTTATATTTATGTATAATAAATTAGAGTTTTTTTGTCAAAAATTATTTCAATTTGAATATTTTAGATATGCCTTGTGTTTTGAGACATTGGATATTCCAATAACATTAGGTAGATATTTTAAATCTCTCTTGACTTAAGATTAATGTAAGTTCTATTCACATTGTATATAACTTGTGATAAATGTCTAAGTTAGACATTCCTCAAAATAAGGAAGTATGGAGGAACACAAGCCTATTCGGGAATGATCATATAAAGTTATAAATAACCTTAAAAATTTTAGGTTAACATGACTCATAAGAGCGGATTATGACGGTCCTCCTTCAACTTTATACGTGGATCTCTTAAAATGTGATTATTATCTAGATTTGATAATCTTTAATAAATATAAAGAAGAAACACATTAGCAATAAAAGAAAAGTAATTTTAGATTTTACTAGATCAAAATTTAAAGCTCATCCAAGATAATGATCATCTTGAAGTCATTCACTGAGTGAATTTTAAATCAAGAAGAGTTTGGAATCTCTTCTAGTGGCTTGGAATGCACATATTAAGAGAATGAAAGCAAAAAATTTGTATAAGTATAATGAGTCTCATGTAGGATCATGTCAAGCCATTAAAATACTTCTTAGATAACAAAAGACTTAAAGAAAATACTGTAAGACGGCTCCCAACAATTCGTCTAGGACTCATATTTGAGGAAGGAAAGATACGCATTTTAGAAACGTCTTCCCCAATTTAATTTTTACCAAAATAAGATGTCCTAAAATATAAAATGGTGTATCGTCATAGTAGGAGTTATTCCAACGAAACAATTGGTCTAGAGAACTCTCTAAAACAAGTAGGATCTCATTCCATGTTTACCTTAATACTCTTTACCACATATGTGTTCTTATAAAATCAATAAATTAAAGGCATGGTTTATGGAACATCTAATTGCGCATATCCTATTAATATCACATATGTTTGCAATTTGTATCGCCTACCCGTCTGCTTTGTCGGGTGAGATAAAATTTCTCACAATTTGAGCTCGGCGTGACCGTGTGTGGTGGTTTTACGTAGGCAAATTACTCGACTTGAATGAGATAGGTGATGGGTGAGTAATTGGCTTGAATGAGCTACTACGTTCGATTGTGTAGTTATCAATCTGTCTTTTTGTGTTGGTTGTCCAGTTTTCGATGAATACCAAGTGATACCGAATTAACATGCTAAACTATAATTTTGGTCATGAATAATTTGGTCTCATAATAATGCACAACCATTCTAGAATAAACCCACTAAAACCTCTAAAATTAATCCAATATAAAATATTTGCTTACCTTAAAAAAATTAATAAACATATAATTTTTTGTTACAAAGGAGATCGTGCAATAATTAAATGCTAGTACGTACTCAATCAAACTCAGGCTGTGTATCATCCTCGGTGTTTTCCATCCCATCTTGTCCCCCGTAAGAATGCTCCATATCCCATTCAAGGGATCAGTGTGTGAGCAATATGACTCCTCTTGCTTCAAACCAACATGATCCAACCAATCCCTGCAATAGTTAGATTCTCTATAAATGCTCTTCAATGTGAAAGCTCTATTTCTCGAAAAAAAATCCTGAATCTGTTGAATCCACATCGCCGCCGGCCCCCTACCAACATCCTCTTTGCGAATTAACTTAATTGCCTCCCCAGAATCCACGTCCACCTCCACCTCACTTACTCATAACTATTCTACCATTCTTAATCACGGGCACGTCGCGATTAATCTTCATTGAGAATCCCCGAATCCAATTGTCTTTACCATCCCAAAGTACACCTCTGCCCCTCCTAAACGAAACCCTTTGTTACAACTCACATCCGTTAATTTAACCCCTCAAATCGGTTTAACCCATCCAACAAGATGCACATAACTTTTCCTAAGCGAAAATCTCCCCAGAGTTTTACCCAAAGCTTTACTATAGGTAGCCGCCAAGAATTGAGCTTTCTTTACTAGCGCCTTACATTTGGGAAACTCACTGCCATTAAAGACAACATTGTTATGTACTTTCCAAATAATCCTGATTAAGGCCCCAAAGATTACACTCCACAAAACCCCCGCGGAAAAAGACTTGCTGGACAGGTTTTTAGTCCACTAGATACCATTGGAACAACCTGAGAATGCCTCTAACTGTCCATCCGCTACAGTAGCTGCTGTGATTCCAGACTCTACGGGAGCTTCAGCGCCATGTGACCGTCCGGAGCTAGTTCCTTGAAACCTGCTTGCAGCCGGCACCTCCTGATCAAGAAATTAAAGACGGGGTTGCTGCTGCATAGATATATTACAGGTCTTCCAGTGATCAGTAAACGTTGCCTGCTTCCATTTATTAATTGCACTTGAGGACCCTGTGGCTGATCGATCGGTCCTCAAAATACTACACAGATATCTGATCTGCTTCCCCTCATATATCATTGGTCCTTAGACACCCCTTTTCTAATCACAACCCATATCTCTTTAGTTTTATTTTTATTTTTATTCACTTGCTTAGTTTTAAAATTAATATTCTCAAGTAATTATTTCTTTGTATAACTTATGGGTACCCGAGTTGTAACATGTTCTCTGAGAGTTCTCTCAAAAAGGCGATAAAAGGCGATTAGGGTTCCTGTGACGTCAGCTTAGGTTTCTCGTTAAAACTTCCGGTGGAGAGGCCCGCTTTGTTCGCCGACGAGATCTAGGGGTTACGCTCTTGTCTTGAGGGTCATAAGATATCCTACGTCTCAGTAGGAGGATAACACGATGGATCTCACCTCGGACGGCGAGAATCATTGGTCCAAGTTCAAGGTTCACGGTGTCTGTATACTCATGGTGGCGGGAGAGTTCCGGTCAGCCAACAATGAAGATGGAGGCCGGCGGGCTTTCCAATACAAGAAGAATCATTGGAGCTACACCGCCACACCCCGATGTTTGGTGAAAATCGGGTTAACTACCATAGGGTTTGGACGCAAAGAGTATTTTAGTAAGCAAATTGAGGATAAGGAGGTCTTAATCACACCTTACAACTTGAAGGTTTCGTTCGACATACTTAAAGATCCTAATAAATCTGATAGTAGTAGGCGGCGAGAACAACTGAGTGGACACTGCATAGTTGAGAGTCTAAAGGTTTTTGAAGGGTGGAGAGGAAATTATGATTGGGATTTATGGAGAAGAAGGAGTAGTGGCAATATTGATATGCTTTGGATTAGAATTTGGTGTTTGAGTAGTGGATTGGAAGAAACTAGTACGAAAGGGCGGAAGGCCAGCTGGCACGCATGCACCGTTTTCACATCGTTCTCCTCAACGGTGATAAGTATATGGGGGTTTCCAAGACACTTCAACCGATTCATCCTCGGTAGTGGAATACACGCGGTGGATAATAAAAACATAAAAAAAATAAATGGAACCGGAACATTACACCTGGCCCACTATCTTGTTTTTTTAACCAAGAAGACCACCGATTCGACTTCTCCTTTTATACTCTGCAAACTGATCCGTTCTACTTTACACTTTACTTCTTCATTTTTCAGTTATCTCTTTCTATTCTCATTCTGTTTTCACAGGTATTACAAAGCAATGGCTACATATTCCCGTCATGCCTTACCGGTAACATTCTTACATCCAGACGAAGAGGAAGAGCTCGGGGTCATCGAACTGGACATCAAGGTTCGTCGTGTTGAGAACCTTGACCGCGGAAGAGTGTTGATGGTCCGGGTGATGGGTGACGATAAGGTGAATTTGGCTGGATTTCGGCGTTGGGTTTTCGATCGGTGGCAAGTTCGTGGCAACGTTTCAGTTTCCGAGATTTCTCAGAACTACTTCAAGCTGGAGATTGACAACCCCAAGGAAAGGGAACGCTTGTGGAACCTACGACCTGGTATTATGATAGGGCAACACACTGGCTTTACCAAAGGAGATGGCAGCTTCAATGGAACTTTCACCCCCTCAAACTACTCCGCTGCATGGATTCAAGTTGGTGGATTGGCCCATATCCAGAATACGATAGGGACTATTAAGAATATTGCTCGTACATTTACGGATTTGGAGGAAATTGATTTTCCAGAGGATGATTCAGCGGTGGTGCCAGTTCTTCGCTTTCGTGCAAGCTTCAGAGTGGTTGATCCACTTCCACCTGGTAAGTTTTTGAGACAACAAGATGGTATTGGTTGGGTTACTTTTAAATATGAGAATATTGGTCTTTTCTGCTTCGCTTGTGGCAAGCTTGGTCACAAACGGGAGAACTGTGACGAGCCTGCTGATAGGGAAGGGCTTTCAACGCCAAAACTTCGCCTGATTACTTGGAGTCCGGAGAATATAATTAAGGACACACTTGAGAATCCGCTGTATGGGGTGAGGAAAAGAGTTGGTGAGTCGTTCCTATCGCACGCTAGCTACTTTAATTGGGATAGAGATGATGAGGGGTCACATCCAAATCCAGCTGATGGTCAAGATAGGGAGATTCGCTCCAAACGTGGAAATGATCGTAGGAGTTTTGGTAGAACTGACATGATGGGGGATAGCTCAGACACAAGGGGTGACATTGATATGGGTGGAGATCAAGGTGGAAGACAACAGACTCAACTTGAAGACGCTATTCTAGAAGCAAAGAGAAAAGGCACGTTCGTACAACAGGCAGTGAGAACGGTGTTCATCAGTGATGATGAAAATGAAAAATCTAAGACTACGGGTGATACGGCAGGAAGGGGTAAAGAAATGCATTCTCCTGAGAACAAAGGAGAGACTGATAATACTAGTGATACTACCGATTCTGATAAGACTAGCACTGCTCGATTTAAAGGACTATCTAATGCTGGTGCGAAGAAACGTAGGAATGAGTATATGAGATTTCATACTGTCGCGAACAAAAGGCAGAAAACACATACTAGTGTATACAGTGTGGAAGGTAACAAACTCAGGAAACTTAGCTTGGAGGAACGTATTGCTCTGCAGGATGTTGACTCAGAAGGTGATTTGGGGAAATTACTGGAAAATGCTATTGCTAAGGATAAACAGGAACAGCGCCAGATTGCTGAGGGTGTTGTAGCTGATGGTGTGGACACAGAGATAATAGTGAACAACGAGGTTATGACTGGGATGGCTTATCTTGATCAAACTAAACTTAATGAAGAGCAACAAGGTATTATCTTTAGTGTAGCAGAACAAGGAATGGAACACAATGAGGATCAAGATCATAGGAGCATTCGTGGGAGAGGAGGAGCAAGAATTCGTGGTAGGGCTCGACGTGGAGGTAGGGGAAGAAGAGGTAGCAGCCACCCGGAGATGGCTGCGAACCAGGGATGATCGTGGTGTTTTGGAACTGTCAAGGCATCAGGGCACCCTTGACAGTTCAAGTGTTGAAAGCCATGGTTGGGGAGTACAAACCAACTGTGGCTTGTTTTTGTGAAACTATGTTGTTGGAATCTGATGCCAAACTGTTTGTTAGGAACCTAAATTTTGTGAACTATTTTGTGGTGAACCCCCAGGGCAGCCTGAATCACTCTGGGGGGTTTTTGTTGTTGTGGGACTTGCAAGTCTCGGTTTGTATTTTGGACTCTAGCCCCTACTATATTACTATTAGTATTAATGATAGTTTAAATTCGTATTATTATATGTTTGTCCATGCCCCTAATGCTTACCTTGAACGGCAAGTTTTGTATAACAATATTACAGAGTGGAGAACACGGCACGCAGGTCTAGTCGTGATTATGGGGGATTTCAATGACATTTCCAGTAGCAACCAAAGGCTTAGTTGTGCTCCACCTAATCAACAATTTATATTAAATTTTAACCTGTTTATTTCTAACAATATGCTTACAGAACTTCACAACTATGGTAGCTACTTCACTTGGACAAATAGGCAAGATAATTCGAATGTGATCAAATCCAAAATTGATAAAGTTTTCGCATCTACTGAATGGACTGACAAATTCCCAAATGCAACGGTTTTTATCCCACCTGCGGTGGGATCTGATCATTCTCCCCTCGTTCTACTGCCTAGTGGTAAAGGGAAAAGACACGTGAGGCATTTTAGATTCGAAACAAACTGGTGCCTCCACCCTCATTGTAGGGACATTGTTGATAATACATGGAACACTCCGGTGAACAACACGGCTCTCCAAGTGCTAATCCAAAAAAGAGAGATCACGTCCAATGCCTTAGCAACTTGGGGAAAACTTGCCTTCCCGAATAACAAAAGTAAGATCAAAGATCTTGAACGTCAACTAATTGCGACTTCTAATGCACCTTACTCCCCGCAACAACAAGGGGAGGAAATCTTGATTCGTGAGCAACTCCTACACTACTGGAAAAGGGAGGAGATCTACTGGTCCGATCGTGCTAGAGACCAGTGGATTCGGTTTGGGGATAAAAATACAAAATACTTTTTCGCACTTACGGCCCAAAGACGGAATTGCAACCGAATTGCAGGTGTCCAGAACTCAGACGGGGTCTGGATCCAATCGGAGAATGAAATTAAAGATCAATTTAATACCTTTTATTCTAATCTTTTACATGAACAGGAACCTACAGATCTTAATGAAGCATTACGCGATATAACTCCTAAGGTGACAACTGATATGAATAACACTTTGACTAGGATTCCTGATGCTAATGAAATCAAACAAGCAGCCTTTGACATGAGCCCAAATAAAGCCCCTGGCCCGGATGGCCTTAATGGTAAATTTTTTCAGGAATATTGGGACATTATTGGTCCTGATATAGTTGATCTTGTGATTGATTTCTTTACCAATAACACACCACTAACACTTTTGAATGAAACACTTATTACACTTATCCCTAAAGGCGATTGTCAGATAGGGGTGGGGGACTACCGTCCTATCTCATGTGTGAATTTCGTGTACAAGGTGATAGCGAAAATATTGGCTAATAGGTTACAAGCGCTAATCAATGATATTACATCACCTACTCAATCCGCTTTTATTAAAGGACGGGCAATTCAGGACAATATTCTTATAGCTCAGGAAGTGTCCTTCTTTATGAAGCGCAAATTGAAGAACAAAGCTAATTTCGCGGCTATCAAAATTGATATGGCAAAGGCTTATGACCAGGTTAGATGGGAATTTCTCCGCCTGCTTCTTGAGAAGTTGGGGTTTGCTCCCAAGTGGGTACAATGGATATGGAATTGTATATCAACGGTCACTTTTCAACTGAATATTAACGGAGAACGCCAACCACCCTTTAAACCTGGTCAAGGCATCCGTCAAGGAGATCCTTTATCACCATTACTTTTTGCCTTACTTACTGAATCACTTATTTCTTTATTGGAAACTAAGGTTGAACATGGTAACATCAGAGGTATTCAGATGACTCGTAATTGTCCGACTATATCTCACCTCCTTTTTGCAGATGATTCTTTGTTTTTTATCTCCTTAGATGGACAAGACGTGCAGGAATTCCAGGAATGCCTCGAGACTTACT
The DNA here is from genome assembly GCA_029959085.1 of Nemophila menziesii. NCBI lineage: Eukaryota > Viridiplantae > Streptophyta > Magnoliopsida > Boraginales > Hydrophyllaceae > Nemophila > Nemophila menziesii. Next base: position 22,958,965 of record JARWIR010000008.1, read on the forward strand.
GTCGGTGTTCAGGACAGAAGATAAATTACCACAAATCTTCGATATACTTTAGTACACAAACACCTGAAGAATTACGTCAGCAGGTGGCAGAAACTCTACAGATTACTAAGTCACGTGACCTAGGTAAGTACCTCGGTATCCCACTTTGCCATAAGAGATCACGTATGGAAACATTAAACTGGATTGTGGAACGGGTTTTTAACAAAGCCCAGGGATGGATTGCCAAACTCCTCTCGGAAGGAGGCAAAGAAATACTTATTAAAGCGGTTTTGCAGGCTATCCCGTGTTATGCTATGTCTATTTTTTCTTTTCCTATTGGTTTTTGCAGGAAACTCTCATCTATCATTGCTCGGTTCTGGTGGAATTCGTTGGAGAAACAGAAAATTCATTGGTTGGAATGGGAAAAGATGACTGCGGCCAAGGTGGTAGGGGGCATGGGGTTTCGGGACCTGAAAAGGGCGAATAGGGCTCTCTTGGCCGCTCAGGCTTGGAGAATCCTTAGTAACCCGGATCTTCTGGTTTCTAGAGTTCTGAAAGGGATCTACTACCCACATGGGAGCTTCTTGGATACCAAATTAAGACAAAGCCGGACTTGGTCCTGGGCTAGCCTGATAGAGGGAAGGGACCTACTTGTTCAACATGGCCACATCCAGATTGGAAATGGAGAATCCACCAACATATGGAAACACAAATGGCTACCCTCAGGGATTATTAAAGACCAGCCTATGGGCACTAATCTTGTAACAGTTAATCAATTGATGACAAACCAGGGGAATGGATGGGATTGGGCCGTGATCGACAACACCCTCCCCCAGCCCGTTCATGGAGAGATTGCTAGGATCCCTCTCCTTGAACCTGAGGGACAGGATACTTTTATCTGGCCTTTTACTAAATCTGGTACGTATACTACGAAAACAGGGTACAAATTACTATCTCAAATTGCGGAAAGTGGAACGGCTCAGACCTCAAGACAAGCGGAACTGAACAACCCGAAGCTGTGGAATAGAATTTGGAAGTCTAATGTTCCCAACAAAGTGCGATCCTTTAACTGGAAAGCTTGCCGGAACCTTCTACCTACTAAACTGAATCTTTACAAAAGGCATTGTAGTGATAGCAAATACTGTACATGGTGCGAAAACAAGTCAGATACGGTTGTACACATGCTCTTATCTTGTAATTTTGCAAAACAGGTATGGGCTGGGATGGTGATACAGGTACGGATACCGGAGGAGGATCCAGACTCGATAGGAGACTGGCTAACAAAAATTTGTGACTCAATGGACAATACGATCTGGGAAGAGAACACATTAATAGCATGCATACAACTGACACTTTGGAACATCTGGAAGGCTAAAATGAAAATGCTTTATGAACAACTTAATATCCGACCACAACAAATTGTGGATACTATTCATGCAGGTATGAAGGACCTTTTTGGGGAGTCTTGGGACGCCCAACCACCTCCAGCAACCCCTAACACCAGGATACCAGCGGTCAACCCAATGAATGATACTGATTTTGACAATGCTGTCTTTGTTTACACATGTGATGCCTCATTTCTCTCTGCTGATAGGCCTAGTGGTATTGGGATTGTTCAGCGAAATACTCTCACAGGCCAACGTGTTACTTTCTCGAAACCCATCTGGACAGACTCAGCGGCATCGTCTAGAAAGGTGGCCCATACCTGATTTCGATGGAAGGGGAAGCTTCAGCAGTTCTGGAAGCTTCTTTACTTAGCCTGGCTCACCCAGGAGTAAGGACTGTTGTCTGTTCAGACAACCTTGACTTTATTCAAGGTCTGAAGTCGTTGCCAGCTGCATGGTGGAAAGTCCGTCCGTACATCACGCGAATCCATAAGATGATTGAGGCTCATGGAGCACTGGGCTTCAAACATCTTCCGCGTCGATGGAATGGTCTGGCTGACCGAGCCGCGCGCTTAGCTAGGCAATCGGCACCGAGTCACCTTGACCCCTTGGAATTGGGGTCGGCTTTTATGAGACTAGGGATAGGCTAATTTCGACTCTTTTATCTGTACTTGCACGTTAGACCAAAAAAAAAAAAAACTTATGGGTACCCAATCCACTTTAGGTTCCATTATTATATAGACATATTCTTAGTTTAATTATCAATTTATTATTTAAAAATTAATGTTTTTTTTTTTGTTAAGTAAATGATTTCATTAAAAATATAAAATAAATTGTACAGTGTACAATAAATACCTACCAAGGCTCAAAAAACTAAGATAGTCACTATATAGTTGCTAGTCTAATATCAACGAGATACAATCAAAATTCAACGATTCTGTGAAAGTATGATGGAGGTACAAAGATAATAAACTATATAAAGTGAATATTATTAGACTTTTAGTTTCTTTGATAGCTCTTTCCTTGGAGGGAGTTTCAACTATCATAACAAGGTCATTTTTCATCCACCATATATGATAGATTATAGCAAAAATGCAACTCTCTATACATTTATCTTCCAATTTTTTCGGGTTTTAAACTTCTTGAGTCATTAAGGACACTCAAGATAGTACTCATCTTTTTTTAATAACCAACTATATCTTTTCATATCTTTCGAGATGCTCTTAGCAACACACACTCAAAGAAAGGTGCTTATTTGATTCAAATTTTTTACCACACAATTCACAAAGTGGATCCAGTTCTATATAAATCATCATATCATTGTTCGAAGTCTCTCTTGTAGTGCAATCCATGCAATGATTGCATCTAATTTTCTCACATTTTCGATGATATTTGAACCCAACATTTGTGTTCTTCTTCAATAATCTCGAGATATATTCAAAACACAAAGTGAAAAGGTAAGGAGGGAGATGATCACCTTGTCTTATGCCTTTCCCCTTATGAAAAATCCATGCATTTTTCCATTTAGCGCGATCGGATATGAGGGTGTTGTAACACACTCCATAACCCAATTAACATACAACTCCGGAAAATTTAAATCTTCAAATATCTCATGAAGAAACTCCAAGAAAAGCGAATCGTAAACTTTACACAAATCCATTTAACGGTGTATTTTAGGCGAACTACTATTATTATACTAGTCTCAAGAGCTCTTGCATAAGATGGATATTTTCGGTTATCGACAGAGCCTGTCCGGCTGATTTTGGGGCCCTGGGCGTCCGACTGATTTTGGGACTCTAAGCAAATCTTTCTTTAAGCTATCTATCAAGAAAATAATTTATAATTAAATCAAATAATCAATTAAGAAAATATTTTTCCAATTTTTTTATATAACCATATAAATTATCGATCAATTAATACATTCTTGTACATAGTAACTACATATATATCTTTTATGAGTATGGCCTATGTGGAATGCTCTACCCATTTTAGCCAAAAGTAAAAGTACGCACCATTAATCAAACAATCAATACATATCAAAACCAAAATAAAAACAAATCAATTTTATATAATTATTTCAAGTTAAATACAATAAAAAAATTCAAAATTTCAAATACTAATAAATACATGAACGAATTCAAATTATCGTCTATATAAAACACATGGGCATTCGTCCAAAAAAAAAACATTTAGATTGGGTGATTTTGCATAATATAAATTGAAATTATATCGTCTATCAAAAGTAAATAATGTAATCAAAACTCAATTAAGAAATTAGACACTGATTTTAAAAATAAAAATCTAATCAATAATCCTTATAATTTATAACTTCCAAAAGACATAGACTAATACAATTTATAAAAAGACAACAACAATGGGAAAAAAAGTCTGTACTGTTGAAACAATATGTAAAAGAAACTAGTTGATGAGAGGCTATATGGAGATAAGAAGAGTATATTATTATATATGGATTTCCATCTTACTTTGAGGGAATGGACAAGCCCTTTATATAGGCAATATGAGACTATCCAACTACCCTACTAGTTACATAATAAGTAGGATGTTACAAGGGATAAATGTGAAGGTTACACCACCCCACTACTCTATAATAATAATATCCACTAAATAATATTTCATAACACTCCCCCTTGGATATTATTTCAAATACGCATATGATGTTGCCTCGTTAAAAACCTCGCTAGTAAAACCCAATGGGAAAAAAATCAGTCAAGGAAAAAAGAGTGCAACGCGTATGAATCTCCCTCTGAATGTGTGAACAAAGTATCTTGATCATTAGTATTATCGACTAGTCTCATGAAATGGAAGTATCTTTGCATAAAATTATCAAGTGCAGCCATAAATTATATTGACATGATATTCATCTTGAACTTTACATCTTGAGCTTTTCATGTGAACTTAAATTTGACCAAGTCGAGTTGAATATCCACCAGATTTTTATTAATATGCCTCGTTAAAACCTTACTAGGAAAACCCTGTGGGACAAAAACCAAGTGAAGGAAAAAGAGTACGTAATCGTTATCAATACGCTTTTAATTTTCTTCGTTAAAAACTTTGTCAGGAAAACCCTGTGGGAAAAAACCTTGACGAAGAAATAAAGAGTGCAATACGTGTTGGTCTCCCCCTCATGTAAACGTATATGTGATGATCTTCAATTTCGAATATAATCTCGATATTCAGTATCTTACACATTTTTATAATAGTAACTTTCAAATTAAACAATATATGAAGTCATATCGTCATATAACACTGGAATGATCCACAATCATGTGCAATTTAGAGTAATAAGTATTCATGCATGTAATTATAAATAAACACATAATCTACTTATGAAATATAAAACAAATATATGACAGATTACATGACAATATATCAGACAAATAAAGATTGTTAAAGACAACAAAAATAATACAAATATCATTCTAATATATCCCGAGATTTATGTATACGCGTTTTTAGTCTTCTAAAGACATTCATGTACGTTTTTTTGTATCACATGATAAATATTGGTAAATTTATTTTACCATAAGACGCACATGGAGTCCTATATTAAACTTTCAGGCAAATATTATCCACCAAAAAAAGTACTTCTTATATTCACATTGACTGTGTGAGTATGATTATGCCTGACTGCGTCTTATTATATTTGGTCAATTAATTTTTTTCTAGTCGACATTATAGAATGGACTTCGATTCAAGATTCTCGTTTTCGTTTAGTAACTTTTACATGATCATTTGCACGTATTATTTGATCATGATCAAGTTGTTTTTCGATTCCATATATTTGTGTAGTAATATAATTGAATGAGATTCTTTTATCTCAATTTCTCAATTCTGAGAAAATATTCAGGTACCTGGTACTCTTTTTAGAGTACTATTCTTTATTTATATTTTCTACATTATCACATGATAATTTTAGAAGTGCCAACTTGCTCATACGGCTCAATAATATGATATTTTGGAACCGACAGGTCGACCACGCTTTACGCGTTGCAATGTATTTTTCCAAAGAAAAATAATTTGAGCATGATCTTTTCAAGCTGAATAAGTGACTTAGTCACTTATGAATGCATCTTATTATTACACTGAGCTCATAACTTATTTGCGAGGATGAAGTTGCATCTTATAAAATATTTTTCAGCTCCCCCTCTTATCATGAGAATCTTGCTTTATGCATAGTATTCCAGTATACATATTTTTCATGTGGTAAAATATTAGGGTCATCAAAATTATATCACTTCATGTGATGGTTTTGACCAATTGGTCATGTTGATGAGTTTTTATTAAAGAGTAATATCAACTTTTTTTTGTGCATATCGAGCATATGAAATATCTCAATACAAGATATTTTGTCACTCTATTTTTTGAAATTTAATCGAGTTGGACTCACTCATATATTATCCTTTGAGAAGATACGATAAAGATTTAGTATCCTTCATAGAAGTATAAGTTTATCCTCTCGTAATTGATTTAATATTGGATTTATCCAATTGACATTCATCATAAAATAATCATGTCACATAATTTTGTCGAGTAAATTTTTTCACTTATGACATAATGATTTTTGTTTTGTTCAAATACAAAAATGACATGATGATTGATTGGTCTAAAACAACATATTCAAGTATCCTCTTTGCAAGAGGGTGGTGGTTCAAATCCCACTTCTAACATTTAATTATCTTTTTATTAAAATGTCATCCTATAAGGATCCATTTCAGAATTTATCTTTCTTTTTGTTTTCATGATTCAATAATCATGTCAAATAATCTTTCGCAATTTCAAGTTCACGATTTTTTTATGATAACGTGTTCTTTTCAGGAATACGTAATTATTTCTCCAACCCCGTATGATTTTCAAAGTCAGTGACTAATATAATGTATAATTGTTCATTATATCAAACGAATTTTTGATTCGTGATAACTATATAAATCATGGGATTAGGCTTTAAGCCTCGTTGGAGATAATATTGAAGAAATGTTATTTTTTTCTACGCAATCGTTCTTAGATGCGTTACTTTCTTCTAAAATGATTATTTTTCACTATCATTTGTGAAATTCATATGGCTTTCAAGGTCATGTCAAACGAACATTGTAACATTTAATATTTCATAGAAATGATAATAGAATGTTTTTTCTCATGTCATCAAGATGTATTTGAGAATTTAAGGGAATTCATCTCAATACTTATTTGCATGATTCAATAAATCATTTTTTCATAAAATATTGAGACTTTAAATCTATAATCAACGAGAATATGATAAATAAATTTCATAGTCTTTCATAGATGCTTTTGCAATTTCAATCTAATTTATTTATTTTTTATTGTGGTGTATTTGGATTACATGTCCAATTTTATTCATATAAGCCTTATTTTCTCACTTGATTTCAAATTCAAGATATATGACAAAAATATTGCTCAAAATATGAACAGAAATTTATTTCGTTGGACTCATTTTCATGAATCATACTTTTGTAACAACTAGGCTTTGAATAATTTCACCATGAATTATTATCAAGTTGGACATTACATAATGGTTTCATCAATTGTTTCTCATCAATATTCAAATTTTTTCTTGATAAGTTCATTGAAATATTTTTTTCTTTTCGTAATTCACATTGCTTTTAAGCAATCATAATTTATAAATTGAAGCAAACATTCAGTTGCTTGTTCTCGTCATTTTTTTCCAATGATTGTAATTCTTTTCTTGAAGCAAACTTGTACAATTTCAAGTTGAATCTTCTCTTTCAAAATCATATATTTGAAGAGGTATATGAATTTCGATTAATCTTTACTCTCTATTAGAATATATTTTCAAATAGAGATGAAGTAATCAATTATATTATAATATAAAATAAAGAATTTAAAAAAATATATCTTACCTCAAGATTACTTACCTCTATATAACAAAAAAAAATTTGAAGAGTCTCAAATCATATTATCTCGGTTGGTAAAGTCGTGCTGATAACGTGTTGAAACAATATGTAAAAGAAACTAGTTGACGAGAGGATATATGGAGATAAGAAGAGTATATTATTATATATGGATTTCCATCTTACTTTGAGGGAATGGACAAGCCTTTTATATAGGCAATATGAGACTATCCAACTACACTACTAGTTATCAGTGGCGGATATACGTATGGGCAAGGTGGGCTTGAGCCCACCCTGAACTTTAAAAAAAAATTAATACTTTTAAAAAAACTAATCTAACTAAACGACTTATATTATATTATATATACAAAAAAAGTTATTAAATATATTTTTAACCTAAAAAAAAGATAAAGTCTACTTAATATTTATTAATTTTTGGTGATTTCTCCTTAAATTTAAAATAATTTATTTATTAATTTCAATATATAATTTAAGTTTATATAATTTTTATTTTTATTTATGAATCTTTTGATTAAAAATATAAAAAAAAATTGAATAATATTATTGTTTATTTAATTTATTTCTTGTTGATTAGAAATAATTTAATTATTGTATTAATTAAATGTGAAAAAAGTAAAAATTTATTTATTATTAATTACATTTCGAAATCGAATGAATGATGAATGATGTTTTACTTATTTTTATTAAGAAAGACATATCTAAGAAAATTGAAAATACCATTATTATGGATATTTTAAAAAATGAAAACTCGTAAAAGACGATTGTAATTTTTTTTAATTTTATATGGTATTACTTATTATATTGTATTAAAATATATTATATTTTAAAATTAATTATTTAATTTATATATTTCTTGTTTTATGTCTTTTTTTGGTTAAACACCAAAAAAAAAATTCGGGGTCGTTGCCCCCGAACCCCCTCCAACCATAAGCCCGCCCTGGTTGGTTTGTAATCCTAGATTTGCCACTGCTAGTTACATAATAAGTAGGATGTTACAAGGGATAAATGTGAAGGTTACACCACCCCACTACTTTATAATAATAATATCCACTAAATAATATTTCATAACACATCAAAAATTAAATTATCTAACATTATTACGTGAAGATCTTTAATATATATGATTATTTTGTTTCAGATTCATACTTGAAATATTATAAATTTTAGTGATCTGTTTATCTTGATAAATGAAAAAAAAAAAACATGATTATGAGTTATTAAAAAATTACTATGAGTTATTAAAAAGTACTTACAGTGTATTGGACCGTTTCTGGTTATCGATCTTTTAAAAACAAAGATATTTTGCGTTTTATTTATAATCTCCTTAAAGAACCGGTTTCATAAGATCCCCGAGAATCATAGTAATAGAATATATTTAACAATATATCTATTAACAAGAGGGATTAAGAAGAAGTGGAAAAAAAAATGGATCAGGCCAAAACAGTGGCTTTGATATAACTTAAAAATTAGTGGTATCAAGTTGTCTACGAGTAAACATTATTTACCTACCCGATATCTATCACAGATCCTAGAAGCTCTGTCTTCCCACCAACATGTTACTTTATAATAAATTAACACAAAAACTCCTTGCACCAATAGGTAATTTGATTTGTGTCCGCTCCACCTGTGAAGGCCTTTATATACCACTCACTTGCTAAAGCCTCCTTTCAGATCCAACTGAGAACAACACAATTAACATTACATTTCTCCTCAAACATCTCTATCTACTCATCAAATCCATCAAGAAACTCATATAAAACCAAATCAAAAGTTATGGAACTTGAATTAAATTTATCAATCATTAGGAAGAAATATTGGCACATGGTACGTGTAGCAATGTTCATGTTGAGGAAAGGCTTATCAAAGAGTAAATTACTATCTGATCTTAACATGATGAAACGCGGCAAGATTGTTAGAAAGGTATTACATAATCTAATGTTCCACCACAGCCACCACCATGGGACTTCCTCCACCACCACCTCCGCAACCTCTGGTCTTAGCCACCAGTTATCCTTCAAACCCCACCCTGATGATTATGAATTTAGCTGCAGTAACAGTCCTGCATACACTGGATTCCGTCTTCCTTTTCATGTAAACAAGAAGAAAAACAATCACCACCACGCACAGCCGATGGAAGATGAATCTATGATGGCAAATGCTGTTGTGAAGGCGTTTGAGATGCTGCAGAGCGAGACGGCATCACCAGCTTTGCCAGGGTTTGGGAGGAGTCCTATGGCTAGAAAGCTGAGGATAACAGACTCGCCTTTCCCTTTAAGAGATGTTGATGAAGATAGCCATATTGTTGATGACGCTTGTGAAGAGTTTATTGCCAAGTTTTATAAGAATTTGAGAAAGCAAAATGAGCATAATTAAGAGACCATGTTGATGAGTCTTCATAAGTTGAACATCACTAGTAGACGGAATCAAGGTTTTCTTTCTCTTGAGGGGCCAAGATAAGCTCAGGCTGCTCAGCCATCCTGAAATTTGTTTTCCGAGTTAATCGCATTATTAGAAAAATCATATCAATAAAATAAATCTATATCTAATAGGATAAAATATAAAAAAATTGGAGAGGTGGTTTGAGGAAAAAAGGAAGAGTTCAAGATAATTATTTAATTTTTCCTATGAGTCCTCTTTTTTTCATTTTACGTACCCCCTTTATCACCTGTTAGTAGGATTTTTTTTTAATATATTGGAGAATTATTTTGGATGGGGAGTCATTGACCCGGTTCGAATCTGTACCGCTTAAAAAAAAACCAAACTAAGACTCTCGTCAGAGTTACGTTAACCCTAATTAGTTTGTTATTAGGATTTTTTTTAATACATATAAGAGCCACTTTGGATTCGCAATCATTTTGACTCCAATAAAATTTGATTCTAACACTTTTTGATCTCTGGAGAATAGTCTAACCATTAGACTAACTATCAATCTTTAGTAGAAAATTTTAAAGACAAATAAGATCATTTTTTTTATGATTATTATTCTTTATTTTTTTAATTAATGTCACATAAATTAACAAATAAAATATGATATAGGAGTGAAAAAAATAAACATAGCCTTGCTCTTTCTCTAAAGATCAAAAAATTGAATTGAAAAATTAGGGGGTCATACTTTCCCGATCTGACTTGTAGGTCAGTGGAAAATGTCTCCTTTCGAATCGAAAGAAGGGGAAATTATGTTTTACAGCCCCACGACTTGAGGCTTACTAAAATAAGGCCCAACCCCGAAACCCCATTACAACCTAACTAGAATAGGAAAAAAATCCAAAATACCCCCATTCCCTTAGTTAACACAGTCAAGAAATAAAAACCAAAACAAAGTTCCATATAGACCATTCACAACCCATCGACCCACACTCTCTCTACCCTCCCTCTCTCTCTCTCTCTCTCTCTCTCTCTCTCTCTCTCTCTCTCTCTCTCTCTCTCTCTCTCTCTCTCTCTCTCTCTCTCTCTATAGCTCCACCATGGTCGCCCCTTTCTTCTACCTTCCTTCTCTCTCCACCATGGCCGCCTCTCTCCTCTACCATCCCACTGGCGCTCCTCACCCATACACAACCCAACCATCCTACTTCCACTCTCCTGCACCAGAAAACAACGTCGTCGAAGCCGCCATCGCCGTATCCATGCTGCACATGAAGGAGCCCTGATGCACACGGAGGAGCCCTGCTGAACACGGAGAAGTCTCCCCGCCACTGTGACCCCTCCGATCTGTTCGTGTTCCTTGTTCACTCCCACCAAATCTCCAGATCTGTTCTAGATTTGTTCCCGTTCGCTGGACCTTCTCCACCACCACCGCGAACCAGGCCGTTCTCCACCACCACCGATGAAGCTCTCCTACACACGAATAAATCTGCTCTCGTCCCGGAGAAGAAGACCACCACCACCACACATGAATAGATATGCTCTCATCCCATTCTCTCGTCTGACCTTTCCGCCGCTTTGGAGAAGAAGACCGCCACCCTTCATCAATCGAGATCTGGGTTTTGTTCGGATATGTTCAGATCTGGTGATGTTTTTCTAATTCGTCGTGGGTCCATGTCTTTGGGTCCAGCCCATAGAGGTACAACCCATATTTTTTTGTTCGATTAGGTTTTGTAACATTATCCTGGTTGGATATTTTGACTTCTGATTAGGATTTAGGGTAATACCCATTAATGTACATCCCATTTTTTCTACAGCCCTATATAATTGATTTATTAAGTTACAGCCTGAAAATGGATTTTTTTTTTTATTGTATAGCCCCTTGGGTCCAGCCCTTGGTGTCCAAATATTGTTTCGTTTTACTTGGTTTTTATTCCTATGCATGGGTGTGAGACTTGTAATTGTGGTAGGGTACAAACTCGAGGGTCTGTACCCTAGAGTACAACAAATGGTTTCCGAATAATTTATTTCTGGAAGTTTGACATGGACAAAAATCGAACCTTCATATACCTTGACATGGACAAAGCCTACAAAATATGAGGACTTATAATGCAGTTAAGTAAAAAATCACTTCACACAACTTAAAAAACTTGAAACCCAACAAAAGTCCGTACCCCGGGTACGAATCTATCAGATTAATGAAAATAAAAAAAATGAAAAATCGAATTACTGAAAAGAAAAAAAATGAAATGGGTAAAGCTGGAAAAAATACAACTAAATAATCGAATCTATTCTTTAGTCCTGGACACTATTTGTAATTGGTTGGACAAATCTAACGACCTACGTTGCCGCAAGGTATTACCTCGTTGAATATCATCTCAACCGGTCCAACACAACCGATAGTCCGCAACCAAGTACTCAATACATAGAAGGATCTTATTTGAGACGTTCGAGACAAAGAGATGAGGATGATACTGACGTCGCCCAATTTCCTGATAAAATCTCATCCCACTAACTTTATTATAAATACTTTTATTTTGACTTGTAATTAGATTTTATTCGATATTTTTATAATTTTATTTATTTTTAATCTACATTAGTTTGTAATTTATTTGAATCGATGTTTTATTTTACCGAAACTATTATTATAATCGCTTTGTAAATTAAATATTTTTTAATTTATTTTTAATTTTAGACTTTTAGCAACCACCAATGGTCGCTAGAAATCAAAAAATTTAGCGACCAATATTATTGGGCCGTCAGTATTATGCCAACACTTAATCGACTACCATATGTTGTTAAAGGTTTCAGACATCTAGCGACCATAAGAGTACTTGCTAAGCACGATACCGTATGTCACCCACTATATATAGTGGTCGGAGGAGGTAAGTGGTTGGTAGAGCTAATAAATAGTCGCTAAAAACACCTTTAACAACAAGACAACAGTGACCAACTTTTGACGACCATAAACTGTCGCGGAAACTTATAGCGACCGATTTACATACCTTTACCAACCATTTGAGCCGTCCTTAAAGTAAATCCCGTAATACATGTCGTCGCTGAATAGTATTATTATAATATTTATAGTAATCAATGACGACGAAATACGTGGGGGTCTCTCATGGGCAATCAATCATCAGTGAAGATATAAATGAAAGAAGCAGTTAATGTTGTAGTGTTTTGTATGTAGTCTGAACATGTCCAAGTTATATTTTCGGCTCCCACTACGCCGCGTCAAGTGTCTCTCGACTACACGAGTAGTCGCTAAAAATTAAAAATGTAGTCGCTGGAAGTGAGATGAAGGATCTAACGACTACAAGTAGTCGTTAGAAATTAGTCGCCAAAACGTTGTCGTTAGAAGGTAATCCTTACGACTACACGGGTATAAATAGTCGTTAGAGACCGTGGTAATATTAACGACTACAAAGTAGTCGCTAGATATCGATTCTTCTAGCGACTACTTTGTAGTAGAGAAAAGCTAACATATCATCGATTACTTTGTAGTCGAGAAATGTTAAGCTTAATAACGACTACTTTGTAGTCGTTACTTCTACAAGGTATAGCGACTACAAATAGTAGTCAATATCGACTACTTTGTAGTCGCTACTAGTAATTTTTTATTTTAAAAAAAATAAAAAAACATAATTTTCGAATTATTTTTAATTCCAATTCTGTAATTAAAAATAATTCGAAAATCATATTTTTTTATTTTTTTTAAAAAAAAAAATTAATAAATAAAAATAAAATTAATAATTCAAAATAATTAATTAAAATATATAAATAAACCAAAGTCAAACCCGGTCAAACCAGGTCAAAGTCAAAGTCATACACCAAAATAAAATAAAAAGTCTTAATACAAACCAATTAAAATTAAACCAAAAGTCTTAAAATATGATAAAGTAAACACCAAACATCCACAATAACTAAAATCCGTGCCGTCTATAAATGTCTTCATCATTCCCGAGCTCGACATCATCAACATCCATTTCAACATCTTCACCACTACTACTACTACTATCATCATCTTCTTCATCTTCATCATCGCTAGGAGGATTGGGGCCCGCATTCATAGGCTGGAAGGGGGTCTCGCCTTTATCTGCCCTCAACTGATTAACGTACGCGATGGCATCATTCACAACAGCCATTGAAAAAGGTGGAGGCGCGGTGCTAGTAGATCCTTCAGGGCGGGGGAATGGGGGAAGACCGCTGGACACTCGGAGCTCGTTGATCGCCGCCATCATCTCCTCGTGCTGCTCGTTCCGGGCTGGAGTAGTATTAGCCTTGTTCTTCGATTTCCTCGGACGGCCAATGCCCGGAATAAAGCTCCTCTTCGGTGACCCAACCGCCTTCGCGGTGCTCCTCACGTAATCGTATTGCTCCTTTTGACTCATTCCTTCCCAATCGGTTGACTCTGATTGACTTTGAGTCACCTTTTCCTTCATTGCGTCCTTGAGCAATTTCTGTTACATAAAAAACAATATATCAATTAAATATGATAATAGATGAAAAAAATAATTAAAATAAACTAATAAAAAAAAACTTACATCGGCTTTTTCGTAGCCCACCGACCTCCACTCTCTGGTCTTCTTGGTTTTCCCCACCACCTCGTAAAAAGCACCCATACGCGGAATTGGGATGTCTTGTTGGGTAGACTCATCCCTTATCACCAGATTCCCTCCCGGGATTAATTCTTCACCCTGTTTCAGGAAAATAAAAAATATTCAAAATAAATTATAAATTAATAATAAAAAAATGTACTTAAATAAAAACCCACCTCGTATAGCATATCCCGAGTTCGGGAATACCTCCTCGACCCCGCTCCCCTCTTGTTTTTCTGCTTTTCTCGATTCTTTTTATTTTCCTTTGCTTGATTCTGAAAAAATTTAAAATTCAATTATTAATAAAAATAATTATAATTTTAAATATATACTAAAATTAAAAATAATCAAAAATTCACCTTAGCTTTTCTCGAGCCCCAATACTCACAACACTTTGCCCACACCTCATCCGATATCCAATCCGGCTTCAAACCCTTTCTCCAATAATGCTTCTTCAAGTAATATTTGTAATCCTTGAATCTCATCCTCATCGTATCGTCCAAGTTTCCGTAAATTGAATTCCAGTCTTTCCTCTTTCTCCAAGTCTTTATGTCAAAATATTTCTGTAAAAAAATAAATTATTTAAAGTTATATTAGAATAATAAATTAAGCTTTAACAATATTAAAAATTAAATTTATACCGCTAATCTCTTAATCACGGCGTTTTTGTCCGCGTCCGGCACTTTTTTCCAAGCCGGGTGATAGGGCGTAATCCTCTCTCGTACTGCAATCCCAATCACTTGAGCAACGTGGTGCCCGTACTTGCCTGATGGACTCCACGTGTCGTCTAATACACAAAAGTTGACTGGCAAAGGCCACCCAACAGCTTTTAGTGCCCTCATCGCAGTTTTTAGGGCACCTCCACCCCTTGTTTTCCGTGCAGGGGGATCTATTTTAACATTAAATTAATTAGTAGTGACTTTATTGGTTAAGCAAGTATTGAGTTAAATTTGTTTATTTACCGGGATTGTTTGCACAGTCGGCTAGGTTTCTGTTCGGATTCTCGTTTGGTTCCCTCCCCCCACCAGCCCCTCCGTGCTGTCGAGACATAACATCGGCCATCTAGCATTTTATAGGTAAATTAAAATACAGAATAAAAAATAACATACAACATACTAAAATATTACATTAACTTAAATAAAAACATGAAAATAAAATCAAACTAATTATTACAATCATAAATAAAATAAATCTAATAAATTAAAAACGTAAATAAATCATCCTTAAGCATCCAATATATATAGCGCACGTACAATCTGTATTATACAAAAATATTTATATTAGTCATAAAATAAAGTAATTTATATTTTTTTTTTAATTTAAAATTCTATTATTATATAGTAAACTACACATATTTTTGTAAAATTGCATAAAAATTCCTATATATTTTTAAAAATTGCATAAAAGTCCTTATGCAATTTTTTGTAAAATTGCATAAAAATTCCTATATATTTTTAAAAATTGCATAAAAGTCCATATTTATTTTTATAAAATGTCATAAAAGTCCCTATTTAGTTTAAAATTGCATAAAAATCCCTAAAATAATATTTTAAAAATTGCATGAAGGTCCCTAAGTTATTTTTAACACAATTTTTAACCCAATTTCATTCTAACACATTTTTTAACACATTTTTTGCACTTTTATAATCTAAAATTTACTAAAAAACATAACAAAAATTAACAAAATTCCCAAAAAATCAACCCAATTAATTTTTAATCAAAAACAATGAATTACATGTTTAAATTAACAAAAACCAAACCCTATTAACACTAATCATTCTTGGAATTAACAATCATACACCAAAAAATGGAAAAAAATTTAATTAGATTTCACAAACTATTTTTTTAAGGGATTTAACATCAATTTTTTGTTTAAAAAATTCATACAACAATCTAATTACACCCTACTATATTCAGAACTAAAAATAACATGTAATCATCAAAGAAAAAAAATCAATAAAACTTGACATGAAAATTAAAAATCAAAAATTGGTTGAAATACTAACCTTTTTGGATGAAATTGGAGCTGATTTGGTGTTGAATCCATGCCATATTGATTCGGAATGAAACACAAACAAAAAAAAAGTTAATTAGAAATGTAAAAATGGAGGAAAAAAGCTTAATCTAAGATTGAAAAGAGAATAGAATGAGATTAAGGGTTGGATTTGTTTACCTTTGTTGAAGATTTGATGCTAGAATCGCCCCTTGGAGTGGCTGAAAATGGAATGGAAGTAGCTCTCGTTTTTTAGAAATTTTGTAGAAGGAATGAGAGTGAAGAAATGAGCTCTCGGTTTATATATAGGGTTTTTTTTCTAGCGACTACTTCATGTAGTCGCTAGAGACAAGAAAGTAGTCTCTAGATAAGAGGTTACTAACACGTGTCTTGACTTTGACCACGTCATCGTATACATCCAACATTTCGTTTTCTTCATATCGAGTCTCGGGAATATCCTCGGGCTCACCATGCTTTGTCCAAATATCATACGTCTCCAAAAACCCATGCAGTAACGGATGTGACCTAACTTTGACCACCGTATACCGACGATTATTCGAACACTGATTACACGGACAAAAAATTGTTTCTTCACCAGGAGGTTTATTCTTTTCAGCAAAAGCAAGGAATGGTTCTATCCCCTTAATAAATTCACGCGAAACTTTATGAGCGGTACCAATCCAACTCTTATCAATACCCGAAGCCATATTCAACTATTACAATATGAAAGAATACAACATAAATAAAATGAAAAAAAAATTATTACATCACCGATTACATAAATGAATAAAAAAAAAAAAAATATTACATCACCGATTACATAAATGAATTAAAAATAAAAATAAAATTATTACATCACCGATTAAATAAAAAAATATAAAATTAAAAGCACACAAAATATTACATCACCAAATAAATGCATAAATATAAAATTAAAAGCATACAACATATAACATCACAAAATAAATACCTATATAAAAATTTAAAAGCACATAAAATATAGCATCATACACTAATATATCATACAAATATAAGTATTTATATATATGCATGTATATATATATATATATATATACTTAATATAATATTTATAATTCAAATAAAATTATTAAATGATTAGAGATATATACATAGTGATATTATATATTTAGCATTAACTATACAATTGTAATGAAATAAGGAAAGAATGAAAAAGACACATACTTTTGGGCAAATTTGGAAGAAAAAATTGATGATTGAGGCGGTCCCACGTTGATGTTTGACCCGGGAAAGCTTGTCCACGTGTTGAAATACCTAATAATTGATACTATTTACCATTTACAACATAATTGCATGAAAGTAAAAGAAATTTGAAAGAGTTTTATGGAATTAAAAATACCTACTTTTGGGCAAATATGGAAAGAAAAATTGAAGATTGAGGCGGTCTCACGTTGATGTTTGACCCGGGAAAGCTTTTCCAAGTGTTGAAATAATTTTTGATGATAAATTGTGAAAAAAATTGGGAGAATTTTGAAAGAAAGAAAGAGAAATTATATAATAATGGTGTATTGAGTAAAGCAATTCGCAAGTTACTGTTGGAAAACACGCTACCACTATTCGCGACTACGTGTAGTCGCTAAAGAGTAAATGGTAGTCGTTAGAAATAACTACTAACGACTACACAAAGTAGTCGTTAGAAACTATAATATCTATCGACTACTTAATGGCGGTGGAAAATAAATTAAAAATTACAAAAATCACTCGCGACTACGTGGTAAGTATTAACGACTATTTCATGTAGTCGTTAAACGCCAAACTTACTAACGACTACGTTGTAGTCGATAAAAATTACCTGTAGTCGTTAAATTGAAGTAGTCGCTAGAGCCTATGCTCTTTAGCGACTACAGCGCGTAGTCGCTAGAACATTAGTCGCGAGAGGCTAATGCGGGAGTAGTGTCCAAGGATATATAGGCAAAATGGGGTTTTGATATTGGAAGTTTGAAATTAGTTAATATCAACCTGATCACCCTTGCATGCATCGTTAATGAAAATCTGTTCATGTGTCTTTTCCAGAATAAGAAAGGCTCCATGAGAGCGAGGAATGATAAAATTTTCAGTTTGATGAAATCATGAAGTACTTAAAACTAAAATATCGAGTTCGTTCTAGAGTTTAATCTAGATTCCATGGCATTCTATTGAAATCCTAAGTTGCATCCTCTTATACTAATAATCTCAGATTCCATATTTTGAGCAACATTCAGTAATCAAGAAATAATAAAACTAATGAAATCCAACATTTGAGAACGAATAAACAATAGAGAACTTTTGTTTCATATTGATCAACATAACGTAAAATACAATGCTAAACTGACAGACACTATACTTTAATATGAATACGAAGATAAGAAGTTTACTACTGCTAAGTGCTAACGATATGATGAATGATTGCCAATATATCTTTATCTAATTGAAAAATTACAAGACCAAATATGGTTGGTGTCTTTTAATCTAAAAAGATTACGAGATTCTCTAAAATAGTAACAAGACTCTAGGAATAGGAATATGAATATGGAAGATGGTTCAAGAACCAAGAATATAAAGAAGCTGAAAAGAAGTGAAAAGGAGAAGACATTCCTAGCTGGTCTGGGCAGCCTCGGCTTCTTGAAGTAGCTCTATTGAACTCCTTATAAGGGTTCGGCAAGACGGGCAATCTGGGTTCCTTTGGAACCAATCGTCAGAGCATGCTACATGAAAATAATGGTCGCATTCAAGAACCCTACGGAGTTGATCTAAGTGATTATAATCTTTCCTGCAAATTCTGCATTGTTCAAGATCCGGGGGAACATCGAATGGGTATGTCCGTACTGGAAGTTGATTGAGTATCACTCGATCCAACGGTCTTGGGGGTCTTGCGGTGATTTTCTGAATACAGTCATAAACCAAAAATATAATTGCGCCCACAAAAAGCATGCTAATCATGCCTATCATGATCCAGGTGAAAATAGTCAACACCGTGACCCACATTGTTTGTAAGATCTTGATGATCAGAATTAATAAGATATTAAAACTTGGACAATCTGATGATGCAGAAAACCATATATTAGATTCAGCCGCTTAAACTTGAAGGGTAAGGTTTCTGTATGTATGTGTATATATGCTTGTGTGTGTGAGGGAGAGAGAGAGAGAGCTAGAGAGAAAATGATTAGTTCTGAGCAAAGACGTACTGGATTCTACAAATTAATCTTGAGAGTATAGACTATATATAGACAGACATGTGGTTGAAGTGCATCTAGTTTATTGAAAGCCCAATTGATCGAATACCAGAGGAGTAATATGCAAATATATTTGCTACTTGGCTTGGCGATTATGCATAACTTGGGGAAACTTGTTTATTTATTTTTCCAAATGTATCGCTAAATTTGATGTCAACGTATTAATGGCAGAATTTTTAACCATGTATAGCCCGAGTCTTTTTAGCTTTGATGTTGTTTTGAAGGCTAAAATTGCTGTACTAGATTGATTCGAACCATCAAGATTCCATAATTCTATTTAAAAGTAACTTTGGGATGCAGTTAAAAGATATGTTATAAGAAGGTTGGTTATAAATTTAGTAAACAAATTATGTTTAATTTTTTAAATTATGTAATTAGAATTTTCATTGAGATAGTCTCTACATTAATATATATCAATAAAATCAAGGTTATCATAGAAGACGGTCTTCCCCATTTTCATCGAATTGTTCACACCTTTCCATGACCAGGCCCGGCCACAGGTATGGGCAGACCGGGCGACCGCCCAGGGCCCCGAGATGATCGGGGGCCCAAATTTTTTAAATGTATGCTCGTATATAAATGTATTTGCCTACAAATATTAATATGTTCGTATTAATTGTAAAACATTGTCTTTAGTTCAATGGGTAGAGTGGTTGTGCTTGCAATTGTTGGATCCAAGTTCGAGTCTCCCAAATATATGTTTAGTTTTTAATTGCAATAACATTTTCAAATCCTTTATATTTATTTATTTTGTTTGTAAGTTAAAAACAACAATTGCAATAACCTTTTCAAATCCTTTATATTTATTTATTTTGTTTGTAAGTTAAAAACAACAAAAGTTTAATTAAAATATAAATTACATACTTGAATTATAAAATTAAATAATTTTATATTATTTATATTTCAAATTAAAGATTTGAATCATAAAATTAAATAATTTTATATTATTTATATTTTAATTAAATTATTTCATATTACATGTTAAATTATTTAGCAAGTAAAGAATTAAAACAATATTTAATGGACAAGTGATAAAAATAATAACTAATTTTTCTAAGATTTAACATAATATTTTTACATTATATTTATTTATTTCATATTTCAATCGTAGCTTTTCTATTTAAGTTTATATTTTCATACATAATTTATAGAAATAAATTATTTAAATTTTTGGTTATGTTCACTACATTATATATGTATTAAAAATATATTAATAGACAACAAATTATCATTCAAAAAATGATTAGGTTTTTCTTTTCTGATTTGAATTTTATTTTTCCATTGGTTAATATATCGAATATTCCGTACAGTTTTAGTTTTATATTTTCATTATTTACCGATATAAGTTTTAATCTATCGTATTGTGATTTCTTATTATTTTTAGTTTAATATTTATTTCACTAAATAAGAGTTTAATCATAATGGGGTTAAAAGAGAGAAACGAGAGTTACGATCAACATTCTCTTCGAAGTGGATCTAATTTTGTTATGTAATAAAAATTATATATTTTTTATTTTGAATGTTCAACACGCAATAAATAAAATATTTAATATGTATCTAACTATTTTTTATAAATATAATATCTGTTGTAAAATATTTTATGACTAAAGAAAAGAGAGCATTGATAACTATTGATTTTTTTAACTAGTCGGCTTTGGACCCAATTCAAAAAAAAATTAAGGTTTAGAGGCAAATTCCCTTTGGACCCAGAGAGGGCTCAAGCTCCTGAATTTCTTTTTGAAATCCAATATTTTTAATTAGTTATTATATGATTATATCTAATTTAAACCGACTCTCATTTAAACCTACATATAATTTAATAAATCTTAAAATAAAATGACGTACTGGAATCAAGTTTCCTTTAAATTCATCCAAGGTTGGTTTTGGTTCCTTCTTTAGTCTCTATCTAACCCTTATGAAGTGAAAATTTTACTAAATATTTTTATTTTTTTAACATAATTTTGGAGGTCTAAAAAATTTTAAAATAGACATTGCCATTTATAACTTTATATTTTCTTTGTTTATTTTGTTTTAAAAACACTATCCAGAAACCTACTATATTTTCTAGACTTTGTTATTGTTGGGCCCAATTTAAATTTTTGCCCAGGGCCTCCAAACTACAAGGACCGGCCCTGTCCATGACCTGAAGAACCAGCCTAGCTTCACCCTCGATCGATGACCAACCTCGTACACAAGAAGAGTGAGTGATATTGTCCCGTTGTCCTTATGTATTTCAACAATAATTGTTTTGAAAGACCCAAACAAAATAGTATTGTCACAACGAGAACCCTCCCAGTAGTAGGTGGTGGTGGAGACCTATCTTTGGGTTGTCACCAGTAAAAATGTGAAATAGGACCAAAAAGACCTCCTCTAATCTTCTTTCTTATCACGTAAAATGGAGATATATGTGGTTTACATATTAGGTTCCTCGTTCTTTAATCAATAAACCGAAAAAAATCCTCGGCATCCACTAGTTTCTCAGCTGGATATTCACAAACATCTTGCTTGTGCCCCAATTAGCGTCAGTCCAAAAAAGTCCTATATTTTCATATTTAAATTTATCCTACCCTGTTGGAGAAGGGTCGGTAACCCTAAACTTAACTCTAAAATAAAGTGAGAGAAGATCATTTGTAGACTCCATCCGGTGATTATTCCTTTCTAGTTCAAAGAATTTTGTGGCTAGTGTCTCAATACTATCAAGGGTGTTTTATATGTGTGTCAACCCTGTCACCTTAACCCATGCAGATTGAAAGGTGTACCCTAATGTAATGGTTGTAAATTAATTCGAACATGCATGCCTAGAAGTTACCTAGCCTTAATGTGATGAAGTATGTGATGTTATTTATTGGAAGATGCAATATATTTAGTCATGGCGCGAATATTTTAACTTTGGAGTTGTTTTGAATGCTGAAATTTCCTTACAATGATTCGAAACATTAGGATTGCATAATTCGGAATTGGGCTCAGTGGTAACTTTCTATTAATTTTTGGGATGTAGTTAAACAATGTGTACTATCTTAATTTATAATCAAAATTTAAGGGGTTGCAAAATAAATTCAAATTACTTAAGACTTGTAATACAAAGGTAGTAAATACAAGACTTCTTGTGAATATATTACATATAGACTTAGTTTCAAATTTTTTATTAGGTTTTAGTTATAATTTGTATGGTTTAACAAACTTTAAGGGGGTTCGGTGATTTTGTATGTTACAGGTATACACAAAACTCAAATTTATGAGTACTAGTTTTGTGTATTACTAAACTCAAATATATGAGTACCAGTTTTCTGTATTACTAGAGAATACACAAATTAACATACTCAATCATATTATTCATTGTTCTCCTTTAAGGATTTAATTTTTTTGTTTTTATGGTCTTAGAGTTTAGTGTTTTTATGGTAAGTGTTATTATGTTTATGGGTTTAGGAATAGGGGTTTTAGGGTTTGTAGGGTTTTTATGTTTTGGGTTTATAGATTTAGGGTTTAGGGTAACGTTTTAGGTTTTTCCAGTTTTGATACTTCATAAAAATTATTTTTGTTTACTCTAATTCCCTTTTTACCATCTTTAGAGCTAGAGTTTAGGGTTTATGAAAATTAACAAATTAAATAAGTTTTGTTGCATACCGGAAGGCACTTGTTCGGGACTAGTTTTATATATTTATGTGTATTACATCATTACACAAAACAATCAGATTATGTGTTCATGTGAAACACCAAATCGCAGACTAGAAAAGGTTTAGACTGAATGGGAATACATGATTTTGTGTGTAAATGTAGTACAAAAGAAGAGTTTTATGTATTACGGAAGCACACAAAATAATAGAAAGGGGTTGGACAAAAAGATAATATATTAACATAGTTAAAAATACATAAAAATAGGGTACATGCAACTACTAAAATAAGCGAATGTTTTAGATTGAATCTATAATTTTGTGTATTATTGGAATACATAAATCTATTTTTGTGTTTTAAAGAAACACATAAAACGGAATATCAAAATTACAAAAAATAAAATAAAAATCATAAATGTAGATATCAACTTGTCGTGTCCAAATATGCATTTTTACATATTTTTTGGAATTGATTATGAATTTTCAAAGTTTAACGGTCGTGATTGTGTGGTGGAATTGAAAACCCTATTTTTGTTAATTATACATAAAATAGAATATCAAAATTAAAAAAAATTTATAAAAAAGTCAAAGTAAGTTTCATTGTTTTTATTTATTTTTGTTAAATAAATTTTTTTGGTTAATTTACATTGTTTTTTGTAGCAATATTTTACCGTGGAGGAATGGAGACGCAGTTTGAACTAGGTAAACATACAACCGAGCAGCCACTAAAATTGCCTAAGTAGATATAATTATCAAAATAGGATAATACGCAAGAATTGGATCCAATCTGGTAAACTTCCCCGAGAGATGAGTCGGGACGAGTTCGAGTTGTTGAAGCAAATGTGATATAGTAAAGAATTTAAGGTGAAAAAATATTGATAAATATTTTCTATTTTATCTATATTATAATGACTAATTTAAACATGCGAGATCGACTGGGGGGAGAAATATAGAGGTAGTGGTCATGGTTTGGACACCCTTTCATAAACCCGTCACCGGCTTGTGGAGTTAATATTTTTCGTATTTTTTCATCTTGATTTGTAAAAAATATTTGTATTATTATATCGTTATTTATTGTTTCGCAGCACTACGTGAGAAAAATTCTGAATTTCAACCAAAGACATGGACCGTTGCCGACACTCTTACGCCTACACCCCCAGCTTAGAGGCCGAAGAAGAAGCCTAAGATAACTGATTTTTGCATGAAAATCAGATGAAAGAAGACGAGCGATTGAAGGTATGTGCGCTTCCGTCAATGTGAGATAAGTTAGAATTTTTTGTGCATGCGTTAAATTTTTTTGATAATTAGAACTTTTTTGACTTAAATATTTTTCTACTTATGTGTAACTGGTTGACTTAATAGCAATGCTCGACCAAGCTTCCGAGTCTCCAGGTGATGTCTCGGGCTCCCTAGCTGCACCGACACAATCATTACACCGGATTATTAAATCATATCAGTGCACTACTACACGCGTGATCTCTAGCAACAAAACCTTTAGCAACTACTTTTTTTAGTCGTTAATAATACGTCTTTCGCGACTACATGTTAATTACGACTACACTTTCTCTTTTTCGACTACATAAGTCGTCGTTAATAAGCTTTATCATTTGCGACTACAAGACTTTGTCGTTAAAGAGGCCTTTGTAGTCGCGAATGTATATTTTAATTTATAATTTTTTTTAACACCGACACAAGTAGTCGCAAAAGAGTTATTACGTTTTACGACGACTTATGTAGTCTCTATTGATTAGTATTTACGACTACTTAAACATTTTTAGCGACTACTTATGTAGTCGAGAAAGCTCTAAGCGTATTTATTACCGTGACTTACGAATTCAAATCATTAATACCCCAAATTTTCTATCTTCCACATTATTCTCTTGAAATCCTCTCAACTTTTCCCACTAATCATCATCAAATAAAATTCCAAGATGTGTAAAAGCTTTCCGGGGCAAATCATCGAAGTTGGACTTACACAATTCTCACTTTCTCCAACCAAATTTGTCAAAATTAGGTATTTTTTCTTCATTAAAACTTTTCAAATTTATTTTCTTTTATTATAATTGTGTATTTAATGTTATATAGTATGATTAGGTTGTTAGAAACATATGTTATTGTTCTAATATACTTATTATTGTTTTGTATAAGAATAAAATGCACAAATTAAATATTTATTTTGTATTCTTTATATTGTTGTAGTTGATTATATTGTTAATTGACGATGGCTTCGGGTATTGATAAGAGTTGGATTATTTCCTCTCACCGTGTTTCGCGTGAGTTTGTTAAAGGGATAGAAGAATTTCTCCCATTTGCTAAAAAACAAGAGAATTTTAATGAAACTTTGTTTTGATCATGTATTAGTGTTCGAATAATCGTCGTTTTAAGATCCATAAGGTTAGGTCACATCTTTTACAATTCAGGTTTTTGTCCACGTATGAGATTTGGACAAAGCATGGTGAGATTTTAGAAATTCCCGAGACTCGATATGTGGAAAATGAAATGTTTAATGTCTATGAATATTTGAGACCTAATTACGAGGGTGGTGGTCATTCGGGGTGACATTGAGATGATAGACTCAAACAATTCAACACGTGGCAGTTTCGAAACTATGTTCGAGGAATTGGAGACTGAATTATACCCTGGATGTACAGTATTGAGTTCATTAAATTTCATTGCGAAGCTAATGCACGTGAAGGTGAAGAACAAGTGGACTAACACATCTTTCACCGAGCTTCTTGAACTGTTGTGTCGCGTGTTGCCCAAACCTCATACCTTGCCCGAGTCTTACGAGAAGTGCAACAAAAAGTTAAAAAGTCTAGGTATGGGGTACACTGCCCTCGATGTTTACGTGATCAATTATGATTTATTTTACAAGGAGAATTAATTCCTTGATAAATGTCCAGTATGTAGTGAGTCCAGATAGGGCCCAAAGAAGGGTCAGAAAGTATCGCATAAGAAACCCCGATATTTTCCGATTGCGCCGAGGTTGCAGTGACTTTATGCTTCGAGACACACTGCCGAAAATATGATTTGACACCATACTTGGGAAAAGTACCGACCCAGATGTGTTACGTCATCCGGTTGATGGTGATAGTTGGAAGAGATTTGTACAGTTACATCCCGAGTTTGCTAGCGAACCTCAGAATGTATTCTTGGGTCTGTGTATTGATGGTTTTTGTCTGTTCTCTATATAGAACAACTCTTACAACATGTGTCCAGTTATATTCACGGTCTACACCTTGCCACCGGGAATGCATGAAGGAAACCATATGTCACCTTTGTTTGTTGATTTCGGGACCTCGTTCACCCGGTAAGGACATGTATGTCTTTCTTCTCCCTGTTATAGAAAAGTTGTGGGAGAAAGGGATCCTTTTGTATGATGCCCACACAAAGCAAGATTTTACAATGTAGGTTTGTTTGTTGTCCACAACTAATGATTACCCCGCTAGGCCATATACTTCAGGATGGTCGTGTCATGGTTACTTAGCTTGCCCAGGATGCATGGATTCTACTCCATCGAAGAAGGTTAAAAGGGGGTGGTTTATTTTGACCATAGACGTTGGCTACCTCCTAGACATCGATTTAGAAAATACAAATTTATTTACCTGAGTGCCGATTATAGGGCCCCACCGAGGAAACATACTCATACTGATATTCAGACACAGCTAGATGGGTTGCCCATTGTGTTTCCCAGTAAACACAAGGATTTTGGGGGAAAGATCCTGAAGAAAACTGGTCCTCTTCAATTCAATTGGAAGAAAAAGAGTATTTTTTATCATTTACCTTATTGGTTTAGAAAATCTGTTGAAACATAACATTGATGTTATGCACTGCGAGAAGAATGTGTGCGATAATTTGCTCGGTACAGTTATAGGTCTTGATGGGAATATAAACAAAGATAACGTGAAAGCAAGAATGGATCTTAAGGATATGAACATCAGGAAAGATTTGTGGTTGATATCAAGAGGAGGTAAAGCGATATCGAAGCGAGCAAAGTATACTTTGTCAATGGAAAAGCGTAAAATATTTCTTGACTGGTTGAAGGCGCAGAAGTTTCCCAATGGTTTTGCATCTAGTTTGAGAATAATGTTCAAAGTGATACGGGAAAGATTATCAGAATGAAATCTCATGACTGTCACGTGATGATGCAGTATATTTTCATGGCTAGTATCCTTGGGCTTATTGAAGATAAATCGATTAGTGATGCGATTATTGGGTTAGCTAACGTGTTTAGAGTCATTTGTAATAAAAATCTCAATAGGAAAGAGTTAGCATCGGGTAAGGCGGGAGTGGTTGAAGTTATGTGTAGACTGGAAATGATTTTGCCTCCCGCATTTTTCGATATAATGATCCACCTGGTTATACACTTATATGACGAACCTTTTTAGGGGGACCACTTCAGGCGTTCGATGTAACCTTTTGAGGGTATTTAAAGAATTTAGAGGAATACATACAAAACCCGGTTAGGCCGGAGGGTTCAATCGTCGAGGATACGCCGTAGAGGAGACTTTGACTTTCATATCGCGTTATCTTTAAGAAGAAAAAACAAATTTCAACAAACCAGGTAGATATACCAAGACTGTAAATCAACCTAAAGATTTATTCGTATTTTAGAGCCACTATACTCCACTAGGTAAAAAACAGTTTGGTGTTTTACAATACGTAGAGAAGGAGCAAATCAACTGGTACATCCTACTTAATTGCGACGAAATCCAACATTTAATGACGTAATTTGATCATTTGTATTTATTATTTTTTGCATTCATTATGACAAAAGTATTGACTTTAGTCTTCAAATGTGCAGAGAACACAAAGCCACGCTATTTGACCCTGTAGCCGATAAAGAGAGGAAATACCGACAAAATTTCCGAGATTGGTTTATGCATAAGGTATAGATCCATTCAGATATCAAATTAAGATTCAATGTTAGACAATATTGTTACAATTGTTCTTGCTTGTAGGTTTATGAAATGAAAAATGTCGGTGATGAATTTGCTACCAGTGAGATGAATTTACTGGCTAGTAAGTCTCATGGTTCGGTTTATAAATATGATTCATGTGTTGTGAACGGTGTAAAATGGGTTACTCGTGAAAAAGGAGAAAAAAGAATAACTCGGGATTAAGGAGTATGTATCACGTATGAAGGGAAACTGTCTACGGTGAATTAGTCAAGATTGTAGAGGTAACATTTGATGGTGGTTGTTCAGTTGTGTTATTCGAGTATAATTGGTATAACACAAGCACTGCAAGGACATATAATGGGGTAACCTTTATTAACACGTCTAGTTTTTTTTGGAGAGAAGAACCATACGTCTTAGCGACACAAGCAAAAAAAGTGTTTTACATTGATGAGATTAATTCAAGGAAAAAACGAAAAGGGTGGAAAGTTGTTTGGGAAATCAATGACCGGCATGGACGGAGTCCCGAGTTATGTGATGCGAGAGTATCACGATTCTTTTAATGAGCACATAGACAGATTACTCACAGCTACACTTGACAACTGGTGAGGAGATCCAGTTTAACCCTTCTCTATTGCATGTAGATTTAATTATTGATGAAGATGATGAGTTTTTTTACGACACCGTGGACGAGTATGCCAATGATGAAATAGAGAGACCAATCTACGTTGATATTAATGAGGAAGTTTTTGACACGAGTGATTACGGAACAGATTGAACTGCTTTATTATATCTTTATTGTTTTGTGTAGTCAATTTCGTGTTTTTTTTTTTGAAATTCGGTATTTAAGTTTGATGATTTGTTATGATTATGTGTAATTGATTATATTACTATTTTTTATTGTATAACAGGTGTTTAAAAATTAAAAATGTTCCTTACAATTAAATGAAAAAAACAAAAAAAAACAATTCTATCATTAACTACTACATTGTAGTCGCTAGAGATGAAGAACTAGTCGTTAATGGGCGGGGGTCATTTACGACTTGTTCATGCGCATGAACTAGTCTAGAAATATAAATCTTTATTAGCGACTACACATGTAGTCGTTAAGGTGAATTAAATATCTATTAAAATTGGGCGGTCCACTTTCCCGCCCATTAATGGACACGCGTTTCGCACCCGATGTTTCGTGACTACAAATTAGTCGCGAATGAGGCACGTGTCGGTCACTTCCCTGACGCGTGTCGGTCACTTCTATTTCTAGCGACGATTTCCTTATATTTTACGACTACACGATGTAATCGCTAAAATGAAAGTACTATATGTACAACCTGCCGAGCCTCTCCATTTCACTCATCTCTTTCTCTTATTCACAAAAACTAAATACCATTACTAAACTCTCCATTTCCAGCAGCAACTGAAGCTCATGTCAACTACTAATCCACTCCAAAGGTAATAAAATCAACTCCTAATCCAACATTTCCATCTTTTTTTTATGATTTCAAATGATTTCACTAATTATTTTTTCTAACCTTTTTTTTTGTCTTGTTTATGTACGAATCATATGAGCATGCTTACTACATCAAAGTAGCTAGTATTTCATCATTTAAGGTATGATTTTCATCCACTTTTTGTGTTTTAATTTTCATGTTTTTTTCAATTCTTTTGTTCTTTCATTTTTAGATGATAAAGCTAAATCTGAATGTAATAGGAGATATTTAGGAGTGAATGATGATAGTTTTAACACATTTGGATAGCTACATATGTTAAAATTAATGGAAACAATTAAATTTTTTTCTTCTAAAAATAAGGTTTTGAATGCATGAAATAGATAATATATATGATTTGTGTTTTAGAATCCATTTAGGAATATATTGAGATTAATTTTTGTAGTCTGTTTTAGAATAATTCGAAATGTTGGATGATTTATGGTTAGAAAACAACTTTTTGGATTTTTTAGGGGTAGTTAGTATTTTTTTTAAAGGACTAATTTGCAATTTAAAAAATATTGAAAAAAATTATAATGACTAAAAAATAAGGTTTGATTATATTTTGGACTAAATTCGTAATTTATTAATTTTTGAAAATTTTAGAATGAAATTTAATTTTTTGGATTTTTTAAAAAATAGTTTGTATTTTTTTTTAAATGAAGGACTATTTTACAATTTTAAAAAATATTGAAAAAATATATATAGACCAAAAAAACTTAGGAATTTATATCAATAAAAGGACTATTTTGTATTTTGAAAAAACACAATGACTAATTTGCAATTTAAAATAAATAGAAAGACTAAATTCTAATAATTAAGATACAAATGACTATTTTGCAAATCTTAAACATTTTTCAAAAAAAAATTTAAAAACAAAAGTTTAAGAGTAAGAGAACTAATATTTTTGTATTAAGAGGTATCATATTTATTTATTTAGAGTTCTTTTATTTAATTTAGTTACACTTATTGTATTTAATTTATTATTTAATTTGGTTGTGTAATATTTTTATTGTATCATTTAATATTTATTTAATTTGATGATAATTATTTAATTTGGTGATGTAATAATTTATTTAATTTGGTGATGCAACAATTTATTTTAAATTTATGTAATTAATTTGGTGATGTAATAATTTTTTTAATTTTCAATTATGTATTTTAAATATATTTATTCATCATTTGGGATTGCAAACTAGATGGCTGATGTGTTAGCTAGGAACCACGATGGGGATGCTGGGGGACGCGATCCAAACCTAAATCCAAACAGAAACCTATCCACTTGTAACATCCAACCGTATATATATACAAATTTTTTAACCAAACTTATTTTTTTACTTTACATTAATTAAATTTGATTTAAAACAGAAAAAATTAAGCGCAAACCGAGGGGGTCTGCATCCCTAAATACTACCATTCTGGCATTAAAGGCAGTCGGGTATCCTTTATCTGTTGACTTTTGCGTACTCTATGACACATGGAATCCCTCCGGTAAATACGGGAAACACATAAGCCAAGTGGTCGGGCTAACTGTTCGGGAGAAAATACCACTGTGCTGCAAATCATGGGATAAAGTTCCCCAAACAGATAAAGAAGCAGTTGGCAAGCGACTATCTGTAATTTCTAAACTAAACCCCAATATTGATACATATATTATTTAACTTTAAGTAATATGTTGAATATAGGAATTTTTCGATATTAATAATTGGATGAGAAGGTTCGATTGGGCAGATATTGTCGGTAATATAGATGCTACTATGCGATACAGGTACAAGGACTACAAACATAATTTGAAGAAGGACTATTACTTGTTGGGGAAGAAACCGGATGACTTGTCTGATAAGATTTAGGTGAAGTGTTGTAAGTTATGGGGTTCAGTTGCCGCGAAGGTCTATTATTATTTCTTTATTTCTCTTATTATTTAGATTAGATAATGTTATTAATATTTGTATTTTAAAAAGATCAGCACCGGGCTAAGATGAATAGAGAAAATCGAAAGAAGGTCAAGAACCAAAGTGGGGCAGGGTCTCGAAAATATTCTCGAACTAGGGATATTCTTTACGGGGTAGTTAATTTTTTAAATAATTTTTAAGATAATTTAGAATATTAATTGAATTTTTGAATGAAACAGGGTGTTCTAAAGGCGACCCCGGATGGGACGATGACAGTGATTGATGAGGCTACTCGAGAACAAATCCCTATTCCACAAATGGGTGGGTTTTTCGAGATTGTTGCAAAAATAAAATGACGAAGCAATATAGGACGGATAATTTTAAGAAAGCGGATGTAAGTTTATTTAAAATAATTTTTTAATTATAATTTTATTAAGTATTTGAATTTAATATTAATTTATTTTTTTACATGTCTTTAATTAAACAGAAAGTGTTAAAGAAGAAGTTGAAAGAGAAAGTGACCCAGAGTCAATCCAAGTCATCTGAAACTCGTGACTTGACGCTGAAGAAGCAAGTGGAGGCGGTGAAGGAAACGGACAAGGGGGTTATAGGCTCGCAAAAAAGGAGCTGGACACCGGGTAAAGGCCGACCGAGAAAGAGGGAGCGTGTCTCGGGTCCTTCAACTACCCCAGCCCAAGACGAGCTAAACGCGCATATGATGGCAGCCATAAATGAGCTTCAGGTAGCCCAAGGACTGACACCTTATATACCCCCTACTATAGCCTCTACTAGCACTGCTCCTTTGGTTTACTCTCGGGCTGTTGTGACCAACGGGATGGATTGGATTAATCAAATGAGGGTACAACAGGGTTTGACCCCTTTTCAGCCTATGCCACAAAACCCTACTCCTCCAGCAGGTAGTGCATCTGAGAGTCGAGGTGATGAATGGGATGATGAAAAAAGTGAGTCTGAAAGTGGTGATGAGTTTGAAGGAGAGGAAGTGACTCGTCTATATAGCCATTTTTTTTATCAGCAAATCAAACTATATATGAAGCTCAAACATCTAGTTTTTTTACATTAGACTAGCTATTACAAATCTTCTCAATTAATAATCTAGCACATCCAACAACCTTCTTTAACTTTCTTCCACTTTTGGGATTCGAACCTTGGACCTCATGAATGAGACAATAGAGCTCTGGCCAACAACCTTCTTTTTTTTAACTATTTTCCACCTTCGGGGTTCAAACCATGTACAACTTTTTTTAACTCGTTTGGTGATTTTGTTCGTTTGGTTGTAATTTTGTTTAGTTAATCATATTTTGACTATGTTTGACTTTTGGTTGACTTTTATTTGACTTTTGGTTGAATTTTGTTGAATTCGGTTTGAATTGGTGCATTAATATATATATTATTCGTATTTTAAACAATTATTTGATTTCTATTGGATTTTTTAATTATTATTTGTATTATTTAAAAAACATTTTTGAATTATAATTAATTGCAATAATTAATAAAATTGAAATTAAATATAATTCAAAAACATTTTTTTTATTTTGTATTTAAAAAAAAGGTCATTCGCGACTACTTGTAGTCTTCATTGACAATTGAAAGTAGTAGCTAATTATCTATCTCTGGCAACTAAACAAGTAGTCGACAATAATTTGTTATTCACGACTACATATTTAATCGCTAATTAATTCATATGTAGTCTTGAATAACCATAACTAACGACTACACGGTCGTAGTTAAATATACTAAATAACTACAACTTATTGCAGTTGGAAATGGTAATACTTATTTACGACTACACCCGTAGTCATTAATGTGACTTGAATATTTATGACTACTTATAGGCATTTGTCGTTAAATATACTCTTTAACTGCCACTTTTCAACGACTAATTATTAACGCCTACAAGTAGTCCGGAAAGCCAAATTTTGGCACCTGCAACTACTTTTTCCTTCTTTCGCGACTACAAATGTAGTCGCGGAAAGAAGGACGTTGTGTAGTGGTGCTCAAGGTGGAATAGAAGCGTATGGGTCCTGCACAAAAGGGTTGGACCCGGAAGTTGGACTAGTTGTTCATACTCATAGCCATATGCAAACATTGAGTCAGGAACCGGATATGTGCATAACTCCGAGATGGATGATCAATACCTTCTCGTAGATAGTCGAAGTTGTGAATGATCGTACACGCACTACAATTCGAGCTAAAGCCTAGGACCAAGAGTTAGCTGGTACTACCACAACCACCCCAATGAATCTAGTCTTTAGTCCTGAGCACAATTTGCAACTAGTTTGACAACTTTAACAGCTTATGTTGGCGCAAGGTATGACCTCGTTGAATATCATCTCAACCGATCCAACACAACCAAGTAGTCCGCAACCAAGTACTCCATACATGGGAGGATCTCATTTGAGCCGTCCGAGACAAAAAGATGAGGATGATAATGACGTCACCCAGTTTCTTGATTAAATTTCCTCTTCGTGACTTTATTATATAAATACTTGTATTCAAAGTTTATTATATATTCAGACTTTTATTTCGACTTGTAATTAGATTTTATTCAATATTTTAATAATTTTATTTATTTTTAATTTACTTTAGTCTATAATTTTTTTGAATCTAAGTTTTATATTGTTGAAACTTTTATTGTATTCGGTTTGTAAATTAAATATTTTTTAATTTATTTTAAATTTTAGGCTTTTAGCAACCACCAATGGTCGCTAGAAATTAAAAAATTTGGCGACCATTATTGGGTCGTCAGTATTGTGCCAACGCTCTATCAACTACCATCTGTCGTTAAAAGTTTCAGACATCTAGCAACCATAAGAGAACTTGCTAAGCACGATAACCTATGTCGACCACTATTTATATTGGTCGTTGAAGGTCAGTGGTTGGTAGAGCTAATAAATAGTTGTTAAAATATACCTTTAACAACGAGACAAGAACAACCAACGTTTGACGATCATAAACTATCGTTAAAACTTTTAGCGACGGATTTACATACCTCTACCGACCATCTAAGCAGTCGCTAAAGTAAATTCTGTAATGCATCTCGTCGCTAAAAAATATTATTATAATATTTTTAGTAATCATTGACGACTAAATACGTGAGGCGTCTCTCATGGGCGATTGGTGTTTTGTATGTAGTTTGAACATGTCCAAGTTATTTCTTCGGCCACTTTATGTCCAAGGAAAATGGGGTTTTAATATTGGAAATTTGAAATTAGTTAATATCAACCTATCACCCTTGCATGCATTGTTAATGAAAACTGTACATGTGTCTTTTCCAGAATAAGAAAGGCTCCATGAGAGCGAGGAATGATAAATTTTTCAGTTTGATAAAATCATGAAGTACTTAAAACTAAAATATCGAGTCCGTTCTAGAGTTTAATCTAGATTCCATGGCATTCTATTGAGATCCTAAGTTGCATCCTGTAATACTAATAATCTCAGATTCCATATTTTTAGCAACATTCAGTAAACAAGAAATAATAAAACTAATGAAATCTAACATTTGAGAACGAATAAACAATAGAGAACTTTTGTTTCATATTGATCAACATAACGTAAAATACAATGCTAAACTGACCGACATTACACTTTAATATGAATACGAAGATAAGAAGTTTACTACGTACTGCTAACGATATGATGAATGATTGCCAATATATCTTTATCTAATTGAAAAATTAAAAGACCAAATATGGTTGGTGTCTTTTAATCTAAAAAGATTACGAGATTCTCTAAAATAGTAATAAGACTCTAGGAATAGGAATAGGAATAGGAATATGAATATGGAAGATGGTTCAAGAACCAAGAATATAAAGAAGCTGAAAAGAAGAGAAAAGGAGAAGACATTCCTAGCTGGGCTGTGCTTCTTGAAGCTCTATA
Source organism: Nemophila menziesii (assembly GCA_029959085.1). Classification (NCBI taxonomy): domain Eukaryota; kingdom Viridiplantae; phylum Streptophyta; class Magnoliopsida; order Boraginales; family Hydrophyllaceae; genus Nemophila; species Nemophila menziesii. The sequence continues at coordinate 22,994,226 of JARWIR010000008.1, forward strand.
GGATTCGGACCCCTTACAACAAGGGTTCGGCAAACCGGGCAAAGTTGGTTTCGTTGGAACCAATAGTCAGAGCATTCTACATGGAAATAATGGTTGCATTGCGGAAGCAGACGGACTTGAACTCCCAGATGAAGATTAGTCTTGCAAAGTCTGCATTGTTCAAGCACTACGGGACCTTCGAATGGGTATGCCTGTACTGGAAGTTGATTGAGTATCTCTGGATCCAACGGTCTTGCGGTGAATATCTGTATACCTTTATAACCCAACCATATAATTACGCCCACAGCTACCAGGCCAAGCATGCCTACAACGATCCAGATGGAAATTTTCACCGCGAGCAACATTGTTTGTAAGATCTTGATGATCAGAATTAATAAGATATTAAAACTTGGACAATTTGTTGATGCAGAATACTATATATTAGACTCAGCCGCTTGAACTTGAAGGGTAAGGTTTCTGTATGTATGTGTATATATGCTTGTGTGTGTGTGAGAGAGCTAGAGAGAATATGATTTGTTCTGAGCAAAGACGTACTCAATTCTACAATTTAATCTTGAGAGTATAGACTATATATATAGACAAAAATGTGGTTGAAGTGCGTCTAGTTTATTGAAAGCCCAATTGATCGAATACCAAAGGAATAATATGCAAATTTGCTACTTGGCTTGGCGATTATGGGCGTGTACTTGGGGAAACTTGTTCATTTATTTTTCCAAATGTATCGCTAAATTTGATGTCAACGTATTAATGGCAGAATTTTTAACTTTGATGTTGTTTTGAAGGCTAAAATTACTGAACTAGATTGATTCGAACCATCAAGATTCCATAATTCGAAATTGGATTTAAAAGTAACTTTGGAATGCAGTTAAGAGATATAAGAATGTCATTGGTTATAAATTTATTAAACAAATTATAGTTAATTTTTTAAATTATGTAATTAGAATTTTTATTGATATAAAAATTATTTTACTTTTTTTTTATCTAGTTGAGTTATTGTTATGAATAGGGGCGATGCATAATATTTTTGGTTCATCGTGAATATCAACTAGCTAAACCACCGCACTCCAATCATGTAGTCAAATCCGAGTTCTCTGATCATGCATGTCGACGTCTGAGGTTGTCCATAATATCCGAGGTTATAAATCTTGACTCGATTTACTGCGTAGAAGTTTTAGCATGGAGTCCACCCTCTTGTTGAAGTCACTAGGAATATAATGGAATGATACATGCATATACCTTTCAGCCAGTTTTGAGATTTTCTGAACAATAAGGTGAATAATCCAACTAAGACTCTGATGGACGTCGAATATCCTAAATAAAATCAAGGTTACCGGAGAATTGGCCATTTCCATCGAATTGTTCACACCTTTCCATGACTTGAAGAATCGGCCTAGCTTCCCCCTCGATCGATGACCAACCTCGTACATATAGATATGCTGTTAAAGTGCATCTAGTTTATTCAAAGCCCAATTGATCTAATTCCAAAGGATTGTATATGCAAATATGTTTGCTACTTGGCTTCCGGATGATGGGCCTATACTTGGGGAAATTGGTTCATCTCTTTCCTCCTGATGTGTCACTAAATTTGTTGAGGTATGTGATCTTATTTAATGTAAAATGCAATATTTTTGACAAAAAAATTTCTATTTATTAATTGCATATATCCTATTTTTACTTGTTTTTAACTATTTTGATATATTATCTTTTTGTCCGACCTCTTCTGGTTATTTTATGTATTACTGTAATACACTAAACAGAAATTTGTGTCTTAAAAAATTACACTAAATCACATATTCCCATTCAGTCAAGCCATTTTCTGTATCACAAACCAACTACTTTGTATAATGATATAATACACAAAAATAAAAAAACCAGTCCCAGACTTGTCTCTTTTGGTTATGCAATAAATCTTGTTCATTTTGTTAGTCTTCATATACATAGTTTACTTTATTTCTCACTTTTTTGTTATACACTTTTTAAATTCAGCCATTTTCTGCGACTTAATGTACCTTTTGTTTTGTGTATTCATGTAGCACACAAAACGAGACATCATATTAGTCTTTTTTCTTATTCACTATGACTTTGTGTGTTCCAATGATACACAAAAGTTAGATTTGTGTAGTACTGGACCACACAAAATGACAGACACACCATACTAGTCCTTTATCTTCTTTCTGTGATTTTGAATGTTACAAGAATACACATAACTCAAATATATGTGTACCAGTTTTGTGTATTACTGGAATACAGAAAAAAATATACTCAATCATATTATTCATTTTTCTCCTTTAAGAATTTAAGTTTTTAGTGTTTTTTAGGTTTTTTGGTTTTAGAGTTTATTGTTTTTATGTTTATGGGTTTTAGGGTTTGGTTATTTAAGGTTAGGGTTTATGGATTTAGGGATTTAGGGATTAGGGTTAGGTTTTGGTTTTTTCAGTTTTATACTTTCATAAAAATTATATTAGTTTACTCTAATTGCTTATTTACCATCTTTAGGGATAGAGTTTAGAGTTTATGATGATTCACAAAGTGAAAAAGTTTTGTTGCACACCTCGAAGGGACAAGTCCGGGACTTATTTTTTTTATTTTTGTGTATTAAATCATTACAAAAAACAACTGGTTTGTGTGTTCATGTAAAAAAAAAATCACAGACAGAAAAGAGTTGGACTAGATGGGAATACATGATTTCGTGTGTTTCTATAGTTCAAAAACAGAGGTTTATGTATTACAGAAACACACAATATAATAGAAAGGGGTTTGACAAAAAGAGAATATATTAAGATAGTTAAAAATACGTAAAAATAAGATATATGCGACTAATAAAGAGAAAAGTGACTTTGTTAATAAAAAAATGTTTTAGATTGATTCTATGATTTTGTGTATTATAGGAATACATAAATCTATTTTTGTGTTTTAAAAAAACACATAAAACGGAATCCGACATTAAAAAAATTGAAAAAAATCACAAATGTGGATATAAACTTCCACCGTCCATATATGCATCTTTTAAGGTTTTTTGGAATTAATTATGAAATTTTAAAAAATTTAACAGTCGTGGTCGTGTGATGGAATTGAAAAATCTATTTTTGTGTATTATACATAATATAAAATATCAAAATTAAAAAAATGAAAAAATTCATAGATGTAGACATTTATTTTCTTCGTCCAAAAATATTTTTTTCTGAATTTTTTAATTAATTACGATTTCTTTAAAAAATTCGACGGGTGTGCGTTTTGTGGAATTGGTTGGTGGTGATTGGTGGCAACGACAGTGGCGAAAGTAGTCAGTGGTGGTTGTGGGTCAAGATTGTGGTAGTTTCCGGGAATTAATGGAGGTAGTGATGGTCGATGAATGCATGACGTGGTGATGGTAATCGGTGGTGAATGCATGAGATGGTGGTGGTGGTGGTCAGTGGCAGTGACCACACTTTAAAACATAAATAAATAAATAAAATAAAATCAAATAACATTAAATAAAAATAATTTCTTCAAATTATGATTAAGTAGGAAGTAAAAAAGCTCCTTACCATTAATTAGGAATTGAAAGTGTGAATTTATTATTAAGGTATTATCCCATTACATTTACGCCCCTAAAATTTAGCAACATTAAAAACTAGTCTCTATAATCTATTTAAATAATATTTAAGTTCCTAAACAATAAAAGTTATAGTTAACACTTAACGTTTATTAAAATTAAAAAGTAGTCCCTATATTTTATTTAAATAATATACAAGTTCCTAAAAACAAATAAAAATACAATTAAACCTATTAAAAAATAAAATTAGTCCCTTTAAATTATTTTAAAAATATTTAAGTCGTTAGAGTTTAAATTATTATAAATTAAATCACTAGGATTTAAAATGTTAAAAATTAAGTCCATAGAGTTTAAAATATTATCCATTATTTTTTTGACTAATCAATTGAGCGGCAGATAATTATGGTTGTCGTTTTGACTAGAGGACATGATGGTGATGGAGAGGGTAATGACCAACCGTCAGGTTCCACATGTTTAGTTTTATGATGTAATTGTAAACGTAAAAAACAATTGGTTATTTCTTTATATATTGAGTATAAATGTTTATTTATGTAATTTGTTATTTTTATTTAATATGGAAACATGTCGTTAAGGTTAGAGGTACGAGCATTCTCTGATCGCAGGAGAAGGCTAAGGAGAAATATAGTGGTGTGACCAGTTACCTTTTGCCGAGAGGGTGGCATGTGGAACCCCGTGGGGGATACCGCACATCACGTGGCATATGTCGTGGGGAACACCATTCAAGATCATATTCCGAAACACTATTTTGAATGGGTCACCTCCCCTTGAGAAAAAGGAATTAATATGGACACACCTCGAAGTAAGTTCCGCTGTTGTAACTTATTTTTTAAAAATTAATTTTTTTTGGTTAATTTACAATGGAGGAATAGAGATGCAGTTTGAACAAGGCAAACATACAACTGAACAACCACTAAAATTTCCTAAGTAGATATAGTGATCAAAATGAGATAATACACAAGAATTAGATCCAATCTTGTAAAGCTTCCTAAGATATGAGTTTGGACGAGTTCGAGTTGATGAAGCAGATGTGAGATAGTAAAGAATTTAAGGTAAATAAATATTGAATTTTTTGCATATATATATTATAAAAACTAATTTAAATAGGCGAGATCGGCTGCGTGGAAGAAAAATAGAAACACTTAGGGCCCAGGTAGTGGTCATGGGCTGTACACCCTTTCGTAAACCCGTCACTGGCTGATGGAGGTAATATTTGTCGTATTTTTTCATTGGTTGATTTGTAAAAAATATTCGTATTATTATATCGCGATTTTTCGTTTTACAGGACCCCATGAGGAAAATTCCAAATTTCAACCAAAGGCATGGAACGATGCTGACACTCTTACACCTACACCTCAGCTCAAAGGCCAAAGAAGTCCAAGATAGCTGTATTTTGCACCAAATCGGGCAGAAAAAGACAAGAGATTGAAGGGATAAGCGCTTCCGTCAATGTGATTTAAGTTAGATTTTTTTGTGCTTGCGTTCAAATTCTTTTGCATAGTTATAAATTTTGTGACTTATATTTTTTTTTCTACTTATGTGTAACCGGTTGACTTGATAACAATACTCGATTAGGGTTCCGAGTTTTCATGTGATGTCTTGTGGTCTTTAGCCACACAGACACAATCATTGAAACCGAAATATTACATCCGCTTAGTGCTCAAAATGGAATAGAAGCATATGGGTCATGCGCGAAAGGGTTGGACCCGCTATTTGGATCAGTTGTTCCTACTCAGAGCCAGAGCCAGACGTAGAGTCAAAACCCGAATTTTTGCATGGCTCGGAGATGGGTGACCAATACCTTTCTGTAAATAGTCGAAGTCGTGAATGATCGTGCCTGCACTAAACCAGAGTCGTAACCTAGGTAATGTCAACTGGTACTACCGCAACCACCCCAATTAATCTGGTCTTTAGTTTTGAAAACTATTTGTAACTTGTTGGACAACTTTAACAGCTTATGCTGACGCAAGGTATGGCCTCATTGAATATCATCCAAACCGGTAGTCTGCAAACGAGTATTCCATGTACAAGAGGATCTTATTCGAGCCGTTCGAGACAAAGAGATGAGGATGATACCAACGTCACCCACTCTCATAATTTCATCCCCGTAACTTTATTATATCAAGACTTGTATTCATACTTTATTATATTTATTCAGACTTTTATTTCGACTTGTAATTAAATTTTATTTTGATATTTTTATAGTTTTTTAATTTTTTAATTTACGTTAGTCAGTCATTTATTTGAATCGAAGTTTTATTTTACCAAAATTTTAGTTGTAATTGGTTGGTAAATTAAATATTTTTCAAATTAATTTTTAATTTTTAGGTTTTTAACAACAACCAAGGTGGTCATTAGAAATCAAAATAATAGAAACTATTATTGGGCAGTCGATATTGTGCCAACACTCTATCGACTACCATCCGTCGTTAAAGGGTTCAGACATCTAGCGACCTTAAGAGTCCTTAAGAGTGCTTGCTAAGCACGACATCCTATGTCGATCACTATAGTGGCCGTTGGAGGTCAGTGTCGGTAAAGCTAATAAATAGTCGCTAAAAAGTACCTCTAACGAGAGATAACATGACCAATTTTTGGAGACATAATCTGGTCGCTAAAACTTTCAGCGACTGATTTACTTATCTCTACCGATTACCTAAATGGTCGTTAAAGTAAATCCCATAGTGCATCTCGTCGCTAAAAGGTATTATTATAATATTTTTGATAATCTCTCGGGGATGATCATCGGTGATGATATATAAACTAAAGAAGCCATATGTTAGTAGTGTTTTGTATGCAGTTTGAACATGTCTAAGCAGAGCCGGCCCGGGCCCAAAGCAGCCAAGGCGGTCGCTTTGGGCCCCGAAATTTTGAGGGCTCCAAAAATAATTATATATATATAATTTAGTATATATAATTTACGATTAATATGTTAACATAATTCATTATTCAGCTTAGTGGAAAGAGCGTTGCACTTTTAAGCAATAGACGGTGAGTTCGAATCCCATGCACGGCTTTTGTTTTTGAGTTTCTCTCATAACCCTTAGATCTCAATAATAGACACATTAAAAGTACAAACCATTTTTCTTCTTTTTTTTGTTCATAACAAACCACTTAATATTTTTATTAAAGTAAAATTAGTATACAAACCACATAAAAGTACATCAAAGTAAGATTAATGGTTTATTTTTATTTTTTATAAACTAAATTATATTTAATAATTTATACCTGATTTAATTTAGAATTCAATTATACTATTTTTATATATTTATCACAACACAAATTTTGTTGAATCTATTTCAAATCACAAACGAATTTAAAAAAACAAACTAAGAAGCAAAAAATTATTAGAAAATTCGTCAAATAAACAGGTTCATTTATTGTACTCGTCAATAAATAGGGTTTACACAGATTTTATTGATTTTTTTATTAAACCGTAAAAGGCCGCATTTTTCTATCCCGCCTTAGGTACCCAAGACGCTCGGGCCGGCCCTGTGTCTAAGTTATCTCTTCGGCCACTTTGTGGCCAAGGATATATAAAATGAGGGTTTGATATTGGAAATCTGAAATTAGTTAATATCAACCTGATCACCTTGCATGGTTAATGAAAACTGTTCATGCGTCTTTTACAAAATAAGAAAGGCTCCATGAGAGCAAGGATTGATAAATTTTTCTGTTAATAAATTCATTAAGTACTTAAAGACTAAAATATCGAGTCAGTTCTAGAGTTTAATCTAGACTCCATGGCATTTTATTACGATCCTAAGGTGCATATCCTGTAATACTAATAATATCAGATTCCATATTTTTAGCAACATTTAATAATCAAGAAATAATAAAACTAATGAAATCCAACATTAATTTGAGAACGAATAAACAATAGAGAACTTTTGTTTCATATTGATCAACATAACGTAAAATACAATGCCAAACTGATCGACACTACACTTTAATATAATTATATGAATACGAAGATAAGAAGTTTACTACTGCTAACGATATGAAGAATGATTGCCAATATATTGTTATCTGATTGAAGAAATAAAAAGACATAATATAGTTGGTGTCTTTTAATGTAAAAAGATTACGAGATTCTAAAATAGTAATAAGACTCTAGGAATATGAATATGAAGATGGTTCAAGAACCAAGAATATAAAGAAGCTAAAAATTAAGAAGAGAAAAGGAGAAGACATTCCTAGCTGGGCTGGGCTTGTTGAAGCTCTATCGGATTATTCCTGCAAAGTCTGCATTGTTCAAGCACTACGGCACCTTGGAAGGGGTATGCCTGTGTAATATTCTTCAAGCTCTATATCGAATCCGGTCTCACTAGAAGAATTCGGCACAACGGGCAATCTGGGTTCTTCAATTTCATTCAGATATTCTTCAAGCTCTATCATCGGATAATTATTCGTTAGAAGAATGGTTTGGCAAAACGGGCAAGTTGGGTTTCTTTCGAACCAAAGATCAGAGCATCCTACATGAAAATAATGGTTGCATTGCGGAATCAGACGGAGATCATCTCCCGTTCGAAATCTTTTCTTGCAAAGGCTGCAGTGTTCAAGCTCTATAACTGGGTTTCTGATTGGATAATGATGTATTGGAAATACATTGAGTATCACTGGATCCAACGGTTTTCCGGTGTATGCCAGTATACAGTTATAAATAAACCATATAATTAGGACCACAACTCCCACGCCCATCATGCCTAAAACGATCCAGTTGGAAATAGTCACCGCGAGCGCAGTCATTGTTTGTAAGATAGTAAAGAAATTAAGGTAAAAAAATATTGATAACTTCATTTATTCTCTTTATATTAATGCTTCCTATTAATGTGGCTAAGAAATTTATACTAAACAAATTATTAACTTTAAAAAAGGGTCAATGCCCTCTTAAATCAAAATAACAAACTACCTTCCCATTTAGATTACACAATATTTTAGGTTCAAACATTACAAAAATACCCTTATTGTAGTTGTTATTCCCATTTAAATCAAACATTATCTAAACATGAAAGTTCATCTATATTTTTAAATAATAAGAAACATTAATTAAAAACCATCACAACCACCACCACCATCCTTACCACCCCACCCCCACCCACCACCACCACCCCACCCCCACCCACCACCACCCCACCCCACCCCCACCCATCACCCCCCACCACCACCCACCCCCACCCATCACCCCCCACCACCCCCTACCACCCACCACACCACCACCACCCCTCACCACCCCTCACCACCCCACCCCTACCCACCACCACCACCCCACCCCCACCCACCACCCACCCTATCCCACCACCCCCACCCCTACCACCCCGCCTATACCACCACCATCTACTACTACTAATTCCATCACACGCGCGCGTCCGTGAAATTTTTTTAAAATCGTCATAACTAATTCTAAAAAAATAAAAAAAATAAAATAATTGCATTTTTGGACGAGACAGATTAATATTTACGACTATGATTTTTTCAGTTTTTATTTTATTTTTTGTTTTTTTGGTTTTTTTTTTACTTTTTTTTTCAAATGGGATTTGTCCCATCTCTAATTTTAAGATTGGGATGAATTTGTTTCATCTCCATTCTAATATTGAGATGGGATTTGTCCCATCTCTATTGCATAACTAAGATGGGATTTGTCCCATCTCTATTGTAAAACTAATTAAAGATAGAATGTGTTAGAGATGGTGATGTGCTGTTTCGCGACGTAAAAAATTAAGATGGGATTTGTCCCATATCTGGTTTGTCCCATCTCTGTTTTCAATCAGTATGAATAGTTTCTGCACAACAACAAATTGATCGTTTGAAGAGTGTTAATTTTTTTAAATCATCATAACACTAATCTCAATAAGAAGGTTACTCAATGGAGTTGACAAATTATGATGAAATAACCATACAATAGTAGCAAAATCAGCTTCACCAAGCATTAAACAAGACTTTTGATTGCCAAAAGTGTATCTGTATTCTAACAAGCAACTCTCAAATCTATCCACCGACCAATAACATAATCCTTGATCTACTGGAATGAATCGAAAAAGTCAAAGAGATACAGAGCAAGTTGATCACCATATTTAAATTCAACAATAGGATTTGATGCCATAATACAAAGCATGAAAACAAATAACACTGAACATGAATAATCCCACCTATGAATAAACCACACCAAAAACCACAAAAACCAAACCCCAGTTCGTCCCATCAATAAACTGAAGAAACATTGAAGGATTGAAGCTAAGTAACACTAAAACTAGAGAAGGAACTCACAACTAACTCTAGAAACTCAGGTAAGAATCAAAAAAGAAAAAATTGCAGCGCAGACCTTGAATAAACAATCAAAAGCAAAAAACACATAAATGTCTAATCAAACACCGAAACATATTAAAATATGCAAAAACTATCAACAACTAACACAGGACCCTACCAATTCGTCAAATTTATGAATTGAAGAAACAAAAAAACGTGAAAAACTAAAAACTTAAGAACTGTAGATAGAGAAGAATAAACCTGGAAAATTGAAGATATCGAAAGAAATTGAAGAATAAAGAAATATGAAAAATTTGCAGGAATAGATGATGCATAAATAGATGATGAAAAATTTGCGAAAAATTGAACAAACTCTCATCTGCGACGTAATTGACAAAGACGATGTATTAATGGAGTGAATTTGCTTCAATTGGAGATAATATCTTCTCAATTGAAAATTAATGGACTCATTAATGAAGAAAATCAATTTCACTTGTAAAGAAATCATTGAAACTGGGTTTAGATTAATGAACAAAATGAATTTAAAGGCCTTTATATACGGCGGCGGCGAGAAATTTAAAAAAAAAACAAAATGTTGACTTTGACTAGAAGGGTACCAATGTAATTGTACAATATGAATTTGATTTAAATGGGAAACAACCTAATTTATTTGGGAAGAAATATTCACCTGTCAACATTTGGGCATAGACAATGTGATTCATGATTTAAATGGGCATTATCCCTTTAAAAAACTCTAAAAATAATAATATTATAATTTTAAAAGAAGGATGTGCAATATATAGCTAAATATGCTCAAAAATCTATATATAAAGCTAATAATACAAGGAGGAAAAGAAGTCTTAATAAAGACCGTACTTCAATCTATACCAAATTACGCAATGTTAATTTTCGAATTTCCAAAAGCACTTTGTAAAAAACTTTCGAGCATTACATCAAACTTTTATTGGGACTTGATGGATAAAAAGAGAATTCATTGGGTATCTTGGAAAAATATTACGAGATCAAAAAAAATTGGAGGATTGGGATTCCGAGATTTTTACAAAATGAATTTGGCGATGCTAGCAAAACAAGTGTGGAGATTGGTCAATAACCCGGACTCATTAGTGGTCCAAGTTTATAAAGGAATTTTATCATCCTAATACAGATATGTGGAACGCAAAAGATAACAAAGGAAATCGTGGAGTTGGGGTAGTATTACTAAAGGGCTACAATTCCTTAAAAAAGAGTGTTGCTGGCAAATAGGTAATGGATTAAAAACAAATATTTGGGAAGACGCGTGGATCGGACCGAGAATGAAAATGGACAAATGTGAATGGATACCAATAGATAAAGTAGCTGAATTATTTAATAATGGATGGACAGGATGGAATACGAGCCTATTGAACCTAATTTGCAACAAAAGAGAGATGTACGAAATTGAAAATTCACAAATTATCAATATTCAAAATGAAGATAGAATTATTTGGCCCTACACAAAAGATGGAATATATGCAACCAAATCAGGATACCATTTATTAGTAAACGAAGAAATAAGCAATGAAGAGAATACATCCTCAAAATCTATGGGAGAAGGAAAATCACCATTGTGGAAGATAATATGGACATCTAATGTCCCAACTAGAATGAGAAACTTTGTATGGAAAATTATCAGGAATGCATTACCTACTAAGAAAAAATTTAAAAAGAAGAAATGTATTAATAATGTGACTTGTGAATAGTGCGAGAATGGAGAAGAAACAATTGAACACCTTTTTATACAATGTCCGTTTAGCTCAGCAGTATGGGCGGAATCGCCATTACAAATAAAAATAGAGAGAGAAGGAAGATATACATTCAAAGATTTGTTTACAACTACAATAGAGAATTATATAAACAACGGATGGGACAAGAAAAAATTAATCTGTAATATGATCGCCGCACTATGGAGTTTATGGAAAGCAAGAATGAAAAGTTACCACGAGAAAATGAGATGGGATATCAATGAAATTATCAATAATGCTAAGCAAATCACAAGTAAAATATACAGGAAGAACCAAACTAACCAGGATAAGACTATCAAAAATAAAAGTAATCAAGAATCATATGTGATTAAGGACAACGTTGAAGATAAAGACATCTTGAATTCTGCAAATATTAGTTGGTATAATGATGCATCATTATGAACACAAATGAACCAGCAGGGATAGCTTCGATTGGGATCGACAAGACCGGAAAAATTGATAATAAAAAAAGCGAAAGGAAAATAATTAGGAGTGTAAAAGAAGGAGAGGCTTGGGCTATCATCTAGGCTATGAAAACGTCGGAAAAACTAGGATATAAAAAGATCAATTTCTTCACAGATAATCTAGAAATAGTGCAAGGAATTTACAATAAGGAAAAGAAAGATTGGAAGATTCAACCACTAATGGAGCTAATTTGGACATGGATTACAAGATTTCCGGAATGGAAGATATTTCATATCAAAAGGGAGCGGAACACAATAGCAGATTTAGCAACAAAAATATGTAGGAAAATTGGAAACTTAGATCATTGGAAAGCAGAAAATATTCCTGATAGCATAGATTTTTTAAATAATCACCTACAAAGTTGTAATAATATTTGACATTTGTAAATTTAAATGGACAAAAAAAAGCTAATAATACAAGGGCCATGGACGGAGGGACTAAAATAAATACAAGGGCCACAACAGCTGAGGCAACAAGTGTCGAGGTTGAGGGACATAACGAGGGTGAATATGGGTTAAAATTTGGGGCATTGGGAGCTGGTTCAATTAGTCGCGGTGAAGGGGAGCATTTTGAGAGAATTAAGGGAGCTTTGAGTGGGGTTTCGGATCAGCAGATACAGACCCCCATGCGTAGGGACCTTTCTGCAATTAATGATAAATTCGACAAAACAGAAGTTTTGTTGGGGGGCGTTGTTTGGTTCGAAAGGTACGGATATCGAGGATGACTCGGTGGAGTAAGTGGTAGGTGATCCGCCGGACCACTCATCAAACTAGGGCTACCTTTCGGTTGTACATCAGCTACCTGATAAAGGTGTGAGTAGACCTGAGAGTGGACCTGTTGCGGAGAAATCTGATACTTTAGGACCAGCTTCTGATTCTAGATCCCCTCCGATGGGGAAGATTGGTAAACAAGCCCTTAAAGAGTTCTTTGCGGACAAGTTAGATGCACCAGATTATCTGAATTTCTACCTTGAGGACTCCCCGGACTCACAAGAGGAGAAACGGGATAAAGATTTGCTGGGTGCTAAGAGCTTGGGGTTAGTTCGATGGATATTGAGGAGGGAGAGGTGACTGTATAACTCCTTTTCGGCAATACCAGGGGTTTTCTCTTTTTTTTTCCACTTGTTATATTTTTCTTATCTTTAGTTTAATGTTAAATACACCTAACAATATTCATGCAGGGGGTTGGGCCTTGCCTAATTGCCCGCTAAATATTTTATTTTTGAATTGTCGAGGTGCTAATAGTAAAGGATTCCGGCGCGCATTTAATGATTTATATTTGCGTCACAAACCTTTTATTGCAATCACAGTAGAAACTAAGGCTTCAGAATTGGAGGCCACAAGAATTATCAAAACGCTTCAGATTGAGAATTCGATTCGGGTTGAGGCAGATGGGTTCTCGGGAGGCATCTGAATTCTTTGGAATCCCATTGGAATTTCGCTCCAACTTTTATCGTGTACTTCTTGGATCCTGTCTGCAGTTTACGCGAGTCCCGACTATTGGCTTCGCGATCCTCTTTGGGACGCACTTGCGGAGGCTTAGGAGGAGATCACCGTACCATGGTTAGTGGTAGGGGATTTTAATCAGATAGGGGATGAAGTGGATCAAAGAGGAGGAGTAGAAGGCACTAGACGGTCCATGGTTAAATTCGAACAGTGGAGGGATTCTTGTGGTTTGGAGGATCTTGGGTTCGAAGGTCCGAGGTTCACATGGAGTGATTCATGGAATTCAGGGATGAGAATTATGAAGCGTTTGGATAGAGCATACGGTAATCAGTTATGGTGGGATTCATTCGGGTCGACTAGAGTCAACCACCTACCGAGAGTTCATTCTGATCATGTTCCATTGCTTATAATGATTAATACCCCACCCTCTTCGAATGTGGTGAATAATAGATTCAGGTTCGAGGCTTGATGGTGTCATCATGAAGGTTTCAAAGGAATGGTTGAAGAGAAATGGGACAATGAAGGAAAAAGCTTAGGGGAGAATATTGTGAACTTGCGCAAGGAGCTTGAAATTTGGAAACACGATATTTTTGGTAATATATTTAGAAGAAAGAATCGCCTCCTTGCTCGGATAGTGGGGATTCAGAAAGCACTTCAACGATCATATAATGTCTCTTAGTCAGCCTTGAGAAGAGATTGCGAGATGAATTTGAGAGTGTACTTGTACAAGAGGAGGCACATTAATTGGTTTGATCAGGCGCGTACAGAATAGGTTAATTCGGGTGAGAGGAACACGCCTAACTATCAAAGAGTGGCACAAATTAAGACAAAGCAAAATAATAATTTTCAGATCAGAGACGCTAGAAATGAGTGGTTTGAGAATATTGAGGAGGAAAAGATATGGGTAAGGGAGTTTTTTACTGACCTATTTGCACGTGAAGAGGATAATACGAGCCCTTTTCAGTTGCCTCGCCTTCCAAGTTTGAAACAGAACGAGATCGATTCGCTTAAGGGTGGGGTTTTGGATGAAGAAGTCCTCGTTGCAGTTTTTCAGATGTCACCACATAAGGCGCCCGACCCAGATGGGATGACAGCAGGTTTCTATCAGAAGTGTTGGGAGATTGTGGGTCCTACTGTGTGATGATCAGAGAAGCATTAGAGGTTGGTCGCTTTCCGGAGGAAGTTCTTGATATATTAATTTATCTTATTCCTAAGGTGAGAGAGCCTGAGTTCATCACCCAATTTAGACCGATCAGTCTTATTAACGTGAGCTACAAGATTTGTATGAAAGTATTTGTCAACCGGTTACGGCCTTTACTATCAAGCTATATTGGCCCTTTCCAAAGTAGTTTCCATCTCAAAGAGGTCTACCATTGATAACATTGTTCTAGTTAGCGAGGTCGATTTTCTTTTGAGACACAGTAAGGGGAAGAAGAGTTATATGGCCATTAAAGTGGATTTAGCTAAGGCATATGATAAGTTACGATGGGATTTCTTGAAGGATACGCTAGACTCTCTTGGCATCCCTCATATGTGGATAGACGTGATCATGTCAGGTATGAGGTACAATGACTTGAGCGTTCTATGGCAAGGAGAACCTTTGGACCCCCTTAAACCCAAGCGAGGGATCAGGCAAGGCGACCCCATATCACCTTATATCTTTGTCCATGTATAGCCCGAGTCTTTTTAGCTTTGGTGTTATTTTGAAGGCTAAAATTGGTGTACTAGATTGATTTTTTTTGTTCAAATACTAGATTGATTCGAACCATCAAGATTTCATAATTCGAAATTGGATTTAAAAGTAACTTTGGGATGCAGTTAAAAGATATGTTGTGTCTCAGTTTATTAGAAGGTTATTGGTTATAAATTTATTAAAAAAAATATGGTTAATTTTTATTGATTCAAAAATTATTTTACTTTTTTTTATCTAGATGAGTTATTGTTATGAATAGGGGCGATTCGTAAGTTTTTTGATTCATCGTTAAAATCAACAAGCTAAACCATCACACTCCAATCCCGTAGTCAAATCCAAGTTCTCCGATCCCAAGACATCTGAAGTTGTCCATAATTTCCGAGGTCATAAATCTTGACTCGACTTACTGTCTAGAAGTTCAAGCATGGAGTCCGCCCACTTGTTGAAGTCACTGGGAATATAATGGGATGATACATGCATATACCTTTCAGCCAGTTTTGCGATTTTCCGATTAGACTGAATAATCCAATTAGACTATGATAGACGTCGAATATCCTGAATATAATCAAGGTTATCGGAGAATCGGCCATTTCCATTGAATTGTTCACACCTTTCCATGACCTGAAGAATCGGCCTAACTTCCCCCTCGATCGATGACTAACCTCATACATATAGACATGATGTTAAAGTGCATCTAATTTAAATCTCAATTGATCTAATTCCAAAGGATTGTATGTGCAAATATGTTTACTACTTGGCTTCCGGATGATGGGCCTGTACTTGGGGAAATTGGTTTATCTATTTCCTCCTGATGTGTCACTAAATTTGTTGAGGTATGTGATCTTATGTAATGTAAGATGCAATATTTTTACTTGTGTATAGGGCATATATTTTAGCTTTGGAGTTATTTTGAATGCTAAAATTGTCGTACAATGATCAGGATTGCATAATTAAAAATCGGGTTCAATGGTAAATTTTTATTAATTTTTGGGATGTAGTTGAACAATATGTATTGTTATTTCAATTTATAAGCAAAATTGTAGGAGGATGCATGATAAATTTGAATTACTTAAGTTTTATAATGCAAAGGTAGTAAATACATGGTTTTTTACTTATAGACTTAGTTTCAAAAGTTTTATTATGTTTTAGTGATAATTTGTATAGTTTAACAAACTTTGAGGAAGGAGGGGGTTTGATTATATGTTATGGTTTATGATATTTTTCAAATGTACTGGTGTGTTAGATTCATATTTTCGAAAGTTTATGTGGTCAAACTCAAATATTTTATGTTTAGGGGGAGAGGGTGGGTTAATAGATTGTTTGTAAAATGTATTGAATTTTTTGAGAGTTTAATGGGTTGAATCATTAATTTTATTAATTTCAAAAGTGTGCAAGGAGAAAGGGAGTTTAAAAGTCATATTTTTAAAAGTTTAAGGGGTCAAAGTCAAATTTTAAAAAATAAGGAGGGGGTGTTTTAGAGATAGTTTATAAATTTTATTGAATTTTTTCTAAAAGGGCAATGCCCACTTAATTACACGAAGAGTGAAATTATTCCTAATTAACTATAATTACAAGTTAATTCCCAATTAAAAATAAAACAAAATGAAATTTACAAAAATACGCATCAAACTATTAATTATTAATTTAATGATATTATATATATATATATAAAATTTAATTTTTATTATCTTAACTATTTATTATATAATATTTATTTATTTATTTTCTACACCATTCCACCACCACCCACAACCACCCCACCACCCTCACACCTATCCCCACCAACACACCCACCCCCACCACTAACACCACCACCTTCATCACCTAGCACCACCATCCCCACCATCGTCGTCGTCACCACCACCACCGCCACCAACCACCCCTACCACCACAACACCATAACACCACAACCACCATCACCACTATTACACCACCACAAACTTATTCCATCACACGCATGCCTCCGGGAATTTTTTTTTTGAAAAAATCAGAAGAATAAACAAAATTGTATTTTTGGACGAGGCAAAACGTCTAATAATTATTTTCATTTAAATTCTTTTGAAACGTTTGTAAAAATTTATAAATTTTTGTAGAACAACGTTTATTGAATTTGTTTTTTGAATGTTTAGTGAGGTAATACATTAATTTTGAAAGTTTTTGGGGTGGGGGGTTTAAGAGATAGTTTGTATAATTTATGGATTTTTTGAAAGTTTATGGGATTAAATCATAATTCTCAGAATTTAGGAAGGGGGGGGGGGGTGTTGGTAAATGACATATTTTTAGAAAGGATCAAAGACAGCTTTTGAGAAAAGTGAGGTTATGAGATAGTTTGTATAAGTTATTGAGTTTGCTAAAAGTTTATGGGATTAAATTATAAATTTTGAAATTTTGGTTGGGGCGGGGAGGTTAAAAGTCATTTTTTCGACATTTTATAGGGTCGGGTGGGTGAGCGTGGGTGATCGGGAAGGGGGGGGGGGTTAAAGTCATATTGTGAATGTTTTATTGATTTTTTTAAAGTATGGGTGATTAAATCCTTAGTTTCAAAAGGTTGGAGGATAAAAGTTATATTTTGAAAGTTTAGGGGGTCAAAGTCATATTTTTTACTGTTTAGGAGGTTTAAAGTCATATTTTGTATAGTTTATTAAAATTACAACTAACCCCTTATTATTTAATAAATTAAAATGGGTGATTGATTTAAATACGCCACTACCCAACAAACTTGTCACAAAGGGTCCAAGCAAAATGTCTGACTGTTGGTGACAAAACTGCCCCTACATAATTCGTCGTGTTATGTTTAATTATTTTGTCTTTGATTAATTATTTGTTGGGTTGAGCTATAAAGACATAATTTTACGGGTTAGGTTTAATTACTTGTTGGGGTGCGCTATATAATCTGTTGGGTTGTATTTAGTAATTTGTTGGATTTTAAAGGTTGTGGGTTTCGAATTGAACAAAGATGGTGTTACATGTCAATGGAGGTAAATAGTGTTGGGTTGTTCTTAGTTATTTTTTGGGAGAACTAAAAATTACAATTAAGTCCTTGTACAATTCAAACCAGTTGCAACAACTCCTTAGATTAAATTCATCACTACAAACGAGTGTCATTTCAGTCTCAGATATTAGTCCATATATGATTCATATTTGTAACATAAGTCTCTGTTTATCAAAAACTTGGCCATATCAAATAAGTTGAACACAAAAAATATTATGAATCAATACATGAATACCAAATATTGATTGAGCGAGGACGGGGATTGTGACAACCGGATATGGATTGAATTATGGTTTGAATTAGTATGGCCAATCAGATATGGATTGAGTTTGGACGAGTGTGTGATGTTCTTCTATGCAACAACTAGAGAGATTGTGTATGGTAGTGAGGTTTAAGGAATCAGATTTGTTGTTGGTCCTATGGTGCCAGACCTTATGGGATTATGGCGAATCGCTTATTCTTGATGTGATGGTGTGTAAGTATAGATGTTAATGTTGCCGATAGTGTAGGGTTTTAGCGGCGTGGTTATGGTGATAGTAGAGGGTTGTTGGATCAAAGAAAATGGTTATTGTATTGTACCGATCTGATTGAATTAGATATGATTTGAATCGTGAATTTAGTAACTAATTTATGCTACTATTTTTTTGTCGATCATTTATTGTATTGTAAACGGGTGAGGTGTGTATATCATAATAAGTAAATAATATTTGGGACCTTATCAAGACAAACTATTTAGATGACCTTGTTAGAACACAATTTGTTAGGTCTAGGACTTTCTTAGCAATCATTTCAATAAAAATTAGTCCCTATAATTTAATTAAATAATACATACAAGTCCGAAAAAATAATTAAATTACAATTATCACTCTAATTTTATTAAAATAAAAATTGGTCCCTATAATTTAGGGGCAACGCCCAATTAATTACGCGGAGAAGGTAAGTATTCCCTATTAATTACAACTTCAACTTAATTCCCAATTAAGCACAAAATATTACCCAAATACCAAAATATCCTTCCACCTATTATTAATTACTTTAATTATATATTTTATTAATTATAGTTTAATGTTTATTTATTTTTTTCAGATTTTTTTATTTATTTATTTTAAATATTTTTTTTCGAAATATTTTTTTCGAATTTCTTTTTTCGAAATATATTTTTTTCGTTTTTTTTTCGGAAATTTTTTTTTCGAAATTTTTTTAAAATTTTTTTTTCGAATTTTTTTTTTTTTCGAAATTTTTGTTTTCCGAAGATTTTGTCATTGTGTGTACTATACACACAAATCCATACTGTTTTGTGTTACTGTAACTCACACATCAAGCAATTGTGTGTTACATTAACACACAATCAGATGTTCAGACTATCTGTACACTATTATCTATTACTGTGTACAAATATTCTGTATATCTTATTTTGTGTTCCTGCAACACACAATTGTTATTTGTGTGTTTAAGCAACGCAAAACTGTAAATGACACACATCAAGCGATTGTGTTACATTAACACACAATCAGATGTTCAGACTATCTGTACACTATTATCTATTACTGTGTACAAATATTCTGTATATCTTATTTTGTGTTCCTGCAACACACAATTGTTATTTATGTGTGTTTAAGCAACGCAAAACTGTAAATGACACACAAGTCCATACTGTTTTGTGTTACTGTAACTCACACATCAAGCAATTGTGTGTTACATTAACACACAATCAGATGTTCAGACTATCTATACACTATTATCTATTACTGTGTACAAATATTTTGAATATCTTATTATGTGTTCCTGCAACCTATGTTGTAGATCTCGGTTTTGGGCGCTAGGCGGTCGAACGGGGCCTAGCGCCTAGGCGGGATTACACGGGGCCTAGGCGGAATTATACGGTTTTGAATCCCAATGTGTAATTTTGTATATTTAGTAATATGTATGTAGTAATTATAGTAATTTTAACTATTTAAATCATAAAATTCGTCTGACAACACTATAGTATATATAAAAATACCAAAAAATTGAGTTATAATATCAACTAAAGAATTCTAGAGAATAAGAAAAATAACAAAAAGGTCTATGCAGGCATCTTTTTCCATCAATCGTCGCCTAGGCGGCCATCTTTAGCCATTAATCGGTGCCTAGACGGGTTAGGCGCCTATTCCACGGCGACTAACGCGCTAGCCAGAAACGCCTAGAATTTTAACTAGGCGTAAGCGGCTGAGGGGGGAGTTGACGCCTAACCGAGTATTCCATGCACAAGAGGATCTCATTCGAGCCGTTTGAGACAAAGAGATGAGAATGATACTAACGTCACCCAGTCTCATCATAGAATTTCATCCCCGTGACTTTATTATATCAAGACTTTTATTCAGACTTTATTATATTTCAGACTTTTATTTCGACTTGTAATTAAATTTTATTCGATATTTTATTAATTTTTTAATTTACTTTAGTTTGTCGTTTATTTGAATCGAAGTTTTATTTTGTCAAAACTTTAGTTGTAATTGGTTTGTAAATTAAATATTTTTTAATTAATTTTTTATTTTAGGTTTTTAGCAACAACCCAAGGTGGTCGCTAGAAATCAAAACAATAGCAACTATTGTTAGGTAGTCGATATTGTGCTAACACTTTATCGACTACCATCCGTCGTTAAAGGTTTCAGACATCTAGCGACCTTAGAAGTGCTTGCTAAGCACGATATCTTGTCGATCACTATAGTGGCGTGGCCGTTGGGGGCCAGTGGTCGGTAAAGCTAATAAATAGTTGCTAAAAAGTACCTCTAACGAGAGATAATATGACCAATTTTTGGCGACATTGTCCGGTCGCTAAAAGTTTCAACGACCGATTTACTTACCTCTACCGATCACCTAAGTGGTCACTAAAGTAAAACCCGTATCTCGTCGTTAAAATGTAATTTTATGATATTTTTGGTAATCATTGACGACGAAACAAGTGGGCGTCTCTCATGGATGATCATCGGTGATGATATATAAATGAAAGAAGCCATATGTTAGTAGTGTTTTGTATGCAGTTTGAACATGCATGTCTAAGTTATTTCTTCGGCCACTTTGTGGCCAAGGATATATAGGTAAAATGAGGGTTTAATATTGGAAATCTGAAATTCGTTAATATCAACCTGATCACCTTTTGCATGGTTAATGAAACTGTTCATGCGTCTTTTCCAGAATAAGAAAGGCTCCAAGAGAGCAAGGATTGTTCTGTTAATAAATTCATTAAGTACTTAAAGACTAAAATATCGAGTCAGTTCTAGAGTTTAATCTAGACTCCATGGCATTTTATTACGATCCTAAGGTGCATATCCTGTAATACTAATAATCTCAGATTCCATATTTTTAGCAACAATTAATAATCAAGAAATAATAAAACTAATGAAATCCAACATTTGAGAACGAATAAACAATAGAGAACTTTTGTTTCATATTGATCAACATAACATAAAATACAATGCTAAACTGACCGACATTACACTTTAATATGAATACGAAGATAAGAAGTTTACTACTGCTAAGTGCTAACGATATGATGAATGATTGCCAATATATCTTTATCTAATTGAAGAAATTAAAAGACCAAATATGGTTGGTGTCTTTTAATCTAAAAAGATTACGAGATTCTCTAAAATAGTAATAAGACTCTAGGAATAGGAATATGAATATGAAGATGGTTCAAGAACCAAGAATATAAAGAAGCTGAAAAGAAGAGAAAAGGAGAAGACATTCCTAGCTGGGCTGGGCTTCTTTAAGCTCTATCGGATTATTCCTGCAAAGTCTGCATTGTTCAAGCTCTATCGGATTATTTGTTGAAGCTCTATATCGGATCCGGTCTCACTAGAAGAATTCGGCTCACTAGATACTCTGCGTACTCCAAGCTCATCCAGAACATCTTCAAGCCTCCTCGCCTGATCATCTTCAAGCCGCCTCGTCTCATCATCTACAAGCCTCGTCTGATCATCTACAAGTCTCGTCTGATCATTTTCAAGCTCATTATTCGGTGGTAGAAGAATGATTTTGCAAATCGGGCAAGTTGGGTTTCTTTCAAACCAGTATTCAGAGCATCCGTTATGAACATAATGGTTGCATTGCGGAATCAGACGGAGACCATCTCCCGTTCGAAATCTTGTCTTGCAAAGGCTGCAATGTTCAAGCTCTGTAATTACTGGGTCTCTGATTGGATAATGATGTATTGGAAGTTCATTGAGTATCACTGGATCCAACGGTTTTGCGGTGTATGCCAGTATACAGTTATAAATTAACCATATAATTAGGACCACAATTACCACGCACCAAATGCCTATATGGATCCAGTGGGTAATAGTCACCCCGAGGAGCGCAGACGCAGTCATTGTTTGTAAGATCTTGATGATCAGAATTAATAAGATATTAAAACTTGGACAATTTGTTGATGCAGAATACTATATATTAGACTCAGCCGCTTGAAGTTGAAGGTAAGGTTTCTGTATGTATGTGTATATATGCTTGTGTGTGTGAGGGAGAGAGAGAGCTAGAGAGAATATGATTTGTTCTGAGCAAAGACGTACTGGATTCTACAATTTAATCTTGAGAGTATAGACTATACATAGACAGACATGTGGTTGAAGTGCGTCTAGTTTATTGAAAGCCCAATTGATCGAATACCAAAGGAGTAATATGCAAATATATTTGCTACTTGGCTTGGCGATTATGCATGGGCGTGTACTTGGGGAAACTTGTTTATTTATTTTTCCAAATGTATCGCTGCTCTGAATTCTGATGTCAACGTATTTTTGGCAGAATTTTTAACCATGTATAGCGCGAGTTTTTTCAGCTTTGGTGTTGTTTAAGATTTTTTTTTAAGCAAAGATGTTGTTTAGATAGTAAAGAAATTAAGGTAAAAAAATATTGATAACTTCATTTATTCTCATTATCTTAATGCTTCCTATTATCCATGTAGCTAATAAAAAAAAATTTAATACATATGAGAGCCACTTTAGACTCGGAATCATTTTGACTCCAATAAGATTCGATCCCAGGACCTCTTGATCTCTGCGGAGTAACCTAACCACTAGGCCAACTATCGATCTTGTAGCTAATAAATTTATACTAAACAAATAAATTAACTTTCAAAAATTCTAAAAATAATAATATTATAATTTTTAAAAAAAAATACAATATAGCTAAATATGCTCAAAAGTCTATCTACTAAAGCTATTTTTCAACTAAAATTATGTTTACTAAAGGCATTTATTTATAACAAAAAGGGAGACATCAAGACCCTCAACTCAAATCTTTGTCATCCCGACAAAGTAAGAATAAAAGTAGAATAAATGGCAAGACAAAAAACCGACACTTAAATGCCTTTTCAATGGTTATTAATTAAAGCTAGCTGGTTTTTTTCCACCAAGTTTTAGTAACTCCTATAACAGCTAAAATAAAATACCATTAATCTGCAATCAAGAATCATTAATCCTTCATCAAGAAAAAAGAATTATTTAATATT
Organism: Nemophila menziesii; assembly: GCA_029959085.1. Lineage (NCBI taxonomy): Eukaryota > Viridiplantae > Streptophyta > Magnoliopsida > Boraginales > Hydrophyllaceae > Nemophila > Nemophila menziesii. Next base: position 23,017,886 of record JARWIR010000008.1, read on the forward strand.
AAATAATTTCAATGGTTTTTTTTTTCTTAAAATATAATTTGTGACTAATAAACACAAATAATATTTTCCACTTCTTCCAAAAACATGAAAGAATTATTTAAAATAAATTATCTTTAAAAACAATTCCAACATAAATGAATCGTATCTCACTACTACAATAATAGCTTTTCTCGAGGACACTTTTCGCGAGGACATGATGTCCTCGCAAGAAGTAACCTTTTAGCGAGGACACCTTTTGCGACGGGAAAAGTCCTCGCTAAAGGTGTGCGTGGAAAATAAGCCACCAATAATAATAATGATTTATTCTGATTGTTTTTTATGTTATGACAACTAGTACTGTATATTTTTTTTCTATGGTTTCTTTTGACTTTTTAAATTATCGGGTTTTAATTTGCGTTTTATTTTAATTAATTTTAATTGCTTTTAATTTTTATTGTTTCTTATCTTATTGATTGTATTCTAACAATACAAACAAATATAAAAAAAAAAAAAAACAGATTACAAAAGAATACAACAAATAAAAAAAATCAAATTTCTAAAAAAAATAAAACAAATTAATTTTTTAATTTGTTTAATTACGTTTTAGCGAGGACATATGTCCTCGCAAGAAGTTGCCTCTAGCGAGAAAATCTGTTCCTCGTAAGAGAGGACTTCTAGCGAGGAACATAAGTCGTCGTTAGAAAATACTTCTAGCGAGGAACTTATGGTCCTCGCAAGAAGTATTCCTTTCTCGACGACTTTGCCACGCCGTCGTAAAATCCCACTTTTCTCGACGAAATTTTAGCGACGACCTTTACGCGAGGACTTGTCCTCGTTAAAGCCTTTCGCGACGACATTGTACACCTTTTGCGAGGACAAAAGTCCTCGCTAGAGGTCTTCCATGTAGTAGTGTCTCTACAACTAAAAAGGATAAAAAAGTAAAATTATAAGAAAGAAGTAAATGTATGATACTATTACCTCCTGGATTTTCATACACCCAAGGTGAGGCACGACTAATCTATTTATTTTTTTGGTTATATCAAATGTCGAATATGGTGTTTATTGACAAAAATAGAGTGATGATATGTCTCGTAAAAATTGACATGTTGTTGATGTCATGGTCTTCATATTCTACCAAGGTAAGTAATCGGTAACAAGTGGGCAAAGTTATTAATTAGTCTTTTTCAACACATGAATTGATGATGACTTTAACTGAGATAAGTAAGTGTATTTCAATTACTATTATGTTACATACAATAAGAGTAAATTGTGAAAATAAAAAATGTTTACTGAGAGAGTAGAGTAGGTATTCATACGATCTTCAACCATTTAATTTGATATACTTGTAATCTTAAAAATAATTTATTAAAGGGATGTGACATGCATGATTTATCTATTTTATATCTAGTATCCAAAGTAACTTACTAAAAATTGTTATATAGGGATGTAATGGCTACATACTAATCTTCCTGTACCGTTCATCACACACATACTAGAGAATAAGAACCTATAGCAAGTAATCCATCTCGCCAAAAACTAAATAGTCTAAATGTTAACTATTTTAGGATAAACATTTCAGGGCTTTCCTCAGACAAGGGTTAATGAGTTAATGACCGGGTCACTGCAAGATGTTCATAAATATATAAACGTAATTAAAATATGGGTTCAACCATAATAATTAATTAAGTGCAGTTAATAAACCATAAACACGCATGAAAAATAAAAAAACATAATCTATATGTTTTGAACATTGACGATTGATTTGTTCAAGAATATGGTAACCATCATGGGTTTCAAGCTTACTAAGAAGTCAATTTAGTGGTCTATAAAGGATATGTGGATCTCAAACCTTAATGTTATATGTCACTTGGGGAGGATACCTTAGGCTTACAATATTGTTGAACATAATTAACCACAATAACAAAAATATTTTAAAACTGTCAAAGAAAAATAGACATGGGTTTACCTTATAATCTTTAGTATATGGACATATTTGATCATATCTTAGGAATCTATCAAAAATAGAAATAAAAAGTAATATAGATAAATATCTAAAGAAGTGGTCTCGCTTGTAGAAGCAGAGAAAAATAATGGATTGTGTGTAATAATCAAATCTACATAGACCTCTATATATCATATAAGGGAGTTATACGTTATAACGTATTCAAAATTGAACTAATCCTAGTTAAATTTGGATAAAAGTGAGTTTATCTAGTAAATCTAAAAAATTATGTGGTTTTTCTCAGATGCACGTTGCCTAGTGGGGAGTAGGATATGGTAAGTGATTAGTAGTTATTCTACTATGAAATTGAAACTCCCTGTGTGGTCCTCGTGTATGTAGTAGGTGACACACCTTTTGGTGGATTCTTGTCCATTGGGTCTCCTACTCCTCCCGCCTTCTTTTTTGGTAGCCTACAAGTCTTCAAGTGAGGAAATAGGCGATGGGTAGGATACTTAAATAGATATTTTATTTGGATTTCATCTATCTTAGTCCATGGTTGGACTTGGATGTGATTTATTCTGAAATTCGGAGAACATTTCTTAGGCATTTTTTTTTTTTTTCGATGTATGGGTGTCCGGGCCAGCTTACGCGCACCACAACTAATCCAATAGGAAATATACATGTCTCCTCATGCATACTCCCACTTAATCAGAACTAGGTTACCCATGTTCAGGGAGGAGACTCGAACCATGCACCCCTTGCTTACCCCCTTTAAGGGCTCAAGAAATAACACGGCTGAGGGGATTCGAACCCTGTACCTCCTAGTTGAGAGACAGGGTCCTGGCCACTGAGCTAGTCCCAATGGTTTTTTTAGGCATTTCTTACTTCCATGCATTGTGTACTTTTAAACTCGTACTTATTTTGTGTTTTATCTACACTAAAAAAATATTAAATAGGCAAAAACACTAATAATGACTTGATCTATCAAAATTATATGCTAACTATATTTTCTTGAAAATAGCAAAGAAAAAACTGAAAAAGATAATAAAAGATGTCTTAAGAGAATGGTAAAATCACTCATAATAAGAAGATTTCATAGTACCTTTAACCTACTATGCATTTATTTTTATCAATATCACATCCTTCTATCATGTACCATTGGAGTACTTTTTCAGATTCAAACACACAACTTTCCTAATATTTGATCCGATCGATATCTTATTGAGCCGCTGAAGGAAAAGAAAATCAATATTCCTAAAATTTGTAGTGAGTAGCAAATGATTTGGGACTTTAAATTCTCCATTCCATGAACATATATCCAACCCAAATTTAACATAATTAATGCATCTTATTGTAATTTATGTCAATATTATTTCCTTGAGATAAAAAGCGATCCTTAGGGATCAAACTCCCTACAAGTCTTATATGTTCCAATTATTTGTCCAATCCATATGTCAACCATAAGAAGGATAAAAAGGATCTTCATAATGCATGTAATATTACCTTTAGTAATCACATTTCCCCATAAACATAATTTTTGGGTGATGTATTAGTTATATTTTATCATGCGTAAGGCTATTAGGGGAATATACTATCTAGAAAAGACGGAGATCAAATATTAATAATGTGTACTTTTACTACTCAAGACTAAATGGTATTAATAGGAGTTTCAAGGTTTATAGACACCTAATGATCTTTTTATCAGATAATAAATTTAACTTATAAGTATCTATCGTCGGGCTTTCATAGTGGTCTTTATATATTAGATCGTGGCCATAATTGTAAGTTAAGACTATTTAGACCTAAATCTATACTTTTCACATGGGCTCGTAACTAAGCCTCGAAAACTAATTCAGACAAATGTCTTGTTTGGCTTAGAGTAATTTTAGTAGATTAAAACATTTTCAAAGCTCTGTATATTAAGAACCCTAATATCCAAAAATTCAAATTCCACGTTCGCAGATATAAATGCTCAGCTGCTAGCATCACTGGCGACTCTCTTCCGCCGAAGGAGAACGTGCCTGTAGTCACAAGCGACACATATACTAACATGGAGGAACAAAACAAAGAATAATTTCAAGAATTATTGAGTTCTATTGAAGGCATGTGCAATGGCAAAAGACCTAGGTCTACAACTCCAACTGAAAAGGAGTCGAACAGGAAAGAAAATAATGGTCTGATGATGACTAACACAAATCAATTAATTTCGCTGCCATAGCAAGTGCCTCGTGTCAAAATTGACGTTATCACTACAAAAGCAGGAAGCAATACTATTCAAGGGATTAAATTAGGAGGTTGACCGGGAATAATATGGTGATTCTGGAGATCATTGATGCAAAAAAAAATTAAAATGTGGAAACTCTCGGGGGCGGAAGAAATGTTTGATATGGAAGAATTGATTGAGGGTGATGTAGAAGACGTAACTGATAATATTCTGATAGTTATCCAAATTCGTTAGGATATCCCGGAAGGTATCCGACTATGGATAAATACGATAGTAATTAGGCTTTTAGGAAGGGAGGTAGGGTTTATGCATCTTTCCTCTAAATTACGTTAAATATGGAACTTTGTAGGATAGATGGAGTAGATGTGGGACTTGTATACTTTATGGTGAAGTTCGTAGATAGGAAGGATCTCAATTTTGATATATCAGGAGGTTCATGGATGCTTCTGGACCATTATCTTGTTGTGGGAGAGTGGACACCGGATTTTAATCCTTTAACTAACTCTATTACAACAACGGTAGCCTAGGTGAGAATCTCAAATGTTGGGATGCATAACTACACTGCACGAATTCTAAGGGAAATCAGAGATACAATTGGACAAACTATACGGATTGATCCATTGACAAAGGGTAGGCTTAGAGGAAATTATGCTAGGCTAGCTGTTGAGATAGACTTGGTTAAGCTGCTAGAACCCGAGGTACGGATTAGGAAAGAGCTGCGTAAGATTGAATACAAAAGATTGCATTTAATCTGCTTTGGGTGTGGTAAATTTGGACATCGGAAGGACAATTTCTCTCCTAACGCTAGTAAGAATCAAGATCATAGTGGTAGGGTGAATCATGAACAAACTTCAGTAAATCCTAACGCAGGCGACAAATCTACTTATGTGAAAAAATTCAGGGAATCGATGACAATTCGAAGGAGTGGTCCTGGCTATGAAAGAAATAGTGGGAATTCAGGTCAAAGTTCTCCTAAATCCAATTTGTCCAAGGGTCTGGGTTCACGCTTTGAGGCCCTTCAAATGAATGATGAGAGGCTTAGCTCGGAAGGTAGGGTGGTGAAACACGTCTAGAATAAGGGTCAAAATTACAGGATGAATGGGAAAAATATTAAAGGGAAAGGTAGTTCTACTAATGGTGTTTCAAGTGGAGTGCCTAAGATTTTTGGTCGCCATCGAATTACAGTGGTTCCTAACTTCGAACGTCAAAAATGTCTTCAAACTAGCTTGGAGGTCAGGATTTCGTTAGTATGCCAAATAACAAAAAAAAAAATGGAATGTGTGGGAGCAAGAATTTTAGTAAAGTGTCGAATAAGAATGGCAATGAAGTTGAACAAATAATGGTTGGGTTGGTCACGGGAGTGCCAAAAGAGGCTGGTAAAAACACTGAATTAGCTGAGGTGGCAATTGAACAACATGGAAGTTTGAAGGACCTGTTAGAATTTAGCTTACCTGCTCCGAATTTAAATAATGCAGCAACAACTGTTACTTTTGGTCCTGGAATTCACGTGGGACTAATCGGAGGCGCAAAGCCGTCTGGATGCAGTGCTGACCTGAATGCGGACCCCCTGATTCACTTGTTCAATGTGGAGATGATACAAAATTGGACAAAAACATGATGGGAACTCAGGTTCTAGAATTGTCACCTGATGATGCACCTGTATGGTAGACCAAACGATGCGACAGTATGTGGAAATGTCCTCATCCATGCAATAAATTATCTTCGGGTATCCCCTTTCTCGTTATTTATTCATATATTTTGATGATGTGTACACTGGATATTTGAGATAATTATTGGAGTGGATTATAGAAACATCTCAATATTTTTGTATGGAATTGCTATGGTGCGTCTAAACCGAGGTTTTGTCGAGTCGTTAAAGAAATTATGTGTCATCATAGGGTTTGGCTTACTGTTATTGTTGAACCGAGGGTAAGCGGAGTAAAGGCGGATAAAAAATTTAATTCTCTGTGAAAAGATAATTTTAACTGTGTTGACTCTGAATGTTATAAAGGAGGGCTTTGGCTTATCTGGGATAATTCAGAGATAATAGTTTGAGTTTTATCAGCTAGACGGAAAGTAATCAATATAGAAGTGGGTTAGTCAGGTTGTGTATCGTTTCATTATCAACTATCAACTCGTACTCACTATAATGGAAAAGAGGTTTTATGGGAGGCAGTTCATCATGCTTTTCATAATCTAACAATCCTGTGGTTAGTGGCGGTGATTTTAATAAAATAGGGAAAGAAGAGGATAATAAAGGAGGAGTAGAGGAAGTGTCAAGGCGTATGAAGAGGTTTGAAGAGTGGAAGCAAAGTTGTGGCTTAATTGATTTGTGTTTTGAGGGTCCACGCTTCACAAGTACATGGGTCAACAAATTACTGAACGCTTAGATAGGGAGCATGGTAACTCAGAATGGCAGACACTCTTCCCAAATATGCGTGTGACTTACCTTGCTCGAATACAACCGGATCACATGCCAATTTTGATACAAGTATGTCCTTTTCAAAATCCAAGAACTCACCCCCGTCAATTCCGTTTTGAAGCGGTGTGGTGTATTCATATAGTGTTTCAGGATTATGTTAAGGATAAATAGGAAGGTGAAGATATTAAAATTGGTCAAGGGATTGAGGAAATTCAGAGACACCTCACGAATTGGAAAACCGATAGCTTTGGGGATATTAATTAAAGGAAAAGATTGTTAGCAGCGAGACTAAGGGGTATTCAGAATGCAATTTAAGTTTCATATAATTCGTCACATTTCCAATTGGGTAAGCGCTCAATGAATGAATATGAAGGTGTGTTGGAACAAAAGGAGATAATGTGCTTCCAGAAATCGACCGAGAATTGGATCGAGTCTGGGGAGCATAATACACGTTTCTATGATCTCTCCACAATAATAGTAAAAAGAAATCGGCTTGTATTAGATTTTTGAATTGTGAAAACGAACGGATCCTTGACAAAAATGCTTTGAAAACATTGGTTTGGGATTAATTTATGCAACTATACAAAGAACCCGATGATCATATTGGAGTTTTTACTCCTTCTTAGACTATTTTCATAGGGGGGGATGTCGCACAAGCGCTTAGCGAACCCTTTTTGGAAGAGGAAATCCATGATGCGGTTTTCCAATGTAGTCCACTAAAGGCTCCTGGTTCGGATGGAATGTCAGCAGCGTTTTATCAAAAAAAATTGAGGACAGTGGGTCCATTTATAGTTTCAATGATTTGGGAGGCGATAGAGAATGGGTGCTTACTGTCAAATCTAAATGGTACACTCATCCATCTCATTTCGCGGATCAGTATCAGGTAAGTCTATTTCGACCAATTAGACTCATAAAGTCTCCTTGAAAATTTATTATGAAGGTTGTGGTCAATAGACTTAGGACCCTACTTGCTGATATAATTGGTCTTTGTCAAAGTAGTTTCTTACCATGTAGGTCCACCACATATAACATTGTTCTGGTTAGGGAGGTGGATTATAGAATGCGTCAAACTAAAAGAAAAAAAGGAATCATGGCGGTAAAAATTGATCATGCTAAGGCGTATGATAAAATCTGGTGGGAATTTATTGAAGATACAATTAAGCACTTTGGTTTTCCTACAAAATGGGTATCTTTAATCATGTCGAGTATGACGGAAAATGAGATGCAAGTATTATGGAATGGGGAGTCTCTACCATCCTTTAAGCCTTTTTGGGGAATTTGCTAAAGAGACCCGCTGTCCACGTACATTTTTATCATGTGTATGGAGTGTTTGTCCTTTTTATACATAAGCTATGCGATAATGGAAGATGAAAATATATTAGTATGGGGCGTCATGGCCCAAAATTATCTCATAATTTCTTTGATGGTGATTTAATATTGCTTTGTGAAGGATCTGTTACGCTTTGTTTTACAACGAAGTTGGTCAAACTATTAGTACGGAGAAATCAAAAATATATTTCTCGGGGAAAATATCGGCAGAGATGCAAAGCCAATTGGCTAGTATAAGTGGTTTTTGTTTCAGTGATTCATTTGGGAGCGCCTATTCAATCTGGGAGTCTTTTAAAAGGATTTTACAAAATAATTATGGAGAAAATGAGAGAGAAACTTGCGGCTTGGAAGGCAAAAGCTCTCTCCCTAGCAGGACATATCACGCAAGTGTATCCAATTCTTTGTGCAATAACAATTTACCAAATGCAAGTAATGAAACTTCTAATATTTTTCTATGATGAGATCGATCGAATTGTTAGACATTTCATATGGGGTTCCTTCGACGAGAAGAGTAAAATAAATTGGCTTTCATGGGATAAAGTGTGTAAACCTAAATCGATGGGAGGACTGGGGATTAGGAGTGCAAAAAATTGTAATATTTCACTACTAGCAAAAACTTGGGTGGAAAGTGCTTTCAGATTAAAATGTTGTGTGGGTGGAAGTTTTTAATAATAAATATTTCGAGGAGGGTCTGTTAATAAGGGGAAAAAAGCCAGTGATTCAAATGAATGTAAGGCTATACTTGTTGGTGTTCAATTACTTAAGGAAGGGGTTGAAAAGGTATTAGGAGTGGATGGGGTGAGATATAAATGGAAACATTAGCCGTCAGAGATTTTTTTGGTATAATCATCTTTCATGTGTATTGATAGTGTGGTTCCGGATACCGCATTTAAATGGGGAAAAATATGGAAATTAAAGTTCCCTCAAAAGCTGCGTTTATTGATGTGGCGTATCCCGTGGGATAGGCTTCCTACTGGAGAGAATCTCTATAAACGTAATGTAATTGTGATAAAATGTGTGGTATTTGCGCAGCTAGGAAAGAGGATGTAATTCACAAAATTTCACAGGGTGTAAAGTTACCACTGGACTTCGAAATGAGCTTGGTCTGTTGAAGCTACACTATGCGAATTTCAGAAATGTTCCTATGGGACCTACTGCGGAATCAGGTGCTAGTCTGCAATCGAATCGTGAGTTATGTGCTTCCAACTAACTGTTGCAGCTGCAGCAAAAATTATTCGTTTGTCCAGGAGGGAGCAATATGTGTGTTGGTAGTAGGGTGGAATTGGAAAGGAATGACATGGCAACTGCTAATATGAAGAAATAGATTAATGCTCACTTTATTGCGAATTTTAACTTTGAAGGGGTTGAATGGGCATTAGTTTTCACTGCAGCACTGAGCATTATATGGCAAAAAAGAAATGAGGCAAGTTTTAATTATATTTCTGTAATTTCATAAATTGTGGGATTTAAAAGGACATTATTAGGATGGCTAGGGACTTCGCCTTGGCGTGGGGCAAAGAGTGTGATGGCGGCGTCATTAAATCCGCGAGTAACACGTTGGTTAAATGGGTTAAACCCTGAGGCAAGATCAAATTAAACGTGGATGAGAGCTACAATTTAGCGGAAAATAAGGGTGGGATATGAGGATTAATTAGGAGTTGTGATGGAACATTTTTAGCAGGATTTTAGGGCTTTGTACTGTGGTCTCACCCTTTACCTCAAAGATTTTTGCGCTACATTATGGTCTGACATGGGTGGTAAGTCGAGACAATCTTGCAGGCTCATCCTGGATTTGAATTTAATTTATTTATCGGAAGGCGAATACATGTGCTGACTTGCTAGAGAAAAGAGGCGTGTATTTGATCGAAAGACCTTTCTTGTTGGAGGATCCCCCAGACTACTTGTAGAAAAGTATCCCGAAAGACAGTATCGGTCACACGACCTCTAAACTTGTTCTAGATTACCCGCGAGGGTATAGTTAATTCTTATTATTAGCTACTTCTTTATAGCCTTAGATGTATAAAAAAAATAGTCAGTATGTTTCGTAAAGTTTTGTAAATAAGATTCTTACATTGTTTTGCTATGTCAAAATTAGGTTGTGTTTTATTCTAAATCTTTTGCTAGCATAAAATATATTATAATTTTTTTTGAAATATATATTAGTCAAAAAGATTCGATCTCAGGACTTTTTGTCTTTGCTATATTTTTATAATATAACATAAACAAGGCCTAGCCCGTTAGGTCCTTCTAACCCCGGAATACATTGAAAAAATGTCTGATTTTATTGTCGATTTAAAAAAAAAATTGTAACTAAAATCAACTTCAAATCTAAATTTTTCTCCAAAAGCCCCTCTCTTCGGAGTCCGCCGATGGCCGAGACCAATGGTAAATCGGTAAAGCATGGGATTTTAGGCCCCAGATTATTTTAGTTAAAATGGCCCTCATTCTTCTTCTTTTTTTATGTAGTTTGAATATATTCGTGGTATTTCTTCCGCCACTTTATTTAGTAGCTTTTTTTTTTCTTACTAGAGGATATACTGGAAATCGGGTTTAGTATTGCAAATTTAAATTAGGTAAATATTAACATGATCATCCTTGCATTTTCCAGAATAAGGAGGCTTCATGAGAGCAAGGATTGTAAACTTTTTTGTTAATAAATTCATTTAAGTATTAAAGATTAAAAAATCAAGTCCGTTTCAGAGTAGATATCATGGCATTCCACTACAATCCCAAGGTTGATTCCAATTATTTTACTCCCTCCGTCCCAAAAATAATGTCCACGTTACTAAATATGGTGTCCCAAAAATAATGTCCACTTACCATTTCAAGACAATTTTTTCTACCTTTTTCCCTTATTACCCCTACTTTTCTTTTAATTTATAATTAATTAAATTATTATTTTATACTTGATTGCATGTTTCTAGGCATAGGAATAGGTGTGCACTATCATTAATGATGACATTTATTAGGGATATTTTTGTACATATAGGGTTTAATAATGACATTTCTTAATCTGTGTGAAAATGCTAAGTGGACATTATTTTTGGGACGGAGGGAGTAGCACATTCGATAATCAAGAAATAATAGAACCAATGAAATCCAACATTTGAGAATGAAGAAAATAATAGAGAACTTTTGTTTCATATTGAATAACATAAACGTAAAATACAATGAGAAACTGACCAATACTAAATATAAGAAGTTTTTGAAGAAATTAAAAGAAAAAAAATTAATAATGTATGTTATTTAATTTTTTTATATCTTTTAATTATAAAGCAAAGCAAAGCACAAAAAAAATGCAAGTGGTGTGCTTCAAACCTGGACCACAAACCCATTTGGATTTTGAGCCTTGGCTCATATCATCTGGACGTTGTATGTTATATTCGAAACAACGTGTTTTCAAATTAAACATCACAACTCTTTGCCAAGCCATCTTTTCATCTTCTATAAATAGTTGTCCAACTCAAATATATTCTTCATTTAGTTTTCAAAGCATTAAGCATTAAAATTATAAGAGAGAGATAGAAAGAAGCAGCATTATTAAGTTTGTTGAAATTCTTAAAAATTAGTGTGTCGTTTATTTTTTGAATAGTTTTGTCGTTGTATCCTGGAGGTTGAGGTCAACAAACGTAAGAAACCGGTACGTGGCCCAAATACTTCAAATGCATAAGATATAATCCGAGCCTCGACATGAAAAGCATTTATTTATTTACTTATATTTTATTTCTGAATTAGTGTTTATATTGTTTTATTGGTTTATACAAATAAAACACAGCGTTTTAACACAACATTTTTAGGTATTTATGATTCACGTTGTATAAACCAGAAAATATTTTCTTTTTGTTTTATAAACTTTACTTTTGCAAAATTTCTAGGTCTGTGTATACAAAACAAGACTATTATTTCTATTTTTTTATCTTATTCTGATTTCTATGCTTGTGTATACATACTAGAATATTACTTGCTTACTAACGTCAAAATTCTGCTTCATATGGAATATGGGGGAAACTATTGAACAAAGTGAAAAGCGGATAACAACTAAAGAACAGAAGTTTGTGTACCCGCCCCAGCACCCATTGGACCAGCCAATAAGCCAAAAAAGTTCAATAAATCTGACTGTAAGAGGTGTTCTACCTGACCAATCTAAACTTGGCATAATTATTGTAAGAAGATCCATCGAAAATAGGATCTAATCCAAACAATGAGACATACAATGCAGTAGATGCTTTGAGGCTTGTTGATTTCTTATGTAAGAATTACATTCTAAACTATTTGGAGAATTCTTTATATAATGTGTACTGGACCATGACAACTGCTAAGCAATTATGGGACTCTTTTGAGAAGAAATACAAGACTGAAGCTGTCGGGACAAAGAAATTTATGATCGGTAGGTTCATTGATTTCAATATTGAGGATTCAAGACCATTAATGTCTCAAGTACAATAGTACCAGATGATTCTTCATGAACTAAGTGATGATGGTATGAATCTAGCAGAGCCTTTACAAGTTGGTGCTCTTGTAAAAAAGCTACACCCGTTGTATAAATATTTCAAGAACTAACGGAAGCACATCGCAAACAGATAAGTCTTGAAGATATAATTGTAAAGTTAAGAATAGAGTAAGACATTGAATAACTGAAAAGGAAACTAACCCTCGATCATATGAAGTCAAGGCAAATATTGTGGAACAATAGAGGACCAACCAAAACAACAAGCACAAGAGGCAAGGACAATCAAATAATGAAAACAATAAGAAGGTGAAATTCAACGTGGATTGTCACAACTGTGGAAAGCATGGACATCATGCACAAGATTGTCAAAACAAAAAGGCACAAGGTAACCAAAAGAAAGGTAAGGGCAGTCAGTCGTATGTGACTGAGATATCTGAGGGCATTGACGATTTGAACCTAGAAGCAACAGTTTTAGAAGTCAACATCATCACCAACCCAAGGACATGGTTAATAGACACTAGAGCAACCCGATATGTGTGCTCAGACACAACTGTGATAAAGCCTACAAGAAAGCTACAAATGAAGAAATCTTGTACATGGGAAATTCCGCCACCTCAAAGGTTCAAGGTACTGGGAAGATTGTGCTAAAGATGACCTCTGGGAAAGAGCTGACCTTGAACAATGTCCTTCATGCTCCAGACATTAGCAAGAACTTAGTTTCAGTTTCCTTGCTAAGCAAGGTTGGATTTAAACTTGTATATTTAGCTAATAAGTTTGTATCAACTAAGAACAAAATGTATGTAGGAAAAGGGTACCTCTGTGACGGTCTGTTTAAGATGAATGTAATGACAGTAGTACTTACCAAAAAAAATATAACCGATAAAGAAACGAATGAACATTCTTATTGTGTTTATATGCTTTTGACTCACCTAATTTATGACACGATAGATTAGGATATGTTAATTTTTGTTCATTAAATAAGTTAGTAAACGTTGGGTTATTACCTAATGTGAACTTCAATTCTCAAAAGGAATGTGAAGTATGTGTTGAGTCAAAATTAACCAAAACCTCGTTTATATCTATAGAAAGGACTTTGATACCTTTAGAGTTAATTGACAGTGAAATTTGTGACTTAAAATTTTTGTGCAAACTAGAAGTGGAAAAAAATTATTTATAACTTTCATTGGCGATTGCAAAAGGTATTGTCAAATATACTTGCTTTGGAGCAAGGATGAGGCCTTAGTAGTATTTAAGCAATACAAAACTGAAATTGAGAATTAACTAAATAAAAAGATTAAAAAATCTTATAACAAATAAAGGAAGGAATATGTGTCTCCTTTTGAGAAGTTTTGTACTGAACATGGAATCATCTATCAAACCACGCGCCACGTGAGCGCCACGTAGGCGTCACATGGCAATTAAAGAAGAAACTGACTGTGGGTACTAATGGAGTCATAAAAATGTAATTTTGGATACTGATTTGTCACTTTTAAAACGTTAGACATCCAAAAGTCAAAAAACAAACCACATAGGTACCCAAAGGAATTATCCCTTTTTCTTAGGACTCTACCGTCAGGTGTCTTGTTTGGTTTAGAGTACTTTTAGTACATTAAAAGATTTTCAATAAGATTTTCCATTCCGAAGTCTAATTTTTTTTTCAAAAGCTCCGTAAACTAGATTTTATTAGGAAAGAAAAATTGGTGGAACCGCCCCTCTCTTCGGGGTCCAATTGGCCGAGACCAATAAGTCGATAAAGCATGAAATGTTAGGCCTGGGATTGTTTTAGCTAACATGGACCTCATTTTTTTATATAGTTTGAACATATCCGAGTTATTTCTCCACCTTTTTTTTTTTGACGTCGTTATCAGACTAATTATTACAACAACTATTGAGAAACTTAAGGGAACTAGAAGCCGAGAAATCTTTCCATCCTGACAGGTTGATATTCTTCCTTGCGCACTTTGCTAAGGCGTCCGCAATTGCATTATAATTCCTGCTAATATAAGATATTTTCCATGTTGGAAATATATTAAACCATCCTCTGATTTCTTCAATGATTGGGTTAAGCTTCCAATGTAACCCAATGTTTCTTTTAATGCCTTGAACAAGTTCAAGGTTATCAGAGTAGAATGAACTACTCTGAATGCCCGTTGATCCAGCTGATCTAAGGGCCAGGAGAAGAGCCCACGCTTCACCTTCCAATGTGTTGTTAATTCTGCATCTAATAGCTTTCCTATTCGTAATAGTTCCTTCCGTATTAATTCCAATTGCTGAGATAGCTGCTGGTTCATAAATATTGACAAATGATGTATCGCTAAACCAAACCATCTCCGATTGATCAAGAATTGCCGGATTATTCTTTTTGTCAATCTTGTTCTCCTTTAACTCCATGTTTTTGTCCAAACGATTTCTCCTCTTACGAACATCAAACAAGCGAGCGATAGTATCATTCGTATTCGTGGTTATATTGTTCACCGCCCATTCTTTTTTCTCAAATAATCCCTTCATTCTTTCCTTCCATATATTCCATGTTGTGATCATAATAATTGTCGTTGCCTTCTTTTTGTCCATACCATTTGCTGTATAGCTTGTAATTGTCTTAATGAACCACTCCGAAAAAGAATCCGTCATTTGGCTGTTAATTTTGATTTGAAGTGACGATTCAGCCCATGCCATAATACTAAACGGACATTTTAATATAATATGATCTGTGGTTTCCGATTGTTCTTCACACCACTCGCATCTACTTTCAGATTTGCACTTTCTCTTTTTTAGATTTTGCTTTGATGGTAGTAAATCCCTACATACTTTCCAACAGAAGTTCCTAACTTTTGTTGGGACATTTGCATTCCAAATCATGTTCGAAAGCATACTATTATTATCATGTTCTCCATTTACCGAAGATTGTGGTTGTTTTACAACTTCTTCATTGACTAGCGTGTGGTATCCTGATTTTGTTGTGTATTTTCCATCTTTTGTGTGTGGCCATATAAGTTTATCGTTAGCGACTCTATTCGTAATTGGTATTTTCATAATTTCATTACCAATAACTGGATCAAAAATCTTTTTAATGACGTCTTCATTCCAACCTAATTTTTGTTCATCCATAATTTCATTAACCCTTGTGAGTGCATTTTTGTTAGTATTTTCAAGCTTGTACCCGTTCATTAACCACTTATGATTCCATATATCAATAGATTTTCCATCTCCAACTTGCCAAATCGCGTGTTCTTTAAGGAATTGTATTCCTTTATATATGCTGGCCCAACTCCATGATCTTTTATTTTTTAACTTCGTGTCCCATAACGTTTCATTTGGTGAATAGATACCTTTGAGAACTCTATGAACCAGTGAGTCGCTATTATTGATAATTCTCCACGCTTGTCCGGCCAACAATGCTAAATTCATTTTTTGAAAGTCTCTAAAGCCAACCCCCCCAGAACTTTTTGACCTTGCCATTTTATCCCATTTCATCCAATGAATTTTCTTTTTATCTTTTGTATCCCACCAAAAATTTGCAACTAGCGAGGTCATTTTCTTACAGAGTGTCTTGGGGAATTCAAAGATAGACATTGCGTAATTTGGAATAGCTTGCATTACTGCTTTGATGAGTGTTTCTTTCCCTCCTTCCGACAGAAGTGATGCCATCCAACTGGCTGATTTAGCAAGCAGCCTATCCTTGATAAAATTGAGATTCTCCGTTTTCGATCTTTTTAAGGTTAAAGGCAATCCAAGATATTTACCGAGATTATCCGTTATGCCAATTCTCAGTGAGTTTGACACCTCTTCCTTAATACCCTCTGGTGTGTCTTTGCTAAACATTATCATTGATTTTGATAAATTGACCCTTTGTCCAGATGCTTGACAGTAAAGTTGAAGCGTTTCCCTGAATGCCTCTATTTCTTGATCAGATATTTTAATAAAAAATAGGGCGTCATCCGCAAAGAAGAGGTGTGTTAGCTTCGGGCACTGTCTTGTAATCGATATCCCGTTGATATTTCCTTCTCTGCACTGATTGTTAATGAGGCTGACAAGGCTTTCTGTGAGAATGGAGAAAAGAAGTGGTGAGAGAGGATCTCCTTGGCGAATTCCTTGCTTCGGATAAAATTTCTTAAGTCTCTGTCCATTTATTTTAACTTGCATGGATACTGTTGTGACACAATTTTTGACCCAATTTATCCATTTCTCCACCACTTTATGTATTTTCTTACTAGAACCGGTCTTACAGATTTCTTAGTTAGAGGATATATTGGAAATCAGGGTTTAGTATTGCAAATTAAATTAGGTAATATCAACATGATCACCCTTAATTGCATGGTTAAAATGAAACTGTTTTTTTATTTTTTTGGACGGCCAAAAATGAAACTCTTCGTCATGCGTGATTTCCAGAATAAGGAAGGCTTTATGAGAGCAAGGATTGTAAACTCCTTTTATTAATAAATTCATTTAAGTACTTAAAGATTAAAAAGTCAAGCCCGTTTCAGAGTTTAATTCTAGATTCCATGGCATTATTCCACTACAATCCCGAGGTTGATTATGAAATACTAATAATCTCAGATTTTAATTCTTTTAGCATATTCAATAATAAAGAAATAATAGAACTAATGAAATCCAACATTTAAGAATGAAGAAAATAATATAGAGAATTTTCGTTTCATATTGAATAACATAAACGTAAAATACAATGAGAAACTGACCGACACTATACTCTTATATGAATACGAAGATAAGAAGTTTACTACTGCTATTAAGATATGATGAACCATTGCAAATATATCTTAATCTAATCGAAAATCAAAAGACATAATATAGTTGGTGTCTTTTAATCTAAAGATTACGCGATTCTCTAAAATAGTAATAAGACTCTAGGAATATGAATATGAAAATGGTTCAAGAACCAAGAATATAAAGAAGCGGAAAAGAAGAAGAGTAAAAAAGAAGACATTCTTTAGCTGTGATATTCTTCAAGGATCTATCATCGGATCCCTTTGACATTCTCGGCAAGACTCGCAACCTTGGTATTTTTGGTACCAATGGAAATCATCAAAGCATCTTACATGGAAACTGTGGTTGCATTTAAGAACCCGATGAAGTTGATCTCCCTGTTGATAAATTCTACTGCATCTTCTGCATCGTTCAAGCTCCGGGTGACCTTCGATTGGGTATGTAAGTATTTGAAATTGATTAGCTCTTGTGATCACTTTCCTTATAAGTAAGCCCACAGCTGCCCCAGCAATAGTAGCAATGGCTACACCGATCAAGGTTAAATTACTCTCCTCAGACATTGTTTGTAAGATCTTGATGTCTTTATGATCAGAATTAAAACTTGGACAATTTGTTGATGCAGAATATCATATATTAGATTCAGCCTCTTGAAGTTGAAGGGTAAGGATTCTGTATGTATGTGTATATATGCTTGTGTGTGAGAGAGAGAAAGAGAGAGAATACGATATGTTTTGAGAGAAATTAAATTCTAAAATGTTGAGGGAGGAAAAAAGAGAAGAGAGTATATATAGACATGCGGTTAAAGTGCATCTAGTTTATTCAAAGCCCAAATTGATCGAATCCCAAAGAATTGTATAGGCTTCGAGATGATGGGCATGTACTTCGGAAATTAGTTCATTTATTTTCTTATCGCTAAATTTGATGAGGTATATATGTGATCTTATTAATGTAAGATGCAACAATTTTTAGTCATGTATAGCGCGAATATTTTAGCTTTGAAGTTGTTTTAAATGCTTAAATTGCTGTATAATGAAAAATTAGGAGGTATATATGTATTCTTTTTTTGAACATACGGGGGGTGTAGAAACATAATGCTCTCTCATGTATTCATTGAAAAAAAAAAATTAGGAGACTAATGGTTCAATTTTTTATTTTATTGTACCTTATAAGAAATGTTGCATAATCAAGGACTTATAGTGAAATTCTTTGCACATTGGAAGTTACATTGTATTTCTTTTTTCAGATAATTAGGAATATACAATCAAGTTCTTTCATAATATTGGGAGTTGCATGACAATTTTTGCATTATATAATTATTTTGAGAGAATTTTTTGAAAATTCAAGAATTTGCATTACAATTTTTTTCATAATAAAGGGAGATATATTGCATTTTTTATAAAATATAGGGACTTAAAGTACACTTTTCGCATAATTAGAAAGTTATAATGCATTTTTTGGATAATCAGTGACTTCTAGTGCAATTTTCATAAAAATATAGGGGCTTCAAGTACAATTTTGCAAATTATAATGTAATATATGGACTTATATTTAACTTTTTGAAGTTAAGGACCTTTAGTATAATTATAGTAAATCTTGACTAATCACAATTGCAATTTAGCCCCCCTAGGTCCGTAAAATATATAAAACATGCACTTGAGCGTTAACTTTTAAAAAAAAATCATCCCTTTAATTATTAAAAAAATGCCCTATGTCCCTAATAAGGATTATTGCCCAAGAAACACCTTAAATTAGAATTAATGCCCCCTCACCCCCGCCGCTTTCTTCTTGCCCATAAAAGGCACTCTTTTTTTCTTCTCTCCTATTTTACCCCCTTACCCCAGCCGCTGTCCGTTTATTAATCGTTAGTTCGTATACACTGAGTTAGTTATATATATCTCCTCTGTCTCTCTTTCTTTCTCTTTCATCTCTAACTCTTTTTCTCACCTATCTCTTTCATCTCTCTTCATTACCGTTTAAATTTCAAATTACACGCAAAAATCACCCTTGACAGCAGCAGACAGTACAAAAGTGTACTTGCACGAGTGCTGGGAAACATTCCCATTACTCAACATTAGCCCACAAGTACAAAAGTTTACTTGCACGAGTGCTGAGAAACATTCCTATTACTCACCCTTTACAAAAGTGTACTTGCATGAGTGCTGGGAAACATTCCCATTACTCGCCCTTGGCAGCAGCAGCAGACAGCAGTAAGGGCATTAAGGTATATTTACCTTAAGTGCCTTTTATGGGCAAGTGGCTAAGGTGGCAAGTGCTTATTGGGCATTCACCCCCTAATAATGCCCTGACTAATTGTTAGCCTTACCTTGTTTTTATTCCCGTTTTAATATTCGACAAATCATTCTTTAACTAAAATTCATATGGCATTACTTTAAATGTTTTCCAAAACCCCTGATTAGATTAGTTATCTTAAAATCCTTAAACTTGAGCTTCATTAGTACAGTGGTGCGGTACACCGGACCACACCTGCGGTACACCGCAGTACCACGGACCAAAGGCGCGGTGCATAAGCTAGTCCGAATAGTAAGCAAGAAAATGTGCGGTACACCGGACCAAGGTTGCGGACCAAGGACACGGTGCATGGGGTAGCCCGTCAGTCAGCTATGAAATCAATACGTTGAGAAGTGCGGTACACCGCACCATATCCGCGGTACACCGCGAGAAAGGGTTTTCTGAACTATTAGAACAAGACAAAGCTTATATCCGTTGGAGTTTAAATCTATCCGTTAGATAGAAGCCTTTTGACCGTTGGAAGCTTATTTCAGCTATTAATTAAAGCTCTTTGAAGACACAACTCATCCCTTCCATCTACCAATCTTAAGAGCAATTAATATTATCATTCAAGAAGGTTTCAAAGGAGCATTCAAGTCATATTCATTCCTCAAGCTACATAGTTTATATCCACTCATTTAGGAGTCTAGTTAGAAGCTATTATACCACCCCTAAACACTTTTCTTTTCCTCTTAATTCTTTGTAATAGATTAAGAGAGTAGTGTGAGTATAGGTTCTATACTTGGTTCCTTGTGTTGGTGATTAGACAAGTGTTTTTCCTTCAAGGTTTTGAAGTGGTTGTAAAGGGTTTGTAATCTCACCCGGGTTAAAGAGTTACGAAGATTAGTTGAGAATCTTGCAAATCCTAAGGAGGCTTCCTTAGGTAGTGGATGTAGGGAAACCGAACCACTATACATCGTTGTGTATCTTTCTATCCCTTCACTCTTTACTTTTCCGCACTCTATATGCTTGATAAAATGCTTACATGAATAATTTGATAATATTGTCTTTTAGGATTATCTAGTTCTTGACTATTTAGTTTGCTAAAACAATAGGATTCAAATTAGCCTTTAATTTTATTTACTTGAAATAAAATTAGCCGATTAATTTCCATTGTCCTATTCAACCCCCCTTCTAGGACGCATATAGAATATCAATTGGTATCAGAGCCTAGCTCTATTGTACTTAATCGTTTCTCGAGTTAATACGATATGGACTCTAATCAACCGGAAGGTTCATGTTCTACTAGACCTCCGCTTTTTGTAGGAAAAGATTACTTTGGATGGAAAAAGAAAATGGAGATTCATGTCAAAGGAATTGATTACTTTTTGTGGCTCGCTATCAAGAAGGGTCCTTACATTCCTTATGTTGATGATAGTCAAACGGTTGAGAAAGATGAAGATAATTACAATGCTCAAGACATAGCCAAACTCACCAAAAACAACAAAGCTATGAACATACTCATAAATGGGTTGAGTGTCACGGAATATGCTAGAGTTAGTGAATGCAATTCGGCTCATGAAATGTGGCAACTCTTGGAGCTATCATATCAAAGAACGGAAGATGTCAAGGAAACTAAGATTGGTCTTTTTATCACCAAGTATGAGCTATTTCGTATGGAGCCCGATGAAGCCTTAAATGCTATGCGTCAAAGATTTTCTAACATTGTCAACACCTTGAAGACTCTTGGTCAAGAGTACACCAACAAAGAACAATGCCGAAAAATCTTATTTGCTCTTCCAAAGAAATACAAATCAAAAATCAACTCTATAAGAGATACTAAATATCTTTCAAAAATGACGGTTCATGAACTCATTTGTAACCTCATGACGGAAGAGCTCGTGCTTGAAGAAGAAAAGATAAGAGATGATGAGGAGAAGAAGATTAAGAAATCCATTGCCTTCCATGCCTTGAGTAGCAAGATGAAAGAACGAAAAGAAAGGAAGGAAAGTGAAGAAGAAGAAAATTCACATGAAGAAGAAACTAGTGAAGATGAAGGAGTAGTTATGTTGGCAAGAGATATGAAAAAATTTATGAGATACAAACGTTTTGCCAAGAAAGGAAGTTCTTCCACACCCTATAAGAAGAATGTTAGAGCTATCAAACAAGATGAACCCACTTGCTATCATTGCAAGAAAGTTGGTCACATCAAAACTTATTGTCCTCTTCTTCAAAAGGAAAAACAAAGAGAGCAATGCATGCTAATATCACTTGGGATACTCAAAATTCGGATGAAGAAGAAAGTGATAATGAGAATGTTAATCTTGTTGCCTTTATGGGAGAACTTGGAAATGATGAAGATACTTCTTAGGATGATGATCATACTATCCAATAGCTAAGCAATGCCGGTTCAACTCACTTTGCCTTTATGGCAAACCATGATGAGGTAACTCCTAAATCTAAACTTTCTTTATCTAATGATGATGCTAGTGAGCAAGATATTCATGAGGCATTTGATTCTCTTTACAATGATTTTTTAAACTCTATTGAAACAAACAAAGTTTTAACAAAAGATTTAGAAATTGAAAGAAATAGAAGTAAAGAGATTTTAAAAGCTTTGGAAGATTGTCAAAATCTTAGTGATGAATGTTTAGATGAAAATGAGAAACTTCATCTTATTGAGAAAAGTCTTTTGGAAGAAAAAGTTTTGTTAGAGAAAAAGATTGAGGATCAAAATGCTATTATTCTAAAATTTACAAATGGGCAAGAAAACTTGGATTTGATTTTAGGTTCTCAAAAATTGGCTTTTGAAAAAAGTGGTGTTGGATATGATCCATCAACTAAACAAAAACTCTTAAAAAATGTTTTTGTTAAATCAAAAATTTCAAATCATATTTCGTCTTCTTCAAAATCTTCTATCACTTGCACTTATTGTGAAAAACTTGGTCATAATGCATCTCATTGTTACTATCAAAAATTATTGAATTTGGGATCTCTTGTGCCACTTTGGAAAAGGCCTATATGGGCTATAAAAAGAAAATCCACAAACCCTCATGGACCCAAACCAAATTGGGTACCTAAAGCCTAAATTATTTTTGTTTGTAGGGATTGAGCATCAAGAAGCAAAATATATGGCTCCTTGATAGTGGATGCTCAAGACATATGACCGGGAACCCTTCATTATTTACACATTTCTATAAAACAAAAGGTGATAGAGTCACTTTTGCCGACAATACTAAAAAACGTGTTTTGGGTAAAGGTAATATCGGTAATATGAATTCTTTACTTATTTCAAATGTTTTGCTTGTTGAGGGTCTATCTTTTAACTTGCTTAGTATTAGTCAACTTTGTGATGTTGGTTATTGTGTTAAATTTGAAGCATCTAGATGCATTGTTTTCAAAAATGATGAGTTAGATACTATCTTTATTGCTAAAAGATCGGATAATATTTTTGTAGTTGATCTTGAGAGTCTTATTTGTCAACGTATAAAATGCTTGTCCGTGGTTAATGATAGTTGGCTTTGGCATAGACGTTTAGGACATGCTAGCATGGATTTAATTTCAAAATTGTTTAGAAAAAATCTTGTTGTTGGGTTGCCTATTTATAAGTTTGATAAAGATAAACTTTGTGATGCATGTCAACTTGGTAAACAACATCGTTCATCTTTCAAACCCATAAATAAGGTCATCACCATTAGACCACTTCAATTATTGCATATGGTTCTTTTTGGTCCCGTTGATGTCACTAGTCTAGGAGGGTCTAGATATGTTTTTGTTGTTGTTGATGATTACACTAGATATACATGGGTGATGTTCCTTGCTTTAAAAAATCAAGCCTTCAATGAATTTGCAAAACTTTGTAGAAAGGTGCCAAATGAGAAAGGCTACTCTATTACATGCATTCGTAGTGATAATGGTAGTGAATATGTGAATTCTCCTTTTGTGCATTTTTGTGATGAATTTGGCATTGAGCATAATTTTTCGGCTCCTAGAACTCCCCAACAAAATGGGGTAGGGGAAAGGAAAAACCGGACTCTACAAGAAATGGCAAGGACAATGCTAAAAGAACATAGCTTGCCTACATACTTTTGGGGTGAAGCCGTTCATACGGCTTGTTATGTGTTAAATAGAGTTCTAATTAGACCCCTTATTAAGAAAACCCCTTATGAACTTTGGAATGGTAGACCACCAACTATTGCATACTTTCGTGTTTTTGGGTGCAAAATGTTTTATCTTAAACACTAGGGATCATTTGGGCAAATTTGATGCAAAATCGGATGAAGGTATTTTTCTTGGCTATTCCACTAAGGGAAAAGCCTATCGTATTTTCGATAAACGCACTCGTACCATTGAAGAATATATGCATGTTGACTTTGATGAGACTAACCCTTTTTGTATCAAGAAAGTAGTAGATGTTGATTTACATGAAGATATTCCACAAGATCAACCCTTAGAATCTCCTACTCAAGAATTAAAATCTCATGATGAATCTTTTAAGGAAAATGTTCAACCCTCAAATGAAGCTAGTACGGATTTACCAAAGTGTTGGAAAAACATCAAAGATCACCCAAGTGAATTAATTCTAGGTGATCCAAATGAAGGTGTAACCACTCGTTCTCGTATAATTGCTCTATGTGCTCATCAAGCATTCTTATCTCAAATTGAGCCCAAGAATATTACAGAAGCCTTGCTAGATGATCATTGGATAAATGCTATGCATGAGTAATTAAATCAATTTGAGTGTAGTAAAGTTTGGACTTTAGTTGAGAAACCAATTGGTCCTACTATTATTGGCACAAAGTGGGTGTTTCGCAACAAGCTAGATGACACCGGTATAATCACTAGAAATAAAGCAAGGTTAGTTGCTCAAGGATATAATCAAGAAGAAGGTATTGATTTCGATGAAACTTTTGCTCCGGTAGCTAGACTTGAATCTATTCGTATGTTACTTGCTTTTGCTTGTTATATGAATTTTAAACTTTACCAAATGGATGTCAAAAGTGCTTTTTTAAATGGCTTTATAGATGAGGAAGTTTTTGTTAAACAACCACCGGGTTTTGAAGATCCAAAATTTCCACATCATGTTTTTAAACTTTCAAAAGCTTTATATGGTTTAGAACAAGCACCTCGTGCTTGGTATGAACGTTTAAGCAAATTTTTGTTAGAAGATGGTTTTAAACGAGGAAATATTGACTCCACCTTATTTATAAAAAGGTCTTCAAAAGATATCCTTCTTGTTCAAATTTATGTGGATGATATAATATTTGGTGCTACTAATGAAAATCTTTGTGAGAATTTTTCTAAAAGCATGCATAAGGAATTTGAGATGAGCATGATGGGAGAATTGAATTACTTTCTTGGACTTCAAATCAAGCAAATGAAGGATGGCATCTTTGTAAATCAAGTCAAATACACAAAAGAATTGATCAAAAAAATTGGACTTGAAGATGCAAAGGAAATTGGAACTCCAATGAGCACATCCACCAAACTAGACAAAGATGAAGATGGTAAGGATGTTGATGAGAAAACATATCGAGGTATGATTGGTAGCTTACTTTATCTAACCGCTTCTAGACCCGATATTATGTTCTCCGTGTGTCTTTGTGCTAGATTTCAATCCTCTCCTAAAGAATCTCATCTTAGTGTCGTTAAGCGTATTTTCCGGTATTTAAAAGGAACCCTTAGTTTAGGACTTTGGTACCCAAAATTTACCTCTTTTGAACTAATAGGGTATTCGGATGTCAATTATGCCGGTTGTAGACTTGATAGGAAGAGCACTAGTGGTAGTTGCCAATTCTTAGGTCAATCCCTTGTATCTTGGTCTAGTAGAAAACAAAACAGTGTTGCTTTATCCACGGCCGAAGCCGAATATGTTGCGGCCGGAAATTGTGTGACTCAAATTCTTTGGATGAAACAAACCTTACTAGATTTTGGCCTAGAGTATGATTGTGTTCCCATTCGTTGTGATAACACTAGTGCTATCAATCTTACCAAAAATCCTATTCAACACTCTAGAACGAAACACATAGAAATCCGACATCATTTTATCCGTGATCACACTCAAAAATGGGATATTGTGCTTGAATTTGTCACTTCGGAAAATCAACTAGCCGATATTTTTACCAAACCCCTACCCCAAGATCTTTTTGAGAAAATTCGTTGTGAGATTGGCATGCAAATTCTCTAAACTTCTTATCTTGCCTTTCTTGTTATTGCTGTTGGTGTATTTATTATGATATCTTGTTGCTAACATTTTTCTTGGTGTTATAGGGTCCTTGAAGCTTCTAATTGTTATCCATTTTCTCCTTTAGTCCTTGTTTTTTACTTAAAAGTATTTTAACCCCTTAATTTTTCAAAAATCTTATCATTGATTCTTTTTGTTGTTGACAAAGGGGGAGAAATTTTAGTTAAACTTTTTCATATTTATACTCCATGCATTTTGTGAGGGGGAGTTTTTCTAAAAACTCTAGTGATTAGCTAAAGGGGGAGTTTTTTGATTAAAAATTTATCTAAGGCATCTTCAAAAGTTTAAAATTTGTCAAACATCAAAAAGGGGGAGATTGTTAGCCTTACCTTGTTTTTATTCCCGTTTTAATATTCGACAAATCATTCTTTAACTAAAATTCATATGACATTACTTTAAATGTTTTCCAAAACCCCTCATTAGATTATTTATCTTAAAATCCTTAAACTTGAGCTTCATTAGTACAGTGGCGGTACACCGGACCACACCTGCGGTACACCGCAGTACCACGGACCACAGGCGCGGTACATAAGCTAGTCCGAACAGTAAGCAAGAAAATGTGCGGTACACCAGACCGAAGGCGCGGTACACCGGACCAAGGTTGCGGACCAAGGACACGGTGCATGGGGTAGCCCGTCAGTCAGCTATGAAATCAATACGTTGAGAAGTGCGGTACACCGCACCATATCCGCGGTACACCGCGAGAAAGGGTTTTCTGCACTATTAGAACAAGACAAAGCTTATATCCGTTGGAGTTTAAATCTATCCGTTAGATAGAAGCCTTTTGACCGTTGGAAGCTTATTTCAGCTATAAATTAAAGCTCTTTGAAGACACAACTCATCCCTTCCATCTACCAATCTTAAGAGCAATTAATATTATCATTCAAGAAGGTTTCAAAGGAGCATTCAAGTCATATTCATTCCTCAAGCTACATAGTTTATATCCACTCATTTAGGAGTCTAGTTACAAGCTATTATACCACCCCTAAACACTTTTCTTTTCCTCTTAATTCTTTGTAATAGATTAAGAGAGTAGTGTGAGTATAGGTTCTATACTTGGTTCCTTGTGTTGGTGATAACACAAGTGTTTTTCCTTCAAGGTTTTGAAGTGGTTGTAAAGGGTTTGTAATCTCACCCGGGTTAAAGAGTTACGAAGATTAGTTGAGAATCTTGCAAATCCTAAGGAGGCTTCCTTAGGTAGTGGATGTAGGGAAACCGAACCACTATACATCGTTGTGTATCTTTCTATCCCTACACTCTTTACTTTTCCGCACTCTATATGCTTGATAAAATGCTTACATGAATAGTTTGATAATATTGTCTTTTAGGATTATCTAGTTTTTGACTATTTAGTTTGCTAAAACAATAGGATTCAAATTAGCCTTTAATTTTATTTACTTGAAATAAAATTAGCCGATTAATTTCCATTGTCCTATTCAACCCCCCTTCTAGGACGCATATAGAATATCACTAATCACATGTATTTATATATTTAGAGTTAATCTTCACAAGTATATAAGTTCGGAAGTTTCGTGGACGAAGCATTCTCTAGGTACACGGGAAAGACTAAGGAGAATCATAGGGGCGCGCTCCCGCCATAGAGTTAGATTGTATCGAGGATGGTACGTGGAACCTCGTCAGGAAGACGAACACCATATGTCCCATGTAATCGGGAACACAGACATGGATTCCTATAACTATCACGAGTGGGCGGAGATCCATTGGTGTTACTGGAATCAGATTTGGGCCCACCTACTGGTGAGTTCCTTGTGTATATTGTTTTTTTGTTAAAACTAGATATTCGATGTTTGTTTTCGTGGTTTTAGCGCTTTTTCTAAACCGGACTAGCCCAATTTACAAAAGAATATACACGGGAAATTTTTATCGTGATACAAGAATCACAAGGGGTTTGATTCAAAAAAAGTTTCTTCAATCTGGTCGAATGCCTAAGTATATACACATGAAATGCTTTTTAAATGTTTTTGTTATTTTTTCAACATGCTTTTCTTTTCAAATTCAACTCAGCATTCTTTTGAATATTTTTGTCCCCTCTAGCATATATTTATAATGGACATTGTGAGCATACATCACAATTCTAGCTAACATTTTGCACAAGCACGAACAGGTTGTCGCAAGAAGGTCTCGCGATTTGGCGGAGAATCAACTCTTATTCATCGCGAAGTCTGAAGATTAGCTACGACTTTCTAGCGACGGAAACATAGCGACGAGTAGTCGTCGCTAATTAACTTTAGCGACGACTTTCGTTTAGCGACGAACGTGGGTCGTCGCTAAAAGCCCGATCTGTAGTAGTGCCTATTTACTCAAAAGTTAAAGAAATTTATTCTCAATTAGTTATAAAGGCTAATTTTATAACACAATTACATTTAATTTAATGTCTTGTTTACTTTTTATTTTGACTATATAATAGCCTAATATAATATTATTTTTTAAAGTCCGACAACCACCAATTCATGCATTCATCACCTCCTACCACCATCACCTCATACATTCTCCACCGACCACCATCACCACATCCACCACCACCACCTCCATTGTTCTCCACCGACCACCACCACCTTCACCTACAACAACCATCGACTAGTTCTACCAACGTTATCACCGCCAATCACCACCAACTAAGTTTAGAAAGAAAAAAAAACGCGCGTCTGCGAAGTTCAAAAAAAAATCATAACTAATTCTAAAAAAATCAAAAAATAAAAAAATTATAATTTTGGACGATGTAAATTAATATCTACGTCTATTAATTTTTTTAATTTTTTGATTTTAATTTTTTAATATTCCATTTTATGTGTTTCTATAACACACATAAATAGATTTGTCAATTCCACCACACAACCGCGTCCGCTACATTTTTAAAAAGTTCAAAATTTTTGAAAAAAAAAATTGCATTTTTCGGGCAAATTCATATCTACATCTGTGAATTTTTTTAATTCTTTTTATTTCCATATTCCATTTTATGTGTTCCTACAATACACAAAAATATATTTATGTATTCCGTAACACACAAAATCATAAATTCAATCTGAAATATTTCTTGTTTAACAAAAAATATTTTTCTCTCTTTATTAATCACATACACCCTACCTTTACTTGTTTTTAACTATTCTGATTATTCTCTTTTTGTTCAATCCATTTTTGTTATTTTGTGTGTTGTTGTAATACACTATACATTAATTTGTGTTTTACAGAAACACACAAAATCACTTTTTCCTTCCAGACAAGCCTTTTTTGTCTATGATTTTGTGTATCACATGAACACACAAAACGATTGTTTTGTGTAATGGTATAATACACATGAAATATAAAAAAATCAACCACAGACTTGTCCTTTTGATTTGTGCAACGATACTTGTTCATTTTGTTAATTTTTCATATACAACATTTACTTTATTCTCACTATATTGGTATACACCTTTTAAATTTGGTCGTTTTTTCTTTTGTGATTTTATGTATTTATTTGTGTATTCATGTAACATGCAAAATGACACATCATATTAGTCTTCTATCTTATTCTCTCTGATCTTATATGTTACAGTAATACACAAAATTTAGTTTTGTTTATTACTAGAACACACAAAATGTCAAAAAACGTCATACTACCCCCTTTTCTCCTTGTCTGTGATTTTGTATGTTACATGAATACACAAAATTCAGTTCAATGTATTATTGAACACACAAAACTCAAATTTGTGTGTATAAATATTTATGAATTCCTTGAACACGCATAATAACAGACTCTGATGTATTAGATATTTTCTCCTTTTTAGGTTGTCTTGTTTTTTAGGGTTTGTGGTTTTAAAGTTTAGGGTTTTTAGGATTAGTGTTTTTAGGTATAATATTTTGGGTTTTATATTTCGGGTTTTAGGGTTTAAGGTGCATGGTTTAGGTTTTCTAGTTTTATATTCCCACGAAAATCATTTTAGTTTATTCTAGTTACTTTTTACCATATTTACGGTTAAGGTTTATGGTTAGGATCTTAATAACATACAAAAGTTAGTTTAATGTAGTACTAGAACACATAAAATGACATATTACAACATATTATTTCCTTTCTCCTTATTTGTGATTTTGTATGTTACACGAACACACAAAACTCGGTTTTGTGAAATCATGGAACACAAAAATTGCATTTTGTGTATTCCTGAAAAACATAAAACACATTTTTTGTATTTTTCCCAGTTTTATGTATTCATGTAACACACAAAACTCGGATTTGTGTAATCCTAAAACACACAAAACTCGTTCTTTTGTGTGCTTCCGAAACACAAAAATCTCGCTTTATCATCTTCTTAGACGTTACAACTGGTAAGCAGATTAGATTACTAAAGATATTAGGAGGGTCGACTCATATGTTAAGCATATGGAGATTCAGAGTTGTTCTTGAGATTAGGGATTGGTTGAGTTATCGAGTTGTATTTATCTACTTGCGTCAAAAAAAGTTTTAGAGGTTAGAAAAGTTTTCTTCGTTATATTTTTAATGATTTTTTATGGCAAGAACTTAGGGTATTATGGTGTGTATAAGTCTAGTTTAGTTATTGTCCAACAGAAATTTATCACTCTCCAATTATTTGTCTTTTATCCTTCATGGAAAGAGTTGTCATATGATAGATTTTATTTTTCAATAGTAGATAGATTTATCATGAGCTAGATTTTCTCGTGAGGAGACCATATAAATAAAACTAAAATCTAGTCCCTATAATTTATTTAAATAATATTTAAGTTCCTAAAAATAATTAAAATTACAATTTACCCCTAACATTAATTAAAATTAAAAATTAGTCCCTATATTTTATTTAAATAATATATAAGTCCCCAAAAATAAATAAAATAACAATTAAACCAAAATAAAATTAATCCATATAATTTACTTAAATAGTATTTAAGTCAATAGGGTTTAAATTATTATAAATTAAATCACAAGGATTTAAATTATTATAAATTAAATCACAAGGATTTAAATTATTAAATATTAATTCCATAGGGTTTAAAATATCATCTACTAAGTTTTTGACTAATCAAATTGAGCATTAAATAACAACTTAAGATATTAAAGGTTTGAAGAAGAAGCCTAAGGTAACTGAATTTTGCATTAAAATCGTGAGCTCCGTCAATGTGAGATAAGTTAGAATTTTTGTGCATGCGTTCAAATTCTTTTGAATAATTATAACGTTTGTGACTTAAATTTTTTTCTACTTATGTGTAACCAGTTGACTTGATAGCAATGCTCAACTAGGCTTCTGAGTCTTCAGGTGATGTCTTTGGGTCCTTAGCCACACCGACACAATCATTGACACGAGAATAGTAGATCTGGTCAGTGCTCGAGGTGGCATAGGAGCGTATGGGTCATGAACAAAAGGGTTGGACCTAAAAGTTGGACTAGTTTCATACTCATAGCTAGAAGCAAACGTAGAGTCAGGACCCAGATATGTGCATGAATCCGAGATGGATGATCAATACCTTCCTGCAGATAGTCAAAATTGTGAATGATCGTACACGCACTACACCTAAAGCCGGAGCCTAGGACCAAGAGTTAACTGCTACTACCGCAACCACCCCAAATAATGTAGTTTTCTTTAGTCATGAAACTATTTGCAACGGGTTGGACAACTCTAACAACTTATGTTGGCGCAAGGTATGACCTCGTCGAATATCATCTCAATGGGTCCAACACGGCCGAGTAGTCCTCAACCAATTACTCCATGCATGGGAGGATCTTATTTGAGTCGTTCGAGACAAAAGAGTTGAGGACGATAATGACATCACCCAATCTCTTGACAAAATTTCCTTCCCCTGATTTTATTATATAAATACTTCTATTCAAACTTTATTTTATATTATTCAGAATTTTATTTCGACTTGTAATTAAATTTTAATTGATATTTTTATAATTTTATTTAGTTTTAGTTTGTAATTTATTTGAATCGAAGTTTTATTTTACCAAATTTTTATTATAATCGGTTTGTAAATTAAATATTTTTTGATTTGTTTTTAATTTTAGGCTTTTAGCAACCACCAAGGTGGTCGATAAAAATAAAAAAATTTAGCGACCATTGTTGGGTTGTCAGTATTGTGCCAACACTCTTCGACTACCATCTGTCGTGTTAAAGGTTTCAGACATCTAGCGACCACAAGAGTACTTGCTAAGCACGATAACCTATATCGACCACTATAGTGGTTGTTTGAGGTTAGTGGTCGGTAGAGCTAATAAATAGTCGCTAAAAAATAATTCTAACAACGAGACAACAATGACGAACTTTTGGCGACCATCTAAAACTTTTAGCGACCGATTCACTTACCTTTACCGGCCATCTAAGCAGTCCCTAAACTAAATCCTGTAGTGCATGTCTTCGTTAAAAAGTATTATTATAATATTTTAGTAACCATTGACCACGACACACGTGGGGCGTATCTCATGGACGATCATCCTTGATAATATTAAGGGAAGAAGCGATCTGTTTATAGTGTTTTGTATGTAGTTTAAACATGTCCAAGTTATTTCTTCACCACTTTATGTCCAAGGATATATAGGTAAAATGGGGTTTTGATATTGGAAATTTGAAATTAGTTAATATCAACCTGATCACCCTTGCATGCATGGTTAATGAAAACTGTTCATGCGTCTTTTCCAGAATAAGAAGGCTCCATGAGAGCAAAAAGTGATAAATTTTTCAGTTGATAAAATCATTAAGTACTTAATGACTAATATATCGAGTCCGTTCTAGAGTTTAATCTTGATTCAATGGCATTCTATTACGATCCTAAGGTGCATCCTGTAATACTAATAATGTCAGATCCATATTTTTAGCAACATTCAATAATCAAGAAATAATAAAACTAATGCAATCCAACATCTGAGAAAGAAGAAACAATAGAGAACTTTTGTTTTATATTGATTGACATAACGTAAAATACAATGCTAAACTGACCAACACTACACTTTTATATGAATACGAAGATAAGAAGTTTACTAATGCTAACGATATGATGAATGATTGCCAATGTATCTTTATTTGATTGAAAACTTAAAAGACCAAATATGGTTGGTGTCTTTTAATCTAAAAATTAATTAAGAGATTCTCTAAAATAGTAATAAGACTCTAGGAATTGAATATGAATATGAAGATGGTTCAAGAACCAAGAATACAAAGAAGCTGAAAAGAAGAGAAAAGGAGAGGACATTCCTAATTGTGATATTCTTCAAGCTCTATTGGACCCCTTATAAGAAGGGTTCGGCAAAACGGGCAATCTGGGTGCCTTTGGAACCAACGGTCAGAGCATTCTACATGGAAATAATGGTTGCATTGCGGAAGCAGACGGAGTTGAGCTCCCAGTTGAAAATTATTACTGCAAATGCTGCATTGTTCAAGCTCTATGGGACCTTCGATTGGATATGCTCGTATTGGAAGTTCATTGAGTATCACTGGGTTCAACGGTCTTGCGGTGATTTTCCGTATCCAGTTATAACCAAACCATGTAATTACGACCACAGCTCCTCCGCCAAGCATGCCTATAAGGATCCAGTTGAAAATTTCTAACGCGAGCGCAGCTGACATTGTTTGTAAGTTCTTGATGTCTTTATGATCAGAATTATAAGATATTAAAACTTGGACAGTTTGATGATGCAGAATACCATATATTAGATTCAGCCGCTTGAAGTTGAAGGATAAGGTTTCTGTATGTCTGTGTATATGCTTGTGTGTGTGTGAGGGAGAGAGAGGGAGAGAGAGAGAGATAGATAGAGAGAGCTAGAGAGAATATGATTTGTTCTGAATAAAGAGAGTAAAGACTATATATATATATACATGCAAATATATTTGCTACTTAGTTTGACGATGATGGGCGTGTACTTGGGGAAACTTGTTCATGTATTGCTAAATATGATGAGGGATCTGATGTCAACGTATTAATGGCAGAATTTTTAACCATGTATAGCGCGAGTTTTTTTAGCTTTGGTGTTGTTTTGAAGGCTAAAATGGGTGTACAATTTATTTATTTTTTTACAAAGAAGAGTCATTTTAGACTCGGAGTCATTGACTCGTTTTAAGCCTGCACTATTAGATTAAATGACCAAGGCCTGTACTAGATTGTTTCGTACCATCAAGATTCCATAATTTGAAATTGGGCTTGAAAGTAACTTTTTTCTTCTTGATTATAGTGGAGATCCTAATGGTCGTATTTAAGGAACAGTAATATAACTAGTCTATTACATCCAATAACAGATACATATTATAAGTAGCCCTTGGGTTTTGCAACCCATTCGATCTCTTGTAAGATTACCCCAAATTCCATCTAGAGGATCCCCAAGAAATACAAACTCCTCGCTACGTTTCCAACCCTCCTTTGCCAACCAATCCGCATAAGAATTGGACTCTCTATAGATGCCCTTCAAAGAGAAGCCCCCATTCCTAGTTAACAATAATCGAATTTGGCGGATCCAATTAATGTTCCACATTCAAATCACAAAAGGCCAGACACATACAATACGCAATTGTAAACAATAAATAATACTTAGACAATAATCATGGGTACTCAAGTAAACTATCCCAATCACCGTTACAAACTCAAATAATCTTAAAAGAACTTGAACTCCTTCACAGGACTCTGTCTTGCTATGTTATTCAAAACTGCTATGCTTTCTTCAAGACTTTTAAATCTTTCTTCCATTTTCTCCAAACAACTTTGTAGTCGCGTGTTGCAAACCAGAACTTTGTTCAAAGCCTGTAATATACTATCTCCATCTGTTGAAGATATGTTTCCTTCATCTGTGATTCTATCTGCAGATCCTACTCTAATGGGGTTCGATGATTCAACGTAACTTAATTTCTAAGGGATTTTTTTTACTCACTCCACTACGCCTACTTTTTCTGGGCAAGTTATATGTTCTTGTAAAACGAGGAACAAACTGGGACGGTGTGCTTGATTTCATTACGATTCCCTTCACTCAATAGATGGGCAAACAAAACTCTTTCGCAACACAGAATTTGTAAAATGGATACTATGTGGGTAGGTAGGGTTTGGGTGTGGCTTTATGCTCACTAATATATGGTGAGGATCTAAAAGCAATTAATTCAAGTTTGGGGACAACGAAAAGTGAACTGGGTTGGGTTGGGTGACAGGTGTGGCCTTTAAACAGTTAATAATTAAATTAAATATACTAAAAATCATGATGTTGATTTCGCAACGGCTCTAAGTTCATTCAATAACAATTATAAAAGACTTATACGTGTTTCATTATCAACATAAAAATATTCTCAATAATCAAATCATATATAAAAAAGGGAGAGAGTCAACTACCTGATCTGATACAAGTTAATGGCGGGGAGGAAGAGAAACAAAGGTTCCATTTTCGTTGAACCTGTCAAATGCCGTTGTATTCCACCGAACGACTTAGATCCTACAATAACTCGAGGTGGCTTTACCGGGAATTATGGAGCTCTATACTTCTACTGCGACACTTGTGGGTTCTGGAGATGGTGCCGTCATATGGGAGAGGACGATGTTACAACTGCAGTTGGTGAGACTTCATCAAGTAATGTAAGTGCATACGAAGGAACTCGAAGAACTTCAACAGAATTGAACGACACAGTTGATGATTTTAAGAAAGCTTTGAAAGTTCTTTGGGCCACGCTTTTTTTAATTGTAATTGTTGTTGTTTTTTTAGTAATTTTAATGCGGAGTTGCAAAAAATTTTGCCCCAGATGGAAATTAATGTATTTCATTTTAGTAAAGGTTGAAATTTCATCATGAATAATTTTCAAGTTCTGCAATTTTTTTGTATTATTGACGAAGGTGCTAATTATAAGTGTAGGGCGGTGATTGGACTGCTAATGCTTAGTCAACTCCTACGAAGTAGCTTCCCAATAGGAAGCGACTTCTTGGCAAAAAGAACACTCAACGTTGACAGCTTGACCTTTTGGACGTGATGGTATTTTTTTTAAAACAATCCATTAATAGTGTATACAGTGAAAGATTGGAATATTGTTTCACACGTATGACCATGAATAACATTAAACACACCATTTTTGGTAGGTTTCTCTTCTTGAATTTATACATATAGTGAATGAATTCCACAAGACCTCTTTTATATATGTATATCGCAGTCAATAATAGCATGCAATTTACACCACTTAAAGGTCTTACTGATGTACGAAAAGCTTCACCTATCATGCATTCAAACAAATATTCAAATTAAACGAACTCAGACATTTAAGCATTAACAAGGATCCATGCAATACATTGTTAATTACGGCAGATTCATCTAATAATGGAAGGAAATGATAAATCAAAGGTAGCATATAACAAGGACCAAAACCAATATAATGGCATCTTTTGCATAACGGCAAAATAGATGTTGAAGGAGATTGGGTATCACTACGCTGTACGGAGAAACTAACTTCACATATCCATGCCTTGGTGATGTCTCCCTAAATGTTCTACTTTTATGCCCTTGGGAGACATCATTTTTTGTGTTTATTTGATTAATTTGATAGACTTTTGGACTAAATATGCAATAATCCGATTTCCCTCTTTTATTTCTAGTATTTTTGATTTATTAAACTTTTGCGCGTAATCTTGTGTATTTTAGTGAAAAGTTTGTAGGTTTTGAATATTAGCTAGGAGAGGAATCCGAGAAGAAAGTCAAAGATCGTGATATGGAGTCAAGACTTGAAGATAAATCCCGAAAGAATTTGATTTTAGAGCTGCAAATCTGGAAAACAGGCCAAATATTGCTGATTTCAAGGCGCTTAAGAGATGATTTAGCCGCTGATCTTTGAAGAGAAAACATTCCTTATCGAGTTACGGAAATTTAGCAACTGGAATCAAGTCAATCGGAATTATAACGAAGCGAGAAAAGCCGTTTTAGTGGAGGTGGTGCAGCAGTTACGGGATTCGGGCTTGATTAGTGGACTTGGACTTTTTATTATTCAATTAAACCCTAATTAAAAGCCCATTCCGAATTTGAGCTTATAAAAGGAGCTTTTGACCTCATTATTTCTTACCTCTCATTTTATTCTTCAATTTAATTCATCTTTAGAAGAGAGTGTCCAGAGAGAAAATCAGCAGCAAGGAAAAGGAGAAAGCTACAGAGCTGGAGACGGTCTATATCTCCAAATCACAGCCAAACCCAAATCCTAATTAGGTTCTATCTTTTATTTCTGTAATTGAAGAACATGAATTCTTTCTGTTTTAATTTAGTTTTTTCGCATTAGTATGAGCTAACATTTATTAGTGCTTGAGAATGCTTTATGGGTGAATCCCAATTCTATTGAATTTCATGTCCTGAATTTGGGTTTCTGTTAATTAAATCGAATTGGGTCTTTTACATTTTTCTTTAATTTGTGCTTATTTACTATTATTGACCTGATCAATTAATAATAGGGCTTAGTATTTAGGCTATTCCAATTAGTGGCGATTGGATCACCTTGACGGGGGGTTTAGGTACAGAAATAATTACAGAATATAAAATATAAACTATTTGACTTTGACGAGCGTAGTTAATTTTATGGCCAATGAGGTAATTTAGCTTAATCATTCGAAAGTGGATCATATTTACCCTGACGGGACTAGTGACACTCTAGAATAGCCTTGTAGTCCACCCTGACGGGGGTACAAGGATTATTGAATCCCGACCAATGTCAATTGGCCAATTTGACCCTTAAACAGAATAGGTTATGAAATAGAATTCGGAGGACCCCTTGCATTCTCAAGTGCTACCTTCTCATACTTGTGTTTCACACTCATTTACTTGCGTTTTACTATTTACTTGCATTTTATATTTAGTTTTCATTACTTAGAATTAAAACAAACAACCAATCAATCATTCCAACTTTTATTTGCTTTCATAAGTGCAGTCATTCATGAATCGATAAACATTGTAGTTGACCAAACCGTCCCTGCGAACGATCCTAGAATCACTTATTACTACTTGGGACAACCGTACACTTGCGGTTGTGGTTCGATTATTTTTGCATTTATTTTTAGAACACACAAAGGACCACCAAGTTTCTGGCGCCGCTGCTGGGGACGGTAGCGTGTGACCACGGTGTTTATCCTTTAGTGATTAGTTGCATTTTTATTTTCAGTTTTACACTTGTGTTTGTTTTGTTTTTACAGGTGCTTTATTCAGGTAATGATCAAGAAATTTAATTAAAGATGTATAGAGAACATTACCCAAATCCTGGTCCATTTGACTGTTGGGAAGACTCTTCGGGACAACAACAATGGGGTATTAATTCTTACCAACAGCCTTATCAATACCCGCAAGAGAAAGGATGGAACAATCAATGGATCGGGAATAATCAACAACAAACACCATATCACTATCAACAAGAGCATGAATGGAACAATCAATGGATCGAGAACAATCAACAGCAGCTAGCATATCACTATCAACACGAGCATGAATGGAACAACCAGTGGGTTGAAAACATTCAACAACCTCCACCTTCACCACAAATTTCCCAATTAGATAGATCATTTAAAGAACTCGAGCGCTTATATGAACAAGGACTGAAGTCAACAGAGGAGACTAATTCCAGCTTGAAAAGAATGCAAAATCAGCTAGATAAAATGCTTACTCAAATTGGAAAAACAGTTGAAGAGGAGGTGTTGAAAGAAGATACTATTGATAGTGATATGACCATCGTGCCAATTATAAATGAAGACCACCATGTGGTTGAGGATCTTGATAGCATGCTGGAAGAAGGAGTAGCAACGCAAATCCTAGAAGTTAACACAGAGATTGCTATTCCTAAGGTGTATACACATGAT
The DNA here is from genome assembly GCA_029959085.1 of Nemophila menziesii. NCBI lineage: Eukaryota > Viridiplantae > Streptophyta > Magnoliopsida > Boraginales > Hydrophyllaceae > Nemophila > Nemophila menziesii. The sequence continues at coordinate 23,056,222 of JARWIR010000008.1, forward strand.
CAAGATATAGAACGCAAACAAGAAGAGGTGGAGATCGAGGTTATAGAAAATCCAAAGAAAGAATATTATGAGGTAATAGTGGAAGATTGGGTTGAAAGTGAAGACGAATGTGAAATGGTTGGAGAATCAATTGAAGAATTAAAGGTTAAAGATAAAATAGAAATTGAATATCCGCCACAAAAAGTTCATCAATCACCATGTCCACCACGAATCATTATTAGAGATAAAAAATCAGAATCACCTCCACTACCACAAATGATCAATATGTGTTATACAAGCAAGGTGCCACACCGCGAGAGCAAAACGGCAAGGAGGAGCACCTACCCACCACATTTTAAAGATGAATCCGAGATTGAAACAAGGAATAAAAATGATCTTATACCGTTGAGAACGGTTATCTACTCTAATGTGGTGGAAAATGAGTTTCGTCGTGAAAGTAAGAAGGCGAAACGAAGTACTTACCCACCCCCTTTCAGAGATCGATTGAATAATATTATAAGGGGGAAGGTTCTTAAGCTTTTACATCAAGGAAGAGGCGAGTTTAAGCGGAGGAACACCGCAAGGGCCTCAATACCATCTTCATGGAAGGTAACACGTCGAACTTAAAGACGTAATAAACAAAAGTGCTTCTTGGGAGACAACCCAAGTTTTAAATTGCTTTCATGTCTTTTAAAATCTTAGTGTAAATTAGTGTAATGGTTATTGATTTAGTGTTTATTTGTAAGAAATGAGGAAGGTTGGTGTTTTTGATGATTACAGGAGTGAAGGTCACGAGTTTGGGGTAGTTAGAACGAAAAAGAATGAAAATTTTGGGTTCCAACACAGTAGAAACCGTGTACCCGGTTTGTAGAATGCATGGACCCGTTTTTAGTTCTGTACCCCAGGTATCAAAACTTCGGAAGATCATAACTTGACGCTCGGAGGTCGGAATTAACTTTTTCTTGAGCCTAAACCGCATAACTTTTCGATCTCTATCCAATGGTGAAGTCAAAAATTTCGTATGAACAGCTAAAATTTTCTGACCCAGCGTTTTGAGGCCCTCCATTAGTTGCGTCTCGTGGTTGCGTCTCCACTTAACACCATTGATGACGAACCAAAACTCCAAAAACACTCAAATTTCATCATCAAAACACCAAAATATCACCAATCCATCGCTCTAAACATCATCCAAACACATAATCAATCACAAATGTTTCCAAAAACACCAAGAAATTCAAGTTTTAATCCAAAAATTTCTTCACCAAAGCTTAAATTATATCCTTTAAACCTTTCCAACACCATAGATATTAAATACCCATCTCAAATAAATCACCAATTCCACTACTGTGCCACTTTCAACAATATCAAGCAACACAAATTTCATCAATAGCTTTGGTACTTTGAAGGTTGGAGATTGCAAGTGCAAGTGCAAGGTATCAAGTCATCATAAATTCCATGGCCAATCCGGTAAAATAGCTAGAACTCTTCTTTTCTTTCTATTACCAGTTGGGAATTAAGATTTATTTTAGTTATTTAGCGGAGGAATTGTGAATTGTTTGAGCCTATTAATATTATATATTTTGCAAGTAATCTTTAGGTAGGTGAAAAATTGAGTTTGGGGTCATCACAGATGACCATGAAGGTTGGAAAAGGTACGAAGAACATGATGAAGATAGAAAGTTGGGTGTTGAGGAAAGATTTTCTTAGAATAGATGATGATTTAGAGGGTTAGGAAAAGATGAAGACTTGGAAAATATGACAAAAGAGTTCGAGGTAATGAAGAACACTTTATTCAAGATGAACGCAACAAATACATGATCTTTTAAGCTTGATAAAGAAGTATTCAAAATTTCAACATGAGAACACGTAATCGGCCTAGTGCCGATCCAGATATGTTTTCCTATCCTTTCTCATTTAGTGTAGATTATTTTATTGCTTTGAGTCTTTTCGAGTCGTGGGGACACGGCTCATTTTTGAGTTTGGGGTGGGGTTCGTTGCCTCATCCCAGTTTTTATGTTTTATTTGTTTTAATTGCTTTCAATAAATTAATTAGGAGTTGCGTTTGACTGTAGAAGATTTTAAATGTCCCTTTTAAGCATACTTTTGATGAATCTATGATAGTAAATAGTAGGCTTTAGGGAATAACATAAAACGCGCTTTAATTGCATGCAAACATAGATAATGAATAGGAAAAATTAATGAACAATGCAAAAGAAGTAAGCTTGTACTTAAGGAAAATGTTTGGTTTGTAGAACGTGATATCTAAATTAGTAGAGAACCCACTTAGATATGACATAGAGACGAACCATGTAGTTAGGAAAATGATAGGGGCAGTTCTTTGTTAGCCATTTGAAGCCTTTTAGCTTGCTATCCCTTATATTAATTTTATCCATCTTAGCCCAATTTTGAGCCTTAAGCCTTTTCTTTTATAGCCACGTTATAAGCCCATTATCCCTTAGATTATTAGGCATGACCAAATGACCCGCACTTGAATCACGATCCTAAGACCTGTCTCGAGCTTGAGTTTGGGGTAGAGGGTCCACATTTGGGAAGATACATTGGGAAGGGATTATATGTGTTTGTATTGAGGCACAAAAATGTAGATGATATTATTATTTGTAACCCTTTGCTCGGATTTGAAAAGAAAATAGAGAAAAAGAAAAGAAAAAAAAAAGAGAAAAGAAAAAATTATAAGAGACGTGACCTTTCACATCAAAATGATGGTCATGGGTATCTTGTACAAAAAAAAAAGAAGAAAAGAAATGAAAAAGAAAATAAAAGAAAGAAAGAATAAAATAAAACCGGCAAAGTGGAATATTTTGAAAAATCATCTTAGTTTATATTGGGTTGACATGGGGACGCAACATTAGCGCGTCAACTGGGTTGAGTGAGAACATTATATGAGTGTAAACTCAAGCTCGTGGACAGTTTTTGATGGTAAGTGAGGAGAGAGCCAAAAGCTCACTTCAAATTTACCAAATATACATACCACACCGTCCCTAAGCCTACGCTAAAACCGTAAAGTCCTCGTGATTCCTAGGTACATGGTAAGTTAATAGTTTGTATACTAAGTGGAGCGTTCAAAGCGAGTAAGGATCGAGGAACAAACTATAGCCATCATAATGAGATAAGTACAAGTGTAACCTTCTAGCATTGCAAAGTTAATTTTATGATTGAAGTTATTTATGTTTGATGTTGCATGATTAGTGTATGTGTATGTTAGTTCTTAATGTTTACTATATGAGATTTATCTTTAGAATTGCTTTAGGGTGTATTTACTAGCTTCTATTTTCTCTTGCATCTACTTCATTCCCCTTGTTTTTAGTTTTGCTTTGTCGAGACGACAAAGGTTTGAGTTGGGGGTCTTGATGTCTCCCTAAATGTTCTACTTTTATGCCCTTGGGAGACATCATTTTTTGTGTTTATTTGATTAATTTGATAGACTTTTGGACTAAATATGCAATAATCCGATTTCCCTCTTTTATTTCTAGTATTTTTGATTTATTAAACTTTTGCGCGTAATCTTGTGTATTTTAGTGAAAAGTTTGTAGGTTTTGAATATTAGCTAGGAGAGGAATCCGAGAAGAAAGTCAAAGATCGTGATATGGAGTCAAGACTTGAAGATAAATCCCGAAAGAATTTGATTTTAGAGCTGCAAATCTGGAAAACAGGCCAAATATTGCTGATTTCAAGGCGCTTAAGAGATGATTTAGCCGCTGATCTTTGAAGAGAAAACATTCCTTATCGAGTTACGGAAATTTAGCAACTGGAATCAAGTCAATCGGAATTATAACGAAGCGAGAAAAGCCGTTTTAGTGGAGGTGGTGCAGCAGTTACGGGATTCGGGCTTGATTAGTGGACTTGGACTTTTTATTATTCAATTAAACCCTAATTAAAAGCCCATTCCGAATTTGAGCTTATAAAAGGAGCTTTTGACCTCATTATTTCTTACCTCTCACAATTCATTCATTATATACATCCTTAGAGAGAGAGTCAGAGACTTCAAGAGCAAGAAGGCAAAGGAGAAGCTAGTGCTGGAGGATTCTGTTCTTCCATCAATAGTCATCTAATCCTTAGGTTATATAATTCTTTTCTGTAATTAAATATGATGTCTTTCTATTTAGTTTCAGTATTTTATATTTCCATGAGCTAAACTTTTATATACTTGAGAATCGTAAAGGGGATGAACCCTAATTAATTTAATCTTTGTTTTGAATTTGGGATTAATTTCTAGTTTAATTTGAATTAGGTATTTCATATTGTTTCTTATTTTATTTTAATTTCACTATCAATGAATTAGCTAATCGGAGATAGGTCATAGTAATTAAGCTATTCACTTTGGTGGGGGAAGTGATCGCCTTGACGGGGGGTTTAATTACTGAACTAGATAATAAACGTAAGGTAGAAATTATTGATCCTGACGGACTTAGTTAACCTTATAGCCAATTGGGTAAAATAGTATTCATTCGAAGGTAGCTTATATTCACCCTGACGGGGTTTGTAATACCGTAGGATAGCTTCTAGGTCCACCCTGACGGGGGCTAGGAGATTATAGATTCCCGACTAATATACTAATACCAATTCTACCCTTAAACATAGCATATGTTATATTGATTAGGTGGATTCTTTGCGAGAATCAAGTATCTCTCTTATCTGAAGTCAGTCTTTTATTTGATTTTATTTATTTCAATTTAGTATTTATTTATTTGCATCTTAGAAAACCAAACAAAAATCTCGTATTTACTTTTCTGTTAAACAATTATTCTTGCTATCTGATTAATACTGGAGTTAAACCTAATCCGTCCCTGAGAACGAACTTGTTTATCATATATTACTTGGGACAACCGTACACTTGCGGTTAAGTGGATCCTTTATTTTTGCACTTAATTTAATAACACACCAGGACCCACCACTTGGGCAGTCATGATAAAGCTTGTCCTTTTTGTTATGTAGGTAGAAAGGATAACACCGTATTTGACATGAGCGGTAGCATCTATCAACTGGGCATAAGATCTCTCGAAATCGCATATCTAGGTTTGGATACTCACCATCGTCTTTGGAGTCTCCTAAACACATACGTCACCTGATATAGAAGATGCAGATGACTCGCTCGTCATGTCAAACATCTTGGAGGTTTGAAACGTTAAGGGTGATTAATCATACGTATTTACTAATGATGTATATTTTAATATATGTTACAAAGAAAAAAACATATGTTAAAGTTAATGTAAATTACTTACCATTCCCGAAGATAGAAAGCTTGGTTGAAAGAGATAACAGGTGAGGTTGTTTTTCTTTTGCTTATGGGCTGCTAGGTTTACTCGTGTAATATATATATATATATATAGAGGAGAAGACTTGTAAGGGGTACCTTGTAATTATTTAAATAAATTATATGCAATTTTATAGTACACAGCATTATATCAACAACTCAAAATACTATATTGCAATTAAAAGCAAAGATTCAGGATGTCAAGATGCCATTTGATTAAATTTCACATTGCAAATACACAACAAAATACAAGATACAACACATCAAAATAACAAAAAAAACTACTTAAACACAAACAAATACACAGACCCGAAAAACACAAAGCTTACAAGGATGATGTTTAGACAAAACATGTTTAACCTTGCGTTGATAACATTCTTTAAATCTAAAGATACCGGAGGTTCAAAACTTAAATCAAAATAACAAGAAGCGCCATCTTCCAAAACCACACGTCATAAAATAGTTTGGTAATCCTAAACCAAACATCAAAACAATCTTCACTGCAAGATCTGAAAAAACAGAATCCAACCCAAGAACATTTTAAGAAGACCTTAAATATCAAATGAAAGAGTGCTATTTCATTATTTTTCCAGACTCTCTAGAACTCGCTTCTAGTTTTTGTTCCATATTAACCATTCGCCACTCAAAGTCGAACAACCTTCTCTCTAGAACTTTATTTTTTTCACTGAGCTCCTTAATCAATCTCAATAACGCAGCTGTGATTTTATTCTCTGATTCAGAGGACACCTTTTGAGTGTCGACGTGTGTTGACTTAGCCAAAAACGCCTGGAACGGGTTAGACAGGGTGGTGTCGTAGATTGAATTGGAAGTCCTTGGGGGATTGATCGAAAATCGGCTGAAATTATAAAACACAACAAAACAATTAAAACGTAGTTGTATTACTAATGAACAAGCTTAGATCATGCATGTTTAAGATCTGTATCACCTGTAAACTTGAACAAAATGAAAAAAAAAAAATAACTCCATTTACTAATATTACACTTGGGTTGGAGTAGAAGGTTTGAGCATTGTTAAAGGGTTGTTGGTGAGTATTACCAGACACCCATCCACGACTCCTTAACGGTGCTTGACTCTGGTAGTGTTGTTCTTCGAGTACATCATCGAGGTCGGCTAACTTCCTCTTACCTAAAACGTGCTCAAGTCTCCAGGCATGCTTGGTCTCCCATGCTTTCAGTTGATATGTTTTTTGAGAAATGAAACGTCTCTCGTAGTGTAGATAATGTGTTTGTTGATACATGTTATATAGGATTACGTGATATTGTTATTCGTGAAGCGTGATCAAATATTTGGGCCTGTGTGTGAGATGAAAGTGATGATTATTTGGGTAGGTTTAGTGTAGGTTTTGGAAACAATTAATTTGAGGAGAAAAAGAAAAAACAATAGGGGAGAAAATATAATCGAGTATGAATAATTGTACGAAAAAAAATTATTTTAACTTAAAGATTATTATTTATGAAAGATCTTATTTTTACAAATATTAATTAATGGAAAAATACGTATGAAATTTTGTTATTAATAATGATATTATACTACTTAAATATTTGGACATTTATTATTTTGACATAAAGAGTTCATGTCTTCTACACAAATATTTTATTGCAGCGAATTAAAAGATGTATTTAATGTGAACGAATAAAAGATTTTTCCACAACAATAGTTCTTCGTGTATAATTTTTAATGTAATTGCTTTTGTAAATGAAAAATGGAGCTGCGGAAACTATTACAATAAAAAACCAAAAGCATGCTATCAAAATAATGGGGAATTGAGGATCATGCAATACAACTACTGTATTATACCATCTTAAGACAAACATAACAAACAATCAAATTTGCACGAATTTGGTAGTTCAAAGGTGTTTTCAACTTATAAAACTCAAACCATTAGAGAAATACTAATCTATTTGGTTTATTATTACAAATACAACAACAAACACCTACATATTTCTTCTACAACCTGGCAGCCCAGGATGTGATTACAAATCAAACAGTCTTCGATTATTATAATAGAACAACAAATGTCCACACCTAATATGACTGGCATAGAACATGACTTCCTCAATGTTTATGTGAAATCTAATTCCCTCATTCTTTTCCCTAAGCAACTAGCACCACCATCACGCTCATTGGCAATTAGTTTTGCCTCCACTCTACCAATACGCTCGTTGAATTCATCGTACTTACGCTCCAACATCAGGTTCTTTTGTATCATCATGTGCAGTCTTTCAAGAATTTGGTGTTCAAGGAAAGTGATTCTACAAGGGGGCATGGAGGGGGTATTGACCTCAGATGCTGCAGCTGTATTGGTGCTATTGCTGGGTGAATTTCGTGTCACAAATTGGATAAAATGCTTTCTTCTCCCGTAAACACGACGAGGTGGGTTATTAGTTGGATTACCCTACAACATGACAAATCACAATATAGAATTTAATTAATAAATAGGCTTACAGATAAATAAAATACTCAAATTGGCTAGCCCCATATAAAATAACCTCGAACCCTAGATGTATACCAAGCAATTTAAAATGTGTAATGAAAAATTTACCAACACACAAACCCTTTGACACACATAAATCTCTTGTAGTTTATGTTAAAAAAAAGTTAAAATTCCTCTACTCTATCTTACTTGGGACAAGGACATATAACAAATCTTATGAAACAACATCATCAGGTACTTCGTAGCTCGTATTATAAAAATTACTCTAAAATTGATTTCTAAAATAGGTTAAACGCTCGGTATCAAAAAAAAATAGGTTAAACGCTTATAATAGTAAACGTTGACCAAATAAATTTGTAACCCTTAATACCTTTGATTCATGAATTACTAAGAGAAAATTACCATCTAAGTCATAAAACTAATAATAATAGCCCTCTACCATCTTCTAATTTAAATTATCTATAAAAGTCCTAAAAAATAAAATTATACCAATTATGCCTTCTTTTAATTTTTATTAATCCTCTCCTAGATCAACTGTATGTTTCCAACAAAAAACACTTCTCACTCCTACGGCTTCGTTACCATCCGAAGCTCCATTCTCCTCTCCATCGGCTCCTCCTAAGCCGTTTACATCGGCTCTCCTCTAATGCTAATAATGCTCTTTTTCCGTCCAGCTCTGCAACTAATGGTGGTTCTCCTATATCATCTCCTAACACTGCTTCATTGAACATACATCATCAGATTTACCGGCATAGCTTTCTTTCTCCCCAGTATTGCTCCTCTAAATTGCTTATTTTTACCTTTCATTCCAGAAAAAGAGAGTTGCTGAATTTGGAGCCACTATATCCCATATGCCTGTTAAATGGGATCAGTTCTTTACGTTCTGCAAGTGTAATTGAGGTACGATTAACCTTTGTTTTTCAATTAAATCCTCTTATTTTAGCTGATCTATTGCTATTCTCAACAGCCTAAGCCGAATGCTATTAAGTATCGATCTGTTGATCAATCAATGTATATGCTTGTCCATTACAATCAGGTTCCCCTTTTTACTTTTTTACAATTTTACGTTTAATTCTTAGGCTTTGTTTGTTATTGACAAAATGATATAATCAATTTTTTGTGACAAAATGATATAATTCTTGTCCTTTCTCTGGGACATTTATTCTTTCCTCGCTTCTATATTCCCTTCCATTCCTCATTTTGCAATTGAAGATCATCCATTAGACCAAGGTTTGTTTAATCTCTCAATTTTTAATGAGTTATTTCAGTATCCTCTCAAAATATGGTGTCCATGGCTTCCTACTCTAATCCTGTTAAATTCTACTATGAGAGTGCATTATCATGGTTCACGAACCCTCGATTCTCTCACTACCTTTTATGGTGATACTACAGGTAAGCCATATAAATATATTATCTTTATACAAATGTAATCACTTTTTAACAAGTATAATATGTGACAGGTTTTGAGAAGGCTTCAATAGGAAGTTTACATGGTTGCTAATACTAAACGAGAGTTAGATTTTGCTCGAGGTAAAATTACAGAGTTACAGAGGCAGATTCAACTTTAAGATAATCAAATAAAAAGGCTACTTTTATTGCTTAAGCAACAAGTTATTGGATTACAAAGTAAGGAAGAAGAAGTGTTTAAGAAATATACAGACATTGATAAGAAATTTAAAGCTTTGAAGGATTCTATAAGAAATATACAGGGAGATACTCTTCAATGATGGCGAAACGAGCCTTTCGTCATGATTACTGGTAGTGAAATCTAATTAATTTACTTGATATTTTTATTTATTTTTAACTAAATTACTTTTTTACACAATAGGCTTTTTTGTAATTACAGATGCATCCCACCTTCTTTGCCTACAACTAAAGTTAATGAAAATAAAAAAAAAAGTCTGGGAGTACATATGCTGCTAGAAACTAGAAAGTATTCACATATATATACCTCACTTAATCTTGTTTTTTTATAGTTATAATATATAATTCAAATATATATACGCTCTACAGTTTATTCATATATTGATGTATATAATTCTTTGGATTTTGGTTAATGAGGTGGATTAGAATGAATTTTTTCTGAAAGTTTATTTGGGTCCTTGTATTAAGTCAAATTGTCAATCTCACCGCCGTTTTTTCCCGCAAGATTCTCTCTTAATTTTCCTAAGTTGATTCAATAGAGAGATAGACCTTATAAGAATGAATGAGGATAGCAGGAGACCTTGTTAAAATCCACGCTCAATCTTAAATGAATGAACTTTGATATAAAAAAAATACTATTCACCTTACTTTGGTAATTAGCAAAAAAAATTCAACAACGTGTGAATGTGGAAAGAACACTTACTGATGCACAAAGGAATGAATTCGAAGATATGCTTTGTGGGTTGAAATTTAAAAGAAGTCAAATCAAAGATGCAATGGGATTTGCTTTAGATAATGCTGAAGCAGAAATTATTGAATTAATCCGTTTTCCTAAAATGGGAAGAAGTTTACACAAGCTTATTCATAAATTCCTAAAACTTAATCTTTGAGTTCATGTTCAACCAATCACTCGCTCCCTTTTAAAAGTTGAACTTACAGTCACACCTAATTTCCAATTTATTTGGTAGGATTTTTTCCGCCAAAACGAAATGTAATTTGGTGGGATTTGTCCCACCAAACAACTGCGATTTGTGTGTAAATATAATGTTACTCAGAAAATCTGTGTCGACTCTTTGGTTGTATAATTTTGTTTTATCTTAAAATTTATTATTTACTTAATATTCCAGATGTAAAATCGGATATACAAATTGGATCAGAAATTTCAGAAATTTATATGTAATTCTAAATCTGCTCCGATCTAAAAAACATAACGGATTTATGTGAATCCATTACATTATGTTGATTTTTCTATTTAACTAACTAATACGATAAATTTAAGAAGAAATATTGACGTTTTTTTATATAATTTTCAATTAAGAGAAAAAAAATCAAATATATCAACAAAATATAAATTTTATACTGCGCCATCAATTCTGCGCCATCAATTTTTCAACGATTTTTTATTAAATAACATTCTTTAAAAAAAAATTTATAAAAATTACGAAATGCTTAATACATATGTCAAGTTTATTCAATAGTAAAGAAATTTATTAATATAATTTAATAAATACAAAAAAGTACTAATTATTTTTTTGGGTTTAAGATATAGATTTCGGGTTTAGGGTTTAGGGTTTAGGGTTTGGGTTAATAAAATAAATTTCTCAACATATCAACGTATTAATATACATATTACATAAAATCAAAAATCGAAACAACCTTAACACATATTTAATGTACAAGGATAGAGACTGACGATTAGGATATAGAGACTGGTTTAATGGGTTAGTTTCTTGCTTCAAGGTCTTGGTCAAAATCCGAAACCCTAGTGACTCCAGTTTACGGCTACTATATTGGGATATACTAATTACTTATAAAGTTATACGGTTTGTTGCTTAGGGTTATAGATTTACGGTATACAGTTTAGGGCCCTTTTCGGAGGGATAAGGACCTACGCTTAAAGGATTACGTATTCGGTAATATGTCATAACTACTTTGAAACGTAAATATTATCGATCTACTATTTATTTAAAATATTGATAACGCAAAAACTAAAATATAGTAAAGACGATACTTCAAAACTACAAAATAATAAATTAAAAGCAAGTACTAACCATTTGAAAACATTCCTACACTATGAAAATCTCGAAACTTCAAGTAATACAACAACTTTGGATGGTTTTTCCTAACCCCTCACAACTCTTCCTTTTATAGGCAAATTCTACTCCATCATTTACTAAGACAACTCGTAGGTGGTTGAAAGGTCATTCAATATCCACTAAATCATCTACCTACCATATCACAATCACCCATCCCTTCAACATCCCGTCAACATCCCGTCAGCATTAATATCATTACTAACTAGAAAAAGGAACACAAATTACAACAACACCACACCACTACTAATATTAATTTTTTTAATTCTACAATTAACCTAATTGGTTTAATCCTAAATAAAACATAAAGGTTAAATCCGATCCGATCGGAACCTAATTACGTAAAATAAACTCCAGCATAAAGAAAAAATACACTACATCCATCTATTTCAAAACTCTCACAGCTTGACACGTGTACATTTTAAAAATAATCACTAAACGACAAAACAATAAAATTAAAGAACAATGGAACAAAAAAAATACACTAAATCTATATATTTTGACAACAGAAAAATACACTACCACTTTAATTAAAAAATGCCAATCCACTTGCTTCGATGTGACGTATTAAAATAATGCGATTTAATGACAGCGTGATACATGTATTTCTTTTTTTAATTATTTTTCGTTGGACCGTTGACTTTTTGGAACGAAAATTAAGCCTGGCGTGTTTTTTGGAACAAAAAATTGCACTACTGCCACCATTTTTGAATAGTGTCGGAACAAAAACATTAATAAAATAATAATATATTTACTATTCAAACTAATACACAAATAATAAATACACGGTTCGTTGATATGGCCATACATAATCATTACCTGCAGAGGGGTGTAACGGACTTTTTGCAAACTAATTAAATACTAATATAAATTGGACGACCCATAACGTGCCACGTCATTAACTCCCCGCCACATGTCGCCCTTTCCTTCCAGCGTACATACATGGAATGTATGCAAGACTCTTCCGAACGGAGATGAATAAGTTAAAGAAGAAAGTCATACTTGTCTACATTATAAAGGAGATGAATAAATTAAAGAAGAAAGCCAGAGTTGTCTACATTATAAAATAAGATTCAGAAGTCAATTTATTAACAAAAAATGATATAGCATGTAGGCTTCAAACAAAGGCTTTGTACCAAGGATTTTTTAGGAGCCAAAAATTCTCTTCAAGAATTAAAAAAAAGGGTAAAGCCCTCGTATGGCCCCTTAACTATGTCCAAAGTGCACGGGCCGCCCCTGATCTTCAAAATTACCCTTTTACGTTCCGTATCTTCACCATTTGTGACACCGTTAGCCCTTTTTTCATTTTTCTGTCAGTTGACCGTTAGTCAACGCCACATGGCGCCACATCAGTGCCACCTCAGTGCCAACTCAGCGCCACTTCAACATGAGGTCTTCAGAGTTTCCACGTCATTATTTTTTAATTTTTTTAAATTTCTTTTTAAATTTTTTTTTTACATTTTTTTTGTACTTTAATATATGCCTCCTTCCTTCAACCTCCCTCACACCAATCCGTTCTCTGCACCATCATTATCCATCGAACCCAAAATAGCTCACTCCAACCGGGTCTCACACCAAGCCGCTCTCTGCACAAGGAAACCGCCGTCCCTCATGGTCCCTTCTCTACCATCATCAACAAGCTTCGATACGCCATCAACAATTGAAGAAACTCAAGCTAAATCCAATGGCTAAAGAGTTCTTTCCTTCTTCGCATATTCGTGATCCATCGGGTCTTAACAATTTTGTTATTGTCTCACCTAATAAGATTTCAAACAACGATGATTCCCCGACTAATAACCGAAGGGTATTAAACACAATTCTTATTACGTTAATATTCTCTATTGGATTTGATTCTTGTTTGATAATTCAATGTTTCTTTATTGAGCTTCATATGTTTGTTAATATGATTTTAACATTTTTCTATATTTTGTTGTTTCCAGAGAATGAAAGTCCTAGAGGGGGGTGAATAGGATTACTAATAAGATTAATGCCTAATTAAAAATCTTTTGGACAATAATAAGTTTAAGAGAAAAACTTCTAAGTCAACTAATATATCAAACACTCATGGGATCATGCAAAGGATAAGTTAGAGGTTCGATATATAAGTTAAACAAGTAAATCGATTATCTATTCTCTTACTAATTTAGAAGACCAAAGTTTGATTAGCTAGAAAAACATAATCACGATATTCATACTAGTAAGCATATAATCAAAACTAAATAGTCATGAATTAGATAATCCTAAAAGACAATATTATCAAACTATTCATATAAGCATTTTATCAAGTAAAACGAGTTTCTTATCTCTTACTACTCTAGATGACAATATGTTAGATAAACTAGATAATCAATATCACAATATTCATACTAGCATATTATCAAACATATAAAGTGCGGAAAGTAAATAGAGTAGGGATAGAAAGATACACACGATTTATAGTGGTTCGGTTTCCCTACATCCACTACCTAAGGAAGCCTCCTTAGGATTTCAAGCTTTTCACTAAGCTCCCGTGTCTCTCTTAACCGGGTCGAGAACACAATAACCCTTACAACCTCTTCGATACCACGAAGGACAAACACTTGTGCTATCGCAACACAAGGACACCGAGTATACTCCCGATACTCAAACACTTGTGCTATCTCAACACAAGGACACCGAGTATACTACCGATACTCAAATTCTCTCTTAATCTATCTATTACAAGAACTAGACTTAAGAGGATAAATACAAAGTGTTTAAGGGGTGAAACTACTTTGCTAATGAACTCCTAAAGAGATGATATAACTATAAGCTTAATACTTCTCTTGAGTTGATAATAAATTTGAAGCTCCTTTGATTTACTCCTTGAATGAGTAGATATGACAATTATAGCTCTTGACACCTTCTTGGATGATAACAATTAAGCCCCTAAGTGTATATGGGTTGAAGGTATGTTTGTAGCCTTGAAAGACCTTCAATTTATAGCTGCAAAATGCTCCCAACGGTCATATGATTTGTCTCCAACGGATATATTAATATCCCCAACGGATCTATTCCTTTTGTCTTCATTTTGCTGCAGGAAACCCTAATCTGCGGTGCACCGCGGGGTTGGTGAGGTGCACCGCGGGGTTGGTGAGGTGCACCGCGGGTTTGGTGAGGTGCACCGCGCCAAGCTTGCTAAAATCACTTGCTCTCTGACGGGCTAGCCCCCTGGTCCGTGCCCTGGTCCGCACAACTGCGGTGTACCGTGCCCATAGTGCGGTGTACCGCACAAAAGGTCTAAAACACCTTTTAATGAGTATATCTTTCACTACGATGCTCGGATCAGAAAACCTTCTTCACGAGAATTGTTGGAAACATCATTCTAAGAAACTTTGTAGTTGATCACTAAAGCTAATTCTCAATGTACACAAAGATAAGGTTAAAAGTATTTGTATGAGAATTAGTTTCATAAGATATAACAATAAAGCTTTGATCTAAATGATAAAGATGTGCTTTTTGATGAATTAGAGTGCAAGATAGAATATGTATAACAAGAGTAATTAGCACACTAAACACAAGAGGATTTGTCACATTAAAACAACCTATTAAGGGAGGCTATATGCCAACAATCTCCCCCTTTTTGATGATGACAAATCCTTCACTAAAACACCTTAGGAATGATATGAAAGTTTAAGCACTAATGAAATTAAGCTCCCCCTCACAATAAGCATATAAGATTTGAGATGCATTTGTGAGTTATAAAGTGTGCAAGTTTTGAAAGTTTTAGTGTGCACATAATTCTCCCCCTTTGTCTTCATCAAAAAGACGGGGTTAATAATAACAACTACGAATAGAAGAGCTAAAACTCAAGTGAATAGATTTTGAAAAACAACATAGAGAGATCAAGGGTTAAAAGCATTTAAAACATTTTAATATTGAAATGCATAAAGATTAACAATGTAAAGCATGAATCAAGATGAAACAATGAGATAAGGGATAGAGACATTTTACCAACTTCTTGATTGATAGGTTTTCATCTTATAAGCTTTCTAACAACACAAACGATTAGTGCATTTATAAGATAAACGATTTGTGCAAACGATTAACCAAGCATTTTAGTTTTTAAAGATAATTTAAGAAAAACTCCCCCTCACAAAATGCATATAGTGTTTGTTTCAATTTTGTAAAAGTTTGACCAAAAATATCTCCCCTTTTTACCAATAAGAATATTTAAACCGATTTTAAGAAATCAAGGGGTAAATTTTCATCTTTGAAAAGTATAGGGGTCAATATGCATTTTTCAAAAGTTTAGGGACTAAATGCAATTTTGAAAAAACTTCAAGGACCTAAGTATAACTTTCTCAAGACAATAGGGACCTAGGTCTAATTTTCAAGCATAAGAAAGTTAAATGCAACTTGTTCAAACTATAGGGACCTCAAATTAATATCTTTCAACCTATAGGGATCACAAAGCAATAATTTCAACCAATAGGGACCACAATGCAAAATAAAACAATATCAAGGATAAATGATGCAATAGTACCTATATCATCAAGGAAAGAGTTAGCAACATCAACACAAAAATCCGAAGCATATAATTAAAGCAACTAAACATCAAATATCCGAAATTAAAACATAGCATACTAAACCAAATATCCAAATCATACCAAATAGCAATAAAATCCTAAATATCCAAAACATGGATCCAGGCGAAACCCTATTCCGCGGTGTACCGCGATTACTGTGCGGTGTACCGCACTGTAGAATATGTTTGCGAATAAACTGGGCGAAAGATAAAGAAAAATAACAAAGACAGAAACCCTGGATCCCGGTGTACCGCGGAGTGGTCCGGTGCACCGCAAAAACGTTCGACGAAGACACTAAGAACGGATTTTTAGAGTCGTTTAAAAAACTCCCGAAACTCATTCGAAACCTCCCCAATAGATTCGGAATGGTATAAAACTTACAAAATAAATTTTGATTTGAAAAGATACAACAAGGAAATCCCGAAAACAAATAAAACGATTTATTTCACAAATACCCCTATATTTTCCAAAAAGTACAAAAAGACCCAATGTAAAAACTAAGCAATTTTAAGCATGAAAAGGTCAAGTTATACAAGATATTTGCACAATAGGGAATAAACCATATAAGCACATACAACATATAGATAGTAAGGCTAAGCAAATTCATGCAAATGAGTTAATGACCAATAATGGATAAAATTCCCATAATTCTATGCATAAAGACATTTTTGAAATGCTATGGAAAATGCAAAAGATTATCGGAAAAATATTTTGAAAAGCAATTTCGTTAAAAACTCACCTATATGAAAATGCAAATTTGTGATCAAAGATAAATTAAGATTTGAAAGAGTAAACTAATATCTTTGATCTTTTTTCCTTTTATCAATCAATAGGCACTTTTAAAAGGATATAAAAACTAGTAAGAATAAAAAGTGCAATTTATAATCGTTGAGGGACTAAAAAGCAATTTCACATAGTAAGGACTAAAAATGCAATTTTTCAAAAATATGAACTAAGATGGCAAATATTACATGTGAAAGAATATGAAGTCCAAACTATGACACTTTGGAGAATTTAAAAACTATGAGGGGTCAAAGTGCAATTTTGAAAATTTTGGGGACTAAAATACAATTACCAAAATTCTAAGAGCTAAAGTGCAAAAACATCATTCATGAGAATTAGATGCAATAACACTAATAACATTAAAACAATGATTAGTATCACAAGATAATATCCAAAGATAAAACATGATAACAACAAACACAACTAATCAAATCA
This sequence comes from Nemophila menziesii, assembly GCA_029959085.1. Lineage (NCBI taxonomy): Eukaryota > Viridiplantae > Streptophyta > Magnoliopsida > Boraginales > Hydrophyllaceae > Nemophila > Nemophila menziesii. The sequence continues at coordinate 23,073,430 of JARWIR010000008.1, forward strand.
CAACCAAAACAAAATCATAAACACAAGCCATAAGGAGGAACGCAAAAATATATACGAGATAAAGAAAAGAAATCACCGGATTTTCCTTTTTCGAGATTTGAGCGTTCTTTCGTATATTAATTCTTCCATTTGTTTCCTCCAAGCCAAGAAACGATCACCTACAAGAAAATGGAGGTTGTGTAGAAAACAACTCTTCCAAAAGATTAAATTCCAAATCCTTTACTCTACTAACGGTTAAGCTATTCACGTAGAGTTAGGCTCTGATACCAATTGAAAGTCCTAGAGGGGGGTGAATAGGATTACTAATAAGATTAATGCCTAATTAAAAATCTTTTGGACAATAATAAGTTTAAGAGAAAAACTTCTAAGTCAACTAATATATCAAACACTCATGGGATCATGCAAAGGATAAGTTAGAGGTTCGATATATAAGTTAAACAAGTAAATCGATTATCTATTCTCTTACTAATTTAGAAGACCAAAGTTTGATTAGCTAGAAAAACATAATCACGATATTCATACTAGTAAGCATATAATCAAAACTAAATAGTCATGAATTAGATAATCCTAAAAGACAATATTATCAAACTATTCATATAAGCATTTTATCAAGTAAAACGAGTTTCTAATCTCTTACTACTCTAGATGACAATATGTTAGATAAACTAGATAATCAATATCACAATATTCATACTAGCATATTATCAAACATATAAAGTGCGGAAAGTAAATAGAGTAGGGATAGAAAGATACACACGATTTATAGTGGTTCGGTTTCCCTACATCCACTACCTAAGGAAGCCTCCTTAGGATTTCAAGCTTTTCACTAAGCTCCCGTGTCTCTCTTAACCGGGTCGAGAACACAATAACCCTTACAACCTCTTCGATACCACGAAGGACAAACACTTGTGCTATCGCAACACAAGGACACCGAGTATACTCCCGATACTCAAACACTTGTGCTATCTCAACACAAGGACACCGAGTATACTACCGATACTCAAATTCTCTCTTAATCTATCTATTACAAGAACTAGACTTAAGAGGATAAATACAAGTGTTTAAGGGGTGTAACTACTTTGCTAATGAACTCCTAAAGAGATGATATAACTATAAGCTTAATACTTCTCTTGAGTTGATAATAAATTTGAAGCTCCTTTGATTTACTCCTTGAATGAGTAGATATGACAATTATAGCTCTTGACACCTTCTTGGATGATAACAATTAAGCCCCTAAGTGTATATGGGTTGAAGGTATGTTTGTAGCCTTGAAAGACCTTCAATTTATAGCTGCAAAATGCTCCCAACGGTCATATGATTTGTCTCCAACGGATATATTAATATCCCCAACGGATCTATTCCTTTTGTCTTCATTTTGCTGCAGGAAACCCTAATCTGCGGTGCACCGCGGGGTTGGTGAGGTGCACCGCGGGGTTGGTGAGGTGCACCGCGGGTTTGGTGAGGTGCACCGCGCCAAGCTTGCTAAAATCACTTGCTCTCTGACGGGCTAGCCCCCTGGTCCGTGCCCTGGTCCGCACAACTGCGGTGTACCGTGCCCATAGTGCGGTGTACCGCACAAAAGGTCTAAAACACCTTTTAATGAGTATATCTTTCACTACGATGCTCGGATCAGAAAACCTTCTTCACGAGAATTGTTGGAAACATCATTCTAAGAAACTTTGTAGTTGATCACTAAAGCTAATTCTCAATGTACACAAAGATAAGGTTAAAAGTATTTGTATGAGAATTAGTTTCATAAGATATAACAATAAAGCTTTGATCTAAATGATAAAGATGTGCTTTTTGATGAATTAGAGTGCAAGATAGAATATGTATAACAAGAGTAATTAGCACACTAAACACAAGAGGATTTGTCACATTAAAACAACCTATTAAGGGAGGCTATATGCCAACAATCTCCCCCTTTTTGATGATGACAAATCCTTCACTAAAACACCTTAGGAATGATATGAAAGTTTAAGCACTAATGAAATTAAGCTCCCCCTCACAATAAGCATATAAGATTTGAGATGCATTTGTGAGTTATAAAGCGTGCAAGTTTTGAAAGTTTTAGTGTGCACATAATTCTCCCCCTTTGTCTTCATCAAAAAGACGGGGTTAATAATAACAACTACGAATAGAAGAGCTAAAACTCAAGTGAATAGATTTTGAAAAACAACATAGAGAGATCAAGGGTTAAAAGCATTTAAAACATTTTAATATTGAAATGCATAAAGATTAACAATGTAAAGCATGAATCAAGATGAAACAATGAGATAAGGGATAGAGACATTTTACCAACTTCTTGATTGATAGGTTTTCATCTTATAAGCTTTCTAACAACACAAACGATTAGTGCATTTATAAGATAAACGATTTGTGCAAACGATTAACCAAGCATTTTAGTTTTTAAAGATAATTTAAGAAAAACTCCCCCTCACAAAATGCATATAGTGTTTGTTTCAATTTTGTAAAAGTTTGACCAAAAATATCTCCCCTTTTTACCAATAAGAATATTTAAACCGATTTTAAGAAATCAAGGGGTAAATTTTCATCTTTGAAAAGTATAGGGGTCAATATGCATTTTTCAAAAGTTTAGGGACTAAATGCAATTTTGAAAAAACTTCAAGGACCTAAGTATAACTTTCTCAAGACAATAGGGACCTAGGTCTAATTTTCAAGCATAAGAAAGTTAAATGCAACTTGTTCAAACTATAGGGACCTCAAATTAATATCTTTCAACCTATAGGGATCACAAAGCAATAATTTCAACCAATAGGGACCACAATGCAAAATAAAACAATATCAAGGATAAATGATGCAATAGTACCTATATCATCAAGGAAAGAGTTAGCAACATCAACACAAAAATCCGAAGCATATAATTAAAGCAACTAAACATCAAATATCCGAAATTAAAACATAGCATACTAAACCAAATATCCAAATCATACCAAATAGCAATAAAATCCTAAATATCCAAAACATGGATCCAGGCGAAACCCTATTCCGCGGTGTACCGCGATTACTGTGCGGTGTACCGCACTGTAGAATATGTTTGCGAATAAACTGGGCGAAAGATAAAGAAAAATAACAAAGACAGAAACCCTGGATCCCGGTGTACCGCGGAGTGGTCCGGTGCACCGCAAAAACGTTCGACGAAGACACTAAGAACGGATTTTTAGAGTCGTTTAAAAAACTCCCGAAACTCATTCGAAACCTCCCCAATAGATTCGGAATGGTATAAAACTTACAAAATAAAGTTTGATTTGAAAAGATACAACAAGGAAATCCCGAAAACAAATAAAACGATTTATTTCACAAATACCCCTATATTTTCCAAAAAGTACAAAAAGACCCAATGTAAAAACTAAGCAATTTTAAGCATGAAAAGGTCAAGTTATACAAGATATTTGCACAATAGGGAATAAACCATATAAGCACATACAACATATAGATAGTAAGGCTAAGCAAATTCATGCAAATGAGTTAATGACCAATAATGGATAAAATTCCCATAATTCTATGCATAAAGACATTTTTGAAATGCTATGGAAAATGCAAAAGATTATCGGAAAAATATTTTGAAAAGCAATTTCGTTAAAAACTCACCTATATGAAAATGCAAATTTGTGATCAAAGATAAATTAAGATTTGAAAGAGTAAACTAATATCTTTGATCTTTTTTCCTTTTATCAATCAATAGGCACTTTTAAAAGGATATAAAAACTAGTAAGAATAAAAAGTGCAATTTATAATCGTTGAGGGACTAAAAAGCAATTTCACATAGTAAGGACTAAAAATGCAATTTTTCAAAAATATGAACTAAGATGGCAAATATTACATGTGAAAGAATATGAAGTCCAAACTATGACACTTTGGAGAATTTAAAAACTATGAGGGGTCAAAGTGCAATTTTGAAAATTTTGGGGACTAAAATACAATTACCAAAATTCTAAGAGCTAAAGTGCAAAAACATCATTCATGAGAATTAGATGCAATAACACTAATAACATTAAAACAATGATTAGTATCACAAGATAATATCCAAAGATAAAACATGATAACAACAAACACAACTAATCAAATCACAACCAAAACAAAATCATAAACACAAGCCATAAGGAGGAACGCAAAAATATATACGAGATAAAGAAAAGAAATCATCGGATTTTCCTTTTTCGAGATTTGAGCGTTCTTTCGTATATTAATTCTTCCATTTGTTTCCTCCAAGCCAAGAAACGATCACCTACAAGAAAATGGAGGTTGTGTAGAAAACAACTCTTCCAAAAGATTAAATTCCAAATCGTTTACTCTACTAACGGTTAAGCTATTCACGTAGAGTTAGGCTCTGATACCAATTGAAAGTCCTAGAGGGGGGTGAATAGGATTACTAATAAGATTAATGCCTAATTAAAAATCTTTTGGACAATAATAAGTTTAAGAGAAAAACTTCTAAGTCAACTAATATATCAAACACTCATGGGATCATGCAAAGGATAAGTTAGAGGTTCGATATATAAGTTAAACAAGTAAATCGATTATCTATTCTCTTACTAATTTAGAAGACCAAAGTTTGATTAGCTAGAAAAACATAATCACGATATTCATACTAGTAAGCATATAATCAAAACTAAATAGTCATGAATTAGATAATCCTAAAAGACAATATTATCAAACTATTCATATAAGCATTTTATCAAGTAAAACGAGTTTCTAATCTCTTACTACTCTAGATGACAATATGTTAGATAAACTAGATAATCAATATCACAATATTCATACTAGCATATTATCAAACATATAAAGTGCGGAAAGTAAATAGAGTAGGGATAGAAAGATACACACGATTTATAGTGGTTCGGTTTCCCTACATCCACTACCTAAGGAAGCCTCCTTAGGATTTCAAGCTTTTCACTAAGCTCCCGTGTCTCTCTTAACCGGGTCGAGAACACAATAACCCTTACAACCTCTTCGATACCACGAAGGACAAACACTTGTGCTATCGCAACACAAGGACACCGAGTATACTCCCGATACTCAAACACTTGTGCTATCTCAACAAAAGGACACCGAGTATACTACCGATACTCAAATTCTCTCTTAATCTATCTATTACAAGAACTAGACTTAAGAGGATAAATACAAAGTGTTTAAGGGGTGTAACTACTTTGCTAATGAACTCCTAAAGAGATGATATAACTATAAGCTTAATACTTCTCTTGAGTTGATAATAAATTTGAAGCTCCTTTGATTTACTCCTTGAATGAGTAGATATGACAATTATAGCTCTTGACACCTTCTTGGATGATAACAATTAAGCCCCTAAGTGTATATGGGTTGAAGGTATGTTTGTAGCCTTGAAAGACCTTCAATTTATAGCTGCAAAATGCTCCCAACGGTCATATGATTTGTCTCCAACGGATATATTAATATCCCCAACGGATCTATTCCTTTTGTCTTCATTTTGCTGCAGGAAACCCTAATCTGCGGTGCACCGCGGGGTTGGTGAGGTGCACCGCGGGGTTGGTGAGGTGCACCGCGGGTTTGGTGAGGTGCACCGCGCCAAGCTTGCTAAAATCACTTGCTCTCTGACGGGCTAGCCCCCTGGTCCGCACAACTGCGGTGTACCGTGCCCATAGTGCGGTGTACCGCACAAAAGGTCTAAAACACCTTTTAATGAGTATATCTTTCACTACGATGCTCGGATCAGAAAACCTTCTTCACGAGAATTGTTGGAAACATCATTCTAAGAAACTTTGTAGTTGATCACTAAAGCTAATTCTCAATGTACACAAAGATAAGGTTAAAAGTATTTGTATGAGAATTAGTTTCATAAGATATAACAATAAAGCTTTGATCTAAATGATTAAGATGTGCTTTTTGATGAATTAGAGTGCAAGATAGAATATGTATAACAAGAGTAATTAGCACACTAAACACAAGAGGATTTGTCACATTAAAACAACCTATTAAGGGAGGCTATATGCCAACAATCTCCCCCTTTTTGATGATGACAAATCCTTCACTAAAACACCTTAGGAATGATATGAAAGTTTAAGCACTAATGAAATTAAGCTCCCCCTCACAATAAGCATATAAGATTTGAGATGCATTTGTGAGTTATAAAGTGTGCAAGTTTTGAAAGTTTTAGTGTGCACATAATTCTCCCCCTTTGTCTTCATCAAAAAGACGGGGTTAATAATAACAACTACGAATAGAAGAGCTAAAACTCAAGTGAATAGATTTTGAAAAACAACATAGAGAGATCAAGGGTTAAAAGCATTTAAAACATTTTAATATTGAAATGCATAAAGATTAACAATGTAAAGCATGAATCAAGATGAAACAATGAGATAAGGGATAGAGACATTTTACCAACTTCTTGATTGATAGGTTTTCATCTTATAAGCTTTCTAACAACACAAACGATTAGTGCATTTATAAGATAAACGATTTGTGCAAACGATTAACCAAGCATTTTAGTTTTTAAAGATAATTTAAGAAAAACTCCCCCTCACAAAATGCATATAGTGTTTGTTTCAATTTTGTAAAAGTTTGACCAAAAATATCTCCCCTTTTTACCAATAAGAATATTTAAACCGATTTTAAGAAATCAAGGGGTAAATTTTCATCTTTGAAAAGTATAGGGGTCAATATGCATTTTTCAAAAGTTTAGGGACTAAATGCAATTTTGAAAAAACTTCAAGGACCTAAGTATAACTTTCTCAAGACAATAGGGACCTAGGTCTAATTTTCAAGCATAAGAAAGTTAAATGCAACTTGTTCAAACTATAGGGACCTCAAATTAATATCTTTCAACCTATAGGGATCACAAAGCAATAATTTCAACCAATAGGGACCACAATGCAAAATAAAACAATATCAAGGATAAATGATGCAATAGTACCTATATCATCAAGGAAAGAGTTAGCAACATCAACACAAAAATCCGAAGCATATAATTAAAGCAACTAAACATCAAATATCCGAAATTAAAACATAGCATACTAAACCAAATATCCAAATCATACCAAATAGCAATAAAATCCTAAATATCCAAAACATGGATCCAGGCGAAACCCTATTCCGCGGTGTACCGCGATTACTGTGCGGTGTACCGCACTGTAGAATATGTTTGCGAATAAACTGGGCGAAAGATAAAGAAAAATAACAAAGACAGAAACCCTGGATCCCGGTGTACCGCGGAGTGGTCCGGTGCACCGCAAAAACGTTCGACGAAGACACTAAGAACGGATTTTTAGAGTCGTTTAAAAAACTCCCGAAACTCATTCGAAACCTCCCCAATAGATTCGGAATGGTATAAAACTTACAAAATAAATTTTGATTTGAAAAGATACAACAAGGAAATCCCGAAAACAAATAAAACGATTTATTTCACAAATACCCCTATATTTTCCAAAAAGTACAAAAAGACCCAATGTAAAAACTAAGCAATTTTAAGCATGAAAAGGTCAAGTTATACAAGATATTTGCACAATAGGGAATAAACCATATAAGCACATACAACATATAGATAGTAAGGCTAAGCAAATTCATGCAAATGAGTTAATGACCAATAATGGATAAAATTCCCATAATTCTATGCATAAAGACATTTTTGAAATGCTATGGAAAATGCAAAAGATTATCGGAAAAATATTTTGAAAAGCAATTTCGTTAAAAACTCACCTATATGAAAATGCAAATTTGTGATCAAAGATAAATTTAGATTTGAAAGAGTAAACTAATATCTTTGATCTTTTTTCCTTTTATCAATCAATAGGCACTTTTAAAAGGATATAAAAACTAGTAAGAATAAAAAGTGCAATTTATAATCGTTGAGGGACTAAAAAGCAATTTCACATAGTAAGGACTAAAAATGCAATTTTTCAAAAATATGAACTAAGATGGCAAATATTACATGTGAAAGAATATGAAGTCCAAACTATGACACTTTGGAGAATTTAAAAACTATGAGGGGTCAAAGTGCAATTTTGAAAATTTTGGGGACTAAAATACAATTACCAAAATTCTAAGAGCTAAAGTGCAAAAACATCATTCATGAGAATTAGATGCAATAACACTAATAACATTAAAACAATGATTAGTATCACAAGATAATATCCAAAGATAAAACATGATAACAACAAACACAACTAATCAAATCACAACCAAAACAAAATCATAAACACAAGCCATAAGGAGGAACGCAAAAATATATACGAGATAAAGAAAAGAAATCACCGGATTTTCCTTTTTCGAGATTTGAGCGTTCTTTCGTATATTAATTCTTCCATTTGTTTCCTCCAAGCCAAGAAACGATCACCTACAAGAAAATGGAGGTTGTGTAGAAAACAACTCTTCCAAAAGATTAAATTCCAAATCGTTTACTCTACTAACGGTTAAGCTATTCACGTAGAGTTAGGCTCTGATACCAATTGAAAGTCCTAGAGGGGGGTGAATAGGATTACTAATAAGATTAATGCCTAATTAAAAATCTTTTGGACAATAATAAGTTTAAGAGAAAAACTTCTAAGTCAACTAATATATCAAACACTCATGGGATCATGCAAAGGATAAGTTAGAGGTTCGATATATAAGTTAAACAAGTAAATCGATTATCTATTCTCTTACTAATTTAGAAGACCAAAGTTTGATTAGCTAGAAAAACATAATCACGATATTCATACTAGTAAGCATATAATCAAAACTAAATAGTCATGAATTAGATAATCCTAAAAGACAATATTATCAAACTATTCATATAAGCATTTTATCAAGTAAAACGAGTTTCTAATCTCTTACTACTCTAGATGACAATATGTTAGATAAACTAGATAATCAATATCACAATATTCATACTAGAATATTATCAAACATATAAAGTGCGGAAAGTAAATAGAGTAGGGATAGAAAGATACACACGATTTATAGTGGTTCGGTTTCCCTACATCCACTACCTAAGGAAGCCTCCTTAGGATTTCAAGCTTTTCACTAAGCTCCCGTGTCTCTCTTAACCGGGTCGAGAACACAATAACCCTTACAACCTCTTCGATACCACGAAGGACAAACACTTGTGCTATCGCAACACAAGGACACCGAGTATACTCCCGATACTCAAACACTTGTGCTATCTCAACAGAAGGACACCGAGTATACTACCGATACTCAAATTCTCTCTTAATCTATCTATTACAAGAACTAGACTTAAGAGGATAAATACAAAGTGTTTAAGGGGTGTAACTACTTTGCTAATGAACTCCTAAAGAGATGATATAACTATAAGCTTAATACTTCTCTTGAGTTGATAATAAATTTGAAGCTCCTTTGATTTACTCCTTGAATGAGTAGATATGACAATTATAGCTCTTGACACCTTCTTGGATGATAACAATTAAGCCCCTAAGTGTATATGGGTTGAAGGTATGTTTGTAGCCTTGAAAGACCTTCAATTTATAGCTGCAAAATGCTCCCAACGGTCATATGATTTGTCTCCAACGGATATATTAATATCCCCAACGGATCTATTCCTTTTGTCTTCATTTTGCTGCAGGAAACCCTAATCTGCGGTGCACCGCGGGGTTGGTGAGGTGCACCGCGGGGTTGGTGAGGTGCACCGCGGGTTTGGTGAGGTGCACCGCGCCAAGCTTGCTAAAATCACTTGCTCTCTGACGGGCTAGCCCCCTGGTCCGTGCCCTGGTCCGCACAACTGCGGTGTACCGTGCCCATAGTGCGGTGTACCGCACAAAAGGTCTAAAACACCTTTTAATGAGTATATCTTTCACTACGATGCTCGGATCAGAAAACCTTCTTCACGAGAATTGTTGGAAACATCATTCTAAGAAACTTTGTAGTTGATCACTAAAGCTAATTCTCAATGTACACAAAGATAAGGTTAAAAGTATTTGTATGAGAATTAGTTTCATAAGATATAACAATAAAGCTTTGATCTAAATGATAAAGATGTGCTTTTTGATGAATTAGAGTGCAAGATAGAATATGTATAACAAGAGTAATTAGCACACTAAACACAAGAGGATTTGTCACATTAAAACAACCTATTAAGGGAGGCTATATGCCAACAATCTCCCCCTTTTTGATGATGACAAATCCTTCACTAAAACACCTTAGGAATGATATGAAAGTTTAAGCACTAATGAAATTAAGCTCCCCCTCACAATAAGCATATAAGATTTGAGATGCATTTGTGAGTTATAAAGCGTGCAAGTTTTGAAAGTTTTAGTGTGCACATAATTCTCCCCCTTTGTCTTCATCAAAAAGACGGGGTTAATAATAACAACTACGAATAGAAGAGCTAAAACTCAAGTGAATAGATTTTGAAAAACAACATAGAGAGATCAAGGGTTAAAAGCATTTAAAACATTTTAATATTGAAATGCATAAAGATTAACAATGTAAAGCATGAATCAAGATGAAACAATGAGATAAGGGATAGAGACATTTTACCAACTTCTTGATTGATAGGTTTTCATCTTATAAGCTTTCTAACAACACAAACGATTAGTGCATTTATAAGATAAACGATTTGTGCAAACGATTAACCAAGCATTTTAGTTTTTAAAGATAATTTAAGAAAAACTCCCCCTCACAAAATGCATATAGTGTTTGTTTCAATTTTGTAAAAGTTTGACCAAAAATATCTCCCCTTTTTACCAATAAGAATATTTAAACCGATTTTAAGAAATCAAGGGGTAAATTTTCATCTTTGAAAAGTATAGGGGTCAATATGCATTTTTCAAAAGTTTAGGGACTAAATGCAATTTTGAAAAAACTTCAAGGACCTAAGTATAACTTTCTCAAGACAATAGGGACCTAGGTCTAATTTTCAAGCATAAGAAAGTTAAATGCAACTTGTTCAAACTATAGGGACCTCAAATTAATATCTTTCAACCTATAGGGATCACAAAGCAATAATTTCAACCAATAGGGACCACAATGCAAAATAAAACAATATCAAGGATAAATGATGCAATAGTACCTATATCATCAAGGAAAGAGTTAGCAACATCAACACAAAAATCCGAAGCATATAATTAAAGCAACTAAACATCAAATATCCGAAATTAAAACATAGCATACTAAACCAAATATCCAAATCATACCAAATAGCAATAAAATCCTAAATATCCAAAACATGGATCCAGGCGAAACCCTATTCCGCGGTGTACCGCGATTACTGTGCGGTGTACCGCACTGTAGAATATGTTTGCGAATAAACTGGGCGAAAGATAAAGAAAAATAACAAAGACAGAAACCCTGGATCCCGGTGTACCGCGGAGTGGTCCGGTGCACCGCAAAAACGTTCGACGAAGACACTAAGAACGGATTTTTAGAGTCGTTTAAAAAACTCCCGAAACTCATTCGAAACCTCCCCAATAGATTCGGAATGGTATAAAACTTACAAAATAAATTTTGATTTGAAAAGATACAACAAGGAAATCCCGAAAACAAATAAAACGATTTATTTCACAAATACCCCTATATTTTCCAAAAAGTACAAAAAGACCCAATGTAAAAACTAAGCAATTTTAAGCATGAAAAGGTCAAGTTATACAAGATATTTGCACAATAGGGAATAAACCATATAAGCACATACAACATATAGATAGTAAGGCTAAGCAAATTCATGCAAATGAGTTAATGACCAATAATGGATAAAATTCCCATAATTCTATGCATAAAGACATTTTTGAAATGCTATGGAAAATGCAAAAGATTATCGGAAAAATATTTTGAAAAGCAATTTCGTTAAAAACTCACCTATATGAAAATGCAAATTTGTGATCAAAGATAAATTTAGATTTGAAAGAGTAAACTAATATCTTTGATCTTTTTTCCTTTTATCAATCAATAGGCACTTTTAAAAGGATATAAAAACTAGTAAGAATAAAAAGTGCAATTTATAATCGTTGAGGGACTAAAAAGCAATTTCACATAGTAAGGACTAAAAATGCAATTTTTCAAAAATATGAACTAAGATGGCAAATATTACATGTGAAAGAATATGAAGTCCAAACTATGACACTTTGGAGAATTTAAAAACTATGAGGGGTCAAAGTGCAATTTTGAAAATTTTGGGGACTAAAATACAATTACCAAAATTCTAAGAGCTAAAGTGCAAAAACATCATTCATGAGAATTAGATGCTGATGTCTCCTCATTTGTGATAGTAAAATACACTCATGAGACATCATTTTAGGCTTATTTATTAGTTTATAGGTTGATTTTAGCTTATTTTAGTGCACTTTCCTATTTTGAGTCTTGATTTGTAGAATTATTATTTTTAGAGCATATTGGGTTTAATTGTTTATTTAGTGTGAAGCTTTAAAGATAATTATGGAGATTAATTAGAGTCCAAGTCAAAGACTACAACTTATGGAAAGAGATATGCATGGAAATTGGAGATAGAAGGAAACTGAGTTCAATTAGGAAAAGGAAAAGCTGCCTAAATCTGGGATTCTGCAGAACACGTCTAAAGATTAGTGTTTTTACCTAAGAAATAGGCCGAATTTGGTAATTTCCTTCTAAAGGTCCTAGATAATTCTGTTGCGATTCTTTTGGTATCTTGTGGAGCAAAATCCGACCAATAACAAAGAAGTTATGACCAAAACAACGCAGCAGTGTTTATCTTACGAATTTGGGTTGGGCCAGGAGCCCATTACTTAAGTTTATCTCCAAGAAACGAATTAGGTCAACCTCTAACCTATAAATACAGCCTCTTAACACTCTTAAATCATCCTTGGCCAGACCCTAAGGCCAAGAGGAAGCTGCAACACAAGAGAAGAAGTCTGGAAGGAGCTGTGCAACAACTATGTCTCCTTCAACCTCTTATTTTGTAATTCGTTCTTCTTCTTTTCTTTGTATGAACTAATTCTCTTAGCTTAGGTTTTGCATATGTATAATCTATGAATTCTAATTCTTCTATCTAAGTTCTTTGGGAATTATATGTTTTAATCTGATATTAGCTACTTACCTTTATATTTGATTATGTGTTTTGATTTAATGATTGTTTTCCTTGCTAGTGCACGAGTATAGGATTACCTTAATAGTAGTTAGATGGTCACCTTGTAAGGGTGTTTAACTATTGAACCACCACATAACGTCTAGTGTCGATAGCAGTTCTGACAAAACATACTTCTAACTAGATAGTCATTAAGGTTTGTTTTAACCACCATATCACCAAGATTGCAGTATTTGCTTAGGGCCTTAGTGGCGTTTGATAACCCTATTTTAAATCACTTCTTGGTTGTGCCGTTGCCCCCTTAGTCGCTCTCAAGGTCTAAGGTAGTGGAATTTAGAATCCTGACTAAGTATACCAAGAGCTAATATTCTCCCTTATGAATTAGATTTAATAGATAGAATTAGAAGGATTAGTGCATACTAGTAAAACCTAAGTTATATCGTTCATACTATCTTCTTTTCTTTTCTGTTATTTATTTTCTGTCTTTAATTTAGTAGTTTAGTTTTCTTATTAAAAACCAAATAAATATTTATCTATCACTTCTTTCTACTTGCGTATTATCTTTCTCTCTTTAATATCTGCACTTGATAATTTGCATAAGTTCTCTCTAACTTTCGTCAGTCCCTGAGGAACGAATCTTCTTATCATTAAAACTTGCATACGTCCTGTAATACTTGCAGTACAGTGTTAGTTTAGGGTGTGTATTTGCACTTATTTATATCATTATTTTATCACACCTTAGGCCACACCAAGTTTTTGGCGCCGCTGCCGGGGACTACATCGTTAGTCCTTGTGCAATTATCTTGTGCTCATATTTTAGTTAGTTCTATTTTACGCTTTTCTTTTTAGTTTTTGTTTTACAGATTTTTTTAGGCGAGAGCAGATTTATTAGGAGATAAAGGTTTCGTGCTATTAGATCCTGAAGAAGCTAATTCAAGATGGAATCTCTAAAGCTCAAGGAGTTAAGCCGACAACTTGAGGAATTACGAGAACTATCGCAACAACTAGCTCGGAGGAATCTAGTACATACATCACCTTCATGTCCTAGTTGTGGAGCAAGAGATCACTCGTGGGGACGTTGCATGAACAATCCAGCCTCAATTTCCTTCATGCCTTATCAAAGAGACCATTATTATGATGGTTATTATCAATCTCAAGGAAATTACGCTGACTATCAACCCCCACAGAGTTACAATTGGGTCGGAGATCAACAGCCATGTCATTATGATAACCATTATCATGATGATTATTATCAACCACGACCACAAGCTTATTACCCTCCACAACCTATCTATCAAGAAGCGCCGATTTATAATGAAGCTTATCAAGAACCACTTCCTTATTCAATGCAGCAAAAACAACCTTCGAGTTTGAGTTCAAGTTTGGCTCGACTGATGCAAACACTTGATAATATAGAGAGTCGCCAGCAAGAATCCCAAGACTCGCAGAATGCGCTTATGGAGAAGTTGCAGAGAACGTCACAAAGGATGAATGAAACTCTAATCCCTGCAGAAAGGCAACTCCAAAGTGATAATACTGCTCTAGAAAACAAAGTTTGTCATGCAGTTGAATTAGAAAGTGGAAAACAACTACCTCCACCAAGACCAGAACCAGAACCAGTCCCTATTCCAGATCAGAGGGGGGAAGAAGCAACAGAAGATAAGGTCGAAGAGGTAGTTGAACAAGAACGTGTCCAAGAGAAGACACCAGAAAAGAAAGAGAGCCCAGTGGTAACCAATACATGTCCTCCTCCACCATTCCCTTCACATGTCAGAAAGGACAATGACCTGGAATTCAAGAAGTTCGTTGACATGATGAACAAATTAAAGAACAGCAGCCCGTTTGTAGAAGCTCTCACAAGTATGTCAAAATACGGTCAATTCATGAAGGACATTCTTTCTAACAAACGAAGATTCGAGATGAATGGATTACCAGAGGAGTGTAATGCTACACTTGGAATTGAGTTACCACCTATTCCCACGACATCTTGGATGGCACCATCCATGATTATAAAGAATCGAGCTGAAAAGTTCGTGGGAATTAAAGGCAAAGGGTGGAAATTTCGTCATCCTTAATCGAGGTAACACGTCTAACTTTGAAAGACGTTAAACAAAAGTGCTGTACGGGAGACAACCCGTAATTTCTTTTATGTTTTTACGTTTTTAGTTTTTTAATTTATGTTTAGATGATTTAATTTTAGTTGATATTGCATATTTGAGGAAGGTATTAGTGTTTTTGATGATTAGGTATTGGAGAAATCGAGTTAGGGAAGCGAGCAAAGTTTTCGGAACGGAGAAACTTCAGCAAGCCATATCTTTGCGCTCGGATATCGGAATCAGGTGATTTTTGAGCCTAAACTGCATAACTTTTCGAGATCTAGCTGCTGGGGAGGTTTTTGCCACGTGCGGTACACCGGACCTCAGCCGCGGTGCACCGCGTGGTCAAAAACCCGTACTACGGGTTGCTACCGCGGGTTTGATCCAGAAACGAAAAAAAAAATAGCTGATGGGTCCGGTATACCGGACCCTATACCGCGCCATGCACCGCACAAACACGTGCCACGGGGTCCTACCACGGGTTTTTTGACGTAGGAGGCGCGGTATACCCCGCGGTACACCCCATGGTCCGCAGGGGTAGTCCGCACGAGCCGCCAGAGAGAGAAAAGAAAGGGTTTCAAGGTTATATGAAGATCTAAAGCTTATTATTCCGAATTTATTAAACCTTAAACCTCTTTCTTCTCTCCAAAACTCTCCTAACTCCATTGAGCTCATAAAAACCTTCACCAATCATCAAAACACTACCCAATTACCATGAAAACACATCCAATTCATTCTCCACATCATTACAAGGAAGATTCAACCACCTATATCATCCCAAAACACCTTGAATCCAAGAATCAAAAGCTTAAATTTCAGAATTTCATCCTACAATTTCTTAAATCCAAACCAATCCATGAATAATCCATCTTACCCACATAGAGAATCATCATCAAATCACCTTTCCTAACCCAATTTAAGCTTGTACAACCAATAATCAAGAGTTTCAAATTTCAAGAGTGGTTAAAGCTTTGAGTTGGGGGTCAATTGAGATGATTAAGAGAACATGAACATTATCTACTGTATGGGAGATGAAGAAATCAAGGTGTTGGATTTAATTGAGAAGAAATCAAGTGAGACAAGTCCTAGTTCCAATTCAATGGGTAAAGCAAGTCAAGAGAAGAGAGGTTAGCTAGCTGTGTTTTGATTCAATGAGCAAAAGGGTTCCAAATTTAGTGAAGAAGACAACACGACCTCTCTAGATCAAAGACCTTATACCCAAGAGAAAAAGAGAAAGCTTCAATGGCCATGATAGCTTCTCCAAGGAAACAATTAAAGGAACTACCTTTTTCTTATAAGAAAGTATTTAAAGAAGACGTTGAAGGAGAATACAAGAAGATTCATGGAGATTTGGAATGCTTGGGTTGTTTGTGAATTGTAATGTGTGAGGAGAAGAAGAATATGTGGCACAGTTGATCTATGAGGAGGTGATACGAATCTTCGATCTCTCCCATGACGTTATTTAATGCAATATCCTATTATGATCACGTGTCTTGAACGAAAAGCGAGTAAGAAGATGGGTGAAGAAGATACATTAGATTTAATCCGAGTATCAACAAGGCGAGGTAAAAGCCTCGAAGAGTATGTTTTCTTTCTTCCCTACCATTTCTTTATGTGCAATATGTATGCTAATTTTAAATTTTATTTTTCTTGAGTCTTTTTCGAGTCGTGGGGACACGGCTCATTTTTGAGTTGGGGGTGGGGATTCGTTGTCCTCATCTTCCTTTTTGTTTTTTTCATAAAATTTAAAATTTTTTGGGTTGAATTAGGCATAGAATATCTTTGAATGTACCTAATTGAGCATGATTTTATTAAGTTAATGATAGTAAGTAGTATGCTTTTGAAAGATGTCATAAGTTTGTTTAGATGCATGTATGAAAACAGGAAATAAAAGATAGAAAAGTTAATGAGCAATGCTAAGAAGTATGTTGAAACTTAGGAATAGTTATTTGGTGTGTAGAACGTGAGGTTTAAAATTAGTTGAAAAACCCACTTGTCTATGAACTAATAGTGAAAAAGTAACAAAATCAGGTAGTTAGAAAAATGAATAAGGCAGTTCTTTCATGATTAAAACACTTGAAGCCTTTATACTTTCTCACCCTTTTATTTGATTATTTGTATTTATCCGTCTTAGCCCCTCTGAGCCTTTCTAAAGCCTTTTTATTGAAACACATTATAATCCATACCCTAGTTTTAGGACTTATCTATATGACCCGCACTCGAATCGCAAAACCTGAGACAAACTCGTTTTAGAGCTTGAGTTTGGGGTGGTGGGTTTCATCATTTGGGAACATTGGGATTTGGAATTGTAATTGTGAAATTATTGATGATGAAATTGTTATTATTGTAACCCTTTGCCGGGGTAATAGTGAATGAAAAAGAAGCTACGAGCTAAATTTGCCAACAAGGGCATTAAAAAGAGAGAATATATATATGAAAAAAAAATAGCGTGATATCTCGAACATCAAAAAGAGAGTCATAGCTATACAAAAGGAAAAATTGATATGAAAGGAATATATATTCGGATCGGCAAAGTGGAATTTGTATATCATCATAAAAGGTTTATTTGGGATTATTGGGGATGCAAATCAAAAGCATCAATAAATTGGGTTGAGTGAGAACATCTTCGAGTGAAAACTCAAGCTCTAGGGCGATTCGTTGATGGCTAGTGAGGAGAGAGCCAAAAGCTCACTTTTCATTATCCAAATATACCACACCCGTCCTTAAGCCAAGTTATAACCCAAGACCTTAGGATTTCTAACTGTTAGATGGAGAAACAATTGAGCTATTAGGTAGTAGGTAAGTGGACCATTGGATGCTGTATTTGGGACCTATGAACAACCTATAGCCATTAACCTGAACTAAGTTATCACCCTCTCCTTCTAGCATTGCGAAATTAATCTGGACTTGAATTTATGGATTGTTGATTACATGTATATTAAGCATATTTGTGCATTATTTCTTGAGCATCACTACATGAGACTTTTTAGATTTTTGCTCTAGGATCATTCATTATGTTCTATTCTTATTCTCCTCCTATTTCTTCTTCTTGACTACCCTACTGTTCTTTACTTTTATTGTATCGGGACGATACAACTTTGAGTTGGGGGTCTTGATGTCTCCTCATTTGTGATAGTAAAATACACTCATGAGACATCATTTTAGGCTTATTTATTAGTTTATAGGTTGATTTTAGCTTATTTTAGTGCACTTTCCTATTTTGAGTCTTGATTTGTAGAATTATTATTTTTAGAGCATATTGGGTTTAATTGTTTATTTAGTGTGAAGCTTTAAAGATAATTATGGAGATTAATTAGAGTCCAAGTCAAAGACTACAACTTATGGAAAGAGATATGCATGGAAATTGGAGATAGAAGGAAACTGAGTTCAATTAGGAAAAGGAAAAGCTGCCTAAATCTGGGATTCTGCAGAACACGTCTAAAGATTAGTGTTTTTACCTAAGAAATAGGCCGAATTTGGTAATTTCCTTCTAAAGGTCCTAGATAATTCTGTTGCGATTCTTTTGGTATCTTGTGGAGCAAAATCCGACCAATAACAAAGAAGTTATGACCAAAACAACGCAGCAGTGTTTATCTTACGAATTTGGGTTGGGCCAGGAGCCCATTACTTAAGTTTATCTCCAAGAAACGAATTAGGTCAACCTCTAACCTATAAATACAGCCTCTTAACACTCTTAAATCATCCTTGGCCAGACCCTAAGGCCAAGAGGAAGCTGCAACACAAGAGAAGAAGTCTGGAAGGAGCTGTGCAACAACTATGTCTCCTTCAACCTCTTATTTTGTAATTCGTTCTTCTTCTTTTCTTTGTATGAACTAATTCTCTTAGCTTAGGTTTTGCATATGTATAATCTATGAATTCTAATTCTTCTATCTAAGTTCTTTGGGAATTATATGTTTTAATCTGATATTAGCTACTTACCTTTATATTTGATTATGTGTTTTGATTTAATGATTGTTTTCCTTGCTAGTGCACGAGTATAGGATTACCTTAATAGTAGTTAGATGGTCACCTTGTAAGGGTGTTTAACTATTGAACCACCACATAACGTCTAGTGTCGATAGCAGTTCTGACAAAACATACTTCTAACTAGATAGTCATTAAGGTTTGTTTTAACCACCATATCACCAAGATTGCAGTATTTGCTTAGGGCCTTAGTGGCGTTTGATAACCCTATTTTAAATCACTTCTTGGTTGTGCCGTTGCCCCCTTAGTCGCTCTCAAGGTCTAAGGTAGTGGAATTTAGAATCCTGACTAAGTATACCAAGAGCTAATATTCTCCCTTATGAATTAGATTTAATAGATAGAATTAGAAGGATTAGTGCATACTAGTAAAACCTAAGTTATATCGTTCATACTATCTTCTTTTCTTTTCTGTTATTTATTTTCTGTCTTTAATTTAGTAGTTTAGTTTTCTTATTAAAAACCAAATAAATATTTATCTATCACTTCTTTCTACTTGCGTATTATCTTTCTCTCTTTAATATCTGCACTTGATAATTTGCATAAGTTCTCTCTAACTTTCGTCAGTCCCTGAGGAACGAATCTTCTTATCATTAAAACTTGCATACGTCCTGTAATACTTGCAGTACAGTGTTAGTTTAGGGTGTGTATTTGCACTTATTTATATCATTATTTTATCACACCTTAGGCCACACCAGATGCAATAACACTAATAACATTAAAACAATGATTAGTATCACAAGATAATATCCAAAGATAAAACATGATAACAACAAACACAACTAATCAAATCACAACCAAAACAAAATCATAAACACAAGCCATAAGGAGGAACGCAAAAATATATACGAGATAAAGAAAAGAAATCACCGGATTTTCCTTTTTCGAGATTTGAGCGTTCTTTCGTATATTAATTCTTCCATTTGTTTCCTCCAAGCCAAGAAACGATCACCTACAAGAAAATGGAGGTTGTGTAGAAAACAACTCTTCCAAAAGATTAAATTCCAAATCGTTTACTCTACTAACGGTTAAGCTATTCACGTAGAGTTAGGCTCTGATACCAATTGAAAGTCCTAGAGGGGGGTGAATAGGATTACTAATAAGATTAATGCCTAATTAAAAATCTTTTGGACAATAATAAGTTTAAGAGAAAAACTTCTAAGTCAACTAATATATCAAACACTCATGGGATCATGCAAAGGATAAGTTAGAGGTTCGATATATAAGTTAAACAAGTAAATCGATTATCTATTCTCTTACTAATTTAGAAGACCAAAGTTTGATTAGCTAGAAAAACATAATCACGATATTCATACTAGTAAGCATATAATCAAAACTAAATAGTCATGAATTAGATAATCCTAAAAGACAATATTATCAAACTATTCATATAAGCATTTTATCAAGTAAAACGAGTTTCTAATCTCTTACTACTCTAGATGACAATATGTTAGATAAACTAGATAATCAATATCACAATATTCATACTAGCATATTATCAAACATATAAAGTGCGGAAAGTAAATAGAGTAGGGATAGAAAGATACACACGATTTATAGTGGTTCGGTTTCCCTACATCCACTACCTAAGGAAGCCTCCTTAGGATTTCAAGCTTTTCACTAAGCTCCCGTGTCTCTCTTAACCGGGTCGAGAACACAATAACCCTTACAACCTCTTCGATACCACGAAGGACAAACACTTGTGCTATCGCAACACAAGGACACCGAGTATACTCCCGATACTCAAACACTTGTGCTATCTCAACAGAAGGACACCGAGTATACTACCGATACTCAAATTCTCTCTTAATCTATCTATTACAAGAACTAGACTTAAGAGGATAAATACAAAGTGTTTAAGGGGTGTAACTACTTTGCTAATGAACTCCTAAAGAGATGATATAACTATAAGCTTAATACTTCTCTTGAGTTGATAATAAATTTGAAGCTCCTTTGATTTACTCCTTGAATGAGTAGATATGACAATTATAGCTCTTGACACCTTCTTGGATGATAACAATTAAGCCCCTAAGTGTATATGGGTTGAAGGTATGTTTGTAGCCTTGAAAGACCTTCAATTTATAGCTGCAAAATGCTCCCAACGGTCATATGATTTGTCTCCAACGGATATATTAATATCCCCAACGGATCTATTCCTTTTGTCTTCATTTTGCTGCAGGAAACCCTAATCTGCGGTGCACCGCGGGGTTGGTGAGGTGCACCGCGGGGTTGGTGAGGTGCACCGCGGGTTTGGTGAGGTGCACCGCGCCAAGCTTGCTAAAATCACTTGCTCTCTGACGGGCTAGCCCCCTGGTCCGTGCCCTGGTCCGCACAACTGCGGTGTACCGTGCCCATAGTGCGGTGTACCGCACAAAAGGTCTAAAACACCTTTTAATGAGTATATCTTTCACTACGATGCTCGGATCAGAAAACCTTCTTCACGAGAATTGTTGGAAACATCATTCTAAGAAACTTTGTAGTTGATCACTAAAGCTAATTCTCAATGTACACAAAGATAAGGTTAAAAGTATTTGTATGAGAATTAGTTTCATAAGATATAACAATAAAGCTTTGATCTAAATGATAAAGATGTGCTTTTTGATGAATTAGAGTGCAAGATAGAATATGTATAACAAGAGTAATTAGCACACTAAACACAAGAGGATTTGTCACATTAAAACAACCTATTAAGGGAGGCTATATGCCAACAATTCTCCCCCTTTTTGATGATGACAAATCCTTCACTAAAACACCTTAGGAATGATATGAAAGTTTAAGCACTAATGAAATTAAGCTCCCCCTCACAAT
The DNA here is from genome assembly GCA_029959085.1 of Nemophila menziesii. Classification (NCBI taxonomy): domain Eukaryota; kingdom Viridiplantae; phylum Streptophyta; class Magnoliopsida; order Boraginales; family Hydrophyllaceae; genus Nemophila; species Nemophila menziesii. The sequence continues at coordinate 23,095,300 of JARWIR010000008.1, forward strand.
AAGCATATAAGATTTGAGATGCATTTGTGAGTTATAAAGCGTGCAAGTTTTGAAAGTTTTAGTGTGCACATAATTCTCCCCCTTTGTCTTCATCAAAAAGACGGGGTTAATAATAACAACTACGAATAGAAGAGCTAAAACTCAAGTGAATAGATTTTGAAAAACAACATAGAGAGATCAAGGGTTAAAAGCATTTAAAACATTTTAATATTGAAATGCATAAAGATTAACAATGTAAAGCATGAATCAAGATGAAACAATGAGATAAGGGATAGAGACATTTTACCAACTTCTTGATTGATAGGTTTTCATCTTATAAGCTTTCTAACAACACAAACGATTAGTGCATTTATAAGATAAACGATTTGTGCAAACGATTAACCAAGCATTTTAGTTTTTAAAGATAATTTAAGAAAAACTCCCCCTCACAAAATGCATATAGTGTTTGTTTCAATTTTGTAAAAGTTTGACCAAAAATATCTCCCCTTTTTACCAATAAGAATATTTAAACCGATTTTAAGAAATCAAGGGGTAAATTTTCATCTTTGAAAAGTATAGGGGTCAATATGCATTTTTCAAAAGTTTAGGGACTAAATGCAATTTTGAAAAAACTTCAAGGACCTAAGTATAACTTTCTCAAGACAATAGGGACCTAGGTCTAATTTTCAAGCATAAGAAAGTTAAATGCAACTTGTTCAAACTATAGGGACCTCAAATTAATATCTTTCAACCTATAGGGATCACAAAGCAATAATTTCAACCAATAGGGACCACAATGCAAAATAAAACAATATCAAGGATAAATGATGCAATAGTACCTATATCATCAAGGAAAGAGTTAGCAACATCAACACAAAAATCCGAAGCATATAATTAAAGCAACTAAACATCAAATATCCGAAATTAAAACATAGCATACTAAACCAAATATCCAAATCATACCAAATAGCAATAAAATCCTAAATATCCAAAACATGGATCCAGGCGAAACCCTATTCCGCGGTGTACCGCGATTACTGTGCGGTGTACCGCACTGTAGAATATGTTTGCGAATAAACTGGGCGAAAGATAAAGAAAAATAACAAAGACAGAAACCCTGGATCCCGGTGTACCGCGGAGTGGTCCGGTGCACCGCAAAAACGTTCGACGAAGACACTAAGAACGGATTTTTAGAGTCGTTTAAAAAACTCCCGAAACTCATTCGAAACCTCCCCAATAGATTCGGAATGGTATAAAACTTACAAAATAAATTTTGATTTGAAAAGATACAACAAGGAAATCCCGAAAACAAATAAAACGATTTATTTCACAAATACCCCTATATTTTCCAAAAAGTACAAAAAGACCCAATGTAAAAACTAAGCAATTTTAAGCATGAAAAGGTCAAGTTATACAAGATATTTGCACAATAGGGAATAAACCATATAAGCACATACAACATATAGATAGTAAGGCTAAGCAAATTCATGCAAATGAGTTAATGACCAATAATGGATAAAATTCCCATAATTCTATGCATAAAGACATTTTTGAAATGCTATGGAAAATGCAAAAGATTATCGGAAAAATATTTTGAAAAGCAATTTCGTTAAAAACTCACCTATATGAAAATGCAAATTTGTGATCAAAGATAAATTAAGATTTGAAAGAGTAAACTAATATCTTTGATCTTTTTTCCTTTTATCAATCAATAGGCACTTTTAAAAGGATATAAAAACTAGTAAGAATAAAAAGTGCAATTTATAATCGTTGAGGGACTAAAAAGCAATTTCACATAGTAAGGACTAAAAATGCAATTTTTCAAAAATATGAACTAAGATGGCAAATATTACATGTGAAAGAATATGAAGTCCAAACTATGACACTTTGGAGAATTTAAAAACTATGAGGGGTCAAAGTGCAATTTTGAAAATTTTGGGGACTAAAATACAATTACCAAAATTCTAAGAGCTAAAGTGCAAAAACATCATTCATGAGAATTAGATGCAATAACACTAATAACATTAAAACAATGATTAGTATCACAAGATAATATCCAAAGATAAAACATGATAACAACAAACACAACTAATCAAATCACAACCAAAACAAAATCATAAACACAAGCCATAAGGAGGAACGCAAAAATATATACGAGATAAAGAAAAGAAATCACCGGATTTTCCTTTTTCGAGATTTGAGCGTTCTTTCGTATATTAATTCTTCCATTTGTTTCCTCCAAGCCAAGAAACGATCACCTACAAGAAAATGGAGGTTGTGTAGAAAACAACTCTTCCAAAAGATTAAATTCCAAATCGTTTACTCTACTAACGGTTAAGCTATTCACGTAGAGTTAGGCTCTGATACCAATTGAAAGTCCTAGAGGGGGGTGAATAGGATTACTAATAAGATTAATGCCTAATTAAAAATCTTTTGGACAATAATAAGTTTAAGAGAAAAACTTCTAAGTCAACTAATATATCAAACACTCATGGGATCATGCAAAGGATAAGTTAGAGGTTCGATATATAAGTTAAACAAGTAAATCGATTATCTATTCTCTTACTAATTTAGAAGACCAAAGTTTGATTAGCTAGAAAAACATAATCACGATATTCATACTAGTAAGCATATAATCAAAACTAAATAGTCATGAATTAGATAATCCTAAAAGACAATATTATCAAACTATTCATATAAGCATTTTATCAAGTAAAACGAGTTTCTAATCTCTTACTACTCTAGATGACAATATGTTAGATAAACTAGATAATCAATATCACAATATTCATACTAGCATATTATCAAACATATAAAGTGCGGAAAGTAAATAGAGTAGGGATAGAAAGATACACACGATTTATAGTGGTTCGGTTTCCCTACATCCACTACCTAAGGAAGCCTCCTTAGGATTTCAAGCTTTTCACTAAGCTCCCGTGTCTCTCTTAACCGGGTCGAGAACACAATAACCCTTACAACCTCTTCGATACCACGAAGGACAAACACTTGTGCTATCGCAACACAAGGACACCGAGTATACTCCCGATACTCAAACACTTGTGCTATCTCAACAGAAGGACACCGAGTATACTACCGATACTCAAATTCTCTCTTAATCTATCTATTACAAGAACTAGACTTAAGAGGATAAATACAAAGTGTTTAAGGGGTGTAACTACTTTGCTAATGAACTCCTAAAGAGATGATATAACTATAAGCTTAATACTTCTCTTGAGTTGATAATAAATTTGAAGCTCCTTTGATTTACTCCTTGAATGAGTAGATATGACAATTATAGCTCTTGACACCTTCTTGGATGATAACAATTAAGCCCCTAAGTGTATATGGGTTGAAGGTATGTTTGTAGCCTTGAAAGACCTTCAATTTATAGCTGCAAAATGCTCCCAACGGTCATATGATTTGTCTCCAACGGATATATTAATATCCCCAACGGATCTATTCCTTTTGTCTTCATTTTGCTGCAGGAAACCCTAATCTGCGGTGCACCGCGGGGTTGGTGAGGTGCACCGCGGGGTTGGTGAGGTGCACCGCGGTTTGGTGAGGTGCACCGCGCCAAGCTTGCTAAAATCACTTGCTCTCTGACGGGCTAGCCCCCTGGTCCGTGCCCTGGTCCGCACAACTGCGGTGTACCGTGCCCATAGTGCGGTGTACCGCACAAAAGGTCTAAAACACCTTTTAATGAGTATATCTTTCACTACGATGCTCGGATCAGAAAACCTTCTTCACGAGAATTGTTGGAAACATCATTCTAAGAAACTTTGTAGTTGATCACTAAAGCTAATTCTCAATGTACACAAAGATAAGGTTAAAAGTATTTGTATGAGAATTAGTTTCATAAGATATAACAATAAAGCTTTGATCTAAATGATTAAGATGTGCTTTTTGATGAATTAGAGTGCAAGATAGAATATGTATAACAAGAGTAATTAGCACACTAAACACAAGAGGATTTGTCACATTAAAACAACCTATTAAGGGAGGCTATATGCCAACAGAGAATACTTACTTTGTTTCGGTAATGAAATTGAATATTACAAGGAATAACAGGTTATATGATATTGGATAATTCAAGGTCTTTATTTCTCTTTTGCTTTTACTTGAGTTTCGTATAGTAAATTTTGCGTTTTACATCCTCCACAATGTGATGAATATTCACAAGGGGCTGTTACATAATCCCAATGAGGTGTTATTGTTTTCACCTTTTTTACCTGTTTTTCATTACATCACTAATTATTTCTATGTATTATTACAATTAATTGCATTATTGATCCCTGATCATGTGGAAATAATTATAATCAGGGTAGAAAAGATTGAATGGTCGAGTCTTTAGGGCTCAAAGAGAAGATAGTATTAGACGAACTGTCTATGTTTCAGACCTTGATCAAAATGTAAGTAAAATTCAAATTTTAATTTAATTTAATTCAATATATTAATTTCTATTTAAATGGGTTACTGAAGAGCGCCTCGCTGGATTATTTTGTGCTTATGGACAAGTAAGTTAGTTTTGTTTTACCCATTTAGTCCTTTATCTTTAACATTTTTGACACTTTAGTCCCTTGCTTTTCCAGGTAGTTGATTGTCGAGTATGTGGTGATCCTCATTCACGCCTTCGATTTGCCTTTATTGAGTTTGCAGATGAGTGTAAGTGAATATTAATTTTCAATTATTTTGTTTCACTTTTTAATGACATGGCAAGGTTATTTAATGTTTATATAGATTCGGCAAATGGAGCTCTTTCACTTTCCGGAACAATCTTGAGAATTAACGAATATTATTGATATTATTTCAGTTGAAGCCTAGCTTGGACAAAGAAAAAGATACCATGGCTGGAATAATGGGTTTGATGAAGGTATCTGAGTTTTTTTTATAGTTATTTTGCTTAGTATAGGGACTTATATTGCAAATATAGAAGAAGTAGGGGGAGAATATAATTTCTGAGTATATTTTTAATTTGCAGAATATGTATGAGGATGGTGATGAAGATATGAAACAAACTATTGCGAAAGCATGGACAGATGCTAGATCTGGGAAAGCAACTGATCCCATGAAGAACTTTAGTTGATGATTTAATGATGTCATAGATGGAAACTATTTAAGTTTTTTTTATTGTGTCTAAGAGTTGTGTTTCTTGCTTAGTTAGCTATATGGAAGTAACGCAAAACTAAATCTATTAAATCTGCAGATAACAATGAATTTGTATGTCTCAATTTTAATGCGATTTACAAATAACAGAGAAATTAAATTATTGATATATTAATTAATAAGTAAAACTTTAAGTACAAATAGTGTATTGAAGCTCTTCTTTTTGTTTGTTTGAATATTCATTAATAGAAATGGGGCATTCTCTGCACATTCTATGTGCACATGGAGTAAGTACAGGATCATCAGCTGATTCCATACAAATGGGGCATTCTGTATTTTCTCCATTCTTTAGACCCTCAACAACTTCTATATATGCTCGAGTTGGGGCTTTTTTAGGACCTTCTAATGAAAAAAATGAGTGAGCAAATCTTATCACAATGATCATCATCACTAAATTTTCAAACTACACCAGTTACATACACATATAACAATGAAAACATGACAAACCGAAGCAACAAAAAAACCAGATCCACAAGATCAAACTCAATAAGAAAACACAAATATTCATCATCTGGCTAATAAAGTAAAGCATAAGTTTAATAACTTAGTATTAGGTACCCCTAGATAAGACATATAATAAGTTTATTGCCAATATTCTGCAATTAAACATAAAATAACAAACACCCACAGATAGATAGATAGATAGATAAAATGTCGAGCATTAATAAACAGTAGAAAAACAGTTACGTAATAATTCAAAGTCTAAAACATGTTTAAAAGCTTGAGCTAGAGTAAGATTCTCTCTGGAATGAGGGTGAGTTGTCAAGTAGGGCGAGCTCTTTTGTTGTTGCACAAAGGACACTTATACTTCTTAAATTGTTCAGCTTGAGCAGGTGTAACTTTAACACAATCACCATGAAACCACCTTTCACAAATGTCACAACAAATCCAAAACTCATCAGAAGCATTACTTTCACCACATGCTCCACATAATGTCTCACCATGCTCTTCATCTTCCTCTTCACCTACCTCTGATTCACCACCGTATTTCATCCCTGAACCTCCTCTCGAGTTTGACTGTTTCCCCTGTCCCTCACTTCCTCTCTGCTCATCTCAAATTACAATAAATTAATTAAAATGAATTTCTTTTTTCTTTTTAAATAAGATTTTACTACCTTGGTGTTTGAGTTTGAGTTTGACTTTGACTTGGATTTGTTAACACGCTGATTTGAAACAGAAGACTTCTCTTTAGTTTGTTTCTTAGCAGTTCCGTTCACAACCTCGACCACAGTTGGGAGATCGTTTATCATGCTAAAGAGACGTTTCCTGAGTTTAACAAAATTAAATAATTATTAATATTTATTTAATCTGATCAAAAGGAAAGGGAAAAAGAATATATATACCTGTCGCAATAGTTAAGGGGCCATACGAGGGCTTTACCTAAAAAAAAATGTCTATTAAGGATTCAAGTCTTCAAATAGAGCTAACACAGGGTTATTGAGGGGTTATCTTATTGTGTGATATAACTCAAGAGTTGCTATTTTATCTTATTATCTTATTCGATCCCAGGACCTCTTGGTCTCTGCGGAGTAACCTAACCACTAGGCCAACTATCAATCTCAAATATATATATTTTTCATGTATAATAAAGAATTTTTACTTTTTCTTTTATGAATCCTATTATTCTATCAAAATTGTTATTGAAAAATTAATAAAAAAACATAAATAAATATCTAGTTCTTTTTCAGCTAAATAAATAATGAATAAAGAAAAAAAATTAGTTATAATAGAAATGAAAAAAAGAAAGATACAGTAAACTATTGACAACGACCAAACAAAAAACCATCTATTGACCAAAAGAATTCTGTTTGACCAAAAAAAAAAAACCAAACGAATTCTAACAAAACTATTTAAAATAAATAAAAAATAAGTAAGGTTTGCTATCGGTATAGCCACATGTGTTGAGGAAATGCTTTCAAAAGCCCCCCTCTCTTCTTCTTTCATTTTGTCAAACTAAAAGCCCCCTCTCACTATCATTATACTTCTTCCGGTGTTATCTCCGCTAGCTGAAAACTTTGGTCAATATGGTCTTCGAGAAGAGTAAGGTACACACAACACAATTGATTATACTAAATTTATAAAATATATGTTATCTAATATACTTTTTAGGAATCTATTTCTTATAATTTTTAATTTTCTGTTAGGAATTTGGATATGGGGGTAGACAATAAGACTTAGTTATTTACTGTAAAATGTTTTGATCTAATCTCTAATATTAAGCAATTATTAAATCTGGTTTTGTAATGGATAGATTGTTAGTAGCTGTGTAAAGAGAAGGAGGATGAAGAGGCATGTATATTTTAGTTTTCCTGTTGATGTGATATTTAGTATCCTCCTTTACTTGCCTAGTGATATTCTTTACAATGTAATGAAGTTTGTATGTAAAGAGTGGTATGAAGTAATCAAGTCCCCTATTTTTATATCTTTACATCTCGAAAAACACTCAACTACCAACTCTGTTTTAATTCAGCATGTTGGAACCAGTTGTGGGTATGTTGTTAAACCAAGGTCTGATGGCCGTGTTATTGAGATTGAGGTGAAAAATCTAAACTGGGAGTTTCTTCAAAATGCTAGGGCGAGTTGTAATGGGTTGATTTTTGCAATGGGTCCTATAATGAGCTATTCAAGGTGTCCTTCTTATGTTGTAAATCCACTTACAAAAGATTATTTGACCCTCCCTCTATATCCAGGTCTGCTTATGAAACATTTATTTGGTTTTGGATATGTTGCTACTTCTAAGGTATACAAAGTGATGCATCTCTCAATCCATGGATCAAAATGTTATATATTAAGCGTAGGTGTTGATAAGGCATGGAGAAAGATTAATGCTTTTAAACAGCTAAGTTATGATGTTAGGCACCTCATCGCGATGTCACATACACGCTGTTGTGTTACTATAAAAGGTTGCATGTATTGGTTACTTGACTCATTCCCACATCTCCTTCGTTTTGACATGGAAAAAGAAAGTTTTGACGAGATTCCTGTTTCTCCTCCATATAATTTTTCTTCTCCACGTGGTAGTTATAGTTATGGTCTTTTTGCAATGCCAAAGGAGAATTCTTTTTGTTTGTGGGTGCTGAAATGGAAAGAAAAGTATTTATATGAGTTTTGGATGTTGAAAGATCCAAAAAACGTTGTTTCTAGGGATGGGCAATGGGAAAAATTACTTGATATTTATATGGCTGATTATAAACATTATAAGCCAGATGCCTGGTTTAAAAGCATGGCTTTATTGGTGTTTTCTGGGAATAAAGATAGTGTGGTTTACAATGTTAATACGCAAAAATTCCATCAAATTAAAGAGAAGAGAGATTTTGTACATTACACTGGATATCATGTAGAGAGCTTGGTTCCCTTGAACAATCTGTCCTTAGTTAAGAGACCTGGACGACCATTTAAGGCCCGAAGCAGAGTCTACTCTAAAGAGAATATGAGCCCTCTTTTTAAGGAGTTCAAGAATGAAGGACCCAACTTGCACAATTTTACTCTATAATTATTTTAACTTTAACTTTAGCTTTTCTTCTTAACTTATTCATCTCTCAAATATTGATGTCACACCTTGTTTTCTTAAAGTTTTTCCTCCATAAACAAGTTCCAATACTTCACGCTTTAGATGCTCTAACGACTTTGTTACTTAAACAAGTCAAATAGCTGTCCATCCAGAAGTTAACAAATATTTTTATTTACCATTAGTCACAAATTGGACAAGATAATAAGATAAAATTGCAACTCTTGAGTTATTTCACAGAATAAGATAACCCCTCAAAAACCCTGCGTCAGCTCTATATTTGAAGACTTGAATCCTAAATAGACATTTTTTTTTTAATTCTTGAAGAAAATTTTTGGCTCCTAAAAAATCCTTGGTACAAAGCCTTTGTTTGAAGCCTACATGCTATATCATTTTTTGTTAGTAAATTGACTTCTGAATCTTACTTTATAGTGTAGACAACTCTGGTTTTCTTCTTTAACTTATTCATCTCCTTTATAATGTAGACAAGTCTGACTTTCTTCTTTAATTTATTCATCTCCGTTCTAGTTACTTGAATTATTCATAGCATCTTTGCATTCATATTTACTATAATTTTATGTTGTCTTCATGTTGATTTTATTCGTTGTTTGATGGTGGTTATTCTATTTCAGGGGCTACTAATTAATTGAATACATTTTTTTATTTATTTAAAAAGAAATAGTATAGTAAAGGATAAAAAAATGAAGTTCTGCTTTAATTAAAATATATATTTTGTCTATAAATAATATGATCTGCCCATTCGAAGTAGTGATGTCTTTTAAGACAGAGTTAATCCTTCCTTCCAATTCACCTGGGTATATAGCACCACCAAGTAATGATCCCATATCCAGAGAAATCAACTGCAAAATATATTAACAAAACAATACTTTGACCAAAATGAACACAAAACAAAATATTTTGGGCAGTTCCAATTTTAAATTGGATAACTTTTAAGTTGACTAGTGATTGGTGGATAAGCTATACAAGTAATATAAGTATGTTGTATTCACCAAATTAATTACCAATACTCATATGTTAAATTCTAGCTAAAAGCTTGGCGCACATGAACCATTGAAGACATAGCTGGAGAATTTAAACACACGAGAATTAAGCAGAAAAAGAAAGAGACCTTTCGATTTAGTAGAGCCTATGGGACGAGTCCCGTCACACAACGAATCTCGTCACCGCAACGAATCCTGTCACGCGACGAATTCAATTTTTTTGTAATACAATAAAACCAAGCAATCATGTAGATAGTTAAAAATTAAGTTTTTTTTTGTGTAAATTTTGATACAAAATATATAGTCACAACGATCATTGTTCATAATCAATTACAGTTTAAAACAAATATGCCCTTGTAATTTATTCGGTTTTTGGTTATTCGGTTTTATTTTAATCTAAAACCATAACCTAACGGTTTTAACCATCGGTTACATTTTCCAAAACCATAACCTAATGGTTTTAATCACGGGTATATAATTCGGTTTTTAATTGATTTGATTATCATCGTTTTCGGTTTTTAACCGTAACTATTTCCATCCCTAGCATCATAGCTACTTTGCCCTTTTATTAAAAAAATCTAATAAATAAGAAAACTTGTTCACTGAATTGAATATAGAATCTTATTCAAGTCATATAACTTAAGGCTAAGTCCAACAGCTCAATACATTTTTTGCCAGAATTGGGGGTCAAATACCTTATTTCTATCAAATAACAACTCTCTAATCTATGGCTGCTCCAACAGCTTCCCAATTCTGTCAACCTAATTTTAAAAATTCTATTATATCTTTATTTTAATATATTTTTTATAATTCCTTTATTAATTTTTTAAATTGTTATTAAATTTTTTAATTCATATATTTATTTCTGAACTTGTAATAAAGTATTAAAAAATACTTTAAATATTAATACATAAATTACTACTAATTATAATTATTTTTTAAAATAATTATAACTTTTAGCAATATTTTTCTTTATTTCAATTTCTTTATTTTTTTAAATACAAATTTTTTAAAAGTAAATATATTTTCTTTTCATGTATGATAAAGATTTTTTTTTTTTTATAAATCTTATTATTTTTCCAATTCTTTTATCATTTATTTTTATATAAAATATTTAAAATAAATAAAAACTAATAATAATAATGATTTAAAGATTTCTAGTTGCAAAAAAAAAAATTACAACTACAACTTTCAAGCCAAAAAGAATAAAAAAAATTTACAATTAAAGCTTTTAATTAAAACAAATTGAAAAGAAAAAGAAAAATAATTGTAGCAAATATTGTAGAGATACCCACATGTAGCTAAGATAAGAAAAATGTGTTGTCATTACAATTGGGACTCCATCTTCTACAATACCTCTTGGAGTATAAAATGTGGGTTTTCAACCCCCAATTCTAGCTTTTAGCTAGAATTGGGGTTCACTTGGACTCAGCCTAAATAACAACAAAATCTATCACGTTCATATAGTAGGACAAATTTCTCTCTCAGAACAACTGGAGTACAAAGGCTAAGGAATGACATGAATTTCAGTGGCATAAAAGGAAACATGGATATATGTACACAAAAAAACCACCCTACTCTAAAGGAGGTTAAGAAAGGCTTTGTCAGTCCCTTAGGGGAACAATATTTTATCCTTAATCCTTGTTTTGCATGCTCCATTCTAATCTATACAACATGTTTTGACTATTAGTATGTGATCTAGAATGCCACTAACTAGTCCTTAAGGAATCCTTATTGGCATGTTTCCCTTCAAGTATGTTTTTATATGAAAAATCATTTTTGTGATTAATTATCTATTTGTAATTATCTACGTCATTATATGTTATCATCTTTGCAACATGTCTCTTGAAGATAGCTAGAGCTTCATGCATGACTACTTCTTGCTAAATTTGCATTTATATAAGTTCAAATAGTTTTAAGGTATATATTTTCGTGTGCATTGCTACATACATACTTATTTGCATATTTAAAACTCTTCTTACGTTAGAGGCTAAAGCATCCAATTATCATTACTTGTGCTAAAATATGCATTTTCACTTTTCGATTCATAATTTGTTATGTTCTGAATATGAAGATGCCATCAATTAACAACCATCTTAGAATCTCATTTTTGATATATCTCATGTAGGGATGGCAACGGATCGGATTATTGCAAAAAAATCCAAAACCAAATTCGTAACCCTACAATATAGAAAAGGTAATAAACAGTTGCTGTTTTGTTTTGGCATTAACTTCTTTGACATTGCTCCGATTGACGCGTTCTTTATATCGAAAGTAATCGTCTTGGAAAGCTCTACACTTTTTCTTCAGACCATTATTTGAAATTCCCAGCCAATCTTTAGTTATGATCACTTATGTGGTCGTAACTGCCGAAATTCAGATTTATTTGGCAACTTTATCTTTCCATACTTATCTTTTCCTTCCTTTATCTCCAATTTTCATCTCTATCTTCTTTCTTTTATATATCTCTTAAAATTGATTTGGCATCTAATAATTTACCATATATCTTTTAAAGTTTCACAAAACAATTAAACCAAATATGCTCTAAAAATAATAAATCATCAAATCAAGACAAGACAAGAAATAAGAAAATAAAATAATATATAAAAGGGGGTTATTGCTCAAAGCATCCTCATTAAGCTCCCTAATAATTTTTTAAGCCTTCAATAATTTATTTTATAAAAAATACCTAATAAAGTAATTATTTATAAAAAACATCCCTTTATATTTTTCATACATTTACTACACTTATCATTACATATATAATTTTTTAATACAATATTTATCTTTAATATTAAACAAATAATAGGGTATTTTCACCACCACCATCCTACCCCCCTCCACCACCACCCCTACCCCCACCACCACCACCACCACCACCACCACCACCACCATCACCATTACCACTACTACCACCACCACCACCACCACTACCATGTATTTAACCACCACTACAGCCACCACAACCACAACAACCACCACCACCTATTACTACGACTACTACTACTACTAATTCTATCACACATGCGCGCGTCCGTAATTTTTTTTAAAGTCGTCATAACTAATTCTAAAAAAATCAGATGAATAAAAAATTTGCATTTTTTGATAAAGCAAATTGATATTTACGTCTACGATTTTTCTTTCTGAGTTTTTTTTTTAATTTTTATTTTCTCAGACACGAAATTCCATGTTTAAAACATGAAATTCACTGTTTGAAATAGTGATTTTTTTTCGTAGACACGGATTTTCAAACTTAAAACATGAAATTCCGTGTCTGCGAAAAAAATTCAAAAAATTCCAAAAAGAATTCATAGATGTAAATATTAATTTTATTTATCCAAATATATAAATTTTTGATTTTTTTGATTTTTTAGAATTAGTTATGACGATTTTTTAAAAAAAATTCACGGACGCGCGCGTGTGTATTTATTAGTTTTATTTATTTTTTTTCTAATTTATTTTTTCTTTTTTTAATTACTATTTGTAGGAGTATTTTGAGTTGAGGCATTTTTAAAAAAAAAAGTCTTATTCTAGGTACCTTTTTATTAATAGTTTTTTTAATAGGCATTTTTTGATAATTTGTTCATATAAAAATCGAGTAAATGACTTCCAATAATCTAAAAAATAATGTATCCAACTAAGATTAAATTATCACAAATGGAGAAACATCAAAACTTAAGTTAGTTTAACCTGAACATTTTTTTATTTGGATTCAAGTCTTTTCCTTGGAAAAGAAAAAGAGATAATTACACCAAGGGTCTTGACCACACCCCCCTCTTCAAGATGGGGACCCGGCCTAGAGTCTCTTCTTACTAAAGACCTGAGACACTTTTTAACACATGAACCAAAAAACCCCAATTACTAGACTACCCCCTTTTGTTTTCTTTCCCTCTATATATACCAAATATTACATTTCACGTTCATTTTAATCTCTCATTATTCTCTTACCTCTCCTCCTCACCTATTTCTCTCTCCTCCACCATCTCCCAAACCGCCACCACCACTATCCTCCTCCATGGGAACAACCACCACCACCACCATATCCCTCCTCCCCTATCTCTCTCTCCTCCCCCCAGCCCCCAAACCCACTCGTTACAGATCCGTGAGGAGGAGTTTCAGTCGAGATGATGTAGCTCGCCATAGCTCGTTTGCTGGAGAAGCTCGCTGGAGAAGCTCGCCGGTGATTTTTGTGCAGTGCTTGTGCTTCGCCGGAGAAGGAGACGAGGTGATGAAGCTCCGCAATGAAGCTCGCCGCTGATGTGCTGCAGTGTCGAAGCTTGCTAGATCCAGGCCGGAGATGTGATTTGCAGTGGCCGTGCTTCGCCGGAGAAGAAGGCCAGAAGCTTCGTGGTTCGAAGCTTGCTAGATCCAGGCCGGAGATGTGATTTGCAGTGGCCGTGCTTCGCCGGAGAAGAAGACCAGAAGCTTCGTGGTTCAAAGCTCGCTAGATCCAGGCCGGAGAACAACCGCCAGCTCGCCGGGATGAAGCTCCCTTTCAGGTCATGCCGGAGAACCAGAGAACCACCGCGAAGGAGCTATGGACCTCCAATGGTGGTTAGGTGATGGTGTTATTAGAAGCTTTTGTGTTTTTGCAGTGGCTGTCGACGAGAAGAAGGAATCCTCTTTTTTTTTTTTTTTTTTTTTTCATTTCAGATCTAGATCTGGTCAAAGGTCAAACAGAATAGTTATTATTTTTTTATTTTTTTATTGTATATCCCTTTGTAATTGTTTAAAAATGTGTAATAAAAGGTGAATAAAAGTTTTTTGTACTATTTTATGCCTTGTTTTATAATAATACTCATCAAATTATTAAAATACTCTCTAATTTTTTGATTACTCCGAGATTTTCTTAGAGTACTCCGAGATTTTCTCAGAGTACTCCGAGTTTTTTCCTAGAGTACTCTGAGTTTTTCTTAGAGTACTCCGAGAGTTTATTAGTGAACTCGAAAAATTTAGAGAGTACTCCGTAAATTAATAGAGTACTCAGCAAATATATAGAGTACTCTATGTTTTTTCCGATACTCTATGTTTTTGTTCCGGCGACCGGTGACTGGTGGTCGGTGGTCGGTGGTCGGTGGTCGGTGGTCGGAGGTCGGTGGTAGGTGGTGGGAGGTTGTAGGTAGGTGGGTAGTGGTAGTAGAGGAGAGAGAAATAGTGACATCACAGTATTTTGTCTTTTAGTGATAGTAAGGGTAGGAAAGACAATTATCAAAATTCAGGTCCCTAAGAAGAATGGCATTTAAGAAGCTACTCTATAGAGAAGACAATTTGTCTCCAAGACCCTATATATAATTCACCAAAAGAAAAATTGGTAGTTTTTTTTTTTTTTGGACGGAAAAATTGGTAGTTAATTATTATATATGTTTTACCTAGAGGGAGTGGCGTGGGGATCAGGGTCCCAATCTCAAAAAAAGGAAAAAGTTTATGATCCATTGAAAAGATAATTATCTTTCATGTGGAGACTAATATTTTTGTACTCGCACCTTTCCCATAAATATGTAAAATAAATAATTCACTCTGTGTCCCAATATTAATGGGGGCTGCATTCCAACTCTCAGCCTATTCTGATATTTATTATAGAATTAGATAGTTAAAATCAAACATGATAAATTATGCAATAAACTATATGATTTTTGTATTCAAACCTAGATTTAATGCTTGCTTGAAAGATTAATATGGGTAAACTATTTTGAAGTTATCCTAGTCGGTTCAACATTATATCCAATTGGTTTATCAAAGTTTCATATTCACCCACTTTAAATTTTAGATGCAACAAAGAGAAATTTATATTATATTTATATAGAAAAATTGATTGGACATACAAATATGATATATATCAAGATTGCCAACTATGTCTCTTTGGCACAGAACTCAAGTCGAAAGGAGGCGTTAAAGTACGATTAGCAAGATAGAAACCATCATCTTTCACTAACCAGAAGCAAATACTTTCATCCCAACTAACACAATCATCGTAGGCGAAACCTCCAGTAAAAACATTAAATGAAATATCTTTGCTACCCCACCAAAAATGACAAAAGAACAGTGTATTTGGAATAAGATTTATGTTAAAGCTCCATTTGAAACTTTGATTTGGCGAAAGGTTGTGATATCCTATTTCATTATCTTTAGATGCACAATGAACTCTTAGAGGTGGATTATTTGTAGAGAGGCCATCATAGACTTGAACGGTAAAATGGTCAGCATTTAGTGTTTGAACAAAATTTAGTAATAAGAATAATATATATAAAATTTTGATGATTGAAGGACTCATCTTGAGATATGATGTATTATCTATATAACACTATGTGACTTTCTATCCGTTTATATAGTATACAAAAGTTGAAAAAGAAAAAGTGTAATTTAATAGGTAATTAATATTTTATGAGTAATGATGGATATCACCCCAAATCGTATCACCTTTTTATCGCCTCTTAGGTAGACTAATCATAAAGGAGAGAGAAAATAATAAATCAGGAAAGAGAATCATATGATTGGTCAATTTAAAATCCACCTAGGAGGCGATGAAAAAGTGATGTGATTTGGGGTGATATCCCGCATTACTCATATTTTATATTGAAAATTAAATGTTACGCGATTACTTTGACTTTTACTGGAAAAAAAGACTTACTTTTTTTTCAAGAGTAATTAATTTTTTACATAATAAATATTATTAATTATAAAATTGTATATGTGGTTGGAAGTTGTGTACACTCCCTAATTAAGCCTCTTTCATCTATTATTTAAATTAAATATAAATATTTATTGATATCTATTTGTCTGACCTATAATTTCTTTATCAAATAACATTAACAAAAATGCCCCATTAAGTTAGTCAAAAGAGAAGAATAATTTTTAGTCCTAGAAATTCTTTTACAAAATATAATAATTACCCATTATGGATCATCATTTACAGATATGACATAATAATAGGACTTTGAAAGATATTATAGAGGATAATTTTTAACCAAAATAATAGAATAAGAAACTTCTTTTTCACCGATTTATGAAAAACTAATTATTTCAATAAAGTATATTTTTTATTTAAAATGAGACGGGTTACAATGTAATTAATTTTTTTGTATTGGCATTTTAACAATGTTTTCATTCAACACACAAAAAACATTTTGGACACACCCAATGACAAGCGGGACCACGATGCATTTGATACTAATATAAAAAAAAATCATATCTGTCTAATAAAAGGGGAAGACACCATTACTTAATAATCTGAACCATAAATCATAAGATAATATTATAAAAAAAAAACTTTTAAATTACATCGTATTATACCATAGTATAAAAAACCTCAGCTAGAGATTGATAGTTAGCCTAGTGGTTAGGTTACTCTGCAGAGACCAAGAGGTCCTGGGATCGAATCTCATTGGAGTTAAAATGACTCCGAGTCCAAAGTGGCTCTCTCATGTATTAAAAAAAAAAAAAAAACCCTCAGCTTGACATCATATGACATCCATCAACTTCCTCCAAACCTACGCAGAATACAGAAGACCGACTACAATTGAAGAAAAAATAACTTAACCAGATCGATCACCGATATAGAGCCACCTTCAATCATGTTGAGCCAATCACTCATCTAAATCCACCCTATGTTATGTCGAGCGCACATGATAGTGGGATCTTGTTCCTACTGATTATTTTATCGGGTAAAAGATGCAGATTGCAAAATACTAATATGTTCAAATAATATGGTATTTTTACCTTGTTTTTTTGAATGAATTGCAGGATTTATTGGTAAAAGAAAATTTCCAGTCTTTAATGGAAAAATAAGCTTACATAGGATATATATATATATATATATATATATATATATATATATATATATATATATATATATATATATATATATATATATATATAAATAAACTATAATAGGTAAACATGAATTTTAGAAGATTCCAAAGATGAAAATAAAAGTTGGACCTCTAACCTAGCAGTAGAAGATCCACCGGGGTCAACAAAGTGGAGCCATGGAAATATAAGGATGTTTAATTTAAACATTATTAACATAATAAAAATAATCCTACTGTAAAACCTTGAGCTATAGGTGTTTAACTACTAATATCCATCTAGAACAAACTAAGAAAATTATAACTAAAGAGTACGTTCCCCCTTAACTGATAAAATGACTAGCATGTTTTGTAAAAAAAATCTAAGATAATTTTGTTAATGAAGTTATAATATTAAAACATTTCCTATCTAGTAAACCAATCTCAGCTAGCTTTCTCGTTTGAATTAATATTTCTTATTTGCATTTTAGTCATTTTAGTTAATAATTATTGAAACAAAGACCAATTTTATATATATTATTTAATTCCATAATGTTTCATCTAGCGACATTAAATGCACAATATTCATTTTAGAATGCTTGTGCAAACGATAAAATTACTAAATTACTACTTGGAACGGTGCATACACTTGTAGGTAGTTGCTCTCTCGGGTGATTAAATTGCCTCACACCACAAAGTACACCTTCCTACTATCTAAAGATAAAAAAGTAAAATACTCCAAGCAAGACATTAAGTGGTAAAATATAATGTGTACTAGATATATCAAATCAGTTAGATATGATATGATATGATATGATATTCTATCAACTATGAACAGAAGGCTCCTATATGTTCCATAAGCATTTGAAAACCATAACATGAATTTTGAATTGAATAATATCCTTATTTTAAAGATATTAAGAAGAAAGCAAAATTGTATTATATAGGAGATGCCCATCAAATTCAAAAGAATCAATTCCTCCTTAATTTTTTAGAGTGTGGTGGGAGTCTATCCTGAAATCTCCCACACGTCTCTTATGAAAAAATGAGCACATACATATACTATAGTTGTCATGATGCCTATACAACGACATGGGGAAATAATATGACAAAAACAATCTTAAGCAATACACTAATTAGAAGATGTCTAGAGATGGTAGAAAGTTCCACAATCATATAACCACATAGGGAAATATTCTAAAGAATGGATTTGATTGTTAATACCTGAGCTTAAGTAAGGGCCGATATGCCTGGAATTCCTGAGGAAAACATTAATATATTTCTAGCTTCTCTTGGTTGGAGACGACCATCTAAAATTTTGATTTGATATAAATGAAAGAAACTTAGGGGTGTTAACAACATATAGATGTATCTATGGAATAAGACAAGGAACTTCACTAAAACTATGCTAAGAAAAACTAATAGAAGCCCAAGTCGTATACAATTATTATGACTAGTACTAAAACTGATGTTTAAACATAAAAAAAATATCCAACGTGTGGAAAAAAAAGTATGTATATGAGTATGTAGGGAATCGTGAATTTTATGGTACCATCATTGTGGTTATATATCAATAATAAATAGAAGTCAATGAGATTCAACTTTCAAAAAAGTCATCTCTACCCATTCATCCACCACTAAAATTATTCCATCACATTTCCATTAACTTTTAGCACTTTTTAGCCTTTTTTACACCTTTTTCGCTTTTTTTTCTTTCTGGATTAGGTGTTTATCCCAAAAAATCAGGAATCTAACACCATATCCACTTCACCTTTTCACAAAATCCACATTTATTTCTGCACCCCATTTACTCTCTCTCTCTCTTCATTCACTCCACCCCACCAACTACATCCTTCCTTTTCATTTTTTTCCTTTTTTGACTCTCTTGACTTCATAATGACTAAAATATTGAGCTCTGCGAAGATTAACCAAACCAACAAAATTTCATAGCCAAAAACTATAGGTAAAACAACTTTCAGAGACATAATGAGAATGATGCTGTCACCGGACGAAGAAATACAACACATAACCACTACGGAAGCTTACAAAGCTAATGCGAAAAGTAGTAGTGAAGATGAGATGAACATAGCTCATACTCCGAGAATAACATCAATTTCAAAGAGTGAATAAGCACATAATGAGTTAGATCTGGAGTCAAACAAGGTCAAACCAGTATCTTGGTCAAACCTGTTTGAAGGATGTTCGAAAATGTCTTTAAATCTAAAATTTCACAAGCCCATTAAACATGAAGGCAAAAGAATCATTATGACGCCTCAAGATGTACTTGATGAAGGAGCATATCTGTGGAAAAACTGCTTGATTGGTCAATTTATGGATAATCCACCTCTATTTTATGCGATAGTCAATTTCGTAAAATTTCAATGGAGTAATTTGGGTAAAGTTGATGTTAAATCAAGTAGTAAGGGTGTATTCGTGTTTAAATTTAAGATTGGGATGTATTATGAGAAATCTATGGAGCAATTATGGAATATAAAATGGAAAACCATTAATATTAAGACCTGGGAAAGTAGGGATGCAACTTGAAAAGATTGATGTATCTAAACTTCCGATTTGGGTGAAGCTAGTTAATATCCTGATGAATTTATGGACTCATAAAGGTTTAAGTTATGTTGCTAGTGGAGTAGGTGTTACTCTTCAAACGGACACCATAACAGAGTCGAGGTCAAGGCTGGGATACGCAAGTGTGTGTGTGTGTATAAATTACAAACCAAAGAGGAACTTCAATAACAAGTCTATATTGATGTTGGAGTTGAGGAGCTACAAGAAGTTAGAGTTGAATGTGATTGTAAGTCAATAATATGTAAAAAAATGCAACAAGTTTGGTCATGTAGAAAGCACATGTTTGAACACTCAAAAAGTTTGGAGACCAAAGAGATTGTTAGAAGTGAGTGGTAAGGAGGATAAGGGTAAGAAAGTATCTGAGGAATTGAGTATTGCAAAACAGAGGAGTAGGAACCGAGAACAAAACAATAATGGAGAATCAAGCTCTGTTATGATATCTAATAAATTTCATGAATTACAGAGCAATAATGAAACTGAGATTGATCATGATGTACTGCAATACATCAATCATAATGGTGGTAAATATATTACACACCCACCTAATATATGGGTTTTCTACTTGGAATGTAAGAGGTGTTAATAATTTCCTTAGATAGCTTAATTAGTAATAATGTTAAGCTTATTTGCTTCTTAGAAACTAAAGTCAAAGCTGATAAGTATTTAGCAATAATAAGTGCTCATTTTCCTCATATGGATATGTTGCACAATTATAATAAAGATTAGACATGGAGAATATGGATCTTGTGGGACAAAAAGTTTATGGAGCTGAAATTAATACAGGAGACTTCACATGCTATATTTGTTGAAGTAAAGATGATTGATAGTATGGATTTATTCTATATGAGAATGATTTATGGTAGTAACGATGATGCACAGAGAAGGCTGTTATGGAAGGATATTATTAATTGGAGTAATGTATATGCAGCTGAGACGATGTGTATAATTAGTGATTTTAATGAAATTCTGAAAATACAAGACAGATTAATTGTGATATTCTTGAGAAAGGTGTTGTTGAATTTGCAGAATGTTTGGATGATGCAAATTTTTATGAGCATCAATATGGAGGACATTACACACTTGGACTAACAAGAGTAATACTAGGCACATTAGAGCAAGTAAAATTGACAGGATGTTCATTAATAGTAAGTGGATGGATACTTTAATATCTAATGTTACTGTTCTGCCTCCTTCAACTTCAGATCGTTGCTCACTTAAAGTCAATATTGGAGGTCATATGAGTTTTAAACCGTGTTCATTTAAGTTCTTCAATATTTGGGCTAAGCATGAAAAGTTTGTTGATGTGATTAATCAGGCATGGAGTATTGAAATTGATGGTAATCATATGTTTAAGCTTTGTATGAAACAGAATAATGCAAAAATTGCGCTGAGAAAGTTCAATAACAATAACTTTAGGAGAAATTCCTTAAGTATTGAGAGTATTAAAAGCCAGTTACAAATTGTGAAAAACAAAATTATGATGGGTGAACTTGATATTAGTATACTTAATGAAAAAAATATTCTTAGTAAGGATCTTGAAGAGGCTATGATGATTCATCATATATAATGTGTTGAAACAAAAGGCAAAAGTTACCTTCACAAATGATATGGACTGCAATTCCCTTTATTTCTATAGAATGATAAAGGGTAGAATTGCAAGAAATAAGATTTCCATTCTAGTTAATGATCTAGGTGAATCTATAGTGGATCCTAAAGCTATCAAAGAGGAATTTGTACACTTTTACAAACATCTATTGGGGTATAAAGATTCTAATGAGGTGTGTTCAAGTTATACTATTAATAAGATAATTATCTCATACTTATCTAAGGAGAATATTACTGAGTTAATTGCTCCTATAACTGACAAGGATCAAGAATGCACTTTTTTCTATTAATGAGCACAAAAGTCCAGGCCCTGATGGACTTACCTCGTGTTTCTACAAAGCTTCATGGAGTGTTATTGGTGATGATTTTACCAAAGCTATCAAACAATGCCTTGAATCAGGAGAATTACTAGGACGTCAATGCTACAAACATTGTCCTTATACCAAAATAAAAGAATGCTTCAAGTGTCAAAAAATTTAGGCCAGTCTCTTGTGTCGACACGACTTATAAGACTTTATCAAGAGTTATTACTAATAGACTCAAAAAGGTACTAAGCTCCATCATTTATTTAAATCAAGTAGCTTAGTTTGGAGGTAGGTACATTAGTGACAATAAATTGGTTTCTCAAGATATTTTTCTTGGTTATGAGAAGAAGAAATTCTGCACCAAATCGTACAATTAATCTTGACCTAAAAAGGCTTATGACAGTGTAAATTGGAAGTTCCTCTTTAATACAATGGCAGCTTTTGGTTTTCCTGCAAAATTTATTCAGTGGATTAGAATGTGTGTTTGTACTCCCTCTTACTCTATCTGCATAAATGGTGAGGCTTGTGGTTATTTCAAAGGTAAGAGAGGGCTCAGACAAGGAGACCTTCTCTCCCCTTACTTGTTTTCCATTTTTATTGAGGTGTATACTGGTTTGTTTAATCACATGGCAAATAAAGCTCAATTCCGCTATCGTAAAAAATGTAGATAATTGAACTTAAATCATATGATATTTGCTGATGATTTATTAATCTTTCACAAGGAAGATATTAAATCTGCAAAAGTAGTGAAGGAAGCACTTGATATTTTCACAAGAATTTCTGAATTGAATATTAACTTTCAAAAGAGTGAGTTATATTTTGGAGGTACTGAGCATCATGTTATTTATAATATATCTAACATACTAAATATTAAGGTTGATAGATTACCTGTGAGATATCTTGGGGTACCTCTTAACTCAAAGAAACTAAGTGTTAATGATGGAAATAATTTGGTGGATATGCAGTAGCATTAATCAATGGTCGTCCAAATTGTTGTCATATGCATGTAGGATTGAATTGATTAAATGTGTCTTGGTGAGTAAAATTTTGTTTTGGTGTAGAGTGTATAATTTGAAAATGAGATATATAATGAAGAGAATGGAATAATTTAGGAGTTTACCACAATGGGGGATAAAATTTATAATGTTAAGTTAGTTTAAACTTAACATTTGGATTTAAGTCTTCTCCCTAAAAAATAATAAGTAGTAGTTAATTATTATATATGTGTTACCTAGAGGGAGTGGGTAGGGATTGGGGTCCCAATCTCAAGAAAAGGAAAATAATTACGATCCATTGAAAGGATGCGTATCTTTCTTGTGGAGATTAATATTTTTGTACTCACATCTTTTCCAAAAATATGAAAAAATAAATAATTCACATTGTGTCCCAATGTCAGTGGAGGTTGCATTTTACCCTTAACCTCATTATGATTTTTATTATAGAATTAGATAATTAAAGTCACACATGATAAATTATGAAATAAATGATATGATTCATGTATTCATAACTAGATTTAATGCTTGCTTGAAAGATTAATATGGGTAAACTATTCTAAAGTTATCCTGGTTGTCTGGACATTACCCAATTGGTTTACCAAATTTCACATACACCCATTTTAAATTTGGGATGCAACAAAGAGAAATTTATATTATATTTATATAGAAAATTGATTGGAAATACAAATAAGATATATATCAAGATTGCCAACTATGTCTCTTTGGCACCGACTTCAAGCCGAAAGGATGCGTTAAAGTACGATTAGCAAGATAGAAACCACCATATTTCACTAAACAGAAGCAAATACTTTCATTCCAACTAACACAATCATCGTAGGCGAAACCTTTAGTAAAAAAATTAATGAAATATCTTTTTTACCCCACCAAAAACGACAAAAGAACAGTGTATTTGGAATAATATTTATGTTAAGAGATTTGATTTGGCGAAAGACCGTGATATCCTATTTCATTATATTTAGATGCACAATGAACTCTTAGAGTTGGATTATTCGTAGAGAGGTCATCATAGACTTGAACGGACAAATGGTCAGCATTTAGTGTTTGAACAAAATTATGTAATAAGAATAATATATATAAAAGTTTAATGATTGAAGGCCTCATCTTGAGATATGATGTATTATCTATGTAACGCAATGTGACTTTCTATCAATTTATATAGTATACAAAAGTTGAAAAATAAAGTGTAATTTATAAGGTATTAATATTTGATATCGGAAATTAAATGTTACTCGATTACTTTGACTTTTACTGGAAAAAAAAGACAAACTTACTTTTCTCTCACAAGTAATTAATTTTTTATATAATAAATATTATTAATAATAAAATTGTATGGGTAGTTGAAGTTGTGTACACTTCTTAATTAAGAGCCCGTTTGGGACTGCTTTTTAAAATAATCACTTGAAGTGATTTTAGACTTCTAATAATACTTTAAACCTTTAAAATCACTTTTAAGAAAAACAATAGCTAGGTGATTATTAAAAAAACCACTTAAAGTGATTTTTGATGTTAAAATATTTTTTAATATTTTTTACAAATATTAAAATTTTAATTAAAAAACGCTTTTGACTCTAAAACAATTAATCCCAAACGGGCAGTAAGACTCTTTCATCTATTATTTACATCAAATATAAATATTTATTTATATCTATTTGATTGACATGTAATTTCTTTATCAAATAACATTAACAAAATGCCTCATTAAGTTAGTAGAAAGAGAAAGATATTTTTAGTCCTAGAAATTCTTTTACAAATAGTAGAATAAGAAACTTCTTTTTCTACAGTTTATAAAAAACTAATTATTCCAATAAAGTATATTTTTTATTTAAAATGATAATGGTTACAATGTAACTAAAAAATATTGTACTGAAAAATTTACAATTTTTTAATTTACGAACACGATGCATTTAATACCAATATACAAAAAATCAATCATATTTTTCTAATAAAAGGGGACGACACCATTATTTAATAATTTGAACAATAAACTATAAGATAATATAATAGAAAACTTTTAAAATTACATTGTATTATACCATAGTATAAAAAAGGGTGATTTCCTTATAGAGTCCACAAGTAATCAGTGATTGCCCATCAGGTCCAGCCCACCACAAATGACAGACTTGCCCCTAGTTACCCATTAATTGGAGATTTTTTACCAAAACTAAAACACTAAAATCATGCAATCAGTTAAAAATTAAAACAAAGAAATTAAAACAAACAAAAATCGCTAAAATCATGAAATCAATCAAATCAATAACCCAGAAAAATTACAATCAGTAACTAATAAAATTCAAATGCAGCAACTGATGAAAAACTTGAAATTTTTGTTCAAATGGACGATGGTGGGTTGTCCACTAAACTCGATGGATAATGCTTTGTAATATCGATGGTGTGAATGTTGAAGCCGTTGGGTTAGCAAAAACTGGTGCAGACTTTGAAGGTGAATATGAAGATGATGGGTAATGCTTTGTAATATCGATGGTGTGAATGTTGAGTTCGGTGGGTTAGCCTTTAGTGCTGCCGTCTATTGGTAGTGGGTTATGTGTATGATATTGATGGGTTGCATTTTAAAACTAATGGGTTACGGTGGGTCGGATGTCAGGACCTGATGGTCGGAGTTTGGTTCAAGAGGGGCGGCGTGAATGGAGTTTGGTGGTGGTCGGTGTTGAAGGAAGAACGATGGTGCATGGGTCTGCTTCGATGGAGGAGAACGGGAGGTTGGGTGCTGCTTGTTGTTGTCGCTGTGTATCTTCTCGGCAGTGGCTGATGGTCGGAGTTTGGATCAAGAGGGGCGGCGTGAATGGAGTTTGGTGGTGGTCGGCGTGAATGTAATATCGATATGATATTGATATTAACGTATTAAACAAAGCTTCCAATAATAAATTTCTAATTAAGGGATTTAGAATATTTGCTGATATGGTGGAATCAGTTATAAGCGATAATCAAGGAATGCATGATATTATTTGATCCTGATGAAGGGTAATGACGGTATACACTAAAAACGTTTGGACCTTGATGGGGTGAAATCATGGTCTGGACTTGTTGGGGGTGGGAAGTTGGGTTCTAGGACTCTATTGGCATTTATCTCTATAAAAAAACTCATTTTTCCAATGTAAACTAAATTTTCCTAATGATAAGCCAAAATTGTCTCTAGCTAGTTAGTGGCTAGAATCATATCTTACACTGCAAAACCGACATCATATGACATACACCAACTTTCTCTTAACCTATGTAGAATACAAAAGACCGACTTTAATTGAAGAACTAACAACTTAACCAAATCGATCACCCATCCAGAGCCACCTTCAATCATGTTGAGCCAATCACTCATCTAAATCCACCCTATGTTATGTCGAGCGCACATATCAGTGGAATCTTGTCCCTACCATATATTTTATCGTGTAGAAGATGCAAATTGCAAAATACTAACATGTTCAAATAATATGGTATTTTAACCTTGTTTTTTGAGTGAATGGCCAGATTTATTGGTAAAACAAAATTTGTAGTCTTTAGTTCAAAAATAAGCTTACATAGGATATATATATATATATATATATATATATATATATAGAAACTATAATAGGTAAACATGAATTTTAGAAGATTACAAAGAAGAAAATAAAAGTTGGACCTCCGACTTAGTAGTAGAAGATCCACCGAGATCAACCAAGTGGAGCCCTGGAAATATAAGGATTTTTTAATTTAAACATTACTAACATAATAAACTAAGAAAATTATAACTAAAGACTATGCTTTCCCTTAACTGATAAAATGACTAGCATGTTTTATAAAGAAACGCTAAGGTAATTTTGTTATTGGAGTTCTAATATTAAAACAAATCCCAACCAATAAACCAATCTGAGCTAGCTTTCTCGTTTGAATTAATATTTCTTATTTGCATTTCAATCATTTTAGTTATCAATTATTGGAAAAAACCAATATTTATATAGTTTATTTGATTAATTCCATAATGTTTCATCCAACTACATTAATGCACAATATTTATTTTATAATGCTTGTGAAAACGATAAAATTACTACATTACTACTTCAAATGGTCCATACACTTGTAGAGAGTTTCTGTCTCGGGTGTTTAAATCGCCTCAAACCTCAAAGTACACAATTTACTATCTAAATATAAAAAATTTAAAATACTCCAAGCAAGACATATAAGTGGTAAAATATAATATGTACTAGATATCTCAAATCAGTTAGATATGATATGATATTCTATAAAAAATGAACAAAAGACTCCTATATGTTCCATAAGAATTTGAAAACCATAACAAGACTTTTGAATTGAATAATGACCTTAATTTAAATATATTTAAAATAAAAAACAAAATTGTATTATATAGGAGATGGACTTTTGCCACTTACAAAAGAAAAATATATATACATTTTGGACCGGCAAAGCGGGAATTCTTTAGGTGATCATACAAGAGTTTCATTTGGGTTATTGTGGATGCGAATAAGTGCATCAGTTGGGATGAGTGAGAACATCTTTGAGATTAACTCAAACTATAGGGAGATTCATTGATGACTAGTGAGGAGAGAGGCAAAAACTCACTCTAAATTATTCAAATATACGTATCACACCTACCCTGGCTCTACATTACAGCCTTAAAGACCTTAGGATTCTTGACTATAGAAATTAAAAGTTTTCACATCAATAGAGAGTAGTTTTATGGATCTTAGAAACTATGTGAGGATCGAGGAGCACCCTATAGCCACCATTATGAACTAAGAAGTGACCTATCATCGTGCATTGCAGCTCTAATCGGATATTGAAATCAACATATGTAGATTTTTTATTTGATAAGTGTATACTTGATTTATTTTTAAAATTATTCTATATGAGACTTGTTAATATTTATGCTTTAGTGTCATCCATTATGTTTTCTACTCTTTCTCTCTTCTTTGACGTATTTAACTTAGACCCTTCTAAACTCCATTTTTTTTCATTTTTATTTTGTCCGGACGACAAAACCTTGAGTTGGGGGTCTTGATGTGTCTCTTTTTGTGATGGATAAATCAATTCACGAGACATTTTTTGGAAGTTTATTCGGCCTAAGTGAGGGATTTTTCCTTATTAATTGTTATAATGTACTTTTACACCTTGTTTTGGATATATTACTGTTTATAGAGCTTTTATGCCTTAATTGTGTGTTAAGTGTGTAGCTTTTAGGTATATTCTTGATACAAAGGTCCAAGATGAGGATAATAAGTCAAAGAATGAATTAAGAGTTGAGATGAATAAGTTATGTCAGTTGCATCCACCGTAGTTCGAACTAGAAATCTTGTTAGTAAAACAGGTTGGGTCCCTTCCAAACCTAATTTAACAAGCCTAAAGAGGGCCCAAACATGTTTATCAACAAATATAAGCCATTTTGGTCACTATCCACTATCATATTTCATTCTCATCATACAGGAGAAGCGCCAAAAGAGAAGGAAGAGGAAGAACAAGGGTTTGTCTATAAACCTAGCTATTATACCTCAACCAATTATCAATTCCCATTCGTCATCAACAATAACTACTATTTAATTTTAGTTTTAAACTTGAGTATGTTCTTAATTTTTATTAGTTTAGTTTTGATTAGTTTTTATATTAGTATAAGCTAAACTTTAATTGATTGAGGATGCTATTGTAAGACGTTGTGTTTAGCTTTTTGATTAAGTTATTGTATTTGGGATATAATTTGATATTTAATTGAGTTGGTTTTCATATTATTATTATTCCATTTTTTATGTATTTGTATTGAATACTCATGTGCTCTGGCCAAGTAGCAGGGAGCCATCATAATTGAGATAACATCTTAACGGTGGGCCTAATTACATAGCTATTACATAAGCGCCTAGTGCCTTGAACCGGTTCGTTCTTGCACGCTAGGTAGTCAATAGGGTCAGGAACTTGAATTCATGGATAGCCGGCGGGTGTGTAAGGTTGGACTCTAAGATCACCCGGGTGGTGACTTAGAGTGCATTTGAATCCCGACTCACGTGAACACAACCACTCACCCTTATCAATAACAATGTTAATTAGTGGCACGACTTATTACTAGCAATTTCCTTAAGAAACCATCTCTTATAGGTTATCCTTCACTTACTTGTTTATTTATCTTCATCCTTACTTGAATCTCATTCTAGATTTATGCTATTTTCATTTACTTTGTCTTTAGTTGTTAATCAAACTGAAACCCAAAAAAAACTTTCCATTTAATATTTTGTTATTTAGATTACAAACTTCATACATTTACACTAGTATAAATACAAATAATCGCAATTAATCCCTGAGGAAAACGATAATACTACTTATCACTTTTACTTGTCTCTGATCCGTACACTGTGGAACCGTTACCCCATTATATTACTAAATTATTTTATCACACAACAGGGAAAGACACTACCAATGAGAACCAATATAATAGATATATTTGGCTTTAACCAATAAAGTTGAACAAACCGAGGTAAATGTAGTACACAAGTAATATGGGTGTCCGAGTTGTGGCATAGGTAATCATAGCTGGGAAGAGTATTAGAGAAATCTAGAGTCGGTTTGCTTCGTGAACCACCATGGAAAATACATACACCGCAACACAAACAACAATTTAGGTTTCATTAGTCTAATCCAAATGGTGGCGTCAATCAATATAAAAGTCAACCCCAAGATAACCACTGCCAAGGTAACCCATATAATTAAAGCTTCATAACAACCTATATTAAGTTTGGAAATCATCTGGAAACTATGTTAATCCGCCATAAATATATGATATTTATATGGCTAACGTGGTTACAAAATCGCATCCATGATATTTACAAGCTGGTGCAAAAGATTTAGAGGGAGTGATGACCATATTTTCTAGCCAACAAGGATATTAAATTTCTTCAATGGAAGGAAAAGCTAAATTTCAAGATGTTACATTACACATTTTGATGCAACAAATAAGTCAAATTGCTCAAGCGTTGCAAGGAAGGTTCCAAGGACATGTCTTGAAAATCACCTAGATATATGATCATTTAATGTAGAATAGTGCATGGTCATTGGGATTCAAAGTGGAATAGGGTTAGAGTCACTACCCGTTATCGCTAGTAAGGAATCCAACTCGCCGCAAAAGTAAGAGATCATAAAAAAGAGCCCCTCAAGCCAAATCTATCTCATGGAAAACTTACTCATTATTTTTATAAAGGTATACCATATCTTATTATAAATCTCCTAGACTCTTCATGTACATATGGTTTTATGAAAAAACTAGAGGAAGAAGCTTGGGTCTCAATCAAAAATTGATATATAGTTCAAGCTCAATATTAATCATCCATATATGATAATGCACGCACTACCCATGATAAGAGAGAAGTACATGAAGTTATCAATACAATGGTTTACCACTAAGGTTAAGATGTTGATAAAACAACTTAAGGAATTGCAATAATCTCTTCATACACCTACTACTAAGTTATGTGCATCATGAGGCACTATCCCACATAAAGGTATTAGCTTCCCTCACTATGAAATTTTTCTTAGACAATTCCATCCCAAAATAACATGTCCCAAGACTAGGTTTTCTGGGCTATGGGATAATCAATACACAATATAGAGTATCGGCACATGCTCAGTTGAGACTGAAGTAAATGTATGTATATCCTATCCTTTCTACCAAAATATATTAAATTAATGAATGCGAGAATATTTATATTATAAATTTAAAAATATTAAGGTTGATACTCAAGAAAGAACTCAAATGAGTCGGTCACATGCACATCCAATTACAAATCTAAAAGTTTAAGTGGATGCATATCTGAAAAGATGAACTCTAGGACAAAAATAACTGTACCAAAAAAATCGATAATAAACCCTAGTGAACAAAAACTTTTCCATGTAGCTAACATAGAAGAAAATGATATAGATGTCACTATCCATAAAAAATGGAAACTAAATGATAATAATGTTTTTTTGTTACATTGGAGATCCTAAGGATCGTGTTACATGAATAAAGTTATACTACTTTGTTACAATACTTATTAAACCAGGGGCATAAACTACTCTTGGTGTCTTGTAAACCATACGATCCTTGGTGAGGAGACTCCATATATCATCTGGGGGGATCTCCAAGAAGCACACATCATCACTATTCTTCCAACCTCTCTTGGCCAGCCAATCCGCACATGCATTCGCCTCCCTGAAAATGCTCTTCATAATAAACCCTCTATTCCTAGCAAGCCCCAGACGGATTTGCCTAATCCACTGTGCCCCCGGTCCTCTACCATCCACTGCACTTTGTACTAATCCAAATGCCTCGCTTGAATATACCTCAACAATAACATCGTGAAAGCCCAAAGTCTCAACCATTTTCAATCCTTCATATAGCACAATTAACTCCACTACAACCAGTAAATCATGATAAATCCACATGCTAAAGCCATTAAACCAATCACCATTGCATTCCTAACAATTCCACCTCCGCCTCCTATTCCCCTCCCACTATTGTAACTTCCGTCGGTGTTAAGTTTAACTCCTCTAGTAGGTTTTGTCCATCCCACAAGTGTTATCATATTCTTTCTTGAAATGGACAATCCGGTCACACTCCCCCAAGATCTTGTTGTCATAGTAGCCACATGTTTCGCTTTCTTCACTAACGCTATCTCATTAGGAAATACCTCCTCCTTAAACACGACGCTATTTCTTTGCTTCCAAATTATATCGAGAAGAACTCCAAAAAATACGCTCCACTTTACTCCAGCAAAAAGTCTTTCATTCGACAAATTTTTGTACCACCATTCGTGATCCGCCGCTGTCACTGGCTCGCCATCTTCCTGCCCTCTACCGCTGTCCAATTCTGCTGTGAGATCCCCCATGCTGTCCGGCTGCTGATGTTGATTAATCACCAAGTTGTCTTCGTTCAAAACCTGTGCGCCGCCACCAACAGACCTGGGAAGTCCCTGAACAGGAGCGCTACTACTGTGAAGAGGAGCCAAGAGTCTTCGGTCTGCTGCAGAAGGTTGCTCCAGGGACCTGCACAACAAAAATAAAGAATTAAGCTACAAAACCAGCCCTCCCTCCCTACCGTTTGGTCCCAAGCCACTCCCTATAGCTTCACCAGACCCCTGTACCATCGAAAGCACCCCCTCCCCAATGGCTAATTCTCCTGCGAAATCCCTGTCTTCACCCCCATACTTGACCATTTCATGTTTCACGGTAGCCCAAATTTTCTTGATTTTAACATAATCCCGGAAGAGATGCAACGCACATTCCTCTTCCACACCACATAATGGACATTCCCAGGAACATTCAATCCCCTCTTAACAAGATTACCCCTTGTAGCAATCCTCTCACGCACCGCACGCCACATGAAAACCCGAATTATTTGTGAACATTTTAGACGCCATAGTTTCTTCCAAATACGCTCCATATTAGGGTCACAAAAAAAGTCTTCCCACCTCACTGACCTAACCGCAAACTCGCCATTGGCTTCATGAATCCATGACACCATATCTCTATTTTCACCTTCCCCACCCACCTTGAATTCCGCAATTTCTAACAACTTAGATGGTGGAAGAAAGCCTTGAAACATCTCCCAATCCCACGTACCATTAGTTCTAACATAATCACAAACTCTTTTAGTCACCTCGCTTGCTTCAAAGATCCCTATAACATGGTCTAAGGGGAGAATTCCCTATCCACCAATCACACCAAACAATACATCACTCCCATTATTCACAAGCCATCGGGATCCCCATATAACTACGACAATACCTTCCACAATGGCTCGAATACATTCTCGAATCGGTTTGCCTAACTATATATTGCATAGGCGGCCCCTTGAAGTACTTATCCCGCATGACAATAGGCCACAAAGTAGATATATTATGAATTAATTTCCACCCAAGCTTACCCAATAGCGCTCTATTCATATCTTCCGCCAACCAAAATCCCAACCCACCAACCTCTTTAGGTCTACATATATCCTTCCAGGAACCCAGTTGATACTCTTCTTCTCGTCTGATACACCCCAGATAAACTCTCTTCGGATTTTGACAATCTCATCACAAACATACCCTGGTAATTTTTCTAACTGCATGATGTACATTGGCGCTGCACTAAGAACTGACTGAGCTAACGTAATGCGACCTGCTCGAGATAACGTAGTCCCCTTCCACTTTTCCAACTTGACACGTAAATCATTTATGACTTCCCCAACGAAGCCCTACGGACGACGACCCGAAAGAATATGAACTCCCAAATATTTACAAATACCGTCAAATCTTTGATACCCACTCCACAAAGCTATACTTTCTGCCAACTCCTCCTTGACATTTTTAGAGAAATAAATAATCGACTTCTCTTTACTGATCCTCTTGCCCGCGTCCCGGCAAAACACTTCCAAAGATTCCTGCAACAATATAAAATTATCAACAGAAGCCTCCGCAAATAGAATCAAATCATCTGCAAAAAATATATGAGAGATAGGGGACCCCCCCTGGGCAAAGGAATAGAGGTTTCCAAACACCATCTCGCACAAGGCCCTGAATGAGTAGAGATAGCTGCTCCATACAAATAACAATAAGATACGAAGATAAAGGGTCTCCCTGACGAATTCCTCTCTTTGGCTTGATTGCCTCTAATGGTGACCCTCTCCACAAGACACTTAACTCATTATCCTCTAATCCCGATACAATAAGTGACACCCACATAGGCGGCAGCCCAAGGTGTCCCAAAGATTCCATGATGAAGCTCCATTTTATCTTGTCATAAGCTTTAGCAAGGTCTACTTTAATCGCCATATAACTCATTTTCCCTTTCGTATGTCTCATTACAAAATCAACCTCATTCACAAGTATTATGTTATCAATGGTGGATCTGTTGGGTAGAAAACTGCTTTGGTAGAGGCCAATACTTTCCGCTAAGAGAGGACGCATTCGATTAACTTAGACCTTCATACATATTTTGTAACAAACGTTGATCAAACTGATAGGTCGAAATTGCATGATAAATTCCGGACTTCCCAACTTCGGAATAAGGTGGATGAGCGTTCCTAATACCTCTTTCGGGAACCTTCCACTTAATAGCGCATTCCGGATCATCTCACAAACTGACGGTCCCACTATATCCCAGCATCTCTGATAAAAACCGGCTGTAAACCCATCCGGACCAGGGGCTTTGTGTGGTGCCATTTGAATAACAGCCACGCGTACTTCATCATCGCCCACTATACTACTCAACATATCAATATCCCTTGTCCCAAATCTCCTCAAAGGGGGAAGCTTTCCCACGCTAACCGCTCCATCGTCATAAGCAAACAGGCCTTCAAAAAAATCCCTAACCCAACGTTTCTCAACCTCCCTATCCTATATCCATTCTTGACTACCATCTTTGATACGCAACTCCTCGACTCTCTTCTTCTTAACTTGTGCTGCACAATGATAAAAACGTGTATTGTGCTCCCTCGAATTGATCTATTCAGTATATGTTCTTTGAAAACAAAATATCTCCTCCTGCTCTAACAGACTCTCAAACTCCCCTTCCAATCGCGCTTCTAACCTACGAAGAGACGAATTATACGACGTCTGGACCGCTCTTTGGATACCCGCAATTCACACTAAAAGCCTTCTCTTCTTACGAAAAATATCTCAAAAGAACTTGAACTTCCATATCTCTAATTCTTGCCTCATAATTTCAATATTTTCGCTAAGACTTCTTCCCTCCACCCTCCAATTCTTCTCAACAAAATCTCGAAAACCCTCATGATGACCCCAAGCAGCTTCAAATCGGAAACGCTTCTTAAAAGAGTCTCCTACTACCGGTGTCCTCAAAGTGACCATGATAGATAGGCGCATGATCAGCTTCAAATGTACCCTTAACATTCATATGATAAAATAACATAAAAATAAATCTTACCACATTTATGACAATAGAACTTATGTTTATGTCCCCTTTATATTATAAATTTTTCACCTAAGGCCCCTTGTAAAAATTGTCAGCATTCAAGGACACCTTCAAAAAGTGGAGTGCAAAGGGTTGCTCATTTATTTTACATGTGGTCGATTCATGAACCTAAAAGATGCATACCCACTTAGTGAGGGAGTGGAAAATCAAGCTTCTATTGTTCACAGTGGGGGAAATTATATAATAACATACTGTCAACACAACCAACATCTGTTACACGGCCAAAGTTTGGCGATTGGATAACAATGATCAGCACCAAGTCCGACTCCGGTCCAAGGGTGGTGAGAAATTTAATAATAATGGGTCAAAGGCACCAATAGTTTGGGTACACAAAGGTTTGGAAACCCTGACCAAGGCGAAGACTAATCGAGGAATCGGAGTACAAAAGAAACAAGGGTAGAGGTTCACCGTCCTAGCGGAAGAGATATAGAATATATCCAGTCAATAGGTTGGGCGTATTATTGCACAAGAGGTACCACCAGATTATATGGCGAAATCAAACAAGTTACTTAACCAACACTGTACTAGTAGGATCTAAATAAAAGAAACAGTAATGTCCCAAAGTTATCAACGCTGACAAAAGAATTTGACCGTAATGTCCCAAAGTTATCAACGCTGACAAAAGAATTTGACCGAGGGGTTTTTTTACACTAAGAAACATAAATTATTGAATAAGGAATTGATTAGACCAGCTATTGAAAGAAAAGAGAAAAAAATCAAGGGTAAGGGTCATGAGAAGATAATCATTCCAAGGAAATTCAGATTGAGGAATATTATTGGTTGTTGTATAATTGGAGGGAATGATTAGGGATGACAAATGAAAAGTACGTATTATTGGAACTAAATATTGGGGTGGGTATGATTGGTGCTGAGGTAGTGGATAAGGGAGAAACTATAGTGGGCGTACAAGAGAACATTAAAGGAAGGCTCGTGGAGGCTCCTTTTGGTAGAACCGTCGAAATTTCAGCAACTTATGTATTTTGAAAATTAGGTTGTCCCAAACAACCTAATTATTGTGCAATTCAATTGAGTTTCATGCTACAAGTATCCCTTGATTATACGTTCCCCTCATCCCAAGATAGAGCCTAACATAGAGGCACTTGATGGGGGTTGGCAGAGTGGAGAATTAGCTTTGAAGGAATTTTTCAACCTCAATAATTGTTAACCAAAAAACCTTAATAATAATAAATAAATAAACCTTGCATCCCATCACATTCTTCCCACTAGCACTATACCACCGGAGCTGAGTTGTAAGGGAGAAAATTCAATGAATATTTATTTTGGAAACCTCAATATGATCGTTGTTATTAATAGGGAGATAATAGTCGAGAAAGGTATCACATAAGCACAAGAGTGCGTTAATGAGGTCAGATGAGAGATTGACATAAGAACAATAGTTAGGGTAAAAAATGTGAGAAAAAACAACACAGGCCTGTACTGAGAAACTAACAAAGGGAAAGTACATGAGCGCCATTTTATAGCCAAAAGTAGCAGCTATTCACAAGGAAAGTATTAGTGCATAGTAGTTATCAAATGATCAGGTAAATGATTAGAAGAAAGAGAATCAAGTATATAATTATATGTTTTGTTTCTATTTTAGTTCTTTTTACGGGGTGTAGTGATTGTCAGGTAATGAATTTTTGAGTGGATTGCTATCTACAATTGTTATTTGCAATATATTTTTTAAAAACTGAATTAAAATTACATGTTTATGATCTCTATGATGTGTGAATTGTAGCTTTATCCATCATTGTAATTTTATTTTAATACGAGACATAATTTACACTAAACAATAAATAAATAACATTCAATATGTCTTTTTTGCATTGATAGAGCTATTTTAAGCACCGAGCAAAATTGTTTTTCTATGCTCGATATAATGAAAAATAATGTTAAACTAAGTACATGTTCCAATTAATATCTATACACTTAGTCAAATACATTAAGCAATTTGAATTGACAGTGACAAAAAATTACATTTAAATTTATTAAATTGTAATTGAATTCATTAAAATAAGGAACATGTGTCTGCTGAGAAGAAAGTTGGAGAAAAATTGTTGGAATTAACAATTAATAATATTAAGGTCATTTCATGATCTTATTATGAGAGAAATAGAAGAGTTATTCATTAATTGAATAGTCTTATAATAGAAAATGAAAAAGAGAAACCATTGAAAAGTATTTATATAAAATGATTTCCTTTTTTAATTTTCTATCCTATTGAGAGATATGGTAAAAAAAAATTATTGAAAAAAATGTACAACATCAGAAATAGAGAAACAAAAAAGTAAAAATATAATTGCTTGCTTCTTTATCCATCTCAAAAGGAATAAAAGTTATGAGAGCCAAAAGAAAAGAGACAAAGCCCCACACGCGCACCACCACCACTACCGCCCGCCTGGCCTAGGCTGGCGTGCGCGTAGGGGAGTTGGGTAGTTGAAAAATGAAACAATTTTTGAATTGAGACTAGTGCTGGATGGCTGGTACTTATAGTGGTCATTGGGACTTCCTAACCTTTCAGCCGGATAACAAAACAACCACCAATTAAAGACTCATTAAAGTCATAATATTTCTAATCAAGGTTCACTTACAATTACAAGACTTGGTCAGAATAGGAATGAACGATATGCTAGCAAAGAGTACAGGTTCATGCTAGAATTTGAAAAAATGTAACATTTAGAACGACAACATTAAAGGAGACCCTAAATCCTATTTATTGTGATGATTATAAAGGTCTTCCACTCCCCTACAAATACTAAAAATCTTCCATTTGCAAATACTACAAAAGTAAGAATCAGAAAAGACTATTCTACTTCTCTCTCAAATATTCTGATAATATTTATTATAGAGTAGAAAACCTCTGTTAGAGATAACCGGCACGACCAAAATACCTTTTTAACGAAATTTATTTACAGTGTAATTTTTCTCTCTCTATATTCCGTGTAAATCTTGTAATATTCCATTACTGTAATAGTGTAGTTTACTTTAATTGAAAATTATTTTACTTTTGATTTCCATTTCTCTAGTATTCAAACAATCAATTTATTTTTTTCTCAACAATTTAAAATGATATTACTATTATATCACTGGCTGCTTTTAGAAATGGATTTCCCCATCTCAACTGTTGCTTCATCCTTGAATGCAAAGGACTTTCCTGACGTGAATAAGTTGGAGCCCCTTAATGGTACCAACTACAAGCATTGTGAACAAAATATATTGATACGTTTTGAACAGTGTGAACTTGACTTCGCTATATTCGAAGATCATGTGCTTATGGTGGACAACAAAGTTTCTACTAAAGAAGAACAGTCTAGATATCTTGCCCTAGAAACCAAGTTCAAAAAAGAAAACACAATGGATTGGGGCTGGGTGTTGAACAATATCTCTAATCCTATCATTGATCTCCTTTCTAAAGAGAGGTCGGCAAAGATCATATGGGAAACTCTTGAGAAAAAATATGGGGCTGATGATTTCGGTAAAACAAAATACGTCATCGGCAAATGGTATAACTTCATACTTGTTGATCAGAAACCTATGACTGAACAACTTCATGTGTATGAAAACCTATGCGCGGAGGCGATCGCTGCAGGCATGAAGATGTGCAAAGTTTTTCAAACCAATATTCTACTTGAGAAGTTTCCCCTATCTTGTAGTAAATACTATAACCACCTCAAACACAAAAAGAAGGAAATGACTCTCTAAGAACTCATCATCCACATGCAAGTCGAAGAAGCCAATCGAATCTAGGATAAGTCTCTCTCTTTCCCTCCTCGTTCCTTAAGGCCTAACCTTGTCGAAAGTTCTGGTCAAGGCAACAAGGATATGTTTGTAGGGAAGGGAAAACAACAAGGCTCGAACAATTCCAAGTCTGGGGGGGAACAATAACTGCGACAACCCTAACAAACAAGGCGTAAGGTTCAAAACTTCTGGTAAGATTCAGAAACCCAAGGGCGCTTTTTATTGTTGTGGTAAAGAAGGCACAAAGCTTTCAAATGTATGCATGGAGCAGTTCCTGATCTAAAACCTGCTGCAAACCTAACCAAGACCGAAGAAATAAGCGTCGCGGTAATGGTCGAGGCGTACTTGGTGGAGAACAAAAGCGAGTGGATCCTTAACACTTGAGCTTCACGACACTTTTGCGTAAATGAAGCACTGTTCATTTTTTTAGAAATTTACTGATGGTGAATGTGTGTAACTAGGTGACTCATCCACTACTACGGTTCTCGAAAAAGGACCAGTTCCCCTCAAACTAACTTATGGTAAGACTTTTGAGTTAAACGATGTTCTCTTTGTTCTCTCTCTCCTTGGGAACATGGTTTCCAGAGATTTTCTTAATAAAGTGGGACTCAAACTAGTTTTCGAGTGGGAAAAAAATTATTAAAAAAATGATGAGTTTGTGAAAAAAGGGTATTTACATAATGGTTTGTTTGTTTTAAACACTGTAACCCATGACTAGTACCATAATGATGAGTTTGTGGGTAAATGCTTTTCAAATAATGGTTTTGTGGTTGAAACAATGTAAACTTTAATAAGGTTGATTATAATTCTGTCAATATCTTTGAATGTTTAGATGTGTGGCATGGTAGATTAGTCCATTTAAATTTCTCTTCTATTAAAAGGCTAAAATCTCTTGGACTAATACCTCTTCACAAGTTTTATGACTTTGTAAAATGTTAATTATGTGTAGAGTCCAAACTCGCTAAAAAACCTTTTAAAACCGTAACCAAGAGAAAGACTAAATTACTTGAATTAGCACATTCAGACTTAACTATTTTTTAAATAAACTCTACAAGTAGAGGATAAAAACTATACGATATAACCTTTGTAGGTGATTACTCTAAGTTTATGAGAGTATACCTCGTAAAACTAAAGATAAGGCGGAACATGTGTTTTTAAAATATAAGGCCGGGGTTAAAAACCAACTAGATTGCAAAATCAAAAGACTGGGGGCAGTGTTCTAATTTCCTTAAATAATTTTGTGAAATTAACGGAATTATCCACGAGCTCAGTTCCTTTACACAACCCTACCAAATGGCATAGCTGAAAGAAAATATAGGTCCCTTAAAGAGACCATGAATGATATGATAATTAGTTCAGGTCCACCAACTAACATGTGGGGGGAACCGGTCTTGTTGGATAATTTGCTATTAATAGGATACCCCTTAAATTCAAGACAAGACCCCTCATGAGTTGTGGAATGGTTTTCCACCAAACATGGAACTTTTAAAAATGTGGGGAGTTGCTGGAAAGATTACCCGATTTCAAAACAGTTATGGTTGGACCTAAGACAATAGACTCAGTTTTCATAGGATATGGCACAAATATAAATCGTCTTAATGAATTCGTATCCACTCATGGTGGTCCTATTGAGAAGGACTTGATGAATTCACCTATAAGGCGTACCTCTCTTAAAAGGGCACAAGGTTGAGTGCATAACTCTTAATAAATTCATAGTCACTAGTGGTGATCCTTTTGAGAAGGACTTGATGAATTAATCGTTGAAGGTGAGAATCAACATTCATGATATGATAATAAGGAGACGTCCTTAATAATCCTATATGATAAAGATTACAAATTTCATATCCCCCAAGGGGTGGTCCTTAAAGAAGTACTTTATGAAAAACTGAAGGGTGATGTTTGAGGGAACTATAACTTTCAGTAGAGTAGAGTATGTGATGCAAGGTTCTCGATTGAAAACTGTTAAGTTCAAGAGTACATTCACTTAAACGGAATTGGTGGTTGCCTTACTTCACTTCGTGTCAATTCAAATCAAAAGGTATTGCCACTTAAGTACCATTCACCCAACTGCTGGCAGTTATGAAACTCTGTTCACATTCTCTCTTAAAGACCCTGAATGGGGAGGGGGGTTGTTGTAATTAACAGTTAATATTAAATTACTTCATGACCTTATAAGAGAAGTGGAAAATCTATTTATAAATTGAATAGTCACACATTGAGAGAATGAGAAAAAACAATTAAATAGTCTTTATAAAAAATGGGTTTCTTTCTCAATTTTCCATCATATTGGGAGATGTGGTAAAAACTTTTCATTGAGAAAAAAGCACCACGTCGAAAATAGAGAAGAAAAAAAAGTAAAAATATAAGTTCTTTCCTCTCTATCCATCAAAAAAAGAATAAAGGTTATGAAAGCCAAAAGAGAAAAGGCAAAACTTCACAAGCGCGCACCACCACCACCCGCCTAGCCCGACGACGGCGTGGGTCTGGGAGAGTTTGGAGAGTCAAAAATGGAAAAATGAAACAACTTTTTAAGGGAGACTAGTGTTAGATGGTTGGTACTTATAGTAGTCGTTGACACTTCATAACCTTTTAGTCGGAAGACAAAATGTTCACCAATTAAAGATTCATTGTACTCTAAACAATCTCAAATCAAGGCTCAGCAGTTACAAGACTTGGTCAAAACGGGAGTGAATCAAATCGTAGCAAAGAGTCCAGGTTCATGCTGGAATTTGAAAAGATGTAACAAGCGAAACGTATACATTAAAGGAGACCTTAAATGCCATTTATTGTAACTCTGAATGTCTTCTACTCTCCTATAAATACTAGACATCTACCATTTGCAAAGACTACGAAACTAAGAATTAGAAATGATTATTCTACTCCTCTCTCAAATATTTTGATAATATTATTATAGAGTAGAAAACCTCTGTTTGAGATAAGCGGCACGACCAGAATATCTTTTTAACGAAAGTTATTTATCGTGTAATTATTTTTTTCTATATTTCGTGTAAGTTTCGTAATTTTTCATTACTACAAAAGTATAGTTTACTTTAATTGAATATTATTTTATTTTGATTTTCATTTCTTTAGTTTTCAAACCAGTGATTTAATTTTTGGGGCAACGCCCAATTAATTACACGGAGAGTGTAAGAATTCCCAATTAATTACAACTTCAACTTAATTCCTACTTAAGCACAAAAAAATGGAAGATTACAAAAATACCCACAGGCATATTAATTA
This sequence comes from Nemophila menziesii, assembly GCA_029959085.1. Taxonomy (NCBI): domain Eukaryota; kingdom Viridiplantae; phylum Streptophyta; class Magnoliopsida; order Boraginales; family Hydrophyllaceae; genus Nemophila; species Nemophila menziesii. The sequence continues at coordinate 23,137,159 of JARWIR010000008.1, forward strand.
ATTACTTTAATTATAATAATATTTATTTATTTTCATTTCTATTTTATTTTAAAAAAATCAATTTTTTTTCCATTTTTTTTTCGTATTTTTTAATGTGTTCCGTGAATACACAATTATGAGATTTGTGTGTTCCAGGAACACACAGAATTGGAACAACCAAAATGAAGTTTTTTTGTATTACAGGAATACATAAATTCGAGTTTTATGTGTTCCATGAATACACAAATTTGAGTTAATGTGTTTCATGAATACATAGATTTGAGTTTTATGTGTTCCACGAATACATAAATTTGAGTTTTATGTGTTCCATGAATACACAAATCTGAGATTTGTTCTGCGATTTGTGTGTTCAGGAATACACAGAATTGGAACAAACAAAATCAAGTTTTGTGTATTCAAGGAATACATAATTTGAGTTTTATGTGTTCAATGAATACACAAATTTGATTTTTATGTGTTCCATGAATACACAAATTTGATTTTTATGTGTTCCATGAATACACAAATTTGAGTTTTATGTGTTCTATGAATACACAAATTTGAGTTTTATGTGTTACATGGATACACAAATTTGAGATTTGTGTGTTCCAGGAATATATAGAATTGGAACAATCAAAATCAAGTTTTGTGTATTTCAGGAATACATAAATTCGAGTTTTATGTGTTCTATGAATACACAAATTTAAGTTTTGTGTGTTCAATGAATACACAAATTTGATATTTGTGCGTGCTAAGAATACACAATTCTGAGATTTGTGTGTTCCAGTAATACACAAAATTGGAACAAACAGAATCAAGTTTCATGTGACCTGGAACACACAAAACCCTAAAACATAAACACCCAAAAATAACAAAAAAAGTGTTGGAAAAAAATAATATATCAAGATAGTTAAAAAAGAGTAAAAATAGGGTATATGAGATTAATAAAGAGAAAAAAACAATTTTGTTATGGAAGAGAATCTTTTAGATCAATTTTATGACTTTGTGTGTTACAGGAGTACATAAATCTATATTTGTGTTTTATAGCAACACGTAATCCAGAATTTGGATTATTTTTAAAAAAATCAAAAAAAAAATTAAAAAAAATCGGGAAATTTTTTTTGAGATTTTTTTTAAAAAAATCGAAAATAAATAAATAAATCACATAAAGGCAAATAATGGAAGGTAAATATGACAATATGTCTAATTGGGAATTAAGTTGATAATTTGTGATTAAGTAGGAAGTACTTTACTCCTTTTTTTTGGGAATATAAAGTGTGGAAGTGTAATTAATTAGGAATTATCCCTTAATTTTTTTCCAACAAAAAGTAGTTGAATTAAATTAGTTGATGAGAACTAGAAGATTATAAAAAAAATTAGAAAATGTAAAAGTTGAGTGAAATACCAGAACTGGAACGAGAAGGCGAGGAAATAGAAGATGTAAAAGAGACAAAATCTTGTCCAATAGAAGAGGATGAGAAAGAGTAATTAAAAGAGAAGACTGAAATAGAAAGATCTGAAGAGAAAACAAAGAAGATTGAAGAGAAGTTTCAAAAAGAGAACTCATAAGAGGTTAAAGAGGAAGAGAAAACAGAGAAAATTGAGGAGAAGATTGAAAAAGAGAACTCATAAGACAATCAACTTCACATCCTAGACAACAATTTCATTTAATATATGTGCGAATCGACAAATTTTAGAAAATCCTCCCATATAGCCGTTCGTTCACTATCTACAGAATAGCCTGGGACTCCGAAATTGACCTGAGCTGATTTATGACATGGAATATAACTCCATGGTTCCTGAGATGAACGAAGATCTATAGCTTGTGGTGAGACTAAAAAGAACTTTCCAAAACCGCCCATTGAGTTTCCTGCAACTCAAACCATTCTTTTTCAGATGACTAATTTTGTGGATAAACAAGGTTATATTCCTATAACATAGTGGGAATTATAATATGCTAATTCTAGGTGGAATTCTTTTAGATATGGTACATCTCGGTGTTATATAGAAATATCAGTGAGGTGCTTATATGATGATACTGGTAATACTGTTTTTGTAAATAGACTACGAAAAACACTTTAAATCTTTGGCAAAAATAGATTAAACAAGACCTATGGTTGAGAACGTGTAACCTCAAACCCAGAAAAAGAAAATATGCAGAAAGTAAAAGAACACCAAGATTTATCGTGGTTCAACACAAAAATGCCTACATCCACGTTGAAGCCCTCCTCAGAAGATACTTCGCACACTATCAAACAAGGTTACAACTTCAGATCGAGTCTTATAGTGATATTACAAGAATAGAAATCAACCAGTGCTTCAGTAAGAAACCCTAACTACACAATCGAGAAATACTACTCAATCACTCAAGCCAGATGCTTAATTTCTTCTATTCTAATTGTTAATCTTTATAGCACAGATTAACAATGTACAAACCCTAGGTTTCCTGCTGAAAGAGACGAGAGAATAATCGAAGAATGAAGCGAAGAGAAGAGAGAGAAGACCAACGCGTTAAGAGAGCGTATTTATATGAGACGGTTGGTGAGATACAATCTGAATCATCCAAGATGAATAAGATCAAGAGACGAGAATGAGCCACACGCTAAGTAACTCCATCAGCTTAATAACATTCCACATCATCCTCCACATCATCAATATTGAATTTACCAATATATATTTGACCACAATATATATAACAATCTCCACCTTAAAGTCAATTTCCATTTGCATTCCTCTTCATCATAAGTCATCATCCATTGTTCAGTGTGCAAAGCATCTTCTGGTTGCTTCAAAAACCTGCAATAATGACTAAAACCACGAGTTAGTAAATAAATTAATTACATATCAGTCTAAGAGTTTACAGAATGTTCAACAAACTTAAGCAATGCTTAAATTTGCTAACAGTTACTACTTTAGTCCCCATATCAGCTGGATTATATTCTGTACTGATTTTCACCATCTTAATTCCTTGAGAACTTAGCCAAGATCTAATGAAATGGAACTTAACATCAACATGTTTTTTCTTTCATGTTACACAGGGTTCTTACTTAAATGTATTGCGCTTTGACTATCACTGAATATAGTAGCAGTTGACTTAGTCAATTGTAGTTCATTTGTTAACCCTTGTAACCAAATAGCCTCTTTGAAATAGTCACAGATAGCCACATATTCAGATTCAGTTGTGGATAATGCAACCAAAGGCTGCAACTGAGATTTCCAAGTGATACAGTTATTACCAAGTAAGAAACAGTAAGAAGTAGTTGATTTTCTATTGTCCCTGTCACCAGCAAAATCAGCATCAACAAAACCATGTAATTCAAATGGCACATTCCACTGTCCATAGCACAAACCAACATTTAAAGTACTACTGATATAAGAAACAACCCACTTCAAAGCTATCCAATGCTCAGGGCCTGGATTTGACATGAATCTACTGAGTAATGATATAGCATAAGACAAATCAGGCCTTGTACTGATCATGGCATACATGAGTGATCCAATGACATTTGAATAAGGAATAGAACTAATTATCACTTTTTAGAAGTGTTTTTAGGACATTGATTCTTGCTCAGAATGAAATGCCCAGCTAAAGGCATCTCCACCCTTTTACAGTTAAGGTTTCCATAATTCTCCACAAGCTTTATAAGATATGGTTTTTGATGCAACTTTAAACTGCATTCCTTTCTATTTCTTTCTATAACCATTCCCAAAATCTTTTTAGCTTTACTTAAGTCTTTCATATCAAATTCATAGTTAAGACTTGCTTTCAACTTATTTATACTCTGCAAAGAATTTCTAATTAGTAGCATATCATCAACATATAATAGCAAGAATATCGTATTATTTGCTAACACATTAAAGTACAAACAGTTATCATATTCACTTCTTTTGAATCCAAGACTTAAAACAAAATTATCAAATCTTTTATTCCATTGACGAGGTGATTGCTTAAGACCATATAAAGATTTTTGAAGTAAACACACATAATCAGGTTGTTTTGTGTCAACAAAACCCTCAGGCTGCTTCATATAAACTTTTTCATCAAGTTCACCATGCAAAAATGCTGTTTTAACATCAAGTTGCTCTAATTCTAAATCATAGCACGCAACATAAGCTAGCATAGTTCTAATTGTTTTAAATCTAACAACAGGAGCAAATATTTCATGAAAGTCAATTCCTTCCCTTTGAGTATATCCCTTAGCTACTGATCTAGCTTTATATTTAGGGGGATCAGAATCAATAACACCTTCATTAAGTTTGAATAACCATCTACAATCAATAAGCTTCTAACCAGGTGGATTTTAAACTAACACCCAAGTTTTATTAACATATAAAGATTGCATTTCTTCCTTCATAGTAGTTAACCACTTACATTTATCTTTGGATTTCAATACCTCACTATAAGTTTTAGGTTCAGTGTTGGTTACCTCAGTAGCTGCAATTAATGCATTGTAGACTAACTCAGCATAAGAATACCTAGTAGATGGTTTAGGATCCCTCTTCTCTCTATCTCTTGTTAATTGATAGTTTGCAAAGCTTTCTTGAAGAGATTCTGAGGGAGTCTCTATCTTTGAGTGTGACTCACAGTTACCTGACTGCTCAAGAGGTTGAGACTCTGATTCTTCTTCTTCATTTACTGGATCAGAGTTTGCCTCATCACCTCCAGTTTGTATAGGCTCAACCTCAATCTCAGTACTCTCAGAAGATGCAACAGGTTCAATAATATCATCACCTGTAATCACAGAATCCTTCTTGGAAGGAAAGTTGGTTTCATCAAAGATTACATCTCTACTAACAATTATTTTAATCCCTCTAGCATTTTTATCCCACAATCTATATCCTTTAGTATCATGCATAGACTGGTATCCAAGGAAAACACATTTTAATGACCTTGGGTCTAACTTACCCTCTTTATTATGCGCATAAGCTGAGCAACCAAATATTTTAAGTTCATACAAATCAGGTTTTTTGTTATTCCAAAGTTCCATGGGACATTTCATATTAAGGGACCTGTTTGGGCTCTTATTAACAAGATATGTAGCAGTATACAATGCTTCACCCCAAAATGATTTAGGTATACCAGAAGTAAACAATAAGCACCTTATTTTTTCAAGTAAAGTTCTATTCATTCTTTCAGCTACTCCATTTTGTTGTGGAGTTTTCCTAATTGTTCTATGCCTTAAAATGCCATAAGTTTTACATAAATTATCAAACTCTTCATTACAAAATTCAAGCCTATTATCAGTTCTCAAACATCAGTAAGTGTTACTAACTTACAATTATTAAGACTCAAATTAATTTTACCAATTCCAGCCACTTGACATGTATTATTATTACCCATATAAACAGTTGCAGTATTTGACTCAACCAAGTTCACAAACCAGTCCTTATTGGGGCTCATATGGAAAGTACAGCCAGAATCCAAAATCCAATTTGATTTACACGCAATGTCAGATACATTTAAGACCTCACAAGTCTCATCTTGTTTAAGGGGCATACACACAATATTAGTATTATTATTATTATTATTCAAGTTCTTATTCTTAAGCGCATAACAATTTTTCTTAATATGGCCATGTTTTTAACAATGATAGCATTTACGAGTTTCTTTCCCTTTATTTCCTTTATACTTCTTCTAATTCTTATTGGTTTTAACATACTCAAGTGATTCAGACTTATGTTACACAAATAAATTGTTACCAACACGTTTCAAGTTCTTTAATTCTAATTCTCTAGTTTTTAAAGAAGAAACAATTTGATCAAAGGTAGGAATCACAGTAGAGTACTGAAAAGCATCTTTCACAACTTGGTAAGAATCATGTATAGCATTTGAAAGGATCATACCTTTAGAAGTTTCATCAAGAGCCATATCAGAACCTTTTAGAACCAAATCAAGTTTTAAAAACTCATCAACATTTTCATCAATAGTCTTAAAAGAATCCATTTTATAAGAGAATAGTTTTCCTTTCAAGAAAGCCAGATTAGGAGCAGATTGAATAGAATAAAAAGTTTCGAGTTTACCCCATAAATCAAGAGCAGTTTCTGCACCATCCACCTTTCGAATTACATTATCTGAAAGGTTTAAGAAGAGAAGATTAAACGCCTCTTCCTTTATTTCATTGACTCGTTTTCGAGCCTCTTCTGACTACTGATCCATATTTGGTTCAAGCGCACTTAACACTTTGTTATGCGATAATAATACTCGCATTTACTTTTTCCATACACCGAAATCACCTTTTCCATCGAACACAGATACCTCTAGCCTGGTTGTTGCCATTTCTTTATACCCTATATATCAGAAATAGATACACACCACAAGCAATCAACTATTAGGGTTAGTTAAATCGAAAACACCCCTGAAAAATCAACTCTAGGATATTTTAATTTCGAAAACCCTAAGAAATATTAGATCTGTGAGTTACAGTACAATGTAAAGAAAATTGCACTGAAACGAAAAGAATTTTCAAAAAGTTTTAAACCGCCAAAACACAGATTTGTAAATACGCGTCCAAGATGAAATAAGATAAGGGACGAGAATAAGCCACGCACTAAGTAACTCCATCAGCTTAATAACATTCCACATCAGCCTCCACATCATCAATATTGACTTTACCAATATATATTTGACCACAATATATATAACAACTGCAATGTTTTAACTTTTAAGGGATAATATATCATGGTCCAAGGTGTGTATAAACACACGCAAAAAGTGCTTGAGAATTCTAATCATGCAAATATGAATGATACGACTAGGCTCAACACCGCCTCTCTCCACCATAGCTCCGTCTCAATTGATGGCTGCGTTAACATTTTGAGAACCACCACTCATCCATCTATCTATATGTATGCATCTATATGTACGTTTTGGGTTATTTAGAGGATTAAATGTGGTTTAGGCCTGCTACAGATGAAAAAGCAGAAAGTGGGTCTGAATTTTGATCAATCAAGGTCTGAATCTTGTACCATATGATATGGAAGGTGGAGTTCAAGTATATAGGTACAGGTATTGCAGAGAAAAGAAGACAGAAGAGAAAGGTATTTTCCTTGTGTGAAATCTAAGTTTCTACAGTTTTGTACTTTTTTTCTTCAAATATCATTTTGTGGACTAATAAACATTGCACTTTGGAATATTACTGTGTGCAGTTTTTGCCAAGCTGCAACTGCGGCTTAAGCATGAAGATAGTGAGCATAAAGAGAGGTGAATTTTTTATGGTTTAGACAGAAATTTATAATTCCTAGGTTTAACATTTTGATAATCTGGTTTTAGTGGTAATTCGAATACAAGTACGTCTTGAAAATACTGCAAAGGAGAAAATAATCTCGGAACTAAATATGGAGCTTCATAAAGTCAAAACTACCCTTTCGCGAAGAGTGTGAACAGTATGTGACCGAGATAAAGAAGTTGAATCTTGAATGCTTTACTAAACAAAAAGGTATAACTTTTTAATGAATATTGATTAAAAAAAATAAAAAAATTGTCATGTTCTATTCTTTATACTCTGATTTGCCTTTTATTTTCATGAATTTATAGGACGTTACACTTGAAGAAATGAAAAAAGGGTTACAGGCAAGACCAACAACAAAATTAGTGGATGATTTTGGAAAAAAATAAAATCTTGCAGGTGCTTCATTTTTTCTTTAGCTAATTTGATTCTTACTTAATTTTTCTTCTGGTTATAGAATACTATAAGTATAAATTAAACGAAGGAATTAAACGATACTTACAATCCAAGAATCGATTAATTATACCCTGCACTGACTGAACCAGTGAATACTCCAGGAAAAAGAAGAGGTGATCAAATCAGAGAAATGGAACTAAAATTTTCCCATTGACAGTTCTTTGTAACGACCCAAAGACTACCATTGTTGTACTCAGTGGACGTGATAGAACTGTTTTAGATACAATAAGTGATCATTACTTACTGTAAAAGGGGTATATAGGACACTATAACTATTACACTTGTATTACCATAAATCAATTCGTTGGTATTTAATGGTTTGCTTATAGGTTGAAGCTATCTCAAACCCCAACAGTTCGTTGAGGTAGTTTGAAGATATTTCAAGAGACTTTTAAGGCTGACCCCAAGGCTGGGGTATAAATTAATACCAATTTTTACCAATGCAATGTTCATTAAAAATTTAAAATTATAATTATATATGATTTGGTGGCAGTTTATTGATTTTTCCTTAAGTTCTTCCAACGTGGCGGTTACCTTAAAAACACCATGTAGCATTTGTCGCGGGTTTCTTAAAAAAAGAAACACTCTTAACATTCATGGCAGTAAATTTTATCATTACATGGATATGTACTCTGTAGTAATAGTTTAAATCGTGTATACTCTTTAGGTAATAGTTTGAATCCGAGAACATCTAACATAAAATTCACCTTCTTTTCCCCCTCTATAAGTTCATCGCGCTTTTTAGCATACAGCTTGTTCAATTATAAGTTTTTTTTGATCATTATTTTTGTTCTCCATTGGTTTCAACTTTTCCTCCTGAAATAAAGTATAGGGTCAATTTGCGAAACAAAAAAATTATCTAAATTTAAGATCTTTGCAACATTTCTCCGTGTTGTCCTAAATAAAAATTTATAGATCTTTCAATTACTTAACATCAAACTGAATCTATGTAATGCGACTAGTATTGACAGTCATGATAGAAATGTAGCATAATATACTCATTAGATTGTTAACCATTTTATTAGGATAATTAGGTAGAATGTGCCACCTAACTTAAATTCTTTGCAAGACTATACTAATGGAATTCCTCTAGATTATCTAGCACAATATAAGTTGTTATGAACGGAGTATCATAAATGGCAATTTTCTACTCGAAAACCCATTAGTGCATAGTAAAATAATGGGGATTACGATGGTACGGTATAGGCTATTTGGTAGGGGGACCTTATAGTGCCTTGACTTAGGATATGTGCATGTATTGATTCCTTGAAAGGCTTTAAGAGTGGTGATTGTTTATGCATCCATGTAATTTACTGAACAAATTCTATCATAACAAGTTAATCTCAAACTATTCCTTCTTTCATTTTCTTGGAGTTGGTATTGGTAAAGAACGTGTTGTGGTCAAGCCTTACTTTGAAATCAGACAGACCGTCCTGGCCGTGTAGGTCCGGACCTGATGAAGTGCATTTCCTCCCTTTATTTGTAGGTTACTCAGCCCTCATCATCAACCATCTTTCGAACAGCCTGCAGACTTGCATTCGAATAACTTAGTAGGATCCCTCGTGCTATTAAACAAGAACTAGCAGAAAGCCTCGCATAGTCTTTGGAGTCAATTTGACTCTCACCACCCTCCCTGGGTAATAAGCCTATCTATCAAGCTAAGATGGATCTACGAGTCTGTGCTAAGACTATCTATTGTATTAAGTAATCAACAATGCCCATATTCACCTGACTGAGGGACTAATTTGCAATTTTCTGAATGTTATATATTCTATTTTTTAATGTGAAATTTGGTTACTAAAAGTTATTTTAATAAGGCCCACTAACTTTTAAGAACAAACTATAAATAGGTAATTAGAGTTTCCATTAAGGATCGGCTCAGCCCAATACTGTCAAATGAACTTAAATGCAAATTCTTGTAAGGAGCGTAGGAGTGTTAACTTGTCCTCAAGGCTCCCTGTTTTATTCCTAATTGCTCAGTACCTGGTCCTTTACTTGTTAGAAAGTTGGCAAAAGTGAGGTGGAGCTGCCTTACCCAACGATCCTCTATGTTGATAAGAGTTGTGTTGGAATTATTATATTAAAAATGATTTATTTTATTAATTTTCTTCTTTTTTCTATTAGAAAAAATTATTTATATACTAATAGTTTCACATAAAAAGTTAAGAAAAAAAACTATTGAAATTTATGTAAATTAAATTGGGTTTCTTTACCATAAATATTGTTTTAACTATGTAAATGGAAGTAAAAATAGTTAAAAATTGCTTACACATATGTCGTGTGATGTTTAGCCTTCGACATAATAATATTTGAAATGTCATGTCCAACAATCAAGTATTGTATATGTACCTAAAGAAACAAAAAGATGTCACTAATAATTAATTTGATTGGTATTATTTGCCAAGTATTCAAAAAAAAAATCTATTTAAAATTTTATGTAGTTATAAATAGGATTTGTATACTACTAAAGAAATATAACTGTGTACTTAAATATTAGACATTTTTGTGTAAGCGAGTGACTATACTAATAAACTAGTATTAGTATTAAAGTATGAGCAATCAGCTATTACTTCTACGGAACGATTTCAGTTTTGCTTAAACCTCTCATCAATAAAATATTTATATTTTTCTCACTGATTCGATTTTTTTAATTTTCTGTCCATTTTTTCAGATAAGTTCATTACACTCGCTACATTTTTGGTTGAGGTATTTATTTTTTTAAATTTTTTAAATTTTTTTTAAATCTTCTAATTTTAATTTTTTTTTTTTAAAAAACTTATTATTGAAAATAAAAGTTAACTTTCCCCAAAAAACCCCTCCCCCTCCCCCTTTTTTTTTTTTCCTTCTTACTTTTTTTCTTGTAACTTCTTCTTTTTCCCAATTTAACATAAATTATGTAAGACAAAAAAAGTCAATAATCAAGGACAGATCAAGTGAAGGAATAAGAAACTTGAATCCCTTAGTCCCAATATTCAATTTCTTTCCAACAAGTTATTTTACTTTTGAATTTTTACAAATCAAATTTTTACTTTAGTTTTTTTTTTTCTACAAAATTTGTAGATTTATTCTTGTCGATGGATAAAGTAGTGTTGATGATTGTACACATATGAGTTTGAGGTATTAAGTTTCATTAATTTGTAATGTTTTTGTTTATATACTTTGTCCATTTCAAAAAATTCTAAGAATTTTAATAGGTGATTTTGGTGAAATTTTTTAAGATAAACAAAGTATATAAACAAAAAAATTTGAAAAATAATGAAACTTAATAACTTAAAATCATCTTTTCACAATTATCAAAACCCATCAATACAGTAATCTACCTTCAAAAGCCCAATCATATTAACATAGAAAGAGAATGCGTATAGAGATCAAAGGTAGAATAACTGGTTGGAGAAGATAAAGGCCAAAGTATTTCATTGTCTTATTCCTTCCAAGACTATGTCTTCATTGTTTTTAATTAAAATGTCAATCTATCTCTTTATGCAGATACAAATCTGAACTAGGAAAAATTTGCTAAGACGGTGATTTTACCTACTCAAGTATACAAAATAACTGTTGAACTTAACTTCTTGTATGCAATATTTGACCACTTGTCTTGTTACAAGTCTTATTGTGAACAATTTCTTAAGCATTCCAACTCCTTATCTCATTACGGATCTTCATAATTACTCCTTAATTTTTTTAAATTCAAAAATTATATGACTAAACACGTTGAAAAATAATCAAACATAAAACATCAGAATCGTCTATTCACCGTAAACAATGCTACTTATACCTAATCAACAAGATTAGGCCAGAGTTGGGTTAGCTCAACTGGCAAGAGCCTTGCTATTTCTTCAGCACTAAAAGGGGAGGCCTAGAGTTTGAATCTCCTCCCTAACGGGTGTAAAGTAAGAGGTACAAGGTTCGAACCCCTCCCTGAACATGGGTAACCTAGTTCTGATTTACCTGGGAATATACATGGGGAGGCGTGTAAATCCCCCATGAGATTAGTCGTGGTGCGCGTAAGCAATCCCAGATCACCCATGTACCAAAAAAAACAAGATTAGGCCATTAAAGAACATATTTAAAGTAAAAAAGTCAATTTTTTTCATGAATTTAAGGTAAAAAAATTCATTTTTGTTTACCTTAAATTGATTCTTTAATGTTATAATTTTGTTAATGGGTGGCAGTAGTTTTGTGAAGAGATGTTTGAGGTTTTATGTTACATTATATTTCAAACTTTTGGTTTTGACTATTTTTTATCTTACAATAAGAAAAAGAAAAAGGGTAAGGGTAGTTGTTTTTTTTAAATTATGTATTTGTTATATTAAATATGTACTTTCGAAAAGTTGTCAGAGGTATTATAGACATTTAATATTTTTTCAATGAAAAATTAATAGAAACTAAGTTTAACTAACGGGAAAATGTGGTAGGGTCGATTGGGTCCCTTGAGCATAGTTAAGTGGGGGAAGTGGTATATTTGTTGAGAGGAGGTTTAAGCGAAACATAAATACTTCAGGGGAGGTCATATATAATCTCTCGTTATAGTATAGTCTTGAAATAAAAAGAGTTAGTATTATTTTAACATATAAAGCTAGAATGGAGAATTAACTTTAGATGTAAACTATAGAGGTAAGCATAGGACACATAACCTACCGAAATGCCAAAAAATAAAAATTAACAGATTTATTTTGGGTTTGAAAAGAAATCCTAAAACTGACCATAACATGTATAACAACTTTGTATAGTTAATATTTTTATGATTTAATATACACACACACATATATATATATATATATATATACTATAGATTTAAAATTCATAATACATGTAAAAGTACGTATATTTGCAATTCTACAACAATTAATATAAAAAAATTGAATAGAAAATTATGAATTATAGATCTACAAAATATCTTAAAAATTAAGCACAATAATTAAAGATCTGGAAGATCTACTTTGATTGAATAACATACCCACGAATTACTTGCTCGTGCGTACAATCTTAACATCCCAAATGTATAGAGAATATCCTTCATGATTGGTTTGGGTATAAAACATCTTCAATGTTAGAGACAGAAATTTATGTTGACTTTAGAAAAAATAACTTGTCTAAATTTGATATTCTTGAATAAAGAAGAATTACAGAAGAATAATTTAGAAAAGGGAGGCGGAAGAGATAAAGGAAAGGAGAAAACCAGAAAGGAACATGGATGTTCAATTAGCTTTTAGAATGAAAAAAACTTATAATCATGTATACACTTAATAGTTAGGATTAACCAGTCCAATTTGATTTTAAATGGATCGTGTAATTTGAACCAAAGATATTGGGCTAAAAATTACGATATTTTGGCCATTAGGTCAGTAGGGTGCACTTGTCGGTTTCAGTTTTTTGGTAGGCCTACTTTAGCCTAGTAAACACTTTTTACAGTAAATATATAAGATTCAATTAACCTGGATAAGGTAATATATATATATATATATATATATATATATATATATATATATATATATATATATATATATTAATATATACTTATATCCATTCTTTACCACAAGACTTGTACTCTACACATCCTTTTTATACCACCAAATAAAGCACCATTGTTGGTGGTCCATTTTCTAACTGAATATGGTGATGTGTTGCCGATCATTAATGCCAGTGTTCTAGAGTGCTAGTCACATGACTTTAGAAGGGGCAATGATGGTGCGACTGGGATAAAGATGGAAATACGATGAAAAGGAGAAAAAAATTACTCTAATATATAAAATCAATTAGTATTATTCATATTCAACAAAGGAAAGCCCAAAAATTAATAAAATATGAGCATATTTTAGTAAAAATCAAAATTTGGAAAACTTATGAGGCTATGTTTAAGTTATTTTACGGTAATTAACCTACGAAGACCTGGAGACTAACTTTATGCCCTATATGAGACATGTGGATATATTCCTCTTCAAAGAGGTCACTACTCAATCTTATGGATGACCAAATACTAAAATTCCCTCAATTAAAAAAAATCACATAAAGACACGAAACCTCCTCCTCCAAGGTTATCTACCTTCAATCTTCACTCCGAGTTGATGCCTAGATAGAATATTGCAAATTGAAGTGGACATCTGGATAATTTTTGTTGAAATATTGTTTATGCCTCTCCTACACTCTCGCCATTGTTTTGGAAAAAACTTTCAAGTTTAATTTGATCCTTTATTCTCATGCTTTGCGGATAATAGATTTCAAAGAACTAGACTTGCAACTCGTCCTATGATGTAACCGAATCAGCTGGTTGACTATTCTAACCATTCGCTAGCACCTATGATAAAGAAAAACTAAACATGAAGTAACACATGTGCTCGCTTGTAATTCCTTGAGTAATGTACGCATCACAAATCTGCATAAACTTCTAAATCGGCCTCACCAGACGTGTTATGTTGCAATACCGCAAGGTCCAAAGCTCATAACTGACTTAGCATCCCTTGATCAGGCTTGAATCTCGCAACTTGGATTACTGGAGGGAAAATGCTTGATGGTTGCACTAAAAAAAGAGCTCTTTGACCAAGTAGACATTATCTGCAACGTTATACAATAGATGGATCTCCTTCTTATGGAACGCGTTGCGGTGGGACTACCTGGGTAATTGGAATTCGTTGATTATTATTGTCCCTAGGTGGTACCTCATTATCTACTATCACGGTACCTATGATTCAAATCATTGCTTCATTCTTCCTTTCCTCCTTTTTTCGCTTTCTCTGGGCTCAGAATAACTTCTCCAGATCTGAGAGCATACACCAATACCTAAAGACTATGCAAGAGACTAAAACAAAAACAACGTAAAACTGAAACAAATAAAAACTATTATACTAAAACTAAACACAATAACTAACTAGAAAAATCACCAATACCGACGCCAAAAACTTGGTGGTAGAAAAGGTGTGATAAATAAACGAATGAAAGAACACACACCTATTGTCACTACGAGACTCTCACTGTAGGCATGCAGATTGTTGGCAAGTAATACTTGATAAATAAGATTTGTTCTCAAGGATTTATCGATTATCTCAAACCCGTATTCAAATATAAGCCTAGTAGAGATTAATTATTTAAAAATATGAAATGTCTGTTAAATTTTCAAATAAGGAATTAAAAGAAAATAATAATAAACTCAATGAATATGAGATATAGCTTAGGTCTGCTAGTATGCATCAAACTTTCACTATTCTAATTTGTGAATTGAGCATATATAAGTAGTCGGGATTCTATAATCCCTCTAACTCCCATAAGGGTAGCTTAGAAAGGAAACCTCAACCTACCAAGGGACTTGGGTAAGGGGACCTTGCGTATAGATCGGTGGTGAAAATCTAAACTCTAATGAATATGTAGTTAGGCAAACCGGTCAATATCACTACCGCAAACTAGACGATTATGTGTTGTTTTAAGATTTTCATTCCCCCGTCAGGGTGACAATCCTAATTACGGAAGGAAATCCTAATGTGATCAAGGCTAGGGTCAAAATAAAGGCAAACACACGATTATAAAGCCAACTCAAATCAGTTAAATACAATCCCAAATAATAACATAATAGAAAAATAGAATTCAAGGATTATACATATTGCAAACCCAAGCTATGGGAAAGTTAGTTCACAATTAAAGAAATAGAACTAAATAGAGAATACCTTAAGAACATGGCTAAGCCGAATATCTAATATAAATTACCCTAATGGTAGAATAAAAGGATGGAGAAGAAGAATTTGTGACTCTCCGGGTTCTTTTCTTCCTTCTCAAGTCAACTTGCTTTCTTCCTAATGAATTTCTTGAATGATATGGAGGCTATGGATACAATGACATGTTTACTAAGTCAAAAACTGATGTGTGTGTATATATATATATATATATATATATATATATAGAGAGAGAGAGAGAGAGAGAGAGAGAGAGAGAGAGAGAGAGAGAGAGAGAGAGAGAGAGAGAGAGAGAGGAGGGTGGGACGCACTCTAGGTTATGGGCTAGGTTTTAGAGTCCAAATCCAACTCAAATACGTTTTCCATAGAAAGTGGACTAGTTGGTCCATATAGTTTGTAAAATTAATAACTCCTTCATTACAACTCCAAATAACTCGCCTTTAGTGGCTACATGTGCGTATTTCAAAAGTCTGAGTGGATATAAAAGGACTCCTTCAAATTCTTTGTTTATTTTAAGCGGAATGAAAATACTACACTTTCAAAGTCTTGATGGAAGCTTTTTCACTTCTAAAAACTGCTTCTTTGGTCCTTTAACTCTGGATTTCGTTTTCGATCATCTTTCCTCGACTCTATATCCATATCTGGCATCTAATATCGTCCTTGTAACTAGGAGCTTCACATTTAACACACAAATTATACCAAAAATGCTATTAAAGTAACAAAACTTCAAAACAAGGTAAAAATTGAGAAACTGTCAAATAATAGGGAAAACCCTCTCAGGTAAGCACATAATACACCTAAAATGATGTCACGTGGCTATATTATTTTTCAGAAATAAGGAGACATCAGTGAGCCATGAGTGGTGTGTAGAAAGTGAGATCCAAACTAGTTAATAAACTATTTAATGAACATGTTAGATGTGAGAAAGTAACAAAGTTGCATATGATAGAAAAGGATCAACGTGTTCTTTGTTTAGCCCTTGTGCCTTTTAGCTTGCTGACCAGTTATATTCATATATTATCCGTCTCAGTCCCTCCAGCCTTTCTAAACCTTTTTATTAGCCACATTACAAGCCATGTCCCTTAGATTTTAGGACTTTCCATATGACCCGAACTCGAATCGCAATTCTTAGACCCTCGCCTTAGATATTGATTTTTGGGTGGTGGGAACAATCATGGGAAACATCTTTGGGTGGGTTTTTGCGCTATGTATTTATGTTTTTGATCACTTGTTTATATTGTAACCCTTTAATCGGGGAAATAGAAAAAGAATTGAAAAGAGAAAAAAATATTAAAAAGAAAAGTGACTTCTCACATCAAAAAGAGAGTCATGCTAACTTGTAAAAAGAAAACTATATACAAAAAATTACCAGAATAGTGGGATTTTTTAGGTGATCATAAAAGTTTTTAGATGGGATATTGGGGATGTGTAAAAGTGCATTGAAATATGGGTTAAGTAAGAACATCTTTTAGAGTAACTCAAGGTCTAGGGCGACTAGTTGATGGCTAGTGAAGAGAGAGCCAAAATCTCACTCTACATTATCCAAATATACGATCAAACCTTCCCTAAGACGACATTACAACTTAAGCCGACATTACAAGTATACGATAATACCTTACCTTATGATTCTTGACTATACAAATTAGGAGCATTTGAACCAATAAAGAGTAGTTAGATGGAACTATAAACTATGCTAGGATCGAGGAACACCCTACAGACACCATATCAGACTAACAAAAAAAACTTCCTTCGTGCATTGCAACACTAATCTAATCTTGAACTTAAATCGTGTTGATTATTTGTTTGATAAGTGTATATTTGATTTAGTTTGTAAATATTACTATACGAGACTTGTTAGAATAATTTCTTTAGTGGAATTGATTATTTTTCTATTTCTCTCTTCTTTGATTAATTGGACTTAGGCCCCTTTGAGCTTTCTTTTACTTTTATTTTGTCGGGATGACAAAACTTTGAGTTAGGGATCTTGATTTTTCTTGTTGCACCCAACACCTCAGAAATGACTTAGTTAACTATACTTTTCCCAACATCTTGAATAAATTTGAATAAGGCTGAAATATTATTCTCGGTATCTTCAATAGGCTCGTTATTAATTTGAAAGTTACCCACCACAACACCTAATAAACATGTTGTAAGAAAAATATATGAATAAATAATTATGTTTTATTTATTTATTATATTTTTAGTCCGCCAAAAGTAAGTTACTAAAAAATAAGGTTATTAATTTAAAATTCAAAATTAATAACTGTGGAATTATAAAATCAGATACGTGTATATTTGACAACACTTCATACTTACCCATTATTTAAGAGACAGAGTTGTATCAGAAGAGAACCTAATGAATCTATTTCATTCGAACGCTTCTCTTCTATTTTTCTTCTCTCTGCAATTCACTAAATACACACAGATCAAAAATCATAAGGCTCTTAGGTTGTGGATATAGAGGTCTCTCTTCTAGTAAGAAGATCCACGGCCGTAAGATCACCAGATTCCGAATCGATTCAATTCCGCTGCTCTTCAAGAGGTATTTCTATTAAAACCTCTTTTTCTTTGATTATTATCTAATTAAATATTACACATGTGTTTTCACGTATCATCTCAGAAGACTCCCTCTACTTTATTTCTTTTCTCCCCCTATTCCTTATTGATTTTCACATTCATAGTCATCGCCATTGATCCAACCACAAAAATCGTGTTCATACTACTATTACCACCACTGTTCGAGCCACTGTCGTCATCATTGTTCCCATCAAATATTCGAAACGTGAAAAATCTGACCACTTCTTCGAAAACACCCCATCTATTGCTTTTTTTAATTGCATGATGCACTTTGTCCAAATTTCCGATAATAGAGTCTATGTTTCGATTGAAATCCCTTGCAGAGTCAACACTAGCTTTAATTGGTTCTCAGGTATCAAATTTTGCATAAAAGCGCATTAAACTCATCTCTTCAAGCTTCACCACAAGGTAGTTAATTTCATTTAGCTCTCCAATGAACTTTCTCAATATGTCCATCGTTTCTTTGTTACATTGAAAACCAAAGTCCATGGACTCTTACCCATGCACGCAAGTTAACATGGTCCAAATCTTTAAACTCCATATTTTCTTCCCACTTATAAAGAATAACATGCATGGATTTCTCCAAGCACGTCCTTAAGAACCAAAGTATGCTTGTTTACTATTTCTAATTAGGCCAGTTAGAATTATGTATTAGTATTTAGGCTATTCACTAGTGGCGGTGATCATCCGGAAGGGTGGTCTAAATACTGAACTAATTGATAAACGTGTGGTGTTCGTCATTGATCCTGACGGGCTTGACTAACCGCGTAGCCAATTAGGTAAAACACTTAATCATATGAACGAAGCTTATAATCGCTCTTAGGGGGTTTGTAATGCTGTAGGAGATTGTAGAGTCCCGACTAATATAGAATTACCAACTTGACCCTTAAAAAAGCACTAAATACATGAACTTAGGTGGATTCCTAGCAAAACTCAAGTATACCTCTCATATCTGCGTCCAAATCTTTACTCTTTACTTTATTTTTATTCTAGTTAATTTACATTCTTGCGTTTAGTCTTTTTATATTCAAAAACCAAAACAAACATCTATTTGTCTTTTATTTTATTTTATAACGCAATTAATTATATCTATCTTTTAAACACATCTGTCTTACCTAGCAATCCCTGTGGAGACGAATTACCCGTTTTTACTGAATTATTACTTGGACGACCCGTAAACTTGCGGTAGTCGCTCCTTTCCTTTAGTGTCGATTTTTATCACACTTTAGAAGCAACCAGCTCCACTTTTTAATGTTTGATATGTTACCCAACCTACTTAAACAACCTCAAGGCTTGGCCACATCATATTTGGAAAATAACATATGGGGTGGTGGTGCAGTTGGCTAGTGTGTAGGTTGGCTAGCGCGTAGGTCTCATAGCTTAAGAGTAACCTGGGGTCGAGAGTTCGAGCCTCTCTCACCCCATAAACCTTTTTCTCAGACAACTTTTCGAGTGTAAACATATATGAAGTTCTAAGTCGGCCTCTAGGAATCGAAACAGATGGCATTGTGGTATGCTCCAGTTTTTATGGTCGATCTGTCACCCAGCCTACTTAAACAACCTGAGGATTGGCCACGTCCTATTTGTAAAATAACATATGGGGTGGTGGCGCAGTTGGCTAGCGCGTAGGTCTCATAGCTATAGAGTGATCCTGAGGTCGAGAGTTCGAGCCTCTCTCACCCCACAAACCTTTTTCGAGTTTAAACATATATGAAGTTCTAGGTCGGCCTCAAGGAATCGAAACAGATATCATTGTGGAATGCTCCACTTTTTATGGTCGATCTGTCACCCAACCTACTTAAACAACCTTAGAATTGGCCACGTCCTATTTGTAAAATAACATATGTGGTGGTGGCACAGTTGGCTAATGCATAGGTCTCAAAGCTAAAGAGTGATCTTGACGTCGAGAGTTCGAGCCTCTCTCACCCAATAACCTTTTTCTCGAACAACTTTTTGAGTTTAAACATATATGAAATTCTGGGTCGACCTCTAGGAATCAAAACGTATGGCATTGTGGTATGCTCCACTTTTTATGGTTTATTTGTCACCCAACCTACTTAAACAACCTGATGATTAACCACATCCTATTTGTAAAATAACATATGGGGTGGTGGCGTAGTTGGCTAGCGCGTAGGTCTCATAGCTAAAGAGTGATCTTGAGGTCGAGAGTTCGAGCCTCTCTCACCCCATAGTCCTTTTTCTCGAACTACTTTTCGAGTTTAAACATATATAAAATTCTGGGCCGACCTCTAGGAATCAAAACGGATGGCATTGTGGTATGCTCCACTTTTTATGGTCGATTTGTCACCCAACCTACTTAAACAAACCGAGGATTGGCCACATCCTATTTGAAAAATAACATATGGGGTGGTGGCGCAGTTGGCTAGCGCGTAGGTCTCATAGCTAAAGAGTGATCCTGAGGTCGAGAGTTCGAGCCTCTCTCACCCCATAGTCGTCCTTTTACTGGAACAACTTTTCGACTACTATAGCATCGTCGTATGCTCTATTTTTATGGAAACGTCCTGTTTGGAAATCTCATATAGGATGGTGGTGCAGTTGTCTAGCGCGTAGGTCTCATAGCTAAAAAGTGGTCCTGGGGTCGAAAGTTCGACCCTCTTTCACCCCACAGGCCTTTCTCTTGAACACCTTTTCAAGTTTAAACATATTTGAAGTTTTGGGTCGATTACTAGGAATCAAAACGGATGGCGGCATTCTATGCTCCACTTTTTATGTTCACGTCCTATTTGGAAAATAACATATGTGGTGGTGGTGGTGTAGTTGGATAGGCGTAGATCTCATAGCTAAAGAGTGATCTTGAGGTCGAGAGTTTGAGCCTCTCTCACCCGATAGACCTTTTTCTCAAACACTTTTTCAAGTTTAAAAATATTTGAAGTTCTGGGTCAACCACTAGGAATTAAAATGGACGATATCGTCATATGCACCTTTTTTATGGCCGTTCCGTCACCCAAACTACTTAAACAACTTAAAGGCTTGGCCACACCCTGTTTGGAAAATGTCATACCTTACTTCAATAAATCCAGTTACATAGGTTAAGTCATTACATAGACAAGATTAACATACTTTGTAAAGTAGGAATCGTTTGGGTGAAATGAAGTATAAAGCAATATCTTCTCACGAAAGATTAAAGGAACCTTGGAAGTGTCACGTTAGATGATACGGCTGGCATAGGTTGATTGTTTACCCTCCGGTAAGCTACATATGTAAATTATGGTATGGTTCTTCAATATATCGGAAAATAAAGGGTAAAAAAAGAAAAGATAAACATATATTGAGATGCAGGAACGGTTTGGAGGATTCTCTATGTAGATGAATTCAGAAATATCTTACCCCATAGACCTTTTTTTATCAAACACATTTTTGAGTTGAAACATATCTAAAGTTCTGGGTCAACCACTATGCATCAAAACAAACAGCTTCGTTGTATGCTCCATTTTTTATGGCTGATTTGTCTCCTAACCCACTAAAACAACTTAAAGGATTGGCCACATCCTGTTTGAAAAATTTCATACATAGGCTAACTCATTACATAAACAAGATTAAGCATTTTTCGAGAAGTAGGAATCATTTGGCTGATGTGAAGTACAAAGCAAAATCTCTTTACGAAAGATTAGAGTTAAGGAACTTTGGAAGTGTCATGTCAGATGATAGGGCTGGCATGGGCTGATAATACCCTTCAGTAAGCTACATAAGTAATTATGGTATGTTTTTTTAATATATTGGTAAATAAAGGGTAAAAAAAGAAAAGATGAAACATATATCTAGAAAAAGTAATCATTTGGAGGTTGCTTTATATAGGTGTATTAAGCAATCACTTCACGGAAACATTTTCCTCAATTTCTTCAAAGATTACTCTAGACTTGATTCCCCAGCTATCTATGGCAACTTTATAAAATAACCTAATAGGTATTACTCCATCAACTGTAGTTTTTGTAGCAAATGTGAACCACGTTTGAGGGGGTTTTAATCGAGAGTGTTTTAAAAATTTAAGACAGAACTTTGAGTTTTTTATGGAATCAAGTACTATTTGATGGAATCCTTCATCTACCTTGCTTGAATGGCTATCTTTAACCTGAAATAGATGTACAATTTAAGTCCGAGTTTATTTTGTTAGATCATGATGAATCTACACAAACAAAAGGAGAATAAACACTTGAAATTATTTGAAAATGGTGGAATCTTGCAGTAATCAAATACCCCACAAATTGGTTACTTTGACCACATTCTTCTATATCATCATTCATAAGTCATAAAACGATAGAAAAGTTGTCTATTTAGATTAACACAATGCATTTTTCTCTAAATCTAACGATCCAATAAATCTTGTAATCAAAGGAAGCTAATATGAAATTTTTAGAATATATTCTTTAATCAACTTTTTCAAGATTAAAGAAACAAATTAATCATGAAGAAAGTTTAATTTTTTAAGTTTGGTTGCGAAAGAAGAAGAAAGTCTAAAAATTTGAACTTTGTATTTAGTAGAGTGACATAACTATTTAATTAGTTATTTACTTACCTTTTTCATGGAGATTAAAGTAGCAGATTGAGGAAAAGATGACCTCCAGTTTATTCACCACTAGTTCACTAGCGAGGCTATTTTATTTGTCAATGATGTCTCCTCATTTGTGATAGATTTATGTTAAGATGAGACATCATTTTTAGTGTTTTAGAAGTCAATAATGTCGATTTTCTTGAGTTTTAGTGCACTTTCCTATTTTGTGTCTTGATTTGTAGAATTAATGTTTTTAGAGCATATTGGGTTTAATTGTTTATTTAGTGTGTAGCTTTAAAGATAATTATGGAGCTTAATTAGAGTCCAAGTCAAAGACAACAACTTATGGAAGGAGATATGCATGGTAATTGGAGATAAGGAAAGAATTGCTAAAAAGATGGAAAAGGAAAAGCTGCCTAAATCTGGGATTCTGCAAAGATAGGCGTTTTTACCTAATAAAGAGGCCGAATTTGGTAGATTACTCCTAAAGGGCCTAGATAATTCTGTTGCGATTCTTTTGGTATCTTGTGGAGCAAAAACGGACCAATAATAAAGAAGTTATGACCAAAACAACGCAGCAGTGTTTATCTTTATTTCCATACGAATTTGAGTTGGGCTAGAAGTCCATTACCTTAACAATTCCTCAAGAAAACGAATTAGGTCTTCTAAACACCTATAAATACACCCTTATATCACTTGTAAATCATCCTTGCCTCATAGTAATTAGTTCTTAAGGTTTTATTCTTCCAGTTTATTGTAGAGAGCAAGATGATGTCTTTTATTATTTCTTTTAGTTTATTTCCTTCAGGTATGAACTAAACCTCCCATAGCTTGGGTTTTGCATATGTATAATCTATGAATTCTAATTCTTCTATCTAAGTTTCTTTGGGAATTATATGTTTTAATCTGATATTAGCTTCTTACTTTATATTTGCTTATGTGTTTTGATTTAATGTCCTTCCTAGAACTGATCACTTTAGGATTGTTTTAAGAGTAGTTAGATGGTCACCTTGTAAGGGTGTTTAACTATTGAACCACCACATAATGTCTAGTGTCGATAGCAGTTCTGACAAAACATACTTCTAACTAGATAGTCATTAAGGTTTGTTTTAACCACCGTATCACCAAGACTTGCAGTATTTGCTTAGGGCCTTAGTGGCGTTCGATAACCCTATTTTAAATCACTTCTTGGTTGTGACGTAGCCCCCTTAGTCGCTCTCAAGGTCTAAGGTAGTGGAATTTAGAATCCTGACTAAGTATTACCAAGAGCTAATATTCTCCCTTATGAACTAGATTTATAGATAGAATTAGAAGGATTAGTGCATACTAGCAAAACCTAAGCTATACCTCTCATCTCATATTCTTAATCTTTTACTTTATTGTCTTTATTTTCTTAGTTTTAATTTAGTTTTAATTCATAAATTCGAAAAACCAAATATTTTATTTACTGTCTTCTAGTTATTTACTTTTACTCATTATCTGTTCTTACGCGTTTAACACACTTAAGTCCCTGAGAACGAACTCTACTTATCATTAAAACTTGCATACGTCCTGTAATACTTGCAGTACTGTGCCTGTCTAGGGTGAGAGTGCATAGTTTTCCATACTTAAATTGATCTTATTTTTATCACACCCTAGGCGACACCAGTCAATCATAGTGCTTCGCCCATTAACAAACTAACGACCAATATGCCCAGTGAGAACTCGCTATAAGAATTACATTTAAAGTAAATGTACGAATACTATTAACTGTTTCATTCCAACCCAATCAACATTATTAATCTCATTATACGTCTAAATCCCATCAACATATTCAAACCCATTAACTGTATAAATCCCATTAGATAACTCAATTCCATCATATATCTAAGTCTCATTTGAATGCCTAAATCCCATCAACTATTTTAATCCCATCAATATTTCAATCCCATCATCTTTCTAAATTCCACCAACATTGTTAATCCCATTAGACGTCTAAATCCCATCACTAGAATTAAACCCATTAACTGTGTAGATCCCAGCAACTACCTAAATTCCATCAACTGTTCGAATCCTGTCAACATTCTAAATCACGTCAACTGTCAAAATCCCATAAACAAAATTAATTCTATCATTTGTATGAATCACATTCGAGGTCTAAATCTCATCAACGACCTAAATCTCATCAACTGTACAAATCGCATCAACATTGTAACTATCATTGGCAGTCTAATTCCCATCAACTATCTAAATCATATCAAAAGACTAAATCCTATCAACAGACTTAATCCCATCAACAATATAAATCTCATTATCTGTCTAAGTCTCATCCAACTAGATGCCATCAACTGCCTAAATCCCATCAAATGTCCAAAATCCATCAACTGTTTAAATTTCATCAACATTATTAATCACATCAGACGTCTAAATCCCATCAACAAACTTAAACCCATCAACTGTATGAATCACATCAGACGTCTAAATCTTATCACCTGTGTATATCCCATCTAACTAAATCGCATCAACTGTCTAAATCCCATCAACATTCTGAATCCTATCAACTTTCTAAATCCATCAAAGACTAAAATCCATCAAAAGTTTAAATTCCAACAACATTCTAAAATGCGAGACCTAAACTCTTTGTTTTGCAAATCCACTAAATTGTATAATTTTTCTTTTATGACGACACATTGATATTACTAGGAAAAGGGAGAAAATATTTAGTAAGGGATGAAATAACTTTGCATAGGGAAACACCAAAAAGAAGTAATTAATCGAATGGGTCACTAGGATGGCTCCCATCATCGGGTCAATACGATGAATCCCATCACAAACCAGAAAAATAGTAACAAATATATATGTGTAATTTTGACCAAGAAATGATCATAAAATTATAAAAAAATTGAAACAATAGTAAAATATTCACCAAAACACTCAACTTCTAGAATATAATTTTGACTAGAATACATCTCCATAACCCTTATATCCTATGGTACTCAATGGACACAATTTTGTTGTATACTCAACGACCACAATCTCATGTTCAAGATCATGGCTATATTGAAATTTATAAAAGAGTGGAGTAAAAGGAAGTAAATAGTATGTATATACTCTTAATAAAGATGCACTCACATATAAATTTTACTTGAATAACTTGGGAGTTTTGTTAAATGACATAAAAATGAATAATTGATCACATATATATTATATGCATTTATTTAATACATGAAAGATAAGATTTGGCATAATTACAATACTTTCAGAGATATATAAGAAAATAGATATACCAAAGTCCATACATAAAATTGGCATTTATACGGAAATAGATATAACAAATCTATACACACAGTTGGCATTATTAGGGATATCTATACAGTTATTATCAAGAATTTTCTAAATTCATGAGAAGGGAAAAGGAGAGTGTATCAATTTGCGAGCCAATTTTCATCAACTCCCATCAATGGTTTTGGGTTTCTATGTAAATAATGTATTTGTATATCTTCACAAGATACTTGAAAAGTATAGGATGCTAATTGATGAAAAGATAATGGATATTTTATTACATGAAGATGTCGAAGGATCTTAACTATGCCCAATTCTTTTGGGAACGAAGTTGAGTGAGCTGATTTCTCCATGAAGCTAGTTTAAACACAAACACCACACAAATTAATATTAGGCTATTAGCGGATAAGATTACATCATTTTGAAGAATTGTGATACATGATAATAGGGTACTTTCATCTTTGTAACGTTCTTCCACAATAGTTATAAGCATATTGCGCATAAGAACAAACTCATTTGTTTCAATCCCTAGCTGGCCAGTTGGTCAGAATTCAAAAGTCTCTAAGTTACAATCGTATCTTGTAACAATAAATATTCATTGAACCCAAAAACACCCTGAGTGAATACACATTTTACTTGTCTAATTCTGTAAATTGAAAGGCATCTAAACAACACCCTGACTGCAAGTTTTGCATATTCAACTACTCTCATCCCATCACTATATGCTAGGAATATATTCACTTGAATTGGCACCTACAAAAATGGAAATTAAATAGAACATGACTTATTAGTACGTGATCTAATATGTTTAAGTAGATATTAAATATATACAAAAACGGGGAAAGATGAAACTCACATGTTTTGCTAACCCAAAATCAGCAAGCTTAACTATTCCATTTGCGTCTACAAGTAAATTTTCCCGGGTCAATGGGATGAATACCATCACAATCCACAAGATTCTGTAACACAGGGACCAGTTGTGCAATTAAGTTTCATCAACACAGGGACCATACAAAAAACAAAAAAGACACAAAAACGTACCTCAATAATTTTGTTTGGGATAGGTTTTGGTAAAACGTTTTTACTGAGCTCAAGTTCAGATGGTCTATACAGCCAATTTACAAGTAAAAGCAAGTCAAGTTAATAAACTAGTAATTATTGAGATAAAAGGGGGTGAATCTTGGGGAGGTTTAAACATCCTGCAAAACAAAAAAAAATAACAAAAATTAGTTGCTAAAACAGAAAAATTTGAAATCATAGGAAACTACTAAATTGGTTCATAGAATAATAATTTGAACATAAAGAATCCGAAATTACAATCGCAAAGCCTTGAATCGCGTTATCGTTGTTTCATCATCGAACGCTTTAATGTTCCACTTAATGATTAAGATTAAGGAAGACGAGCTCTAAATTGGTGAAAAGAACGAAAAAATTAAGAAGAGATGAGAGAGAGTGTGTGTGAGAGTAATAATTAAGAAAATGAGGTGTTTTAATAATTAGGATATACATATTAAGTAGTTTCTAATATATAAATTAAGTAGGAACAGTTTGGTCCTTTAGATATTAAATAATTCATGTATTAATGTTATTGAGCAGAATTTTCTTAAGTGGGGTAATTGGGCTGAATATTATATTAGTATTTGATTTTTAGGAGCATTATCTTTGATTTAAATAAATTATTTTTAATTTTTGTAGATATTAGTAGGTTTATAATAATTTTAATGAATTTTAGAGACATGTATTTTATTTAAATGAATTATAGAGATTATTTTTTAATTTTATTAAAACTTAGAAAGTTAATTATAATTTAATTTCTTTTAGGGACTTATATATTGTGTAAATAAATTATAAAGATTAATTTTTATTTTATTAAATATTATGGTATTTAATGGTAAATTTAATGAAATTTAGGGACATATATATTATTTTAATGAATTATAGGACTATTTTATATTTTACTACATTTTAAAGTGTTAATTAATTTTAATGAATATTAGGAACCTATATATCATTTACATAAATTATAAGGACTAAATAATTTTAATTTTTAATATTTTTAGGGACTTATATATTGATTAAAAAATTATAGAAACTAATTTTCATTTTTATTAAATATAAATGGGTTAATTGTAATTTTAATAGACTATACAAAATGTTACTTTTACCTTTGAAACTTTCAAAAATTTGACTATGATCCCACAAAATTCAAAAAATTGATTTTGACACCCTAAACTTTCAACTATTTTATTTAACTCACAAAACTGTAAAAAAATTCAACAAATTATATAAAATCTCTCTTAAACCTCCTAATCTTCCAAAAATTTGACTTTTACCCTTCCCAATACTTCCAAAAATACGACTTTCACCCTCATAAACTTAAAAAAAAATGACTTACTCCCCCCCCCCCTCTAAAACTTTAAATTTAATGATTTAACTACCTAAACTTTAAAAAATCAATAAACATTACAAACAATGGGTTGTAAAGTTAAAGAAGACAATCCATAACTGGGTTGTTATCTACCATTATTATATGCATTTTATTTTGCATAATGTAGTAAAATTGCATGAATATGATCTATGTGATGTGTGTGAACTGTATTTTCATCAAACAATGGGTTTGCGAAGTTGGAGAAGACAATCCATAACTTTAAACATTCAACCTATTGTTTACTAACATAAACCATAAATAAAACAAAAATATTGCCTAAGAAACCAAAACTTTCTTAGTTACCTAAATCAAATATTTTTGTGGACCTTTTTTTAACTATAAACAAATAGATTTGATAATATTTGAGCCTTTTAAAAAAATATAAAATGGTGTATAAGGCGGTCGCCTTGGTGGCTTGCCAGAAGGGCCAACCCTTAAAACATACGCAACCTACTAAAATATAACTAGCAACCCACAGTGATTATACAATACAACAACCACTAAAATTGAACTAACAACCTACTAAAACAGAAAGAGCAACCCACAATAATTATATTAGGCAACCCACTAACATTGAACGCATTATGCATATATAATTCAATTTGTTTGTTTCTAAGTCGTGTGTTTTGATCGATCAAGGAGAGATATGGTCATATGGGGTATCAGATTATACTATAATTAAGTGATTAATTCCCAATCAAAACATATGTTATTGCAACCTTTATTTTGGAAAGTTTGTTATGATAGATTAATTAGTTATGTTTTGACTGTGTATTAAATGTAAGGACCATAATATTAGTGACAATAAAGGCAAAATAGGTAGACCACAAAATTTTTAATCCCTCTTAGAGAAATAAAAACATAGACTTGTTAAAGATGATATGTCAAGTACTATGATATTTTTGAAAATTAACTATAAAAACAAAATATTATTTAAGATTCAAATTTTAAAACCCCAAGTTAATGATATTGATTACGACCAAAACTAAGTCTCGACACCTAATGTCTCAATCGACGGTGATATTGAGCATTTTTTTTACCTTGAGCATTATTATGATGATGAGCATGATTTCGACACTTAGTATGATTTGAACATTGAGCAAGATTTCAACAATGAGTAAAGGAGCACTGAGAAAAACATTCCTGAATTCAAATTTTCAGTTACGAACATGAGACATATTTTATACTAAACAAATAATAAATAACATTTATGTCTTTTATACCATTGGTGGAGTTGTTTTAAGCACTGGGCAACATTGTTTTTCTACAATGGAAAATTATATAATGGAAAAAATGTCAAACTAAGTAAAAGTTTTAATTAATATCCATACACTTATACATTAAGCAATTTGAATTAGAAGTGTTATACAAAATTACAATTAAATTTAATAAATTGTTACTGAATTAATTAATCCAATTTAATTGTGAGGGACATGAACATGGCCATGTGGCTGATGAGAACAAAGTTGATGAAAAAGTAGTTGAAATTAAATTAGATGATGAGAAAATAGAAGATTATAAAAAGTAGAAAGTGTACAAGTTGAAGTGGATGAAGTATATGTAAAAAAGAGTGAATACCATAATTGGAACAAGAAGATGGGAAAATAGAAGATGATATAAAAGAGACTAAAGCTGGTCCAATAGAAGAGGATGGGAGAGAGTAATTGACATAGAAGAGTGAAATAGGAAAATCTGAAGAGACGATAGAGAAGATTGAGGAGAAGATATAAAGAGAGAACTCATAAGAGGTATAGAGGAAAATAAACAAAGAAATTTGAGAAGGTTGAGAAAGAGAACTCATAAGAACACCACCTTCTCATTATCGACAACAAATTCAATTAATATCTATGCCATCAACAAATCTTGGAAACTGCTCCCAAATAGCCGTTTTGTCTACTACCTACAGAATAGTGTATGACTCCAAAATTGGCCCTGAGTTGATTTATGAACTGGAATATAGCTCCATGGTTTCTGAGATGAAAGAAGATCGATAGCATGTGGTGAGCCTAAAGAGAACTTTCTGAAACTGACTATTGAGTTTCTATAGAGATTGTTATGTGTATATTTCTCTATCGTCAGTCTTTTCCCCTTTTATAGTAATTATTGCAGCTCAAAAAATTCTTTTTTAGATGCCTAATTGTATGGATACACATCTATTAATGACAGTGGGAATTAAAATATGTTATTGCTAGGTGGAATTTTTTTACAGATGGTACATCTCAGTTTGTGTGGGAAATATTAGTGAGTTCCAATTATGCAAATTATTAATGATACAACCAGACTCAAGACATCTTGGAGGATGTACAATAATCAAACAATATTTGGGAATAATATATACAAAGTACCTTGATTGAAGGTAAATGTATATGGTAAATGTATATTGGGGAGTTATTGTTCTTATTTATTCAGCCTAGTCCTGATGTTATATTAGTAATGGCTTGACAATATTTGGTTTGGGTGTAATACTTATGAGGTTAGTATTGACATTCATGATAGAAATGTAAGATAATATATTCATTAGATTGTTAACCAATTTATTAGGATAATTGGGTGGAAAATTCCACCTAACTTAAGTTCTCTAAAAGGCTATACTAATAGAATTCCTCTAGATTTTCTAGCACAAGATAAGTTGCGATGGAAGGAGTATCATAATCGACAGCTTTGTACTTGAAAACATTAGTACATAGTAAAATGATGGGGATTACGTGGTACAGGATAGGCTTTTTGTTAGGGGGGGCCTATAGTGCGTAGACTTAGAATATATGCATGTCTTGCCTCCTTGTAAGGATTTAAGAGTGGAGATTGTTTATGCTTCCATGTAGATTTATTGCACAAATTCTATTAGAATAAGTGATTAACAATATTTCCCTTCTTTCATTTTCTTGGAGTTTGGTAGCAAAGAACATGGGTTGGTCAAGCCTTACTTTCAAATCAGACAGAACCTTCTGGTCGTGTAGGTCCGGACATGATGAAATGCATCTCAACCATTTATTTGTAGGTCACTAAGCCCTCATAATCAACCATCTTTAAAGCAGTCTACAGACTTGCATTCGAATAAATTAGTAGGTTCTCTCGCGCTATCAAACGTGAACTACCAGAAAGCCTCGCATAGTCCTTTGAATCGATTTGACTTTCACCACCCCTCATTCGGTAATAAGCCTAACTGTCAAGCTAAGATGGATCTACGAGACTATGATAAGATGGTTATATCTCTTGTACTTAGTCATCAACGAGGCCCAAATTCTTCTGGGACTAATTTGCAATTTTGTATACTATCATTTAATGTGAAATTTAGTTGCCCTATTTAAAAGTTGTTTCAATATGGCCCACTAAATTTTAAAAATAAAATTTAAATAAGCAATAAGATTTCACATTAAGGGATCACCTCGGCCCAATATTATCACATGAACTTAAGTGCAAATTCATGTAAGGAGTGTGGGAGTGTTAACTTGTCCTCATGTAGCTAACCGTACGTTCTCGTCCAGATATGTCACCCCCTTGTTATATCCCTAGTTGCTCAATACATGGCCTTTTATCGAACATGCAAGTGGTCTTCCTTGAACTCGCTTGGAAGAAGGAACTTCCTTCTATGTTGATCAGAGTTGTACTAAGAAGGGAGTTGGACAACTCTTCCCCTGATCTTCGGACCGCCTAATGGGGACCAATTCTCAAGGGATATAACTCGGTATCTGGGCCACATCCCAGCATATACTGGTCGTGCTAGTTATATATCAATAAAAATATGCTCAGGACATCTTCGATAATTGATCAAAGCAAAATTAAGTTCCCATAATATCTTTCTTTAAATAAAAATATGAATTAAAAAAATAAATTAAATGTTACTGTGTGGCCCATAAAAGTGGAAATATTTTTAAGAAAATTTTTTCCATTCAATATTGGAGGATCCTACACCAATTATATCATATTAATACACATATCTCATGTTTTAAACTGACAAAAGTAACTAACTAATTAATCTAATGGCATATGTTTTGCTATAACAATCAATGGATGTGATGTGAATATTGGATCAACCAATATTGGATCGAAGTCTTACCCATTGTACAATAAATCTAAAAACAACCAAATTGAAAAAAATAATAAAAGATTGTATACACAAAAGTATTATGTTTCAAATATTTTGAAGTAGAATTATATTAGAAAATATTTTTATAATGTGTATTTATATTTTGTTAATTTAATTCCTATATTAAAATCAAAGTTTATAAAAAAAAAAATCTTCTAATATTTGCTTGTTGTTTTTATATACTATTTTGAAAAAATATTATGGTAACATATATAATGAATATATTGATTGATGGAGGCTAACTCAATTAATAATATAGATTATATATTTCATTTGTATAAGTATGCTATTTTTTATAGTATATATATCGTTATAATAGTATAGAGATTTATCTCCATACAAATAGCATAAACCGTACCTCGTAATATAGACACTGATTTCAATAATATATACCTCGATCCAAAACTAACTATTTTTGTCTAGTAATTCAAGCCCTCTGCCCGATAGTATAAACTCATATCCTAATATTGTAGACATTAATATCAGTAGAATAGATATTGATCCTAATATGATATATTTTCATCCAGTAATACTGTAATACAAAGCTTTATATTTAATATTATAGTCACCTATCTATATACATATAGTATATATTCTTACTTTTTAAATATATTTTAAAGTAGTAAAAAATATCATTAATATCAAAAAAAAAAAAAAATTGTCTACCAAAAGAATAAAGAGAAACAAAATGAAACAAAGTGAAAATAAAAATATATCAAATCAAGAAAATAAGAGTAATAAAATATTTAAATAAATGTTAAATAATATAGTCTTGTAATATTATTATTATTATATTATTGCATAGATAAATAGGAATTGTTTAGTGATAATATATATTAAAATACGTAATTCAATTAATGGTCATCCCTAAAATAATTAATTATAAGTTTTTTACCATATATATAGTTTGAACTATATAGATGAAAGTAAATAGTTAATAGATGCTTACACATATGTCCTGATGTTTAGCCTTTGATATATTAATATTTGAAATGTCATGTCCAATGATCAAGTATTGTATATGTACCTAAAGGCACAAAAGTAATCACAATCAATTTAATTGCCATTATTTATTAATTATTCAAGAAAAAATTATTAAAAAAATATGTTTAAGTTATAAATATAATATGTATACGGGTAAAGAAATATAACTGTGTACTTCAAATATTAGACATTTATGTGTAAGAGAGTGGAAAAAATAATACTATATTATTAAACTAGTATTAAAGATGACGAGTACTATTTTGGTTTTGCTTAAATCTTCTCTCAACAAAAAGTACCATTTCCCCCACTTTTTATTAGACATTATCTATGTTCATTAATTAAGAAGAGTGCACTGCACTCGCTATTTTTCTGGTTGGGGTGCTTTTTCTTAAATTTATAAGATATTTTAATGTCAATTATTTTAAAAAAATTAACATTAAATTTTATTAAAATTTAACCGTCCCCACAAAACCTTACCCCTTCTTCTTCTTCTTCTTCTTCTTCTTCTTCTTCTTCTTCCCGGTTAACACAAATTATGTAAAACAAAATGAAGTCAATCCTCAATATGAGATGAATCAAGCAGAGAAATACGACACTAGAATTCATTACTATTGATCTTCAATAAATGAAATTGTTGCTTAAGCTTTTTCTTTTTTGATTAATGTGGAATTTGTAAACTTATTCTTGTTGATGGGTAGAGGAGCATTGGTATTTGTGAAGAGATGAGTTTAAGGTAATAATCTTAATTATTTTGTAATGTTTTTGGTTATACACTTTGTCTATTTCAACAAAATTTTGAGAATTTTAGTTGGTGTTTTTGGTGAAATTTTTTGAGATAAACTAAATATATAAACAATTTTTTTTAAAAAAAATAATGAAACTTAATTACTCAAACTCATATCATCTCAATAATCAACAAGAATCAACCTTTGAAAATCTATATTAAATTAACATAGAAAGAAAATGAGTTTAGAGACTAAAGGCTGAATAACTGGTAGGAGAAGATAAACACCAATGTATTTTAACATCTTATTCCTTCCAAGACTGGATCTCTATTTTTTTTATATAATGTGTAAATTAATCTCTCTATGCATATACAAATCTGGACTAGGCAAAGTCCAAGAAGATGATTTTACCTACTCAAGTATACAAACAAACAGCTGAAGTTAACTTTCTTGTTTGGAATATTTTATCACTTGTCTCGATACCGTTCTTATTAGGAACAATTTCTTAAGCATTCCAACTTCTTGTCTCGTTACAGATCTTCACAACTACTCCTTAATTTATTTTAAATTCAAAAAAGTATATAACCGAAAACGTCAAAAAGTAATCAAACATAAAACCTCTGAATCATCTCTTCACCAGGAACAACACTACTTCTATCAAATCAACAAGAATAGGCCATTGAAGAACATATTTAAAGTAGAAAAAAAAAAGTCAATTTTTTGTATGAATTCAAGGTAAAAAAATCAATTTTTTAAACCTTAAATTGATTCTTCAGTATTATATTCTTGTTGACGTAGTGTTTTTTACGGTGAAGAGATGTTT
The DNA here is from genome assembly GCA_029959085.1 of Nemophila menziesii. NCBI lineage: Eukaryota > Viridiplantae > Streptophyta > Magnoliopsida > Boraginales > Hydrophyllaceae > Nemophila > Nemophila menziesii. Next base: position 23,171,876 of record JARWIR010000008.1, read on the forward strand.
GAGTTTGTATATTATATTATATTTCAAACTTTTGGTTATAATTTTTTTATTTTATACATGACGCATCTAAGAAGAAGAAAAATAAGAAGGATTGGTGAGAGGTACTTTAACTATTTTTTCTGTTACGGGTATTATAGACTTTTAAGTTTTTTTCTATTAAAAATTTGATTAATGGAAATTAAAGTTAACTACTAGAAAAATGTGGTAGGGGGCGACTGGGTCTCTTGAGCATAGTTCAGGGGAAAATGGTATTTTGTTTTTGTTGAGGGGAGGTTTTGAACAAAACGTAAATAATTCATGTGAGATGATATCTAATCGCTCATTAAATATAGTCTAGAAATAAAAAGAGTTGTATTATTTTTTATATAAAGATAGACCAGAGAAATAAGTATCGATGTAAATTGTAGAGGTAACATGTGTCACATAACCTACCAAAATTTCGAAAAATAAAAATTAACAGAATTATTTTGGGTTTGAAAAAATAAACGCTAAAACTAACCATAACATATATAACAACTCTGGATTTTTGGATATAAGAAGGTTTCAGGTGGTTAATATTTTTATGATTTGATTTATACTATAGATTTAAAATTCTTAATATATGTAAAATACGTATCTTTGAAATTTAACAACATCAAATATAAAAAAAATTGAAATATAAAATTATAAATCATAGATCTACAAAATATTTTGAAAAATAAGCACAACTAATCACAGATCTAAAAGATCTACTTGGATTAAATAACATACCCACGAAGTAATTGCTCGTGTATACAATCTTCACATCCCAAATATATAAAAAAAACATCCTTCTTGATTGATTTGGAGATAAAACATATTCAATGTTATACAAAGTACTTGATTTTGAGTTTAAAAGGATTAAGTTGCCGAAATCTGATATTCTTGAATAAAGAAGGATTAAAGAAGAAGAATTTAGTAGAGGGAGGCAGAAGAGGTAAAGGGGTGTGGATAACAAGAGAGGAACGAAGATGTTCAATTAGGTTTCAGAAAGAAAACAAACTTATAATCATGTGTAGTGTAGTCTAAACTGAAGGTATTGGGCCAAAAATTACAATATTTGGGCCATTGGGTCAGTGGGGTGGACTTGTCGGTTTTAGTTTTTTAGGTGGACTACTTTAGCCTAGTAAATACTTTTTACGATAAATATATAAGAAACAACTAATCTAATTTTTTAAATATATATTTAAACATTAATATTTATGTATATCCATTCTTTACCACAACATGCATACTCTATACATTCTTATTCTCCCACCAAATAAAGCACCTAAACAATTAAAGTGATGTGTTACCAATCGTTAATGTCATTGTTCTAGACTCTAGTTACATGGTTTTAAAAAGTGGTTAGAAAGGGAAATGATGGTGTGGTTGGCAAAAAGATGAAAATATGATGAAAAGGAGAAAAATTAAATTAATTTACTATATAAAATCAATTAGTATCATTCATATTCAACAAAGGAAAACCCAAAAATTAAAATAATATGAGCGTATGATTATAAATACGAAAATTTGGAGATTATGATGGTATGTTTGAGATTTTATGATGTTTGACTCATGGAGACTTGGAGACTAATTGTATGCCATATAGGAAACATATGGATAGATTCTTTTTTAATGAAACCACTATCCAATTGATGTCTCCTTAATTGTTCTTATTTTCGACCCTTAGGAGACATCATTTTTTGTGTTTATTTAATCAATTTGATAGACTTTTGAACTAAATATGCAATAATATGATTTTCCTCTTTTATTTCTAGCATTTTTGATTTATTAAGCTTTTGCGCGTAATATTGGTATTTTTAGTGTAAAGTTTACAGGTTTTAGATGTTAGCTAGAAGAGGAATCCGAGGAGAAAGTCAAAGATCAAGAGATAGAGTCAAGACTTGAAAAGAAATCCCGAAGATATTATTTTTAGAGCTGAAAATCCATTTTCCAGGCCATAGATTGCTGATTTCGAGGTGCTTAAGCGAGGATTTAGCCGCTGACCTTTGAAGAGAAAACGCTCCTTATCGAGTTACGGAACTTTAGCAACTGGAATGAGGTCAATCGGAGTCATAACACATCGGGAAAAGCCGTTTTAGTGAAGGTGTATCAGCAGTTACGGGATTTTGGGCTTAGAATTTGGGTTTGGACATTTAATTAGTGTTTTATTTTTAGGTCCAAGCCCTAATCCGAATTTCCACCTATAGAACCAGCCCTTGACTTCTATTTTACACACAATTCACATTCTACAAGATTAAACACCAGAGAGAAGTCAACGGAAGGAAGAAGAAGAAGCTACAAGAGCTGGAGAGGGTCTATATCTCCGTTCGTAGTCATTCCTATTCCGGAAATTATGTTTTTCTTATCTTTAATTTTGTAATCAAATATGAATTCCATTTATTTTAATTTAGTTTTTCTTTTTAATATGAGCTAAACAATTCATAGTGCTTGAGAACAATTAATGGGTGAATCCCAATCTTATTGAATTACGAATGTTGAATTTGGGTTTTTATTGAATTAAACTAAATTAGGGCTTTTACTCTTTTCAATAAATTGAGATTATTTTACTGTTTTTGGAGTAGCTAACTAAGAACAGGTGTTAGTATCTAGGCTATTCCAATTAGTGGCGATTGGATCATCCTGACGGAGGGTTTAGGTACGAAAATATTTATTTAATCTAAAATAGAAGCTATTGATTCTGACGAACTTAGCTAATTTTAGGGCCAATGAGGTAATAAAACTTAATCATCCAACGGTGGATCATATTTACCCTGACGGGACTAGTGACACTTTAGGATCGCCTTATAGTCCACCCTGACGGGGGTATAAGGAATTTAGAATCCCGACCATTGTAATTGACTAATTTAGCCCTTAAACAACATAAGTTAGGAAATAGGATTGGGAGGATCCTTGCGTTCTCAAGTGCTACATCTCATATTGCGTTTTACATCATTTTACTTGCGTCTTAACTTTTATTTGCATTTTAATATTTGTCTTTCATTCATTAGCTTTAATAACAAAAACAAAACAAACGTATTTCCTTTATTTGCTTTCATAAGTGCATCAATCATTAATAGATAAGCATTGTAGTCAACCATCCCGTCCTTGGAACGAATCTGTATGATCAGTTATACTACTTGGGACAACCGTACACTTGCGGTTGTGGTTCGATTATCTTTTGCATTTGTTTTTAGAACACACAAAGGACCACCACCAATCTTATGGGCAACCAAATGAAAATAAAAATCACATGAATACAATAAAACAAGTGAAAATAATCATTGATCACCAACTAAATAACTCATTCGACGAGTCACTTAGTATTGTACTGTTCAAATTCGACTACCACCTCGACGCAGCCACCATGGGCGTACTAAGTGATTTATTGAGTATCAAAAAATAATTAATTATTGGGAAAATTCACCGAGTATCGTAAAAAATTGTTGAGTGTTATAAAAATTCTCTGAGTATTAGTAAAATTTACTGAAAAGTGAGAAAAATCTCCGAGTATCGAAAAAATCAATAAGTATATTAAATAATTTTAGTGTACTCAATAAACATCTAAGTATACTTAGTAAAAACACAAGGTATAACATATAAGACATGAGTATTTCCAAAAAGATACCAAGTAACCCAAAAAATGCATGAATTTTATTTATATAATTGAAAAATAATAATACAATATTTATACAAGGAAAAAAAATACTATCGGCTACAAAACAAAAAATAAATAATACAAAGCTAAAATAACAATGAAACTAAAAAAATAAAACTTTGTTGTTGGCGCCGCTGATGCCACTTCCTCTTCTACACCTACTTTTTTCAAAAAGTCATCATAACGAAGGTCTTCATCAGCTATTGAACTGAAAAACCATGGCTCGTATTCAAAGATATTAAACAGCTACCCGAACTCGATTTGTTGAATTTTTTACCTTCACGAAATTGAATGGATCTCAAAACTCGCCAAAAAATATATTGCCATGAACTCGTAGAAATCTGTTGATCTCCTTAATCGTGAAGGTGACAAGGCTTTTGATCCATGGATTAAAAAATCTCAAACCAAGCTTCACGCAACACGAATCTCCATGGCTGAAGCTACATGCATGGACGAAGATGAAGATGCAGAACGAATTCATTGGTTGCGATAACTTTGACGTTGTGGTGATGATGTGGAAAGAAGTTGAGGAAGTTTGTGGGTGACGCAACTAACCATATAAATGGAGAACAACCATTTGCATATATATAGAGAGAGTAGTTGTTTGTAGGTCACGAGAGAAAATGAGAAAGGTTGTTGGGTTGGGGTGCGGATAGGAGAGGGGAGTGAGTTTGTAGGATTTGTGATTTTATGTGTATAATTTAGTGTATATATATATAGTAGTTAAAAAAATTACGGTATAATGGGTTGTCGAAAAGTACATGTATAGTGTTAAATATTCTTATCGTCCTTTAGTAAAAATAGTAAATTAGTGAGGTATGTTGGATCTTAAGGAGGGGACTTCAAGTCCCATTGGATAAAAAATTCTTTTTTATAATAAATGGTTTAATTTTTATAAGAGTTATAAAATATATTAAGGGCAAACATGTTAAAAGCAATTTCTATACATTTTATTTTCCAGTTCCTTTTCTGAATTGGATTATAAGGTACTAAATAAAAAATTATGATACCTTATAGCAAGACGTCCAATAGCCCATAAATTAATCTTTTACAAAGTAACAATCTTACTCGTCACATATATTCTCAAATAGGATTGTATTCACTGTAATTATATATCATATGTTTTTTATATATTGGTTGACAAAGGTTGTATGACATCCCACCTCCAAACCATCATTTTGCAACATTATGTGTTAATATGGAATATATTAATCAATTTATATTGGAAACTAGAACGTTATTATATGAATAGAAACATGGTATATACAAATGTATCTATGAATATGTTTGATAAGAGAGAAAGAATATCATGATACATACAACATGCTTGTGATTGTAAACCTATCCTACGCATCTGGAAAATTGAAGAAATTGGTTGGGAGGGGGTGGGGGGGATGATTGGTTAAACTAACAAAACATGGTTTTAGTTTATATATGGAAAATCTATATATAACATCAAGGGAACTTATTTAACAAACACTGGAAATCAACATTATTTCCTTCAGTCTCTTTTCAACGTATTACCAAAGATCGTGGTGTGTCTCTGTAATACAGTAGAAATGCATATTATCTAGAACGCTTTATTACGATTTTACATGATATTTGGTATTATTGCCTTATCCTGAAGCATAAGTTGGTTTCTATCCCCTTGAGAGAAAATGAGGTATAAAAGGCGATATTGGAGGTTTTCAGAAAGTTACTATTTATAGAAGTTCCCATAAAGAAATAAAAAATTGATCGACCTAAAAAAAAATTAGAAAAATGAGAGTGGGTTCGTGTCTTGCAGCCTAGTGAAAGGTATTGTGGACTTGGATTGTTAGTGAAGTGAGCTGAACCTTATGAAAAAAAAAATTGTAAGGGTATGACCCTTTTAAGTTAAAAACCTTTTTATTATAGGGACTATTTTTATATTTTATTAAATTTTAGAGGTTTAATTATAATTTTATTTATTTTTAAAGACTTACATATAATTTAAGAAATCATAGGGACTATACTTAGGGCCCGTTTGGAAGTGCTTATTTTAGAGTAAAAAAGTGCTTTTAGAATAAAATTTAAAACTTAAAAAAATTATTAAAAATAATTTTGAAATCTAAAATTATTAAGTGCTTTTTTTAAGAAGCACCTACTTGGTGCTTCTCAAAAAAATGCTTTTCAAAGTAAAAAACTCTTAAAATACTAGAAGCATTTTTAAGTGCTTCTCCAAAAAAGCACTTCCAAACGGGCACTTAGATTTTATTAAATATGAGGAATTTACTTGTAATTTTAATTACTTTTAAGGTCTTATATATAATTTAAATAAATAATAGGTACTATTGTTTTGGTTATATTAAATTTTAGGAATTTAATTATAATACTAATTATTATTAAGGATTATGCTAGTAGAGATAAAACTAAAATGAGGGAGTTATAGTATGTTATTTTGTTTGGGGGAATCTTTTTACAAATGGTATATCTTGGTATTGTAATGAAAATTTAAGTGAGGTGCTTATATAATTTATCGACAATACTTCATATGCTTGAGGGGGCAATATTTTATGTCTAAGGTGTGTAGAACTACACAAGACAAGAGCTTGAAGATACCTGTTTTGTAAATATTAATGATAAAACTAGGCTCAAGATATGTTAGAGGATGTATAAAGATAAAAATCAGTATTTGGGGAGAAGATGTACAAAGTACCTTAAATAAAGGAAAATGTATAGGGGGTTAATATGCCTAATCATGCCACATAGTCTTGGATTACTGGCTAATCATAGTGCTAACTGATAAGACTAATCAATGCATACATTATTGTATTAGTAAAGGCTTGACAATATTTTCTTTTTTTTTGGGGTAATGGGCATATGTTTGGAAAAAGCATTAATGATTTTGGTATTTACAATCATGCTAAGAACGCAAGATCAATAATTTGTCCAATAGGTTCTATTTTGAGTATTAAGACGTCTCAAGTCCTAGCAACTCTACTATTGATGGTGTCCCAAAACATTACACAAATGGATATAAATATAGTCTTAAGGGATATCCTCGACCCAATACTATCACAGGGACTAAACTGGAAGTTCATGTTAGTAAGGATTGAAGATGTGTTGATTTTACTAGTGTATCTATCACTCACCAACCCCCTCCCTGGCAAGATGTCTCGTCCCGCTATTTTACTAAAGATGGGGTAAGGACCTTTTACCTATTGACCCTGTATTAATATCATACCACATAACTCCCAAACTCTATGGTCTTCTGCATATTGTGCCAGATGGGGGATGCACTAATAAAGCTCCCAAAGCAATGTCGTATCTATACCCAATTGGATAGATGACTTATCCCAATGAGGATGAGTTTCCTATACCAAGTTGGGCCCATTGACCAATTACTTCCCTTTATTTAACCAAAAGAACCCCACCACTTACTCAAAAGAGGGGCCCGTTATGGGATAAGGGAAAATCTCTAAGTCAAAGAATGCTCGTTGGACCATTAGCAGATAAAAAAGGTCCCCAACCATGAAAAACGAGTATGACACTTGTTTTTAGAGACTAAGATCTCCACCTAACCCACTTAAAAGTAGAGTCGACAATTAGTGTGGACTCATATAACCTTGTAGAGGTCTCTTCTAGTAATCCCTTCGAAGTAAGATAAGAATGTGGAAGAAACCACTAAAAGTCCATTTTATCAAGTACGTATTGTTAAGAAAATCCTGTTACTTTCAATACTGCATATGAATGAGTAGTTAATGTTTCATGTCCTAAGGTGTGTATAACCACATACGAAATAGGATTTTGTTTTATAAGTTTGTAACTTATTAATGATAGAACTATGCTCGGGATATCTTTGATCATGTATAGTGATAAAAAAAATTAGTTCCCATAATATTATTTTTTAAATAATATATAAATTAAACAAAATAAAATAAGTAGCCTATTATGTGGCCTATTATTTGGTGTTTTGTTATTTTAAACAAATAAAAATATTTTTGACTTGTACAATAAATCTAGAACCAACCAAATTGAAGAAAGTAATGGAGGGGATTTATATCCAAAAGTTTTATGTCTCCTATATTTTGATGTAGAAGGAAATCTTTAATCTTGTAGAGGAAACATAACAGAGAGTCAACAGATTATTCATGGATGCGAGCTTCTTATTCGCAGATTCAGTGCGAGACGAGGTTTTGCGTTGCTTCTCTCTACATCTGTACAACAATAAACAAAATTGAGTAACAAAAAACTCGAGAAAATATAAAATTCAATAAGTTTACTATGTTATATGTACCTTCGATTTTGAAACCATAGTTTGATTTTCTTAGGTTCGATATTGTTAAGGATATGACATTTGTGAATGTGTTGTTTCCTACGAGATGAACTCGGCTTTGGGCACCCATGGTACACACGTTCTAAAGCACCGACTTGCTTTGGTGTTTATCATACATACTTTATATCTCCAACATCATTTTAGTACTCTCTTTGGAGCTTGAGTTCTGTCATACCAAAACGTACACATCAAATTTCATAATCAAATCCCAAAATTAAAAAAATATTTAACTATATTGACATCCGAAGTTATTATGTAGGAGTTAGAATATTATGGACCATGGTTTGTTTAATTGTTTCTTATCGGACTAGTTTAACTAGTCTAATCCATTACCGTTAAAATATTTATTGCGTAAAACCAATTTGGCCCTATAATAAGCGGTCTGGTTCAGCATGTTCATGACTAGTGCCTTACCGGTTTAAACCGGTTCTAGAACAAGTCCGGTCTGATTGAGAAACGGGTTGAGACGGTTCAGATGGCCAAGTTTACTCAGCTTATACACATATCGTGATGTTTAGCCTTCGATATACTATTTGAAATGTCGTGTCCAACGATCAAGTATTATATATGTACCTAAAGACACAAAAATATGTCACTATTAATCAAATTAGTTGACATTATTTGTTAAGTATTCACAAAAACTCAATTGAAAAATATGTCTAAGTTATAAATAGGATATGTATACAAATTTAGGAATATAACCATGTACTTAAATATTAGTTATTTATGTGCAAAAAATTAGGAAATAATAAACTTGTATTAAAGTATGAGCGATTGTCTATTACCTTTCCTGAATTATTTCAGTTTTGCTTAAGTCTCCCATCAACAAAAAAAAAAATATTTTACCTGGTTATTGGGAACAGCTTCTTAAGCATTCCAACTCCTTATCTTGTTACAGACTTTCATAATTACTCCTTCATTTATTTTTAATCACAAATATATATTACCAAAAACGCTGAAAATAGTCAAACATAAAACCTTTGAATCATTCTTTGCCATGAACTACTTCTACCAATTCAACAAGAATAGGCCATTGAAAAACATAATTAAAGTTAAAAAAAGTTAGATTTTTGTATGAACTTAAGGTAAACAAAATCAATTCTTTATTACCTTAAATTGATTTTTCGATGTCATATTCCTTTTTAACAGGCGGAAGTAGTGTTGTTGTTGGTGAAGAGATGTTTGAGATTTTATGTTTCATTATATTTCAAACTTACGGTTATAACTATTTTAATCTTACACATGATGCCCTTAAGAAGATGAAAAAGAAGAAGGGTGGAGAAAGGTAGTTAAATTTTTTAATTAAGTCTTTGATTTTTTAAATATGTAATTTCAAAATATAGTTAGGGGTATTATAGACTTTTAAGATTTTTGTTAAAATTAATGTAAATTAAGGTTAACTAATGGGGAAATAGGGTTGGGGGCGATTGGTTCTTTTGAGGACAATTCAAGGGGAAGTGGATTTCTTTTTTTGGTTGGAGGGAGGTTTAAGAAAAATATAAATAGTTCAGGGGAGGTAATATCTAATTGCCTCTCCATTAAATTATAGTCTTGAGATAAAAAAGTTGTATTATTTTTACATATACAACTAGACTAGAGAACTAACTTTCGATGGAAACTATAGGGTTAAGAATGGGTCATGTAACCTTTGAAATTCCAAAAAAAATGAACACAAATGTTTTGGGTTTGAAGAGATATATTCTAAAACTAACCATAGCATATGTGACAACTTTAAAAACTTGGATAGGCAGGTTTGTGGTGGTAAATATTTGTATGATTTAATATAATATAGATTTAAAATTCTTAATACATGTAACAATACGTATATTTGTAATTCTACAACACGTAATATACAAAAAAATTGAAAAAGAAAATTATGAATCATAGATCTATAATATATCTTGAAAAAATAAGCGTAAGTAATTACAGATCTAAAAGATCTACTTTAATTGAATAACATACCCATGAAGTACTTGCTCGTGTGTACAATCTTTCACATCCCAAATGTATAGAATATCCTTGATTGGTTTGGGGACAAAACAACTTCAATGTTAGATGAAGTAGTTAATGTTGAATTTAGAATGACTAACTTGCCTAAATTTGATATTCTTGAATACAGAGGGATTAAAGATGAAGAATTTAGAAGAGAGAGGCGAAAGAGGTAAAAGAGAGAGAAAAACAAGAGATGAGCAAGATGTTCAATTAGATTTTAGAATGAAAATAAACTCATAATCATGTATATACTTAATAGAAAGGGTTACCTAGGCCAATTTGATTTTTAAAATGGGTCGTGTAATCCGAACCAAAGATATTGGGTAAAAAATTACGATATTTGGGTTGTTGGGTCAGTGGGGTGGACTTGCCCGTTTCAGTTTTTAGGTAGGCCTAAGTTAGCCTAGTAAACACTTTTTACAATTGATTTATTAATATATATTTAAACATTGCTATTTAATTATTTCCATTCTTAACCACAACACTCGTACTTTACACATCATTGTTCTCCCACCAAATAGCGATCCATTTTTGGTAGTCCATTTTCTAACCAATTACGGTGATGTGTTACCGATCGTTAATATCAATATTCTAGAGCACTAGTTACATGACTTTAAAAAGTGGGTAAAAGAGAAAATGATGGTGTGATTGAGAAAAAGATGGAAATATGATGCAAAAGAGAAAACAAAGATAAAATTAATTTAGTATATAAAATCAATTAGTATCATTCATATTTATCAAAAGGAAAATCCAATAATTAATAATATTATCATATTTTTGTAAAAATGAAATTTTGGAAAATTATGATGGTATGTTTGAGTTATTTTAGGGTGATTGACTTATGGAGACTTGAAGATTAAGTTTATGTCATATAGAAAAAAAGTTGATAGGTTTTTCTTCAAAGAGGTCAGTACCTAATTTTATAGTGACCAAATAAAGATAAAAACAAGTGGAAATAAATATGGATCACCAACTCAATGACTCACTAGAGGAGTCACTAAGTATCAGTACAGTTTAGATTTGACTACTACCCCCGGTGCTGCCACCTGGGGAGTACTAAGTGATTCACTATGTATTAGAAAAACACTAAGCATCGGAAAAATTCACTGAATATTGGAAAAATTCGATAAGTGTCAGAAAAATTCTCTGAGTATCGGAAAAATTCACTGACTATCGGAATAAATCATTGAGTATCGGGAAAAAATTTCCGAGTATAAAAAAAATCATTGAATATACTCAATAAATCTCTAAGTATACTTAGCAAAAACACTGAGTATAACATATAAAACACTGAGTATTTCAAAGAAAACACTTAGTAACCCAAAAATTCATGAAATCTATTTCAATTATCAGAAAATAATAATACAATATTTATTAAAGGAAAAATATACTAACTAAAAATATAAAAAACAACCAATACGAAGCTAAAATAACAAAAAAACTAAAAAATAAAATCGGTTGTTGGTGTCACTGCTGACGTAGACAATAACGTCACTGTTGATATCACTTCGCCTTTAACAACTGGTTTTTTTTTTCAAAAATCATAACGAAGGTCTTCGATAACTACTGGACTGAAAAACCATGGCTCGTTTTCGTATATCTCCAGCAACTACGCCACACTCAATCTGTTGAGGTTGTTACATACATAAGTTCTATGTCTCCTATGTTTTGAAGTATAAGCAGATCTTTAAGCTTGTAGAGAAAACATAATTGAGATTCAACATATTATCCATGGATGCGAGCTTCTAATTTGCGGATTCAATGTGAGACGATGCTTTACGTTGCTTCTCTCTATATGTGTACAACAATAAACAAAATTGTAAAAAAAGCTCAAGAAAATATGAAATTTAATAGGTTTACTATATTCTACGTACCTTCGAGTTTGAAACCATATTTTGATTTGCTTAGGTTCGATATTGCTAAAAATATGACAAATCTGAATGAGTTGTTTCCTACGAGATGAACTCGGATTCGGACATTCGTGGTACATACCTAAAGCACCGACTTTCTTTGGTGTGTATCTTACATACTTTCTATTTCCAACATATTTTAGTACTCTCTTTAGATCTTGATCTTTCTGTCATACCGAAACTTAAACATCAAAATTCATAATCAAATCCCAAAATAAAAAAATATCTGATTAAATTTACATCTGATTGCTGAAATCAGTCATTAAGTAAGTTAGAATATTATGGACCATGGTTTGTTTAATGGTTTCTTATTAGTTTGGTTTAACCGGTCCGGTCCATAACAGTTAAAATATTTTATTGCGTAAAACTGTTAGAACCTATAAGAAGCGTCTGGTTCGGCATGGTCATGAATAGTGTCTTACTGGTTCGAACCGGTTCTAGAACTGGTCGAGAGCGACATGTGTATAAGTAAATGAAAGTAAATATTTAATAATTTCTTACACACATTTCGTGATGTTTATCCTTAGATATCCAATTTGAAATGTCATGTCCAACGATCAAGTATTATATATTTATCTAACGACCCAAAAAGACATCATTGTTAATAATTTAATTGATATAATTTGTTAAGTATTTAAGAAAAATTCAATTAAAAAATATGTATATGTTATATATAGGATATGTATACATCTAAAGGTGTATAACGTTGTACTTAAATATTAGTTAGTTATGTGTACGAAATTAGGACAAATAGTATTATACTAATAAACTAGTGTTAAAGTATGAACGATTAGCTAATAATTTTCCTAAACTATTTCAGTTTTGTTTAAGTTTCTCATCAACAAAAAAAAAACTATTTTGCCTGGTTATTGGTAATAATTTCTTAAGCATTCCAACTCTTTTTCTTATTACAGACTTTTATAATTACTCCTTAATTTATTTTTCAATTCAAAAAAGTGTATAACCAAAAACGTTGAAAAATAATCAATCATAAAACCTTTCAATCATTTCTTTACCATGAACAACACTACTTCTACTAATTCAACAAAAATAGGCCATTGAAGAAGATATTTAGAGTTTAAAAAAAAACTCAATTTTTTCGTATGAACTTAAGGTAAAAAAAAATAATCAATTTTGATACCTTAAATTGATTTTTTGATGTCATATTCTTTCTTAATGGGAAGAAGTAGTGTTATGGTTGGTGAAAGATGTTTGAAATATTATGTTTCATTGTATTTCAAGCTTTCGGTTATAACTTTTTTTTATCTTACACATGATGCTCGTAAGAAGAAGAAAAAGAAGAAGGGTAGGGGAGGGGTAGTTGATTTTTTTTAATTATGTATTTGATTTTTTACATATGTAATTTCAAAAAATAGGTAGGGGTAATATAGTCTTTTAAGATTTTTCTGTTAAAAATTAATGTAACTTAATGTTAACTAACGGGGAAATGAGGATGGCGGCAATTGGTTATCTAGTGCATAATTTAGGGAAAATGGATTTTTTTTTTTTGGTTGAAGGAAGATTTAAGCAAAAGATAAATAGTTTAGGGGAGGTAATATCGAATCGCAATTAAAGTATAGTATTGAAATAAAAAATTTGTATTATTTTTACACATACAGCTAGCTAGAGAACTAACTTTTGATGGAAACTGTAGGGTTAAGAATGAACCTTTCGAAATGCCAAAAAAATAAACATAAATATTTCGGGTTTGAAAATATATTCTAAAACTGACCATAACATATATAACAACTTCGAAATCTTGGATATTACGCAGGTTTAGGGTGGTTAATTTTGTAAGATTTAATATATACTATAGATTTAAAATGCTTAATACATGTAACAATACGTATCTATGCAACTCTACAAATTCCAATATAAAAAAAATTAAAAAAGAAAATTATGAATCATAGATCTATAAAATATCTTGAAAAATAAGCATATTAATTATAGATCTAGAAGATCTACTTTGATTGAATAACATACCCATGAAGTAGTTGCTCATGTGTACAATCTTCACATCCGAAATGTATTGGGTCAAAAACTACGATATTTGGGCTTATTGGTCAGTGGGGTGGACTTGTCGGTTTCAGTTTTTGGGTAGGCCTAATATAACCTAGTAAACACTTTCTACAACTGATATAGAAGAAGAAATTAACCTGGACTTATTAATATATATTTAAACATTACTATTTACTTATTTCCATTCTTAACCACAACACCCGTACTTTACACATCATTGTTCTCCCATCAAATAGAGAACCATTTTGGTGGTACAAAGTCTAACCAATTATAGTGTTGTGTTACCGATCGTTAATCAATGTTCTAAAGCACTAGTTACATGACTTTAAAAAGAGGGTAAAAGAGGCAATGATGGTGTGATTGAGAAAAGGATGGAAATATGATGCAAAAGAGAAAAATAAATATAAAATTAATTTATGGGACACTGACTCATACAGTCCACAGATCATTATTAATTACCCATCAAGTCCGACCCACCCTAAAAATCTAAAATGCCCTTCTCCTCAACTTAATGTTTTTTGAGTTACCAAAAGGAACTTCCCTAATTTCATGCAAACAGTCAAAAAATATTAAATCAAAACATCAAACAAGCACCAAAACATAAATTAGAAAATCAATACGCAACCCATCGTCTCTCTTCCTCCAAACCAAAGAAACCCTACCGACAGATATCTCTGCAATCAATAATGGTGAAGACAGAGAAGATCCGGCAACCCCAAGCCACTAATGATGTCGTTGAATGTACGGTTCCGGCTAAGACAACAAAGAAGCAACAACCCACTGATGATGACTTTAAAGGTACGGTTTGGGTAAAGATAAAGAAGAAGAAGCAACCCTAATCCACTTATGAAGTTGTTGAAGGTATGGTTCTATATTTTAACAATGGTGCGTTAGTGTGAAATAAGCAGAGTGTGATTTTAGGTAATCGGATATGAGTATAATGCAATAGATATGCTTAGGATAGTTAAAAGATTAATTATTTGTGAGAGTGTGTTGTGTAACTGATCATTTCCAATATATATAAGGTGGGTAGTGAATGGCAAAGTCGTTTGCTAGCAATTGAAAATTTATACTAATGATGGGATGTATCAATTTTTACATGTGATGGGTTATAGAAGGGTTTGATGAGTCTTTGTAGGGTGTCTTTGGTTTCTAGGTTATATAAGATAGTTTTTTGTAGGTTTTTGTGTTTATATGCAATTAGTAGTAAAACTTAGGTGATGAAATAACAGTGGTGTGTGATGTGAGCAGTGTGAAGCTTTATTTAGAGTAAATCACATTATATATGAATTTCGTGTTGTAACCAAGTGAATGTGCATGTGTTTTGTTGAACTTTATGTACACATGTAGTTATTTTCTTGTTCTAATGATAATAATTTGATTCTATATGTCTGTAGTTAAAGCAGGATCAGGGAAATTCAAGTACATATCATTCGTAGAGTCTATGTATCTCATTTTGAACAACGACGAAGTGAGCGATGTTCACCTGATGACTAAGGGGATACATGAAACAAAAGATGATGTAGAAGGTTTCAAAAATAGAGGAAAGTATATCCACGAGATTTAAAAACCTTCGACGCGTAACAAGAAAGTTTTATGATTGCCAAAAAGTCGTTGGATCTCACACATACCTTTGTGAAAATAATTATGGGAGTAGTTGGTGGGGAGAAACAAATACCAGAATTTCATTCCCATAGTTATAAAAACTTAGACTAGTTCGATCGGAACTTTATGAATAAGATTGATCAACTAACACAAGTAGATATCAAGAATAGGATCTTACAGGTGTTGAATACAACCCCGCAGACAGATGAGACCATAAGAAGTTTTGTAATATTGATGGCAACACTCGCTATGGTGACGGTGTTTTACCCAACACGATCACATACACCGAAGTAGGTTGTGAGGTTGTGTGATGACCTTAAACATATACTCGAGTATGATTGGGTATCCATATTGTCGAATTTGTGATGAAGTCCATCCGATCGGGTAATCAAAATCATATCTTGGGATGCACTCTTATTTTCTTGGTAAGTATTTAATGTCAACTATATGTATGTGATGCAAATAACTAACTAAAACAATTATCTAATCAAAAACACTTTTCAGCCATGGTTCTTGGAACATGTGATGATTATGGAGCCAACGTACAGTGGTCGGTACCCAAGGTTTTTGAAGTGGATGTTGTGATTTAATACGAAAAGGTCGTTTCGAGATACAATCGGAACGGTAAAGGCACACCTGTACACCCTGAACCTCATAAACGCATCTTCTAAATCACACTTTTAGATTTACTTATTGTGTATTATTGTGTTCATATAGGTCGATGATCTTGAGTTGCGTATAATATCCGTCGATCATCTCCTTGAGCAGGGGGTTGCACAACCTAAGGGACAGAGTCAGGGGAGTGATGAGGGACCAAATGGTGAAGCAGATGTTGATAGGGTAGTTAGTTTAAGAGTTGCTGATAAATCAATTGGTGGCGGCGGTTTATCAGTTAGAATAATGGTGTAGTAGTGAGTGATACGGTGGGTCAACCAACTAGTGGTGGAGGTGTAAATGTTTATGGTAAGATTATAGAGAAATCTACGATTGCTAACGTTATGAGCGATGACGAATCAGGGTATCGTGTGAAAATGGCGCAAACACTGATGTCACCGATGATAGTCGAAGATTTCATCCATGTAGATGTGTCAACCGACAGTCAAGATAGTTGGTGTGATAGCTGAGTTCTGGAAAAAGTTAGCCGAAATGGAGTACTTGAATCAAAGACTGCGTCGCGAGCTAGAAGAATCAAAGGAAGTCGGTCATGTTGAATTGACGAGGGTCGAGATAGAACGAGATGAATTGCGACGTAAAGTAGGTGGAGATGTAGTGTATGGCGACCTGGATGAAGTAGTAAAGTTGAAAGCCAAGGTTGACCGATTGAGAGAAGAAGTGGACAGGTTACGCAGTGCGAGTAGAGCATCATCAAAAACAGTTGAAGAAAAAGGTAAGACAATAGCGTTTTTTAGAAAAGCGTTGAGTAATTCAGAGAATGTGTTGGTTGCGATTAGGGGTGAGTATGTAGCTGCTACTAGGGATTTGCTTTGCTTAAAGGGAGGGGTAGGTGTGTGGTATAGAAGAACATGTTCAAGTAGTGGTGTGGTGGATGATGGGAAGATCGTATATGGTAGTGAAAGATTTGTTGAAGAGACTGAATAAATGATTGAATAAATGTCTGTTGTGGCTTGTGAAGTTGTATATGCTAGTGAAAGAGTTGTGGGAGAGACTGGGAAAAGGATTAAAGAAAGTCATGATGTGGTTCGTGAAGTTGTAGGGTGGTGAAAAAGTCATTGAAGAGACTGAAAAAAGGATTGAAGAACCAAATGATGTGGATCGTGAAGTTGTTCATGTAGCGGTTGAGGAAGGTGCGGGTAAGGATAAAGAAATTAATAAAGAAGATGAATCAAAAGGGTTGAAAACTCCAGCAGTGTCAAAATCAGTTATGAAAGTGAGTTCGAGAAATAGATGATGATGAGTCGGATAAACATAAGGACCCCAATATATCGGGTGTTAATAGATAAAATGTCCAAAAATGGGTGGTTGATAGCGACGGCGATTTTGTGGATATGTGGTTGAGTCGAGTGATGACAGTGTAGAGTTGGTTGGGGAGAAGAGTGCGGACGATGAGACGGACAAGGAGATTATCCATTAGAATATAATATCAGTTAGAGGGGCAACGAACATGGGTTTAATGATCGGGGTGGGCAGCGATAGCAACATTGAAAAAAAAATAGGAAAACTATTACTCCTAGCTCGTTCAGTCGTGCGATCAAAAAAGCCAATAGGACAAGTAGAATGAAAGTGGCTGGAACAGATTCCATAATGCCTCCACAAAAGAAGGCAAGAGTTGTCGAACCACCGAAGAAGCTGATAATCCAAGGTACTGATTTGAAACTCCTTGAACTCCTAGAAGGTGATGAACCATATTCGGTCGAAGTGTGGAAATATATGGGGCATCGCGTGACGGTGGAGGAATTTTATGAAATATCCAAAGAGCATCAAACTTAACGCAAGGTTAATTACAACGAATAGAGCTTATGTATTTTTTTACACATTGAAAAAATCAATTCAAAACTTGAGTTGTGTTATTCAGATGATAGACCTAACGATATGGCTCTACGAGCAGGATTTAAGAAGTGAGTGGGTGAAGACAAAAAACCTGGAAATTGGCGTGAATTTTTGGTTCATACCTGCAAGTGCAATGCTAAGGGATTTGTTTTCTCTTAACTTTCAGTTTGCTCAATAAGTTGCCTAATTTAATTTTTCTTTGTTTGTCAGCTCCAAGAGTTTTTGAGAAAAGGTGTAGTGGACGAGATCTAAAGATATGTTATTCGCATCTTACAAGACAATATCAGGATTTTGAAGAACATAATTATCCCAACTCAAGACAAGGAGCAAAGCATCGACGCATTGGAAAATGCTCATGTAGAACAGTGAACGGGGTCAATTCTATCACTACAACAAACTCAGGAGTGTGCATCGTTCATCAATTGGGTCAAATTCCAACAACAATGTCGGCAATATGTACGAGTTCCTTTTGGATAACGTCTTGAAGGGATGGTAGAAAGAGTTGGTGAGGTCTACACCTGATTTTTTCGGGTATTGGGCATATTCGGGTTGATCATGTAAAGAGTCGGGTACACGACACAGGTGTTTACACTATCCTTTATGTGTTGATGGTGATGCGGGGTAAAGGAGTCGAGAAGAGCTATGAGCATCAGTCGTGCTGGATCGGCGCATCAAGATGATTTCATGGGTTCTGAATGACAAGCAAACTTTGGCATTTGTGTTAGAAACCCGCAGAGCAATGATGGATGTCTGAGCGGGTTACTTTAAGTTTATTAGCTGGCTTGTTAAACGTTAATTACTTTCTGTTTTCTATTTTGTTTTGAAAAATAGACACATGATTACTTTGTGCTTTTGCATTGTTGGTGTGTATTTGATAACATTGATATTTTCAAATTGATTTTTTTTATTTGAGATTATCTGTTATTGTTTGTGAGATTTGGTACGGCAATATGAGCAATTTTGGTGTTGTGTTGTGCGAATTCAGTGGTGTGTATATTGGTAGCTAGAATAGAAATTAATAGGGGTGGGCTATTAGTTTTATCTTGATGGTGTTTATGTTGTATTTGATGGTGTGGTACTTTTTTTGGGATGTATCTTTATCACTAAATTTTGTAGTGTAATGTGACCGGTGGTGTGTTGTGTTAAATCAATGGTGTGTAAATGGGTATTTAGAGTAGCACTTAATAGAGATGGGCTATTTGTTTATTTTGATGGTGTTTCAGTTGTAGTTGATGGTGTAGGTATCTTGTTTAGGTGTATATTTATAACAAAATTTTGCTAGGTAATGTGAGCAATTTTGGTGGTCTTGTGTGTGAAATCAATGGTGTTTATAAGGGCAGGTAGAATAGATGTTAATAGAAGTGAGTTTATAATTTTAATTCGATGGTTTTTTTGTTGTATTTGATGATGTGGGTACTTTTGAAAAGCAAACTCATTACAAATGAACAAAAAATAAACATTGTTAATAAGATAAAATTATGTGGGCACTAGCAATATTGAAGAACAACCAAATTGTCATTGAACAAACTAAATCCAAACAAAACTGTATCTGGTAATATGAGATAAAATTATGTGGTGAACTAGCATTCACTTATTACAGAATAAAATAAATAAAACAAATATAAAAATTGGTTAAGGAATTCAACGGGGTTTGGGGCTGGTTGAACGGTTGTGGTAACCGTATGTGTGATAGTTGCTACACATTTAGCGTTGCGGAAGGTCGGCACGCTCGCCTTCAGAAAGGATCCTCTTCTTCTTGGATCTGCTCGGTTGCGCTTTGTACACAGGTGGGCTTATAACCAACTCACCCTCAGCCTTGTGTTGGATTAGTAAAGTGGTCAGTGCAGGTATGTTTTTCGTAAGTTGCTCGAAAACTTATCGCATGCCAAAAACTGTCGATATATGAATATGGGAGCACAGGGGAGGCAACCTCAATTCCAGGTACGGCATGTACACATGGGAATCCTTTAACTCTCCATTTACCACACGAGCACCAATGATCGACTATATCAACCACCATAGTAGCATCTGAAAGAACTTTAAAAGACGAATTGTTGGAATGCAAAACAATCCAAGCACGGGCATAGTCAAACTTTATTTTGTACATGGAGGTTTCACTGGGAGACAGAATAGTTATCCAAGATGCTGACTCAAACTACCTATCATACATCTGCTGCATAAGGAGAGCACAGATTGGGTCAATCGACTTGGTAACCGGTAGCCCCCTAGCAGCCCTGGTTTATTTGTTAAATGACTCTACTGCATTAGATGTCGTCTCTCCGTATCGCTTCCCCTTGAAATGCGCGTTTGCGAATTTATCTTTTGGCAAATTCTTTAGGAAGTTAACGGCTTTTGGACCACCTTTATTTAGAAATATTTGGAGGAAATTATCAAATGCTTCAACTGTGGCAGCAAAATACATCATGTCAAGAAGATATAACATCGTCTCCCTCTACAACTTGGATCTCCTAAACTTTTTCTTGAGTTTCTCTTTCAAGTAACGCTGGCAATAAATGTGATGAGAAAAGGGAAAACCCAATGCTAGCACGTTAGCAATACTTCCATGTCGATCAGAAACAAATGGCACATCACGAAGAGATATGTGTGGTTCCAAGAACTGCAGTAAGAGGGTCCAGTTAACGGTGTCTTCAGGCCTCATGATCGAAAACGCAGCTGGGAACACACCTACACATTAAAGCATATATATGTTGTAAGGTTTATAAAGGAAAAAAAGGAGTTTGTTTGAGCAAAAACAGTGGGTTAGGTGAGTATTATCGTGGTTTCTCATATAGTGTGATATAGTGCAATACAAAAGAAGAGAAGCAACTTACTACAAGTGTACGAGTCGTTCCAAGTAATAGATATGTAAATACGAGAAATTCGTCTCTACAGGGATTACGAGGTTATGATTAAGTGTTTAAATAGAAAGAAGAATTGATTGTTAAAAGAGGTAAAGAAAATAATGGTTTTGTTTTTGTATATATAAGCTAGACGCAAGAACGTAAATGTAAAGATAAACTAATGTGGGACTAAGTGCCCGTTTGGGATTGCTTTTTAAAAAAGTGATTTTAGATCCATAAAAATACTTTAGACCTTTAAAATCACTTTTAGGAAAAGCACTAGCTAAGTGATTATTAAAATAATAAGTTAAAGTGATTTTA
Source organism: Nemophila menziesii (assembly GCA_029959085.1). Lineage (NCBI taxonomy): Eukaryota > Viridiplantae > Streptophyta > Magnoliopsida > Boraginales > Hydrophyllaceae > Nemophila > Nemophila menziesii. Next base: position 23,193,026 of record JARWIR010000008.1, read on the forward strand.
GATGTCAATTTTTTTTTAATAATTTTTACAAATATTTTAATTTTAATCAAAAAGCGCCTTTAACTCTAAAATAATCAATCCCAAACAGGCTCTAAATTAACTACTAAGCTGTTACACAAATATGAGAGGTATACTTGAGTCTCGCTAGGGAATCGCCAAAGTTAACAATCTAATGCATTCATTTAAGGGTAAAGTCGATATTTTAATATTAGTCGGGACTTTAATATCTTCCTAACTCCTGTCATGATAGACTTAGGAAACTATTCTACGGTATTACTGACCCTGTCAGGGTGACTACAAGCTACTTTATATAATTTAGATTATACACAATTGGTTACGTGGTTAGTTAAGGACGTCAGACTCAATAACGGACACCACGAGTCTATATCCTGGTTTTATAATTAGACACCCCCCTTCCGGAAGATCGTCGCCACTAACTAATAGCCTAATTAGTAAATCCTATCCCTGCTTAGCTAAGTCATTGATAGTAAACAAGCACAAGAATATAGTCAATACAAAATACGTAACTTAATTTAATTTAAATAATCCAAATTCCAAAAAGCATTAAATTATAAAATTAGGGTTCTTCCCATATTTCAATTCTCAAGTATAATAAATTTAGCACATAAAAATTACAGGAATAACAAAAATAAATAATTACTTGTTGAAGATCGGTCGAAGACCAGTCTTCTTTTCTTCTGCTTCCTGCTCCAAGTGTTGTTGGACTTTCCCTCTCTTAAAAACAATTAGTATAATAAAGTGTACTGATTAATGAGGTCTAGTAAGCCTTATATAGAGGTAAACACTAGATAAGGTCAGTGATTAAGGGGCACAAGTCTGTTTTAATAAATTTTCACTATTGTATACCACTTCAATAAAAAGGTTGTAACCTTTAAATAGTAAGTCCAAATCCATTAAAACCACTTCTCAAATTTTTCTAACTCGAATTCTCATCTTTTTCATTTGAACCACTGAGTCAGAATCTGCACCGTTTAGGCTCGGGAAGGGCTACAAGTGACAACATTTCAGTTTCCAAAACTCTTCCACCTTCACTAAAGTGATGTCTTTCGCTCCTTTAACGATTCTTCTTGATCTTGGACATAAAACTTCACCTTTTCTCTTTATCTTGATGTCTCTTAACATCCATAAACCTAAGAACTACTGATGTCTCCTTAATTGTTCTTATTTTCGAACCTTAGGAGACATCATTCTTGGTGTTTATTTAATCAATTTGATAGACTTTTGGACTAAATATGCAATAATATGATTTTCCTCTTTTATTTCTAGCATTTTTAATTTATTAAGCTTTTGCGCGTAATATTGGTATTTTTAGTGTAAAGTTTACAGGTTTTAGATGTTAGCTAGAAGAGGAATCCGAGGAGAAAGTCAAAGATCAAGAGATAGAGTCAAGACTTGAAGATAAATCCCGAAGATATTATTTTTAGAGCTGAAAATCCATTTTCCATGCCATAGATTGCTGATTCCGAGGTGCTTAAGCGATGATTTAGCCGCTGACCTTTGAATAGAAAACATTCCTTATTGAGTTACGGAACTTTAGCAACTGGAATGAGGTCAATCGGAGTCATAACGAAGCGGGAAAAGCCGTTTTAGTGAAGGTGTATCAGCAGTTACGGGATTTTGGGCTTAGAATTTGGGCTTGGACATTTAATTAGTGTTTTATTCTTAGGTCCAAGCCCTAATCCGTTTTTACACTTATAAAACCAGCCTTTGACTTCTATTTTCTACACAATTCACATTCTACAAGATTAAACACCAGAGAGAAGCAACAGAAGGAAGAAAGAAGAAGCTACAAGAGCTGGAGAGGGTCTATATCTCCGTTCGTAGTCATTCCTATTCCGGAAATTAGGTTCTTTTTATCTTTTAATTTTGTAATCAAATATGAATTCCTTTACATTTAATTTAGTTTTTCTTTTTGATATGAGCTAAACATTTATTAGTGCTTGAGAACAATTAATGGGTGAATCCCAATCTTATTGAATTCCGTATGTTGAATTTGGGTTTCTGTTAAATTAAATTAGATTGGGGCTTTTACTCTTTTCGATAAATTGAGAATATTTACTGTTTTTAGCGTCATGAACTAGGAACAGGTGTTAGTATTTAGGCTATTCCAATTAGTGGCAATTGGATCATCCTGACGGAGGGTTTAGATACAGAACCATTTATTCAATCTAGGATAGAAGCTATTGATTCTGACGAACTTAGCTAATTTTAGGGCCAATGAGGTAATAAAACTTAAACATTCGAAAGTGGATCATATTTACCCTGACGGGACTAGTGACACTCTAGGATCGCCTTATAGTCCACCCTGACGGGGGTATAAGGAATTTAGAATTCCGACCATTGTAATTGACCAATTTAGCCCTTAAACAACATAAGTTAGGAAATAGGATTGGGAGGATCCTTGCGTTCTCAAGTGCTACTTCTCATATTGCGTTTTACATCATTTTACTTGCGTCTTAGCTTTTACTTGCATTTTAATAATTGTCTTTCATTTACTTAGCATTAATACAAAACCAAACAAACATATTATCTTTATTTGCTTTCATAAGTGCAATCAATCATTAATAGATAAGCATTGTAGTCAACCATCCCGTCCTTGGAACGAATCTGTTTTATCAACTATATTACTTGGGACAACCGTACACTTGCGGTTGTGGTTCGATTATTTATTGCATTTATTTTTAGAACACACAAAGGACCACCAACTACATACTAAACACACGAATTAACGTACAGAAGCTCTAAAAGTACAAATACTTCAAATACGAAGGAAGAAAGTGCATTATCGCAAAATTAGACTATTAATCTAATAGTTAAGCCTAATTTACACCTAAAATGATGTCTCCTAAGGTTTTTTTATCTCACGAAAAGGGATACATCAAGTCCCAAACTCAAACCATTGTTCTGACAAAGTAATAACAAAAGTAGAGGTCTAAGGTAAGAAGCAATTGCAGAATCTAAAGAATGGTACCCAAAGCAAAACTTAAAACGAATCTCATATAGTGTAACCTAAGAACTAGTGCGCACATACACCTATCATACAGAATCAAACACACAGATAATTTCAATGCCAAATTAATTTCACAATGCTTGAAGGTTACCCTTGATACTTAGCTCGAGATGGTGGCCATAGGGTGTTCATCGATCTTTACTTGCTTTGAACGTGGTGGGTCCTGGTGTGTTATAAAATAAGCGATAAAAGTAAGGACTCACAGACCGCAAGTGTACGGGTCGTTCAAGTAATAAACCGATAATCGGGATTTCGCAGGGATTGGACTGGTATAACCCAGGTGTTCAATAGATAAGTAGTAGTAATTGATAGTACGAAAAAGCAAAAGATATAAAGCTTGTTTGGTTTTTGTTGTTTAAGAGATAAGATGCAAATAAATTACTAATTTATCTAATGCAAATAAAACACAAGTAAATTAAATATGAGTATATGCAAGAATGAGATAGTGTACTTGAGTCTCGCAAGGGATCTACCTATATTTATGTAATTAATGCTTCCGTTTAGGTGATAAATTGGTATTTATGTATTAGTCGGGACACTATAATCTCCTAACCCCCGTTAGGGTGGACTTAGGAGCTATCCTACGGTATTATAAACCCCGTCAGGACGATTATACCTACTTTCTAATGGTTTTAGTCTCTTACCCAATTGTCTATGTAGTTAGTCAAGCCCGCCAGGGTCATTGACAAATACCACACGTCTATTACCTAGGTCTGTAATTAAACCCCCGTCAAGGTGATCACTTCCCCACCGAAGTGAATAGCCTAATTACTCAATCGTATTTATAATTGGCCAGAATAAAATAGTAAATTAACATGCGATAATAGTCAATACAAAATACCCAATTTAAATTAAATTCAACAATCCCGAATTCAGAAAAACATAAATTAACTAAATAAGGGTTTAACCCATAATTGCGATTCTCAAGCACTCAAAGTAATTAGCTCATAATGTAATTAAAAACTAAATTAGAAGATAAATTATTCATTATCAATTACAGAAATAAAGTGAAGAACCTAATCGAAGGATTGAATATGACTGTAGTTGGAAGAATAACTTTCTCCAGCACCTGCTCTTACTTCTCCTCTGGACGCTCTCTTCTAAAGATTGTTTAATTTGAAGAATAAAATGAGAGGTGTTGAATAATGAGGTCTAAAGGCCTATATATAGTGGAGAAATCGAATTGTGCTTTATAATTAAGAGGATTAGGTTAATTGAATAAAAGCCCAAGTCCAAATATGAAATCCTATAATTGATGTACAACCCTTAGTAAAACAGCTGTAACTTCCTCAAATCAACTCCAAATTGACCCATTCCAGTTGCTAAATCTTCCTAACTCAATAGGGAATAAAACCTATGACCCAAAGGCTGAATCCATGTTTAAGTCTCTCAAACTCAGCAATTACTATCAGCCTTCCAGATTTGCAACTTTCCTAGTCAACTCTTCGGGATATGTTTTCTCGCCTTTGACTTCTCTACTCGATGTAAGACTTTAATTCTTTATTCGTCTCTTTGTATTGATGCTCCCTAGCATCCATGGACCTACAACTTTGCACTAAAAACAAACCATTTAACGTGCAAAAGCTTTAAAAATGAAATATAATAAAATCCAAGGAGATAAAATGAAATATAACTAAATAAGCCTAAAAGTCTATCATATAAGTCAAATAATCACCTAAAATAATGTCTCCTAAGGGAATATAATTAGAACAAAAAGGGAGATATCAAGACCCCAAACTCAAACATTTGTCGTCCCGACAAAGTAAAATAAAAACAAAGGTCTAAGGTGAATGCAGAAAAAGTAGAATCTAGTAAATACACCCAAAGAAAAACTAAAAACAAATCTCATATAGCAAAAATTAGGAATTAATATACACATACACTTATCATGCAAAAATCAAACACAAATAATATCAATCTTAAAATTAATTTAACAATGCTAGAAGGTTACCCTTGTACTTATCTCAATATGATGGTTGTTGGTGTCGCCTAGGGTGTGATAAAAATAAGATAAAATTAAGCCAAGAAACTACGCACTCTCACCCTAGACAGGCACAGTACTGCAAGTATTACAGGATGCATGCAAGTTTTAATGATAAATAGAGTTCGTTCTCAGGGACTTAAGTGTGTTAAACGCGTGAGTAAGAATAACGAGTAAAAGTAAATAACTAGAAAACAGAAAATAAAGCAAGTATGAATTCGAAAATAGCAATTAAATCTAAGAAAATAAAGACAATAAGATAAAGGATTAAGAATATGAGATGAAAAATATAGCTTAGGTTTTGCTAGTATGCATTAATCCTTCTAATTCTATCTATAAATCTAGTTCATAAGGGAGAATATTAGCTCTTGGTAATACTTAGTCAGGATTCTAAATTCCCCAAGCTTAGACCTTGAGAGCGACTAAGGGGGCTACGTCACAACCAAGAAGTGATTTCAAATAGGGTTATCAAACGCCACTAAGGCCCTAAGCAAATACTGCAATCTTGGTGATACGGTGGTTAAAACAAACCCTAATGACTATCTAGTTAGAAGTATGTTTTGTCAGAACTGCTATCGACACTAGACATTATGTGGTGGTTCAATAGTTAAAGACCCTGTCAAGGAGACCATCTAACTACTCTTAAAACAATCCTAAAGTGATCAATTCTAGGAAAGACATTAAATCAAAACACATAAGCAAATATAAAGTAAGAAGCTAATATCAGATTAAAACATATAATTCCCAAAGAAACTTAGATAGAAGAATTAGAATTCATAGATTATACATATGCAAAACCCAAGTTATGGGGAGTTTAGTTCATACCTGATGGAAATAAACTAAAAGAAATTACAAAAGACATCATCTTGCTCTCTACAATAACTGGAAGAATAAAACCTTAAGAATTAATTACTATGAGGCAAGGATGATTTACAAGTGATATAAGGGTGTATTTATAGGTGTTTAGAAGACCTAATTCGTTTTCTTAAGGTAATGGACTTCTAGCCCAACTCAAATTCGTATGGAAATAAAGATAAACACTGCTGCACCGTTTTGAGCATATCTTCTTCGTTATTGGTCGGATTTTGCTCCATAAGATACCAAAAGAATCGCAACAGAATTATCTAGACCCTATAGAAGGAAATCATCAGATTCGGCCTATTTCTTAGGTAAAAACGCCTATCTTTGGACGTGTATGCAGAATCCTAGATTTAGGCAGCTTTTCCTTTTCCATCTTTTTAGCAATTGTTTCCTTATCTCCAATTACCATGCAAATCTCTTTCCATAAGTTGTTGTCTTTGACTTGGACTTTAATTAAGCTCCATAATTATCTTTAAAGCTACACACTAAATAAACAATTAAACCCAATATGCTCTAAAAACAATAATTCTACAAATCAAGACTCAAAATAGGAAAGTGCACTAAAACTCAAGAAAATCGACATTATTGACTTCTAAATCACTTAAAATGATGTCTCATCCTAACATTAATCTATCACAAATGAGGAGACATCAAGACCCCCAACTCAAAGTTGTATCGTCCCGATACAATAAAGATAAAAACATAGGGAAGTCTAGAAATACACACTTATAAAATTCTCAACACAAGGAAAAAAACCTAGCAGAATATATAGAATAAACCTAAAGCACATAACTCAGAAAATTTCATGCAATAATATTCATAAACTACATACCTGTACACTTCTCATATCCACAGTCAACACGGCTTGAATTCAAGATCAGATTAGTTTCGCAATGTAAGAAGGATTGGGACTTTACTCAGTTCCCCAAGAGAGCTATAGATTGTTCATCAAACCTCACTAGTATCCAAGGATCCACTTAATTAATCTCTAATGGCTCAATCACTTCTCAGTTACATAGCAAAGAATCAAAAGGTCTTTAAGGTTGTAATGTAGGCTTAGGGACGGTATGATCATATATTTGGATAATTTAGAGTGAGCTTTTGGCTCTCTCCTCACTAGCCATCAACGAATCGCCCTAGAGCTTGAGTTACTCTCATAAACGTTTCTCACTCAACCCAATGAATTCCTTGATGCACAATTTAGCATCCCCAATAACCCAATTAAAGCTTAAGATGTTCACATAAAAATCCACTTTGCCGGTCCGAATATATATTTTCTTTTTTCAATTCAATTTTTCTCTAGCTATGACTCTCTTTAATGTTGAGATATCACGCTATTTTCTCATATATATATATATATATATATATATATCTTTTTTCTTTTAATGCCCTTGTTGGCAAAATTAGCTCGAAGCTTCTTTTTCATTCACTATTACCCCGGCAAAGGGTTACAACAATTCTATGAATCATCATCAATATAAAGCACAAAGCACAATTAATAAGCTCAAAAATCCCAACAAAATAACAATTCCCATAATGGAAGACCCACCACCCCAAACTCAAGCTCTAAAACAACTGTCTATGCATCGTGATTCGAGTGCGGGTCATATGGAAAAGTCCTAAAATCTAAAGAATATGGCTTATAACGTGTTTCAATAAAAGGCTTTAGAAAGGCTAGAAGGGGTTGAGAAGGATATAGCATATAAAATCAAAAATCACAAGGTGAGAAGGTATAAAAAGGCTTCAAGGGCTTCAAAATATGAAAAAACCGCCTTAATCACTTTCTACACTATGTAAATTCAAAAATTTCTTACCTTTAGCACTTTTATCAAATGGTTTTTCAACTAGCTTGGATCTCACGGCCTACACACTTCTCAAGGTTCCCTGAGATCGAACATACTTTCTATCGCATTGCTCACTAATCTTTTCTTTACTATCAATGTGTGTTTTCCTGCAAATACTCAAAGCATACAAATACATAGCTCATAAACATATTACTTACTATCATCAATCTACTGAGCTTATGCTTTCAAGCTATTAAACACATTCTACATCTAATTCCCATGTATCAAAAATTTTAATTTCACCCAAAAAAACAGAAAAATGGAGATGAGAGACAACGAATCCCCACACCCCCAACTCAAAAATGAGCCGTGTCCCCACGACTCGAAAAAGACTCGAAAAACAGAAATTAAAATTAGCAGATAGACATATTTACAGAAATGGTAAGGAAGAAAGAGAACATACTCTCGAGGCTATTGCCTCGCATCATTGATATCCAAGGTTGGAATTGCTGGACCTTTCGTTAATTGCTTAAGGAGTTTCATGATGTGCACTTGATTAGCGTTGATTTGTGCCACATCATTGACTAAGGAAGTTTGAGCTGCTTCAAATTTTGTTAAACGCTCCTCCATCTTCTCTTGCCAATTTTTCTCTCTTTCTTCCTTCGAGACTTGCGTAGAACCCGCTCTTCGAAGAATTTCCTTGATCCAAGCATTATCAATATAACTCATTTTAAACTCGAGTTTCTCTTCTTCACCCAATACTACATTCGCTTTTCGCACAAGACACGTGATCATAGTTGGAAATTTAACATTATAAACCGATTTAGGAGAGACCGAAAATCGTATCACCTCCTCATAGATCAACTGTGCCACATCAACTTCTTCTCCTCTCAAAATACAGTCCAATAGTAGAGCGTACTTCATAGTCACATCCAAAGTTCGTGTGTTTCCAAAAATATTAGGGACAAGGAAATTGTGCCAAATTCGCGCATCTGCTTGAAGATAATTGTAAGGCCAAGGTGCCTTCAATTCTCCCTTATGTGATTGCACTTTCTCTTTGTCTAATACATGCTCAAAAAGTAATTCCTCATCAAAGATCTTTCGTTTAGCAACTGCTTCTTCAAATTTTCAAAAACCTTTCAGTTTCTTAAACTTGAAGTGGTTCCTAATCTCCTCAACTGTGAAAGGAACTAACTTTCCTCTAATCGGAACACCATTACTATCTCGGCTAAAGAGGCCTAAATAGAATTCCAAAACTAATTCATGACATAATTCAGAACGTCTTACCATGAACGTAGACCAACCCAATTTCTCACCAAGCTCTAAGAATCTTGCGTATTCTCCATCTCTACTATCTTCCTTGAATACTTTCTCATAAGCAAAAGGTAGTTCTTTCAATTGTTTCTCTGCAGAAACCTTCAAGGCCTTTGAAGTATCCACTTTCTCTATAGGTATAAGATCTTGTTGAGGTTGTGTTCTCTCCTTTGCATAATAATAAAGCTTTTTACCATTACGATCATACGAAGGTTTCCCACTCTTCTGCACTTTATCTTTACCCTTTGATTTAGAACTAGCACCTTTGTCAATTGATTTCTTCTTGTTTAAATCCAATCCCTTGTTACTCTTCACCTCCCTCTTGTTAGCTAAGATTGTTGTTCTATTAGTCATCCTCAATTAACCCCCAACTCAAAGCTTTAGCAACCCTTGAAATTTAAACTCTTGAATTAATGGTTGAACAAGCTTGATTTGGCTTAGGAAATATGAATTGATGATTAATCTCTATGTGGGTGAGGTGGATTTGTAATGGGTTGGCTTGGATTTAAGAAATTGTAGGATGAATTTTGAAAATTTGGCTCTTTGATTCTTCAATATGAATGGATTTGGTGATGATTGGGTGTTTGATTCTCTCTTGTAATGATGTGGAGAGAAGGTTTGATGTGCTTTTCTTGATGATTGGGTAGTGTTTTGGTGATTGGTGAAGGTTTTGATGAGCTTCAATGGAGTTAGGAGAGTTTTGGAGAGAAGAAAGAGGGTTTGGGGTTATAAAATTCGGAATTAAAAGCATAATACCTCCTTTATACACAAATCCCGTAACTTTCTCTCTCTGGCGGCGCTGCGGACTACCCCTGCGGACCATGGGGTGCACCGCAGGGTAGTCCGCGACATCTGATGCTCGAAAATTTTTGCTCACTGGATGAGACCCGTGGTAGGACCCCGTGGCACGTGTTTTTGGGCTGCGGACTAGGGTCCGGTGTACCTGAGGGTACACCACGCCTTCTGTTGTTAACTCCGTCAAAATACCCGTGGCACCTACCCCGTGGCACGCGTTTTTGGGGCGCGGACCATGGTGCGGTATAGGGGGGTAGTCCGCGGTCAACTTTTTCTTGTTTCTGGATCAAACCCGCGGTGCAACCCGTGGCACGTGTTTTGACCTCGCGGACCAGGGCACGGACCATGGGGTAGTCCGCGGGGTGCATTCCTTTGCTCCAAAAATTTTTCCTCGCGTTCCCTAACTCGATTTCTCCAATTCCAACACACCAAAAACACTAATACCTTCCTCAAACATGCATTATCAACTACAAACAACTAAAATAAACTTAAACTAAAAATGTAAAAGACATGAAAACATAAAAAAACTACGGGTTGTCTCCCGTACAGCACTTTTGTTTTACGTCTTTCAAAGTTAGACGTGTTACCTCTGTCAAGATTTGCTAATATAGCCTCCCCAACAACGAGTAAGGCTATGAACGTCAACTAGTCTGCGCTTGACCCCAGTTTTGGGGCGAATTTCTATCACCTTGGCTGAAACAACCTTAGTGACAATGAATGGTCCAATCCACGAGTCTTTGAAACTTCGTGGCCTGTTCTCGCGTTTGTGGGCTTTCCATAGGACTTCATGGCCAACCCCAAACTCAATGTTTTGCTCAGTATCCACAGGTTTTAAGTGGATCTCCTCAGGAGGGACTTTGTGATGTGAAAGGCTGTGGATGATAGGCACGGTGGGATCCAACTTCCTCGGTTTCTTACCTAAGACATAGAAGGTCTCGGATACATTCTTGGCATGAAGGGTGATGGTCCCGTCTTGGAAGTTGATCACACTTTGACTTGTGTCCATGAAGGGTCGTCCAAGTATGATCGGAACCTGCTTATCTACATCAAACTCAAGTATAACAAAGTCAGTAGGGATGGCGATATTACCTGCACGGACTAAGACGTCCTCCAATGTTCCCCATGTCCTTTTCACTGAGTTGTCAGCAAATTGCAACTTCACTGGAGTCTTCTCTGATTTCTGAAGTCCAAGTCTTTCGAACACGGACTTAGGCATAAGATTCACACCAGAACCCACATCATACATAGCTTTCACCTTGAGCCTACCATGTAATTGAATAGGAAGGTTGAAACTTCCCGGATCTTTCAGCTTCGGTGATAGCTCTCTTTCACTTCTTCTTGAAACCCTCAGGTTCTCTCTCGGGATCTCTACACTCGCCTCTTCCTCAGGAATAACTTGCGTATAAACTTGTTGCGGTGTAAGTCCTCTCTTCGCAATCTCAAGCATTTGGGCGTTGATATTTTCAGGTTGGTACGCCTCTACAAATGTCTTGAGAACAGTGTCATCTTTAGGATTTGTATCAGGAATAGTTGATGACACTGGTTGAACAACAGGTGGCGATTCCACCTTCTCTTATTCTTTCTCTTCTAGCACAGCAGGTGCCACTTCATATTTTGATTCCTCCTTTGAGGCTTCTTCCTCTTTCTCTTTAGCCAACTCAGCTGCATATTCCACTACCGATCGAATCTCCTCTTGCACCTTCCTCAGTAACTCTATGAACTCGTCTTTCTCTTGATCGTCCTCCATATAAACTTCTAAACAGTCAGATTCCTCGGGGCTAGACTCGGTTGGTTCTTCTTCAATACTGGGAACTTCCACGTCACTAATGGCAGCATGTGGTGCTTCCTCTTTCGCTTCCTCAATCTCAAGACATATAGCCTTGCAAGCTTCGAACTCATCCTTGTCTTCTCCTCCTTCGATCGCCTTCACTTCCTTTTGTTCTACAACACTTGTTAACACTTTGTTTAACTGTGTCACTTGGGTAGTTAGCATTTGAAGTATGGCATCGTGTCCTCTGACCTTCTCGTCTTGAGCATTAAGAGTTGTGTTCAAACGGTCTAGAGCTTGTACTATTTGTGTATTGTCCATAGATCCTTCTTGCGGATATTGAGGTAAAGCTTTCTGCTCTAATGAATCGGTATAGGCGTCTTGAGCAGGTTGTTGTGGAGGAGCAGGTCTATTCTGATATTGGTTTTAGTACTGACCTCTCTGTTGGTAAGAGTTGTTCTAGGGTCGCGGTTGATATTGACTAGGATTAGCGGCCCCTTGTGGATTTGAATACTGCATACTCGGATGGTTGCGATTGCCCCATCGGTTGGATATAAAGTAAACAGATTGCGGATTTGATTCGCACTCTTCCCATACATGATCGTTAACTCCACATTGTTGACAATCTTGTGCTTCTTGTACTACCTTTGTAGCGGCTAAATTCTTCTCCATCGCGATTCTCAGCTCCTTGATTTGATTTTCTAATGAGGATATTTGAGCTGAGTTCGCAGTTTCTGCATCTAAACAAAGCGTTCCTCGGGTCTTTGCTACAGAAGCTCGCGTTGAAGGCCAACTTCTTTCTTGTTCCATAATATTCTCCAACACCTCAGAAGCTTCATTGTGATTCATGGACACAAAATTACCCTTTCCAATGTTATCCACCTTCTCTCTACCTTTATCATTAAGACCTTCATAGAACATCGCAAGTTGTAGAGCAGGTGTATAACCATGGAGCGGACATCTAGTTAATTTTTGTTGAAACCTTGTCCATGCTTCTCCCACTGTTTCTCCATCCTCTTGAGAAAATCTTGCAAGCTCGGTTTGATCTTTAAGTCTCATGCTCTTCGGATAAAATCGGTTAAAGAATGCGGCTTGAAGTTCTCTCCAAGAGTGAATGGTTCCATGTGGTTGTCTTTCTAACCAATCGCTAGCTCTTCCGGTCAAGAAAAACGAAAACATATGACAATACAGTTGCTCGCGTGTAATGCCAGGAGTAATGTAAGCATCACAAATCTGCATGAACTTCTGAATCGCTTTTACCGGATCTTGAATAGCTGTACCAGTATAGAGTCCGAAACTTTAAAATTGACTGAGCATACCCGGATCGGGTCTAAATTTGATATTCGGAATCTCAGGAGGGCGGTAACCAATTGGTTGAACATGGAATGGTACATTAAGCCCAGGTAGATCTTGTTCAACTCGGTTTTGTTGATTAAGATTATTCCCATTACCTCCTCCTGCTGGTAATTGTTGTCCTTCTTGTCCACCGAGTAGTGGATCTTGTTGACCGAGAGGTGCACCAAGTGGTGGGTCTCCTCCTACTGGTAATCCTCCTACTGGTAATTGTTGTCCTCCTACTGGTGGGGTTTCCATAACTCTTCTCAAGGCTCTTTCCTCACGAACTCGTTTGTTGTAAGGTCTGAAGCTCCTCTCAGGCTCCGATAACGGAAGCCAAGAATTAAACACTGTGAAACCTGAAAAAGACTAAAGCAAACCACAAGCGTAAATCTGGAAAAATAAAAACTAAACTAGAACTAAAAAGTAAAAACTAATTAAAAACTAAAACTCGAAATAGATAACCCACACGCTAACGAGACACAAGTCCCCGGCAGCGGCGCCAAAAACTTGGTGTCGCCTAGGGTGTGATAAAAATAAGATAAAATTAAGCCAAGAAACTACGCACTCTCACCCTAGACAGGCACAGTACTGCAAGTATTACAGGACGTATGCAAGTTTTAATGATAAATAAAGTTCGTTCTCAGGGACTTAAGTGTGTTAAACGCGTGAGTAAGAATAACGAGTAAAAGTAAATAACTAGAAAACAGAAAATAAAGCAAGTATGAATTCGAAAATAGCAATTAAAACTAAGAAAATAAAGACAATAAGATAAAGGATTAAGAATATGAGATGAGAAATATAGCTTAGGTTTTGCTAGTATGCACTAATCCTTCTAATTCTATCTATAAATCTAGTTCATAAGGGAGAATATTAGCTCTTGGTAATACTTAGTCAGGATTCTAAATTCCCCAAGCTTAGACCTTGAGAGCGACTAAGGGGGCTACGTCACAACCAAGAAGTGATTTCAAATAGGGTTATCAAACGCCACTAAGGCCCTAAGCAAATACTGCAATCTTGGTGATACGGTGGTTAAAACAAACCCTAATGACTATCTAGTTAGAAGTATGTTTTGTCAGAACTGCTATCGACACTAGACATTATGTGGTGGTTCAATAGTTAAACACCCTGTCAAGGAGACCATCTAACTACTCTTAAAACAATCCTAAAGTGATCAATTCTAGGAAAGACATTAAATCAAAACACATAAGCAAATATAAAGTAAGAAGCTAATATCAGATTAAAACATATAATTCCCAAAGAAACTTAGATAGAAGAATTAGAATTCATAGATTATACATATGCAAAACCCAAGCTATTGGGAGTTTAGTTCATACCTGATGGAAATAAACTAAAAGAAATTACAAAAGACATCATCTTGCTCTCTACAATAAACTGGAAGAATAAAACCTTAAGAACTAATTACTATGAGGCAAGGATGATTTACAAGTGATATAAGGGTGTATTTATAGGTGTTTAGAAGACCTAATTCATTTTCTTAAGGTAATGGACTTCTAGCCCAACTCAAATTCGTATGGAAATAAAGATAAACACTGCTGCACCGTTTTGAGCATATCTTCTTCGTTATTGGTCGGATTTTGCTCCATAAGATACCAAAAGAATCGCAGCAGAATTATCTAGACCCTTTAGAAGGAAATCATCAGATTCGGCCTATTTCTTAGGTAAAAACGCCTATCTTTGGACGTGTATGCAGAATCCTAGATTTAGGCAGCTTTTCCTTTTCCATCTTTTTAGCAATTGTTTCCTTATCTCCAATTACCATGCAAATCTCTTTCCATAAGTTGTTGTCTTTGACTTGGACTCTAATTAAGCTCCATAATTATCTTTAAAGCTACACACTAAATAAACAATTAAACCCAATATGTTCTAAAAACAATAATTCTACAAATCAAGACTCAAAATAGGAAAGTGCACTAAAACTCAAGAAAATCGACATTATTGACTTCTAAATCACTTAAAATGATGTCTCATCTTAACATTAATCTATCACAAATGAGGAGACATCAGTTGTAGGGTGTTCATTGATCCTCACTCGTTTTGAACGCTCCACTTAGTATATTCCCTATTAGCTGAATTATAAACTAGCTATGCACCTAGGAATCACGAGGACTTTATGGTTTTAACGTAGGCTTTGGGACGGTGTGGTAAGTATATTTGGTAAGTTTGAAGTGAGCTTTTGGCTCTCTCCTCGCTTACCATTAACAACTGTCCACGAGCTTGAGTTTATACTCGAATAATGTTCTCACCCATCCCATTTGACGCACTAATGTAGCGTCCCCATATCAACCCAATAAGTATGAAGATGATTTTATGAGATTTCCACTTTGCCGGTTACTTTATTCTTTCTTTTTTTCCATTTCTTCTCTCTCTTTTTTTTTGTACAGCCGCTAACTGGGTTCCCGGTTGTCTACTGTTTTGACAACTTTTTTCACTTTTTTTTCAATACCGGCAAACGGTTACAATTATACATCATTAGAAATTGTGACACAATATAAACACATAAGTTCCCTCCCAATGTAATTTCCCATTGATGAACCCACCACCCCAAACTCAAGCTCAAGACAAGTCACGGGATCGTGATTCAAGTGCGGGTCATATGAAAATGCCTAATAAAATAAGGGGATATGGTCTTATATCGTGGCGACAAAAGAAAGGCTTTAAGACTGAAAATTGGGATAAGAATGATATAATTAATTCATGGAATAGAAGTCTAAAAAGGTCTCAAATGGCTAACAAAGAACTGCCCCTATCATTTTCCTGGTTACATAGCTTGCCTCTTGTTCATATCTAAGTGGGTTCTCTACTAATTCGGATCTCACGTTCTACAAACCAAATATTTTCCTTAAGTACAAGCTTACTTCTTTTGCATTGTTCATTAATTCTTCCAATCAATTACATATGTTTGCATGCAATCAAAGTGCGTTTTATACTAATCCCTAAAGTCCACTATTTACTATCATATATTTATCAAAAGTATTCTTAATGGGGACATTTAAAATCTTCTACAGTCAAACGCAACCCCCAATTAATATTGAAAGCAAATAAAACAAATAATACATAAAATTGGGACAAGTCAACGAACCCCACCCCAAACTAAAAAATGAGTCGTGTCCCCACAACTCGAAAAGACTCAATAATGCAAATAAACTAATATACACTACTAAATGAGAAAAGGATAGGAAAACATATATGGATCGTCCCTAGGCCGATTATGTGTAGTTTCAGGTTGAGCTTCTGAATACTTCTTTATCAAGCTCTAAATATCATTACTTGTTGCGTTCATCTTGAATAAAGTGTTCTTCATTACCTCGAACTCTTTTGTCATATTTCCCAGGTCTTTATCTTTTCCTATCTCTTTAAATCATCATCTCCTCTACGAAAATCTTCCCTCAATACCCAACTTTCTTTATTAATCATGTTCTTCGTACCTTTTCCAACCTTCATGGTTATCTCTGGTGACCCCAAACTCAAAGCTTCAAGAACTCTAAAAAATTTGGATGAAATTTGTGATTTTTGTGTTCTTGAAGGTGTATAGATATTAATTATGGTGTTTTTAGAGCTGGGTCATAAATATTTCAAGGCTTGGAAAGGTTTAATGGATAACTTTCAGTTTGGATGAAGCAAAAAACTTGGATTAAAGTGTGAGTTCTTTGGTGTTTTGGGAAGATTTATGATATCATTGTGTGTTTGGATGATGATTAGAGAGATGGTTTGATGTTATTTTGGTGTTTTGGTGATAGAATTTTTGTGTTTTTGGAGCTTGGGTTCATCATCAATGGTGTATCATGTGTGGGTGGCCAAAGGAAAGGGAAAAATAAGGTTTTCTTAAGGTTTAGGTCATTTTTCGCCAAAGGAAACTGGACGCCCGTTTTTGGAAACCGGATACCCGGTTTTTTTTTACCTGGACACAACTCGACCTTACGCCTACGTTACGCACAGGTCTGAGAGTTGCTCTCTGAAACCGGGTTCCCGGTTGTCGTCTACGAGCGCACCTCCAAACGCAGCTCAGACGCAACGTGTTGCGTCTCCAATTACACATAGGTCAGAGAGTTTGGGACCTACAGCTCTTGAAACGGGGGTGGGTAATTACCTCGTTTTGACTTCTTACGTTCCAATTAATAATCACCTAAAATGATGTCTCCTAAGGGCATATAATTAGAATTAAAAGGGATACATCAGAACGCTCCAATTAACATACTCCCTATAAGAAAAAATTTTACTCAACTATGTATCTAAGAATCACGAGATCTTTATGGTTTTATCGTAGGTTTAGGGACGGTATGGTAAAATTGAGAAATTTGAAGTGAGCTTTTGGCTCTCTCCTTACTAGCCTTCAACAAACTGTCATGAGCTTGATTTTACACTCATATATGATCTCACTCACTAGACGCACTAATTTAGTGTCCCCACATAAACCCAAACCTATCGATATGATTATAATAAAATATTCCTTTGTCGTTTCTTTTATTTCAAAACATATTCAATTTTTTTAAGTTAAACATGACATTCGTTTTGATATGAACTATCATGCTAACTTATTTTCTCATTTTTTTTTCTTTACTCGTTTTTTTCTTCTTAGGAACCAGGAAAGGAATTTCGGATATAGTGCATAAGCATTCAAGCACATCACATATATACCTAACAAATGTAATAACATATTCCCTCAACCCAAACTCAAGCTCAAGGAAACTAGTCTTAAGCATAGCGAGATTAAGGGTGGGTCATATGGTATTGTCCTAACATATAAAGGATAAGTTTATAATGTGTCTTAAAAAGAAAGGATTAAATACTAAAAAAAATAGGTCTAAGAAGGATAGTAATTAATCACGAGTTAGAAAGCTAAAAAGGTCTCAAGTGGTTATCAAAGAACTATCTCTATCATTTTCCGAGTTACATAGTTTTGCTTTATTCTCACCTCGATTTCATAATTAAGTGGGTTCTCAACTTGCTTAGATCTTACGTTCTACACACCACTCATTCTTACTAAGTTCAAGCACCATTCTTTTGCATTGTTCATTAATTTTTCCTATCTACAATCTAATGTTTGCATGAATTCAAGGGTGTTATGCACTAACTTTATGGTCTACTATTGTATATCATAAATTTATAAAAAGTTTGCTTATTGGGACATTCAAAAAATCTGCAAATAAATCATTCCTTAAACTAATTGTTAATTGAAGAGAAAACGGGGATTAGAACAACGAGTGTCCACCCCCAACTCAAAACTGAGTCGTGTCTCCACGACTCAAAAAACTCTATAAGCAATCAATTTAATAAGATACACTAATAATGACAAGAGAGTTAAGGAAACATATTTTACATGCACTAGGCCCGTCTCTATCACCATCATATCGAGGCTTTAATTTGTTCAAATATTTCTGGTTTTCCTCGCACTTTGATCTTCCTCAACTACTCATGTGTTCTTCATTCAAATCTTGGTGATATGATCACCCCCAACTCAATTATCAAACACATGCTTTAAAATACTTGCACATACTAGAGCACGAGGATCATATACAATTCACAATTCCAAATAATAATTAAAATTCACAATTCCCAAATTGGGTAAAAATAGAAAATGAGGGTTTTAGCTATTGTACCGATGTTAATTGCTTGAATTTAAATCGATATGATTCCTTGGATGATTACTTTGCAAGATTCGATCTTCAAAACTTGAAAACTCTTGATTTCAAACTTTTTTAAGGTTTGAAATTTTTGGATAATTTCATGTTTTTTGATGTTTTTGATGATGGATATGTGTTTGTATGGTGATTGAGGAGTTGGGTAATGACTATCTCGTGGTGTTGTGGAAGATTTGATGGTGTTTTGCTATGTTGGTGAAGGTCAGATTAAGCTTACTTGGTGTTTAATGAAGTCTGGGACTGATATGTATTAGGGTTCCTTGATTTTAGAGACCCTAAGGTCTCATTTTCATGTTCTTGGTCTCCACCAAACTGTCATGCCACTGATAGGACCGGCTAGCCGGTCAAAATTACATAACTTTCGGACTTGGAGACCGTCGCGACCCTTTGGCACGAGTGACGACACGGTTCGTGACCGGCATGCCGGTCATGCATGCTAAAACTTTCTGACCTTGAACGTATCGTAACCGTCGCGACCCTTTAGAGGGCGACGGTATGCCGGTGGTGGGACCGGTATGCTGCCCAGAGCTGTTGTAGCTGCGAATTGTTCATCCGTTTCACCTCAAACTCATGATTACACCTATCTACACAACAAAATACTAAACCTTTCTCTCCCATTAGCTGTAATATACACTAAGACACGAATTAAACTTACTAATTAACACTAAAGACATAATATTAACCTATGAAAGCTTCTTCTTATTGAAACATAGTGGTTATTTCACTATCACGAGTGTCTTCTTTCAATACCTCCTCCTCAACTACTTCTTCCGATTGATCTATTTCATCCCTCGAGATTAAAATATTGATAAGAGTCGCTATGGGATATGTGAGGACTTACAAGTTGGTCAAGAGTCTTTCGTACTTCTTTCCATGCGGCCTTGTTTTCCTCTCTTGCCTTCCGCTCTTGATCTCTTGCCTTTTCTTCCTCACATTGGCGCATGAATTCTTCAAGTGTTCTATTCAGTTTGGAAGCTTGAGGTCTAGGTAGAGGTTGTTGAATATTCTCGACCCATTGATTGCTCCATGCTTGCTCTTTCAGATAGTGGAAAGGTAGAGGTTTTTGAATGTTCTCAACCCACTGGTTGTTTCATCCTCGCTCTTGTTGATAGTGATAAGGTGATTGTTGATGAATGTTCTTGATCCATTGGTTGCTCCATCCTTGCTCTTGCGGGTATTGATAAGATGGTTGGTAGAAGTTACTGCCCCATTGCTGATGTCCCGAAGAGTCTTCCAGATACTCGAATGGACCAGGATTTGGATAATGTCCTCCATACATATTTAATAAAATATGTGGATCATTCCCCTACGTACAAACCTATAAATTAAACAAAAACCGAAACCGGGCGTAAAATAAAAACAATTAATTCTACTAAAGGAAATAAACAAAAATACTTAACGCTGTAGTCCCCAGCAGCGGCGCCAAAAAAACATGGTCGATCCTAGAGTGTGATACAATTCAATACAAAAGAAGAGAAGCAACTAACCACAAGTGTACTGGCCATTCCAAGTAATAGATAAGTAAATACAAGAAATTTGTCTCCACATGGATTACAAGGTTATGATTAAGTGTTTAAATAAAAAGTAGAATTGATTGCTAAAACAAGTAAAGGAAATATTTGTTTGGTTTTTGTATTTATAAGCTAGACACGAGAAAGTAAATGTAATGATAAACTAAATGTGACACTAAATTAACTACTAAAATGTTCCGCAAATATGAGAGGTATACTTGACTCTCGCTAGGGTACACCAAAGTTAACAATCTAATGCATTTGTTTAAGGATAAAGTCGGTATTTTAATACTGGTCGGGACTCTAATATCTTCCTAACTCTCATCAAGGTAGACTTAGGAAGCTATTATACAATATTATTGACCCCGTCAGGGTAACTATAAGCTACTTTTGAATAATTAAGATTATACTCAATTGGATACATGGTTAGTTAAGGCCGCCAGGCTTAATAACGGACACCACGCGTCTATATCCTAGTTCTTTCATTAGACCCCCCCTCTTCTGGATGATCGTCACCACTAATGAATAGCCTAATTACTAAAACATATCCCTGGTTAGCTAAATCATTAATGGTAAACAATCACAATAATATAATCAATACAAAATACGCAACTTAATTTTAATAAAATAATCCCATAATCCAAAAAGCATTAAATTATAAAACTAGTGTTCTTCCCATATTGCGATTCTCAAGTATAATAAATTTAGCACATAAAAATTACACCAATAACAGAATTAAATAAAACATGATTTGGTGTTGATTTGTTAAAGATTGGTCGAAGACCAATCTTCTTCTCTTCTGTTCCCTGCTCCAAGCGATGTTGTCTTTTCCCTCTCTTAAAAATAAGTAGTATAATGAAGAGTAGTGATTAATGAGGTATAATAAGCCTTATATAGAGGTAAAAACCAGATTAGGTCTAACTTGGGCCTAATTAAGTAATTAAGGGGTCCAAGCCTGTTTTAATAAATCTACAAATGTTGTACACCACTAAAAAGGTTGTAACCTTTACATCGTAAGTCCAAATCCACTGAAACCACTTCTCAAATTTCTCTAACTCAAAGTCCCATCTTTCTTTGAACCACTAAGTCAGAATCTCCACAGTTTAGGCTCGGGAAGGGCTAAAAGTGATGACTTTCAAGTTTTTAAAACTCCTCCACCTTCACTAAAGTGATGTCTTTCGCTCCTTTAACGCTTCTTCTTGATGTTGGACTTCAAACTTCACTTTTCTCTTCATCTTGATACATCTTGACATCCATATACCTAAGAACTTCACACTAAAGACAGGAATTTACGCACAAACGCTCTAAAAGTATAAATAATTCAATTTCAAAGGAAAAAAAGTGCATTATTACAAAATACGACTATTAATCTAATAGTTAAGCCCAATTAACACCTAAAATGATGTTTCTTAAGGGTGTTATATCTCACAAAAAGGGAGACATCATATGGTGGTGTGCATAATGTGGGCTGGGGAAAATGCAGTGGTGTGTTAGTGCAAAAACAATGGGTCACTAATGTATTTTGTAGGCTTACCTAGCCATATAAAACAACTTTTTCCCTATATCTGATATAATAAGAAGTTTGTGTTTATATGGTTTCAGAAAAAAAATCATATCTGACAACACTTACCTTGGTTGGCTTCCTTTGCAGTGGCGACGAGAAGGTGTCCTTTGTACTTATTCTTAAGAAAAGTTGCATCTAGAAATAACAAAGGTCGACAGTGGTTAAATCCTTCAAAGAAAGCACCTAATGCGTAATGACATCTCTTAAATGAACGGTTAGTAGGATCTCATTCAAGCGCAACAGCACCATCGGGGTCTACAACACTTAGATTATAAAAGTATGATTGTATACTATTGTAAGACAGTCTAGCGTCGCCAAAAATATCATCTCGGGCCTTATGCACAACACCATTACTTAACCTTGTATGAGATGTTGTATCCATAGTCATATTTAAGGTAATTTATCACATGACAGGGTTTAGTGTCCGGTTTTGATCGCACCATGTTGACAGTAATGTCTTTTATGAGGTCACTAGTAAATCGACTGTTGGTGAATTTTTATAGTGGACGACCACAAGTATGAATTTTTGTGAACGTCCTGAAATACACTTTTTGATTGTCATTATCTTTCGAGGCGTAGACATACCACTTGCAACCTAATGGTGTATAAGAGTAAATTAGGTGGGTGAGACCATTAATATGATGGTGTATAAACAAAAATGAGGTTTCACAAGTGGTGGTGTATATGAGTAAAAGGGGTGGGTTATGCTATATATTGGGTGAGTTGCACTATAATACACATCATATTACAATACTAGCCTCTTTGTATATTAATAAATAGCAAGTAATACCTGAAAACTTTTTGTTGGAATAGTACGCGCTTATACAGGTTGGTCGGTTGTGACCGAAATAGAAAGTGTACCCGGTTTTCATGCGTACTTTGCTAGTGCACATTGTAACTCTTTCATTCCATCATGGCACTGCTCTTTAGTATGCTAACCTTGTGATGGTAGTTGTTTTCTGCAGCTTTGTCATTATCCTCAATTATGTCGTCAGCGAGGGATGGATAGAGTGGTGGAACCATAGCCAAATAACCTGTTGCAGGTTATGCTTGCTCGACAACTGCAAGACTGCGAAAATCTAAAAATCAGCCATGAGGCTATGATCCAGCAACCATAAAACCGTCACGAAGTCGTCCTCACTGCCAACTTGAACTTATGGTGCTCATCAATCGAATAAAAGAATTCAACACACTTTCCATCCAATACAGTCCATGTTTTATTCACGTAATTCTTAATCGAATCAAACTAGTCAAACAACCGGAATAATTTCAAGGATTTTTCTTCCATGTATCGAAAAACAACGAGCACATTCGATGCCATAACTAACATGTTTAATATTACACAAGTAAAATGTCTGACAATATAAGACAGTTAAATAGTAGACAAAAACAACTGGATGAGGTATAAAAACCAAAAAATAGGGGTGTATGTATTAAACCTAGGGGCGAGTTTTGTATAATGTAACCATTGACATATAGAGGTAATGGGTTATGAGCACAAAAATTAGTGGGTTGTGCGAAAAAATGTAGGGGTATGCGAACTGATGTCCTGTTTGTTCACGTTTTACCATTACAACAATTCAGAAATCTTAGAATAGACAACCTGCATAACATATTAGCTACAGAGACCCCGTAGTAATGCATTTCTAATGTATCAGACCAAGATAATTACAAAATTACATATAACACTAGTATAATACAGAATATGCTATAAAGTTTTCATTCATAATATGTCTTGTTTCCATTCTAAATCTAGCATTCTCATAACAAAGTGTATAATAAAAACAATAGATTATGTGAGTTTTTTATGATAATTTTAACACCTTTTCATGGAGATGCTTAAACTGAATTTCTATCTCGCTTGTGTAATTCGCTTGTATCAGAAAGAATGAAACCTTTGCATATAGGATCGATAGTAACAATAACAAATTTTTCATCGTGTAATTGTTATACTTAAGAGATTTAGTAGATATGCGCATAAAATTGAATCCGTTATAGAACATATTTATGGCATATAATCTAATTAGATTGTAGGTTGTAGAGGTAGAAATGGGATTAAACTAAAAATTTAGAGTTTTTGGATGTGTAATAATTCAGTTGACTGTATGAGATGGGTTATTGGATTTTTAAACTTTATTAGTTAATATCTCTTTTATTTATATATATATATATATATATATATATATAGAGAGAGAGAGAGAGAGAGAGGAGAGAGAGAGAGAGAGAGAGAGAGAGAATAATTATCATATTTTTGTGATGTATACACGAATAGTAGTATTTAATTTATAATAGGTATTTTTTGTAATAAGTAAAATTTTGAATTAAATGTTAAGAGTAATAATGTATACCATACAAAATTATATCATTCAAATACCATCTAATGACGTGTTGTGAATTGGTTGGTTATAAATCATTAATTTAGATTAAAAAAAATAGATTAACGATTTATAATCAATTAATTCACGTCACGTCATTGGATGGTCTTTAGATGATATGATTTTAGGTGATATATATCATTACTCAAATGTTAACTCTTCAACAAAATTTAAAAGTAAGCATTTTCTTTCTTTCTTTTTTTCCAAAGGAGAAAAATATGTACTTCTCGTGTAATTTGAGGCTTTTCTAGACGCATGAACACCATAATGTGAATAATATAATAAGCATATTGTTTTGCTTTAAGAAAGGGTTTCAGTGGGCGCTCACTGAAAATTAACTTTTCTTTTTTATTTCAAGAGTCCCGTGAAGCATGTAATTGTTAGAGTTTTGTGGTTAAAGTTGGCCAACATGTGAAGTTGAGCAACATGCTTGTAATTTTTTATGGACAAACTTAATTCTATGAACAGAAATTGGAAAAGGAAGTTTAATAGTCGCTATCAAATTAAAAAAGTAAGAGTAATGCTGGGTATCACCCAAAAAGGTATCACCTAAACATCACCCATGATGTGGCGGTTAGGTGGTCCAATTATGCAGGAGAGAAAAAAAAGTAAATCTGAAAAAAGAAAATCCATGATTGAACCACCTAACCGCCACATCATGAGTGATGTTTAGGTGATACCTTTTTAGGTGATACCCAGCATTACTCAAAAAGTAATCATAGACGTTACATTTTATTATTCTTTTATATATTTATTTTAATTTTTTTAATAGAAAATAGGAAAAAAAATTAACTAAAATAGAAAAATCAATTTATTGGTACATAGAAATACACTAAAAGGTGATACAAAAAAATTAACTTAACGTTTATCATTACTCAATTAAAACTTATATATGGTTTTTCTTTTCTTTTTTTTTGTTACAAAGCATAACTTTTTACCATTATCTCGACAAACTTAAAAAGAAACTTTTACCACCATCGATTTTATTTTATTTTTATCTCTTCGAAGGATTAAAATCTCTTTGTTTTCAGAGATTATCCAAAATTATATTAATCAATATAACAATACCCGTGATATAGACATTATTAAATTCAATTTTCTTGACATGGGTTTATCCTTTTCTAAAAGTAAATTAGACGTTAGTAAGCTGAACAATACAATTATTACATTGATACTCAAAGGCGATAGTTATGTTTGTGCAAGCGATTCTAGATTCATCTCTTATGATAATATGATTACAAGTCCATTTATTTGATTCTTGCACAAAGATTAAAATTCATTATGGATGATCCGGTTTCATCTATCCAGTCGGTTTTTATTAAAACAAGAACAAAATTAAGATAATCTTAGAGTAATGTTAGGTATCACTTAAAGAGGTATCACCCAAATATCACTCATGATATGGATGTTATATGGTCAAATCAAATAATTTCTCTCATGTGGTTCACTTTTGCTCTCTCATCCATGATTGGACCACTTAACATCCACATCATGGGTGATATTATGATGTGGTCAGGTGAGATATGGTTAAAATTTTGTTTGTAAGAGAAGTAGGACAGATAAACATTATGATGTGGCCAGGTGAGATATGGTTAAAATTTATGAGATGGAATTTTCTAGAGCTAGTACTTTGAAAAGTGGGTTTCCACGATACTTGGATTAGTTGGATTATGAAGTTCATCTCAACTGTCAAGTATCAGATCGCAATCAATGTAGAAGTGGTGGGCAAAATCATCCTCCTAAAGGCGGTCTACAGGGGAACCCCCTCTCACCTTTGTATTAAGTCTTCATATTAATACTCTTGTGGGACAAATAGCTACCGGCTCACATTGCAATCACGAGTCCTAGAAACACTAATATCTAGAAAGATCAAGATCTTCTTCCTAATGGTTTGGGATGAGCACGACACTCATTAATAACTACTTACATCAGATTATGGTTGAGTATATGTGTACAAACTTGTTACATGCTCTGGAGAAAGATGACAGAATAATTTGGCCTCACTCTAGCAAAGAAAGTTATACTCAAAATAGATTACCATGTTATTACTTCTCTCCTGGTAGAAAAATTGTCAAAAGCTTCCTCTTCAGGTACAACTAGAGATCCTAAAATCTGGAAATCGGTTTGGCATGCAAAACACCCACAAATATTAGAGCATTTATATGGAAATGCTGCACTGATACTATCAAGTGTGGGGCTACACTTTATAAAATAAAATGTATCGTCACCCCGAGATGCCATTTCTGCAATTATCTTATCGATACAGTAGAACATATCTTTTTATCCTTCCCTATTTCTGCATCTAAGTCCTTGTACTTTCAAAAATATTGAATAAAATTCTAAAAAATGTAAAATATTGCAACGTTGGCCCTTATACTCTAAAAACATGATGAGTTAGATTTTATATTTTTTGAGTTATGCGTTTTGGTAATGTTATGGGGTTAAAAACTTGTAACTATAATGATTACTTGTGTTTTAAATACCAGGAAATAACTTATATGCATCTAAGACCCAATACTTTGGAAATTATGAGTTGGACTTAATAATTTTAAATTATGCATTTTGGTGATGTTTTATGCTAAAAAAATTGAAATTTTAATTATTGTATGTGTTTTTACTCCAAAAAAACACCTTATTTGCATCTAAGACCTTGTACATTCAAATAATTTGTTAAAAAAACTGAAAATTGTAAAAAAAAAACAACTTTGGCCGTTATACTCTTAAAAATGATGAATAGGACTTTATATTTTGAATTATGCATTTTAATCATGTTTTGGGGTTAAAACCTTACAATTATAATGGTTGTTTTTGTTTTTAATCCCAAAACACATTGTATTTGCATCTAAGTCTCAACACATCGGAAATAAGAATCAGACTTAATAATTCTGATTTATGTATTTTGGTGATGATTTGTGCTAAAAACCTTGCAGTTATAAAGATTGTATGTTTTTTTACTCCAAATAACACCTTATTTGCATATAAGTCCTTAGACTTTCAAAAATGTTGAATAAATTCTGAAAATTGTAATAGTTTGCAACTTTGACCCTTATTCTCTTAAAAATGATGAATTGGAATTTATATATTTAAATTATGCATTTTGGAAGAGATAATGGAATAATGAATCTCGTATATGTTAATGGGCTAAAAAAATATTGGATGTAGGTTCTTGAAATTGATGATGGCACTCCCCAAAGTTTGTAATTTACGCCTTCATCTTTTGCAATGTATATGATATATACTAATTTACTGAAAATAACTATGTATATTTCTTAAACTAGTTGGCTAGGCATATTGTGATATTGTGCTTTATGTAAGAACAGACCATGGTTGGTAAGGCTGAGTGTAAGTTATGTAAGTTATCATATGTTCAGCCTACTAATGGATCTACTGGTAAGTTCAACAAAGATATTAGAACCGTCCATAAGATAGGTACGAGTAACATTAACCAAAGCACAATGGACCCGTTGACCGGTTGGTGTCGCCTAGGGTGTGATAAAATAATATAATAAAAAATGGATAAATGATGCACAAATACCCTAGACTTAACACGGTACTGCAAGTATTACAGGACGTATGCAAGTTTTAATGATAAGAAGATTCGTTCCTCATGGACTTAGATGTGTTAACATATGGGTAAATAAATTCGAGTAGCAATTAATAATTAAAGAGACAAAAAATAAATATGATTGAAGAGGAGTAATGATTAAACTAATTAAACTAAAGACAATAAAATAAATATGAAAGAATATAGATGAGAGAAAATAGCTCAGGTTTTGCTCGTATGCACTAATCCTTCTTAATCTTCTATCTGTTTATAAGGGTGATAATAGCTCTTAGATAAGTAGTCAGGATTCTAAATTCCTCCCTACCCCCGTCAGGGTGGACTAGGGTGGCGACCTCACAATCACGAGGGGACTTAAATAGGGTGCTCCTACGCCACTAGGTTCCTAAATGAGACTGGCCTTCTAATGATGATCGATGGTTAAATTATACCCTAATGACTATCTAGTTAGGCAAGCCCGTCAAGATCACTACCGCACACTAGACTCTTATGTGGTGTTTCAATAATTAGACACCCCTTCCGGGTGACCATCTAACTACTATTAGCACAGCCCAAAATTGATCAGGTTTAAGACAGACAATAAATCAAAGCACAAAAAACAAATATATGGTTAAGCAGCTAGAATCAATTTAAAATAATTCTCCCAAATAAACATAGATAGAAGAAAATAGAATTCATATATTATACATATGAAAAACCCAAGCTATGGGAAAATTAGTTCATACTAGAAAGAAATAAACTAAAAGAAAGATACATACTATCAACTTGCTCTCTTGAATGACTCTAATGATGAATAAAACTTAAGGACTGATTGCAGTAGGCAAGGACATGTTTACAAAGGTTAAAGGGTGTATTTATAGGGGTCTAGGAAGCCCTAACACGTTTTCTTGGAGTGGAAGACAAGTAATTGGACTTCTAGTCCAACTCTAATTCGTAACCCTAAAATATAAAAAAGGTAATAAACTGCCGCTGTTTTGTTTTGACCGTAACGTCTACGTTTCAACTCCGATTGACGCATTCTTTATATCGAAACTGATTGTCTCGGAAAGCTCTATAACTTTGCTTCAGGCCATTCTTCCACATTACTATCCAATATTGAGTTATGATCACTTTTATGGACGTACCTGCTAGAATTCAGATTTACTTGGCAACTTTATCTTTCCATACTTATCTTTTCTTTCCTTTATCTCCAATTTCCATCCATATCTTCTTTTCTTTATCTCTTGGAATTGATTTGGCATCTAATTAATTACCATATATCTTTAAAGTTTCACACTAAATAAATAAATTAAACCAAATATGCTCTAAAAATAATAAATCATCAAATCAAGACAAGAAATAAGAAAATATAATAATTCATAGGAAATCGAGTATATGACTTCCAAAAACACCTAAAATGATGTCTCCAACTAATATTAAATCATCACACATGGGGAGACATCACCGGTAAAGCATTTAACCCGAACATATACCTAACACGTAAGAGTATTGTAATTTATATATGTGATAATATACAATCATTTAATCACGCATCTAGTCCCCATCTAGAACAGTTTATTAAAAACTCACAGAACCCTTGTTACGAACCAATACCTAGGACCACCCTAATGGTTGTCATGAATAAATTAGAACTTATAAATAGTCTAATAGACAAATTAAAACACTTTTAAAAAAATGTTGTCTAACATCGGATATATGGGAGGCTAAAAATAGACTAAAAATATTAGGAGTAACTTGCCACTGGATTGACCTAAATTGGATCTTTACAAAACGTATCATTTCTTTTTGTGTCGTGACCAAATGTTGTACTAGTAATAACATTAATGATTTAATTACTGTTTATGATTTGGCTCTTGATGTTAGTAATCGTGTGTTTACTTGTACATTTGATAATGATTCGAACATGGTATGTCCCCGACATTGTCAAACACTTTAGTGGTAGGTCAATTTTTTTACGACGAACTATTCCACGTTAAATGTAATTGTCACATAATAAACTTGATACTTAGTGACGGGATATCGAATGCGGGGTTGACGGTGAACTATGAGTCGGGTGAGAAAACGATCAGACCTAACATTGTAAAAAAATTAGAAGGCTTACATTAATTTTGGAAACACCTCAGCACTAATGCGGACCTTTAAAAAGAAATGTAAATCTCTAGGTGTTAATTACAAACATTTAAGATTAGTTTGCCCCACGCGATGCAATTCAACTTATTTGATGTTGCAACGAGCATTAGAATTTAAGGACATAAACATAATAATAAGCATCGATATGAAAAATTCAGTGATAATTTTATTAATTTTGGTGAATGGGAAGTGGTGGGTGAACTAGTCGGTTTACTAGAACCCTTTTGCTTTACCACAACTATGTTATCATCCACGTATAGTCCAACTAGTCACCTAGTGTTTTAAAAGGTTCATGATATAGCTATGCATTCGCAAGAGTATAAATTGACCGAAGAACTAGAAACAATAATTGATCACATGATTAAAAATTTTAAAATACTACGAGTCTTTCCCGATAGTATTTGATGTGTTGTATTCTAGATCCCCGTTATAAATTAAGTATGCTAGAAAATTTATCTTTGAACTAAATAAGATAACATATTGCCCCGATAGTGACACATATGATTACATGGATAGAGTATATGTTGTAATGTATGGATTATACAAAACTTATGTTGATAGACTATGCTGGAATGGTAAACCTCCCGTCTCCACCCCCTTGTACGTGCAGGTGTGGTAAGATCGAGAATTGGTCAAATGGTGGAAAATGGAAACATTACAAGTTCTCACTTTAACCAAGGCAATTGGAATGAGCTCAACTACTACTTCAAGTCCGATCATGAAATACGCGTCATTGATTATGATATAACTGGGTTTTGGAGAAAGTATGCTAAGGGTCTCATCTTGTCCCACATGGCACGTGACTTGCTAACTATTCTAACCTCTTTTGTTCCATCTGAAATCGCTTTTAGCAAAGAATCGCTTTAAGTGTTAATTGCTTATATTAATATTCTATGGATAGATTGGTAAAAATAGACTTTGATAAACAATATTCCGTTTTTAAACTAAATTGGCATATTTTAAAATATGAATCGCTTATGCACCTAGAACCACTTATACCTTGAAAAATTACCTGGATACATTTATCCATCATTCCAACTCTTAGATTATTATGAAGGTGGTTGTTCACCTTTTGGCTTCATTCTTTCAGAATAGTGATGGTATATAAGTGAGTATTGAAGTTAAAGTCTCCGCTAATTCGTTCAGGCGGAATTGATGAAGGCTTCCATATTATGCAAAAGAATAATACGTTTTTTAACCAAATTGGCATATTTTAAAATATGAATCGTCTATGCGCTTAGAAGCACTTGGATTGTTTAGACGGCTTAGATGGCACTACATGAAATAATAGCATTAGCGGGAAGCTATTGCGGCAACAACTAAAATGACCTTATATTTTTAAAAACCAAAATGGTCTCTAATTATATTTTTAGCGTTAATATTTGCTGCTAAAGATAAAGTTAATAGAGACAAAAACAAATAATTTGCTACTAAAAGTATCTTTAACGACAAACTTACAGAGACGACAAATAACGACTATTAGCGGCAAAATTAAAAAATTTAGTGTTAAAATTTTTTGTCGCTAAAATACTATTTCTTATAGTGTGGCCATTATACCTTGAAAAATTACCTAGGCACATCTAGTTAACTCTTAGGTTATTATGAGAGTGGTTGATCACCTTTTGACTTCATGATGAACCTAGCTGCATGTCACCTAAAACCTTCTTTCAAAATAGTAATGACAGATAAGTGACATAAAAGAAGGGGAAAAGAAAAAGGAATAGGGAAAAGGAAGATGGTCCAGAGCGCAAAAGAAGGAGAGGCATACGCGATATTACAAGCAATGAAAGAGTCGGAAAGTCTTAATATTAATAAGATTAACTTCTACACAAATAACTTATCAGTTGTACAAGACATATACAACAAAAGGAAAATCGATTGGAAAATGCAGCCATTGATTGAAGCAATTTGGAATTGGATAAAGAGGTTTTCAGAGTGAAAAATTTTCCATATCAAAAGAGATCACAACGCAGTAGCCGACATAGCATCTAAATATTGTAGAAAAGAAGAAGATTTAGACCATATTAATCTAGAAACTGTAAACAATAGTATGATTAATTTGTTTCTATCTCATAATTGTAATAATGTTTGATGTTTATTTCATTTAATGACAAAAAAAAAAAAGTGACTATTGAAGTTTAAGTCTCCGCTAATTCATTCAACCGAAATGATGAAGATTCCCATATTATAATTGAGCTTTTTAATTATTTAAATTGATAACATATAGGGAGCCATGAAAAGAAAACTAATTTTACAAGACACAATTTTTTTGGTAAGGGACGCTAATATGTTTATAAAGAGATAAACACAAATAGATGGCATACTAATTATACTAATTTTACAGCTCCACGATAAACTCCTTCCGTTGGCTCCCTATTAGTCACATCACATGGGTACTGGTATGATGATCAAATTTTTTTTAGTTTTTTCAAATGCATAATAATGTAGATAATAAGAACGTTTACAAGGTTTAGCCCATCTCAAAGGGTTCGGCTCATTATAAATAATAGTAGCTAGCTAGATAGGAATACAGGTATCTCAATTACCAAACAAGGTACTAAGGAGCTTTTGTTTAGCAACCCAGTCAGCTGCTCCGTTTCTATCCCTAGACACAAAAGAAAAAGAATAGGAAGATAGTTCAGCAAAACAATAAATATTACAAATAACGTTTTTAATTGAATGACTCAACACGGAAAGTTCTGAAGAAAGGGGCTTCATGATAGTTGTTGAATCATTCTCTATAATAACGCTCCCAAAAGGAAATTTTGAAACCATCTTCGTAGCTTTCAAAATCCCTGTGGCCTCTGCCTCTAACATCGAATCTGTTCCAATTTTTCAACTATTACCCGATACAAATGCACCATTAGAGTTTCTTACTACAAACGCAATTGCAGCTCCCAAATCAGATAAAGCTACATCACAATTAATTTTAAATTTATTTGGACGTGGTTTTTTCTATTTATCTTTAAATTTAGTATTTTGTTTAATGTTTCCATTATTATTATTATCTAATGTACTATTATTATTATCCCTACCTTTGATATCTAAAAAGTTGACATCGTTAGGATTTGAAATTTTATAATATTATTTCCAAATTTCAATAGCTTTATTAATTGTGTTTAAAGGGTCACACCTTTTTCAATTATAGATAAAGTTAATTCTATCTTTCCAAATATGCCACATTATAATACAGATAAGTTCTAAAATCCTATCCTTATTATTAAAAAAAATTACAATATTTTGTACTTGATTTAACATCCATTGATCTAACTTTATAGTTGAATCATTGTTTGTTTTAAAATTAATAGGACTAGTGAACCATACACTTTTAACCCAGGAACATCTAAGAGCATATGTTCCACTGTTTCAATATTATTATCACAAATTTTACAAATATTATTTTTACTACACTTCCAGTTAAAAAGATTTTATTTAGTGGATAAGAGGTTTCTAACCGCTCTCCACATAAAGTTTCTAATTTTAGGTTGGGTTTTCATTTTTCAAATTAGTTTCCAAAAGTTTTTATCCCTAGTAATAGAGGATGTAGGTTTATTTTTATCTTTATTGCTTTGAATTATAATTTCATATTCTTTCATTTTATGATAAGCCTCTATGACTGTATATATATCTTTTTTACAATAGTCAATACATATTTGATCTTCACAATATACCTTAGGTATTATCATTTTTTCTATTTTTTCTTTAATTTCTTTAGGATGGATTTGATTGAGTAAATCAATATCTCAAGATTTATCATTTTTAATTAGTTAATTAACCCAAACAAGGTTAGACTTTTTTTGCTTAAGTAATTGCTTATCATTACATATCCAACTATGATCATAGATATTGATATTAATTCTATTGCCTAGTTTTCATTTTATGTTATTTTTAAAAGTATCTCTACCTATGAGGATACTTCTCCAACCCCAAGATGGTGAGCTTCCAATTTTATCTTCATGGAAACTACAACTTTTGAAATATTTTTCTTTTAGGAGTTTATAAAGAAGAGATTATTTTTTATTTATTAGGTTCCAAACTTGTTTTCATAACAGAGCTTTATTCATTAGGTGTAGGTCTCTAAAACTTAATCCACCTTCAAATTTTGATATAGTAAATAGGTCCCATTTGGTCCAATGTATTTTTTTTTTTTCTTTATCACCCTACCGAAATTAGGCAATAAAAGAATGAATTTTATTTATTATATTTTTTGAAAGAATAAAGTTAAACATTAGATAGTTAGGCAAGCTTTGAATGATTGGCCTTTTTTAAGATTTCTTTTTCCCTTTTAGAAAGGAAGAGGGTTTTCTAATTTTTAAATTTATGTAGAATTTTATTAATTAAAAATTGGAGGTTTTTTGATTTTGATCTACTCTATTTAGTTGGAAATTCTAAATAGTTACTTAGATTGTTAGTTTTTTTCATATTTAATCTTTTAGCTATTATATTTTGAATAAAAATTGGTGTATTAGGGCGAGCTAAAAATGATTGCTTCCTAGAGATACAGTAGTCCACTTCATGCAGTATTGACCTTGTGACCCTCACATTGTATGACAATTTAAGTTTATATGGTCCACAATATAAGCTTCTATATTGTCCACATGTTACAGCCTTTTGGCTTCTTTATGAGAATTAATAACACCTTATAAATAGAATCCTTACAATCAAACATACTTCAATCTATACCAACAGAAAGCTCTTAACATCACTATCTTTCTCAACACAATACGTTTTAAATTTACTATACATGAGAGGTTAAAATCAAAGTAAACACCCATCTTTCATAAATTTATCATGGCACCAAATGGAGAGGCAATGATGACACCCTATTCACGCATCAACAAGCCTCCAAGACTCTCTAATGAAACCCTTCAAAGAACAAGATCGGACGTCTCCTTCGAATTAAGCAAAGAAGCTATGGAAGTTAAGGAGTTACTGCCGATATCTGAGGTCGAAGATGCAAAATGTGAGTGTTGTGGCATGTCCGAAGAGTGTACACCGGAGTATATCAATCGAATACGTCAAAAGTTCTTGGGGAAATATGTGTGTGGATTGTGTGGTGAAGCAGTGAAAGAAGAGTTGGAGAAAAATGGTGGAAAAAGAGATGACGCTTTGACTACTCATATGAATGCATGTGTTAGGTTCAATAAGTTTGGTAGGGCTTATCCTGTCCTTTATCAAGCTGAAGCCATGAGAGAGATGTTGAAGAAGAGTACTAGTCTTAGAGGTAAATCTATCAGTCCAAGGGATAATCCTAAAAAAGGTGGAATTTCACGAAGTTCTAGTTGTATTCCTGTTATTACTAAGGAGCTGAATGACCTTAAGCTTTAGAACTAAATGTTACACAATAAATTATGGTTAGAATAAGGCTGATAGTTGTTTTAGTGATCTAGAGAGATCACTCTTTAGTGTTATGAATATCTCATATTAAACTTTACTAAACCAAAATGACTTTCCAAAACAATAATTACAAGTAGAATTTGATGGATTTCAAACCTTACACGACATATTATATATATATATATATATATATATATATATATATATATATATATAATCGACCTTTTTTAACACCCTTTCACTAGAAGAAATACTATCTATAGCGGCAAAAAATTTAACACTAAAAATCTTAATTTTGCCGCTAATAGTCGTTATTTGTCGTCTCTATAAGTTTCTCGTTGAAGATACCTTTAGTAGCAAATTATTTGTTTTTGCCTCTATTAACTTTATCTTTAGCGGTAAATATTGCCGCTAAAAATATAATTAGAGGCCATTTTGGTTTTTAAAAATATCATTAGAGGCTATTTTAGTTGTTGCCGCAAGAGCTTCCCCGCTAATGCTACTATTTCTTGTAGTGTTTAGGGGTTTCTTGAGTTGATAGATGTCTAACATTGTTGTATAAGTGTTGGTTGGTTGGTATGATATTAAATTAAATTAAATATTTTTTCAAGCGGTTTTGAGATTTTGAGCCACTTGGGGCTTTTTGTTGGAGTTGTAAAAAGAAGATTTCTCTTTCCCAAGTTCTACCTGTAAATGTCTTTTTTTTTTCCGAAAGAAAACAAATTAAAACTGGAAAAATGTCTTACCAAATTATAGAGGATAAAGGCTAATTGTTTAATGTCACTACGCTTATAAAGAATAGAAAGAATTAGTAAGATGTATCATTCGATAATCAGTTGATATATGTGATTTTTCATGGAAGAAACTTCTATAACTACCTTTTGATCTCATGAATAATAAGATGAATATTCCAATTTACACTAAATAATTTTTGATATCTTGAATTATCTCAATGTAATTTGTTTTGTATTCACTTATATTTACCCGATTAAATATACTTTTTGTATTACTGCTACTTAATCACATATTCTAAATAAAATAAACTTGATGGTATATTCTCGATCGACGTTAAAAAGTATAATAAAAAGTTCTTTTTCTTTGTTCAAGTAGTAATAAAAAGGCTCAAACTTATGAAAAATACTAGTGCAGATATTATTCAAAAATATGATAAACGTCAAAATAATTCTCCAACGATTTTTAACATCGATTGTTCTTCCAATGGAGTAACCCAAACCAAAACCATCGTCAACAGAAACAAGTCAATAAACATAAGAATGCTCAAGGCTTTGAATGTATTCAGGTTTCCTGCATTTACTCATCATAATGTAATATAGAAGCATTAAGCAACATTCACTACACCACGTAACAGATTCCGCGACTACATCTATAGTCACGAAAGAAGAAAAAAATAGCTGCGGAAAACAATTTTGGTATCTACCGACTACATGTAGTCGTAAATACTTAGTCGCTAGAAACTTGTCTTTAGAAGTCATATCTAACGACGCATGTCTATTAAGTAGTCGCTAGAAGGAATTAGGTAATTACGACTATGGTGTAGTCGTGGATAACTTATATATTACCGACTACAGATGTAGTCGTGAATGTCTGAGGTAATTACGACTACAGGGTAGTCGGGAATGATTTATATATTACCGACTAATGAGTAGTCGTAAATTGCCTTCACATTAACGCCTACACGTAGTCGCAAACAGTTGATAATTAGCGACTACCCTTGGTTGTGTTTCGCGACTACTTGTAGTCGCTAATAGTGTTTTTTTTTTTTTAAACATGACTCTTGAATTATATTTAATTGCAATATTGCAATTAAAAATAATTTCTAAAATCATTTTTTTTAATTTTAAAATATACAATTAATAAGTAAAATACCAATTAATAATTAAAAATACCAATTATAAACCAAATAACTAATTAAAATACCAAAATTATCCATAGTCAAACCAAAAGTCAACCCAAGTCAAACATAAAGATAGTCAAAAGTCAAAGTCATATTACATCACCAAAATAATTTAAAATAAACACCAATATAATCAACTAAAGGTCATATAAACAGGTCTCCTCTTCTCCCTCGTACTCATCACCATCTTCATCTTCGTCACTCTCTTCATCACCATCTTCATTAACTAGTATCTCGGATGCACTACCAGTAGGAGGAGTAGGGTCTGCAAGCATAGGCTGAAAAGGGGGCAAACCTTGATGTGCCCTCATCTCGTTAATACATCTCATCGCATCACTCACAACAGCCCGAGAATACACCGGAGGCCCAATGCTAGTAGAGGGTATATTAGGGCGTCTGTACTCTAGAAGTCCTTGGGCTACTCGAAGCTCATTTACTGCCACTATCATCATCGCGTTATGCTCGTCTTGTGCCGGGATGGTCGAAGGACTCTTCTTCTTTTTAGGTCGACCCATACCCGGTGTCCAACTCCTCTTTGGCGACCCAACAACCTTTTTAGCGTTTCTCTCACCGCCTCGATTTGCTCCTTTTGCGACAACTCACGAGTTAAACCTTCATCTGATTGACTTTTAGTCACTTGATCTTTCATAGCATCCCTTAACAATTTCTGTTTAATTATAGACACGAAAAAATAAATATTTTAATCAATTTATGAATAAAATAATAATCTAAATTTTACTTTTAAAAATAAACTTACATCAGTGTTCTTATAACCCTCAGACCTCCATTGCTTTGTTTTCTTACTTTTGCCCACCACCTCGAATAACGCACTCATTTGAGGAATAGGGATGTCTTCTTGAGTTACCTTATCCCTAACTACCACCCTCCCATCCGGGATCAAATTCTCAACACCCTGTTTCATTCAGAATAATTAAAAGCTACTCAAAATACATTAAACACCTATACATAATAAACAAAGTACCTCGTAAAGCATATCCTGAGTTCAGGAATATTTTCGAAACCCCGCTCCACTCTTATTCTTTTGTTTCTTTCGGTTTTCTTTATTCGCTTTTGCCTGGTTCTGAGAAAATTTAAAATACAAATATTAATAAAGTTATATATAATCTAAATTATAAAATTTAAAAAAAAAAAATTATATATATACCTTTGCCTCCTTCGAACCCCACAGGTCACAACATCTCTTCCATATCTCATCAGATAAATCACTAGGTTTCTTACCCAACAAATAAAAGTCCTTCGTATCATATTTGTAGTATTTCTACCTTAATCGCATTGTATCATCCAAATTCCCAGCTATAAATTTCCAATCAGACCTTTTCCTCCAATTAGGAATATCGAAAAATTGCTACATCCAAAATATTTTTTTTAAGTTAAATTAAATCGATAAAATATTATATATAAGTATTAATGGTAGGAGTAGTTTTAACATTACCGATAATCGCTTAGTGACTGATATTTTGTCGGCAATCGGAACTTTACTCCACACTTTGTAGCATGGTGGTATCCTCTCTCGTACAGTTAGCCCGACCACCTGGCTAATGTGTTTCCCGTACTTACCTGATGGATTCCACGTGTCGTCTAAAATGCAGAAATCGATCGGCAATGGATACCCGACAGCCTTTAATGCCTTAACGGCAGTTTTTAGTGCCGCATTTTCCCGTTTTTTCTGCTTAATTGGTCCTGTTTTAAATTAGATTTAATTAAAATATAAGTTATATTTAAAATTATTTCTGATATAATTTTTTTATTTACCCGGTTGAGTGTTACAGTCTGCAAGGTTTCTGTTGGGATTTCGGTTCGGGTCTTGGCCCCCCACCGTCCCCTCCGCGTGTCCTAGATATCACGTCGGCCATCTAATATTTTGCAATATATTTAAAAGATATAAACAAAAATTATTACATCACCAAATTATTACAAATTAAATACAAAATAAATATCACAATAACAAATTAAATAAATTAGATAACTCTAAAAATATCATAATATATCCAATATTCCAAATACAATCTGTATTAAACAAAAAAATATATTAGTCATATAGTAATAAATAAATAAATATATAATTTTTTTTTAACTATTTATTAAATTTGCAAATTGGTCCTTTTATTTTTTTAAACTTTTTTGATAAATTGCATCTTAGTCCCTATATTTTTTTATTAACAGTTTTAGTCCTACTTTATTTAATTTAATATTTTTTAAGAATTGTATTTTTGTCCTTATATTTTCTTAAAAAATATTTTATTACAAATTATATTCCTTTTATTTTTTTGAAATGAAGTTTGGTCCCTATATTTTTATATAAACAATA
Organism: Nemophila menziesii; assembly: GCA_029959085.1. Classification (NCBI taxonomy): domain Eukaryota; kingdom Viridiplantae; phylum Streptophyta; class Magnoliopsida; order Boraginales; family Hydrophyllaceae; genus Nemophila; species Nemophila menziesii. Next base: position 23,232,281 of record JARWIR010000008.1, read on the forward strand.
TGGGATAGAAGAATTTCTCGCATTTGCTCAAAAAAGATGATTTTAAAGAAACTTTGTTTTGTCAGTGTAATGAGCGTTCGAATTATCGTCGGTTTACCGTGGTCAAAGTTAGGGCACATCTTTTACAATTTGGGTTTTTGTCCACGTATGAGATTTGAACAAAGCATGGTGAGAACGATGAAATTATCGAGACTCGATATGAAAAAAATGAAATGTTGAAATGTCTATGAAGATTTGAGACCTAATTATGAGGGTAGTGGTCATTCGGGTGACACCGAGATGATAGACTCAAACTGTTCAACACGTGGAAAATTCGAAACGATGTTTTCTGAATTAGAGACCGAGTTATACCCTGGTTGTACAGTAATGAGTTCATTAAATTTCATTGGGAAGCTAATGCACGTGAAGGTGAAGAACAAGTGGATTAACACGTCTTTCACCGAGTTGCTTGATCTTTTGTACCGCGTTTTGCCCAAACCTCATACCTTGCCCGAGTCATACGAGGAGTGCAACAAAAAGTTAAAAAGTTTAGGTATGGGGTACAATACCATCGATGTGTGTGTGAACGATTGTGCTTTATTTTACAAGGAGAATGAGTCCCTCGATAAGCGTCCAGTATGTAGTGAATCCAAATGGGATCCGAAGAAGGGTCAGAAAGTAGCGCATAAGAAACTCCGATATTTCCCAATTGCCCCGAGGTTGTAGCGACTTTATGCTTCAAGACACACTGCCGGAAATATGATTTGGCACCGTACAGGGAAGAGTACAGATCCAGATGTGTTGCGCCATCCGGTTGATGGCGATAGTTGGAAGAGATTCGTTTAGTTACATCCTGAGTTTGCTAGTGAACATCGGAATGTGTTCTTGGGTTTGGGTATCGATGGATTTTGTCCTTTCTCTATGCAGAGCAACTCGTACAGCATGTGGCCGGTTATATTGACCGTATACAACTTACCACCGTGGGAGTGTATGAAGGAGACGACATTCCATCTTTGTTTGTTGATTCCTGGACCACGTTCACCCGGTAAGGACATGAAATGGACTTCTTGGCTTCTTTTGCGACTTGTTTTAGGTTTTTTCATAACTTATTGACTTCCTACTTTCATCTTGTGGTTTAAGATCATACATTTACCTAGGATTTTAACACTTAACACACAAATTATCTCAAATTTCTCAAAAATACATGTATCATTCAAGGTTAGCTAAAACTCAAATAACATTAAATAAAGGGATGAACCATAATTAAACCTCTAAAACTAACCAAAATTATGTCTCTTAAGTCAATAAATATATCATAAAAGGATAGACATCAAAACCTGCAACTCAAGGTTTTGTCATCTCGATAAATTAAACACAAAAGAGGGTCTCAAAACCAAGAATCCACCTAGAGAAGTATGTAATAATCCCAATCAAAACAATCTTCAATAAGTCTCATAAGGTCCTGCTTTAGAAATAATTCACAAATATACTATCCTACCCATAATAAACATGTTAAAATTCCAAGAGAGATTAGCTTAGTAATGCAAAAAGAGACATTAGAATACTTAGCTCGAAGTGGCAGCACTAGGGCGATGCTCGATCATTCCATGACATGTAGTGGCCTATTACTCACTTCCCTTTTGTTCATTTGGTATTCAACAACTAATAATTATAGGGTCTTTCGGTTATAGCTTATGGTTTAACGTAGGTATGATATGCATATTTGGATAATGTAAAGTGATTTTTTGGCTTTCTCTTCACTAACTAAACAACTACCGTCTAAGAACTTGAGTTAACGCTCAAAGATGTACTCACGCATCCATCTTTTGATGCCAAGATTAGCATCACCAATTTCCCAAAACTCTTTCTTCATGATGTTTAAATAACTCACTTGAAAGATTATTTTATTTTCACATTTTAATCGATGTTCTTTATTTTTGCAAGTCAAACATGAGTCTTGTTTTGGTGTAAGAACTCATGTTGATTTTTTTTTCATTTTTCTTTTCTTTTTCAATCTCCTTTTTTATTTTCTTGAATCCCGAAAAGGATCATATCAAAGTGCATCAATATATATAACCCCATACAAGCGTAATACCCACCCAAATGTATCCCAAAACCACAACACCCATCATCCAAACTCAAGTTCAAGGCGACTAGTCGCAAGGAATTCTGACTCGAGAACGGTCATATGGTAAATTCCTACACACTAAAGGGTATAATCTTATAATAAAGGCTAACAAATAAAAATTCTTCGTGCTAAGAGGGGCTCAAATGGATTATTCAAATTCATTTGGTCGTCAAGATAAAGGGAACAATCTTTGATTTAGTTGACTTTTTTTATCCCATGTGCATGATATTCCAACAATGCTTCACTCATGCATTAGAAACGAAAGTAACCAATTTCTAAGCAAACAAGCGATTGATGAATTGTACTTAAGTGTCATAATCTTCCAATTTGAATCAACACGTAGTGAGGTGAGGAAACATGCAAATCCCGTCAAGTGAACGTACTCTTGAACTTGACATTCTTAAACTGAGATCCTCATGACACATACTCTACTAGTTTGCTATAAACAAGTTATGTGAAACTCATGTGTGCGCCTTTAAAGTTCATGTGCCTAACTTAGATGATATTCAATAAGTCTACCCAATGTAGACTACCCCTCTAGAGTCTTGACATTATTAAGAGATATATAGCTCAATCTTATCACGTGTCGGTGCATTAATCAAGTCTTTATCGAATGGACCGTAACTAATGGATATAAATTTATAAAAAGTTATACACTCGTCCTTATGCAGTGTGCACATCATAAGGATGGGAAGATAGTGCATCATATGGGCCCATCTGCTATATGTCCCCCCATCAATGAATTTTATCCCTCCCCCTTGACGTTTCCAGGATTAATTTCCTGGTTAGGCCTTTAGTAAGCAGATCCGACAGATTCTTTTCTGATTGTACATACTCTAAGTCTATCATATCATTCTTCATTAACTGTATTGCTGAACTATGTTTGATGCGAGTATGTCTCCTTTTTTCATTGTAGATGCTATTCTGAGTGACACTAATTGCTACTTACGAATCAAAAGGGATACACGCATGTGTGGCATATCATTCCCATTATGGCACATCCGGTACGAGACTTCTCAACCACTCAACTTCTTGAACTGACAACTCTAGTGTTATAAATTCAAACTCCATCCTGGATTGTGCTATACAAGTCTGTTTTAGATTACTTCTACAATACGGGACCTTCTTATAGGGAGCACATATAGTCACTAGTGGATCTTACTTCACCATTATCTTATATCCAGTTTGCATCACAAAATCTCTCAAGGACTGTAAAGAACTTGCTATAGTGCAAACCTAAATCAACAATACAGGTTGTCTTTCGAGGAGTGATAAAAAATTGACACGCGAAAGATCAAAACTCGCAAATGTACGGTTGATCACAAGTAATAAAGTATGTAAGTTAGTTTGTCTCCACAGGTATTAACAAGCTAATATGTAATCTAGTTTCAATTAGATAATTAGATGACAATTAAAAAGAATAAAAAGTACGATTTGCATTTGGTTTTTTGTTAAGATTACTACTAATATAATAATTAAATACTAAACTAACTAAGAAAACCAAACTAATGTTATGAATCGATGGATAGAAACTTAGGTCGAGAAGCTCATACTCTCCACTAGTTAAGACAGGGACATAATTGTAATTCTACGGGGAAACGGGATGTTGTTGCTAATCAGGATTCAGTTGTACACCCTAAGTATTTTTCAAGTAAGTAAGGGCTTATATATAATACTAGGAACCAATCTCAACTGAACCTACAATATTACCTAACAATTAAGACCAAATTACCCTCATGTGATTGCCTAATTAGTTTAGTTCTTCCGAATCTTGAACTCCATAAGGCGTAATTATACTAGTTCCACTACTAAATCCCCCTTTCTAGTAATCTAATAGCTCGGAAACCCTATATGTGTGGCCATCGTACAAGAATTTAAGAAAAATCATAAGCATAATTGCAACAACAACAATCCATGTTTTATTTAGATTAACATCCCAAAGTCATACAATAAAGATCCAAATCAATAACTAGTGTTCGTACATTGAGTAGCTCAAGCTACTAATGAATAAGTTCATAATTGAATAAAAGGAAATTAAATCTAATAGAGTCATAGTTAGCGACATAATGGAAAATTAATAAGAATTGCACTAATTATGATGACAAAGGTGTGAAAAAGGTGTGTTGGATGAACCGATTGCTTTTTTACCTTTCTCTCAATGTTTCTTGCTCCAAAATATGATACGTGGTGTGTTTTGAGGCTAAGAACTAGTATATATAGTCCACATCCACATTTTAGCTCAATTGGCCAACTTAAGTGAGTCAAAAGTGACCAAATGGACTCTTCTAAATTTGGACAACTTTGGTCTTGTCAGCAAAACGTCTATAACTTTATCACTTTATCTCCAAATATATAATTATTTTTTATCAAGCTATTACACTCGAAGTGATATGCTAGCTTGAATTTCATGATCAAAATCTTCACCAATAATGAGTCATGGCTTTCGAAAGTTGATTGAAACATTTTGCCGACAGCTTTAAATGGACTTCTTGGCTTCTTTTGCGACTTGTTTTGGGTTTCTTCAAAACTTATTGACTTCCTAGTTTCATCTTTTCGTGCAAGATAATACACTTACCTAGGAGTTTAACACTTAACACACAAATTAGCTCAAATTGCTCAAAAATACATATATCATCCAGGTTTAGCTGAAACTCAAATAACATTTAATAAAGGGATGAATTCCATTATTAAACCTCAAAAACTAACCCAAATTATGTCTCTTAAGTCTATAAATCTATCATAAAATGATAGACATTAAGACCTGCAACTCAAGGTTTTGTCATCCAGATAAATTAAACACAAAGGAGGGTCCTAAAACCAAGAAACCACCTGGGAAAAGCATGTAATAATCCAAATCAAAACAATTTACAATAAGTCTTATAATAAGGTCCTACTCAAGAAATAATCATAAATATACTATCTTACCCGTAATAAACATGTTAAAATTCCAAGAGAGATCAGCTTAGTAATGCAAAAAAGGGGCACTAGAATACTTAGCTCGAAGTGGCGGCTATAGGGTGATCCTCAATCCTTCCATAACATGTAGTGGCCTACTACTCACTTTCGTTATGTTCATCTAATAATCAAAAAATAATGATTATAGGGTCTTTTAGGTTATAGCTTATGGTTTAAGGCATGTATGATATGTAAATTTGGATAATGTAAAGTGACTTTATGACCACCTCCTCACTAACAAAACAACTACCATCTAATAACTTGAGTTAACGCTCAAAGATGTACTCACTCATCACCCTTTTGGTGCCAAAGATTAGCATCACCAATTCCTAAAAACTCTTTCTTCTCGATGTTTAAATAACTCATTTGTCGGATTATTTTATTTGCATACTTTAATCGATGTTATTTATTTTTGAAAGTCAAACATGGGTCTTGTTTTGATGTAAGAACTCATGATGACTTTTTTTATTTTTCTTTCCTTTTCCAATCTCTTTTTTTCCTTCCTTGAATCCCGAAAAGGATCATATCAAAGTGAATCGGTATATATAATCCCATACAAGCGTAAAACCCACCCAAATGTATCCCCGAACCACAAACACCCACCATTCATACTCAAGTTCAAGGCGACAAGTCGTAAGGAATTCTGAATTTAGAGCGGTCATATGGTAAAGTCCTACACACTAAATGGTATAGGCTTATAATAAAGGCTAACAAATAAAAATTCTTCGCGCTCAGAGGGGCTCAATTGGATAATTCAAATTCATTTCGTCATCAAGATAAAGGGAACAAGTGGCTAACAAAGAACTGCCATAGTCATTTTCCTAATTATGTGATCAAATTACTTTTTCACGTCAAAATTGCAAATACAATAGGTTTTCAACTAGGTCGGATCTCACATTCTACACACCTACTCAATTCTCTCGTAGGCTCTAGGCCTTTATATACATTGTTCGTTATTTCTCTTTCTAGACTAACATGTTTTCATATGCGTATTCAAGTACAAGTATGGATAAATTCAAAAGGCAACTACCTTTTATTTAACATTGACTCATATATACATGTTTTTTCAAGGGATTATTACTGGTTCACACCTATTTCCTATACTAATTTTATGTTTTTTTTGTATTTTTGCTTTTTCTTAAAGCAAGTAAACACATAAAACAGGGATGGGGACAACTAGTACCACACCTCCAACTCAAATATGAGTATGTTCACATGACTTGGAAAGACTCGATAAAGAAAGTAAATTAAGAATCTACACTAAACACATATTATACATTAAAAAGAACAATAACTAGAAGGGATAATAAAACATATATCGGGCTCAAGTCCCTGGTCGCTCGTCACCCAAGGTAGGGTTATGTGCAGGTCTTGCAAGCTCCTGTTGTATTTTCTTGAGAAGCATGATAATATGGGATTGTGTCGCCTTGATTTGTGCCACATCATCTTTTTTTGAAAGTCTAAGCCGCCTCATATTTCTCTAATCAATTCATAATCATGACTTGCAATGAAGATTCTTCACCTCTCAGATTGGATCTCATCTCGGCATATGTGGTGGACCCGCCTATTGCGGGATTTTCTTTGTAGGACCCGTAGGATCCTTCTTTATCTCCACACGTGAAGGGTTACTCGCCAAGGGAATCTTCCAAACCTCTTCTAGGTAAATGCCTTTTATCCGCATGTTATCAACTTCATTACATTTTATGTACATATCCATCTCATCTCCAAGTGTCACCCTTGCCTTCTTCATCAAATCATTAATTATGGTTGGGTATTTCAAATTATAAACCGCTTTTAGTGTCATTGCAAAACGCATTACCAAATCAATTGTTACTTAAGAAACATCAATCTCCTCTTCACCGCATACACAATTCAATAAAATGGCAAACTTCTTTGTCATGTCCCAAGTTTGATAGTTTCCAAATATATTTATTGCTATGAAACGGGTTCACACTCGTGTTTATGGTTGAAGGTGACTGTAAGTCCATAGTCCCTTCAACTTTCCTTTATCTCTTTGAAGTTCTTCCTTGTATCACACATGCTTATACAATGAGTTCTAAGCATAAGTTTCAATATTCTTCCACCCTTCTTGATATTTTCATGGTCCACCTAATTCTTTGATCTTATAGTAGTCTCGAATAACTTCCATCGTGAAAGGAATCATCATATTTCTTACTGGAGCTCTCTCATTTTCATCTTGATTGAAAATATCGAAATAGAAATCGGTCACCGCTTTAACACACACCAAGTCACCTAGTCATGATATGTGTCCATCCTATTCTTTCACCCAACTCTAGGAAGTGCTTGTATTCCTTATCTCGAACTTCTTCAAGGAATGTCTTTTTCATGTGAAGGTTTGAATTCGGGCATCTTCTAATTAAAATATGACTAACAAACGTTTGTTAGCTTCACCCATCTAAAGTATTAAAATTTCCATTTGTATGTGTTGTTGCACTCTTGATTCTACAATCACAATTTCTCGTTCTTTTGGAATTCCGGTCACATCATCTGGTTTCTCAAATATTGCATTACCCATATTACCCCTCCTCTTCTTCTCCATATTTACAAGATTTTCCTTCTCTTTACACTTATTAGTAATTTCAACTCGCTCTTTCTTTCTATTCTTCTCCATATCCCTTGCACTCGCTCGAGTTTTTGTTCTATCTGTCATCTCAAAATACCCCCACCCCCACTCAAAGGTTCACCAATTCACGAATTATTACACAAATTAACCACTAGGACCACAAGCACAAAATATATCGAATATCTTCCAATAATTCAAGCTCAAGACTCACAATATCCTACTTTTTATGTAAAGAAAAAGTGGAGATAAAGCTATTAACGAAAGAATTAATTAGACTTTGATGAATTTTAACCTTTGTAAGTCTTCTATACAAGCTCAAATATTCAAATTTTAAGTAATCTTCATTTTGAACGTCCAGGATTTTAAAAATATTTGCTCAATTTTTGGTGATTTTGGTATTTTTTGGATTTTTTTTTTGTGTTTGGATGGTGTTTAATGTAAAAGATATGGTGGAATTGGGATGGGTGAAGAGCATTTGAAGAAATTTTGAAGATGGAAAATTCAAAAAATTGGATGATTTCTAGGATTTGTGGGTGTTTGAAAGAGTTTGATGATGAAAAGGTGATTGATGAATTAAGGAGGTGGATTTGGAGTGTAATGATGATGGAGTTGTGGTTGTAATGGATATGGATAAAGCTTTGATGAAGGTACAATGGTGTTTAAGAGGGTTGGGGAGAATAAGAGGAAAGAAGGATATAAAAGTTTGGGATTTCTCTACCACACATATAAGAAAATTCTATGAGCTAAAAGTATTTTGTTGGTCTTTGATTAAATTGTATGTTTATTATTTAGTTAATTAAATCTAGTATTTGGATTTTAGTTTTAGAATTTTATATATCAAATTTGACCTATATTATTATAAATTATGAAAATATATATGATAATAAACGGTTTTTGGTTATTCAGTTTTATTTTTATCTAAAACCATAACCTAACGATTTTAACCATCGGTTACACTTTTCAAAACCATAACCTAATGGTTTAACCATGGTTATATAATTCGGTTTTTATTCGGTTCGGTTATCATCGGTATCGATTTTTTACCGTAACCATTGCCATCCCTAGGCTTATATTTCCTTCTATAGTGTGGCTTGTATTTAACCCGTACCACATGTTATGGGTAGCGGTGTACTGTGTAATAGTTGTGGAGCCTTGCTTTCTACTTCACCAATTTTATAACTGCATAGAAAAACACATCTTCTACCCTTCTTGTTATATGTAATATACACTACTTAATTATCAGTATACATTAACTTAATGGAAAATACAAGAAAGCAATAAAAAATTATGGGTTGTCTCCCACCAGTACTTTTGTTTAACGCGTTAAGTTCGTCGTGGGTACCTCAATTCATGTCACTTCTAGGAGATACACCAAATCTACTTGCTTGTCAACCGCACCTCCTTTATAAATCTTGAATCGATGGTCATTTACCATGAACGTACGGTTCTCATTTGATAGACCTACCTCAGTGACTCCATGAGGCGTGACCTTTCCTCAAAGTTCAAAGTAACATGCAAAATGTCAGTAAAATTTGTCTCATCAAGAGACGTAATACATAACGTCACCCCAAAAAAACAATGTCTCTCGTATCTGGGAATCTCATGGTTTTGAACACGTTGAACTTGACTTCCTCATCTTGTACTCTCATAAGCAGCTCCTCGTTCTCAACATCGATCAAAGTATGCCCAGTAGCCAAAAAAAGACACCTCAAGATGATAGGGATGTTCTTATCGGCGTCATAGTCTAAGATGATGAAATTGCAAGGATAGATAATGTTACCTGGTAATGTCTCATTTTCTGAAATAGAATAATCATATCATGGGACATCATTTTGGGAGTATTTAGGACATAGTTGAAGAATTTTTCTCTAATATTTGACATATTCTTTTTTTTTTTTTGTCTAGTTTCATATATTTGTTACTTTTATAATTTTTGTGTGCTAAATATGTTTTAAGTGTGTGAGTTCTTAGGTATTTGGATGATACGAAATCCCTAGACGATTATAAGAAGTTATGAAAACACGATTAACCTCTAGCCATGGCGTTAGAGGACAATTAAACCATTTTTGAACAACTAGAGTGTTTACGAGCAAAACTTGAAAATCAGCTTACGAGAGTCCCTACGCGCAATTGGTTAAAATTCTAAGCAAGCCCTTTGATTTTATGATTACACTGAATTCAGGAGTGTGTGAAAAGTGATAGTTCAGGATATGGAGTTACGATAAAAAAGTTATTTAATTTACAGCTATCATGGTTCAAATCAATCCACATAGAAACGTTTTTGGGTTGATTTGTCCCTTGACAAATAAGTGAGATCATTCAACCACAATCATCGACCTAATAACAGAGAGATGAAACCTTGACTAGAGGTATAAAGGAGTTAACCCTCCACATGAGGGTTATGACAATGAGTGCCAAACAAGAGAAGTGGCAAGTGAAACAAAATTAGAGCTAAAACAATATGTGAGAAAGGGTAGAGTGCCCACTTGGATGGCCAATCTCATATTAGTATCAAAGCTAATAGTTATCTCGGAGTTTTAATTATATATCAATGCAAGCACAAACTCAAACAACATCTCAACAAAAACAGAAGCAAATTTTCACCACAAAAGCTTGATAAAATGTCATGAGTTGGAGCAGTTTTCAAAAGTTAAACAACATCTAAAAGTAGAACAACAACAAAAGCAAAGCGTTGACGATCACAAAAAGTTACACAAATGACCAATTTATAAACATAAAGCAAATACAATGAGCATTGTCTTGTTCATTTAAGACTTTCCAAGCTATTGCTCTCTCATAAGAAATTGGTCTTCCCATACTTGACAAACATATACCCCCTTGAAGACATGCAAATCCCTGCCCAAACAAAAACTCTCTCATTAGCTTTTTACACAAACAAATATTAATCTTATACTTCAAAAAAAAAAACACAAAACCTGCTGCATTATCTGTGAAAACTCAGAACAAAGACTTTTTCTTCCATGTTCATCAAATATCTTCTCCAGCGTTATATCTTGTAGAGCAACTAAAGTTGTCTCAAGCATATCAAGTCCCGCCTGGTTCGCAAACGTAAAAACCGGCAAATTCTGCAATTTTTTTATAAATAAAACTTAAATTAAATACTTGTAAAAAGAATAAAATATATATATATATATGTGTAACGCACTAACCTTAAGTGAGCAACACATAATAGCATCCATATGATGCCAAAGAGATTTAAGAACCGATTCACCTTCACCATTTGAAGTAAGAAGCTCCACACCCATATAACATCTATAAACAAACAAACATTAATAACACATAATGATTGAACTTTGATATATACTTAAAACATACCTATAACTTTGGCAAATCCATCGAGCGAGAGTATGTGCTTCAGGTGTACCAACTGGTGGTCTAAGACCACCAAGAGAACCCAAATGAGAAGGAGAAAGAGCTAAAGCTACCCTTTGAACAGACGATATTATGCTACGTACATATTGTCGAGCCATTGAAGCAACATTTTCTTGCAAATGAGTTTCGAACGCAAATTCAAACGCGATTGCTACTACGGATCGTGAAGTGTTGTTAGTAACGTTCGGGTCGTTTAGTGTTTGGGTTCCTATGGGCCCGGTTTCGAGAGATGAAGCGAGGTCAAGTGTACGATTTGGAGTTGAGGCTTCCTGTGAAAAAAAATTGTAGCTTAGGAAATGTATTTTATTTGGTAATAAAATAAGTAAGAAAAAGGTGTAACCTTGCGAGAATCAAGAGGAATAATGCGAAACCCAGAAGGGAGAAGAGGTGCATCATCAGAAAAGGAAGCATCGATAGGTGCAAATATTAGTTCAGCAGAACTTCCAATAGCATTTTCATCCATTCCACTACTTAACTGCAAAACATGAATATTAGGCTGGTTTGAATCAAAAAAGGGCTTGTTCGGAAATATTTTGTTAAAAAATTAAATTATCGAATTCTGATTAAAAAAATTCTGGAATTCAAAATTTAATCCGAAGTCAGGAATGTTGGAAATTTTTGGTATTCGGAATTTTTCCATTTTTTCCAGAACTTATTTAGGAATTTTCATAAAATTTCAATAATTATATTATACAGAAGCATGTATAAATATTTAAAAAATAGGAAAAATTGTAAAATAGGAGTAATCGGAAATGGGAAATTCAGAATTCTCTTTTCGTAATTTTCATAATATTTCAATGATTATGTTCAGAAAATATATAAATAAGCATGTATACATATTCAAAAATATATAAATATTTTTAATAATCAGAAAAAATTGAAAAAATGTTTAGAAAATATATAACTATTTAAATTTTGGATCAGAAATCAAAATTTTCAAATTTTTTAGATGTAAAACTCCGATCACGATTCGAAAAATTTCTGAAAAAATTGGAAATTCAGAAATTGGAACGTAGAAAAACTATTTAAATTTCGGAAATGTTTGAAAGTAACACAAACATATAAAAAATAAAAGAAGAAGAAAAAACTAACTTGTAGAAGAAACATATCTCTTGGCATTATATCCTCTGGTGAATGACCAATACCTTCCAATTTAACAATCTCCAGCAACTACAAATCACAAAAAATAAACAACCTTAAAAAAACAAATTTAATTTAACAAGAACATTAAAGATATGAAACAAGAAAAAAATACTTCATCATGTTCAATAGTATGAGCCAAAGGAAGAGCAACTTGACAACCAAAACCAGAAACTCCAGATACAGACGGGCCCACTTTAATAGCAGCAGCTGAATAAGCATCGATACTATTATCCGCCCATTCAGATCTATGTTCTCTTAAAAACCTTAATAATATAGCAGGTGGTACATTTTGTAATAGCATAGAAGCTTTCGCACACATTACACCATTACTAACAGGTGTAAAACCATTCTCAAAACCTAAGTTTAATCCCATAAGCTTCTCTGGTGATGAGTTTACTAGTATTGTTACATCATCCATTCCATCATTACCCATTAATGTCCATCCTTTGTCCGTAAATCCATTTAACGCCTCATTAAAACCTCTGTCAAAACAAAATTCACATAGTTAAAAATTCAACATCAATAAATTTACCTTTTTACCCTCTTTTACCTGCTCAATCGCTGACTCAGCGCACGTAAAGCAGCTGGTCTTCTACCTCGATTTGTGACATTTGTTTGCGTACCTTCCTGAGCCACTTGTCTTAATTGGCGTAGGGCCTACATAAAATGGTAAATTAAATAAGTAACTTTAATTTTAAAAGTCACGTTAAAAAAAAAAATTACCGCCATAGTTGTTCTTTGAGCAAGAACTGTTGATGATTCGTATAGTATACGTAATACTTCAGGTACACTCCAAGCCTGGTTAAGTTAGGTAAGGTTAAAATTCACGTGAATGAGGATAAAACTGTAATTAAATTACTATTTACCTCTAAATTCATATGATCGACTATATGGATAATTGAACCACCACCATCACAAGGTCTAATGAGGTACCCACTAGGTAACATTTCAGCTCTAACAAAATTCTGGACAGGTGGCATTTCTTGATTATTTTGAGTATTTGTAAGTGATTTTTCGCAAACAACTAAACTCCCATCTTCCATAACTGTACTGTAACGTAGTAACCAGAAGTCACGAGGTGGCGCCAAAGTAGTAGGCGCGTACAGCTACAATGTACCATAAGGGTATTTTAGTCAATTTTTATTTATTTTTTTTGAATAAAAATATATAAATAAATACCTGCATGTAGAGAAGTTCGATAGTTCCACCATTAGCTGTAGGTAAAACATTTATTACATCTACAGCTCGGCAATCACGATACCATGAAGGACGATCCTTCAATATTTCGGCCACCTGAAAGAAATATATTTTAATTAAAAAAAGTGGGCCCATAGAAAAAAAGGAGTCTATTCGAAAAGACGAAATTACCCTTGTTGGTTCAAGACCAACCAGGCCGCAGGCTCGTGCTGCCACACCAGCGCAACCATGAGAAATAGCAACGATTCCAATGGAATCCGGACCAGGCTATAAAATTAATAACCGTTAAAATTATTAATAATTTAATATAACCGTCATATTTAATATTAATTTAATTTAATTTAATAAATAGTATTTAGTTAGTTACCTTCATTCCAGGCATTTGGACCCACTCAACAGCAGTTCCAGTAGCCTTCGATAGAAACTCTGTTAAAGTTTCTTCTGCAATGGACAAAAGCCTAGAAACAATACACACTCGTTACAAAAAGCAAGAGAAAGAAGAAGAAGAAGAAGAAGAAGAAGAAAAAGACGAAACTAACCCTGCAGGACCAGTATCTCGTGGATGACTCAAATGGAGTTGACCACTTGTCACCACTGACTCAAAGCTAGTATCTTTCGTAGCAAGTGTATTCTGTAACGAAAATTACTATTATTTTTTTACTAAATCCTTGAAAAATGAGTTTTTTAATTAACGATTTAAAATATAAAATCTTACGTTTTTGGGATTACGACGAAAATTACTGTTTTCATACACCAAATGAGACACTTGCTTTTGCAAACGATCATTTTCTTCCATTAAAAGTTTGTTCATTGCCGAAAGTTTCCTGTTTACTCCCTGAAGCCTTGAAGCTTCTTTTCTCTGTTTTTCTCTGCATCTGCATGTTTAATTAACATATAGAATAAAGTTAGATAAATTGCACCATTTTTTAAATATAGCAAATACAAAGGGTAGATTTGTAATGTTACTAAGAGAGAGCCCAACGGTGCAATTAACCCAACTATTTTCCATTTTCCATTATAAAAATTTGAATATTCTCAACAAATTTTAAATTCCAATAAAAACTTACGACTTCGAAATTACAAAAACAAAAAAAAAACATTTTTAACCCAAAAATTGGAACTTAACCCTCAAAATTGAAGTAGAGATTTATGCAATCTAGAAATTTTACTATTCTTCCATCCAAAATTTGAAACTTTACATGAATTTCATTCACATCTCAAAAATTCAAACTTTACACAATGTTTCTGCTTTTGGAGGTACCTAAGATCTAGACGTGATTACACAGAACGGAGAAGAACAGATTTACCTGCGATTCTGAAACCAAACTTTGATTTGTTTGGGCTCGATGTGAGAAAGGATAGGGCATTCTCTTATAAGTTGTTGACGACGCAATGAACTGGGTTTTGGGCATTCATGGTAGAGTCTCTCCAGTGCTTCAACCTGCTCCGGCGTGTATCTTACGTATTTTCCGTTATCCATTACTGAATTACCATCCTTGCAGTATGTTGCCATTATCAACTTTCTGAAAACAAAAAAATTTAAGTCAAAATTATAATTATGAATAAAAGAACAGCTCGATTTCCTAATTTCTTAGTATCTAAGGACAAGGGGTACTAAAATCCTCATGTTTATGTCGAGATTCAACAAGAAAAGTATATTCATTTGAAAAGTATCAGATATACACGATTATCAAATTGTTAAAGACACCAGTTATGAACGATATGGTTCGATTTATATAAAAATTGTTAAAAATTGGGGAAAAGTTAATTCCTGAACAAGAACAAAGTTATCTTCATAAATAAACACAAGAAAAACAGTATCAAAACTCATCATTACCGGAAAGCTTTAGTCTTCAACCTCACAAGAGCTGTGTTTTATTAATTAAAGAGAAAAAAAAGAGAAAAATGAAAATTGAGCTAAAGGTTAAAGGCTTTTTGCTTTTTTTCTCATTTTCTAAAGGCTTTTTGAAAAAAAAATATATATCTATGGCGTTACTGAAGAAGAGGAGGAAGGAGAAACCCTAGTTTAGTTGTGGCGGACATGAGTGAGTGAGTGAGTGGTGTGTGTTTTGTGTGGATTAGTTGTGCACAAATACAGTATGTAGATGATATTTTCTTTTCTACACTGCACTGTAGATACTGCAACTGGAAATGCTTTTGAAAGTGACTCTCTTTGGACTAAAATGCCCTTTCTTTCATCAACTTCCATTTTTACTCTTTTCCTATTTTTCAATATTATTTAAATTCGCTTTATTTCTTTTGTTGTTGGTGACCAAAATTAATAGTAAAAAAAGTATCAAATGAAAAATTACATAATAGACGTATAAAAAAATAATCCTTCATCTTAAAAATAATCAGTTGATTTTAGTATCTCTTAGTCATAGAAGTAACTGATATACGGGTAATGTAAAATAAGTAATACTTTTAGTTAATTATTTTAGATAAATTGATTTGAAATCTAAGTAGTTAGTTCTTAAACCCATTATACTAGCTTCACATACTACAAAGAGTTTGTTACAGGAACATTGATATTAAAAACGAGAATTTACGAATTAATGTATAGACTAGAATCATAAATAACAAAATATATGTACAAACTTAAAAAAACCAAATAAAAAATTGACTTCACACGTATCTAATAATATGGTAACCAGAAAATGAGTACATATATTTTCAGTTTAGACACTACAATACTTTTATTTTAATTAACTGTTGATACCTGTCTTTTATTTCACGTTAAGTATTTACGTGATAGATTAAGAAAAAAAGAAAAAAACAATAAAAGGATACCCAAGAAATTTGAAAGAATAACAAAGATGTACTCATACTTTTGTCAAGTCAACGCTTGATGACTGAATTAACGATAAATATCAACGGTTGGATCAAAGTTAAAATGTTAAGTACTTTGTGTCCAAACTGAAACTACATTTACCTATTTGTCAATTTAAAAAATTAGATATTGTACAAGTATATTTTCCTTAAAAAAATAACCAGTTGGGTTAGCTCAACTAGTTAGAGTTTTGCTATTTCTTTAACCCTTAAAGGGGGTAAAGCAAGAGGTACATGGTTCGAATCCCCTCCCTAAACATAGTGATGTCTCCCTATTTGTGATGAATTAATCTACTTGTGAAACATCGTTTTAGGTGTATTATATGCTAAGTTGAGGGATTTTTCCCTGGTATTTGATATATTCCAGTTTCTTACCTTGATTTGGAGAATTATTACTTTTATAGTATTTTTAGTATAATTTGTGTGTGTTAAATGTGAAAAACTTAGGTAAATTAATTATATTAGATTCCAAATAAATGTTAAAGAGTTAAGGAAATAATATCCAAGGTGAAATCCTAGAGTTAGAAGGAAACAAAGTCGAATTAGGAAAGTAAAAGCTGCAATATAAATCTGTCATGCTGAAAAGTCGTCTAGTGTTTTGAAGGCTTCATAAAATATATTACGAAATTGGATGAGATATTTTACCAGCGGATAGATCTTTGAATTACGGTCGTTTACATATAAAGTGCGCAAAAATCTGATAAGTAACGAAGGATATATGACCAAAACAGTGAGAATTGATTATCTTGTCCTATATTCTAGGAAACGAATTTGAATTGGATTTAGACTCATTTACTTGGTCCCTATTCCAAGATTTTGACCTAACACCTATATATACCAGCTTCTAACCTTAGAAAATCATCCCTTGGCTACCTAAACTTAATATACATACATTTCATCATAGAACAATAAGGAGGATCTGGAAGAGAAAGAAGTAAGAGCTATAGCTTAACTACATCAATTCTACACTTCTCCATCTCTATTCTTTGGGTAAATTATAATTAGATCTATTTTATCTATGAGGTATTTCTAAGCTATTTATAAAAGAGTTGTATCATGCATAATTTCTCTTTAGGATTGTAATTATATGAACAATATATTATTGTTTTTATGTTTTAATTTGAATATGAGAATTTAGTATTTAATTGATTTGGTTCTAAATATTCATTGACTATATTCTTGTGCTTGTTTACTATTTTTGACGTCGCGAATCAAGGGTGTGTTTTAGTTAAAAGGCTATTCACTAGTGGCGGTGATCACCCGAAAGGGGGGTTTAATTACAAAACTAAGATATAGATGCATGGTACTCGTCATTGATCCTGGCGGGTTTGATTAACCGCGTAGCCAATTGAGTAAATTGCTTAATCATCTGAACGTAACTTATAATCGCCCTGACGAGATTTGTAATACTGTAGGATAGCTCCTAAGTCTACCCTGACGGGAGTTAGGAGATAATAGAGTCCCGACTGTTGTCTTTATAATCACAACCTTTAAATTTTTCTAATATTGAAAACAAAGTTGAAATAACTACTGAAATTCCTGTAGAGACGAATTATCTGTATTTATTTATCGATTACTTGAAACGACCCGTACACTTGCGGTTGTTGCTTCTCTTCTTTTGTGTTGAATTTATATTACGCTCTAGGAGCGACCAATGGGTAACCTAGTTATAATTTATCTAAGAATATGCATAGGGAGATGTATATATTTTTCATGAGATTAGTCGTGGTGCGCAAAAATTAGCCCAGACACTTGTATATTAGAAAAAATGAAGAAAAAAAACTAAACAAAAAGTTAACGTTATTTGATTTTTACTCTTTTCAAACAACTCATCAGAACATACATGGTTGATTGTACACTTCTTTATTCCCCCTTTATAAAAATTTCTAGTCTTTAATTTTGATGTTTGTAATATTTTAAATTAATTTGAAGGAAAAAAGGTTTTTTATTTTTAATCATTTAAGAAAATTCAGGACTATTTCTTTCTATTGAAACGTAAAATAGTACTTGACCCAAAAAAAAAACGTAAAATAGTAAAAATAAGAGACAGGGAGGGGGCAAAAAAGAAAAGGAAGCGTAAATAAGAAGCGGGAGAAAAGATAGACATGGGAAGGTCCTAAGTAGGTCATAGAGAAAGGACATAATCATGATGATGCCTTTGCATGCGTCTTGATTCTAGTGACTCTCTCTACTTTCTATTATTAATACTCTTTCTGCGTATGTATAGGTGGAAAAATCTTGAGTAACTCATATTTACTCTTTTTCAATAGCTAGACCATATCTAAATATCATGAGATATTATTTTATTGAATGGTATTAAATTAACTGAAGTGATACTCACATAAATCGATTGATGTGATACACTCCCGCATGGAAGTAATTATAGCATACACCTTTTTCAAATACTACTATACTGAATACATCGCGTCCAACGACAAAAAAGAGAAAAAAATACATCGCGTACAAATTTTTTTTTATACTGAATACATATCTTTAGTTACTAATTTAATATTTAATCAAACTAATTACATCTATTATTACATGCAATAGATATATATACACCTTTCTAAAATATACTTAATACATATCTTTGATTTCTGTAAAACTAGGTAAAACCCGTGTCTGAAAACACTTAAAAAAAATTTGTTCAGTTGACAGGAATCGAACCCGGTGTCTAAGGGTGAAAGTCAAGGTTACTGTTAAGATTAAAGTTTTTCCTTTTTTTGCTCATCAAGTAGAGTGTTAAGATTAATATTAACATTAAAGTTTAGGTCAACGTTAAGTTTAAGATTAATTTTAAGGTTAAAGTTGTTGGACATATGCTATCTCCACTAGAACATTTGATAGTCAAAAGTGGGGTTTATTCTTTTCCCACATCGGTGGGTTATAAGAATATTTAACTACTTTTATACTTTGTGATTTTAACTAAGTCCAAAGAGCCAATAACCATGTACATGGCAAGCCTTTGATTTAGCCCACACGCGCGCACCACCACCACCCGCCCGGCCCGGCCCAGCCCCGCCCGGCACCGGCGACGGCGTAGGGCGTGGGTCGTGGGTCGTGGGGAGTTTGGGGAGTCAAAAAATGAAAAATGAAATGAATTTTGTACCAGCTCTTATAGTAGTAGTTGACTACTCCACTTAAAACGTGTAGACAAGTCTCTACCAATCTCGCACACGTTAAAGGGAAAGGCTGTTAGCAGCTGTTACATCACGTGGGAATTGAAAATGGGAAAGTCAAATCGTATCAGTTACCAGAATATGGGGGTTACAAGGCAATCAAAAACGTCAACCCAATTAAGTCAATTCCGGGAGGGAATCATGGGACTTAATGGGGACGTTTCTGAAGGCTTGTGTATTCCTTTCCTCACCCCTATATATAGAGCTCTCATTCCACTCTTTATAGCTACGAATTACAAAGGAAAAAAGAAAACTCTGCCTCTTCCCTCACTCTCTAAAATACTAAACTAGTGGTTAGTTTTTCCATTCCGTTAGAGATACCGGGTTCCGCCGGAATATCTTTTTAACGACCGAGGATTGGGACTTGTTTTCTTTTCGTGTAAGTTTTATTTCCGTGTAATTTTCGTTACGATTTTTGTAATCGCATTTCCGTGTAATTGTCATTCGATTTTTGTAATCGCATTTCAGTTTATTGTAATAGTTAGATTATTTCTAAAACCCTTTCTTTTCATTTGTTTTTCGGAAACCATTTTCTTTTGTACAACTGGTGGTTATTTCTAATAACAATTAAGGTTTAAGATTTATCATTTATGAATTAATGTTTAAGGTTAAGGTTCAATAAGATTCAATATTTAAGGTCCAATATCAACGATATGAATTTTCATCTGGTTTAGGTCAATATGAAATTTAAGGTTAAGTTTTAAAGTTCAAGGTTTAAGATAAAGTGTAAGGTTAGCTGTTACGGTTAGGGTTATGAATAAAGTTAAGATTAAGGTTTAAGGTTCAAGGTTAAGGTCAAATTTTAATTACACAGTTAGTCCCTGTGGTTTCCGAAACAGGAGTCTTATAGTTTTATGTGCTTTAGAAATTTATGTTAATCGCACAATTTTTTTTACAGTAGTTTCTTCATGTTAGTCCAATAGTCCAATGAGAGGTGGTCAAGTTATATAAATTATTTTGCATAATATGGAAACATATAATGTCTTTAATTCAATCATATAACTTATTTTGTAAAATATAGGTCCCCTGTAGTACAATTTACTCTAAAAATTATTTTCTTTTTTAATAAAAAAAATAGCCCTAAAGACTAAATCTTTATTGAATATGAAATATTTTGAATAATATAGGGGCCTATTGTGCAATTGATTCAAATATATAACTTATTTTGCAAAGTATAGGGAACCTATAACGCAATTATTACTCTATACTGCTTCATAATCTTTCTAATTATTTCGATTCTTGTATGTTTTTTGTTTTCCTTTAATAATTTACATATGGATGTAACAAAGTGCAATTAATTAAAATTTAGTCCAAAATTTAGGGTTACAGTGTAGTTACTACTTATACAGAGTGCAATTACTCAGAATTTGGGGACCTACACTGCAGTTACAATTTATACTGCTTTATAATCCTTCTTATTATCCCAATTCTTGACATTCTTTACATTTTCCTTTAAAATTTTGGATATGGATTTAACTGAGTAAATTTAATTTTTTTTTGTTATAGGGCCCATGGTTAAGAAGTCATGGTGGATCAATAACGTTTCTATGGTTAGTTGTTTAGTCCCTTGTCTTGCAAAATATTACAATTTGGCCCTTTTTAATGCTCGATTTGAAAGGTTAGTCCTTTTAAATGCTCAACTTGACAATTTAGTCCCTTATTTATGTATATTTTGACTTTTTTATTATATATATATATATATATATATATATATATATATATATATATATGTAAGGTAAAAATGAATTGTTCAAACCAAGAAGCAGGAGCCACATTAGCAAATTATTTGTCATTATTGTGAGCATAGATAGACCACTATTATAGAAAAATCCAGGAAATATAAATATCATAGCCTACTCTAGGAAAGAGCCGGGAAATGTACGTGTAAATTGCCTACTCTATTTAGAAGAGAGTTGGGAAAGATAGTAGTAATAGCCCAATCTATTTAGAGAGAGCCGGGAAAGATAGTAAGGATAGCCCACTATGTTATGGATGTGTACTTATAATATTGGCAACACGAGTATATGCCACAATATGAAATAGTGTTGGGAAAGATATGACATCACTTTAAAAGGGTCGTCTAAAGGTCAAATAAAGTCGTAAAAAACTGTCTTTCTTGTAATGTTAAGGTTAAGGTTTTGGTTAAGAATTATGGTTAAGGTTAAACTTAAGATAAAGGTAAAGGTTACGGTTTAAGATTTAATATTTAAGGTTTAAGGTTTAATTTTAAGTTTTAAGGTTTAAGGTTAAGGTTTGAGATTTAAAGATTAAGGGTTATGGGCTTAGTTTAAAGGTATAAGGGTTAAACTTAAAGTTAAGGTTAAGGTGAAGATTTGGTATTAAGGTTTAAGGTTCAAGTCCTAAGGTTTAAGGGTTAAGTTTAAAGTGGAGGTTAAGGTGAAGATGAACATTAGGGAGAGAGGGAGAGGGAGAGATGGAGAAGGAGAGAGTGAGAGGAGAGAGGGAGAGGGGGAGAGGGAGAGGGAGAGAGATAGAGGGAGAGAGAGAGGTGGAGAGAGAGAGGGAGAGAGGAGAGAGAGGGAGAGAGGGAGAGGAGGAGAGAGAGAGGGGGAGGGAGAGAGAGAGAGAGAGATAGAGATAGGAGAGATAGAGAGAGGGGGGGAGGGGGGGGAGAGGGAGAGGGAGGGAGGGAGGGAGGGAGAGGGAGGGGAGGGACGGAGGGGGGAGAGGGGGGATGGGGAGAGAGAGAGAGAGAGAGAGAGAGAGAGAGAGAGGAGAGAGAGAGAGAGAGAGAGAGAGAGAGAGAGAGAGAGAGAGAGAGAGAGAGAGAGAGAGAGAGGGGGGGGGGGGGAAGGAAGGATGGATGGAGGAGAAAGTGAAAGGGGAGATGGGGAGAGTGAGAGAGAGAGGGGAGAGCGTGAGGGAAAAAGAGAGAGGAGGGGGGGGGGGGGGGGGGGGGGGGGGAGAAAATATACAACCTGAATTCAAACTTTCAACGTGATATCAATCTTTTTAACATTTGGAAAGAGAGCTACCAATGTAGCAAGAAATGACACAAATCCTTTAGAGGTTGGGAGGTCCAACCCTATGGACAAAATCCTCTCTTGTTGACATTCATAGTTCATGGTGATACTAAAAATCGTTGATCCTCCAATTGTACCGTTAAAATTAATAGTAAAGACATTATTTATGGAAGTCACAAGTACAATGAATAAGTGTAGCAATATTATTCATATTGTCCGCAATATCCTTTTTATTAACACAAGTTAACAAGTAGTAACACGTTAGTGATCTTGGGGTACATTCTTAGATGGTATATGTCCTTGACTTTTATAGTTTTCTTACGAAAGAAACCTAGAAGTTTCACTCAAAAAGTTATCCATCAACGGTAAATCTTGACACAATTAAGATTTTGACATGGTATATAAACACAAAGGACAACACTTAGACTTATAACCCCCAATAAATGAGAAGGATTCAAATTATCAGATTTGCAAGTGAACCATTGAAGCATAAATAAACTTGTGAATAGGAACTTCACATGGCTCTTAACCTTGAGGCAATCACGTCTATCACCAAGTAAAAGATAACACCATTTACAATATAAGTACTTACTCTTGTAGGTAATTTCATATGACCAATACTGCCAACTGTAAGTGTAATAACTTCTCGTAGAACTTATAATATATTTTTCCACGATATAATTCTAAAACCAGATTTTGATGTAAGAAATAAGAATTGTATACCATTCTTGTTCTTATTCCATTCAATCATGATGACAAAAACTTTGCGGGTACTCACCGTGTCCATAGTTGAGAATTCATTAATTTTTTTGCCAATTCTCTTTGTCAATTTTATTAATCTATTATGAAAATAATGCAGGTATAAAACTTCTAGCATGTGTTCCCTATTTTTCCAAATAACAAAATCAACCCCTATTATACAAGAAAAAGTTAAAACATGTCTTATTGTATTCTTCCTCTAGAATTGCAAAGTTTCCAAGCAAGAATATATCTTTTGAATTTTCTTGGAATGATGATAAAGAAACAACTCTCGATCCCTAAAAAAGTGCCAATAAATAGTTGTCCAACTATTTGATTCCGACTATCTAAGCTCAAAAGACTTGAATTTCAACGTTCTGAATTCCAACTATCTGAGCTCCAACTAACTACTAACTAGACTCCAACAATCTGGACTTTAATAAACTAGACTCCAACAATCTAGACTCCATTGATTTGAATTGATTACTGAATTATGTTTATAAAATAAATCAACCTGGCCAAGACCCAACTAGGGATGGCAGCGGTTCGGGTTTTAAACCGAAACCGATAGAAACCGAACCGATTAAAAAACCGTTTATGTAACCGTGGTTATAATTATGAGGTTATGGTTTTAAAAATTGTAACCGTGGTTAAAACCGTATGGTTATGGGTTTGTTTTAAAAAAAATCCGAATAAACCGAAAACCGTTTTATTTAATATATAATATATAAGATATAATATATTTATTCTAAATACAATCTGCTCACTTTTAAAATCCAATATTTATATTCTTAAGCAGCCCAAGAGTCCAAGAAAACCAAAAGTCCAAGAAGACCATTACTAACTTTTAACATGTAGTTAGTTTAATTTGAAAAATGAATTAGCTTTTATAAAAACTAATTCTAACAAATGTAATAAAAATATATTGTTACATATCTAAAATTTTATTAATTTACAGAACTATTATATATATATATATATATATATATATATATATATATCTAAAATTATACTTTTATCAATTTATTTTATCATTATTAATTTTATTTTTGGATTATGTAGGCAAAAATATAGCATCGGACTATCTTAAAGCGTGTACGGTTGAAGAAGAAGATATCGTTTGTTAATGAATTCTACACGTAGTATTTTTATGCGATTTTTGTTGAAACTCCATTGCAATTTTTTTTGCTTTAATGTTTTTTGGTGATGAATTGGATTATATGGTTATGTATATCGAATATTTAAGAGTTTTTAGTTATTTTTAATTAATTTTATATGTCCATGCTAAACGGTTCGGTTCGGTTTTTTGCACGGTTTTTTTTACTTTAATCGGTTTCGGTTATGGTTTTAGATTTTCATTCCTAAACGGTTTCGGTTTCGGTTATGGTTTTTTCTAACTTAAACGGTTTCGGTTACGGTTTCTGGGTTTTTTGCGGTTAACCGAACCGTTGCCATCCCTAGACCCAACGCCAAATGTTTGCAAATAATTCTTTGATGATACACAGAAAAAAGGCTTTATTTTTCTAAGATTAGATAAAAAACAGAAAATTCAAAAAAAGAAGAGGATTGTGTACACTTTGAGTAGAAATCATCCATCAATTCAGAGTGCAACCCAGAGGAATCCGCACTCCAAAAATCCAAACCTCTAAATTTCGACATGATCCAGGCATGATAGCGCAATTTGCGAGTCATGGAGAATTTAGCGGTGCTGCACATCAAGATCTGGTTCGTTATGTCTAGAAATTTATGCAGATTTGTGACACTTATATCATCAAAGGCGTTACACATGAACAAATGTACTACGTTATGGTCCAATTCTTCTTGACCGGTAGTGCAAGCGATTGGTATAATTCCCAACTCCCCGATTTAATTCCAGATTGGGATAAACTTCAAGCCAAATTCCTAGACCGATTATATCCAGTTAGTAGACGTTTAAAAGATATGTTGGAGTTTGAACAATTTATGCAAGAAGAAGGGGAAAGTATTGGTGAAGCATGGTTACGTTTTAACGAGAAGAAAGCGAGATGTCCATTCCATGTCTCCTCACCCGAATATCATTTAACCATGTTCTATGGAGGACTTAACATCGAGTCCAAGGCAAAAGCATATATATTAGGAGATGGAAGTTTCGTGTTATTAGATCCTGAGGAAGCTCATACTATTATGGAAAGAGTTCTTGATACCGAGAGAAGTTGGCCGTTAGAATCTGAAAAAGAAGAAGATACGTTAGAATCTCTAAGGATCGAGAAGTTAAACCAACAACTCAAGGAATTACAAGAGCGGGCACGTTCAATAGCTCAGGTAAATCTAGTAGACACTTTACCTTCAATGTCAATTTTTTTGTCAAGGTCCCTGCAATAATTCGGTGATGGGTATATACCCACTGTTTTTCAAGGTCGTTTTTTTTCTTGTAAAGGTCCATGCCATGTCCATGTTAGTAATGAACGTATACGCAGCTAGTATGCTTTCTTTCATAAAAACAATTCCATCAATTAGACCAACAAAATACAATTGGGTATATACCATACAGATGGTCGCATATATACCTATACAGATTCACACTCGTACCCATTACCTAGATGGTTGGTACATAACCATTTCCGTACAGACGGTTGGGTACATACCCCTACAGAACCATACTTATACACTTACAAACGGTTGGGTACGTACACATACATATTTGTACACATACACATACATATATAAACCTATACAAATCTATACCCATACAGATATGATCTATACTCACATAGATCTATATCCATACCTATATAGATCTATGCCCACTAAATACATCCAAAAACCTAGTAACAAAAACAAAAATTGAAGATTTGATGAATTCTTACCTAGAACAATGATTTCTTAGACATAGAAATGGATTCTCTCTTTCTTTGATGAGTTTTTCCACCAAAAGTTTCTTTTTTGATTTTGTTTTGATGGGGTGAGGTTTTGTTGCATATAAAATAAATAGGATGGATAAAAAGGAAGAAAGAATAGAGGCGAGGTGTGCAATGTAAGAATGAAAAATAGAGAGAGAGAGAGAGAGAGAGAGAGAGAGAGAGAGAGAGAGAGAGAGAGAGAGAGAGAGAGAGAGAGAGAGAGAGAGAGAGAGAGAGAGAGAGAGAGAGAGAGAGGAGGAGGGGGGGGGAGGGAGGGAGGGAGGGAGGGAGGGAGAGAGAGAGAGAGAGAGAGAGAGAGAGAGAGAGAGAGAGAGAGAGAGAGAGAGAGAGAGAGAGAGAGAGAGAGAGAGAGAGAGAGATTGTTTATGTTGGAAAAGAAGAAAATCAAACTAAAAAAGAATAGGTAGATTTATAGTAAATAAAAGAATTTATTTGGTCTTTTTTTCTCTCCTATTACTTTCTAACAAGTGAAACTAACTAAATTTAACTAGAGGTCTTATAACATAACCCCCACCTCATCCTGGCAATCATATTGGTCCTACCGGTCCCATCGGACCGGCCAGTTCCAGAACCAGACCGAACCATTGCTACAATTTCGCTTCGAACCGGTTTGTACCGTTATGGTTTGGGACGGCCCGGTTTTTTTTTATAAAGAGTAATAACCGGTCCGGACCGGACCGATAAGCATGTATAAGTATTTTTTTTTATTCATTTATTGTATTACATCAAACCCGTCACGCCTTTAACTCCCCATTATCTCTCGTCTTTACTCCCCATTTACCAAACCCACCGCCCCAATTCATGCATACCTTATCCCATGTTTAATCTAGTTTCTTCTAAAAAAAATTCAGTACCCTATGTTTCTTGTTTTGTAAATTATGATGGTGGTGGCGTGTTCTAGCATATCTCGTCTTAACTACTCTTCTTTCTTTTGAAAGTTGTACACTAATCTATGGTTCTGTTTCTGAAAATTTTGATGGTGGTAGTGTGATCTATCATTTGTCTATGGGTTAGTACTTCGTAGTTATTGATTATATTTACTTTACTATCACTATTTTGGATTTTTTGATGAACGAATGTATTCTGTTTTATCAGGAATATGATTTCTGAATTATAGGAATCTTTGTCATGCTTTGAGTTTGGGTTTTAATCAAGTAAGCCTTCATTTCATTCAATTTTTTTTTTTGAAGATTTCTAATTTTAATATATTATTTTTATGTTTTCATGTGAATTGTTTGGGGATTTGATAAAGACAACATCATCTTGAGTAATTTGTGACGGTTTAAGCAATGATTAAGTGGCTAAGTTGAGGACTATTATCCCTTATTTATTCTAAATTGCGCTTTCATGGTCTATGGAGTATTTGAATTTGATGTTTTACTTTGTGTTTAACATTTAGTTGGTGGTTTTAGTCCCTATACTTTTTGAAATTCAGTATGTTTGATGGCTTGAGATTATGGGAATTATTGTGTTTAATGTAATTGATAGATTAAGTCCCTATAATTTTATAAAAAAGAGTTAAAGTGATTTGTATTTTGCAAAAAAACCATTCCTTTATGCAATATTGTTAAGTTTTTGGCTCTATTGTTTTTGAAATTAAGGATGTTTGATGTGTTCTAATCCTGTGAATTAGTGTGAGTGATGGAATTGATGAACTTAGTCCCTATTATTTTCGAAAATGAGCAAAAGTGATTTGAAAGGGAAATTTGATTTTTCCAAAAAAACCCATTATATTATGCAATATTGTTTATTTTTTTTAGTTATACTGTTTTCAAAAAAGAGGATGTTTGATGTATTTTGATCATATGAGTTATGGTTTTTGATGGAATTTATGGATTTAGTCCCTAAAATTTTCAAAAATGATCTAAAGTGATTCAAAAATTTAATTTTGGATTCTCCAAAAAAAAAAAAAACCACTCCTTTATGCAATATTGTTGAGTTTTTGGCTCTATATTTTCAAATAGAGGATGTTTGATGTGTTTTGATCATGTGAAGTATTGTGAGTAGGGGTGGAAATCGGCCGGATCGGATCGGAAAATGTAATGTTCGGAAATTTCCAATTTTTTTTCGGAAGAGCAAAATCTGATCCAATTCCAATCCAAAAAAAATCGGAATTCAAAATTTCGTTCCAATTTCGGAACACCCGGAAATTTTCGGAATTTCGGAAGTTTTGGAACTTCTCTTTTATTTATTTTTAAGATACAAAAATAAAAAAGAATATCATTTTTTGCAAAAGTGAAAAGACAAGGCTTGTACTCCTTTACCATGCATTGAGTTAGCAACTATCATTTTATTCCAAGCAATTGTATCCTTTCTTTTTTATTAAAACGAAAACTTTACAAGATTTACCCAAATCACCACATTTCGCATACATGAACATCGAAGAAGTAAGGGCGGTTATGTCTTCCAAGAATAAATTCCTAAAAACATACCCGTGAATCTCTTTTCCACCCTTTAAACTTTAAATTCGTACAAGCGGGTAGAAGATTTAAAAAAAAAAAAGTGAAAAGACAAGTTTTGATTTTAGTCCATATCACTAGTGGCACCCTTACCTTTTCTGCTGATGGAGTGGAATGCTGATGGCGTGGAATGATGATGGCGTCATTGTGTGTGATAATATGTGTCTTATATAAGAAGGGGTCGCCGCCGATAGAGTTTTTTGTATGGGCCCAAAAAAACTTGGGGTTTAGGTTTACCTAGGGTTATAGTTATCTATTTTAAAATTTACATATATATATATTATATATTAATATATATAAATATTTCATAATATAAATATTATTTAAGAAAATATTCGGAAAAATAATTGAAAAAAACCGGAAAAAAACCGGAAATAGAAATCGGATCGGATTTCGGAAATTCCAAATTTTCAAGATGTAATTCCAATTCCAATCCAAAAAATGTCGGAAAAATCGGAATTCGGAAATTCGGAAATCGGAAGGTAAAAAAACAATTCCAAATACGGAATTTTCGGATCGGAATCGGTCGGAAATCGGAAATTTCCGTTCCAATTCCACCCCTAATTGTGAGTGATGGAATTGATGGGCGTAGTCCCTTTATTTTTAAAAATGAGCAAAAGTGATTCGAAATGAGTTAAAACTTTTAGAATTTTGCAAAAAAAAAACCCTTCTTTATGCAAAAATGATGAAAATAATTCAATCAAAAAAAATTTGTTGCCAAAATGCCCCCAAAGTTTTCGAAAATGGATATTTTAGACCAAAAGTAACTGAAATAAGCCTTAAAAGATACTAAAAGGATGATTTAAAATCTGAAAAAAGGCAAAATGGTCCCTGAACTTTTACAAAATGATGTTTTTGTACTTAATTTTTCGAAAATATTTTATGGGGTATAATATTCTGATTTGTGAAAGAGGAAGGTTTTCTTTTAATATTTCTGATATGGTTTATGGTATATGATATCGTTGGTATTGAATTGTCTAGTCCAACCTTCCCCAACCTTCTGCTATGTAGTATTAATTAGTATGGATACTTGTCAAGTAAAGATCTTTTTACATTTACGTTTTGTAAGAAACAAAAAGTTCATTCTGATGCAAAGCTTTTAAGCATATGGATACTTGTCACATCTCAACTACATCCAACCACTAACCATTCTTTTTGCCTATATATGTTGTGGCCCATTACTTAATATTCCATCTTGCAAAATTCTTAAGCTGAATTTTTTTTACGTATCTTCTTTTGTATCATTTTCATTTGTCTACTTCAACAAACTCAAGCATATCTTGGTTTGATAAGCTAATCCTCTACATAACACAACCGATATGCTATTATCCAAATTCATGTTGTATCATTTATTCATTTCACGATACCTATATAAAAGGTACGTAGACAACCTGAATTCCATGGGTACAGTCACCCCTCTCCCACAAATTTATTCATTCTTATAATTTACAGTTCATTCTTATGGTAAAATGTTATCGTAATAATTTATTTCTTAGCTAAATTATATTTGTAATTAGTTATTTAATTATCCTTTGTAATTTATTTTATCGGTAAATGTAATTAGTCGTGCAATTTAAAATTTTATCAAACTAGTAGTTTAGTAACCAATTTAAAGAAAGCAAGGTTTTAAGAATTTCTCTATTATGAAAATTTTCCACAAATCCCAATCCAATACAAAAAAAATATTGACAAAACATGTTTTATAAAAAAAACCGTTTAACTTGATTAAAAAAGCCCGTTTAACTTGATTAAAAAAACTAGTTTTCCAAAAGAAAGAGGATCGGAATAGATCTGGTAAAACCGGTTCTTATACCCAGATCGGTTCTCCATAAATGCAAAAAAAAATACGGATCGACCGGACCGATAAAGAGGGAACTGATGGACCGAAACGGTCTGGTAAAGAATTGAACAATTAAAAACCGGTTCAGACCGACCATTATTAAGGTCTAACTAAGTTATTTACCGATGTTGGGGAGGGCGGGGTCGTGTTCTAAATTGAGTGGATTATCACGGCTGGGTTGTTGATCACAAAATCAGTGTTGGTCTTTATCTCTTTTAATGGTTGTGCAACAAATCAACATAAGGGAAAGGCTTGGGCCCTCGGCCAGGGATTTATTTCATATTTGCAGTAAGCCATCCGCATGAAATATCATTGGAGCCCACTAAACTTTGGGTCACATCTATTTTCTTAATTTCCTTAAAGTCAATGGCGAACCTATGTATATTTTTTTCTTCTTTTTGACAATAAACCTATGTGTAAATATTACTAGTTTAAGCCCACCTAATTTCATGAAGTAAGCCACTAAATAAACCATTAAAAATAAAGGGTATTGTTCAAAAAAATAAAAAAAATAAAGGGTCAATTACCCAAAAGATTTTGAGAAGCATCTTAATGCTATAGAGGAACCAAGTGATTTCTCTCTCCTACTTAAAGGTCTCAAAATTGACAAATGTCATTACTACACTTCTAGTGCATATGAGACAAAAAAATAGATTCCTTGCTTTCCTCCATTACCATTACTCTCTCTTCTCCATTACCATTAATCTCTCTACTCCTTGATAATTTTTTCTCTCCTCCTTCATTAACTATCAATAATTTCCAGCTCCGACCACCGACCACCGACCACCGACCACCGTCGGAAAAAGTTCTGAGCATAAAGTACTGAGCATGGAAAAAGTTCTGAGCATCAAAACAATGTGCTGAGTAGTCGAATTTTTTTGTTGAGTCACTTTACTGAGTATGCTCGTTTGCTCAGTAACTTTACTGGGCATGCTCGTATGCTCAGTAACTTTACATACACAAAATTAATTACACCAATTACATATCAGTAGATAATTTTAGAGCATTATTTATTAATCCTTTCTTATAATATACATTAAGTAATCTTTCATATCAGTAAATAATTTCCTTGATTAAGATTTCAAGTAAGGAAAGAAAAATTAAAACTGTATTGAGCAGATCTGCTGAGTACACGACACCAAAAAAAAAAGAAAAAAAAATTAAAAACAAGTATGATAACTTGCTGAGTAAGATAGAAAGGAAAACGAAAAATAATTAAAAACAGCTCCTTCTTCATGGATCTGCTGGAAGCCATGAGCTCTAGGCTTGCCTGCACTCCCATCCTTAAAACAACGCCCGTTCTATAACCATCCTTATGCAACTCGTTCGATACAGAGCTCGTTCATCCATGGCCACGGAAACGAAAATAGGAGATCTGCGAGCTTCTCTTATCACTCGCCGGAGGAGCTGTCTACAAAAGATCTACTTCGAGCTTCACCGGAGAATCTTCACAAAAACGAGATGTGATCTAAATCACTCAAAAAAGAGCTACGAACTGCTTCGTCTTCACTGTTATATTCGAGCCATGGCTGCCAGAGATTCGAGCTTCGTCCATTTCCACAACACAAACTCCGACGGATCTTTGTAGCAGCACCACGCCGGCAAGCTCAAGTCACCATCAAACATGGCAGCTCGAACAAGAAGGAGCCCAGGTCACCATCCGAAGCATTGCTTGGACTAGATCTTGGTGGGTCCTGGGGTGTTATAAAATAAAGTGCAAAATAGAGGAACCACTTAACCGCAAGTGTACGGTTGTCCCAAGTAATATATGATAATCAAGTTCGTTCTCAGGGACGGATTAGGTTCAACCCAAATATTAATCAGATAGTAGAGATAATTGCTAAACAGAAAATAAAAGATAATAATTTTTGTTTGGTTTTTGTAAGATAAAAGCTGCAAATAAAGTAAAGACTAAATTAACTAAACAGAAAAGAAATAAATCAAATAACGACTAACTTCAGATAAGGAAGATACTTGATCCTCGCAAAAGAATCCACTTAATCAATGTAATCTATGCTATGTTTAAGGGCAGAATTGGAATTATAATATTAGTCGGGACTCTAATATCTCCTAGCCCCCTGTCGGGTGGACTTAGGAGCTATCCTAAAGTATCATAAACACCTGCATGGTCGAATATGGCTCTTCGGATGATATGATTTTACCTCTTTGGCTATGTAACTAGTTAAGCCTGTCGGTCAATAACGGACATTACACGGGTATTACCTAGATCTGTATTCAAACCCCCCTGTCGGATGATCACTTCGCCACTAAAGTGAATAGCCCAAATACTAAAAGCTAATTCTAGTTGTTCCTAAAAGAATTAGTAATAAAAACAAAGTAATATCCAATACCTAAAACTCAATCCTATTTAAATCTAACAATCCCAAATTCAAAACATAGATTTATTAATTAAGGTTCATCCCTTTTATGCGATTCTCAAGTATAAAGAAATTTAGCTCATGATGAAATTAAAAACTAACATAAAAGAAAAGGAATTCATGTTCAAATACAAAAGATAAACGAAAAACCTAAAGGGTAGAATGACTATTGTTGGAAGAACAGGATTCCTCCAGCTTTTAGCTTCTTCTCTCCTTCGTGCTCTGACTTGAAAACCTTAAGCCTCTTGTGTAATTCTCTGAAGTGTGTGAAAGTAGGAGGTTAAGGGGTGTATTTATAGGTGTTGGAGGAACCTAGGTCGAATTTTGCTTGGAGTGGAAGACAAGTCAAGGACTCTCAAATTCGTAGCTCTAAAAGATAAGATTCTGCTGATTTGATTTGGTCATATCTTTTTCAATACTTATCCGTTTGAGAAGTTCCAATATATGAAACTGCTTGTCTTGGAAAGTTCTTTCTATTGGTGCAGACCATTCGTCCAGAATCCATGCCAATATTTTATTATGATTTAATCTCTAAAACGTGGCTGGATTTTCAGATTTCAAAAGTCAGCTTTATCTTTTCCTCCTTTGAATA
Organism: Nemophila menziesii; assembly: GCA_029959085.1. NCBI lineage: Eukaryota > Viridiplantae > Streptophyta > Magnoliopsida > Boraginales > Hydrophyllaceae > Nemophila > Nemophila menziesii. The sequence continues at coordinate 23,265,559 of JARWIR010000008.1, forward strand.
AATCTTTCCTAAATCTTCTTATTTATGTAAATCTTATTTCCTTTCATCTTTATCTTGACTTGGTCTCTAAGTAATTACCATTTATCTCTTAAAAGCTTCACATTAAATAAATAATTAAACCGCATATGCTTAAAAAGAATAAATCAATAAATCAAGAAATCGAAATAGGAAAGTGTACTCTAAAAATAGAAACTCGACTCAAAATCATTTCCCTAACATTCTAAAATACACTAAGACTTTATTCTCACCTCTTCTCCTTGGATTGGTCTTTCATGAAATTCAAGAACCAATACATTAAAAACAGTCAAATTTACGCACAAAAGCTCAGATTCTGCAAATAGTTAATTTCCAAGGGGAGAAAGTGCAATATGATCAAATAAGCATAAAAGTCTATTAAATAAGTCATTTATTCACCTAAAAGGATGTCTCCAAGGGGCTAATAATTAGAACAAATCGGGAGACATCAGATCTCCATGGCTTGGAACCACTAGAGAGATGCGAGCATTTTTGAGAAACTGTTAATCGTGATTTTTAGGGGAAAAAGAGAAAAAAGAGGAGAGAAGAAATAGGATAAGATTATATGGTTTTAATATAAATTCTGATAAAAAAGTAGTATATATAGGGAATAAAAAACAAAAGAGTGTAAAAAGGTAATTGTATTTTTTACCTATAGTATTAATTTTTTAGTGTGACCTTTAGTAAGAAGAGTGAATTCACCCAGTCTTGTTGGGTGTTGGGGTGGTGTCTTCAAGACCTCTTAGGTAATAATCTCAAAAATAAATGAGTAATTCAAAATGCTTACATTTTTTTGAGTTGAGCAACTATATAATATTCATTTTTTAATTTTTAAATAGTAAGAACGTGTATCACCCTAAGGTAATATTCTTTTCTGAAACAAAAAATATGTCTGCTTATGTGAATCAACTGATTATTATTAAATTTATGAAAAATAATATTATCCTATGCGCTGATGTTCTCTGATGTTATATGCTGTCTCACATTTTGTGTAAAGTTGTTGTCCGAATTTTCTTTAGCATGCAAGAAGATCGTTGGACTCAGGTTTATTCTGCTTTCAATATCAATATATATCAAATTGATTTGGGTTTCCTTTTAACAAGCGGAGATAGTTATATTATTAATGCTAAAATGACGTGGGTTATTAGCATTTGGGTCTCTTTGATCCTCTTTGAATCTCGTGTGAAGCTCGATTTGTGTTCAACATGTTTTTTTTATTGAAGGTTCCTTGCTCCTTATACAGTATTTTGTTTCTTCTACCTATATGGCCTGGAAACTATTTGATTGATATAATTTTCTCGATTAAGTTTTGTAGTCTTAATTCTAGCTGGGATGTTCACATATTTTTTTATACTAATCTATAAGATCTTTATGGGACAAATTAAAAATTTCAAGCTCATTAAGGGGGTGAATATGACGGATTATTTCTTCAGATGGTGTTTTAAACACATGCAAAGGGTATTTTGTGAGTATTTCGCTTCTATCGATCACGTCTTACCTTGTGGGAACTATGGGTGCAATGGATTATACTCCGATCATAACATGTAGATGATTCATCCCTTTCACGGTGAACTATCTGGAAGTCAATTTTCTCCTTACTATATCAAAGACTAATGCGACATTGAATACATTTTCGCAGTTTTCTTTTATTATGGAATAAGTTGGAAACTCTCTATATTGATCACGTCTATTAATATCAATTTTATGGATTTCTCATCTGAGACAACAGATAAGTTTCCTCTATGGTCTTAATATTTATTTGAGAATGTTTCGTACCAAATTTTAACAGGTGTTTGGGTAATTAATTGGATATTCTTTTATCCTGAGGGTGTACTTTACCTATTTAAACGCAAAAGGTACAATTGGAGATTCTTAATAATCAAACTAAATGGTAACCTAAATGATATGACTAAAGTCACGTTAAAGAGGAAGTCGGCTCCGGTGAGCGACCATCAAAGATGAAGAAAATCTATCTAAGTCATATGGATGATCTTGGGAAAAGAACTTTCGAGACAATAACGTTTCTTGATGAACTTCTTGTGAGCTATGGGGAAATAAAAAACCAATTTGTTGAGTATGAATATTTGGATGTTTGTGATCCAAATGAGATTGTGGATATCAAAATGGTAAAAAGGAGTTACTATTAGTGTAGCGTGCTTGAGTGTGAGGGCCATCTTAGAGGCGATGAAACGCCCGATTATGATATGGGTAACGATGCGAGTACCCGGGCCTTGCCCGTGAAGGAAAACATCGGTCTAATTCGAATTGAGGGTAGCGGCCAACCCGGTATTAAAGCGGCCGGAACCGATAGATAATCTTATGATATGGAATTGTGAGGGAGTAAGAGCCCGTGACAAGAAAGATGTTAAAGTCCCTCAATTCGAAGTTTAACGTGTCGTTTTGTTTGTTGGAATCTATAATCAAAAGTAATGATTTGAGATCATGTAGATTTTTGAGTCCTTTCGCTGATAAATTCGTGGTGAACCCACGAGGAAGAGCCCATAGGTCCGGGGGAATCACGTTAGCATGGAAGGACAATTTCAAAGTTAATATAATCGTTTCGTACTCTAATTATATTATTTGTGATATAGCCGAATCAAAATCACCACCTTGGTACCTTATCGTTATTCATGCGCCTAATTACCAAAGTAAAAGAGAAGAAATCTTTGATGAAATTTCTAAATGGAAAGAAAATAATGGGGGACTCGTTCTTGTTGTTGGATATTTTAATGAAATATCAAAATCCTCAAAAAAGCAAGGTAAAATTTTCCCGAATTTAGAGAGAATGTTATGTTTCAATGACTTCATCAATAAGAATTTTTTTATCGATATACCGACTAAAGGTTGTCACTTCACATGGACTAATATGCAAAAGGGAGAAGAAAATGTAAAAGAAAGGCTTGACAGAGGGTTAGCCTCGGACTCTTGGTATAGCCGTTTTCCTGACACGTTAATTAAACTTCTGCTAGCAATCGGTTCGGATCAATCGCCACTTATTATTCAAAGATATTTTAATGCCAGTAATAACGCGAAATACTTTATATTTGAATTTCGATGGTTAGATAGTCTACAATGTAGAGATGTGGTTGAATCTGCATGGAATGAAAGTAGGAATGTGGATAATATTCAAAATTTCATCAATAAAAAAGACGCCACATGTCTTCCTTTGACGGGATGGAGCCGAGACACGTTTTGCAATAGCCGAAAACTCTTAGAAAAATACCAAAATATATTGGATAAAATTCAAGATGAGGAAGCAAATGAAGTAAATCTAAGGTGAAAATAAAAGAAGAAATGGAGATCCTGTGGAGACAAGAAGAAGCTTTTTGGGTCGACAAGGCATGTGATATATGGATTAAAAAAGGTGACAAAAATACAATTTTTTTCGCACGTACTTCTGTGAGATGAAATATAAATCGTATTACGAACTTGAAAAATGAAAATGGAGATTGGTGTGATAAACCGGGTAATATAAAAAACGTCATTAAAGAGTAATTTCACAATCTATCTGGAGAAAGTGCTACTGGTGAAATTGAGGAGGTCGCTATGCATACTCCACACATAATCGATGAGGAAACAAATAACGCGCTTGTTAAAATTCCGAATATGGAAGAAATTAAGGTGACAGTTTTCTCAATGTTTGGTTCTAAAGCACCAAGGCCGGACGACCTTCCAGGTATCTTCTACCATGAATTTTGGGAGGTCATAAAAATGACATTTTAATATGGTGACCGATTTTTTCAAATTTAATACACCACTGGAGAGGATTAATTTCGCTCATCACCTTAATTCCAAAAGGTAATTCACAAGAGTCAGTTACTGACTACAGGAAAATATCGTGTGTTAATTTCAGCTATAAGATTATTGCTAAGATATTGGCGATAAGGTTACATCCGATAATGAACGATATCATCTCACCCACTCAGTTAGCTTTTACTAATGGTAGAAGCATACAAGACAATATTCTAATAGCTCAAGAAGTGACTTTTTTTCTTAAAACATAAAATGAGATCAAATAAGCATTATGCAGCTGCAAAGATCGTTATGGAAAAACCTTATGATCAAGTTAATTGGAAATTCCTTATGGAGATTCTGCAAAAACTACGAACGATCGATCAATAGATATATTAGGTATCAAATATGAAACGACTAAGTAGGTCGTCTCGACAACGATAACAATTAACAATTAATGGATAGACGACGAAGTAGGTCATGCTATCTTAATTATATAATTAATCATATCATAACGAAATAATATAATTAATCCAATAATAACGAGACAGTATAATTCAGATAAATAATGACACATAGATTCCAAAATTATCGAATTAAATATATTACTGCATATTTTACAATAGGATCATAAATAAACATATTAAACATTATTTAAATCCCTAACCCGTAAAAAAGACTATTTTCATCTGGGATCATTCTCCTGAATTACGGTTATTGCAATTGATAATCTAATCTCCCAGATTTATTTTCCTTCTCTAATTTTCCCATCCTTTCCTGTTTAATATCCCGAGTATGGGATATTCTTCTTTATTCTTCTAGTTTAATATTATGAACTCATAAGGTATTCTATAGGTTCTAATACTTAATAAAAGGTTTGGATGGATTGATTTTCTTTTTTGGATATGTCGTCTTATTTATGATTGGAAAGAGGTGACAAGTATTTACAGAATGAAAAGTGTCTATTAAAGAAAATGACATTCATTCTATATGCCCGTTTGGAAATGTTTTTTTTAGAGAAACACTTAAAAGTGCTTCTAGTATTTTAAGATTTTTTTTTTTTGATTTTGAAAAACACTTTTATGAGAAGCACCTATTTAGGTGCTTCTTAAAAAAAGCACTTAAAATAATTTTAGATTTCAATTTTTTTTTTAATAATTTTAAATTTTGAATTTTATTCTAAAATCGCATTTTTACTCTAAAAATGGACTTCCAAAGTGGCCCTAATATCTATATGGCCACCTATCCTTTTTTACTCCTCCCCTTTAAGTCTTAGTAGTTAAGAAACCATCAACCAGTTGGAATTAGCTTATTAGGTGGGGCCTTGTCATCCAATCTAGTGGTGTAGGTCCGAACCGAGTCAATGACTATGTAACAAAAAATAATCATTATTTACTTTGCAATTATAAGATAAATGCTATTTTACTAAGTGGATATATAACGTATGCTAAATAATGAAGATGAAAATATAATATTGTGCCTTTTTCAGTTTCCTGAATAGGCCGATACCCCAATTTACTTGTAATGGCCTTAAGTAAAAATAGGACAATTTTTTTTTTGTTACAAATGAGGCTAAAATACCGGGAAGCAAGCTTCCTTACAAGTTATTGATCAACTAGTATTATTCTAGGAGTAGCCCAACCATAACGGTCCCGGGCTAACAACCTCCAAAGTCCATCTGGTGGGTCCACAAACAATGTTGGTGATGTCTCCTTAATTGTTCTTATTTTCGACCCTTAGGAGACATCATTTTTGGTGTTTATTCAATCAATTTGATAGACTTTTGGACTAAATATGCAATAATATGACTTTCCTCTTTTATTTCTAGCATTTTTAATTTATTAAGCTTTTGCGCGTAATATTGGTATTTTTAGTGTAAAGTTTACAGGTTTTAGATGTTAGCTAGAAGAGGAATCCGAGGAAAAAGTCAAAGATCACGAGATAGAGTCAAGACTTGAAGATAAATCCTGAAGATATTATTTTTAGAGCTGAAAATCCATTTTCCAGGGCATATATTGCTGATTTCGAGGTGCTTAAGCGATTATTTAGCCGCTTACCTTTGAAGGGAAAACATTCCTTATCGAGTTACGGAACTTTAGCAACTGGAATGAGGTCAATCGGAGTCATAAGGCATCTGGAAAAGCCGTTTTAGTGAAGGCATATCAGCAGTTACGGGATTTTGGGCTAAGTTAGTGGACTTGGGCCTTTTATATTTCATTTAATTAAAAGCCTAGGTCCAAGTCCGAATTTGCACTTATAAAAGGAGGTCTGAACTTCTATTTTTTACACAATTCACATTCTGCAAGATTAAAACACCAGAGAGAAGCAACAGAAGGAAGAAAGAAGAAGCTACAAGAGCTGGAGAGGGTCTATATCTCCGTTCGTAGTCATTCCTATTCCAGAAATTAGGTTCTTTTATCTTTTAATTTTGTAATCAATATGAATTCCTTTACATTTAATTTAGTTTTTCTTTTTAATATGAGCTAAGCTTTTCATAGTGCTTGAGAACAATTAATGGGTGAATCCCAATTGTATTGAATAACGAATGTTGAATTTGGGTTTCTGTTAAATTAAACTAGATTGTGTCTTTTACTCTTTTCGATAAATTGAGAATATTTACTGTTTTTAGCGTCATGAACTAGGAACAGGTGTTAGTGTTTAGGCTATTCCAATTAGTGGCGATTGGATCATCCTGACGGAGGGTTTAAATATTCAATCTAGGATAGAAGCTATTGATTCTGACGAACTTAGCTAATCCTAGGGCCAATGAGGTAATAAAGCTTAATCATCCAAAAGTGGATCATATTTACCCTGACGGGACTAGTGACACTCTAGGATCGCTTTATAGTCCACCCTGACGGGGGTATAAGGAATTTAGAATCCCGACCATTGTAATTGACCAATTTAGCCCTTAAACAACATAAGTTAGGAAATAAGATTGGGAGGATCCTTGCGTTCTCAAGTGCTACTTCTCATATTGCGTTTTACATCATTTTACTTGCGTCTTAGCTTTTATTTGCATTTTTATAAGTTGTCTTTCATTCAGTAGCTTTAATACAAAACTAAACAAACATATTATCTTTATTTGCTTTCAAAAGTGCATCAATCATTAATAGATAAGCATTGTAGTCAACCATCCCGTCCTTGGAACGAATCTGTTTTATCAGTTATACTACTTGGGACAACCGTACACTTGCGGTTGTGGTTCGATTATTATTTGCATTTATTTAGAACACACAAAGGACCACCAAGTTTTTGGCGCCGCTGCCGGGGACGGTAGCGGGTGACCACGGTGTTTATCCTTTAGTGATAGTGCATTTATTTTATTTTATCAGTTTTACGCTTTTTGCTTGTTTATCTTTCTCAGGTTTTTAGGTTTGGTGTATGCGAAGAAGGCTATTCAAGGATTTAGAGCCAACACCTCCGATCCTTAGTAATCCAGAATCGTTGATCAGACTTGCTAACAGGAGAAAAAGAGAACGAGAAGCTTTAGAGGTAGAAGAATTAAGTAACAGAATGGAAGAGATAAATCTTCAAGATCAACAAAATAATCAACCAGGTCAACAAGGCGCAAATGGCCAACCTTTGGCTCCAGGCGCTATTCCTCCAATTCCACCATTGAATCCTAATCCTCAAGTTCAAATAGTGATGAATCAAGATCCGTGGTTTACTAATGGCCCACCAGAAGTTCCATTCCGTGCTCCTGCTATAGGAGTAGGTGCTCCAGATATTGATGTTCCACGATTCCGTCCTGATTCGGGTATGTTAGCTCAATTCCAAAATTTTGGGAATTTTCGTGGTAGACCATCAGAAAATCCTCTTAGAGCAGTACAGAAGTTTAAGCAGATATGTGATTCTTATATCACACAAGGAGTTTCAAGAGAACAGATGTATTTTGCTGCGTTTAAATTTTTTGTTATTGATGGAGCGAGTGAATGGCACGATACACAAGATCCTACGAAGATAACCAACTGGGACCAATTAGAGACTGCTTTCTTTGACAGGTATTACCCAAGTAACATGAGATTAGATGCTGAATTAGAATTGACGCATTTCCGTCAAGAATATGATGAAACTGTGGGTAAGAGTTGGACAAGATTCCAGATGTGTTTACGTAGAGTTCCTACTCATGGCTTTTCAGAACAACAACAACTAAAAATCTTTTACAGAGGCCTTGATGGGACTTCGAGAGAGAAATTGGATACGCTATGTGGTGCAGGTTTTCTTCAAGTTCAACCCGCTCATGCTAAAATCATTTTAGAGAGAACAGTCAAGAATGAAGTGGGATGGAATTCAGTAAGAACACCGGTTAAAGGAGTGAATAATGTTGATATGGAAGAAAAATTTGCTACGCTTGAGAATAAGATTCAGAATACTATAGAGCAACAATTGAAGCAGCTTACTTTAGCTGTAAAAGAAGGATTTTTGGGTAAGAAGGTAGCTGTGCATGCTGCACAAGAGGTTTATATGTGTTCGATTTGTAGGGTAGATGATCATGATGAGGAAAGTTCTCCGAATAATCAAGAGTCTGTGATGTTTATGTCCAATAGAGGTAACTTCAATTCAAGTGGCAATGGATATCAGCCTAACAGAAACCATCCTGGGTTTCAATATTCAAATCCTAATGGGGCAGCTAATCCTACATATGCGTATCAGCCGCGTCCCCAAGGTAACAACTATAATCCAAGACCACACAACAATTATCAAGGAGGACAAAATCAAGGTAATTATGTACAAAGACAAGCTCCTTAGAATACTTATGATGAAAATTTGAACCAGAAAGCCTTACCTGCCCATCCACAAGAAGGAGTAGTTACCCTTCAGAAAACAGTTGAAAGTTTAATTGCTCTTCAAACACAAGCTATGGAACGTCAAAATGCAGCCGAAGCAAATATGAAGTTGTTCCAGAATCAGCTAAGTCAAATTAATAAACAACTGAATCAACGTCCACAAGGACAACTTCCTAGCGATACTGAGAATCCAATACAACGTGAAGATTGCAAAGCCGTTACATTACGAAGTGGTAAGAACCTTCCTCCACCGCCTTTTCCCGTTATGAAAGAGAAAGAAGTTCCAAGAAAAAAAAAGGAAGTGGGTGAGAAAGAGAAAGAGAATGAGAAAGATAGTGAGGTTGAAGAAATAGAAAGACCAAGAGAAGTTCCGAAAAAGAAAGATGATATTGTGATCAATCTCCCTCCACCACAGTTTCCATCTCGAGTTCAGAAAAAGGGTGATTTGGGTGATTTTCAGAAATTCTTTAATAGAGTGAAGGGTCTAAGTATTAATATTCCGTTACTAGAGGCTATTCGAGATATTCCCAAGTATACGAAGTTTTTGAAGAGGGCCCTCACTAACAAAAGGCCTTATTGTGATAATGAGATGATTGGTCTTCCTGAAGAGTGTAGCGCGATTTGTCAGAGTAAATTACCTCCAAAGTTAGTTGATCCGGGGAGTTTCACGATTCCGATATCGATTGGAGAAGAATGGAAAGGAAAAGCGTTGTGTGATTTGGGGGCAAGCATCAATTTGATGCCCAAGTCAATCTTTGATAAGCTTAAAATTGGAGACGCAAGACCCACTTCTATGGTCTTGCAAATGGCGGACAGGTCTCTTGCACATCCTGAAGGCCGAATTGAAGATGTCCTTGTTAAGGCAGGTACACTTATACTTCCTGTTGATTTCGTAATACTTGAGTACGATGCAGATAGAAATGTCCCCATTAATTCTTTAGACCATTCCTAGCTACAGGACGTACATTAATCGATGTAGAGAATGGCGAATTAACGATGAGGATACAAGACGAGGAAGTCAAATTCAATGTATTTCGAGCTATGAAATTCCCAGATTCTCAGGAAGATTGCTTCAGAATGGATGTAGTAGAGCAAGCATCGCAAGAGGTATTTAATTGTTTAAATTTTGATGATATCTTGCAGGCTGCTTTGACAATAGATTCACCTGAGATGATGGAAGAGCTTACCGAAACAGTGGCAGCTCTCAGTTCTGAAAATCCGAAGTATAGGCGTCTTGCCTATGAACCTGTGAGAGAACCGGGGGAGATTATTCCTAAAAAGAAGCCTTCAATTGAATCTCCTCCGGAATTGGAAGAAAAACCATTGCCAGCACACTTGAGGTATGCATATTTGGGTACTAATGAAACTCTACCTGTTATTGTTTCAGCTAATTTAACAGGTCCTCAAGAAGATAAACTGTTGCGTGTGTTAAGAGCCAACAAAGAAGCAATAGGTTGGACAATTGCTGACATCAAAGGCATTAGTCCATCCTATTGTCAACACAAAATCATACTTGAAGATGTTAATGCACGCTTAGTTGAAGGTCAAAGAATATTAATGCCCACTATGAAGAATGTAGTGAAGAAAGAGGTGATCAAGCTTTTAGATGCGGGAATTATTTATCCCATTTCGAGTAGTGAATGGGTGAGCCCAGTTCAGTGTGTACCGAAGAAAGAAGGAATGACAACGGTTCTTAATGATAAAAATGAAGCAATTCCTTCAAGAACGGTAGTTGGATGGAGAGTTTGCATGGATTACAGAAAGCTGAACAAGGCCACCAGAAAAGATCATTTCCCTTTGCCCTTCATTGATCAAATGTTAGATAAGTTAGCCGGAAGAGAGTACTATTGCTTCTTGGATGGTTATTCTGGGTATAATCAAATTTACGTGGCTCCGGAAGATCAACATAAAACAACATTTACATGCCCCTTTGGTACTTTTGCATATCGTAGAATGCCATTTGGGTTGTGTAATGCTCCTGCTACCTTTCAAAGATGCATGATGGCCATCTTCTGGGATATGATCGATAACTTTCTTGAAGTGTTTATGGATGATTTCTCTGTATTTGGTGATGATTTTGATAAATGTTTAGATAATTTAGAGAAAGTGTTAATCAGATGCAAAGAAACAGATTTGGTTTTAAACTGGGAGAAGTGTCATTTCATGGTTCGAGAAGGTATTGTTCTGGGTCACAAGGTTTCGAGTGCTGGATTGGAAGTTGATAGAGCGAAGATAGAGGTAATTAAAACTCTTCCCCCTCCTGTTTCTGTTAAAGGGGTAAGAAGTTTTCTTGGCCATGCTGGCTTTTATAGGCGATTTATCAAAGACTTTTCTAAGATTGCTAAACAGTTATGCAACTTACTTGAAAAGGACTCCAAATTCCTTTTTGATGAAGCTTGTTTAGCGGCCTTCAAGGCAATCAAAGAAAAGCTTATTTCTGCTCCTATAGTATTACCTCCAGATTGGAATTTACCGTTTGAGGTTGTGTGTGATGCGAGTGATTTATGTATGGGAGCCGTATTAGGACAAAGAAAAGAGAAAGTTTTTCATTCGATTTATTATGCTAGTAAAACTTTTAATGGTGCTCAAGTGAATTATACAGTTACAGAAAAGGAGTTGCTAGCGGTTGTGTATTCATTCGATAAATTTCGCTCTTATCTTCTTGGAGCGAAAGTTATTGTTTATACAGATCATTCAGCGATTCGATATCTTATGGAGAAGAAGGATGCTAAACCAAGGTTAATCAGATGGGTTTTATTGCTTCAAGAGTTCGATTTAGAGATCAAGGATAGAAAAGGGTGTGAGAATCAGGTTGCGGATCATCTATCGTGGTTAGAAGGTTCAGAGATGAATAATGGTACTGAGACAGTTAGAGAAAAATTTCCTGATTAGAGTTTATTTGTGGTTCGTGATTATGAAGCTCCTTGGTATGCGGATATTGCAAACTTAGTGGTGAGTGGTTCCTTTCCTGAAGGATCAACTTATCAAGAGAGAAAAGATTAGCCCACCGTGCAAGACAATTCTTTTGGGAGGATCCTTTCCTCTACAAAGTATGTGCTGATCAAATGGTAAGAAGATCTGTAGCCAAGGAAGAAATTGAGGCGATTATAGCTGGGTGTCACGATTCACCTTATGGTGGACATTTCAAAGGAGATCGAACTGCTGCTAAGGTATTACAATCTGGTTTCTATTGGCCCTCTATTATAAAAGATTGTCATGAATATACGAAAAGATGTACAAGATGTCAATTTACCGGAAACATATCCAAAAGGGATGAGATGCCACGCAATAATGTGTTAGCTGTTGATTACGTGTCTAAGTGGGTAGAAGCTGTGGCTTTGCCAACTAATGTTTCACGAGTGGTGATTAAGTTCTTAAAATCGCATATTTTCACTAGACATGGCACTCCAAGGGTAATTATTAGCGATGGAGGTACTCATTTCGTTAATAAGTATTTAAAGACGGTTCTAGAAAAATATGGAGTGAGGCATCGTGTATCTACTGCTTATCATCCACAAGCCAATGGTCAAGCCGAAGTATCAAATCCTGAGGTAAAATCTATCTTAGAGAAAACCATTGGTCCTACTAGAAAAGATTGGTCTATAAAATTAGATGATGCGCTATGGGCCTATCGTACTGCTTTCAAAACTCCAGTAGGTGCTTCTCCGTATCGAATGGTGTATGGTAAGGCTTGTCACTTACCTCTTGAACTTGAGATGGGTGCCTATTGGGCTATTGCGAAGTTAAATTTAGATCCTACTCTAGCTGGTCAGAATCGAATGATGAAACTTAATGAGCTTGATGAATTTCGATTACATGCTTATGAAAATGCTAAGCTTTATAAAGAAAATACCAAGAGATGGCATGATAATCGGATTCAAGAGAAGAACTTTGTAGTGGGACAAAGAGTGTTGAAATATAATTCAAAGTTCAGTAATTATCCGGGGAAATTAAGATCGAAGTGGTCGGGTCCTTACATTGTAACCAAGGTTACACCTCATGGAGCTATAGAGATAGAACACCCACTTGAAAACCATACATTCATGGTGAACGGTCATCGCTTAAAGATATATCATGGAGGGGAAGACACCGATCGTGCAAAAGACCCACATCCCGGAGAGGTCATGTACCTCCTCGAAGCTCCTTAGAAGCACGAGGTAACCCGTCGAGCTTAACGACGTTAAACAAAAGCCAATTTCTTGTATATTAGTTTAAGTATTTCAATTTCCGTAGTGTAAATTAGTTAAGTTTTCGTTGATTGTAGTGTTTATTTTTTAAAGAAATGAGGAAGAGTGTTTGTTTTTGATGATTTCAGGGGTATAATGGTCATGAGTTTGAAACGAGGAGAAAACGAAAAATTTTGAAGTCCACAGCAGGTTTGACCGGCTAGCCGGCGAGCTGGCCGGCATACCGGCCAAACGAGCTGAAGGACCCCAACTCTCTGACCACCGCGTCAGCGATGACGCAGCGTTGCTGCGTCACCATTCGCGCCAGCGAGACATCCACCGGCATACCGGTCACTGACCGGCTAGCCGGCCAAAGGAGTTCAAGGTTCTGGTCCTTGCGTCAGCGACGACGCAAGGTTGCTGCGTCACAAATTGTGCTATCGACACGCGACCGGCATACCGGTCAACGACCGGCTAGCCGGTGAAAGAGAATGAAGTCTCTGACCACTGCGTCAGCGACGACGCAATATACTTGCGTTTTGAGGTAAAAAAAAAAGATAATAAAAGATAAAAAAAATGGCGCCCACCGAGGGGCGGTTTTGAGCTCCTTAAACCTAGTTTTTTGCCTCTTTTCCAAGCCAAACCTTATATTCCGAACCCTTGCCTCCACCTACTCCGAAAATCATCAACAAACAGCTATAAAATCATCAAATCAAGCCTTCTATCATCACAAAAACATACAATCAACTCATAGCTTCTCCAAAACATCACCAAAATTCATCTTTTCTTCATAAATTCCCTCTTCCCAACCTTGAAATTAAACCCAATTCTTTCACATTCCCTCTCAAATAACCTTAACCCATCTCATATAACACCAAATTCTTCAAGTTTTAAACCTCAAAACATCAAATTTCAAAGCTTTTCTCTAGCTTTTTCTCTATTTGAAGTTTTGAGTTTGGGGTGAAAAGAGATGACTAACAGAACCGATTCCATGTGTAACTATCGCAGAAACATACCAAGAAACAGGAACAATGTTGGATCTAGCCCAGACCAAGCAATTGAGATTCCGGATTCGCGATCCAAAAAGACTGTCCAAAACCCAATTGCTCCGAAACGAAAAGAAAATCCAAGTAAGGCTAATCCGAAAAGGAGTAGGTTAATTGATGAGAGTGATGAAGAAAGTGAGGAAGAAGTTGAAGAAGAGATTGAGGAAGAAACTGAACAAGAAGTTCCCGAAGAACCAGTGCAACAACCGAAAGCTCCGCGTAGGTAAGCTTGGGCTCAAAAGCCTAAAAGAGTCTTCGTTCCATGGGATACTCAGGTTCGTGATAGAATTCAATTTTTGAAGTTTGGTGAGGAGATGAATCTTCCTAAGGGTATTATGACTAGTGCTTATAAAGATTATGGTATTACTTGTGATAAATTGCGTGAAAGGAAGCTTGAGTATATTCCTACCTTGGTGCGAGATTTTTATGAAGGAATCGCCTTCTCGAAAGAAGCAGTTGTTATTCGCAAAAAGGTAGTTCCTTTCTCCGTTGAGCTTATTCGTAAATCATTGAAATTACCCAAATTTTCCGGAATATGTCTGTTTCAAGAGTCTCTAAAAGAACCTTCGTTTGATTATGAATCCCTTTGGGGGAAAGTGCTTGTTGATGGGGCCCGCCCAATTCCAGAAGGAGAGAGATATCCCTGACAGATGTATAGTAGTAACTTGCTACCATGTGCTAAGATTTGGTCACGTTTCATAATCCCTACCTTCTTCGGAGTTAAACACATATCGGAAGTGAAGAAGAAGCATCTTTTGTTCATTAACTGTATTATTGAGGAGAAACCTATAGATGTTGCTCGGGTGATATATGATACCATCATGGAATTTGATCGAATTCCTACTTCGCAACAAAATCTCAAATTTCCTTGTACCATCACTACTTTGTGCTTAGACGCAAAGGTTCCGCGTAAAGACGCAGAGATTGATCGTGTTGTAGTGGGTGAGAGTATGGGTTTAACTTTGATCAAGAATATTCATGATGAGGTGTTAAAAGCAACAAGAAATCCTAGATCTCCTCCAAAGAAGAAGATGCATACAACCAATGAGTTGGAAGCGAAAGTGAAGGTGTTAGAAGAGAATCAAGTGAAGATGATTGCGTCTTTGGGAAACGTTACAAAAGAGTTAGAACTTCTCCGAAACATGTTAATGGGGGTGAGCACAATTCAACACGCCACCTATGGTATACTTACGCAAGAGAAAGTTCATGGACGCAACACCGATAACCAGCCTCGCGCTGGTTAAGATACGTTTTCTATCCCTTTCGCGTTTTAGTTAGTTTAGTTTATTTTTATTGCGTTGAGTCTTTTCGAGTCGTGGGGACACGACTCATTTTTGAGTTTGGGGTGGGGTTCGTTGCCTCATCCCAGTTTTTATGTGTTACGTGTTTTATTTGCTTTCAATAAAATAATTTTCGGAGTTGCGTTTGACTATAGAAGATTTTAAATGTTCCTTTAAGCATACTTTTGATGAATCTATGATAGTAAATAGTGGACTTTAGGGAATAACATAAAACGCACTTACAATTGCATGCGAACATAGGTAATTGATAGGAAAAATTAATGAACAATGCAAATGAAGTAAGCTTGTACTTAAGGAATATGTTTGGTGTGTAGAACGTGAAATCCTAATTAGTAGAGAACCCACCTAGATATGAACTAAAGACAAGCTATGTACTTAGGAAAATGATAGGGCCAGTTCTTTGTTAGCCATTTGAAGCCTTTTAGCTTGCTATCCCTTATTATAATTTTATCCGTCTTAGCCCAAGTTTGAGCCGTAAGCCTTTTCTTTTGTAGCCACGATATAAGCCCATTATCCTTTAGATTATTAGGCATGACCAAATGACCCGCACTTGAATCACAACCCTGAGACTTGTCTCCAGCTTGAGTTTGGGGTGGAGGGTCCACATTTGGGAATTTACATTGGGAAGGGATCATATGTGTTTGTATTGGGGGCACAAAAATGTAGATGATATTATTTGTAACCCTTTGCCGAGATTTGAAAAAAAAAACAAAAAAAAAAAAACCAAAGAAAAAAAAAAAATATAAGAGACATGACTTTTCACATCAAAATGATGGTCATGGGTATCTTGTACAAAAAAAAAGAAGAAAAGAAATGAAAAAGAAAATAAAAAGAAAGAATAAATAAATCGGCAAAGTGGAATATTTTTGGAAATCATCTTAGTTTTATTTGGGTTGACATTGGGGACGCAACATTAGCGCATCAAATGGGTGAGTGAGAACATTTTTTAGCGTAAACTCAAGATTAAAACACCAGAGAGAAGCAACAGAAGGAAGAAAGAAGAAGCTACAAGAGCTGGAGAGGGTCTATATCTCCGTTCGTAGTTATTCCTATTCCGGAAATTAGGTTCTTTTATCTTTTAATTTTGTAATCAATATGAATTCCTTTACATTTAATTTAGTTTTTCTTTTTAATATGAGCTAAGCTTTTCATAGTGCTTGAGAACAATTAATGGGTGAATCCCAATCGTATTGAATAACGAATGTTGAATTTGGGTTTCTGTTAAATTAAACTAGATTGTGTCTTTTACTCTTTTCGATAAATTGAGAATATTTACTGTTTTTAGCGTCATGAACTAGGAACAGGTGTTAGTATTTAGGCTATTCCAATTAGTGGCGATTGGATCATCCTGACGGAGGGTTTAAATATTCAATCTAGGATAGAAGCTATTGATTCTGACGAACTTAGCTAATCCTAGGGCCAATGAGGTAATAAAGCTTAATCATCCAAAAGTGGATCATATTTACCCTGACGGGACTAGTGACACTCTAGGATCGCTTTATAGTCCACCCTGACGGGGGTATAAGGAATTTAGAATCCCGGCCATCGTAATTGACCAATTTAGCCCTTAAACAACATAAGTTAGGAAATAAGATTGGGAGGATCCTTGCGTTCTCAAGTGCTACTTCTCATATTGCGTTTTACATCATTTTACTTGCGTCTTAGCTTTTATTTGCATTTTTATAAGTTGTCTTTCATTCAGTAGCTTTAATACAAAACCAAACAAACATATTATTTTTATTTGCTTTCAGAAGTGCATCAATCATTAATAGATAAGCATTGTAGTCAACCATCCCGTCCTTGGAACGAATCTGTTTTATCAGTTATACTACTTGGGACAACCGTACACTTGCGGTTGTGGTTCGATTATTATTTGCATTTATTTAGAACACACAAAGGACCACCAGCTGGTCCCTCAATGCTCGAGACACCGAACTTTGCCAACCAATCCGCACACATATTTGCCTCTCTAAAAATCCCAACTAGCTCAAAATTTATATTAGCCCTCAATATATCTCTACACGCCCCAAGAATGCTATTCGAGAAGCCCCTTGAGTTCGCACCGCCCTTCACTAGCGCGTGCAACTCACTCGAGTCCGTCTCGATAACAAGATTTTCAAAACCCAGCTGGACTGCCATACTCAATCCAAAGTGAAGAGCCAGGAGTTCCGATTCAAATGGACTATGTGCTACACACCTTCCCGCAAAACCTCTAATATATTCCCCTTCTTTATCTCTAAAAAGCCCTCCCACACTCGCTAAAGATCGACGCTTATCGAAAGACCCATCAACATTTAATTTAACACC
The DNA here is from genome assembly GCA_029959085.1 of Nemophila menziesii. NCBI lineage: Eukaryota > Viridiplantae > Streptophyta > Magnoliopsida > Boraginales > Hydrophyllaceae > Nemophila > Nemophila menziesii. The sequence goes on from JARWIR010000008.1 coordinate 23,282,916, forward strand.
TTCCACCGGTTTCTCCCATTTTACAAGAGTAGACCCTGCCATAACAATCAAACCCCCCGCCTTTTCTCTACCCCAAGCCCTCGCATAATTACCCGCTGAATTACGAATAATAGCTTCAAGTTCCTTACTCGATTTTCCCTTGGCAGACTGCTCGAAGATTCTTTCGTGTCTGTCCCTCCAAACGTGCCAAACAAATGCGGAAAAAAGATACTTTTCTTCGAGCCCATTTATCACCAAATTTGAGCTCAAGATTAGCTCCCAGGCTCGCACCAGACCTGCAGAAAAAACAGCAGAAAAAATTGCAGCAGAAGACCCCCGCTGTCCTTGTGATGGCGAGACTGACCCCAGGCGGGTAACATCAGGTGAGCTGCTGCCCCATTGTCTTCAGACCCCGAGCCTCCATTAACACCAGTCCGATCCGCGAGCAGCCCCTGCTGCGTTAAAACTGGAATTACCCCCGTCCTCAAACAGCTCCTGTACACCTCCCTATACCTGCTACACATATAAAAAATATGTCCCGCCGTTTCGATTTCTGCTCCACATTCATTACACCCCTGGTCTTCAATAACTCCCCTATCAAATAAATATCGACACGTGGGTAAACGGTCCCATATCTCCCTCCACAAAAGTATTTTAACCTTCTGTGGACACTTTAGAGACCATAACAACTTCCACTTGAAACCCACACCATTTACCACTGGTAGCAAACTGAGATACGCCGACTTCACTGTAAAAGAACCCGAGCTCTCCAAGTTCCATTTGAACGAGGTCTCACCCCCATTATTCACCTCCACAATATTACCAAGAATCACCTCCCTACCTGCCAAAATACTTTTACAAAGCCTTGAATCTGTTGCCTTAACCACACGACCCAAGAAACCTTCATTAAAATATTTTTGCTTCAAAGCACTAACCCATAACGCTCGATCATTACACAAGAGCTTCCAACTAAGTTTTGCCAGGAGCGATTTATTGTAGTTCCTAGCGCTCCTAATCCCTAAACCACCATCCTTCTTGGAACGACATAACACCTCCCATGAAAGCCAATGGATTTTCCGACCCTCACTTGAAGACCCCCAAATAAAATCCCGTATAATCCTATCGATCTCCAAACACACATTAACCGGGAGTTTGATTGTTTGCATGATATAAGTCGGTATCGCTGATAACACCGACTGTGCTAACGTAATTCTACCTGCTAGTGACAAACTTAAACTCTTCCAATGTGGGAGCTTACTTCGCATCTTTGCCGTTACTTGCCTAAAAAAACCTCTAGGAAGTCTCTGGGAACGTATCGGTGTACCCAAGTAAACACCCAAAGAATCGCTCCTCGTGAAACCACTCAAACTTGCCAAATCAGCCGCATACTCCTCACCCACATTTTTGAAAAAGTATATCAATGATTTTGCCTCACTAACTGTCTGACCCGCCTCATCACAAAACATTCTCAGAACCTCCTTAATCAAGATTATTTGGGCTTCATCCGCTTCCGCAAACAAGAGTAAATCGTCTGCAAAAAAGACATGTGATATCGGGGGACCTTGACGATGGAGGCGAATGGGGGCCCATTCACCACTATCACAAAGTCCCTGAATAAGTACAGATAATCGTCGATACATAAAACAAATATATAAGGAGAGAGAGGGTCTCCCTGCCAAATTCCTCGCTGCGGAGTGAAAGCCTCAAGCTGCTCCCCGTTCCAAAGCACGCGCATAGTATTCGTAGACATTGCTGACATGATAAGCTTAACCCAAGAGGGAGGAAAACCAAAGAAAGATACAGTATCTTCAATAAATCTCCAACTTAATTTGTCATACTCCTTAGCTAAGTCTATCTTAATTGCCATAATTCCTTTCTTCGAAGTGAGCTTCTGCATACGGTGATCGACTTCCTAGACTAAAACCACGTTATCAATTGTCGAACGCCTCGGAAGAAAACTACTCTGATTAGACCCAATCTTATCTGCAAGTATAGGTCTCACCCGATTAACCATAGCCTTCATCACGAACTTAACCGGAACATTTATCAAGCTAATTGGCCGAAGATTATCCACTGAAATGGGGTCTGGAATCTTTGGAATTAGATGAATTAAAGTCCCATTGAGCTTTGTTGAGAAGCCTCCATCACGAATCGAATTTCTCACCATATTACACACATCCGCTCCAACCTTACCCCAACACTTCTGATAAAACAAAGCCGAAACTCCATCAATACCTGGCGCTTTATATGGATTGGACTGAAAGGCTGCCACCTTAATTTCCTCATCAGTAAATTCCTCCGCTAAGAGATCTCTTTCCCAACGGTCCAGATTCTTACCATGAGGTAACGTAAAAGGTCTTATAAATCTACTATATTCTGAATACAACTCGACGAAAAAATTCCGAACTAGCGCACTCAACTCGTTACCTTCCTCGACCCAAGTACCATACGAGTCCCGAAGACGCTGAATCCTAACTGTTCTTTTTTTTTTAACGTCGCTAGATGATAAAGTCTCGTATTCCGATCACCCGAACGAATCCATTCCTCTTTAGACCTTTGAAACCAAAAAATCTCCTCCTCTTCAAGAACACTAAGATAGTCCTGTCTAAGCCTCTTCCCCAACCTAAAAAGTGACGAATTATACTTGCTTTGAAGAGATAACTGAATCCCCTTAAGCCTTGCCAAGAGCACCCTTTTCTTCTTATTAATGTCTCCAAATACTGAATGTTTCCACTCGCTAAGATGCTCCTTCATATCAACTAAAGAATCACCTAATTCCGCCCCGGCCATATTCCATTTCTCTTGAACAAAATCTTTGAAGTTCTTATGTAAACACCAAGCCGCCTCAAAACGAAAACTCCTAGGAGGCCTTGGCTGTTCGGGCTCAAGCTGAATAAGTATTGGAGCGTGATCCGAATGCCTTCTATCCAAATGTGTAACCTTTGCATAAGGGAAGAGCGAAATAAACTCCGTGTTGCCATAAGCTCTATCAAGCCTTCTGAGTATTCTTTACCCTGTGTTCCACGAATCACACCACATAAATCTCGGCCCCTCAAAACCTAAATCTATCAAATCACAATCATGTCGCCATTCCTCAAACTTCTCCATCCGTCTAGTAATACCCGGTACACCTCCCTTTTTATCCACCTCTTTCCCTACTTGATTAAAATCCCCAGCTATCAACCAAGGCCTATCAAAACCACTAAACGCCTGATGTAACGTCTTCCATAACGGTTCTCTCCCTTCTGCTTTCGGACACGCGTAAATAGCCGAAAAAACCCAAGACTCACAATTAGGACGTGATATCTCAATATTTATGACTTGTTTACCTGCCAAAATAACCCGAACATCAATATCCGAATCATCCCAAAGTAACCAAATCCCTCCTTTATAATTATCCGCTTCCACCCGTGTAGAGTTCGCTTTACCCAAGCTACGCACAATGTCACTCGCTTTAGACCCACTTACCCTCGGTTCCACAATGACTGTAAGCCAAATTCTGTGTAGTCGCATTATATCCCTAACAACTCTTTGAAAATTATCTGACACCGCGCCATGACAATTCCATACCAAAATATTGAGCGGTTGGTGAAGACCTCCCCAACTACCTGATCTCCTGTTTTGTGTACAAATAAAAAAAAAACTATTAGTAGAAACTGACTAGAGGTTTAGGCGGATACCTGTTCCTTATGTGCTTCCTCCTCCGGTAGAAGCTCCATTTGTTCGTCCCTATCTATGCGCTCAAATTGTGTTTCTGGAACCGTGGAAAGGTCCAAGTCACCTGATGTATTCGGGTCCCCATTGCAGCTAACTCTAATAGGTTCTGTCCCGTCACTGCCGAAAACAATTCCGCTACCAAAACCCGCGTTAGCTACTCCAGGCGCCCCTCTAGTTGTCGTTACCCAGCTAGCTACTTGATTTTCCAGCCAAGTCTCAGCCCCTTTTTCGGAAATTGCAAGAGAGGTCCCTGCATTATTTCCTCGCGCCCCACGTTCCTCACCCAGCTGCTGCATCTCCTCGGCAAAAGCAGGTGCAGGTTCTACACTTTTAGTAATTACAATTTCAGTCCCTGTCATGTTCTGACCATCCGCCCCACCTTGCACTACCATATCAGCACCTTGATGTATCTCAACCTCCACCATTTTGCTATTCTGAAAAACAAACACAGGCCCTTCTTGTTGCTCTTTTTCTGACACCTGATGCGTATCCTTACCATGTTCACCTTGTTCTAAAACCGCAGCTGACCCTTGATTCCCACGGCTATCTCTACTCCGGCCCCTACTCGCACCCCTCGTCTCCATAGCTCCTTCTCCGACCTTTTTTATATTTTTATTCCGGCCCCTTGACCCCCCAGCCCCTATGTTCCTTCTCGCCTCACTAGCCCCCCCTACAATTTCCACTTCCGGGATAGCAGTAAGCTGGCCCCTACTCTCAAAATCAGGTCCCACCACAATCCGATGTCCCCCACCCAAACTAGCACTCCCAGCCCCTTTCGAACCCGAGCCACCCAAGCCACTATTCTTCCCCACTGTACTGGTACTTCTCCGCTGCTGATCAGCCTTTCCCAAACTAAATTCGGAGTTGAAGTCCCCACCATCCTCTAATAACAACGCTTCGAACCTGGACCCGAACTCTTTACTTGCACCCCCACGCGATCCATACCCTTGTTGACTACTGTTACTCCTACCCATAGGACGATTATTACGTTTGATTGTCATCCACTCTCCGTAGGTCTCCTTTTCATGATAATTGTGTACCGGTCCTTGCGGAGAAACTGGATTTTGTCTTACGCTATTATTACCCGATCTAGCTTGCGTTTGTTGTTGATTGTTCACACTACATTTCTCCTTCTGATGCCCGAACTTCCCACACTCGAAACAGACAAGATGTAGGCCCTCATACTCTACTAAACAAGTTTCGCCACCAATGTGAATTTTCGGTATAAGAGCTTTGCTAAGGTCAATTATTTTCTAGTTTGTTTAATTTCTTATAATTTATTTAGTTACTTAAATCAAATTTCTATTTTGATTTATAAAAGTTATAATTTAATACTAATTAAAATATTTGAAATTAGTTATTTTTACATGACCTCATAGTTCAAGCTTTATACCCTTCAATTATTATTTTTAAATCTTATAAGTAACCAATAAGTAGATAGTTTGTCTTTGTTTTTTCAATAGACAACCCTTCAATTATTATCATATATATAATCCGCAATATTCAATAATCCACGTCCATCAAAATTTAGTTCCTTGATAGACTTATTTTAATGGTAGTGACAAAAAAGAAGAAGATGAATTGTCTAAAAGTTCGGGAGAGATCTACCATTTGAAGAGGGTTGATAAAAATAATTAATAAGTATATTATCTACATCCAACTGGTTCTGTTATCTTCGAGGTTATTTCTTATAATAATTTACTATGTTTGAAGATTAAAAGTCTTCACAAATAGGTATATAGGGTTAAATAATCTAGACCACTTATTTATGGAATAGAAGATTGGAAATTTGAGTTGGTCAATACTGGAATAGTAACTATTTTTCCTACTAATACATGCCATCTAACTAAGATCTTTTCAGATTTCATACATTCTATATGGGAGTTAGCATGGCTAATGCTATCTCTCTTCTACATTTCTTCTTCTTGCCTTATCCTCAGTCTTCTGAACTTGAGCTGCATTGAAATCGAGAGAAAAAGCGTTGCTGGATTTCAAAGCTAGTCTTGAAGATCCATCGGGGAGTCTTTCTTCTTTGAAAGGACAAGATAGATCTAGACTGAAAGGAGTGTGTTGTAGCGTTAAAATCAATCATGTGATCGGTCCCAACCTTCGTAATTCATTCCTCAAGTACTACAATGAGAAGTCAACTCTTGGGGTTAAGATTTCATCATCTTTTGTTGATTTGATATATTTGAGTTATTTTCATCTAAGCTGAAATGATATTGAAGGAAGTATTCCAGATTTCATTGGTTCCTCTAAAAGTGTGAGACATCTTAACCTCTTTAATTCTGAATTCAGTAGTTCAATTCCTCAAAAAATTTAGAAACCTTTCAAATTTGCAATATCTAGATCTATCTTACAATTTATTACAATTCAGTAGAGAGAGAGGTTGTATGGGACTTTCATCTAAAGCATCATAATTTGACTCCGTCAATTTAGTAGATCTGACTCTTAATGGCTTCAGTCATCAGCACTTTACCGTCTTTATTAGAGTTGCATTTCTCTAATTGTTATAGTACAGTGGGAATTAACCCAACGAAATATCATGATCGAGAATATATGGAGCGTCCAAGTTTCGTTTAATTTTATTATTCGTAGCTTTTGATTAAATTTTATTATGTATAGTTGTAATAGTTGAATTTAATTCTAGTCAGCTTATCAACTAATCACAAATTAAGGTGCTTCACAGATGAACGGCCAATTGAACAACTGAATAAAGAATTGAAGGAGTTATGATGTCTCAAACTTCTAAAGGAACCAAAGCTATTTGGAATGTTTTCCTCAAAACTGTTTCGGCTCAAATATTTCAAACCAACCAAAGATGGTGAGATCTTACCCGGTAGAGCTAATATATGACTCAAATATTGGGTATGAGTTACGAAGTTCAAGACCGATTACACGATTGATTTTTGCGCTACAAAGCACTCCTTTCCATCTCTACTGAAGTGTAAGATAGATCAAGATATTCCAAATTTGAAAGGTTTCTAAAACTTTGAGGAATTGAACCACTGAATTCAGAATAAGAGAGGTCAAGTTATCTCACACTTTTAAAGGAACCAAAGAAATCTGGAATATTTCCTTTAATATTGTTTCCGCTGAGATCAAAGTAACTCAAATATTTCAAATCAACCAAAGATGGTGCGATCTTATCCCCAAGAGTTGGGCGCTCACTGGAATAGTACTCAGAGGAATGAATTTACGAAGGTTGGGACCACCGATCACATGATTGGTTTTAACGCTGCAACACACTATTTTCCATCTACATCAATCTTGTCCTTTCCAAGAAGAAAGTCTCCCCGAAGAATCTTCAAAACTAGCTTTGAAATCCACCAATTCTTTTTCTCAATTTCGATGCAGCTCACGTTCAGAAGACTAAGGCAAATTTAACAAAAAAAAAAGAACAAGTTGAAGAAAAGTTGAAGCAAGACAACATTACTCATGCTAATTCCCATATTTGAATGTATGAACTATGAAGAAAATTGTGTAGTTTTGTTACAATAAGTGTCCTGTAATAGTAGGAAATTTAAATGTACTATTTCAATATTGAGCAATTCAAACTTCTAGTCTTGCATAAACAAGTGGTCCAGAAATGATTATCTTTATAGATCTGGTTGTAGCTATTAAATTTTGACAATCTATACTCACAGAACTTAATAAAGACCAAGGTTTTAGTCAAATAATATATGGTTGTGGTTTGTGGCTCTTGTACAATTATCTGCGAAGACTTTCTATCTTCACACGTAGACCCAATTCATCAGTTTAAGCGATAAACGAAAGAGCCTCAAAGATAACTGAGTGTGCTGGAATTAGATAATTATTTACATGGAGCCATAAAAGTAAATGTCAACTATAAGATTTTCAAGAAAATTGAAATATTACAAGTTTTTATTTGGATTTTTCTGCAAAAAAATAACTATTTGCATTGCTACTTACAGCGATAAATTCTAATTTAGCTCACAACCTAGGCGTGTATATCTCAATTTTGATTGGTTGATGGGTCTATAATCAAAATTTTACTTTAAGAATGTACTATTGATGTGGCGAACTTAAATGCAAATTTACAGGCTTGCATATACCTTTTTTTGTCTGTTACATGGGAGAGCCACTAAAGTAAATGATTGATGGCTCTGTATGAAATTGTGATGTAAACTATATATAAATAATAAATATAGAGTAAATAACACTTTTGCCCCCTGGGTTTATACGCGATTGACAGGTTGCCCCCTAACTCTTAAAATGCGCCTCGTTGCCCCCTAAGATTTGTTTTTGTGACCCGTTACCCCCTACTGCGTGTTCCGTCCATTTTTTCCGTTAAAAGTGACGTGGCATTTCCATGTCACAATTTTTTTTTTTTTTTTTTAATCCAGGTGTTAATTGAGTTTTTAATTAATTTAAACCAAGGGCAAAAAAGGAATTTCATTAATAGGTTTTATAATATTAAATATAATTAATATAATAACCACCCCCTACCCCACCGCACCCCCCTACCCCCCCCCCCTCTCTCTTCCCCATTCCTCTTCTTCCCCGTTCTTCTTCTTCCCGTTCATCTGGTTCTTAAGAAAAAAAAAAAAAAATTCAAAGCTAATGAAATGGCATTGAAATCCATTCTTGTCCGCTGGATCTGCGCAAGATGGAGCTCGGACTGGTGTAGCAGCTGGAGATGTAGATGGTGCTTCGTGGTGTAGCAGCTGGAGATGGTGCTTCTGTCCATATATTAACGGCTGCTGTTGAAACCCACCAGCACCAGCTCCGGCGTATGCACCAGCTAAAGGTGCGGCAGCGTATGGATGAACAGGGAAGCTACCATATCCAGGGTTAGGAATGTAATTTGGGAGTGGTGTTGAACTCTGAGCTACACCAACGCCACCACCGCCGCCTGTATCGTATTTCTTTTCTGTTTGTGGCTTTGCGAGTACTACTTCTAACACCTGGCCTGCATTTTAACACCAGTTAAGATATAATAAATATAGCACAAATTTAGGAAAATAGAAAACATATCTAGAGTGAGCATTAACATTATTAAGAAACTCAGAAGGTGGAATGAACTTGTCTTGTAATTTATATGGTCATCAAGATTCAAGAGTAACTTTTCATAACCTCATGGTGATATATGACTTTAGTGCTGGTATATTTCATATATAATTTCTTTAAATTTCATAGATTTGGTTTTATATGGGGTTTTAGATATGGAAATTATATCTCCAGCTGCTACACCACGAAGCACCATCTACATCTCCAGCTGCTACACCAGTCCGAGCTCCATCTTGCGCAGATCCAGCGGACAAGAATGGATTTCAATGCCATTTCATTAGCTTTGAATTTTTTTTTTTTTTCTTAAGAACCAGATGAACGGGAAGAAGAAGAACGGGGAAGAAGAGGAATGGGGAAGAGAGAGGGGGGGGGGGGGTAGGGGGGTGCGGTGGGGTGGGGGGTGGTTATTATATTAATTATATTTAATATTATAAAACCTATTAATGAAATTCCTTTTTTGCCCTTGGTTTAAATTAATTAAAAACTCAATTAACACCTGGATTAAAAAAAAAAAAATTGTGACATGGAAATGCCACGTCACTTTTAACGGAAAAAATGGACGGAACACGCAGTAGGGGGTAACGGGTCACAAAAACAAATCTTAGGGGGCAACGAGGCGCATTTTAAGAGTTAGGGGGCAACCTGTCAATCGCGTATAAACCCAGGGGGCAAAAGTGTCATTTACTCATAAATATATAATAGCATTGTATATAGATAAATATAAAATAAATTCAGTAATAGCCTAAGATCATTACTGTAAATGATAAATCTAATAGTTGTTGAACTATTAGTGATCAATCTCAATTGATCATCAAAGCTTCACACGAAGCTAAACTTGAACAAGAAGCAAAATATTGCAGAAGAAGAAGAAGAGAGTAAAAGAGAATTAGAATAAAGGAATCTTTTCTTGTTAGCTTACAATTACAGCTATAGTGTTGTATATATACACAATTACAATTGACAGCTAAGAGCATAACAAACTAACAACTAACAAACTTATTTAGCTTATTTGCGTTTTAGTCCCTGAAGTATTTTTCTCTATCTTTTCCAACTGTATTTTGTCTAACTTTGTACTCCAAGAGCCCCCCTCAAGCTGAGCATGGATATTAGAGATGTTTAGCTTGGACAAATTGTGATGAAAGACAAGCGAAGGAAATGGTTTGGTGAACATATCAGCAAGTTGGAGATTTGAAGGTATATGAAAGAATTTGATTACTCCAGCTTGAATCTTCTCACGAGTAATCTTGCAATCAATGTCTACATGCTTTGTGCGCTCGTGATGTACAGGATTAGTAGACATAGCAACTGCTAACTTGCTATCTGAATATACAAGAGTTGGAAAATCATGTTTAAAACCATAATCTCTTAAAGCATAAAGTATCCATTGGATTTCACAAGTAGTAGCAGCTAATGCTCTGTATTCAGCCTCAGCTGATGACCTGCTTATAGTAGTTTGTTTTTTGCTTTTCCATGAAATCAAAGAATCACCTAAGAATATACAAAAACCTGTAACACTTCTTCTAGTGTCCAAACACCCTGCCCAATCACTATCACAATAGGCTTTTAGTTTGATCTCAGAAGTTGAGGGAAAGAATAACCCCTGTCCTGGAGTCATCTTAATGTATTTAAGCACTCTTTGAGCTGCATTCCAGTGATCTATAGATGGATTTGACAAGAACTGACTTAAGGAATTAACTGAGAAAGCAATGTCAGGTCTTGTGATAGTTAAATACAACAATCTACCAATTAATTTTCTATATGAAGATGGATTCTCAATAGGATGTTCATCATCTTGTCTGAGCTTCAATGTTGATTCCATAGGAAAATTTACCGGCTTTGCACCTAAAACACCACACTCACTGAGTATATCAAGGGCATACTTTCTTTGGCACAATGAAATTCCAGTAGATTTTCTTGCAACTTCAATGCCAAGAAAATATTTAAGCTCTCCTAAGTCTTTGATGGTGAATTCCTTATGTAAAAATGCTTTTAAGTTGTTGATTTCTTGTAAGTTGTTACTTGTGACTATAATGTCATCAACATACACTAATAAAGCAATAAAACTTGATTCTTTATTTAATATAAAAAGACTGTAATCACTTGAAGAATGAGTAAAACCATAATTCTCCAAAGAAGAGGACAATTTTGCAAACCACTGTCTAGAAGCTTGTTTAAGACCATATAAGCTTTTCTTGAGTTTACATACTGAGTTTTTAGGAGCTTGAAGACCTTTAGGGTTTGTCATATATACTTGTTCATCCAATTCTCCATGAAGAAAAGCATTATTAACATCCAATTGATGTAAGTGCCAGTTCCGAGAAGAAGCTAAAACCAAAATTAACCTTATGGAAACTACTTTAGCCACAGGTGAAAATGTATCAAAGAAGTCAAGACCTTCTTGTTGATTGTATCCTTTTGCTACTAAACGAGCTTTATGCCTTTCTAAAGAACCATCAGCTTTGAATTTCAACTTAAAAACCCATTTACAACCTATAGGTTTCATAGAAGTAGATAACTCAACAATTTCCCATGTATTGTTGTCTTATAGAGCATCAAGCTCTTTTTGAATGGCTAAATTCCATTCTTTAGATGTTGAGGCTTCTTTATATGACCTCGGCTCTTTTGTTGTAGATATATTGTCAATGTAATTGGCATATTTAGGTGCCAACTTTGAAGAACTAATGAAATCTTGGATAGGATACAGGATGGACTGAGATTTTTGTTGACAATGTGAGGCTGAGTGAGTTATGTAGTCTTTTAGATAACTAGGTGGTTGTCTTGTTCTTGAAGGTCTAGTAGATTGAGTAATAGGAGGTGGTGGCTGAGGATTAGGAATAGAAGTATTCAAAGGCTCAATGTAAGAATTGGTAGGTGGAAACAAGAAGGTATGAAAGTCTTCAACATGAGTGATTTTTGAGAAAGGGAATGTTGATTCATGAAAAACAACATTTCTAGATATAATAATCTTGTTGTTTATGATATCTAGAAGCTTATAACCCTTAGTTGTGGGTGGATAACCGAGAAAGACACATTTTATAGCTCTTTGATCAAACTTGCTTCTATTTTGTTGAAGTGTAGAAGCATAACATAGGCAACCAAATACTCTCATGTGATCCAATTTTGGAGGTTTGTTATATAGTTTCTCATAGGGTGTAAGGTTATTAAGGAGGGGTGTAGGTAGTCTGTTGATAATGTAGGCTGAAGTAAGGATAGAATCAACCCAAAACTGTAAGGGTAAGTTTGATTGAAACATTATGGCTCTAGCAGTTGTGAGAAGATGTTGGTGTTTTCTCTCTACAAGGCCATTTTATTGTGGTGTTTCAACACAACTTAATTGGTGAATGATACCATTTGTTGAACAGAAGTTGTTCAAATTGAACTCAGGACCATTATCACTTCTAATTATCTTGATTTTCTTTTGAAACTGAGTTAAAACCATAGCATAAAAGGTATATAAATGTTTACTGACTTCAGATTTTGCAGTCATAAGGTATATCCATGTACCTCTAGTATAATCATCAACTATAGTAAGAAAATATCTATAACCACTGAAAGAAACTTCTTTAAAAGAACCCCAAATGTCACAATGGATCAAATCAAAACATGAGGTTGTACATGGAGTAGATAAAGGAAAACTAAGCTTCTTTTGTTTAGCATAATGACAGGAATCACATATACTATTGTTTAAGAAATAAAGAGAAGGTTCAATTTTCTTGAGTGCAAGAAGTTTTGCACTTGAAGGGTGACCCAACCTTGAATGCCACAAGTCAATATGAACTTTGGAAACACTTAGAGCCTTATGAATCTGCAAATTTGGCTTGAGAATAATATAAACCATTTCTTTCATAAGCAATCCCAATCATCATCTTGAGTTGGGCATCCTGGAGTGTACAATAAGATGAGTGAAAAGTGACTATAACACTTGAATCATGTGTTATTTTAGAAATCGAAATTAAATTGCACTTGAAAGCAGGAACACAAAGTACATTCTTCAAGGTAATATGCTTATTTAAACATATATCTCCTCTTTGTGTAGCCATAACAATCCATTGGGTAAAGTGACAGCTATATTAACATTATGCAACTGAGTTGTATATAATGATGAAGAATAAACAAGATTATCAATAGCTCATGTGTCTAAAATCCAAGAAGAGTTACAAAAAATACCTTCTGTGATGGATACTTGATGAACAGCTGCATTTGTTGATTAATTTGTGTGAGCTAAAGCCATTAGTTTACTAACTTCTTCATCTGTAAACTCATAAGTACTCAAAGGTTTAGATTCAGTTTTTAATTCTTCTTGAGCATTAACAAGATGTGCAGAACTGTGTGGTTGATTTTGAGGCTGTCTTTTCCCTTTTTGGACCCAACCAATTGGATAACCATGTAGTTTAAAGCATTTATATATTGTATGCCCAGTATAACCACAGTGTGTGCAGATAATTTTCTTTCTATCTGCATAATTGTTTGAATTATGAGTATTTTTGGTGTAAAAAGCATGTGTAGGTGTTATGAACATAGAATTTGAGAGTGATCTTTGACTCTCTTCTTGAATTAGCATAGAAAACACAGAATTCATTGAAGGTAGAGGACTCATCAATAAGATTTGACTTCTTACAGCTGCATAAGAATCATTCAAGCCGATTAAAAATATGATCACGAAATCATTATTTTGTCTTTCAATGAGTGTGTCAAGAATTTTGCAGCTGCATTGGTTCATACTTCCACACGTACATGAAGGCATAGGTCTAAGATGAACATATTCATCCCAAAGACTCTTAAATTTTGCAAAGAAATCCGAAATAGAGGATGAATCTTGAGAAGCAGAGCTTAAAGATTTTTCAAGAAAGTAAACTCGTGTACCATTAATTTTTTCTAAACGAGTTTTGATTTTGTTATATAAATCATGTGCTGAGTTTACATATAGCAAGCTACCTCTAATATCTCGAGAGATTGAATTAAGTAGCCAAGAGAGAACCAAATTATTAGCTCGATTCCAAGCTGAAAACAGAGCTAAATCAGTCAATGGAGGTTGAGCTATGTCGCCATTTATAAAACCGAGTTTGTTTTTCACAGACAAAGCAATTTCGATTGCTCGTGTCCAAGATATGAAATTATCATTTGTTAGAGGTTCAGCAACAAGTGAAACTCCTGTGCTTTCACTTGGATGAATGTAGTAAGGCGATGAAAAAATTTCTGTAACCGACGCCATTGTTGAAGCTGTGAAGAAGGTTTGAATGTTCTTGATCTAAAGCAAGAATGTGGATGAATTAATGCGGAAAAACTCTTAGTTTACATCTGATACCATGATAAATCTAATAGTTGTTGAACTATTAGTGATCAATCTCAATTGATCATCAAAGCTTCACACGAAGCTAAACTTGAACAAGAAGCAAAATATTGCAGAAGAAGAAGAAGATAGTAAAAGAGAATTAGAATAAAGGAATCTTTTCTTGTTAGCTTACAATTACAGCTATACTGTTGTATATATACACAATTACAATTGACAGATAAGAGCATAACAAACTACTAACATCTAACAAACTTATTTAGCTTATTTGCGTTTTATTCCCTGAAGTATTTTTCTCTATCTTTTCCAACTGTATTTTGTCTAACTTTGTACTCCAGGAGTAAATATTAAATACTAAAATAAATCGAGAGCGTACTCGAATTAATGCGGGATCTGACAGGTTGTTTATGTGAACAGGATTTTGGTGTTAGAGCCTACAATATTCAGTTGAAAGGAGGTATTCGCTGTGGCACAAATAAATAGTCGATACTTGGCTCTGATAACTACTCGATACTTGACATACTTAGCTCTAGTAATTTTGCAACCCTTATATAAAGTTGATTCCATGCCACTAAGTGCCGAGTTAATTATCGAACTACGCAGCATAATCTATGTAAAAATTTTCCAAGGCATGGAGCTGCAATTAAATCTTCGTCTAAATAATGGGTATTCTGAAGAACCAAAGTTATTTGGCTTGAGTTTTCTAGAACCGAGCAAATAGACGAGACTCTGCAGAGCAAATGATAAAAAAACCAAAAATTAGAAGAGTTAATTGTCTACTTAACTACTTTTGCATCCCTCTCAAAAACAAGAATTTTTTTCCACTTAACACCTTTATATTGGCAACTTTAGTAAAAGTGGACACTATAGAAGTAAAGATAATTGATCATTCGATATGAGAGTTCTAATGTTTACTCTCTAGTCCCTGATTCGTTTTTTTATCTTCAGATTCTTATTTGCTAATAATTTAATAGCTTAGGTATGTTGGTGGAATTTTTCTTACTTGAATAAGAAAATAAAATTCATGTAAGCGAAAGTTCTTTGTTCATTCATCTAAATATCAAATATAAGGAGGAAAATGATATTACAATTGAAAATATTACACTTTTGATATGCAGTGGTTATAAAGTAATTGCAGCCTACTGCCTATCTTCTATCAAACAAACAACAAAAACACACTAAGCAAAGTCGAATAATCTTAAAGACAGCATGAATCAGCCTGAACAATTTGCCAATCTTTATTTTTTACAAACATAAACTTTTTTAAACCATTTCTTGACTAATAGGAAGAACAAGTAAGCATACTTCAAATTTTTCTTCATTATCAAAGTACCAATAAATCCCCAACATTCGGAAAAGATTCCGAGCCCTAAACCGACTAAGAATTCCATCTTTTCAATATTATCTTCTTCTTTGTCTTTGTTATTCGCTTTGCAACTTCTTATATGCCCGATTTAAGCCGAAAAGTATATAACATAGGAGCAAGTTGGGCTGCGGGAGGAAAGGGAGCCCGGACGGTGGAAGAGCCAGGGGAGGCCGGGTCATTTGACGGAAATGGAATCCGACTAGTCTTTAGCCCGAAAGAATCTTACGCTCACTTGGGGACTTCTTACTCCAGCTGTTCCAAGAGTCTCCGCTAGTTGAACTCTTAATAGTGGTTCGCTTAAAAGATCTGTACTAAAAACATCCCTATTCCTACCGGATGAGCTTTTTCTCTTCTTCTCCACCCGGAAAATCACTTGGTTGTTAAAGGGATCTGGCGAAGTGCATCATTATCCATGTAATTGGTTGTTTTTTATGAACACCAATTTAAGATGAACTGAAAGTTGACTATCGGCACTACATTGCAGAGGCATCACCATATCCTAGAGATATGAAGAGCCTACTCATAGTCATTCATGATTTGGGAATGTATCCATGGTATTTTGTCCCTCATCCTCAGCCAGACCAGTGTTTATATGCTCAAGTAGTTGCTACATTGTATTGTACAATTAAGATATAAAACAGTCAAGTGACTAGTGAGGAAAGGCTGTAAAATGGATCAATCTAAAAAATGCCACATTTCTGTACAAGGTAGAGGCCCGGGAATTGAGTTTCACAACAGAAGATATTATACATATCTACACTTGCAATTCTGGAGAGTTCATTCATAACTACAATTTGAACTTTGACGACACAAGTAGATGGTATCCATGGATAAGGGACATATTTTCAGGTTACGCGACACCGCAAAGATCTTCAATATTGATTCGTGTTGGCAAAATAACAAACACTGATAGGTAAAAGAGATAATCAAAATAAATATATTCAAGTGCAAATAAACTAACAAAAAATTATACATATATAAATATAAATAATGATGATGAAGAATATATATGTGGGTATATATATATATTATGTGAAGTGTTATGTTCTAATAGGCTGATTACTTATTGACGTGGCATATACGTGGCTTAATCTCGTGCGTTTGATCTTATTATCATCCGATGGCTCTCATTCGCTCTTGGCTTTTGTCTCTTATATAAGGGAAAGAGGGTTGACCGAAGTCATAACCCTTACTCTCTCAACTTCCGCGTTCTCTCTCGCCTCTCTCATACACTAACCCTAGTTTGTAGAAGATCAAACTCTGATTCTTCTTGTAATCGATTAGATAGCTTCTTGAGTATAATATCTCGTGTAAATTGTGATAATCATCTTGATTAATCACTAGATAGCCTTATTCATTAGATTAGGGTTCGAGAGTTAGATTAGAAGTGGTATTCATTCGATTGTGTGGTTTGTATTGTAAGGTGAACTGAAATATTGTATCTCTTGTGATTTCTAGTAGCCGAGCACCTCTCATCGGAGCTCAACGTGGATGTAGGTCTGATTTGGACTGAACCACGATAAAATCTGTGTTCTTACTTTCTCGCTTTAATTTCTTGTGTTTGTGATTATTGAGTGGTGTGATTTGAAGATAATCTTGATAGAAAATTACAACAGTGGTATCAGAGCTTGAGTATTAATCTTGGGCTATCAGATTAAGGTTTTCAAATCGGTGTTCTTGGAAAATTAGGGTTTCGCCTAATTTCATCTCGTGGGTTTTATTTCGATTTCTCTCCGTTCTTGTTTCAATCATACGATGACTACCTCTACACGTATCGATATGTCCGTGTTCGATGGTAAGATGGATTTCGGTGTTTGGCAGAAAAAGATGAGGGTTCTACTCTCTCATCATAAAGTGGGAAGTGCTCTTATTGAGGACATTAAAGAGTGGCGTGAAGGAGAACTTGACAAAGAAGCACAAATCAAAGAAGAAGCATATAATATCCTCTTCTTGAATCTTTCTGACTCTGTCATTCGACAAGTTGATGGTGCTGATACAGCTCTTGAGCTGTGGGGTAAACTCGAAACTCTCTATGCCTCTAAATCTGTCCCTAATCTTGCTTTCTTGAAAGGTTCTTTGTTTAATTATAAAATGGATGTTTCTAAGTCTATTGATGAGAATTTAGATGAATTTACTAAGATGTCCCTTGTTCTGAAAGGAACTCCTATGGCCTTAGATGACACTAGTAAATGTATGATTCTCTTGAATGCTATACCTGAATTTTTTCAAGTTGTGAAAGATGTGTTTCAATATGCTAGTACTGTCCCTACGTATGATCAAGTTGTTACTGCACTTAAGACCCGAGAAAATGAATTAAAGTCCCTTAAAAGAACTGGTATTAACATGTATGTTAACCCTAGAACAGACACTACTCAATCACTTGACTTAGCTAAGAATAAGAAAGGTAAGAAAACCACTAGTTCTAAGAATAAAGAAACTAGGAAGTGTTTTCATTGTGGGAAAGCTGGACATTTAAAGAAAAATTGCTATAAGTTGAAAAACAAGTTGAACAATAATGAATCTAATATTGCTAGTATGCCTAAGACTACTGATGATGTATTTGAAGTCCTGAATGTGAGCAATTTGTCTGAGCATGCTAGTTGGATACTTGATTCTGGGTGTACCTTTCACATGTGTCCCATACTTGAACTATTTCATGACTTGTCTTATGTGAACAATGAAACTGTATATATATGGGGAATAACAACACTTGTGAGGTTAAAGGTATTGGGAATATTAAATTGAGAATGGGTTCTGGGAAATGTATTGAATTGACTAATGTTAGATATATTCCTGATTTGAAAAGAAATTTAATTTCTTTGGGTGCTTTAGATGATCTTGGTTGTGTTTCCAATGTTTCTAAAGGTGTTATTCATGTTTATAAGAATGGTAAATTGATTTTATCTGGTGTTAAACATGCTGGTCTATATGTTCTTGATGGTACTCATATAGTTGGTTCTGTGAATTCTGTTACTAATGCTTCATCTCAGGCAACCACTGAAAAGTGGCACTTAAGGCTAGGGCATATGAGTCAACAAGGACTCAGTGTCCTTAGCAAACAAGGTATGCTTGGAAAAGATGCAGTTGGGGACCTCCCCTTCTGTGAGACTTGTGTGTTGGGTAAACAACATAGGGTAAGTTTCAAGCCTGGAACTCATAATTCCAAGGCTTGTCTTGAGTATGTTCATGCAGACCTTTGGGGTCCTGAGAGGTATGATGCACATGGTAATTTCAAATACTTCCTTTCTTTAGTTGATGACTTTAGTAGAAGGGTCTGGACCTTTTTACTTAAAACTAAAGATGAAACTTTTCAAAAAATCAAAGAATGGAAGTGTTTGGAAGAAAATCAAACTGGTTTAACTTTAAAAGTTTTGAGAACTGATAATGGACTTGAATTTTGTAACACTGAGTTTGATTTATATTGTAAGACTAATGGAATTCTGAGACACAGGACAGTTAGGCATACACCACAACAAAATGGTGTAGCTGAGAGGATGAACAGGACACTCCTTGAGAAAGTCAGATGTATGCTCTTCACCTCAGGCTTACCCAAAGAATTTTGGGGAGAAGCTCTTTATACAGCCACTTACCTTGTTAATAGGAGTCCAAACAGGTCTATAGGACTTAAGACTCCTATGGAAATTTGGAAGGGGCAGAAACCAAATCTATCATTTCTTAAACCCTTTGGGTGTGCAGCTTATGCACACACAAAGGAGGGTAAGTTGGATCCTAGGTCTATCAAATGCATAATGTTGGGTTATCAAAACCAACATGGTGTAAAGGGTTATAGACTGTGGGAAAAAGACAGTAGGGGTTTCAAAGTTATTGTTAGTAGAGATGTGATTTTTGATGAACTAACATTTCCTTTCAAAAATGGTACAGGAACAGGTGATGATGGTTTACCTGAACCTGCACAACCTCAACAAGTGGTGGGAATAGAGAAAGAGGTGGAGTCTGAGTCTTCCAGTCCAGTTGATGATCATGGAGATGAACCAAGCCTTCCCCATGATGAAGCTGAAGCTACTGAGGACAATGAGGGTGAGGAACATCATCTTGAGTCTTCAACAGGGCAACTTCAGAACTATCAACTCACTAGAGATAGGACTAGAAGGGAAACCAGAGCTCCTTCAAGATACTCATATGCAGATCTAGTATATACAGCTTTGAATGCTTCAATTGAGGTCACAAACTCTGAACCAACATCCTATATGGATGCTATGGAGGCAGAGGATAGCATACAGTGGGAAAAAGCTATGAAGGAAGAGATTAAATCATTACATGATAATAACACCTGGATTCTCACTGAACTACCCCATAAACAAAAGGTGGTTGAGTGTAGGTGGTTGTTTAAGCTCAAAGAGGGAATCTCTGAGACTGACCCTCCAAGGTATAAAGCTAGGTTGGTGGCAAAAGGCTATACTCAAAGGGAAGGTATTGATTTCAATGAAATTTTCTCTCCTGTGGTTAAGTTTAAGACTATTAGGGCTATGTTAGCTTTTGCTGCTTGTTATAACCTAGAAATTGAGCAATTAGATGTTAAGACTGCCTTTTTGCATGGTGACCTAGATGAAACTATTTTCATGAGACAACCTGAGGGTTTTATTGACCCTAAATTGCCTGATCATGTATGCTTGTTGAAAAAATCTCTTTATGGCTTAAAACAGTCCCCTAGACAATGGTACAAGAAGTTTGATTCCTTTATGCTTAAATGTGACTATGTAAGATCTGAGTATGATGCTTGCTTGTATTTATCTGTTAAAACTGATCATCATGTATATGTTCTACTTTATGTTGATGATATGCTCATTATTTCTAAGTCCCTTAAGTATATATCTGAGTTAAAGAGAAAACTTAGTAAGGAATTTGATATGAAAGACCTTGGAAATGCTAAGAAAATCTTAGGGATGATGATTGATAGTGTAGAGATAAATGCATGATTAAGCTTCACCAGGAACCTTATTTGAGAAAAGTAATTTCAAAATTTGGTAGCTTGAATTGCAAAACTGTTATGACTCCTTTGGCTGGTCATTTTGTTTTATCTAAACAATTGTGCCCCAAGTCTCAGTCTGATATTATTAAGATGGATACTGTCCCATATGCTAATGTTATAGGGTCCCTCATGTATGCTATGATTAGTACTAGACCATATTTGTCTTTTGCTATATCCTTATTGAGCAGGTACATGTCAAATCCGGGTTGGGATCATTGGTGTGCTCTTAAACATGTTCTTGCATATGTTGGAAGTACCTTGGGTGTTGGACTGTGTTATGGAAACCATAATATACCTTTTGAGTTAGTTGGATATGTAGATTCAGATTTTGCTGGAGATAGAGACTCAAGAAAGTCTACTACCTCTTACTGTTTCACTCTTGGAGGTAATTGTATTTCTTGGAAGTCTCAACTTCAACCCTTAGTGGCTTTGTCCACTACTGAGGCAGAATATGTGGCTATAACTGATGCTCCTAAAGAAGCAATTTGGCTTCAAAATCTATTATCTGAGGCTTGTATAGTGAAAGGTAAAGCTACTATATTCTCTGACAGTCAAAGTGCAATTCAACTGAGTAAAAACCCAGTATATCATGAAAGGACCAAACATATTGATGTTAAGTATCATTATATAAGGGATATACTAGCTAGTGGTGAAGTTAAGTTGTTGAAAGTGGCTACTGAGGATAATCCTGCTGATTTTGGAACTAAAATTGTTACTAATGTCAAGTTCAAGCATTGCTTGGATTTGCTTTCTATTGGTTGAAATTTTGCAGGTGGTTTGGGCTGAGATGATGATGGAGATGGCTTAGGCTGGCTAGAAATCCTTGAGGTGCAGTTTCAGGTGGAGGTGGAGGATCAACACTTCAAGGGGGAGATTGAAGAATATATATGTGGGTATATATATATATTATGTGAAGTGTTATGTTCTAATAGGCTGATTACTTATTGACGTGGCATATACGTGGCTTAATCTCGTGCGTTTGATCTTATTATCATCCGATGGCTCTCATTCGCTCTTGGCTTTTGTCTCTTATATAAGGGAAAGAGGGTTGACCGAAGTCATAACCCTTACTCTCTCAACTTCCGCGTTCTCTCTCGCCTCTCTCATACACTAACCCTAGTTTGTAGAAGATCAAACTCTGATTCTTCTTGTAATCGATTAGATAGCTTCTTGAGTATAATATCTCGTGTAAATTGTGATAATCATCTTGATTAATCACTAGATAGCCTTATTCATTAGATTAGGGTTCGAGAGTTAGATTAGAAGTGGTATTCATTCGATTGTGTGGTTTGTATTGTAAGGTGAACTGAAATATTGTATCTCTTGTGATTTCTAGTAGCCGAGCACCTCTCATCGGAGCTCAACGTGGATGTAGGTCTGATTTGGACTGAACCACGATAAAATCTGTGTTCTTACTTTCTCGCTTTAATTTCTTGTGTTTGTGATTATTGAGTGGTGTGATTTGAAGATAATCTTGATAGAAAATTACAACAGATGACAACCAAAATTATGACATATTCAAGAAACACTAAGTAAAAGAGTGGCCTTTATAATCGCTTTGTTCAAAAAAATTTACATCTATAGTTGATATCCTCAAATGGATTATTACTACTACTTTAGTCTAGGCTTAAGAAATGTTAGATAGGAGGTGTAGTTTTCAAATGACTCCAACTTCTTTTATATCGTAGTTAGGAAACCTTCGCAAATTGTTCACCATAGATGTTATATATTGACCATCATAAATCCATAATCGTTTTGATATTTTGATAACCTGGCATGGACCTTGACAACTTTCTTAACAAAGGGAAAAGATGCATCCGGACAAGGCTTTGTGACTTTTATAACAATTGGGTTATAAACGCAGGAGTTTCTGATCGTTGGGGATGGAAACATTCAAGGTTGGACGTTTTTTTTCTGATGATTTTTTCAAACATGGCCAATAAAAGTATATAACCACCAAATCAAAGATGTACCTACTCCCGGAAGAGGCACGCCATACGACATAGGACCTCAAATACAACAATAACATGTCTTGTCTCACCTTTCCATGCCGCCGGTGCGGGTTTTGGTGTCGGGACATGTCGGGTGGGTAGAAGTGGTGGTGATGTGGCTGTGTATTTACCATACTCTTGATATCAAGAGTGTTGATTCTTTTGAAAAGTATACATAGAAGAAATAATGTAAAAATTTATTTTTTTTCTTCCAAAATTGATGTGATTCACTTTAACAAAGAATCTTGATCTTCTTCTTCTGTAAGTGAATGAAAAAAATTATAAATCTATTTGCTTTTCCTTTAATTTCCAACAGTCCCTCACTCAGGCATTGGTAGAAAAGATGAACATGTTCTTGAATGAATTAGTAATGGGTAAATTGAACTTAAGTGTCAATATCTTATAATTCGAATTTACAAGTAGTGAGTTAATGCAACCATAAATCTCGTCAAGTGGACATACTCTTGAACTTGATGTTCTTGAGTGGAGATCCTTATAACATATGCTCTACCCACTAGTTATTATAGATTTCTCAATCCTCACCCTTTCATACATTTACGTAATCTTCAAGAGTGTCTACTTAAAGTAGACTGCCCATATAGGGTCTTGAGATCAATTACATCGATAGAGCTCAACCTCATCTGGTGTTTTGTGAATTCATCAAAACCTTCTCCATAGGACCACCACTACAAGCTATAAATTTAGTTATGCATATTTAAGATCATCAAGAATATCTATCAATGTAGACTACCCCTCTAGGGTCTTGAGATAATTAAGATCAACAAGGCTCAACCTTATTAGGTATTAGTAAATTCATCAAGTCCTTCTCAATAGGATTACAACTGATTGTTATGAATTTATTATGATTTATATACTCATCCTTAATATATTTTAAGAGATAAACCTCAACCTCATCGGTAAAACTTATCAAGTCCTTCTCAGTGGGACCACTACTAATGGCTAAGAGTTGATGAAGAGTTATAAAATAAACCCATCCTTAAAATGCATAGTTCACGCCATGGGGATGGGGAGATAATGCATCATATGGGATCATCCTCCATTTGTTCCCTATCAATGGGATTTAGCCCCATCCCCCTTGATATTATTAGGACAATTCTCCTGGTTAAGCCTCTAGTAAATGGATCATCCAGATTCTTCTACGATCACACATACTTCGAGGCTATCAAACCATTATACAATAATTGTTATACGAAACCATGTCTGGTGAAAATACGTATTATTTTTCCATTGTAAACTCTATTATGAGAGACACCAATCACTGCTTGCAAATTACAATGTATACAAAATGGTCATTTAGAAACTTCTTAGGCTTCCCTTAAAACGGTTGATCAATGGTAACAAAAGACAAAAATAAACGAAGGACCAAGAAACATGGGAGGAAGTGGTAGTGTAGTTGGCTTTGAAGATGAAGGAAATAAAGGTGATGGAGAGGATTGGGATGACATGAACGCAGACGCTACATACTCAGATTACACTCACCTTCATCACGAGTTCGTGGAACATCTGGATCAACTGGGCAACCTCGTTAATCAACACTTCAAACTCCATAATATCAACCTAGAGATCAATCAAACGGGGAGTCAGAATTTCAGGGAACAATTCGAGTAGCAACACAAATATCTAGAGAACTTGACCCAACACTTTCAATAGTGAGGTCATCCATATCTGGGGTCGTGTTATATAAATAATAACTGATAGTATCGCGTAATATATTTCCATTGATAGTGATTTTGTAAGAAATTAACGATCTTGCAAAACACGCATCTAATATCTAGAATTTAAAAAAAAAAAAAAGACCATCGAGACCACATAATATCAGGTGGGAATATAAGAGAATTTTTCTGATAATCCCTCCGAGAACAAGGCATGTTGCTCAAAATTCAAGATGGTAACTGATATACCAAAAACCCATAGGGTCTCACAATCAGGTCATTGTCCCTCTGTTAAGGTGATTAATAAACATAGGTCTGCGATGCTTCATCGAGAATCTCCTTGGGGAAGGAAAACGCATCGAGAGTATATGTATTGAGTAACAAGATCATACCACGTGATAGAAATCTGGTTTATGAACTAAGAGATAACTTACCTTCGATCTTCTTCTAGAGTAAAAATTTATAAAAAGCCAGTCAGATTCTAATGGGTCTTAACTTAGTATAAATATCCTTCACTTACTTTTACAGAAAGATACACCATTTTATTATTTACTTTCACCACTAAAACATTTTACGCCCTATTATACTTACTTATTTATCGGATCTAGGGCTGTAAATGAACCAAGCCTCTTGCAAGCAGCTCGAGCTCGTCTCGTAGAAAAGTTCATTCGAGATTGGCTCGAATATAAGAAGCTTAAGTTCAAACTCCATTTTAAACTCGATAAATGAACAAAGCACGCTCGAGCTCGACTCGAAGACTCGTTTATAATTATGAGTCATATATTAATATATTATCTACTTATAAATATATTATTAAACCTTCAATATATCCATGGATATTTTTAATTTCTTTAGACATTTTTTTTTCATTAATATTATTTTTCGTATTTTCATACCACACACTCTATCAAATATCAACCGTTCATTAAAGTCTCATTTCAACCATAAAAAACAAATTGTTCATGAGCAACTCGTGCTCGACTTTAAAAAAGATTGTTCTATAAGTTACACAAACAAGTTTTAACATTCTGATTTTAATCATAAAAACCTCAGGATCGCCTCGTTTAAATATGAACTCGGCTCGGCTTGTCTCGTTTAAATATGAACTCGGCTCGGCTTGCCTCGTTTACAGCTCTAGTCGGGTCCCTAAGAAATGACCCTTCACTTTAATAGTAATCTTGTTTTTTGTGTTTTGGATAGTAGTGTCAAAATGCAATGTTATAAAGTAAGTAACAACAAAATTGACCACCAATTATAGAGGCCTTGCCCCAACGTAACTGTATAGTTTCATGTTTAATCAACTAATAAATACTCTATTTAATCCTCTAAGTTATTCAATACGTGTAAAACATAAGCCACATATACTTCAGAGGTCGATAAGTAATTTAATTATACTGAAGATAATTATGACACAATGCATGTGAGAGCTTTCCATATATCCCCATAATTGAGAAAAAATGTAAAAAGAGGAGAGAAGGGAGAGGACGACTGAGGGAGAGTCTCTCCTATTATTAGTTAATAATTAATGAAAATCTAAAAGAGGAGACGAAGTAGTTGATGACTGTGAAAGACTCTCCTATTATAAAACGTAGGAAGGAAGGGAGAGGGTGACTGAGGGAAAGTTTCTCCTATTATTAGTAAAAAATTAAGTAACATTTAAATAGAGGAAACGAAGGAGATGATGACTGTGAGAGAGACTCTTATAATTAGTTAAGTTGCAACAAAATTCTTAAAGGAGGAGAGAAGGGAGAGTTTAACTGATACAAACTCTCTATATTATGGATTGAGTTCAAACATTGAATCATCACTTCTCTTTCTTAGCTTCTATCTCCACTCATATCTTTCAAGAGCTCTTAGCATATCATCTTAGACACATAACTTTTCTTTCGCAAGCAAAGCATGAATTATATGTCAATACTCGTTTTTCTAATTTCCACTCTTCTCATAACACCACCAACACTATCATTAAATGAGGAGATATACATAGTGCAAGTTGATACTTCACTGATTCCTAAGCCATATATAAACCATCACAACTGGTACTTATCGCTCGTAGAATCTGTAAGAGGAATCAACTCATCATCGGTCAACTTTCTTTACTCATATAGCCATGTATTTAATGGGTTTAGCGCTGTATTCTCTGAATTTGAGATCGAAATTGTTAAAGATTTAGTTGGTGTGATCGGAGTTTACAGAGATACTAGTGTCAAACTCCACACTACTCACAGTATTGAGTTTTTGTCACTTAATAACTCTACGGGTCTATGGCCAGCTTCTAAATATGGTGAAGATGTTATTATTGGAGTAGCTGATACAGGCATTTGGCCAGAAAGCCCAAGCTTTCATGACAATGGTATGTCACAAATCCCTAAAAGATGGAGGGGAGTATGTGAAAATCATGGTAAAGAATTTAATTCTTCAATGTGTAACAAGAAGCTTATTGGAGCAAGAGTCTTCTACAAGGGCGTAGAAGCAAGAAGTCCAACTTTCAAGCAGAGGTTTATGCACTCACCTAGGGATTCACTAGGACATGGTACCCATACATCATCCATTGCAGCAGGTAATTATGTTCAAAATGTTTCACATTTTGGTTATGCTAAAGGTACCGCAAAAGGAGTAGCTCCACGTGCTCGATTAGCGATGTACAAAATTACACCAGATGAGAATCAAGATCTATCTGCCAGTGATTCCCTAGCCGCCATGGATCAAGCTGTTGCTGATGGGGTTGATATATTATCATTATCTTTTGGTGGAGATGGAACTGATTGGTTATATGAAAACACAATCGCAGTTGCTTCTTTTGGAGCTATGGAGAAAGGAGTGTTTGTTTCTGCTTCAGCAGGAAATGATGGTCAAAATTCATATAACATGTATGTATCAAACGGTTTTCCATGGGCTTTAACCGTTGGAGCAAGTTCCATTGACAGATCTTTTTCCGGAACAATTACACTAGGGAACGGAAAAGCCGTTACTGGGTGGACACTATATCCCAACTTCGAAAACGTGTTGCTGGAAAACATTTGTCTACGTTACAATGATTCAACTCTATCTTCGTGTAACGATGCTGATCTATTGTCGGGATATGAAGGTTGCATAGTTGTATGTAAAGACAAAACTCCATTTCTAGCAAATGACTTTGTTCTCTTAGAAGGTTATAACGCAAAAGTGGCCGGAGTTATAATGATTGCTGATGGTGTTCCCTTTAACGAGGACCAGCATTTTTATTTTCCTGCGGTAGTGGTTAGTTCAGCCGATTCACAAAGTATAATCACTTACGTGAGATCTAGCAAAGACGCTCGAGTTAGTATTAAGTTCAAACAAACAATAATTGGGACCAAGCCTGCTCCTATAGTTTCGTCATATTCATCAAGAGGGCCTTCAAGGTACACTCCAGGAATTCTTAAACCTGATTTATTGGCCCCGGGTACATTAATATTGGGAGCTATTATTCCACCTCATCTCAGTGCTCCTCCGACAGGTGAAAATTATTATCAATTATTATCGGGAACATCAATGTCATGCCCTCATGCATCTGGTGTTGCTGCTCTCTTAAAAGGAGCACACCCAGATTGGAGTCCCGCAGTTTTGCGTTCAGCAATGATAACAACTACTGATATTATCGACAATACAAATAATTCCATTGGTGCCTTCTTTTCAAAGAATATGAAAGCTGCTTCACCTCTAGACATGGGTGCGGGACAAATTAATCCGAATCGAGCGCTTGATCCAGGTCTAGTTTACGATATA
Source organism: Nemophila menziesii (assembly GCA_029959085.1). Taxonomy (NCBI): domain Eukaryota; kingdom Viridiplantae; phylum Streptophyta; class Magnoliopsida; order Boraginales; family Hydrophyllaceae; genus Nemophila; species Nemophila menziesii. The sequence goes on from JARWIR010000008.1 coordinate 23,310,700, forward strand.
GTTCCCCGTGATTATGTCAATTATCTGTGTGCGATGAATTATACACAAGAGCAGATTATACGTATCACTAGATCAAAGAAGTACGATTGTTCTACTCCGTCGGATGATATCAACTATCCCTCGTTTGTGGCTATGGGGAGCAAGAATTCGAGCTATGTGGTCAAAGTGTTTCGAAGAACAGTGACGAATGTTGGAAAAGGCAAGGCTAGATATACTGCAAAGATTGTGCAACCGAAAAATTGCATGGTCACTGTCTTACCAGACACGTTGTATTTTCAAAGGAAGAATGACAAGAAAAGCTATTCCTTGAGAGTTCAATGTGTATTTTTAAAGGATATGTTGGACATGTTTTCATATGGCTGGCTTGCGTGGGTAGAAGATAAGGGAGCTCGTATTGTTAGGAGTCCTATACTAGCAATGTTTTAATAAAACCGCATTAAATTTCATGTCTAGTTGTCTTCCTCTTTTAATATCTGTATGTGTTTAAAATCTTTGGATTTACTATTGAGATGATTAATCATTAACAAATTCTTCTAGATCATCTGTTGTAAAAAACACTTTGTAAAACGGAATAAAACTTTGGCGAGGATAGATCAAAATGATCTATGGTTGAAACACAAATCAAACCCAGAAAAAGATAAATGCAGAAAGTAAAGAACACAAGGATATATCGTGGTTCAGCAATATGCCTACATCCACGTTGAAGCCACCCTCAGATGATGCTTCGCACACTATAAGAACACAGTTACACTTCAGATCGGTTACAAGAATACAAGAATAGCAACACAAGAGTTTCAGCGTGAAACCCTAAGAATCAATCGAGAAATCTACTCAATCTTCAAGCAATAGGCTTGATCTACACTATTCTAATTAACAATCTTTATAGATTAGATTGTTAATGTTTACAAGAAACCCTAAGTAGTATCTGAAGAACACGAGAGAGAAGAGAGCGAAGAGTCAAAAGACAAGAGAGTAAGTCTGACCAACACTGAAGACCCGAGCCTTTTATATGGCTCTCTAAGGGTTTTAATCTGAGCCGTTCATAGTGATACTTGATCAACGCGTGAGATTAAGTCTCGTAAGTAAGGCGGTACAAGTTAATAACCCGAGAATTGGCCCAACCCGAAACCTAAGTGGAATGCCAAGTAAGATGCCAACTCAGCTAATTTTGACCACGCTTTGACTTTACCAAAATATCAACAATCTCCACCTTAAAGTCAAACCTCTTGCTCCTCTATCATCATAAGCCGTAGCCAAGTGTTCAAGTGTGCTCAGCACCATCTGGTTGCTCCAAAATAATTACCTGAAAAATAATTACTAAAAACCACAAGTTTAGTAAATAAATTAAACCACAATAATTAGATCCAATTACTGAATGTTAAGCAAAGCTAAGCAATGCTTAAACTTTGTAACAGTTAACACTTTAGTCCCCATATCAGAAGGATTATCCTCAGTTGGAATTTTGCACAGTTTAATATCTTCAGAACCAAGCCAATTTCTAATAAAATGAAACTTAACATCCACATGTTTGGTTCTCTCATGATAAACAGGATTTTTACTCAAGAATATAGCACTTTGACTGTCACTATATATTGTTACAAAAGACTTAGTAAAATTCAATTCTTTAGTCAACCCATGTAACCATATACTTTCTTTAAAACAATCACATATAGCAACATATTCAGATTCTGTAGTAGATAATGCAACTAAGGGCTGCAATTGAGATTTCCAAGTAATACAGTTTCTACCAAGTGAGAAACAGTAGGAAGTTGTTGATTTCCTACTATCTCTATCACCAGCAAAATCTGCATCCACATAACCTACCAATTCAAATGGCACATTCCAATTTCCATAACATAATCCAACTTCTAAAGTACTGTTAACATAAGATACAACCCATTTCAAAGCATGCCAATGTTCAAGTCCAGGATTAGACATATATCTACTTAGCAAAGATATTGAATAAGCTAAGTCAGGCCTGGTACTAATCATTGCAAACATAAGTGAGCCTATAACATTTGAATAAGGGACATAACTCATTTTCACCTTTTCAGTAACAGTTTTGGGACATTGATTTTTACTAAGGATAAAATGACCAGCTAAAGGCATCTCAACATGCTTACCATCTAAATTACCATATTTTTCAACCAATTTCTGCAGATATGGTTTTTGATGAAGTTTGAGAGAACATACCTTTCTATTTCTTTCAATACAAATACCTAGTATCTTTTTAGCATGGCCTAGATCTTTCATATCAAACTCAGAACCAAGGTCAGCTTTGAGTTTATTTATTCTCTGCACTGAGTTACTAATTAACAACATATCATCAACATATAGAAGAAGGAACAACATCACATTTGGTTCAAATTTCAGATACAAACAGTTGTCATATTCACTCCTTTTAAAACCAAGACTTAAAACAAATGTATCAAATCTTTTATACCATTGTCTAGGGGACTGTTTTAAGCCATATAAGGATTTTTTCAATAAGCATACATAATCAGAATGTTTTGTGTCAACAAATCCTTCAGGTTGATGCATATATATGTTTTCCTCAAGTTCACCATGTAAGAATGCAGTTTTTACATCTAACTGTTCTAATTCCAAGTCATAACATGCAACATATGCAAGCATCATTCTAATGGTTTTAAATTTAACTACAGGGGCAAATATTTCATGAAAGTCAATTCCTTCTCTTTGTGTATATCCCTTAGCTACTAATCTAGCCTTAAACCTAGGTGGTTCATTTTCAGTGATTCCTTCCTTAAGTTTATAAAGCCACCTACACTCAATGATTTTACAGTCTACTGGTGGTTTAACTAATATCCATGTTTTATTAACATACAAAGAATTCATTTCATCTTTCGTAGCTTTAATCCAACTACCTTTAAACTCAGATTTCACAGCTTCATTATAAGATTCAGGTTCAGCCTTACTTACCTCAGTGGCTGCAATTAAAGCTGTATAGACTAGCTCTGCATAAGAGTACCTTGTTGAAGGTTTAGGGTCCCTTTTCTCTCTATCTCTGGTCAATTGATAATTGGTTAAGCTCTCCTGAAGAGACTCCTGAGGAGTCTCAGTCTTAGTGGTATGCACAGGTTCAGCTGGCTGCTCTGGGTTCTGGACTCCATCAGGGTCATCTTCTGGTGCTGGATCAGGTTGACTTTGGTCAACTTCATCACTTCCAGCAGTTGATAGGGGCTCCACCTCAATTGAGACACTCTCAGGTGTAGTATCTGCCTTATTAGTGTCTGTACCAAACATTCCATCCTTACTTAGCACATTTAAGCCTAATTGGCTCATATGGCCAAGCCTTAAGTGCCACTTAATAGTAGCTGCATTATCAGTGTTAGTACTAACAGTATTCATATCATTTTTGATACAAGTACCATCAAGAATATATAAACCAGATATTTTCTTACCACATAATACAAGTTTATCATGTTTAAACACATTAATCACACCATTTGAAACTTTATACACACAACCCAAATCATCTAAAACACCTAAAGAAATAAGGTTTCTTTTTAGGTCAGGAATCCACCTAACATCAGTAAGGGTCACATTTTTTCCATTGTTAAGTCTCAAATTGATTTTACCAATACCAGCTACCTGACATGTATTGTTATTTCCCATATAAACAGTTTCAACATTTGATTCAACTAAGTCCACAAACCAGTCCTTATTGGGGCTCATGTGAAAAGTGCATCCAGAATCTAAAATCCAATTAGACTTACAGGCAATGTCTGAAACATTCAATACCTCACAAGTATCATCAATCTTATGGGGCATACATGCAATATTGGTTTCATTGTTACTATTGTTATTTTTGTTCTTAAGCGCATAGCAGTTCTTTTTAATATGGCCAGGTTTTCCACAGTGATAACATTTACGAGTTTCTTTATTCTTGTTTCCTTTAAACTTTTTCTTATTCTTATTGTTTTTAGCATGCTCATGGTTTTCAATTTTATGATTCACAAACAGATTATTTCCTACTCGCTTATTATTTTTTAATTCAAGTTCCCTAGTTTTCAAAGAGGCAACAATTTGATCAAAAGTAGGAATCACAGTAGAGTATTGAAAAGCATCTTTCACAACTTGATAAGAATCAGGAATAGCATTTAAAAGGATCATACATTTAGAAGTCTCATCTAAGGCCATATCAGAACCCTTTAAAACAAGATTAAGTTTAAGAAACTCATCGACATTTTCATCAATAGTTTTTGAAGAATCCATTTTATACGAAAATAAATTTCCTTTCAAGAAAGCCAAGTTGGGAGCAGATTGAGAAGAGTAAAGAGATTCTAACTTACCCCATAGTTCAAGTGCAGTATCTGCTCCATCTACTTTTCGTATCACGTTATCAGAAAGATTTAAGAACAGCAAATTATAAGCTTCTTCTCGTATTTCATTTGTTCTTTTCAGAGATTCTTCGGACCATTTTTCAAGATCAGGCTCAAGAGCATTTACGACCTTGTTATGTGAAAGTAACACTCGCATTTTCTTCTTCCATACACTGAAATCACCCTTTCCATCGAACACCGATACTTCTAGCCTGGTTGTTGCCATTTCTTAATATCACTGTATACAAGAAACACAAGGCACAACACATGCAACAACTATTAGGGTTAGTATAAATCGAAAAAACCCTAGAAAAATTTATTCAAGGATTTTTAAGTTTCGAAAACCCTAAAGAATGTTAGATCTGTGAGTTACAATACAAGATAAAGAAATTGTATTGTTTAGAAAAGTTTTTCAGAAAAATTTAAGACGCCAAAACACAGATCTGTATAGTTTAGAAACAAATCTTTTCACAAAACGTTTTTAGAGTTCAATCGAACAAGGCTCTGATACCACTGTTGTAAAAAACACTTTGTAAAACAGAATAAAACTTTGGCGAGGATAGATCAAAATGATCTATGGTTGAAACACAAATCAAACCCAGAAAAAGATAAATGCAGAAAGTAAAGAACACAAGGATATATCGTGGTTCAGCAATATGCCTACATCCACGTTGAAGCCACCCTCAGATGATGCTTCGCACACTATAAGAACACAGTTACACTTCAGATCGGTTACAAGAATACAAGAATAGCAACACAAGAGTTTCAGCGTGAAACCCTAAGAATCAATCGAGAAATCTACTCAATCTTCAAGCAATAGGCTTGATCTACACTATTCTAATTAACAATCTTTATAGATTAGATTGTTAATGTTTACAAGAAACCCTAAGTAGTATCTGAAGAACACGAGAGAGAAGAGAGCGAAGAGTCAAAATACAAGAGAGTAAGTCTGACCAACACTGAAGACCCGAGCCTTTTATATGGCTCTCTAAGGGTTTTAATCTGAGCCGTTCATAGTGATACTTGATCAACGCGTGAGATTAAGTCTCGTAAGTAAGGCGGTACAAGTTAATAACCCGAGAATTGGCCCAACCCGAAACCTAAGTGGAATGCCAAGTAAGATGCCAACTCAGCTAATTTTGACCACGCTTTGACTTTACCAAAATATCAACATGGATGGACACATTTTCTAGGTGTTAATAGAGAATAAAAAGTACCACTACGGGTTAATAAGTGTTTTATCCTTAACAATGCAAGTCTAGATGGAAAAACATAAGATCTTTGAAAGAAATACACGAGTTAACTAACTAAAATGCATTGACTCTCATCTAGTAATACTGAAACATAGGTATAAAAAATTGAGCCAACAAATATCTATCATTAGGCAGATTTATCCTTTTCTCCACCAGATGACTGCACCTCACTACTTCCACCTGATTTGTATGATGAAACGTTTCTACTTCCCAAAAATAAGGGAGTAAATTCTTCTAACTCAATATTTGAAGCCAGAGAGGGGTATTTGGCTTTGATTTCATTGAAGCATTTGAACCAGGATTTATTAAACAAAGTGTTTAGAAAACGACACCTTATCTATAGTGCACTTCTTACTTTTCTTATACTCTTTAGTATGTTCCTCGCTGGCCTACGCGTTGCTTCTTCACGGGTGGAGATTTTGGTAGCAGCTTTATACCCCCGTCGCCCCTCATTATCTCCAAGGATACGGCGAAAGACTTTTGGGTTAATTCGAGAACAGTCAATTCATAGTCCAAAGCCCTCTGCTTTTGCCTTTGCCTTCCAAATTTCCTTGCTCTGTGTTTTGCTTCCCAGGTGCTCCGCTTCTTCAGCTCGAGTAACCTCAAAAGCAGCAAAATATCCACAACTGCCTAACAAAAAGACATAACATGGCCCTTTTTTTTGACAACAAAAGACATAACATGGCCCAATCGATGAAAATATAATTTGTCCGCTTACGAGGATATTTATAGGATGCCATCTTTTTTTTTTTGGTTAGGCAACGGTTATAAGAATAAGATAAAACAGTCAACTGTTCAAGTTAATTTCAACTTGAGTAAGGTTGGGTATCACCTAAAAAGTGATCACCCAAATATCATCTTCCTCGGTGGTCTAATTAAACTTCTTCTCTTTTCTGATTTTTTTTTCTCTCTCTTATATGAAACCGTTTAATTGGACCACCTAGGAAGATGATATTTGGGTGATCACTTTTTAGGTGATACCCATCATTACTCTTTCTACTCAAATTGAAAAATTTAAATGATGTTTTCAATTAATGTCAAAAAAAAAAATGATGTTTTCAATTTTAGTATACATACCGATAAATTCACATCACCTATAAAACAATCAAATGTTCTAAGTTAATTTTTTTTTTTTTTGGACATAGGAAGTTGCTGAAGCACCAAAAAAAAGAACCTAAATCATCCTATTCCTAATTTTTCAAATCTAGATGAGAGATCGAAAACACTAAGCGTGTTTCGACCCAAAACCGTCGCCCCGTGCCTAGCTTCCTTAGCAAGCTTGTCCGCCCTACCGTTGAGCTTCCTACAAATGTGGTGGAACGTGATCTGCCCAAACTCTTCAGCGTTGCGGATAATCCTGCGCAGGATAGGTTGGATAGGTTGGATATTCTAAGTTAATTTCTACTCAAATCAAAAAGTTTAAAATGATTTTTTCAATTTTAGTATACATCACCGATAAATTCATTATCATTCCTTTAAAAAAGAAAAGAAAATACAAGTCAAATAAAATACGAAAAATACAAAATTTTACTTATTTGAGTATACTTCAATAAAATAGGGTCACACATCCTCGAAAGTTAACTTGCTTAAAGGCAATACGACTCGTTTTCTTTTTGCCAAATATTTCTATCTTTTATCTTTATTCATTTGAAAGAATTCAAAATGGTATTCATTTATTTAGTGATGTTAACCCATTTTCGAAATTCCTCCAAATCATACATGAGAATTCACATTCAGAAAATAGGTAGGTGTTTGTTGGTTTCAAAATCATCACCACCTACCATAAATCGGACTCAATTTCAAGTACACCATGCGATCTTTAGTCTGTAACTTTTGTTGTAGGGTCATCAATACAATAATCGCATATTGGGAGTTAAATATAAATCCTAAACTATATTTCCCCAAGACCAGACAATAATCGGTGGTGGAAAACATCATAAGACTTCTTGTACAAAGCATAGTATTCTCCACTTGTTAAAGGTCGAGAACCCATGACCAAGAGATCCTGGGTTCAAATATTATTGGAGTTAAAATGTCTCTGGATCCAAAGTGACTCTCAGATTTATTAACAAAATCTTTCCAATTGAACCCTTAAACAAGATGATGTTATATTCTTGTTTTTATTAAAATCAACATTAGTGATTCTATATCTGACAAATTGCACCTCCATCTCATCAAAACACTTCGATAAAAATTCTACGCCTTCCTAAACTCTAAGAGAAGTCTTTATTTCATCTTTCAATTTTCTAAATTTCCTTCAAAAAAGGCGAGTCGGTTTTTGCCATTTTTCATTTTACAACACTCTGAATTCCTCAAGTATTCACCATGACACGCGATTCTCCACAACAGTTTCATGAGTAAGGTTTTGTTTCAAACACCCATATCCTTCAATGATAGGTCTCCCTCACTCTATGGAGTGCAAATAGTTTTCCATTTAATTTGCGAAGTCTTTCCATCCCAATAGAAATCCCAGACAAATACTATATATTTAATCCCTCACACTAAATAAAATCGGAAAGGTGGCCAACCAAAAACAAAACACAATCGAATAAGCTATAATCTCGATAGTTGGTCTAGTGGTTAGACTACTCTGCAGAGACCAAGAGGTTGTGGGATCGAATTTTATTGGAGTCAGAATGATTTCCCGTCTAAAGTGGCTCTCATATGTTAAAAAAAGAGAGGAGTTTTTGGTTATTTTTTCTTTTTAGTTGCATTTCAATAAGGGCATTAGTAGTATTGTTAATAGTTTTGGGCCGTTTAAAATACACACACCAAAAATATCGTTAGATACTATTTGGACTTCCTATTGGGCCTAGAATATTTAGTGAATATATTGAAGTCTTGGGCCAAGACTTTTGGCCAATTGTACTGAAATTCCTTTCTTATTTAAATTTTATATAATATTTAGTCGAAGATACAAGTATACTTTATATATTAACAGCACCATATATAAAAAGCCCTAATCAAAATTCACAACAAATCCCCCCAAATTCGGCGAAAAAGATAAAGGGAAAAACTCAACCCGCCCAAATCTGTTCAATGGAGGGCACCGCTCATCAAAATCCCTCATCGCCTCCCGTCAAGGGCGGCGGAGCGTCGAAGTACCTCTCCAATCTCCCTTCCCGCGGTTGCTTCTCTTCTTCCTCCTCCTCAACCACCGTCCCCTCCAATTTAGGTGGCATGAGGGTTTACATTTCTGACCGCGATACCGCACCTCCCGAAGGTCAAAACATCAAAACCAACCAAATGAACATCCTTATCCGATCCTTATTACTCAAGAAGCAAAATCATAAAAACGACGTCGCTAAGTCAAACAACGACTCGCCCAGCAGTAGTTCTAGCACTGCTACCCGGAAACGTGGTGCCACGGCGGCGACGGAAAGTGCCAGAGCTAAGAGAGCGGCTACGGAAACTGAAACCTCGGTGGTGCGTGATTCGATGCAGAATATGACTGTGGAAAGACTCCGTGCGATGTTGAAGGAAAAGGGTTTATCTCCTAAAGGGAAGAAAGATGAACTAATAGCTCGATTAAGGGGCTCTCCTGAAAAGTAAAAATGCATGCTTTTTCTTTTATGATGGTACTGTTTAATTTGAAGCTTCGTGAATAAAAATGAATATGTGTGTGCCTCTTGTACAAGTATTTTGTGTCGGCTTAATCGAATTGTATTATTAATGGAATTAGCGTAACTGTGTCTTATTTGTCATCCAGAAATGCCATGCCATTCATCGTTTGTTTTTATTTTGGATAGTAATTTAGAAACTTGATTGTTGAATAGTTGGTATTGGATTAATATGTTTACTATTTTTGATATAGTGGGTTTATTTGTTAGGGACCAATGGTAATTTCAAAAGAATCTATACAGCAATAGGATCAAGCATATATAGTTTGTGTCTGGAATTGAACTTAGAGGTTGAGATTGGAATTAGATTCTAAAACCAAAGTAATATTCGTATGTAAAGCTTCTAATATCAATACAATAGATGCCTTGAACAAAAATGGGTTTAAGTTAATATTTAGTGTCTAGAGTGTTATAGTAGTCCATCTCATGGTCCTTTCTCCTAAACTTATACTTACTGCACCTGGGCCCACCCCAAATCCCCCCCTGTGTATGCATGCATATATGAATGTTCTGTGTTATTTCTGGAATTAATATGCATTTACTCCGGTATTATTCTGGTATTACTCTGTTATGAGCATTCTTATTTATTATAAGTATTGTTTATCCATACAATTGTTTGGTCTTAAAGCCTGTACTTGTGAGGTATAATAGTTGTTTTGAGTATTATTTATGGATTGTAAGGGATGTCAAATACTAGGTAGTTTGGTTTTAAAGGGGAAAACATAAGTGAGAGATGATACAGAGTTTCGAATTTGCTTATCCTTTGGATTTGCTTGGATTTGATATTCATGTCCTCATTTAAATATGTTGAGAATGCTTTTTGAAACTCAAAGGGAGTGGGTTGTGTGATAAGTAGGCATGGTACTCTTTTTACATTGTTAAAACTTTTAAGAAAATATTGTTATAAATGTATATCGGTGTGGTTTTTCTATGCTAAACAAAACCTTCAAAAACAAATTTATGTCACTATTTTTTTAGACTTGAATAACCTTCCCCTCCGTCATTTCTTAAGTCATCCTTAACTTTTCTTGAGAAGGAAGGGGATAGGAAATGGAATAAATTTCGAAAGAAAAATTCTCTAAAAAGGCATGTGTTTCCGGGTCATAATGTGAAAAATATGCATAAATCATGAGTGTGGCCTAGGGGTGGAAATCGGAAGGAACAGATCGGAAAAAGGGTCTTTCGGAAAAATTCTTATTTTTTTGGGAATAGATTTTTTTTGTTCCAATTCCTATCCAATTTTTCGGAACTGGGAAAAATAATTCCGAATTCGGAAATTCAGAAATTCGGAAATTTCGGCACGGAAATTTCGAAAATTTGGGTTCGGAATTTCGGAACTTTTGTTTTGGGAATTGCTAGACTAAGGGTTGAAAATCGGTGCAATAGTTTATCACTTACCTGAATATAGTTAAAAAGCTTAACTTCTAAAGTTTAAGATAAGTAACAAAAGGTAAAAGAACAGTAATAGAAATAACATAAGTAACAAAAGGTAAAAAAAATCAAGAAATAACATAAGTAACAAAAGGTAAAAAATCAATGACCATATCAACAGATATTAGGGTTCATGGGAAGGTAAGGTAAAATGTGAAGAAATGGGTTAGCTTTATCTTTTAAGTTTTATCAGGTTTATCGTTTTTTTTTATTTTCCTGATATAAAAAAATGTATCATTGTGTTTCACTTTTTCAACGTTTAGATTTTCTATTTTTCTTTGTTATTAAAATTTTCAACATTTCTGATTGTATATTTTTTTCTTATATTAATATTTATTAATTATTTAATATAGGAAATGTAAAATCGGAAATATAATTCGAAAATAAAAATTAGAAATAAAATCGGAAATATATTTCGGAAATAAAATTGGATCGGAAAACCCGGAAATTTATATGTAGTTCCAATTCCGATCCTATTTTTTCGGAAAAATCGGAAATCGGAATTTTAGAATTTCCGAACCGTAAACAGTTGTTCCGAAATCGGAATTTTTGGATCGGAAAAGTCGATAATCGAAAATTTCGGATCCGATTTCCACCTGTGGCCTTTCATTTATTAAATTTTTTTGAAACTAAAGTATACATAATAAATTTTAGAAATATTCCTCTAAATTTGTTGTTTACAATTTTATGCTTAATTTTCATTTCCAAGAATGCAACTATCCTATATCGGTCAACAATATGAAAACCGTATACTTCATACATGGAATTGTTAAATAATAAAACGTCTCAAGTAGACATCCTTGAGTACTATAATGTTACTGAACCAAACACATACAAGAATTGAAAAATAAGTCAAGCCGAACATATACCAAACCAAAAACCGACAGAACTGAATCAATGAAAACCGTCTGGTTTGTTAGCAACACCTTAGAAACTGAACCGTTCGATTTCGTTTTTGGCAAAAAAAATCAAGCTGAATTAAACAGTGTTCACCCTTACTATTACCGAATTGTTCGATTATGGTTCTGGTTTTAGCCTAAAATCAAGACGAAGCGAACCATACCTAGACCTATAAATACCCCTGGTTTCCTAAGAAGTTCTGAAATATGTAACAAAATCACCTATAAATATCATATATCAAACGGGATATGTGAGACTCTCAAGTCTTAGTGGTATCAAAGCTAGTTAGTCGATCATGTGTAAAGGTATGCCAATACTATTACTAACTCAAAAGGCTAGTAGAGAGAATTTTTTAAATCTTATGGAACCACCTAGAACCTCTGTCTCTATCGACCGATTACTCTCCCTATTGTCATCCTAAAGCTTACTGAAAAATTCAACTAATAAACTAGAAATTATGATCAAATACTCCACCATCCTTAAGGATGCAATAAATGAGAAACCATACATCCCATCTTAAATCCCTGCAATGTCTAAAGGAAAAATCCACCATCTATAATGGAGGAATATGTTCCTTGATAACCAAAATAAGTTATCCTTCAAAGAAATTCATACAATCGTCTAAAATGGATCATTGTAGGGTTCTCACTACAAAAGAGGAGCAATATGTCACACTTGGAATACCAATAGAACTCATCATGGCATGGATGAAAAATGGTTACTGACACCTTCATTTTGGTGGAGTAAGTCTAGTAATCATATTCAGAGGAAAAAAGGACTTCCACTAACGATATGTGTCTTTTCCAAGCACAAGATTCCTAAAGTACGAACATACAATTATCGAAACTATCCCACAACACTTAATGCTAGAAGTGTTGTTTCGAGTTTCTTCCCAACCATCTTGGTAGCCCTGGATGACCCTACACTTCCAAACGTCCTTAAAGTATCAATACAGATCTCGGGTCCATAACAAATATCAAAAGAAAAATTGGTTACTTTGCACCACCTAATTGTGTGCAGACTCCAAGGACACACTCTTGATTTACATACACACACTATCATAGATGTACTAATGGTCTTCACATACTCTGGATAAAAAACTCCCAAGATAGTAAATATCCCAAAAGAACTTGGAAGAGAAGTGTTGATGAAAGTAATACCAGAAGAATGGCTCACTAACTACGAATCACTCCACCAACAACAAGAAGTCATCCAATCCTCGAAACCCAGATTTGAAACGCTGGTAAACTTAGATTTCAAACACTGTAGACAGGTACAGCTAAAACCACATTTATTGTACTAAAAGAAGAGAAGCCATCCCAACCTCTCTTCCAAATGGTGATGCATCCATACCAGATGCAAAAACTAAAAGCACAATTCTCTACCAAGATAAATAAAATGGTGGCCAAAATCAAAGGAAGAGAAAGAAGCGAAAAGAATCTTTGAAAACTTCCTCTAGGCCATGAAGACGTTAATGATAAAAAAACGATCAAGATCAATCATGGGAAAATGATCCAAAACCTGACCACGTTGTACGGATCGCAAGAGGAAATTACAAAAAAAAAATTATTGGGTGACTTCCACACCACCAGGGCTGACAAGCATTTCAATAGAATCCATCATACCTACAAGATGGGGGGACGAAGAAGATGACGAAGAACCTCATCTACCAAACTCCTCCAAATTAATACTGAATGCATGATGTTTGGCTCATAAAAGAAGGAATTTCCTCCCAAGGAAAGACGTCAAGATGTAGAAAAAAATGGAAACAAAATTGTTCGTCTTATTTTCCATTGATCGTGAGGGAAAATAAAGTGCAAAAATCAAGGCGAATAGGTGCTAAAGTGGAAAACCTAAAATGCCAAAGCACAAAACCATATCATCAAGAAGGCCGAGTCTCACATTGATCAAATTATTGTCTCATAGAGAACACATTCAAAGATAGATGACCCAAGTAATAAAAATTAGCGCTTGTATGATGATATACTATCTAGGTTCCATCTCTTGGATAAAGATATCTGGTCCCTCATCCAAAACACCTCGCCTGAAAAATATAAAGAGAGATGATTACAAGGAACCCTAATAACTACTAATACTCCTAAATGGATATCAAAACTAAAAAAAGGAAAAATAAATGACTAAAAAAATAATAAGAGATTAAACTAGTTAGCAAAGATTAAAGCACAGATATGTTAAGACTAAAAATTATGCAAAATTAAAAAGGGAGGTTTAGTGTTACCTTCTTATGATTATATTTTATCCTCCTTGTCATTGCACGCTCCTTCTTCACTTGTAGCTATTTGTTTAGATCCGTTTCATGAATTTTAACAACCTACGTGTGTGTTTTATTAATTGAACTTTTTATCCATTTATCATCGTTTTGGCAACAAGCATAAAAATGATTTATCACCTTTTTGCATACGTGCATAATATATGGGTTGTTTAAATTGAGGGCAAAGATGCAAGAATTTAATTGGACATCTTTATAAAAATGAATCATTTTGATTAAAAGAAGACTCATATCCAATTCCATGTTTTTCAAAGGGAATTCTTCGTATACTGAAAATGGAATTCAAACTATCCTGACCTCTTGTATATTTCAAGATGATGATTATAAGATATTCAATATCATTTTTCAAATAAGTTTACTTGATCGAGATTTATTTTTCATTTTGTAAAACATTAATTCAATATAGAGCTTAGATCGAGGTTGAAAATCTATTCAGAAACTTGAAGTTTTAAGATGTCTCATTTGATCATATTTATTTGTCTCTGTCATGGAGAGCAATATATCTTTCTGTAGTGTAAATAAAGCATCTTTAAGACTTCAAAATATTCCAAAGGATAGTAAGGGTTAGAAGATACCTCATCGAATTTATCGATGGTGTGAGATTTAGAAGCATGATCATGGTTTATTTTTATTCATCATCTTCTTCTTCTACTCTTCTCGAGTGACTACTTAAAGAAACACTTTCTAGAGGCGTAAGTGAGTAGTCACTTTCTTGTGTATGCAAATCATATTCATAGTTTTTTTAAACATTCTTTGAGTGATCTTCAAATTACCTCCATAAACCTTCCTCAAAGGTTATAAATGTACCTGCAAGCAATGAAGGACTAGTAACACTTGTTCCTTCAAATTTGTTAAATCCACGTCATACTAAACTCTACATGCGATTAAGCATAATCAATAGTAGATATAGGCGTTGGTACCAATTAAAAACCCAATAATATGTTCTATAGGAGGGGTGAATAGGACAAAGCAAACAGTTGGGATTAGCTCACTGGCCAGGGCCTTGGTCTACCAATCTAGTGGTGCAGGTTCGAATCGAGTCAATGACTCCGAGTCCAAAGTGGCTCTCCTATGTAACAAAAAAAATAGGACAAAGCAGAATTATAAAATCTAACTCGAAATCAGAATACTTAATTTTATCTAAAGCTCCAAGCATTTGTGGACTTAAGATAAGTAGACTAGAGATACACTTAGAGCTAAGATATATGAGTAAGTGTTGGAATATTACTCTTTTTGTGTGTGTTTTTATGTGACAAATTCTTTTGGGTTTCAACATTCAAAGTGCACTTCATGATTATATATATATATATATATATATATATATATATATATATATATATATATATATATATATATATATATATATATATATATATATATATATATATATATATATATATATATATATATATATACATCATATATCATGAGTTTCTTATTCATTAGTGAGGTTATAACGTGTTATATAAGTTTCTTTTTCATGTGATCAACTATGAACTTTATAGTTTGCTCCATTAGATCATCTCACATGTTAAGAGCTAAAGCATTTAAACATGTATTGCTTTCTTAAATGTGCATCCATTAATCTTGATTATATGATAACTATTTAGGAAATTACTTGATATGTGTTGATTATGTCAAGAAAGTTGCACACTTCATTGTTATATGATTTCCACTTTTAGGAACATCCCATGATAGATGCTAGGCATTCAAGCATGAGATCTCCTTGAGCTTATAGGTGAAATTAAATGTTATTTGGCATATTCCTTATATGTTTGTGATAATACAAAATAATTTTCCAATACCAGCTCTGTACTTAGAGCAACAAAATGCCTAGACTCGAGGGTTACGGGTCTGATCCAAGGATAAGCTATGTTTTCCAAAGAGGGAGGGATATAAAACTCTCCTGAGGGTAGATATACCGAAGAGGTTAGGGTTATTCATGGATCTATTTGAGCGTAGCTAGTCAATACTTATCCAGAGGCTGCTATGGTTCGGGCCCCACAATAGGATGAAATGCACACTCCTTCTTGACTAAAGCTGCACACCACGAGTATTCTTCGTGCGTACCTACGCCGTATATAAGTATCCCATTCTGTGGTAGAATTTAGTGTACACTCTCTCTCTCTATGAAAATGGCTATTGTTATTATACAATCAACATAAACCTCCATAACTCCTTAGATCATAAGAATACCTGCTAAAAACAATTCTAATGTTGAGTGTTGGAGTGCTACCAGAAGCGCAGCTCCCTTTAATCCTGACGTAGCGCCTGGTTTCAGAAGCCGCAGTAACACGACTGAAGCCTTCGAAAGGTCAATATATAAATTCATGACGGTGATCGATAGAAATGTACAATATTCTCATTGTGGTTCGTCGTTTTAATTCTCTATTCAATTACTTCTCCTCTTATTCCAATACTTCTCCTTCTCTATCTCTTTGGTTGTGGTATTAGTTCGGTCTATCGGGCAGGTTGATCAGTAAGAAGTATATATTTTTGTTCTATCAATTGGCTCTGTCTGTGGGAATGAGTTTTGATTCAATTGAAATGCAATATGGGTTTGACACGATTGGCGATATATTTATCGTGACACATGGATGACGAGATCACAAAGAATGCTTCGGTAGAAAGTAAAGGATCTGCCTATGAGATGAGCGATCCTCGATCAAGAGAGAATAATATTACAAAATTTTTTTATTGCAAATAATCAACCACAAGTAGTTGATTCTTATATACCAACTATGTCGATGACTTCCGAGGTATTCAAACCATATACCCACTATACCTACAGATATGGAAGGTGTTGAACCGTATATTCCATCAATGCCTGCAAAAGTCGATGAGTATGAGCAAATCCCTAGGGTGACACAATATCTTGATAAGTTATTGCGTAGAATTAACAGTTATTTGAGGTCTTTGCTAGAGAAACAATAAAAAAGCCTTCAATTATTCGCATTATAGAAAATATCGGGGGAAATGATGAAGGTACATATCCTCAATATCCGATGGGAGTATAGAATTCCATAAATGTAAGAAAGAGAAATGGGTAAACAAGGCCCAAGGTAACCCCGTCAGAGAACACAGAGTCTGACGGTTATTTGGAAACATAATTTGAAGACTTATAGTCGGCGTTTAATCAGAGTAATCCTATGTAGTGGGAGATATTAGATACTCCCAAGCCAAGGAATTTCATACCACCTTTAGTGCTAGCATTTGATGGAACCATGGATCTCGAAGCACATGAATATGCATACCAAAGGGATACTGAATACGTTGTTCTAACTGATGTGTTTCTTGTTGAGCTTCTCCAACTAATTTATCTGGGAACACACATAAATGGTTTTTATTAGGTTAAAACCGAAATCAATCAATAATTTTTCACAATTAGTCGATGGTTTGCGGCGCAGGTTCCTTAATAGAAAAATGGACAAACGAATTCAACGCTATTAGATAACTATCAAAAATAAAATGAGAGCTTTCAATCTTACGTGGATCTATAAATTGAAAATGTGTACAATGTCAATGACTTGGATCAATCCATAATGTAGTACACGTTTGTTGAGGGCTATTCAACCCAGATTTTCAAATTTAATTGGCATAAAGGCCCAGATCTACCTTGTGTAATATTTTAGTTGATTAGTGGAAATACATTCGAGTAGAAGAAATGAGAAAAAGTGTCTCGATAAGGAAAAAGAAAGAGATAATATAGCAAAGAATGCGCAAAGTCAAGTAAAAAACTATCAACAACAAAAATAGGCGAAAGATTAGGGTTAAGGGCGTCTGTAAGGTTGTGCTAATGGAAGATAAAAAAGTACAAAATGGATATGTTAGGGTGTGGAAAAATACTACATATGAGCTCCTAATGATATTAGAGAGGGGTTAGGAAATACGTTGGCCACTGGAAAGTGCATGCCGACACATTAATGAGAGGTATAACAAAAATTTGTCACTTCCATAAGGATTTCGGACATGACACGAATAATTTCAAATAATTGAAATGAGAGATTGAGAGATTAAGGGACTTTGGTAAATTAACCCACCCCAACAATGACAATGGAAGGAATAAAGAATCCAAATATAGAAAAAGATCCAATTGTCTGGCAAGAACATTTGAAAGAAGGAATCCCGATCGATGCGATGATGAGCCTAGAAGGAAAGTAGTGAACCCTGAACCCAATCAGGTTTGTCATTGGTATGATTTTGAGGTTAATACAATTTTGGGGAGGCCCGAGAGTAGCCAAAAGTTTGGGTATACGCGCGAGCAGCTCGCACAAAAAAAATATTGTGGTAGTCCTACACATGGTGATGAGATAAGGTGTATCGATAAGGATGCAAGTATACTAATCTTTAGGTACAAAAATTCGTTGGTAATATCCGCAATCATAGGGAACGGGTTGATACGTCATGTACTAATTGACATGAGAAGTTCAGTTTAAAAATAGACCCAAAGTCTGTCAAGCCATATACAGATCCAATAAAAGGATTTACGGGGCAAATCTTTCACCCGACAAGTTTTTTGAGTTATCGGTGACTATCAACTTGGGGGTTAAATCTAAAAACATTGGAGTGTGCTTTGTAGTAGAAAACTGTGATTCGGCGTATCACGTTATCATCGGGAGAACCACTCTCAATAAACTTTATCCATTTCTCTTGAACTATCACTTAACATTGAAATTTCCAACCCTGTGCAGTATGGAAGTTATCCGAGGGGATCAACAGTGTGCAAGGGAATGCTATTTTGAATCTCTCGAGTGACCGTTATTGGTCGAGGAAGAGGTCAAGGAAAACAACCATAAACTCTGGTATCGAATTTACTGCTTTCTTTCAAAGTTAAATACTATAACATTAGACATGCAAGTTGATGCGAAGTGGTCTTCTGCATACTCTTTTTCCATCTTGGGTGACTTTTTTGTAATGAAAACAGGAAACCTGGAAAATAGCTAACTGTAATTAAGATTGTTGAAAGCTTCTATTATTGTTCAAAAATAAATCTTGACCTAAAATGTCAATAGATTATAAAAAAATTCATAATACCAACTTCGATTTGGCCTCATAATCAAAAGACCAGCACCTCTGGAAAAATACCAATCTCAAATTGTCCTCAATCAAAAGACAGCATCTTTGGCACTAAAAGACTATCTGCTCTGGAACTAAAAGACCAGTTCCTCTGGCACTACAAGACCATATCCTCTAGAATCATAAATACTAGTTCATATGGTTTGATAAATACTGGATCCTCTAGAAACCCGACACCAACGCTTTAATTAGGCTAAGAGGTCGATCAAACGCATAACAAAAGAAAAGTATGACTATATTGTAGGCAAGACAAGTCCTAATGTATTATTGGAGAGAAAAGTCCAACTGTATTGTTGGCGAGAAATGTTTGACTATATTGTAAGTGAGAAAAGTCAAATTGTATTATTTGCGAGAAATGTACGATTGTATTCGGCGAGAAAAGTGCAACTGTATTCGCAAGAAAAGCCTGAATATATTGTTGATAAGAAGCAAAGATCAATTGTATTATTGGCAATAAACAAATACAACTGTATTATTGGAAAGGAAAGTTTGACTATATCGTTGAGAGGTAAGTAAGAAGGACTGATTATACTATCGACAAAAAAACTTACAATATATAACAACTCGATGGTACTATTAGTAAGGAAAACTTGACTAAGATCAAGTACAAAAAAAGACCAACCCTCTTTTCAAATGAATACCAACGGAGCATTGGAACATAAAAGCTACCATAGTCAAATGTACGCAACCAAACTTAAAATGGCAAGAAAAGTAAGTCGTGGTACCAACTTTTAATTGAGTATCCTCGACTCATAAGCTAGG
Source organism: Nemophila menziesii (assembly GCA_029959085.1). Taxonomy (NCBI): domain Eukaryota; kingdom Viridiplantae; phylum Streptophyta; class Magnoliopsida; order Boraginales; family Hydrophyllaceae; genus Nemophila; species Nemophila menziesii. Next base: position 23,330,375 of record JARWIR010000008.1, read on the forward strand.
GGTTGGGATATTAAGATACTATTGAGCTTATGAACTTATTTTAATATTAGTATATTATAACAGCTACGAGAAAGCTAATAACTATCTACAAAGACATATAATAGGTACATGCATGTTTCCTCAGAATTCTCGAGATAAAGGGGTATAATGAGTATGACATATAATAGTGAGATTTTGGATCTCTCCTCACATTCCATCAACGAATCTCCCTAGAGCTTGAGTTTCACTCGCAGATGTTCTCACTCAACCCAATTTTGATGCTTTGATTTGGATCCCCAAATAACCCAAGTAAAACCTTATCCTGATGATTACATAACGAAATTCCACTTTGCCGGTCAAAATATTTTCAATCTTTTTCATATATATCTCCTTTCTTTTCATAGCTAGCTATGACTCTCTTTTTAATGTGAGATATCATGCTACTTTTTATCATATATAATTTTTTCTTTTCAATACTTTTTTCATTCACTTTTACCCCGACAAAGGGTTACAATAATAAACTCTTCATCATCAATAGTATCACAATTACAATTTCCCAATCCCAATGATGAAACCCGCCACCCCAAACTCAAGCTCTAAAACAACTTGTCTCAGGTTTTGCGGTTCGAGTGCGGGTCATATGGATAAGTCCTATAAACTAAGGGGTATGGCTTGTAATGTGGCAAATAAAAGGATTTAGAAAGGCTTATAGTGGCTAAGACGGATAATAATAATAATAATAATAATAATAATAATAATAATAACAATCAAATAAAAGGGTGATAGAAGGTCTGAATATGGAATTAATTTTAAATGTTCGATGTTCGTATAAGAACCGGGAGGTATAGGCTAATAGGATAGTAATATAGGGTTAGTTCTTAAGCATATGAGGTCTCACTCAGGAGACGTTCCTATAGTAGTAAAATAGCCCAAATCTATCCAGGAGGGATTCAACTGGATAATAGAATCTCGACCACTAGCAAAATACCAATTCACCCTTATGTCAAGAAAAGTCTAAGTCGTAGCTAGTGGGAATTACTAGTGATTCTTGAGCTATACTATTCTCATATTTCACGTGTAATATCTTATAATTTTCATCTTAGTCCCTGACTATTACACCCAACTTCTCTTTTTGTATAATATTCATGTAGTAATATTTAAATTATATAAATTCAAAACTCAAACAATTTTTATACTTGTGTTTTCTCGCAACTATCACTTTAAGTACAAAACTAAAACACAAAATCAACTCTGTAGTACATATGGAGAACGATACATATACTTATCATTTGATTCCTTGAACGATTCGTACACTTGCGAGGAGTATTCCACAAGTATGATTTTTATATCACGCCTCAAGAGACACCAGTTCCTCTCAGTTCAAAGCCGAGGAATGGTGACTAGATCAAACGATGTACCCAAAATATGTTTAGGAGACTGTATAAATCCTCGAACCAGGATCATCTTAGTATAAATAACAAAAAGAAATAATGGGTAACTAAACAAAAAAGCTCAAGAAATAACAAGTAAAAATTAAAAAGTGCCTTACCAAGTTAATGGCTTGATCCAGCATGGAAGACACCTAATAGTGTCTCGATGGTTGGGTCATACTGCCCGAAGGAGGAGTAGCACAAACCAAGGGAGCCATATCCCTATGATGAAATGGGAGAGATGAAGGTAATGAAGTTTTTCCTCTCTTGGACGAAGGAGCTGAGCGTCCACTTTCCTCCCTGAAGGGCCATCATGACTTATCCTAACAAGAGGATAGGGTGGTTGAAGAGTTATTAGCCCTAATAAGAAAGGGAGTGAAGAAAGTAGGCAGATGAAGTTAGGCAAAGAATCAATGAAATAGAATAAATTACCTCAGTGCTGGGAAAGCCCTCGTATTCCAGGTAATGTTAGGTTTTCACCTCGAAAACACGCGATATGCAATCGACCATTATTTATATGCCCGACGCAGGCTAAAATATTAGAAATTATTCATATTCCTGTTGCAGCCTCGACGACCAAAGATTTTTCATAATTCTAAATTAGTCTCGGTGATCAAATATTACGTGTAAGTTTGACGTAGCCTTGACGAGAATAGATTATTCGTAAGTCCGATGTGGTCTCAGAGTTAAAAGTTTACCCAAAATTTCAACGTAGCCTCGGTGATCAAAGATTATCTGAATGTCAAATGTAGCCTCAACAATCAAAGATTACCCAAAAGTCTGACGTATCCTTGACAATGAAATACCATTTGTAAGTCCGGTGTAGCCTTGACAACTTGAACTCCTCTCAAATCTGACAAAGTCTCGATAATCAAGCACTTTGGATGCCCAGTTAATAAGAAGGGGTTCACCAGCCTTTACATAAGAAGAGGCTATCCATTATAAAGTATATGCAAAAATATCCACCTCAGGTAATGATACCAAGGTATGTAAAATAACCAACCTTCTATATTAACACCCTCCCAGATGTGAGCTCCTAAGAAGATAGTGTCAGCATTTGCATACGAAGAAAATTGGTTGTGAGACCGACGTAGAACTGACAATACATAACATTCATAAAGATCGATACAACCTCACAATATACGACATTAGAACACAAATAAAAACATACCGAAGGCGTTAAAGACATACTAGATCCTGTATCAAAGTAAAAATACAGAAGAACGATACTTCATGACTCATAGTTCTTGTTTGCATTAGCATCACCATTCTAAAGTAACTTAAATTAACATTTGTGCCTTGTGCTTGTTACATGAATTGACCTTATTGAAGTTGATGAAGAGTCTTATTGATTTGTGTCAGTTGATGTTGCATGAGTTGACTTTGTTGTTGTAATCTTTACTGATGCTTATGTAGATTCGCTTTTTTACATCACATCTTGTCAATCAAAAATTGATGAACTTATTGAGGTTCTTTTCCAACTCACTTACTCATTCTTGTGGATGGGTTGGAAGCGTCTTCTAAGCTATATTATCTTCATATGCATTATGTGTGGGTCTTGGAACTTGTATCCCATAAACTTGCCCACTTGAATAATGTTTTGGTGAACTATGTTGATAACTTGTTGCTGGAGGACAAAATTGATAAGAGTTTCCTTGATAAATAGCACCATGATAACTTTCACGGTTTCTCATGAAGAAAACTGACTTGGGGTTTCTTTTACATTCTTCCCAACTATATATAAACCACACAATACGAACACCCATACGAACACCCATACGACTATTTCACTACGTTCACCTCGGTTTGATTGACTTGGCTACCTTGTTAAACCACCAAACCTAGTTGTTTCAACTAATTCTCTAGGCCGAAAATTTTTGTGTGTTCATAGCAGTATAAACATCCAACTGTATCATACCAAATAAATAATTTGAAATGGGGGCTATCAAAGGTTTCCAAATCATCTCTTTTCTCAAGATCATCTCCTTACAATCTATTGCTTGAGTTGGATCTATCGATATAAAACTACCTCCACTGAAATTATCTAGTCTTTTTTTGAACTCGTGTCAAGACCTTGATAAGATATGTCTAATTGTAGCTCAGGTTTATACCCATGAAGTGGGCACTATTTCAAGCTCATTTGAAATCATGTCCAAGTCTTGCCTATACTCTCACTGGAATCTTGTTGAAAGGTTGCAAGATCCTTTTGGGCTTTAACCCTCATACTCTACGGATAAAATTTGACAAAGAATATTGTTTGGAGATCGTCCTACGTAGGTATAAGGTTGAATAACTGGTGGTCGATCCACTTTCTTGCACCTCCAATCAAGAAGGAGGGAAACATATAGTAAACAATATGTTCCCTCGTAACACCTTGGTAACATATGCATCACAAATCTGCATGAAATTCTAAACTGCTTGTACTAGATCTTTGTGTGCAACTCCATTGTAGTTCTCATAGTTTGTAAAATGGTTCAACATACCTTCTCTAGGCTTGAATCTTATTGCTTTAATAGCTTGAGGGTGAATCCCAAGTGGTTGAACTTACTAAAAGCCTTGAGCTCCTCATGATTGCCTTCAGAACGTATTACATTATTTCCATTAAGACCTACAACTCCTTGTTGCAGATTAATCATGGGGGGGTACTTGTTTTATTAGGTTAATTTATTATTTGGAAGGACCCCATCACGATTTTTATTGTTGACCTATTCTTCATCGGTTGGTACAACCTTACCTGGCAAAACAAATGGATTACCATTCTCATCAAGGATTTACGGCTGAGACATGGATTGTTGCTTTTTCCTCTCCTTTTCTCGTTTATTTTGAAGTCTAAACAAATTCTCGGGATCTGAGAGAATGCACTATGAAGTATTCATGTGAAGAACGTGATAAAAATAAGCATAAAATCTAACAATAATTAATCCAAAACAAAACCAAAACTACAATTAACTAACTATTCTCCGACAACGACGCCAAAAACTTGTAATACCCTGAGGTGTGATATAAAATCAACACTAGTTGAATGATAACTTGCAAGTGTACAAGCCGTCACAAGTAATAAAAGTGATAAAAATTGTCTCTACAAGGAATTAGAAGTTAACCACGTAATTTAGTTAATTCTAGATATTTCTTGACATAAAAACTGAAACTGGAAGGAAAAGAAATATTTATTTGGTTTTTTAATTTAATTAGATACTAAAACTATAAAGTAAAGGACTAAAAACTAAATATGACATACGACATATAGAGATATAGAACAATATTACGTACTCACCACTAGCATGACAAGGGATTGTTCGTGAAATATGGGTAAATTGGGAACTACACTTGCTAACCAGAATTCTCCCGGATAAGTAAGGGTTGCTATCTAATCCTTGGACCATTTTCCAAGCGAATCCTACAGAATTATCTAACGCCTAAAGTTCTAATCCTAATTGGTTATCTTGCGCTCTCGATTCAGAAACTCAACTAAACAATTGTAATTTTGTTTTCCAAATTTTAGTACCCCCTCCCTTCCAGTCAAATTTTATTCCCTAACTCAAATCAGTATGTGATCGATATAAAAAATATTATAAGCACAAGAATTATAGGAAAAAAGCAGTCCATAATAAGATTAAATTAACATGTAATCCCGAATTTCATAGAAAAATAATCTCAAATCATAGCTAGGATTTATACATGAGCAATATCAAGCTAAGCTATGTTTATTTCATGCTTGTATAATGAAAACCAAAATAAAATAAAGACATAATAGGATGTTTAAAAGAAGATAAATTACAAAGAGGGGATTATGGTGTTGTTTCCTTGCTCTCCTTGCTTCTCTTTTGCTCCACAAGTTAATAATAATGAAAGTGTGTATAAAACATTGAAAAACTACTAAGATATACTGGGAAATTCGAAGGTTTAAGTCATGGATCCAGAAAATAGGTCAAAAGTGGCTTGTGGACTTCTTTGTTAAACTAGAATGCTCAAGTCAACTTTTCAAACGTCCATAACTTTCCCATCGCAACTCAAAATTGATCATAGTTTCTTCTCACGCGTACTAGAATCCAAGATAAATCTTGAGCCAAAACATCATGATTTCATTCATTACCATTTATTTGTTGTTATTTTTGCAAGTTGACGAATCCGTTTTTCAGATTTGGTGATTTGACTTCTAGTGATCTTCTTGACTTCTGGCTTATATCGATCTCGTTTCCACCCATCTTTGGTGTTTCCTTAACTTCTTAACTCATAATCTTGGCCTTTTAACTCTTGGATCCTCCATGTTCTAAGAGCTACAAAATTAAAACACAAAATCACCACAAATTGCTCTATATCGTGAATAACCTCATATAATAGCTAAGAATTCAATATATATGCTAAGTCAAAGGATAAATCTCATGTTGTCAATCATAAAACAATTCAAAATGATGTTTCAAGAGTATTAAATTATATCATAAAACGCAAGACATCAATGGGATAAGAAGATTACCAAGTCATATGTGTTACTTGCAATTTCGAATATTCCAAAGACAAAGATGGAAACTTTTATTGAAGTAAGATCGGTCGATGTACATATAATTATCAAGTCAATGGAAAAATATTTTTATAGAATTTTTGGAGAACATTGGGTGGGAAACACAAACGGTTTGGATACACAAAATAACAGTGATAACTCAAAGGTACAACGGAAGTTACGCGGGGCAAATGATTTTTTTTCTTTGCAACGCTTCCTTCAATCACAGCAGGAAGCAATCTGAAATGGGTATTGTAAAGTTCCACAAAAAGGAACCACAACATGTTTCTAGGGAAGCTTTTGCAGTGTTACAAATAACTTTTTATTGTAAACAGTAGTATGTGAAGAGTAAATTAATTTACTCAGACAACCTTAAAGTGATTCAATAAATTCAATATCTGTTAACATTTAATTGGAGTCTACCTTTATTTCAAGATTGGGGAATTCACAAAGCGATATGGTTCATTATCGTTTTTCATGTACCAAGGGCACAAAACAAAGGTGAACGTCAACGCAAGATCAATAACGTCATTTCTTAGGTACCCGCAGTTATAATTTTTCTTTGTACTTGTTCTTTTGTTTTCAATAATATAAATTTTCCTTCCAAAATTAAAATAAGAAAGCTCATTAAGTAAACAATGGGTGCAATAATTGAGTACTATAGGTTAAGGAAGAGTGTCCTTGCGGAGTGGGAAGTTGTTGATACTTGCTTGATAGAGAACTGCCTTCACTCAAACCTTACACTACCAAACCATGAGGCACGTGTAGTGTTTGCTGTCCACGTGTACAATCACGTTAGTATTGGACATGCATAGTGTTGACGCACGTGCGAGAAGCATCAAAGAAACACAATTATTAGACTTAGTTTCAACTCCAAAAAATGGTAATGCTTTGAATTTTGACCACCTAATTACTGGTATAATACCAAACCCTCCATACTCATGATAGGCTGACAATAACTACAGTAGCTAGCTTACTAGCGGAGTATTTCATCTTTCGATCATGGTCCGATGTTGTTTTTTTTCTTGGGATAGATGTAACAAAAGACAACTATCTACTATCAGCCGTGCAAACCGAGGCCCTAAGAGTGCTTGTCCTATCCTTCAATTGGCCTTCTAATTTATTAGAGTGCTGTCTTGTTAGCTAGTTCATTACAAAGTCTTGAAATATACTTGACCTGCATGATTTATGTAGCTATACAAGCTGTCAAGCTCCCCGATCCTTAACCCATACGGCTTGATTCGCCACCACACTATTGACGGTGACCTAATACCTTAAATAAGATCAAGATTATCGAAATAAATAAGAGTTTTAGCTTCCAGATTCTCTGTACCAATCCTAGTTGCTTGCTGCAGAGCTCTGGCCTCGCCCTCTACTGCTGAGTTGACCATAAATGATTGTGTTATTGTTCGACGTCTATATGTTATTGTTTTTCGTCTAACAATTCCGATACCTGCAGGCTCTGTTTGATTTATAAATGATGCATCGCATGTTATGAATGATTCAAACTCAATTAATTTTGTATCTGGCCAAGTTGGTTCATTCCTAGGATTGGCCTCGTAAGACAAGTTAAACACAGGTCGATCCCAATTGCTACAAAAAATCTCTTTCAACCCCCCGACTGTTGCTTTGATAATGTTGTCCAGATAAAAAAATTGTGTTCTCGTGTATGACTTTCATCTTTTGTTTCCATATGTTTCACAACATAAGAAGGATATATGGTATGACCTTTTCCTTGTCCCAAGTGGTATTACTGGAACATGTAGAAACCTTGACCATCCATTCTTCTAGTTCAATGTTGCTCTGTTCGTCGATTCTGATTTGTAGTGCGGATCCCGCCCACATTTGTTTTTTACTGCACATAATAGTAATAAATGGTTAATAGATTCCATTTGTTCGTCACACTAATATCACCAGTTATCACTCGCACAATATTTAAATTCAAACTTTTTCTAAGTAGGTAAAATATTTTGCGTGTTTTCCAAACAAAGATACCGACTTTGTTGGTTATATCTTATAATTCTATATCATTTGTTGATGATGTATAAATGAAATATCTTTAAGAAACTAATTGTATGGGTTCATCAAGTGCCAAGGACAGCTAGAATTCAAAATCTACTAAACACGTTCACATATAATTATTTAACATAAAAATGATTCAAAATATTTCGAAGGATGCATAGTTTAATTTTTGAGTAATTCACAAAACAAATAGGTAAATAGATTTTTATTCTTGATTTTAATAGTTGAAAGTGTATATCTAATATCTCTAGTTTTATATAAGATAGGATAGTTACCGTACTTATACAATAATCAAAAAAATCTAAAAAAGGAATGTAATTAAATGATAGCTAGACTACACCGCTATAGTTTGGGGTTATAGTAATTAAGGCTTTAGCGGCGCAAGTTATGGTTGCTATATAGTAGACTTACTATACCGACCACATGTGGTCGGTAACTAGGCAAACAAATGATCACTTAATTAACCATATCTTTACCTGACCACTTAAAAAAATTTACCAGTCGATGGGTGGTCGAAAAGAATTTACTTAAAAGAATAATATATATATATATATATATGTGTGCTTTAACAACCACCAAAGTAGTCGGTAGTATGCTCACTCAAATTATTGGTGATCTATTTTGTCAGGCTCATTTTAAGTTATACCTTTTACCAACCACCTAATAACTCTTTACTGACCACCAAGTGATCGATAAATGATTTAAACCTTATTAAATTCCATACGGTTACTCTGAATTCAATATCTTGATTATTGACCCTCCTTGATTGCTCCAATATATATATCATTGAAGTTCGTTGTAGTACATGCACGCTGCCAAAGTCTACCAATTTTCACTCCCTTTTTACCTATTTTAATGTAAGTTTTAACCAATTTGATTATCTTATTATACTTGTATAATATATTAATATGATATATGTATGTATGTGTGTATGTATGCATAAATTGAATTTCGCTACCCTAAGTATGGCCGCCCTTCTTCTTTTTTATTTAACTTTGCAATCATGGATAATTGTTATTAATTCAGGCAACTACGGTGCAAATTTGCATAATATAGGGAGTTACAGTGCAATTTTTGCACAATATATGGACATGGTAATTTTAAAAAAAAATAGTGAATTAAAGTATATTTTTAGCATATCCAGGGACTTCAAATGCGGGTTTTGCTTAATTTAGGTTCTTAATATTTAAATTTTGCATAATATATGGACTTAGAGTAAATTTACTACAAATCAAGGGTTGAAAGTGTAATTTTGGCATAATATATGTACTTAAAGTGTATTTTTTGCATAATATAGGGACTTATAGCGTATTTTTGGCATAATTAGTGACTAGAAGTGCAAGTTTTCCTTAATTTAGAAGCTCAAGTCTTGCTTCCTAGGGACTTAATGTGTAATTTTGCATTATATAAGGACTTAAAGTGACCTTTTTGCATATTAAGGTCTTGAATTGGAATTTTTTCTTAATATATGTACTAAAAATGTAATTTTGCATAATATAAGGGGTTTAAAGTGACTTTTTGCATACGAGGACTTAGAGTATAATTTTTGCTTAATATAGGGCTTTAAAGTGAAATTAGTGCTTAATATAGGGACTGAAAGTACAATTTTTGCTTAATATAGGGGCTTATAGTGTATTTTTGCATAATCAAGTACTTAAAGTACAAACTTTTCTTAATATAGGGACTAAAAGCATATTTTTTACATAATATAGGGACTTATAGTGTATTTCTACATAATCAGGGTCTTAGAATGCAATTTTTTCTTAATAAAGGGACTGGAAGTGTAATTTTTGCTTAATATATGGACTTATAGTGTATTTTTTCATAACTAGGGACTTAAAAGTGTTTTTTTCCCTTAATATAGAGATTGAAAGTACAAGTTTCACATAAAATAGGGACTTATAGTGTATTTTTGCATAACTAGGCTTAAAGTGTAATTTTGCTTAATAATGGGGTTGAAAGTCCAATTTTTTCATAATATAGGGACTTATAGTGTGATTTTGCATAATCAAGGGTTTAAAGTGCATTTTCTCGTAATATTGGAATTAAAAGTGCAACTTTTGCATAATATAGGGATTTATGGTGTATAAAATTCAGTTTTTGCATAATATAAGTACTTATAGTGTATTTTTGCATAATCATGGACTTAAAGTGTAATTTTTGCTTAATATAGGGACTGAAAAGGCAATTTTTGCATAATCAGGGACTTAAATTGTAATTTTTTACTTAATATAGGGACTGAAGTGCAATTTTTTAATAATATAAGTACTTATAGTGTATTGTTGCATAATCGGGTACTTAAAGTGCAACTTTTGCTTAATATAGGGACTGAAAGTGCAATTTTTGCAAAATTTTGGGAATTAGAGTGACTTTTTACAAATTAGGGGCTTAAAGTGTATTTTTTGTTTAGAGTTTTTTTGTGATTTGTAGATAATGGATGATGTTATGCCACAATCACACGGTCGAGATGGAAATGGACGGGACCCACCACAGGGTCCACCAGGTTCTGTTACTGGTTATTCGAGTTCAGGTAAAACATATACATATTCGATTATTATTGGGCATATGTATTAAGTAATTTGACGTTAATCTTTATTGGTAGGCAAGTGAAGAAGATCTGCAGACGTATCATTCGGTCTATAGAGAAAGCTTAGGAGAAGCACGGGAGCACGGTCCCAAAATAGAGTTTTGTACGACGATCATACTTGGAACTCTGTCAAGAAAGACAGACATCATTTGTCACATGTTCTTGCGAACACGATTCGGGAATACTTTAACTGCTACTATCACGATTGTTTAGAAATCCCTCAACAGTACATGGATCAGATTTGGGCATACATACTGGTAAGTTTCTTGTTTGTATATTTGTTTGTTAAAACTAGATTTTCAATTAATTTTGTCTTTTTCGCAGTATTACTTTCCAATCGATGAATAAAAAACCCAACCAGACTTGATTCATATCCAAAAGAATGTACAAAGAAATTGCATGTTGCGATACAAGGATCACAAAGGGGAGATCCATAAGACTTATCTTAGAACTGGTCAAATGCCTTAGAATTTCAGACCGGAGGACTGACCCAAAATGTTAGAGATGTGGTATAACGAAAGGTTTCAAGTAAATATCAATTTTAATTACTAAATTATAATATACATATATGTTGGACATGGATCAGCTACTCTATCGGAGGCCAAACATAGGATGTTAGAGGTAAGGTTTATCATATTTTTCATTGAGTGATTTGATCTGATATATCGTGGATGTATTGTCTTACATGATGTCGTGCATGATCTGGACACTATTGTCTCAGAAATAGAGCATATGACGATGCTATGCCCGTAAGAAAGAGGCCCCATATAGTGGACTTTTACAAGAAAAATGGGAGGTTGAAGATGAAGGGTGATTGGAGGCATGAGCGATTCAATGACTATGATATAAGTTTGAATACACTAAAATTCAATAAGTATTATTTTCAACTTACATTTACATCAAATTTTTGTAACAGACTACGTTGAGGGTGAGGTTGACTCCACCGGAAAAGTTTCAGGCAGACGCGCCTGAGTCTTCTGCCACACCGGTACCGATGCAATCATTACATGGAAAGATAAAATTTGAACAGTGATCGAGGTAGAAAAGGAACATATGGACCCTACGCGAAAGAGTTGTAACACAAGAGATGAACCGGCCGCTCTTTGTCAGGGCCAGGACAAGGACTAGTGCCAAGTGATGAGATGGATGGTCGATACCTTCCCAAAAGCACTCGAGCACCTTAATGAATGTGTTCTAGGAGATTCATCAGGTAGCGATCTAAACTAGGACGCCACTAGCACTACTGATACGAGATCTTCCACGCCGGTCACTGCAACTGAATATTGCATGACAATCGAGTCCTCCACCTACGTCACAACTGTTTACGAGGCAATCGTTAGAAAACGAGAATGATGATGATGTAGCCTATCCCCCGATCGATCTTCCTATTGATTTAATGTCCATAATTGTATTAACTCGATTGTATTTTTAATTTGGACACAGCTATATACTTTAGACTGATTTTTGTAATTGATTTTGATAAATTGTCTATCTCGTTAGTATTTTGGTTTGATTTATTTGCTTCAAATTAATTTTGGTTTTTTTCTTTAATATAAACCTTTACAGACCACGGTATTGGTCACGGTAGATGGAAATAAATAACGACCACCGTAGTGGTAGGTGAGGTTTAGCCTTTATCAAACACTTTAGTAATTGGAAAAATGTACACCATTATCGACCTCCAAGTGGTCGGTAAATTGTTCATTCTCCAAGTAACAGTATGGTCGCCAATTGAGCTCTTTAACCGACCAACTATTAGAAAACAAACTTTAGTAACCACCTCCAGTCGGTATAGAACAAATACACTTAATACCGACCACTACTATACCTTCAGCGACCATGCGGTCACTAAAGGTGTTATACGAAGCAGTGGTACTAGCCCAAGTAAAATATATTTTGGAACATTTGAAATTTAATAATGTTTTTAAAAATAGTATTGATATATTTTGCATCTCAGTAAAATTCCTAAAGAAACTCAACAAAAAACTATGCCTTCCTAAAAGAAACAGACCGTTGACCTGCACATAAATCGCTCAGTAGTTTGATTTACTTGAGTTTCCTCCAGAACTACCACTACCCTTACTGAATCCCGCATGTAACCCAAGCACATTACCTGGTCTCAAAATCCATAGTCTATCATACTCTTTTTTGTCATCAATTTGCAACTTAAAAATATTGGTACTAACCTCAGAGACCCCCACATTACCTCGGACAAACCAACAATCAAACACAAGTTTCCTAATCCCAGGTAAGTTTACCTTATTATCACCAATGATGTGAAGAATTAGCACTCTTTCCTTACAGTGATGATCAACACATCAAACTTTGGTACTGAAACTGATAACTCCAATCTTTCAGCGTCCTCCGATTCATTCAGTTGGAAAATCTGAAGGGCATGACGGGAGTGAGTAGGCATGTAAATGAGTGTTCTGGAAGTGTAAAAAGAGGGAAATGACAAAGGACAACGAGTGTTAGAATCTGAGTGAAAAGTAAAGAAATGAAGATAAAGTGTATAAATCTTTTTAGTGTTCCTTTTAATAATCTGCGTGAGAAAGAAAGTGAGATTGAAGGTAGAAGTTACCTGGTATTTATAGGTCTTCTGATAAATGATAGTGATTAATCGATGGTCTTGATTTTAAGTTAAATTCCAGTTTTCTTACTGAGAGAGTATTAACGATGGTAATAGCTTTATTAATCTCTTCCACGTGTACTGCACTAGGGAAGCTGAAAGGCCTTGTTTGCTTTATGTTGCACTCAATCATTCCAGCCTTCTATTTTTCGTCTCCTAGATAACTGCATGCATGCCAACTCAAAATAATAAGTGAATGGTTGGACCCCGTTACCAGCTTCTTCTCGGGCCACGTGTAGTGGAAGTTGTTGCGCCAAGACAAGTCCTCTGCTCTCCTGAATATTCTTGACTCCCTCATTCCCTCTCTATTCAGTATCCAAGTAATCACTACATTTCTCACCTCATTGTTTTCCAAAACTGATACCTCCCTTTGTCGTTTAAAAACTTTATCATATCCACCGAAGTAAAATGCTTTCTGAATTCTATCTTCCCAATTCCATTCCACCTCGAATTTTAATTTTCGTTCTCCATGTCTAAAGTCTGGCCCATAATATTCCTCCACTTCGCCATCTCATTAGTTTGTTCATCCTCCTTTCTGTCTATACGGTTAAAAAATTTAAGAAAAATATGCTCCGTCTTCATTGTATTATCAAGACAGCTAGAAAAGATGCTATTCAGAATAAAAGCACCAAATTGGGTTTTGCCCCAATCTGTGAATCTTTGTAACCCTTGTATCATGTTAATAAGAAGATGGCCCCTTTAACCCAGCTGCTAAGGTGCCTCAACGTTATTCTCCTCTGTATGACGGTCATCCACCGATGTAGATCTACGAATACCACTACTCAAAACAACCCCAAAAGTGATTTTATAAAGACCCCAAAACTTACCGTTTGACATTTCAAAGACTGTAATCGCCGCCATGGTGTTGCTTTGAACTCCGTGACAGATTTTTTCTCCGATTGTGTTACCCTTCTCCGCCATGATCTTGATTTCTTCGTTGCCTAAGTTCTTAACGATATATACCAGACCAATTAGCCCTTTGTCGTAGCTAATAGACCAATTGCTATTGTGTTTAGTCATCATCTTGTAGTTGCCCATTTCTCTGATTTCCAGCGGACTCCAGTTACCGTCCGCCGTAAGCCCTATTAGTAAAAACTAAAGTATCTTTTTTTTTGTATTCGTTATAGTAATTATTTTTTCACACTTATATTTTTTTTCATTATATATTACTTTCCCACAAAAACAAAAATATTATTTCCAGCTATGCGTATGACACTTGAAATTTTGACCACTAAATAAATGGTATAAATACTTATATGAATATTAAAAAACAAAAACGACCAAAAGAAGAAAGAATATGAATAATAAGAAAATGAACAATGAATATGAGAACATGTAGAGTATAAAGTCTCTCACATGATGGCTGACAATATCCCCTCAACTTTGTCACGTGCTAAGGTGGACCTCACGAACCATTCGAAAAGGATACATACATACAACTTAAAAAGAAGACTTATTAAAATTAACTGGAAATATTAAAGAATAAATAGCTTGCAATTCTTTACTTTTACTTTTACTTTATTTGTTTTAAGCAAATTGGAGAGTATTTAAAGAAGAACGGTTAAAAAGAAAAGGTAGAGAAAGCGTAAAGTGATGATTGGTTTTACATTTGTTAACATAGGTTAACATAGGGATTCGTAACGATAACTTGGGCAGACAACTGTGAGTATTAAACCTTCATACTTATACATGCAAGTTGGAATATTATATTTACTTTATTTTATACATAATATATTATCAGAGTAAGGTATAATATACCAAGAAACAAAGACACCAAAAGACAACAATATCAGAAAAACAAACACAACAAAGAAAAACTATCAAAGAAAAACTACTAATTTCACATTTGTTGTAGGCCTTGTGGGTATTCGGGACGATAAACGAAATAAATCGTTCGCGAGCTCAGTTGGGAAAAAAATTTGTTCGAACTCGTTCATTTATACAAACAAACAAAAAAATTTGTTCAAACTCGTTCGTTAACTCATTAATATTTATAATCTATAAATTAATATATTAAAAAAACAAATTATTCTTTAATAACTTGAGTTCGACTCGAAAAAAACTTATTCGATATGCTAACAAACAAGCTTTAAAAAAATTGGCATGACTCGTAAATATTTGACCTTGGCTCGACTCGTAAATCTTATCAAACAAACTTCCACATCTAGTATTCTGCTCGACTTGGTTTGTTTACAGCCCTATAGGTCTCTGAGGGAAGGTCAATACTACCTTGGACTGACTCATTGTTCCAACCTGTCCCTACGGGTCCTTACCTAGCGCACTTAGTAAGAATGTCAGCGCATTCGTTTTCAGATCTCAATATGTGAGAGACTTTCCAAAAAGAAAAGGAGTCCACATTATCTTTGATGTATGAAACAAACCAATAGATATACCACCTCGCTTTTGACTAATTTGTAACTCCCTAAACAAGTTCAATATTGTCCGAGTAAAAGAAACTACTCAAACTGTGTGATTCTGAAGTGTGGTCAACAACCAAGACCATTGATCTAGCCTCCCCTTCCAAATCGGAACCAACAATCGTCTTACTCCATGACTTGCGAAGATTTTTCTTTACTTTGTTGGTAACAATGACCCCTATACCAACCGATTCTCTTTTAGATACAAAGGAGGTCTCACAAAACCAAATACCATCATAAATGCCACCTCGAATGGAAATGATATAGAAGGTTCTTTCATCGCGATTTGGGTATTATCATTGGCTACTTCAAAATTAAATGGTAAAAGATTATCTTGAATAAGATAATTTACTTTTATGTTGATTTACTTCGGTTTCCAGCCGCTTTTCTCATGAATACTTTTCATTTTCCTTTCTAAATATTCCATAAAATGATAAAGATAACTCTTAAAATTAAGATTTGGTTATAGGCTAGAAGAGGCTAAGAATGATAAAGATAACACTTATAGGCTAGAAGGGGCTAAGAATGATATAATAATTAAGATTTGGCTAGAAAGCTAAAAGGCAAGAAGTGACTTAACAAAGATTTGCCTTAATTCTTTTCCTGTCTACATGATTTCGTTATTTTCTCACCTCTAGCACATTCATTAAATGGGCCTTCAACTAGCTTGATCTCATGTTCGACACACCATTCATTCTCCCTAAGCATAAACTTACTTCTACCACATTGCTTACTAATTCTTTCTATACTTGTATGGTGTGTTTTCATGTTCATATTCAAAGTATACATAATAACTAGTTCATAAAAAAATTACTTAACTATTATTGACTCACTAAGTTTTATGCTTTCAGGGAATTTACACATTCTATACCCAATTCATTAAAATATACACTAAGATTTTTTTTTATTTTTTACACATAAATAGGGAATGAGGAACAACGAACCCCCATACCACAAATAAAAAATGATTCATATCCCCACGACTTGAAATAGTCCCGATAAGAAATAAAAAGTTAAAAAATGCACAACTAAACACATATGCTACATTTAATGATATAAAAATGTAAGGAAGAAAGGAATCATACTCACGAGGCTTGCCTCGCATGATCATCACCCAAGTTAGGGTGAAGTAGATGCTTCATGACATCACATTTATTTTCTCTCGATAGATTGGAATGTTATCACTCATGGTTGTTTCTGCACTCTCGTCTTGGCTCAGACTTTGTTCCATAAGAACAACTCATTTCAGACTTGGTTTCGGTTGAACGACTTATTCGAATGCTCCTTTCTCTTCTTACTTACACCATCTTAACCTCAAATTGTTTTGCCCTCCCGTTGTTTTGCACACTAGCAAGGATGTTTGTTCTTTTTGTCATCTTTGATATGTGGTTGTCCTTGTAGTGTGGAACAAATATGAACAAAAAAATCTCTCGAACATTAACCACCCTCAACTCAATTATCACCTACAACACAAACTTGCATACAACTCAAGCAAAAAGGATACATGCACAATATCAATTCATACACTAAATGATTAGCTAACTCCAAGAAATTCTCAAATTTTATGAAGAGAAAGTATTGAAATTTAGTTATGTTACCGATTTGAATGACTAGGTGTGAGTGGAATTATTACCGTGAAAGACTTAATTGTGTATTCTAACCTCGAAAGACTTAAAAAGCTATTGAATTCGAAATTTGGGGTTTCAAAATTTTCTGGAAAAATTATTGTCTTTTGATATTTTTGGGTTTGGATTTGATGTTGTGATGGTGATTTATGAAGTGTGTGTGGTGTTCTTGATATGGGATAGATGATTTTGGCTAATTGGAAGAAAATGTTTTTGAGAAATTTGGAAAAATCTGGATTTTGGTGAAGCTATCTCGTTATGTTGCACTGATTTCTTGGTGTTTATGGTAGTGTTTTGATGTGGGGTGAAGGCTTGTTGAATCTTGGAGTTTGGTTACTGGAGAAGAAGAAGGCTTAAGTATTTGGTCTATGGTATGAACTCCACATCTTCTTTTGATGTCTATAGCAGCGTCATGTGGTGTACCACATGGTTTGCCAGTTAACAGAGACTTTGTCTTCTTGTACCGTGTTGACAGTAGTCCTAATGCTCGATACTGTTTGTCACTTATTCCTTCATGCGATATACCGCATGGGTGGCGCGATATACCACGACCAACACTTGATCTCGGCCCCTACTGTATGCATGAAAAATAGGGACCTGTCGTGACGATAGAGCTCGCGAGGTGTACCACAGGATGATGCAGTGTACCGCAAGTCCTCTCGACGAGCACCAATAAAATCATAAAAAAAACCTGCCTTCCGTCTCCTTTTTTTCACCCCAAACTTGAATTCTAGAATACCTACCCATCAAAAACACTAATACCTTTCTCATTTAAAATAGTATACACTAAAACACTAAAAAATTAATTACGTTACACTACTTAAAACAAAAATAAAATGCATACAAAATTTAAAAAATATGGGCTGTCTCCCGTAAGCACTTTATTTTACATCGTTCAAAGTTTGACATTGTTACCTCACTATTTTTTCTTTAAATAGCCTCCCAGCAACGGTTAAGGTTATTGACATCTACCAATTAGAACTTGTGACCTTTATTCGCTCATACATCAATCGCCTTAGCCGAAACGACTTGAGTGACTATGAATGGTCCCATCTAATAATTCTTGTATTAACGTGGTCTATTCTTGGGTCTATGAGATTTCAATACGCCCTCATCTCCTACCCCAAATTCTTCTTCATACTTTTTTACAGATTCTTAGGGACTCAACTTTAGCCTCTTTGGTCACAACTCGTATTGTTGGGACCTCTCACGACTCCTTCTTATTCTTCTATCCCAAAACATATAACATTTGGGATTCATCTTCAATGCGTAGTGTCATGTTTCCCTCATTTACATCGATTATGGTGCAAATCGTGGCTAGGAATGGACACCCGAGTATGAACAGGTAGTTCTAATATGGAATATAATCTAGAATTACCAAATCAATTGGAATAGATAGATTACCTATTTGTACAAGAACGCACTTAATGATTCTCCATATTTTTTTTGTGGATCGATCGATCAATTTCAAGATGACGGATGTTGGATTGGCATCTCCTATGCCTAACTTCTCGAACATACTCTTGGTAATGAGATTAACACTCAAACCCAAGTCACACATCAACTTTTTTCAAAAGTACCACCTATTTTGATTGGGAGGTTAAAGTCCCTAGGATATTGAAGCTTTGGTGGTAGCTTCCTATGAACTCGCGTCGATACTCATTCAGTTAGAGCTAGAGTCTCATACTCGGTTAATTTAATCTTCTTGGAGGGTGTCTCCTTGAAGAATAGTTGTTGCTTAATCTCCTTCTCGACGAATTCGAGTATTGGGACGTAAATCTTTATTTGTTTTGACGTCTCTACAAACTTCTTATACTTGGTATCACCAATCAGATATGTAATTATCAATGGATATGGTGGAGATAAATGAATATCTGGTGATGGCATTTCCACCCTACTCTTCTCTTGCACCCTCAGTGCGACAACTACCTCTCTCAGTTGCTCAACCTTGTCCTCTTCAACCCGATTTTAAAAAACACCTCATCTAAGTTTAGCGTGGTTAGTTTTATCTTTGTCGGAATCTCCGCTTCAACAGATGAAACTTGTGGCGATTCCATAATTTTTTCAACTTGAAGGCTAATCCTTACACAACTCTAACTCAATATTTCTATCGCTGTTTTAAATGGCCTTCACCTCAGTATTCGTAACATGGCTAATTTGCATATATTGAGCTTGTTCAATTTGTTGAGGGTTCATAGCGGTTTGTGCCATTTGTTTTTGAATGAGTAGATTTTTGTTTGCATAAATTCATTTTGTTGTTGCATAATCTTCACTGCAGCTTTGGTGAAGTCAATCTTCGCTTCATTTTTGTGCCATCTTCTCTATCAAATTTTTACAAGCACATCGAGGTTCTTTTCAAACTCACTTACACCTTCTTGTGGATGAGATGGAAGCGCTTTTTGAGTAAGATTTTCTGCATATGTATTAGACATGGGATGTGGTGGAGCTTGATTCATGTAGTCTTGTCCCCCTTGATACATATTTCGGGACCTAACTGGAAGGTTCTATTTTGAGATCGTTGCTGGTACAAATTACCTGGATTCACGACCCATTCAGATTTGACCATTGAAGGCCTGAATGATTTTTATTACCATGTCGATACCTATGAAACCCCGGTTGGTAAGTCCCTTGATTCGACACAAAAAACAAGGACTGTAGATTACATTGGCATGCTTCCCCAATGATGATTATTCACTATACAACGCAAATAACCTTATGCCTCTTGAACTATCTTTACATTGGATTGTCTCCCTTGGAGACCTTATTTAACAAATACTGGCAATTGCTTCATTTGGTTCTCTAAAGAAGAAAAATTTGCATTTATAGTGGTATCACTTTCTAAGTGTAACGTACATCTCATGGTATTAGTAATAAGAGCCTGTGACAATGGCCAACTCCTCTCAGTTTCTACAATCTCCTTGCCAATCGTGGTTTCATTAGGATCCATGGACACAAAACTTCCTTTTTCTAGATTATTAACCCTCATTCATGAACTCTGGTCGAGTCCTTGGTAAAACATTTCTAATTGAAGCTAGGGGTATAACATTTTTAGGTTCTTCTCTTCTTTAGTGTTGATTTTTATCACACTCTAGGAGCGACCAAGTTTTTGGCACCGCTGCCGGGAATTGCAGCGTGTGATTTTTGTGTTTATTTTTTAAAAGTAGAGTTAAATTTTATATTATGTTTTGCGCTTTTCTTGTGTTTTTGTCTTTTTTAGATATTTTAGGTTTGGTGCATGATCTCGTCTCCCGAGGAGATACTAAAAGCCTACAGGAAAAGAAAAAGAGAGCAACTGAAGCTAGAAAAAGAGATGGCAGCCGTGAATAACAATGCTCAGGCGGACTTAGATGAAAATGGTGATCCAATAGTTCGACATAATCCAGTTCTTCCACCAGGAGATAATGCTAATAATCGAGTTCCAGATCATCCTCGAGAACAACTACCACCAAATAACCATCAAGGTGCACAAGTCCCAATTGAAACTATATCTTGGCTTATCCGGTCTAATGAAAATAGGCCGTTCCGTTTACCACCAATAGGATTTTTCCCACCCACAATTCAAACTGTTAGATTCAAGCCTAATATGGGAATGATCAATCAGTTCATTAATATTGGCCAATATAGTGGGGCCGCTCGCGAAGATCCTATTCAAGCTATGTTCAAGTTCATGCAAATTTGTGATGCATATGTCACTACGGGAGTTACTCAAGAACAAATCTATTTCACTATGTTCCCATTTTTCCTCACCGGAGGAGCTAGTGAGTGATATGATCAGCAGCATCATACGGAAATCACTATGCGGCATCAATTGCAAACTGCATTTTCCTGATAGGTATTATCCTCAAAGTGTTAGGTTGAGTGGATAGCTTGATTTAGCAGATTTCGAAAAAGTATGAGAAAAAGCTGTAGGGGTTGCTTGGTCTTGTTTTCAATCATTATTAGGGAAGTGTCCACTACACTAGAGTTACAGCTAGGAAATTTTTATCACAGTTTAGACAAAGCCTCCAAAGAGAAAGTTGATACAATGTGTGGAGGTGGGTTTATGATGGTAACTATGAATCACGCTTTAGCTATAATGGATCTAATCGTAAAGAATGCAATAAGTTGGAAACCATCAAGATCACCTGTTCTATTTTCCAAGAAAGGTTTCTTGAATGTAGGCGCATAAACCGCTTTGAACGCTAAGATTGTAGCTCTAGAGAACAAGGATAAACAGTTATCTATTTTAACAATCAAGTGAGTGTCAATGCAGTACAAAAACCTGAAGGTCGTCCCAGGTGTGGGGAAATAGAACATATTTGGAAAGAGTGTCCTCCTAATTCGAAATTTGTATGCTTCATCGACAATCTAGGGGACCACTATTCGAGTGGTCAAGGGTATGGTAATCAAAAACAGAAATCATCCAGGTTTCCAATACTCCAATCCGCAAGGGGTTGCTAATCTAGGAACCTATCAATCGAGACCCCAAGGAAATAATTATCAACCAAAGCCTCAAAATCATTATAAAGGAGTTCAAGTCCCTCAAAGTCCGGATACGATGCTTATGCAGATACTTTAGCTCAGAAGGCACTCCCTGCTCATCCACAAGAAGGTATGATTACCTACGAGCAAGTTAGCTATTACTTTGAATCAGTTCATGGCGGTATCAATCGATAAGTCAACCAAACTAGGATAACACTTGAAAACACTCGTGTCCATAGCACAGGAGAGTCAACAAGAGCAGCAAGACACCAATGTGAGGATGAATGAACAATCAGCTGCAGTAAAAATTCTTGAAAAACAAGTGTCTCAGATGACGAAACAGATAAGTCAGCATTCACAAGGACAACTCCCAAGTGACATAGAGATACCTCAACGAATTGAAGATTGTAAGAAAATTTCTCTTAAAAGTGGGAAATAGTTACAACCACCTACCTTCCCGATTATGAAAGATAAAGAGGTAATTGTCAAGGCAAAGGAAGTAGAGGATGTAGTTGAGAGAGAAAAGGAATATGATGTGGTTAAAAATGTAGTTGAGGATGTTAGTAAAGACGTAATTGAGGATCCTAGTAAGGCTAGAAGGAGAAGGCAAGGAAATATAACTTCTTCACTGATAACCGCCTCCCACTCCCTTTCCATCACGTATCCAAAAGAAGAACAATGACAAAGAGTACAAGAAGTTCATGGACATGGTAAGAAAATTACACATTAATTTTCCTTTTGTGGAAGTCATCCAAAATATGCCAAAGTATCTGAAATTCATGAAGGAGGTGCTTTCCAACAAACACAAATATTATGAGGGAGAGATGGTTGGTTTACCGGAGGAGTGCAGTGCAATATGTCAAAGTAAGTTTCCTCCGAAATTAGAAGATCCCGGGAGTTTCAATAATATATCTATTGGTAAAGGATGGATGGGGATAGCTTTGTGTGACTTAGGCGCGAATTTCTATCTCATGCCTAGGTCAGTTTTTGATAAGTTAAGGATTGGGGAAGCAAACACTACTACCATGGTCATACAAATGGTGGATATATCCTTATCCCATCCTAAAGGAAAAACTGAAGACGTTCTCGTAAAAGTAGGTAACTTTATATTCCCGTGTGCTTTCATTATACTTGGTTACGTCGCGGATAAGAATGTACCCATCATCTTGGGAAGACCATTCCTAGCCACAGGCGTACTTTGATTGATGTAGAGAATGGTGAATTAATCATGACAGTGCAAGACGAGGAGGAGAAGTTCAATGTGCTCAAGGCAATGAAGTTTCCTGGTTCTCCGGGAGATTATATTTTCTTGGACACTATTTAACATGTAGAGAAATAGCCACATAAGGTTGTGGTAACCTTAGAATTAGAGGAGAAAGAGTTGAGAAAGAAACCATCAAATGAAGCTCCTCCAGATCCTAAGGAGAGTCCACACCTTGCTCGTGCAAAGACTATAACAAAGAAATGTGCTATGAACGTTCCAAAAGAAACCATGAAAGAAAGAGAGAAGGAGGAGTTCAGAGTAGGCGAAGAAGTCTCACAATAAAAGTCTGATCCTCCACTAAATGCACGTAATTCCAAGATTTCTTGGATGGGACCATTCATGGTCACAAGTATTATCTCAGAGAAGTTCGTGGGAGTGAAAGCCAAGGAATGCAAATTCTGCATGGTAAATGTTGATAACCTCACTCACTGCTGGGGAGGTAATTTTAAGAAATGATCTCGGAGGTAACCAGTTGAAACTTAACGACGTTAAACAAAAGCCACTTTAATTGTACATTAGTTTATTGCTTTTAGTCGTTAAATTTCATAGTATATAATATTGTAGTTTGATGTTTATTAGTGTACATTTTTAAAGAAATGAGAAAGGTTGGAGTGCTTTAATGTTTGCAGGTGTTCAAATCCACGAGTTTGGGGTTAAACATGTGTGAGATGGAGCAAAGTGTACGTCTAAGTGACCTTATGCGAATACACAGACAGACTACCTGGTCCTGCGATTGGCAAGCCGGACAAACTCTTGGAAATGGCCCACTGAGACGCACGTGTAATGTGCGTTGGAGACAAAGAGAATTTGCGACACCGTCGGCATATGACGCTTTATGATCGATTACAACGACGAAGTCCCTGGAAAAAAATTCCTTATACGCAACTATTTTCCGCATCAACGAGAAATCGAATTTCCGACCGGATAGCCAACCATACCGCCAGTATACCGGCCGACCACTCGCAAGTCTCTGGAAAATCATCTGCTATACGCAACAAAATATTGCGAACACGAAAAAGAAAAGAATAGGGAAAATTCACATGCAAGTAGCCGACTTTCTCACCGGCATTACCAGCCGGGTCTACGAGACTTGACCTAATCCTTATGAAAACCTTTTTCTTCCTTTTTCTTTAGCCTCTCACACACATGAAACTCCATTGTTGACAAACCCAAACTCTGAAAATACCTGCAAACCACCATCAAAACACCAAATTACCATCGATTCGTCCCTCTAAACATCATCCAAACACATGATCATATCAAACATCCCTCCCAAAAACCAAGAAATTCACACTTAATCCAAAAAAAATCTTCACCAAAGCTTCAAGTTTATTCATCAAACCTCCCCAAAACCTTTAGATATCGATTACCCAGCTCATAACACACTATAATCCATATCCATACACCTTCAAGAACACCAGAAGTCACAAATTTCATCCAAAACTTTTGGAAATTCTTGAAGCTTTGAGTTTGGGGTCATTTGAGATGACATTAAGGTTGGAGAAGTTAAGAAGAACATGATGAGAAAAGATAGTTTGGTGTTGAGGAAGGATTTCCAAGGATGGTGTAATAATTTAGAGGAAACACATGAGGTGATGATTAAACCAAAGGGAAAATTGAGTTCAAGTTGATGAAATATACTTTAAAGCAGATGAATTCAACGGTGTATGATCTATACATCATAAATAAGAATACTTCACAGCCTCGATACGATACTATATGTAATCAACCTAGTGCTGATTAAGATATGTTTCCCTAATTACTTTCTCATAAGTAGTGTATATTAGTTTATTTGCTTTATAGAGTCTTTTTGAGTCGTGGGGACACGACTCATTTTTTAGTTTGGGGTGAGGTACTTGTTGTCCTCATTCCCAATTTTATGTGTTAATTGTTTTACTGCTTTTGAAAAAAAACATCAAACCAAATAAAAATTAGTTTAAGGAATGATTTGACTGTAGAAACCATTAAGCATACTTTCTATAAATTAATGATAGAAAATAGTAGACCTTAGAGTTAATGTGTAACGCACCTTGAATGCATGCAAACACTAGACTGTAGATAGGAAAAATTAATTAACAATGCAAAAGAAGTAAGCTTGTACTTAGTAAGAATGAGTGGTGTGTAGAACGTGAGACATAAATAAGTAGAGAACCCACTTATTTATGAACTAGAGGTGAAATTGGAGTGAAACTATGTGACTATGAAAATAATAGAGTCAGCTCTTTGATATCCTTTGAGGTTTTTAGCTTTCTAACTGAATTTTAATGTTATATCCTTCTTAGCCCCACTTTTAGCCTTTAAGCATTTATTTTGTGGCCACAATATAAGCCATATCCCCTTAATTTTATAGGACTTTCCATATGACCCAAACTTGAATCGCAACACTGAGAAATCCTATCTCTAGAGATTTAGTTTGGGGTGGGGGGTTTCATCATGGGAGATTTACATTGGGTGGGAATTTTATGCATTTGTATTATGTGGACGATTATTGATGATGTATTAATTGTAAACCTTTGTCGGGGTCATTGAAAAAAAAAACCATTTTTTTATAAGAGACACTACTTCTCACATCAAAATATGTGTCAAAGATATCTTACAAAAAAAAGAGGGAAAAAATAAATGAAAATAAAGTAACTGGAAAATTAGAAAGTTTTGGAGATCATCTTGAAAGCTTATTGGGTTAATTTGGGGACGCTAAATTAGTGCGTCAAATAGGTCGAGTGAGAACGTATTCGAGTGTAAACTCAATCTCTAGGATAGTATGTTGATGGCTAGCGAGGAGAGAGCCGAAATTTCACTTCAAATTTCCAAAATATACATATCACACCGTCCCTAAGCCTAAGTTAAAACCGTAAAGACCTCGTGATTCCTAGGTACATTGTAAAATAACAGTTTTGCTAATAGAGATTAAGTTAAGTAGAGCGTTCAAAACAAGTAAGGATCGATGAACACCCTATAACCACCATCTCGAGCTACGTATCAAGGGTAATCTTCTAGCATTGTGGAATTAATTTTGGACTAAAATTACCTATGTGTTTGATTTTGTAGGATAGGTGTATGTGTGTATTAGATCTTAGGTTGTACAATATGATATTTATTTTAAGTTTTTGCTTTGGGTATCATTCTTTAGATTTTGCATTTGCTTCTTACCTTAGACCTCTACTTTTGTGCTTTACTTTGTCAGGACAACAAAGGTTTGAGTTGGAGGTCTTGATGTCTCCCAGTTTGTGATAGATAAATCCCTCAGGAGACATAATTTTAGGTAGATATTAGACTTAGTTAGTAGATTTATTGTCTTAATTTGAAATAATGCTTTTCCTTCCTTCAGATTTGAAATATTGTTACTTTTAGAGATTTTGTGCGTTAATTCGTGTGTTTAGTATGAAATTATTAGGTATATGAATGCTAGAAGGCATCAAGATATAAAGAATAAGTGAAGTTTAAAGTCCAATATCAGTAGAAAGCGTGAAAGGAGCAAAAGACATCACTTTAATGAGGGTGGAGGAGCATTGGAAACTGCAA
The DNA here is from genome assembly GCA_029959085.1 of Nemophila menziesii. Taxonomy (NCBI): domain Eukaryota; kingdom Viridiplantae; phylum Streptophyta; class Magnoliopsida; order Boraginales; family Hydrophyllaceae; genus Nemophila; species Nemophila menziesii. The sequence goes on from JARWIR010000008.1 coordinate 23,356,809, forward strand.
AGTCGTCACTTCTAGCCCTTCTCGGGCCTAAACATTGTTGAATATGACTTGGTGGTTCAAATGAAAAAGATGGGCCTCTAAGTTAGCAAAATTTGAGAAATTCTTGCAATGATTTTGGACTTAAGATGCGGAAGTTACACCTGTTTTACTGGAGTGGTGTACAGCAGTGTGGAAATAATAAAACAGATTTGGGCCTTTAATCGTTTAATTAAGCCCAATGGTGGACTCAATCCATTTTTTAGCTCTATATAAGCCTTTTTAGAACTCTTAATTTAGTACGCTTAATTTTATAACTTATTTCACGAGAGAGAAGAAGTTAGAAGTGTTTGGAAGCAAAAGGCTGAAGGTGGAGAAGTCTTTCTTCCTCCACAATTAGCACAATCATTCCAATTCAGTTATCTTCCATCTTATTTTTGTTTTAGGAGTTATTTATTCTTTTAATTTCCTTTCTATTTTTATTTCAGTTATGAGCTAAATTCTACATACTTGAGAATCGCGATAGTTTTAATTTAAATTAAATTACGTATATTTATATTGACTATTATTTTGGTCTTGTTTACTATTTTAATTAAGGTGCGAATTAAAAAATAGGTTTTAGTAACTAGGCTAGTAACTAGTGGTGGCGATCATCCGCAAGGGGGGATGGTTTAGTTACAAAACTAGATAATATACGTGTGGTATTCGTTATTAAGCCTGGCGGCCTTGACTAACCGCATAGCCAATTGGGTAAATTGCTTAAACATCAGAAAGTAGCTTATAGTCGCCCTGACGGGGTCTGTAACACCATAGGATAGCCTCCTAAGTCTACCCTGACGGGAGTTGGGAGGATAATAAAGTCCCGACTAATATAAAATACCAATTTTACCCTTAAACAAAAGCATTAAATATATGAACTTAGGTGATTCCTTAGCGAGACTCAACTATATCTCTTATCCTTGCATAATCTTCTTAGTAGTTTAATTTATTTACTTTAGTACTTAATCTCTAGCATAATTTACTATCGTATTCAAAAACCAAAACAAATATCTACTTTATTTGTTTTTGAAATTAATTATACTTCTCATTTAAACATATTAATCTTACCTCACAATCCTCGTGGATACAATAATCCTGTTTTACTTATCTATTACTTAGAATGACCCATACACTTGCGGTTAGTTGCTTCTCTTCTTTAGTGATGATTTTTATCACACTCTAGGAACGGCCAGTAGACCACTTATTTCCTTCTAAATAATAATATAAGAGTGGGAGTGGGTTCCTACATAGAAAATATAGGGTTATACTATATCACCTTGGTGAAGACCCCTTGTTGGGATCGTAATAGGACAAACGACCCACTAATTACCACATCACAGTAAACACTACGAACACAGTTCATGATCCAAGAAAACCACCTATCTTGAAAAAACCTAAATTCGTAGAAGGGTCTCCAAAGAGCCCCATTCTACTATTCCATAAGCTTTAGAAATATTTGCTTTAATCACCGTCTGGTATAAGTTTGACGATATTTTGGGCTTAAGGTGGGGACACGCCTCATGGATCAAATGGATGTTTTCATGAATGGATCTACCCAAATGAAAGCTGATTGTGTCTCGCTAACACAATGATTCATCAAGGGTTTGAGGCAGGAAGAATGGATCTTCGCTAAAACCTTATAGATGAAGTTAACACAACTTATAGGCCTCAGTTGTCCTACATTCTTGGGTATCTCTACCTTAGAGATCAAAGTATTAATTGAGCGATTGATTAATCTTAGGTCACTATTTTTCATCATCAGATCTTGAGCGATCGTCAAAACAACTAGGTTTATTCATATCCCAATATTTACGTAAGAAGCTTCCCACAAAACCGTCTAGACCAGGGGCTTTATCTGGGATTATTTTCCAAACTAGTATATTTACTTCATCAATCAATAATGGATTTAGAAGATTTGAATTCATCTCCTCATTAACCTTGGGTTGAAAATAGTTAATGTAGAATCGTAGAGGGAGGTGAATAGGATATAAATCTAATCTATGCCTAATTAAACTATAAGGACTCCTAAATACAAGATTTAGTTAAACCTATGACTAAAACTCTACTAAGGGATATTAAAGATATTCTAGGAGTTTGTATGATACGGTAAATAGGTATTAAGAAAGACTAGGAAAATTTAAGTATAAGAGAGATTAAGTTTCTTAAGACTAAATAAGTAATACTAGAAAATAATTAAGGAATTCTAACTTAGATAAAAATGATAGGATTATATGAAAGCTCTCTAAGATTAAACTAAGTGATCTAAGTCAACCTAAGAAATAATTAAATTAAGTAAATAACTAATAAGGAAGAATATAAACATGAACAAGTAATGGGTCTGAGAATGAGCTTAAACTAATTCTTATGAAGTTAAATTGGGTTTGTCCATGGGTGTGAAGAATACTGGTCTGAGGTAAAATTGGGTTCGTCCATGGGTGAGAAGAAGATGGGTTTAAGAATAAACTGAAACTGGTTTTTTATGCAGTTGAACACAAGTTGATTGGGTTCGTTGATGGATGTGAAGAAGATGAGTTTGAGTATTTGATTTTTTTTTTGTTTGTTTTGGTAACGAGATTATAAACAAATCCAAGTCACAATTGGTGGTCTGGAAAAATTGCCCAGGGGGCGCGGACGTGGCACCCGGTGGCGTTGACTAACATACAACTTACAGAAACTCAAACAAGGGCCAAGATTGTCACAAAAAGTGAATAATAAATTCATTTCATATCTTCTGAACATCAGGGTCCATGGGGGTCATTTACCCTAAAGATAGAGGCCCATTTGTGGGTTTTACCCTCCAGTATGTAAACTTAGGCACGTGAAATGTAAGGGACAAAATAATGCAGTAATCTAATTTAATCAATACCAAAATGTTATTGCATAAACCTATAACTCCTTTATTATAAGTATTGTTGAAAGGTATAACGATGGAAACATTATCAAATTTCGAGATCCAGATAGAAAACAAGGATATCCAGATTTGTAACATAAATAAAGTTGGACAAGAAAACCCTTCTTCAATAGAACGAGGCACATATCTGAGGCAAGAAAAGTCTATACGAAATCCACACAAATCTTGACCCATAGAAAGTTACAATGTCATGACTGGAGGAGAGAACATTTTGCGTCATTGCATTGAAACGACACTGGTAAAGAAAAAACCTTTAGAAAAAAATTAACCAAGAAATCATCCAGGTACCCCCAAGAACTAGGGTGTCAGATCGAAAAAAATATTAAAAAAAAATAGAGCAAGAAACAGTAGAAAAAGGAGAGGAAGAGTGGTAGAGGGATCCATCAAAACAAACAAAGACGATCGGAATAGGGTAACTGAGAAGAGGAAACACACGACGAAGTAGGAGACATTAATGGAGAGGGAGGGGGGTATGGGATGGGTGGAGGGCTATAAAAGTTATTTGTCAAATACGTGAATAATTTTTTAAATAGGCCATTATAATCAAGAGGAAATAAACCATTAATGTCATTAGATATGCAGAAATTAAATTTTTGAACTATTTACCATAATTGAAAAATATAACTATTTATTATAAATTATTCTTTCAAAAAATCATTTGGATAAAACTAAGGATCAAAGATATCGATATCTATTTCCTATTTTAAAATGAGTAATGCTAGATATCACCCCAAATCGCATCACCCTTTCATCGCCTTCTATGTGGATTTCAAATAAACCAATCATATAATTTCTCTTTCTTGATTTATCATTTTCTCTTTCTATTATGATTGGTCCACATAGGAGGCGATGAAAAGGTGATGTGATTTGAGGTGATATCCAGCATAACTCTTTTAAAATATATAATAAAATTAGTTAAATTAAAATTTAGAGTAATTTATTGCGAATAAATAGTTATACAATTCTTGTGAACAAGATGAAATAGTAAATAAGACATATGAGGTTGTTAATAATTTGATAAATGTAAAAATAACCCGGTATAAAATAACAAACTCTTAATACATTTAATATTCTTATTATTCTGATTGAATAAATTAAATTTAATCAACGAATAAATGATTATAACTAATTTGACATTAAAATACGGTAGCTTAATAAAACTAAAATACATTCAAAATTATTACAAATCTTAGCTCAAGTCTACAATTTACAGATTTTTACATTATTGTAGTGATTCTAATTTTTATATATATATAATTTTGTACCTATATGCCCTTTTTTTTTTTTCATACATAGGAGGCTTAAAAGCCGAAATTGATTACATAACCAATTAGTCCCTCATAGAGGGTTTAAAACTAGTCTAGGAATCGCATGACCACTCCTATCCCTAGTTATATCTTGCCACAAATAATCCGGAGGATCTTCAAGTAGTATAGTACCTCCACTCAAATCCGCTCCATTCTTTGCTAACAAATCCGCGCATCTGTTTGCCTCACGATAAGCAAACTGAACCTCAAATCCTGGTTGTTTTCGTATTAGCTCACTACATTCACGCCCAATAGAACAATTCCAACCCTTGGAACTACCACCGCCCTTCACTAGCGCGTGAAGTTCCCTCGAGTCTGTTTCGATAACTAGTTCTTTAAGTCCCTTACTTTCCACCCATCTCAACCCAAAATGAAGTGCTAGTAGTTCAGAAAAGATAGGAGACTCCACTACACACGGCCCCGAAAAACCCGCAATAAATGCTCCTTCCTCGTCCCGTAATAGACCCCCAATACCGGCCTTCCGCTTAATTATATCATAACTCCCGTCGATATTAAGTTTCGCCTTGCCTTCCGGTTTAGTCCATTTTATTAACTCACTTCTCGCAGCTTTTATAATCCCACCATCGCACTCTTTACCCCACGCGGATACGTATCTACTTGCCAAGTTTATCGAATCTCTTTTAACTCCCACAAGTCTTGGAGGCGTACCCGGATATTTGAAAATGTTTTCGTTTCTTCTAGTCCAAATTACATTAATTGCGGCAATAAAAACGATTTTCCACTCCAAACTACCTAGTTTGTCCTTCGAAGTGAGGTTCCCTTGAACCCATTTCTGCATAATTGCACTATCAGGCCCCTCGGCCAAACCTGCAGAAACTCCTGTGTTGGAAATATAAACTGCTCGCTCAAGCTCCTGGTGTACCTGTTCCAGCTCACGCGACAGCTTTGCTGTTCCCACCCGCGGACCAGAATTCAAGTCATCGAAGTAACAGCTATTCGCCGCTCCTGGAGTGCCTGCTGCAGAAGTCACTGGAGCACCAGACCCGAGCTGTACAGGAGGATCTTGAGGCGCTGATGACAGCCCCAATTCCCTCCATACTCTTGCTGCGATTTTGCATCTAACGAAAAGGTGTGTTACTGACTCCTCTTCAACTCCACAGATTGTGCACAAACCACTCTCCAGCACTCCTCTTCGAGACAGGTTCTTGGCCGTTGGTAATCTGTCTTGCACTAACCTCCACAGCAAAATTCTTGCCTTCTGTGAACATCTCGCCTTCCAAATGACATCCCACGAGAAAGTACCTACTGGTGTAATTAAATTCAGGTGTGAATAAGCTGACTTAACAGTGAAAAGACCAGAAGACTCGTGTATCCATTTATATTCTACTCCTTCTGAGTTCACCACTACATCCACCCCATTCCGCAAGATGTCCGCCCCTGCTAATATCGATTTACAGACGCTCGAATCATTTGATTTAACCTCTCTCTGGAGCAATCCATTCTTAAAATACTTGGCTTTAAATACCTCCACCCACGCAACCGGTTGATTCTGGAGAAGCTTCCATCCCAACTTCGCCAATAAGGCTAAATTAAAATCTTTCGCTCCTCGGAAACCCAAACCACCACACGATTTCGGTTTACAAATTTGTTTCCATCCCACCCAATGTATTTTCCTCTTCTCCTCCGATGATCCCCATATGAAATCCCGTACAATTCGATCAATTTCATCGCATACGTATATCGGTAACTTCATAACTTGCATTTGATACGTCGGTATAGCCGATAGGACGGATTGAGCTAGTGTAATTCGTCCCGCAAGTGAGAGACTTTTTGCTTTCCAACCCGTTAGTTTACCCCGCATTCTTTCTGTGATTTGCTTATAAAAACCTTTAGGTAATCGACCCCCTTGTATAGGCGCACCTAAATATTTTCCAAAGGATTGACTAAGAGAAAAACCACTGACAGCAGCTAACTCTCCTTGTATCTCTAGTGGAACATTCTTCGAGAAGTAGATAAGCGATTTTTCCGCGCTTATTGTTTGACCTGCCTCTGTACAAAATATAGCTAGTGTTTCTTGAATTAGGTTAACCTGTGACAAAGAGGCTTCACCAAACAATATCAAATCATCAGCGAAAAATAAATGAGATAATTTAGGGCCACCCCTACACATATTAATCGGATTCCAACTTCCATTTCCACATAATTCTTGTATTAGAATCGATAGCCTCTCCATACATAGTATAAAAATATAAGGCGAGAGGGGATCCCCTTGCCGGATGCCTCGAAAAGGTTTAAAAGGGGGGAGTGGTTCCCCATTCCATAACACTTTCATCTCATTTTCAGCCATACAAGTCATTATAATCGACACCCAGCTATCGGGGAAACCGAAACCTCTTATCGTATCTTCAATGAACTCCCAACGAACTTTATCATAAGCTTTCGCTAGGTCTATCTTAACTGCCATGATACCTTTTTTCCCTTTGAGATTACGCATTCTATGATCCACTTCTCTTATTAACACTATATTATCTGTTGTGGATCTACCCGGTAAAAAACTACTTTGATAGGGGCCAATTTTTTCCGCAAGTAAAGGTCTAAGTCTATTCACCATAGCTGACATAATAAATTTACAAGGGGAATTTATCAAGCTGATAGGGCGAAATAAACTAACCCGTTCAGGATCCGCGACTTTAGGAATGAGATGGATTAGTGTACCATTTAGATTTTGTGGGAGGCGTCCTGAGCTAATCGATGTTCTGAACATATCTTCTATTGTAGGGCCTACTGTATTCCAACATTTTTGATAAAAGGCAGCAGACATTCCATCCGGACCAGGGGCTTTCATCGGATTCGCTTGAAAAACCGCATCGTGTATTTCTTCTTTTGAGAAGGGAGTAGCTAATAGAATCGCATTTTCTTCCCCAATATGCTCGACTCTAGGGAGAGAGAAAATACCAATACTATCCACTGGAGCTTCATATAATTTCGAAAAATAATCACGGACCAAAACCTTTAACCTTTCTTCCTCTTCGACCCACTCATTATTATTATCAAGTAACCTAACGCACTTCGCTTTTTTCTTCCTTATAATACGTGACAAATGATAAAACTTCGTATTTCTATCCCCATCTCTGATCCAATTATCTCCCGAACTCTGAAAACACATTACTTCTTCCTGTTCTAGTGCATTCTCATATTCCTTTGTCAATCTCTTACCCAGACGCCGAAGTGAGGAGTTGTATTTATTCTGAAGCGATTTCTGAATCCCCCCTAGTCTGGCCATCAATGATCGTTTTCTTTTATGAATGTCCCCAAAAGTCTCTATCTTCCACTTGTTAATATGTGACTGAATGTTTGTAACTCCTAACCCAACTCCCAGATTATCGCCTTCCCATTTTTCGCTAATGAAATCTTGAAAACCCTTGTGAAGACACCAAGCTGTTTCGAAACGGAACTTCCTTGGATGTGTTTTCGGTTTTTGAATCGGACAAACTTGAATTAAAATCGGCATGTGATCGGAATGTATCCGAGGTAGATGAATCACACGCGCTCTCGGAAATAAGTCTATCCATTCTGTATTGCCATAAGCTCGATCCAGTCTCTCCATAATCCGCTGACCTGTACTCCAAGAGTCACACCATGTATAACGAGGACCCTCGAAACCCAAATCAACCAAACCGCAGCTCTCTCTCCACGATTCGAATTTTTCCATACGTCTATTAACCCCTTCAACACCGCCTAATTTATCTTCTGATTTACCAATTTGATTAAAATCTCCAGCGACAAGCCATGGAACATTTAGATTTTGAAAAGCTTCATATAGTGCATTCCATAGCTCTTCTCTCTCTTTATGACGGGTCCTCGCATACACCGCTGAAAAAACCCATGACTTACAATCCTTTTGGCTCACTTCGACATTGATTACTTGTTTTCCAGCTGATAGAACTCGAACCGAAATGTCTGAATCATTCCAAAGTAGCCATATACCGCCCTTGTAACATTCGGAATCCACCCGGATAGAGTTATCTTTCTGTAATGAATTGATAACCATATCCGCCTGCATGCCGCTAATTCTCGGTTCCACTATTACTGTTAACCATATCCGATGACTCGCCATCATATCTTTAACTACACGGCGAAACCTCGGTTGTGCCGCTCCGTAACAATTCCACACAAATATATTAATGGGTTGCTTTGATTTCTCCCATTTATTTTCTGTGTCATGTAGCGCACTAATCATTAAATAAATAAATAAATAGCGGAAAGGGGGATACCCGAAAAGCACTAGTTCAGAGACGTGGACATCTCCACATCATCATCTCGGGCCGGAAACTCTTTCTGTTCAGTGGCTTCAGCTGAGGCTGGAACCTGAGATTCGAGTGCCGCCATGTCTTGATCGTCACTGATGTACCTGTCTGCTGCTGGGCCTCGGTCATGGGCCAAAGCGGTCACACCATTAGCAGCCATAGGCGCTACTGCAGGTGCTCCCGCCAGGAGCTGATGTGGAGTCTCTCTCGGATGCAGCTGGTCTTGGTGATCAACACCAGCAATACCCAAGTTAAATTCAGTTTGGTCCCTCGATTCTCCAAGTTGCACAATCTCGCCCCCTGATTTATTACCCACAACTTTTTCGCCTACTGATGTGCTCCCAACTTGTTCACAGGTGCTCTCTTTTCCAGCCCACTTTTGTGTCTTATCTTTCTTCCCATTAATCCTATTCTTTTCGCTCTCTTGCCCAGTCGACGGAAGTGCAGTGAATTCCCGGATTTCGAGCACAGAATGTAATGATCTTTGTTTCTCAAAATTAGGAACTGCAACTATTTTATGCCCACCCTCTTTATTCACTTTGTTAGTGGTCCCAAAAACTCCAATTGTGTTTTTTCCTTTATTTTGCTTCGCGCCACTATTCGAAGATTGACCTCTACTCTGTATACTTTTCCCGTCTTGTACACCCCAGTTGATTTCTTCCCCGTCTACTCTTAACGCATCGAATCTCGTACTTAGCCCTTTCGAACCATTCAACTTTTGTGCCCCTTGTTCCTTAGTTGTTCTCTCCTTTCCGTATCCCCGATTATTCCTACGAACCGTCATCCACTCCCCATACTTCTCTTGCGGAGTAATAGCCCCTCCTACATTCACATCATTTGGATTTTGTGTTGCATTACCTCGTCCATTAGTTTCTCTATTTCCAGGCGCGTTGGGAGGGCAAGTTTCTTTACGATGTCCGAACTTACCACACCCGTAACATATAAGGTGCAGCCCTTCATACTCCACCTTACACACATCCGGTCCTATTCTTATCTCAGGTTCAAGAGGTTTACTCAAATCAATTTCAACGGCAAGTCTAGCGTAATTTCCACGGAGTCTACCTTTTGTTAACGGATCTATTCTCACGGTTTTTCCTATTTTGTCTCCAATTTTCCGCAAAATTCGTGCCGTATAATTATGCATTCCCACGTTAGAGACTCTAACCCATGCAGTTGTTGTAGTGATTGAATTGGTACTAGCATTAAAGGAAGGACTCCATTCGCGAACAATTAAATAGTGGTCCAATATCATCCAGGGACCACCCGCAATAGCGAAATTGAAGTCACCTTTGTTTTCGAACTTAACCATGTAGTAGCCATAGCCCACATCGACTAGTTCAAGATTACCCGTCGGATTCCATATTTGCCGAAGCTTATTCGAGAGGTAGGTGAACCCTACTTCCCTTCCTAAGAGTCGGATAACAACTGTATTACTCCACAGGTTTATACCTTCTTCAATCTCCTCTCGTGTTCTCAATACTGTCGGAATAGAATCCTGTATAGTCACCTCATCATCTTTTAGTAAATCCTCAAAGTTATTCAGTACCTCCTCCCCATCAGTTTGCTTATCCTTGCTTTCTTCTGTGTCAATGATTTCTGGGATAACCTTGTTGTTACCAGTGAGGGATCCTTTCCACCCATGAAGCTTCAATCCTGGGTTAACAACACGCTTACCATTGTCCTCTCCTCCGTTGCTGTTCGTCATAAAAGACCTGTTCTGATTTCGAGCATTGACAGTAGTTCGAATAGCATGGTTATTACTGCCATTATTGTTAAAAGCTTGAATCGCAGGGAGGGCTCTTTCAGTGGTCCCTCTTTGTCTCTTTCCTTGTCGCATTGTTTCGATAGCATCAGTAAGGGCAGGGAAATCTTCTACAATGATTGGCTCTCGATGGTTATCTCCCATTATGGCGTCGTTCTGAGTCTTGGGAGTAGTCGTATCAGTGTTGCCACCATCTTCCGGTGGAGGATGGGTTTCCGGCGCTGCCGGCGGCGGTTTCAGAAGCATGAACGGTGGTTGGGTACAGGTTTGGTATTTTAGGGTTCCGAAAATCTTGGAGCAGTTTTGTTTCTCTTACTCTTTCTTTCTTTAATACTCGATCTGACCTCATTCAATATGAAAACAACATTTTAAACACCCAACTATTTACCTTAGTGTAAGGGTCTGTTTGGAAGTGTTTATTTTAAAGTAAAAAAGTGCTTTTAGAATAAAATTTAAAATTTAAAAAATTTATTAAAAATAATTTTGAAATCTAAAATTATTTTAAGTGCTTTTTTTAAGAAGCACCTATTTAGTGCTTCTCAAAAAAGTGTTTTTCAAAGTCAAAAAAATTCTTAAAATACTAAAAGCACTTTTAAGTGCTTCTTCAAAAAAGCACTTCCAAACGGGTACTAAGTGTGTTTGAGTGATTATATTTATTTTCTCTATTTATTATTAAAATATGAGTATATATTATTTCATCCTATATTGAATAAAAGGAAGAAAAAATTATTTAAAAGAGAAAAAATTTATGATTTGTATATAGAACTTTTACATAAATAATAAAATAAAAGTAATGATACATATTATTACTTTTATTTATTATATGCCATTAATTTTTTAAAAGTCTCTTTGTAATCCATTAATCAGATATTATAAATAATATTTTATATAAATTGGTAAAAAACTCTTTATAAACTTTTTAATACCATCTTAATAAAGTAATGGTTTCTATAATTTGGTGAAAAAATAGTGGTATAGTAAATTTTATAAATAAAAGGGGAAAACACGTATAAAATATAATTTTTTTTTGGATAATTTTAAAAAAGAGAAAATTACATTTTTAATCCATTACTCATAGGTTACAAATATTTTTAGCTGAAATGTTTTAAAACATCTATTTTTAAGCTATTTTATTATATATTTTTTAAGGATAATTTTGGAAATTTGAAACATACCATAACTTTATAAGAATGTATCACAAATTAGGATTTATATTTAAAATGTTCAAATTATTGTTAAAATCTATTAATTATTTTCCGAAATTCGTGAAATTGTCTAAAAATACGAGTTTTGAATACAATTGGCCTATAAATAATACTTTTAAAATGTTTAGTCTAAAAATATCTTTATGCGATAAATAATAGCCTAAACATAGATTTTGCTCTAAAAAAAGTTATGATGTAATTAAATAGGGAAATGATATATTTCATCAAAAAATCATTATCATAAATATTAGTACGATGATGTAGTGTGGTTTGAATAGAAATGATTGGTTAATTTTGAAAATATAAGAAGCTTTTGACGACACACTTCCAATCAAATTAATCCATGTCATATGCCGGTATATTAAATGGTATGATTTTTAGTAGTATATATATAGTATTAGGTTAAATAATATTAAAATAATAGTAATATTAACATTTCCAATTATAGCCTTGTTTTCACTCATCAAAATCCCCCCTCACTTTCAGCTCTCTATCCGCACTCTCTGTCCACTTCAAACTCACTTAACATCCATCCACCTTTTTCTCCTTCTCTCTCTTTCTCTATTTCTAAAATCTTAAAATTCTCGAACTACCAAAACAGTTTTATTACACACAACAATAATAACTTTAACGTTTTTGTAATGGAAGCTTCATCGGAATTCTTCGGTTATTTTGACGCAGCCAACAATGGCAATAACGTAAACAACAACAATGGTGGTGGTGGTGGTGGTTCCAATTTTGTGGTGGATGATTTGTTGGATTTTTCCAAGGAAGATGATGACGTCATGACCGATGCTTTTTTTGATACCCTTACCACAACCGGTAATTCTGCTAATTCCTCCACCACCGTCACCGCCGTTGACAGCTCCAATTCTGGTGCTGACACCACCACCGACACCCATTTCAATGGCAGTCTTAGCTCCCGTAGCTTCACTGATACTCATTTCTCTGCCACCGAACTTTGCGTTCCGGTGAGAGTTCTTCTCTCATTTATTATTATTACACGTTAATTTCCATTTTTTTAATTGTACTAAATGGTAATTACCCATTTTCTGACCGAATTAATTCTTACAATTAAGTTTAGGCCAAATTGCACTTTCTCTCCCTATGTTATTCACAATACCATATATACCCCTATAAATTATGGATCAATCATGCAACTTATTTTATCAAAATTGAGCAAAAACATAATATCATTCATTTGTTAAATTATTTTCCTAACTTATTATAGAATTAAATCCTTTAAAAATACCAAGCTAAAGAAAAAACACTGTCAGGAAAATGTATGACTAATTTTAAAAAAATAAAAGAAAAAAAAAAACTTTGTCAGAAATTTAATTTCTATTTTATTTAATTCTTAATTTTTCTTGAGCAGTATGATGACCTGGCTGAGCTTGAATGGCTATCCACTTTCATGGAGGATTCATTATCAAGCGATGACATGCAAAACTTGCAGTTTATTCCCACCACCGGAAAAACACCGTTCGCCACCACAACCGACACCTCTTCCTCCTCAATCACCACTAACACCAATACCACCACCACTAAAAACACCTACAACAACACCTATTCAACACTACCCATTTTCTCCACGGATGTGGCTGTCCCAGGCAAAGCCCGTAGCAAGCGTTCACGGGCCGCCCCTTGTGACTGGTCATCTCGCCTCCTCCACCTTTCCCCCGCCACCTCATCAACGGAAAATAATGACATCAAACCAATACTGGTCAACCACACAATGATCAGTAACAACTTTAAGCCCACAAAAATTGCCCAGACAAAGAGGAGAGAATGCACAGACACAGTGGACCGGAAATGCTTGCATTGTGGTTCAGACAAGACTCCGCAATGGCGAACCGGGCCCATGGGACCAAAGACATTATGCAATGCATGTGGAGTTAGGTACAAGTCGGGCCGTCTTGTACCCGAATATCGACCCGCTGCTAGCCCAACTTTTGTTTCGGCAAAGCATTCCAACTCACACAGGAAGGTTGTTGAACTCCGAAGGCAAAAGGAGCTCCAAAGACATCACATGATTGGTGGTCAGACCTCAATGTTTGGTGTATCTAACGGTGGAGATCATGATTACGTGATGCATCATCATCAACAACAAATCAACGGTCCTGATTACAGGCACATGATCTAGTCTGTGCAGGAATAGGAAAAAATTTAGCATGCATCCGTAATTTATCGATAATTAAGTAACTTAATTAGTCACCATCATTTCACTTTTAGTACTAATTCATTATGCTTTAGAGATATCTTGAATTTTGATTCAGTTTTCTAAGAAAAGTAACTATTCTTAGAAGGCAAAAAGGAGGGGAAAAACAAAACGGTGAATTTAATTGTAAGACTTTTTGCAAAGTAATTTTTGTTCCTAATTTAATAGAAATTTTATTAAATTATATTTTGTGGTGCATTTTTGGAAGAAGAGTTAAAGGGGGAATGAGATTTTATTATTTTTAACAAGGAATTCTAATTAATGAAGTGTCAATTATGGAAAATCAAATAACCCGTTTATATTTTGGGAATGTGAGATATTTATATGATTATTGACAAAGTAAAAGGTTAAGAATTGTCTATTAGAGAGTGAGTTGCAATCATACAAGTGGCCGGTGATCAACACTTTTATCAAAGGTAATGGTCCAACGACGAGGGTGGTTGTGCACTTATCTTAAAAAGTTCATAAATATGCACATGGTATGTTCATATAGACTTAATTGGGAGCCATGGTCTATATATTTTTTCAAAATAGCAAGATTTATTAAATTAAAGAAAAGTTACTAACAGAATCAAGTCAAATCTATCAATAAAGTTATCAACAGAGGCAATGATCCATTCACAAGACATATATAATTTTTTTTTGGTAAAAGTTTTACTATGGATTTCTTTAATGCATTAATTTTCATGGATCACAATTTTTCAAAAAATTCAAAATTATCCTTTATTTTAATTTTTTTTACATAGTTGACCATTTCCTTTATCATTTTAAGATAATTGACTTTAAATCAACACCATATAACATTACCTTATTGTCACGTCATCACCTTGTCATCTCCAAAAGAGGTCTATTTTTTCAAGTGGACGGGAACATATATTTCAAATCAGACATCCTTTTAACATATATGTTTCTACATAACCTTTATCATTTTCGACCCAAAACATTATAGACACATACACTTACACACCAATGCACTTGAATCTTGAATCCGCCACTATGTTTATCATTAATTCATCAATAAACAAAACCCTAAACTTCTCAAGAGATGTCTGTCATAAATTATGTGAATTAGGTACTCAATCTTATGAAAATTTAAGGTAAATCACAATTTTGAGTTACGAAAGATTGAAGGTTTGTTAAGAAAATGTGTGGAGCGTTGAATATTTGCGACAAATCAAGTTACCGAAATGAAAAAATTTCTCTCCTAACCAAGAATGGTGAATTTGAACGACATGGAGGTCGACCCAGATAATTATCTTAGCCATTAATTTTGCGCATTATTGTATGTGCATTTATCTATTTTTTTCTATATCAGTTGTTGTTTAGTAGTTATTAACAATTAAGTGTGCATTAAATTTACGCATCAGTTGTTATTCTTTTGCAAATTAACAGTAATAACTATAGTGTGATGATGGTAACAATGTAGAGTGTGATGATGGTGAATCAGATAATGAGAGTAAAGGCTCATATGAGTCTTTCGCTGATAGTGCATACAACTTAACTAATGAAGATGATGATTTACTTTTCAACAAGAATATAGATCAAGGTTTAGGGTTTGGTGGCGTCAATAGTTTTGGAGCATTGAGTAAGCAGTGGTATAATATAGTTTATGCATGATAAATTCCAATAAGTACTAATGATGAAGAGTATAATGAGGGTTTGTGTGTTGATTACGAGGATTTGGTGACCCTTAAAGGTTTGTCTGATGAGGAGTGTGGTGTAGAATATGTCACAAAAGAGCATAACATGAATACCTTTAATATTGTTGTTGCCATGAACGACTTTAGGTTCAAGGAGGGGATAATTTTTACCTCAGGTATTGAGTTCAAGTAAACAGTCAAAGCACAAGAAATTATCAATGTAAAGAATGTGTGGTTTTTCGTATAATGAATGAAGAACAATTAGAGTTAAGTGTAAGAATAAGAATTGCAAGTGGTTTATTTAAGCAACATATGTTGATGACAGAGATTGCTTTGAGATAAGGACATTAAATCAAGTCCATACTTATGGGAGTGATATGAACCATAGAAATTTGTACTCCACTAACTTGTCTAAGCGGTATGATGAGTAGTTAAGGTTCAACGGCGGTATTAGAGTTACTGATTTTCAAAAATAGCTTATGAATAATCCTGGTGTTAAGATTAGTAGAATAATAGACTTTGGAAGAAGTACACTTCCTATATTACTATAGCTACTAAAAAAAATTATTGTGCGGAATTGAGAAGGTCAAACTCTGGGTCTACATGTTTCTTAAAAACTATTCAAGATGATGTTACAGGGGAAGAAAGGTTCTTCAGGTTTTATTCTTAATTGGAACCTCTAAAAGGGGGTTTAGATAAAGATGTAGAAAGGTTGTGGGATTGGACAATTGTCATATGTAAGGGCCTCATCTAAGAGTTATCTTGACAGCCGTTAGGTTAGATGCCAAAAGTTGCATCTATCCACTTAGTTATAGCTTGGTGGAAACTGAAAACTTGGATTCTTGGAGATGGTTTGTAAGGCTATTAATATAAGACCTAGATATATGGGTTTTCATTAATAATAAGTTAATTGTATTTGATCTCATCTTTTCACACTATTGGTGATAATTTGTGCTTAAATATATATACTGGTGTGGGCTAGGGTGTGATAAAATAACAGTAAAATAAGATGAAAACTAACACCCTAACCTAAACACGGTACTTACTGCAAGTATCACAGGTCGTACACAAGTTTTAATGATAAGTACAAATTCGTTCTCAGAGAATTATTGGTGTAATACGAATGGATTAACAAAAAAGCGTAGTAATAAATAGTTCAATGAATTTAAAGACAAGAAAAGTAAATATGAATGATAAATTGAGGAAATAATGATTAATTAACCTAAAACAAAACAGTAAATAAAAGATGTAAGAATAAGATGAGAGAGTACAACTCAGGTTTTGGGCAAATGCACTTATCCTTCTATTTCTTCTACTAGTTGATAAGGGTGATTAAAGCTCTTAGATAAGTAGTCAGGATTCTATATTCCTCCTAACCCCCTTCTGGGTGGTTTAATTTGTTTGTTAAGTGTGAAGCTTTAAAGATATATGAAAATTAATTAGATACCAAATCAATTATAAAGAGATAAGAAAAAAAGATATGGAAGGAATTAAGAGATAAAAGGAAGTAGAGATAAAATATGAAAGAAAAAGTTGTCAAGTAAATCTGAAATTCTGCAGCTACGTCCACTAAAGTGAAGATAACTTAAAATCGGTTGGGAATTTGGATGATCAACAAAAATAGGAAGTGGATATCTTTTTTCTTCGGTCGTTTCTATATAAATTAGGTGAAAATCGGACAAATAATGAATGAGATACGACCAAAAAAAACACCAACAGTTTATCACTTCTCCTATATTTTAGGAAACGAATTTGAGTTGGACTTTGACTCAAATTACTTGCCTTCTACTCCAATATTTTGACCTAGGGTTTGGAAAACCCTATAAATACACCCTCTTGTCATTATAAATATATCCTTTGTCAGCCTTTAGACCAAGAAGAAGCCTACATCAAGAGGAGAGAAGATCAGAAGGTGTTGGACAACAAATTATGCCATCCCAATCCTTCAAATTTGTAATTGTTTTCTTTTCTTCCTCTAGTATGAACTAATTCTAATTTAGATTGAGATTAGCATATGGGTATGAACCCTAGACTTGTTTTATATCTATTTTAAATTGGGATGTTAGCATAAAAATGAAATGAGTGTTGTATTCTCTACTTTTATGTGTTTTGATTTATTGTTTGTAGTTCTTACGGATGCCTATGTATCGGATTACCATAGTAGTTAGATGGTCACCTGGAAGGGGTGTCTAATTATTGAAACACCACATAAATGTCTAGTGTGCGGTAGTGATCCGGAAGGGCTTGCCTAACTAGATAGTTATTAGGGTTTAGATCAACCACCGATCATTGCCCAGGGTCACCTTACCCAAGTCCCCTGGTAATTGTTAGGTCGCCACCTAAGTCCACCCGGAAGGGGGTTAGGGGAAATATAGAATCCTGGCTAGTGAATATCACACAATTCTCTCTTACATGATTAGAATAAACAAGGCTAGTGGGGATTACTTGCTAGATCTTGAGCTAAACTCTCATACTATCTTCTTCTCTTTATTTATTTTCATGTATTTATTTTATATAGTTAATTATTTATCATCTTTAAAACCCAACAAATATTTCATTAGTATTTTATTTTCAGCGTATTATTCTCCTAGCTTTCTTATGTGCACTTTATATTGCATAAGTTTTTCCTAACTTTCGTAGTCTCTGAGGAACGAATTCTACTTATCATTAAGACTTGCGTACGACCTGTGATACTTGCAGTGAGTACCGTGTTTAGGTTAGGTTGTCAGTTGCATCTTTATTTTCCTATTATTTTATCACGCCCTAACCGACACCAATCGTGATAGTATATAGTTTGTATAAGCCATGTCAACCTGGAAAACAGTTTGGTCCATACCTGTTCCTGGACCAAACCTGGTTACCAGTTCCAAGACCAAAAATTAACTGAACTGGATCTACGGTAGGGGAACGACACGAACCGGACTCGGTACGAACCGAACTAAGCCGGTAAGCCACCTATAAAATGATTTTTTTTCATTCATTTATTTACTTCTCTCATCTACCGAATTAATTTACTTCTCTCATCTACCAAACCCACCGCCCCCTCTTCAATTCAAGCTACCAAGAATTTGATTTTCCATATTTGGAGATGATTAATTCATTAAAGGTTTTTGGAGATGGTTTTTCCCATTCAAGTTAAGTTTTAAACTTTTTTGGGTTTTGTAATTTTTTGATCGTATCTATCTTCTTTATGGGTTTTGCAACTGATTTGTTTCATCTATCCTTGTTTCTGAGATTGTGGTTGAACTAAAGAGCGTATAACACTTATTTCCTTCATCAAATTAATGCAAGATATCTTTAATTCATGTATTCTAGTTTATTTGGTGAAGATCAAACTCGTAATAGTGTTTTAATTCTCCTACATTTGGTGTTTTTTGGAAGTGTTAAAGGAAAAAGCTTTTGGGATTCTTTGATGGTTGATTGATTGATGGTGGCTTTGGATTACCTTGATATGATTGATTTTAATTTTTCATATTATATGTAACTGTCACATTATAGACTTGATAGTTAATGATGGGATAGCGGGTGTGGGGGTGACGGTAGACTACGTGTTAGGTGTGAGAACATTTGGACCTAACATTCTAAGAATATTAGGGAAACGTCAACTAATATTTAGAAACACTCAAACAATAATACAGGCATTTAAAAATAAATATGAATCTTTAGGTGTTAAGTATAAGCGTTTGAGATTAGTTTGTCTACATGATGGAACTCAACTTATTTGATGTTACAACGAGCATTAGAATTTCTGGATATTATAACGAGCATCAATAATGAAATCTTTAGTGATAATTTTATTAATTCCGGGGATTGGGAGGTGGTTGGTGAACTAGTAGGTTTCCTAGAACACTTCAACTTAACCACAACCGCTTTATCTGCCACGTATACTCCTACTAGTCACTTAGTGTTAGACAAAGTTTACGATATGGCTATGCATATGCAAGAGTATAAGTTAACCGAAGGTCTTGAAACTATAATTGGTCCTATACGACCCTTTCCCAATTGTATTTGCTATATGTTGTGTTCTAGATCCACGCTATAAGATGAAGTATACTAGAAAATTTATCTCAGAACTGCATAATAGTTTAGGTCACCACGATAATAAGACCAATATATACATGGAGTCAATGTTGTAATGTATAAACTATGCAAGTCTTATCTGAGTAGATTGATCCAGAATGGTAGACCATTGTACATGCAGGTGTGGTAAGACCAAGAGCTGGTAAAATGGTGGACAATGACGATGCAACAAGTACCCACTGTAACCAAGGCAATCAGAATGACCTTGATTACTATTTCAAATCTAATCATGAACCACATGTCAAAGATTATGATATTATTAGGTATTAGAGAAAGTATGCTAGCGGGCCCATCTTGTCACACATGGCACGTGACTTGCTAATAACTTCAGTTTCCTCTGTTCCATCTTAATCCGCTTTCAGCGAAGGTTAGAAACAACTTTCCGATCAACAGATAAGTATAATTGGGGTAACGTTAGGGTGGTCTAATTACTAGATTGGATAAAAACGGACGTTCACATACAAGACCACTTAGACATTTTATCCGACGATGAGGACCTAACTTGCAACCTTTCTAGTTCAAGTGAAGGTTCAACTCCTTCACCATCCTA
Organism: Nemophila menziesii; assembly: GCA_029959085.1. Taxonomy (NCBI): domain Eukaryota; kingdom Viridiplantae; phylum Streptophyta; class Magnoliopsida; order Boraginales; family Hydrophyllaceae; genus Nemophila; species Nemophila menziesii. The sequence continues at coordinate 23,376,765 of JARWIR010000008.1, forward strand.
CGAACCTGATGAAGACGAATGGTGAGCACTATCTTTTAAACTCAACTCTTTCAAGTTATTTTTTGTAAAATCGTACTAACACTTTCACCCAAGGTGTTTAAAGAAGTAAGTGATGGCTTGATCTTTTCTGGGTCTTCATTTCATGCTACATATGAAAACTTACGTAGGTAGCCTAAATTCCATTGGCACAGTCACCTCCTCCCTCCCTCCCACCAGTTCTACCGATTAAATGTAATAATTTATAATTTATTCATTTGCTATTAATTAATTGTAATAGCTTATTCATTGGTTAATTGTAATAATTAATTTATTTTAATTCATTCATTAGTTAATTGGAATAAGTTGTGTAATTTGTACATATTATATTTCCGTATTTAATTATGTTACAAGTTACAAGTTACAAGTTACAAGGCTAAGTAAAATTAAATCGACAAAATATTATAAGAACTAATCAAAAGTAACTCATTTGTGATAAAATGAACAAAAACATATAAATTAGGACCTTTAGAAAACATTTGGTCCAAACCCGCTAAGGAACCAGACTGGAACCGGTAAGAACCGGAATACATGATCCATAGTAACGGTTCGGTTTTACCTTATAGGTAAAACAAAACCGAACCGGACGATAAGGCGAAGACTGTTGACCGAATCAAAACGATAAGAAAAAAACCTGCAAAACCGGACTAGTGAAATCGTTAATGAAGTTGAATACTTTTTGGATAAAAAATATAAAATAATGACAGCAAAGAAATTGCAACTTTACCTAGTGCATGTCAAAAAAAAAAAACTAAATCAGTGCACATGTTTTTGCTCGTGAGTCGTGACCATCTTCTTATTTAAAGATAATTGGACCTCTTAAAGTTAGGTATTAATTAAAAATATATATATTTAAATATTATTTATGAGGTAAATTTAATTTATTTAACTATAATAGAAAATTAAATTATATAAATTATTTGATTGAACTATTTAAAATTTAAATTATAAATAATATTTGGATGTAATATGTTTTTAGACGATACTTAACCCTATTCCTTCAGTACACTAGTTATAGCTAAAACTTGGTTGGGTGTTTCTCCCCTCCTTGAAAAAAAAAGTTTTTCCCCTCCGAGTTGTTTTTAATTATGAATCAGAATGTTTCTTTAATAAAGTTAAACAAATAATAACGATTAGAACTAAAATACTCTGCTAATATTATATTGATTACTACTGCAATCTTTTGTCTTATAACAATATATTTTTCATATTATCACTTTAGTTTTTCTTGAAGTTAATTTATTGATTTTTCAATAACCTGAGTTACCGCACTTATATTTGTTTCAATTATATAATAATTCTTTCAAGATTGTCATCCAAATGTATCAGCAAGTTAATTTCTTGGATGGATTTATACTACTTTTATAGATATTAATAAATAAACTTAGAGGCCGAGAGGATGGATTTAGGATGAATTTCGGACGAAAAATAGCAGGTTCAAAGCCATAGTCCCAACAAAAATTTTGAAAGCAATTTTAGATTTGGGAACAAAAATTTAATTTGGAAGAGATAATTTTGGGAAAGACAAAAAAGTATTTTATTAAGAATTTTTTGTTAATTTCTTTTTACATATTTTTATAACCGTCTCCCAGGAAAGGGGTGGCCGCCCTCCCGGAGCCTGATATGTTTTATCTTTTATACGTAATATATATTGATGAGTAATCTAATTAATAAAAGAATCTGAAAAGCTACATAATGTTATTAGTACTTTCAAGTACAATGTATGTACAACCATGTTAACAAAAAAAGGAATTTGGAACAAAAAAAAACAAAAAAAGGAAATATAACATGAGAATCTAAAAATAAATATACTCTGTGTATATATACGACGACATGCATGTGGAAAGGTTGTGCAGAATCATCAGCACATGCAATAGTAGTAGTAGTAAGTGACTTGCATGCATGACTGTTTTATTGCAGCTGGCTTGCTGTTTAATTACAGGATAATAATAATATATAAGGCCAGTGTTGTGATGAAGTCAATAAAATGATGATATTAGGTCCTATATTTTTTTTAATTAAAAGAAGGTTCAATTTCGTCTAGATAAAAAAATTATAATTAAAAAGATCAACAAATTATCACTTATAATCGGATATGTCAATTTTCTGTGCCCAGCCACCCACATATATATCCAAAACTAACAGGGTTCACAGTATGGCTCGTTGTCCATGTCTAAGGATCTTTCCATGTTCTTTGGTAACAGTTTTCAATTATTCTTGTTCCCCCTCGATTCAACTATCTCATCCACTTATTATATTATTATAATTTTTTATTTTTTTAATATATGAATGATCCAAACTAATTTGCGCTCACCACGATTAATCTTATATATATGCAAATCTTCTTAGGCATACCTCATATATATAAAAATTAAGTTACTTATGTTCATAGAGTGATTCAAACCTTAGCTTGCACCTCCCACTTTACGCTTTAAGTGCTGAAAAATAGTAAGACTTTGTCTAGTTAACATCTACTTAATTTTTAATTAATATATGACTTTTATATAGCGGAAAAAAAAAACGTTTTGTATATTAAAATTTTAAAAAAAAATTATAAACTTTTTATAATTTATGGATGTATGTTTTAGGCTAAGTCCAACAGCTTCCCGATTACTTAGCTACAATTGGGAGTTAAACCTCTACCCTATTTCAAATTTTAACTCTCTAAAACAGTTTTGCTACAACAGCTTCCCAATTTCAGCTTTCCAATTCTAAAAGTTATATTCTAATTTTATTCTTAAAAAATTTAAATAATTATTTTTTTTGCTTAAAATTAATTTACTATTATTTACAATAAAATTTTAAAAAATTAGATATATTTAGTTTGTATAAATAATTTAAAATAATTATTTATTGAATTGGGTAGCTAACTTTTTGTTAGCTACATGTGGCTAAAGTTTCTAAAATATTGGGAACCCAATAATTGGGATCCCAATAATGAGGAGTCTATTGGAGCTTAATTTTTTCATTTCCATCCCCAATTGTAGCTTTTAGATACAATTGGGCACCCATTGGAGTTAGCCTAATGTTAACCTTGTAAAACAACTCTGCTCCAACAGTTTCTCAATTTTAACCTCCCAATTTCCAAAAATCTCTATTTTAGTTTTATCTAAACAATTTCTTTAAATTTAGTAACTCATTAAATTTTTAAAATCCTCACACAATTATTTATTTATTATTTTATTTTTAAATTTATTATAAAAATATTTAAAATTTTAACTTATTATTACTTATAATTATTTTACATATTTTTAAGAGATAATTCCCAATTAATTACACTTCCTCACTTTTCATTCTCAAAAAAAATGAAGGAGGAAATTACTTCCTACTTACTCACAAATTTTCAACTTAATTCTCAATTAAGCACATGGTCATATTTACCTTCCATTATTGCCCTTATATGGTGTTTTATTTTATTATATATTTATATTATATTTATATTTAATATCTAAATTTATTTTTTCATTTTTTTTAAATAATCTTTTTTTTAAATTTTTTTTCGAAATTTTTTTTTCGATTTTTTTTTCAAATTTTTTTTCGAATTTTTTTTTCAAAGATTTTTTCATTAACACACAAGTCCATACTGTTTTGTGTTACTGTAACTCACACATCAAGCAATTGTGTGTTACATTAACACACAATCAGATGTTCAGACTATCTGTACACTATTGTCTATTACTGTGTACAAATATTCTATATATCTTATTCTGTGTTCCTGCAACACACAATTGTTATTTGTGTGTGTTTAAGCAACGCAAAACTGTAAATGACACACAAGTCCATATTGTTTTGTGTTACTGTAACTCACACACCAAGCAATTGTGTGTTATTGTAACTCACACATCAAGCAATTGTGTGTTACATTAACACACAATCAGATGTTCAGACTATCTGTACACTATTATTTATTACTGTGTACAAATATTTTGTATATCTTATTATGTGTTCCTGCAACACACAATTGTTATTTGTGTGTGTTTAAGCAACGCAAAACTGTAAATGATAAACGCATTGTGTGTCTTACCAACACAAAACCCATACTGTTGTGTGTTACTGTAACACATACTTCCAGCAATTGCGTGTTGCATGAACACATAATCAGCCTACATATATATTATTCTATACCTTTGTGTACAAATATTCTGTCTGTCTGATTTTTTGTTCATGTATCACACAATATGTTATTTATGTGTGTTTAAGCAACATAATATTATACATATTGGGTGTTCATGCAACACACAACACATATGATTTTGTGTTACTTTAACACACAATTATCATATGTACTAATCCTACATCATGTTATCATAAAAAAAAAAATCGGGGGAAAAAATCAAAAAAAAAAATTCGGGGAAAAAAATATCTTGAAAAAAAATTCGAAAAAAAAAAATTCCGAAAAAAAAGTTCCGACAAAAAAATATTTTTCGAAAAAAAAAATTAAAAAAAATATTTATTTAAAAAAAATCTGAAAAAAATAAATAAATATTAAACTATAATTAATAAAATATATAATTAAAGTAATTAATAATAGGTGGAAGGATATTTTGGTAATAGGGTAATATTTTGTGCTTAATTGGGAATTAAGTTGAAGTTGTAATTAATAAGGAATACTTACATTCTCCGCGTAATTAATTGGGCGTTGCCCCTATTTTTAATGTATATGTTTATTTTTAAATTATATACAAATGTTAAAAATTAATATTAAAATATATAATATTAAATTTATTATTAGATATAAAATTGCTATAATATTTTATTAATATTAAATAATATTAATTAAAATTGTTTTAATAGTTATAATCTTTATTGAATAATATATATATCAAAATATAGAAAAGAAAAGAAGCATATTAAGATTTATGACTGAATATGAGCTTTGTAATATGAAAAATATATCAACGTAAAGGACACTACTAGAAACATGGTTTTTAGGGACGAAATTTTACTGGCGACCCGCGTTTCGTCGGTAAGTTTAAAAATTTACCGACGAGTTTTGTTTACCGACGACAAAAACGTTTTTCGGTAAAAAGCGACGACACGAATTCGTCCCTAATGATCTAAAATGTCGTCGGTAACATTTTTTATTTTTTATTTGTTTTTGGCGTTCAAAGTGTCGTTGCTATATCTGCGACGACGTGATTCGTCGCTATTTGAATTATAATACCGACGAATCGTTTGATATACCGACGAAACACGGGTCGTCGGTAACTAAAAAACCTATTTAATAAAGAGCAGGTTTTCACCTCCCAAAAAACCTAAAAACCCCAAAAACATTCTCTGATTTTCAACCTCTAACATTCACATTTGACTCTAACAGTTGACTAAATACCCCTAACGACTACATTTAACTCTAACAGTTGACTAAATACCCCTAACGACCACATTTGACTCTAATAGTTGACTAAATACCCCTAACGACTACATTTGACTCTAATAGTTGACTAAGTACCCCTAGCGACCACATTTGACTATAATAGTTGACTAAATACCCCTAACGACTACATTTGACTCTAATAGTTGACCAAATACCCCTAACATTCACATTTGACTTTAATAATTGACTAAATACCCCTAACGACTACATCTGACTCTAACAGTTGACTAAATGCCCCTAACGACTACATTTAACTCTAACAGTTGACTAAATACCCCTAACGACTACATTTGACCTCTATCACATTTCTTCAATAGAAATAAAGGGAAAAAAAGAAAGGAAATAAAGAAGCATGGAAAAAAAGAAGAAAAAAGGGGAAAAAAACAATCACCGACGACATGCAAGTGTTTAGGGACGACATGCTTCATATGAATGTCGTCGTTAATCAAAATACTGACGAAATTCATACAAATTGTCGTCGCTAATATTTCGCCAAAACTCGATTGGTCAATTTGGGCGGTCAAGATCCCCGCTCTTGAAAATTATCGACGATTTTTTGAATTACAAACACCACTTGTCGTCGTTAAGTGATGACACGCAAGGGTCGTGTGTACGGAGTGTGACGCGTGTCGTTATTACCGACGCGTGCCCCTTGTTTAGCGACGACAAGCGTGTCGTCGATAAACAAAAATTCTATAAAACCCTAACACGAGCTCATTTCAGCCATAAAATACACCAAAATTCTCTCCAAAAATCAATAAATCCTTCCTTCCCAAGCATTTACAAGGCAATCCAGGAGAATTTCCAACATCAAGGTAAGCAATTTCAATCCAAAAACACCTTTTAATTACAAGTTTTTTATTTTTATTATTTAATTTCTAATATCTTTTTGTTTGTTTTTGTTTTTTGATTCCTTCTTCTTGGCATGGATTCATGGATTAATTCTTCACCATTTCCATATAACAGGTAACAATTTTTGGATTGAAATTGTAATTCTTTTTTTTTTTTGGATTGAAATATTTCATGATTGTTATTGTATTTTTCTAGATTTCCGAATTGTATACATGTTATTTTAGGTTGTTTAAATTTTTTGTTGAGTTAAAAAAACAACATGTAATTGGAATTTATTGAAAATTATAGCAAAATAGGGGTTTTCTTATGATTTGTGGATTTTTTGATATATAGGGACCTATTTGCAATTTAAATAAAATTGTATGGATTTTATAAAATTAATTAGGGAATTGTTAAGAATGTAAAAAATATAAGGACCTAGTTATTTCATTTTTGGAAATATAGGGACCTATTTGCAATTTAAATGAAATTATATGAATTTTATAAAATATATTAGGGAAATTGTTAATAATGTAAAATATATAAGGACCTAATTGCAAATTAGAAAATATTATAAGGAACATAAAATATAAGGACCAAAATGCAAATTAAAAAAATATAGGGACTTATTTTTTGGATTTTTTTATATGTAGGGACCTATCTGCAATTTAATTGAAATTATATGAATATAAATAGTATAAGGACCTATTAGAAATATAAGGATTAAGTAATAATATTTTTTTAAAAAAGGACTAAATTGTAATATTTTCAAAATATAAGAACTAATTTGTAATATTTTAAAATTATGAGGACTAAATAATAATATTTTTAAAATATAAGGACTAAATAATAATAATATTTTCATAATATAAGGACTAAATAATAATATATTAAAAATATAAGGACTAAATAATTATATTTTCAAAATATCAGGACTAATTAAAAATATTTTAAAAATATAAGGACTAAATAATAATATTTTCAAAATATAAGGACTAAATAATAATATTTTCAAAATATAAGGACTAAATAATAATATTTTAAAAATATAAGGACTAAATTGTAATATTTTTACAATTATAAGGACTAATTGTACTATTTTTAATAGCGAATAATATAGGGGCCTTTATGTAATATTTATTTTATTTGTACTAATTTATTATTTTTTGTTACATATTATATCCGGTAAATTTATCATTTTGATCAAATATTGTACTAATTAATTATTTATTTATTCAATTGTAATAATTGTAATAATTATTTATTTATTTGATTGTAATAATTATTTATTTATTTATTCAATTTGTAATAATTTATTTATTTATTCAATTTGTAATGATTTATTTATTTATCCAATTTGTAATAATTTAGTATTTAATTCGTAAAGAATGTAATATTTGTTTTTTTTCCTTTAAATTATAGATGGCAGATGTGATGCCCCGTAGCCATGACGGAAATGGAGACGGTCGCGATCCTCCTAGAGGTCCGAACCGTCCTTTGACCGACTGTAACCAACCATCCGGTAATAAAAAATAGGGTGATTTATTAATAGAGTCCTAGAAGGTTGGACCATTGCCCATCAGGTCCAACCCAATACGAATGACGCATTTGCCCTCCATAACCCATTGACTGTCTATTCACTTTCCATAACCAAAAGAGCGGATTACATGCAAAAACGTATCAATCATCAAATCAAAAAAAAAAGAAAAACAAGCGCCAGAAAAAAATCAAATTCCAACAACGCACCGTCTGTCTCACCTTAACCCAACTAAACCCTAACCATCTGTTTGACACACCACCGGCGAAACAGAAATGGCAAGAACGAAGCTGCCACAAAAACCCACCGCTGATGCCGAACTACAGAGAAAGAAGAAAACGAAAGTGGTTAGACAACCCGACACCGAAGGTGAAAGCAGCGCTAAAAATAAAGGAAAATCCATGGAAAACAGTGATGATGATTTTGTAGATGGTGTGCCGTTGAGTACAAGGAAGAAAAGAGTCGCCATTGATGATGGGAAGGGGAAGAAAACGTGTGCTCAAGTTAAGAAGAAAGAAGTAACGGTAGTGGATGCAGACAACGACTCAAACATTGAAGCCGACGATGAAATAATGGAAGGTAATTGATTTACTTATTTACGAATTCGAAAACGTGAAATGGGTGTTGGTTTTGTCAATTAGTATTGGTGTGTATGAAATGGGAGTGGGTTATGTCAATTGTTGTTGGTGTGTGTGAATCTTTCAATGTTAAATCTTTCAATGGGATTGGGTTATGTGAATTGCTGTAGGTGTGGTACTGTTTTATGTGTGATTAACAATTGTGTTTATGTTAATGTGTAATAGGTCAACAAGGTGAAGGGAAAATTCAATACCAGTGATCGAACATGTTAAAGTTGAACATGTGAAAAGCCGTGTCGTTGACACGGGGATCTATTCATTGCTCTACGCAGCTAGCATAATGAAAGGGGTTAGTGTGAAGAAGCAGTACGAACACATCGTGGTTCATGATTATCGTAAGAAGATCATCTCATGGGTCCTGAACGACAAACAAACAGAGGAGTGGGTGTTCGAGACGCGCAGGGCGATGACCGATACTTGATGAATTATAAGTTTGACATCAAAAACATGTTTTCTTTTGGTTTATGCTTGATTGCTTAATGTATTTTGCAAAAATTAGTGAACATGATTGTAGTTTAAGTATTATTTCTCTGGTTTTGAACTTTGTGTTTTGATAACAAACTGAATGTGTAATGAATTCTATTTATTCAAGCATTATCTCTATTATCAATCTGTGTTTTGATAAGTATTATTTTTCTGAAAAGTATTATACCTTTTTTTCGGGTTGTATCTATGAATATGGTGGGTTGGGTGTTTAAATAGTTGGGTTGGTAGGATAAGGATTTATGCAGGTTTTTTTAGTCATAGGATTTAAGAAGGTGGATAACAATCTGAGTAAAGGAGATTGAATGTAGTATGTTTGAAAATTCGGTGGTGTTAATATGTAATTTTGAATGGGTTATGTTTGGAAAATGATGGGTTGTATGCATATAGGTGAAGTCTTGGATAGGTTGTTATAAAACCGATGGGTTATGCATATAAATCTGATGGGTTGTAAGGCTATATCAGTGGGATGAGTAAAAATGGTTTACCAATTAAGAAGGTGGGTTATTAGGGGATTTATGATGGGGTGTTCAGTTAAAAAAATGGGTTGTTAATTTGATAACTTCGGCATTTTGGAGGTGGTTTGTAAGGCTAAATCAGTGGGTGGTGTGAAAAAAGGTCAACGAGTCATGTGGTGGGTTAGTTGAGTTTTTCTGATGGGGTGTTCATTAAAACTAATGGGTTGTTCATTTTATATATTAAGACTGATCTATGTTCAAATGTGGTGGGTTATATGTTCAAATGTGGTGGGTTATATGTTCAATTTGGGTGGTGTGCCAGTTTAATCTGTCGGTCTATGTGTACAAAACTATAACAACATACACAACCTGTAAAATTCGAACACATTAAAAGGAAAACGCAGTTATTATTTGATGAAAAAAAATAAGTATAACAATCTTACTATACTTATTAGCTAAAAATAAGGGATATTATATTATAAGCTACAAAATAGGAATCGGTTACTATTTTAAATGATATTGTTTACCACTAAACGTGGTAAATAATAGGGGTAGAGATGTAATACTAAAAAGAAATTGGACTTCTATGGGGGTGAAAAAAATCCTGGACCCTATAGAGGTGGAATGTTGTGTTTTTGGACTTAATTTGATATTATCTCTAAAAAATACTCAAACAATTTCAATTGATATAATTTCAATTCATATAAGTAAATAATAAATAAATATTATCAATTTAACAGGTCTTCGAAAAAGACGCCCTCGAGGCGTCACGTCTTTAAAATCGGCCTAAGCCACAAAAGAAAAGGTTGGGTGGCCCATACTTGTTCAGTTTTCTGTTACCGATGACACTTGGAACTTCGTGGGTGAGTACGGCAAACACGTGTCCTAAGTGGTGGGGTCCGCGGTTCGAGAATCAATGCCTCCATCCTACAAAACATGGGCAGACGTCCCCGACCCCGTTAAAGGGGTTATTTAGTATGACTGCAAGAGTTTTTTGACCTCGAGGAGTGGAGGCGACGAGCGGATTGGGGTGAGATTGCGAAGGTATTGAACACGATGCAATGTATAAGCTACAGGTGATGGAAGTCGGATCTAAAGGTCGACTGCTACAACACGAATACTACACCCCTGGATAATCTTCCAGAGATTTGGGTACGAGCGAGAAAGATGTGGGATGACAGGAATGTTTAGGTACAAAAGTTTAACTTTTTCTTAGCTAAAATAATATGTTATAAGTCTTTATTTATTAATTTTCTGAAATAAAATTGTAACAGAGTCATGCGGAGATAAATAAGAAAAATCGAGAGTTGCAGACAGTTCCGAGTAAGACGGGGTCGAGGAACTTATTCCAGACTCGGAAGTTATTATAGAGGTATAATTTCTAATAATAAAAGTATAATCTATTATTTATTAATTTAATTTTTAATAAATTATTATTTGTTATTGTATAGGGGAAGCTGAAGACCGTGACTAAGGAGCCGTTGACTTTTTTTGACGAGCAAACCCAGGAGGAGATGGAGCTTCCACCTTTAAGTGGCTACTTTGATCACCTTTCTTACGATGCGGCTACAGATACTTGGCGTGACGAGCGTTTACAAAGATCTAGCGTAAGTTTTTTTTATAATTGCTTTAAATTAAATATTTATTTTTAACTTTAATTTTTTATTATTCTAATTTATTTTGAAATTGAAATCTAATTACAGGGTGTTTATCGAGAGAAGTTGAAAAATAAGGTTGTCGAGGCCAGATCCAAGGCTGCTGATGTTTCTATGCAGGAATAAATCGATACCATGCTGGAGACTATAATAGAGGTCATTGCCCCACCGAAGACAAAATATTGGGTGCCAACCATTGGTCCGGTCCGAAAAAAAGCCCAAACTTTTACACATCAGGACCCTTCAGTTAGGCAGAACGAGCAGCTACTCCAGGCGATGCTGAAGGGTATGAACGAGTTTTGCGCGCCTCAAAGCCTCGACCCTATACCAGATCCGGCCACCACATCGACCCCCCTAATAGCTTCTTCGAGTTAGCCGAGTCAGCCGTCGAGTATAGTGGACACGCTCCTCGAAGGGTTGAATAGCACTGATCACCTCCCGAGGCCCCATCCACTGAAGAGAGAGTTGATGAAGATGAAGACGATGATTTGAATGATCCTTGAGTGTTTGTGTTTTTTTGTTGGTGTTAGTTGGTGATGATTTGACTTTTATTTAGTTTATGTTGACTTTTATTATCGGATGTTGGAATTTGATTTGACTTTTATATTTCTATGTTTGACTCGAATTCAATTTTATTATGGTATTTAAGTTTGATTTTAATTTGATTATTATTTAATTATGAATTTTATATGCATTATATTTAAAATAAATAAAATTTAAATAAAAAAATTATTTAAAATATAATTTAATAAAAAACTTAGCGACGACCTAAGTCGTCGCTAATATTATATACGGAAAAAAAATCATTAATGCTGGATTTTAAAAAAATATTATATACTTAGCGACGACAGTTTAGTCGCTATGTTTCGACGCTAAACAATAGAAAAAGAAAAAGAAAAGGAAAATCAATAATCCCGGAATTTCTAAAAAAAAAAAAATTATTACCGACGGCAGATGTCGTCGGTAATGTATAAACTTTGCGACGACGCGCGTTGTTGTTTAGTGCCGGAGAAATTAGGGACGAAATCATCACTTTTCGTCGGTAAGGAACAATTTACCGACAGATTTCTAGTGACGGCCAATTACCAGCGAAATGTTGTCGGTGATCGCGGATACCAATCACGGTAATTACCGACGACACGCGCCGTCCCTAAATATGCAGAATGTTGTAGTGGGAGCATACTGAGCTTTGTATAATAAAAAAATATATCAACTTAAAGGGAAAAAAGCATACTGAGATTTGTGTTTTATTTTATTCACCAAAATCATAAAAGAAGAACAACTATTGTAAGATGAAATCCATTGAGAGAGTCAAATGTTTTAAAAAATGAAAAAAAAGAAAGGTAGCGAGGAAATATGATAGCCAGGTGTATTGAAAAATTGTCTTAGATTGGTTGTAGTGGGGGAAAAAGATATTCAACGCGTGATTGTAACAAAAAGCCAGAGTCTAGAGCCTGTTGGACTTAGCCTTAGGTTTTATGGTAAAAAAAGTCTGTCCTACACAAATTATTGCCTTGCCCCAATCTCTTAGTTTCTTCTAACCCACATTCATTATAAGGAGATGAATTATTATTTTTTATAACGGATTTCACAATTTACAAGTAACTATCTGATAACCTTTTGTATTTCATTGTCACGATGTTTGACAATTAAAATTAAGCAAAATAAAAGATCAATCAATCCAAAATAGTGAGATTCAAACGCCTACAAAATTGAAGGTGGAAAAATTCATTTGATGAAAATACAACAAAATAAAAAAGTACGGATTTCATCTTTTGTTTTTGTGATTAAAGTTTTGATACTAGGGTTTTTGAATTTATTTATGTTGTAAAGAATTTACGATGTTGTTTTAGTGTGTGAGTAACATTTTGGAGTATATTGTGATTTTAAAGGATAGTTTCATTGTAGTGTAATTTGTGAGATGTCTTTCGTTACTCACTGTGTTGTTATCTGTATTTCAACATGTATAAACTGAAAAAAATGCATGAGTATAAAATATATGGTGGTTTATCTCTATTGTTTGGTGTTAGTTCATAAATGTAGTGGATTGATTGATGTCATGTTATTCAATGGAGATATATGTGGGTTGCTCGATGAACAACCATTTTATTGTCTAATAATGAGTCTATAATGTATTTTTAGAATAGTCAGGGTATGATTGGTATGATGTAATGGAATCAGTAATTTGATGTAAATTCATATATATTACATTTTCAAAAGAATATTTCCAAATTCTTACGGTAAGTAAGCATTGAAAAAGTATGTATTAACTCACTCTCTATTGAATTTTCTGGAGAATTGTAAAAAATGATCAATATTCAAACACACATCATGAGTGTGCATGTTGTAAGTGACACATTTTTTGGTGTACCCAGTTGACATTTATGGGTAGCGAGGATGGTTTATGAAATAATACTAGTTGCACTACTACACGTGACATTTTCAGGGATCAAGATGTATATATAATACATTTAGCAACTGTGATTGATCGCCAAAAAAATTTGGCAATAATTGAAGGGATCGTAGAAATTTATAACTCATTAGCCACCGTTGTCGTAATAGATATTACCAAAAAAAATCGATTATCGACCACTAAGTAGTCACTAAAAACTTTTAAGTTGTCAACGACTTATTGGTCGGTGGTAATACGTTCATAAAAAAATTAAATTACCGACCACTATAATGGTCACTAAAATGTATAAACCATTACCGACTACTTTAATGATCAACATTTTTCTTTCCGACGATCTACTTTTGATCTTTAGCGACCACCCAAGTAGCCGCTAAAAGGTCGCGTAATAAATATAACGGGGTGGACAAAAAACATTCATTATAACACACACCAAATTTTTTAAAACCCTTACCGGAAAACAAAAAAATTTCATCCCGATTTTGATTCCGCCAGAGCCACAAATTGCCTCCACCGGACATCATCATGATTTACCCACCCTCAATAAGACTCATTCCCACCATTTAATCCACCATTTTATTTGAGGTATATCTCTACCATTTTCATGAAAAAGGATATGAAATTTTATTTACTTATATTTTATATTGTGATACTAAACTTGTTAATTGACGTATTTATTAATATATGTAACTATTGATGATTTTTGGCTAAATTCCTAAGAAAAATATGATTTATGATATAAAAATTCTCAAAAAAATATTAATTTGACTAAGTTAGTATGTGTTATGATAATCCATGATCATATTATAGTGAATATCAATTATTTCTTGTATAGCTCATGTATATAGTTGTTATTGCACTATATTGATTCAAAATTTGTTCACTATTCATATATTTACCCAAATTATTTTGTGTATGATGGAATGAAGTCAAAATAGATATACGTATTGCTAAAGAGTGGATTAAATCGAAAAGTAAGACTAGTGTAATGTGTGAAGAAATCCATAACATTTTTTTCAAAACATACGGATAATTCAAATACGATTCAATATTCATGCAATTGGTGCAAAAAGTAATGGAAAAAATACTAATAATGTAGTGATTCATATTTGACTAATGGTTTTTCATCCTCAAGTTTAGAATTTGAATCATTGCATCATTAGTATTTTTTCCCATTACTTTTTGCACCAATTGCATGAATATTGAATCGCATTTGAGCTATTCATATGCTTTGAAGAAAATGTTATAGAACTCTTCACACAATAAACTAGTCTTAGTTTTCAACCTATGACATTTTACACAAATATGTATTGAATTGCTTATACAAATACATGTATGTCTTTTTCAACTGTTTTGGAAATTTATTAGAATTTATAATTTACATTGTAAGTTTAGTATAATGTCATAAGTTAACTATTTTGGGATCGTTGAAAAGAGACACAAATGGATATTTTCTTAAACTTACAATATACGTTATGTTCGTATACCCAAGTACGTGTTTGGGAGGTGACATTATTAAAGTCAATCATTAGTCACTTGAGTAGTAAGAGTTAAGTATTATGTGTTATCTTTAGAATTCTACACCGCCTAGCGATCCTGAATGATTATGTTCCTAATAAGGATGTCAATACCTCAAAGAGGGGTGAGTGTAATGTACCCAAATTCTAATAAGTCTTCCATCAATTTCTTATTTAGAATTTATAATGTGCATTATAAGTTTAATATAATTAGTTAACCATTTTAAAATAGTTGAAAATAGGTTTAAATAAATATTTCTGTAGTTACCAAATCACGCTCGCATGAGTTTGTGGGCATGATTATTAACCGTTTTTTATATATATATATTTGAAAGTTTTTTAGTTTGGGTGATTTTTTTTTTGACGGTTTAATTTGGGTGATTTAATTTCAATATTTCTTAGTTACTATAGAGTATTTTCTCCTATATCGTAAAGAGTAATGCTGGGTATCACCCAAAAAGTGATCACCCAAATATCACCTTCCTATGTGGTCCAATTAAACTGTTTCTCTATTCTGATTACTTTTTTTTCTCTCTCTTATATGAAACATTTTAATTGGACCACCTAAGAAGGTGATATTTGGGTGATCATTTTTTGGGTGATACCCAGCATTACTCTATAGCAAATACATATGTTGCTAATTAGCCATTTGACCTCTCATAAAAGATAAAAAAAGAAAACAAATAAATGCACAAGCTCATTTCCTTATAGAAATTAAAAAGGAACAACAGTTCTCTTGCTAGTATGGATTGGTGTGCGACTTTTCCGGATGCTTCTATCATCGTTCCTCCGGCCATTGGGTCAGACCACTCGCCGCTTATTCTTAAAAGATTCAAGAAGAATGATAAATATGAAAAATACTTCATTTTCGAATCAAGATGGATCGAGTATTCTCAATGTAAATATATTATTAGAGAAAATTGGAAGTCAAATAATAATCATTATAGTATTGTGAATTTTTGCAACAAAAGAGATGCTACTTGTCTTGCACTGCAAGGATGGAGTAGGAAAACATTCTATAACAATAGAAGAAGGATTGAAAATTTGCAAAAAGAACTTATTGAACTTAATAATTCTCAAAGTCACGATGATACGGCCGAAAAAGAACAGTTGATAAGGGAAGAAATTGAAGATTTATGGAAAATTGAAGAAACGTTTTGGGAAGATAGAGCGAGAGATTTACACATTAAAAAAGGTGATAAAAACACTAGATATTTCTTTGCTAAGACAATGTGTAGAAGGAAAATCAATAGAATTGACATGATCAAGAAAGATAATGGGAATTGGACCGAGAAGCCCAAAGAAATAAAAAAGACTATTAATTCTTATTATCAAAATTTGTTTAAAGAAAATCCAACAGAAGATACAGAGAATATCACACAATATATACCATCGAAAGTCACCTTTAAAATGAATGAGGATCTCACTAGAATGCCTACTATGGAGGAAATCACTAATGCGGCTTTCAGCATGTCTGGTTCAAAAGCTCCGGGACCGGATGGATTACCGGGTAAATTCTATCATGAATTCTGGGAAACTATAAAAATTGATATTTTTAATTTGGTGAAAGATTTTTTCGATTCAAACTTAAATCTATAGAAGATTAATGATTCGGTTATTACGCTAATTCCGAAGGGTGCAACACAAGAAAATGTTAAAGACTATAGCCAATTGCATGTGCAAATTTATGTTACAAAATTATCGCAAAAATTCTTGCTCTAAGGTTACAAAGTTATATGGATGAATTGGTTTCCCCTACGCAAACAACTTTTATTAAAGGAAGATGTATTCAAGATAATATTTTGATCGCTCAAGAGATTGCGTTTTTTCTTAATAATAAAAGAACTACAAAAAAATATTATGCGGCAATCAAACTGGATATGGAAAAAGCATATGATCAAGTTAATTGGAGATTCTTGGCAAAAACATTATTAGCTTTGGGATTCTGTGAAAAATGGGTATTGTGGATTATGAATTGTGTAACCTCGGTATCTTTTCAAGTCAAAGTTAATGGCCAAAGACTTAAAAAGTTTGTTCCTTCTCAAGGCCTAAGGCAATGTGATCCGTTATCGCCACTTCTCTTCTCTCTTCTTACGGAAAGTCTTATTAGTCTTATTAACTTTCATTGCCGCGAAGGGAATATAAAAGGTATCAATATTACGAGACAATGTCCGACTATTACACATCTTTTATTTGCGGACGATGCCTTATTTTTTGTTAATGTTAATAAAAAATAAATCGAAACGTTTAAGGAAGTCGTGAAGATATATTGCATGGCCTCTGGTCAACGGATAAATTTTCATAAGTCATCAATATTTTTCAGTAAGAACACGCCTAATGATGAGCGTAATAACATCTCTAACATGCTCAATATTGAAAATACCAGTGATTTGGGTAAATACTTTGGGATCCCTTTATCGATTAAAAGGGCGAAGACTCAAAATTTAAACTACATCAAAGATCGGCTCCTCAATAAATCTAGAAGCTGGATGGCAAGTCTTTTATCTGATGGTGGTAAGGAAGTTTTAATTAAAGCGGTGTTACAAGCTATTCCTAATTATGCAATGTCGATTTTTGAATTCCCAAAAACTCTATGTAAGAAAATGTCAAGCATTGTGGCTAACTTTTGGTGGGATAGTCCGTAACAAAAAGAATTCACTGGGTATCTTGGAGTAAAATAGCGAGATCCAAAAAAATGGGCGGACTTGGCTTCAGGGATTTTCACAAAATGAATATTGCAATGCTAGTCGCGCAAGCATGGAGAATATTACACAAACCTGAGTCATTTGCATTTAGAATTTTGAAAGCTATTTACTTTCCGGATTGCGAAATGTGGGATGCGAAATTACATAAAAAAAGATCATGGAGTTGGTGTAGCATCTATAAAGGTCTTCAGTTCCTTAAAAAACATTGTATATGGCAAATTGGGAATGGTACACAAACTAACATTTGGAATCACTGTTGGATTAAAGAAGGGTTTTACGCACAAAGACCACCTTCTTGTTTAACAGAAAAGGTTAGTGAATTGATTAGCTATAGTGGGTACGAATGGGATATGGAGAAAATCAGATCATTATTCCCCAGTGATGTGGTATCTGTTATTCAAGAAATTCTGATCTTTAAAGATAATAGGGTGGATAGGATTATTTGGCCATTTTCCAAGAATGGCGAATATTGTACTAAATCGGATTATCATGCCATGGTTAATGATGAAATTACTAATGAAGCACAAACATCGAGGAATGGTGAATTATTGAAAAGCGAACTTTGGAATATTATTTGGGGCGCTAATGTGCAATCGAAGATAAAAAAATTTGGTTGGAAAGTCTGTAGTAACGCAATTCCTACAAAAAACAATTTGGTAAGGAAAAGATGCTTAGATGAAGATACTTGTGAATGGTGTGAGATTGAAGGGGAAAATGTAACTCATCTTATACTTCGGTGCCCATTTAGTAGAGAGGTATGGGCTAATTCACCATTGCAAATCAGAATTGAGGTATCTAATCATGATAGTATAGCGGAATGGTTGCTTAAAGCAGTTGAAAGTTTTTCAAATAATGGCTGGGATAAGAAAGTAGTTACAGCATATATTTTGACAATTATGTGGAATATTTGGAAAGAGAGAATGAGATGCTTTCATGAGAGAAGAGTATGGTCCATTAATGATATTTTCTACAGAGTGAAAGAATCAATGTGGAGACTATTTGGGGAGAAAATTAAAACATGGAATAGTAGAATGGACGAAAGAAATGATGAAATTGTGAATATGATTAATCCTGAGGTAGAAGACACGACAGACATAATTTGGAAGTGCGATACCTCTTTTATTGACAAGAACAATCCTTCAGGAATAGCGGGCGTTGGAATTAATAATAAAAATAGACGAGTTGAGCGCATAATTAGCGAAAGAAGAAGAGTCAAGGGTGTCATTGAAGGAGAAGCATGGGCGATTTTGTTCGCAATGAGATCATCTCACGATCTCACCAGTCAGAGAGTGTCTTTCTACTTTGACAACCTTGAACTGATTCAAGGAATTAAAAAGAAGACCGGGCTCCACTGGAGCCTCAAACCCATTCTTTCGGAGATCGAAAGTTGGATTGGTCGATACCCCATATGAGAGACGAAGCATATTAGTAGACGGTTTAATATATCGGCGGACATGTTAGTTAGATACACTAGAAGGAATAATACTATGCCTAACTGGAAGAATTCTTCATTAGTGGATTTTAATAGGAATTTAGAGAATCTTTGTAATAGGTAGTTGGTTCGTGTTTGTTGTAATTGAGGGAAAAAAAAAGGAACAACAGTTAAGCGATCATCGAGCAAATGACATTTACTCTTTTTTTTTGTCAATTAATGAGATTTACTCAGATGTAAGTTTAACTGCGATTTTTCATGCATACATTACTGAAAACAATATAACGATTCCTAATTTTAGACCAGATCAATAACGAACATGTGTTAAAGACGACTTTGTCACCCCTAACATATAAAGACGAGCAATTTGATATGGAACATGTGTTTAAGATCAACAACATATAAAACAATTCAATTAGCAAAAGTTTTTTTTTTTTTATATCAAAAGAAAAATTAGAAAGGTGCAGAAAGTGGCTCCTTAAGTTTAGATTGATCAGCTGGTGAATCTATAATAGCCGAAGGGAATGAGCATTGGCACGATGTTTCCATAGTAGAAATGTGTATATCGCATGAATCAACTTCCTCAACTATCAAAGCTCTTTCCTTGATTGTAACAATTGATTTCAGTCCCTGAAATTGTCATTTGGTTCATAGAGATGAAGTTTTTTTTCTTTCTTTTGTCGATTACAAATGAACTATGGTCCAATAGTGATCGATTATACAAAATAAACTTGGAAACTACGACGTAACAAAAGTATATATACAAGTTAGCGATAATGTAGCTCACCTCAATGTTTACGTTTGATGCTTCAGTTGATTCCTTGCTTTGAACTATGTCAACAGCAAATTCCTACAGAGTACAACGGAAAAGACCTTAAACTATATATAAATCCCAAGTAATCAAGATAACTGGGGAACATTGTTTAAGTATTAATTGCGCCTCAACTTCACAATTACAAGATAAATTATTTGGAGGAAATAGAAGGAAATGTGTTACCCTGGCCTGGTTGAGTTGTCCCTCACTCAAGGTTTTGGGCTCCAATTCAATAGGGCAACAAAAACTAGCCATGGATATATAAGAAGCAAATTACTACTATGATCACAACCAACAATGCTTCACATATTATAGCAATGGTATTGAAGTTATTATTAAGGAATTCACGGAGTCTCTTGTATTGAAATTAGTATTATAGGTGAAAAATCGAAAGTGAACTTTCTCATTTGCATCTCGTGAATATGATATGCTTATGAGGTATGAATGCTTTGGTTCGTTGACTATTTTCATGAGTTTTATTGCCACAACATCTTCATTTTGTTAGTTGTGATGGTTGAGTTGTCATAGTAATGAACAGTAATGTTTCATGTATCTTCAAATCATAAAATTTTAAGTAATGATATTTGTCATTTTTATTTTCTTTATTTTTTTTTCACCTCCTACCTCCCAAATTGTATGGCACGACATATAAATAATTTATTTGTTTATTTTAATTATTTTTTTATTTCTTAAATTAAATATTTTTTAATTATTTTCTTAATTATTTTATTTTTTTACATGTCATACCATGTAATAGATGACAAAGGGTGAAGAGAATAGGGATGATAAATATCATTACTTTAAAATTTTAATGCACTGTCTTTATTTTGTTGGTTTTTTTTTTTGTCAAATGAAACGGAAGAAAAACAAACTATCCTATCCCTCTATTATTATAAAGGGATTACACCTCAGTAAAGTATTTTATAATCGATTATATGGGGCAAGCCGAAACATCAATATTCATCCTGGTGCATTTTGCCACTTTGTCTGCAATTTCGTTAAATTCTCTTTTGATTTGAATAACTTTCCATCCAGAAAATCTCTTCATCCAACTTAACGCATCAGCGATCATTGGTCGTATTCGTCAACTAACTCCTTTAGCTTTGGAGATACCTTGAACAACTTCAAGGTTATCAGAATAGAATGAACTACTCTGGATATTGAGATCCGTTGTAGATATCATAACTTGAAGGATGACCCACTTTTCTCCTTCAATAGCCGTATTCACCCTCGCTCTTTTGATAACTTTATGCTTGATTGCTCCTTCCATGCTAATTCCTAAAGACACCATACTGTAGGTTCCCATCTTTTGGTGAAAGAAGCGTTGTTCAGCCAAATATAATTAGCATTATCATTAAGAATATGATTGTCTTCAACATTAGCCAAGCAAATCCTATCATTATCAACTCGTCAATATTTATTAGACCCAGCTTCATCCGCAAAAAGGTAATTCATTAGAGATCTTGTTTTTTCATTAATTTCCAAGATATTCCATGTGTCTTTTTTCAAAAAAATCATTCATCCGAGCCTTCCAAATGTTCCATAAAGTTGTGAAAATCGTAGTCGTAACAACTCTCTTATTCCACCTGTTATTAGAATAATTGTCGATAATCAGTCTAATCCATCTCTAATAAATCCACTGAATGTTTCGTCAATTTTGCACTGTAGTTGAGAATTCGCCCAAACCCCTTTACTAAAGGGGCATTTGATAAAAAGGTGCACAATAGATTCAACTTCCATCTCACACCATTCGTAGGTATCAGTTTCAAGACATTTTTCTTTTTGAGGTTGCATTATGGCATTGTTATGAAGTTTCCATATAAAGTTCCTTATTTTTAAAGGCACATTCGAATCCCATATTAAGTTCCACATTTTACCGTCATTATTTTCCACATCTTTGGATGATTCCCCCTCTTTTTTGCTATCTTTTTATACAAGCCTATGATATCCTGATTTCGTTGAGTACTCTTCGTCTTTAGTTTCTGGCCAAATGATCGCATCCTCTTTTTCCAATTGCATGAATCAGTATTCTTCTAATCTCCGCCATGTCTCTAGTTGTAAAGAAATCCTTAAGAGTGTCAAAATTCAAGTTAGTCAAATTATTATTAAAACAATCCGCCAATTTATAAAGATTGTTCCTACTCGGTTTGTCTAACTTGTAGCCTTTCGTAATCCATACGTCATCCCAAAGATTAATATTAAGTCCATTGCCAACTTTCCAAATACATTCTTCTTTGAGAAACATTTAAACTTTATAAATACTTCCCCAACTCCATGATCTTTTGTTTTTGAGTTTGGCGTTCCACGTATCGGAAATAGGAAAGTAGATGCCCTTTAAAATTTTAGCGACCAAAGAATTCGGCTTATGTAAAATTCTCCATGCTTGTTTCCCTAGAATAGCGAGATTCATTTTGCGAAAATCCCTAAAGCCAACACCACCTGCCTTTTTGGCTTTCGCGATCTTTTTCCACGCGACCCAATGATTCCTCTTTTTATTCCTTGAGTTCCACCAAAATTTGGCCACAATGCTACTAAGTTTCTTACATAAAGATATAGGAATTGAAATATAGACATCGCATAATTTGGAATGGACTGAAGAACAACTTTGACCAGAACTTCTTTGCTGCCATCCGAAAGTAAATTAGAAATCCAGCTCGCCGATTTGGTCATAAGTTTATCACTAATGTATGGGAGGTTTTCTATTTTGAATCTCTTAAGGGTCATTGGGATTCCCAAGTATTTTCCCATTGATTTAGTAAGCTCAAAATTTAAGCTATCCGCTATACCTGTCGCTTTGTTTTCAGGAAAGTCATTGCTAAACATAATGGTTGGTTTATTAAAATTAATCTTCTGGCCCGAAGTGAGACAATATTTTGATAAGACTCTTCTAAGCGCATCAATTTCTCCATCATTAATCTCCAAAAAGAAGAGTGAATCGTCATCATATAAAAGATGAGTGGTTTCTCCAATAGATGCATTTCAAGAGTGATTTTACAAGATTTGTAGTTCATATAAGTAAGGACAATGATAAGAGGACAATTTTTCCTAGTAAAATATTCTTGGGAAACATAGAAAAGGTCTTTTTCCCACAAGTTTTATATTGACCATGTTAACCTCAATAGGCTTTAGGTCGAAGTTCCATATTGGTGGAACTTAATTCTTACTCGATAACCTTTCTGATAGCATGAATCAGGGTTTTATATCAAGCATGTTAACCTTGGTAGGTTTTAGGTCGAGTTCCATATTGATGGAATTACTTCTTACTTGATAACCTTTATGAGAGATCGAATCGAGGTTTTATACAGACCATGTAAACCTTAGTAGGTTTTAGGTCAAAGTTACATGTTAATGGAGTTACTTCTTACTCGATAACCTATATGGGAGATTAAATCGAGGTTTTATAACGATGGTTTTAACCTTGGTAGGTTTTTAGTTCGAAGATTTATGTTGATGTAATTATTTCTTACTCGGTAACCTTTCTGAGAGATTGAATCGAGGTTTTATATTGACCATGTTAACCTTGGTATGGTTTAGATCAAAGTTCCTTGTTGATGTACTTACTGAAAGTCCTAGAGGGGGGGTGAATAGGATTAATAATAAGATTAGTGCCTAATTAAAAAACTTTTGGACAATTATAAGTTTAAGAGAAAACTTCTAAGACAACTAATATATCAAACACTTATGGGATCATGCAAAGGATAAGTTAGAGGTTCGATATATAAGTTTAACAAGTAAATCGACTATCTATTCTCTTACTAACTTAGAGGACCAAAGATTGATAAATTAGATAAGCAATATCACAATATTCATACTATCTATTCATGTAGGCATATTATCAAACATATTAAGTGCGGAAAGTAAATAGCGTAGGGATAGAAAGATACACACGATTTATAGTGGTTCGGTTTCCCTACATCCACTACCTAAGGAAGCCTCCTTAGGATTTCAAGCTTTTCACTAAGCTCCCGTGTCTCTCTTAACCGGGTCGAGAACACAATAACCCTTACAACCTCTTCGATAACACGAAGGACAACCTCTTCGAAACCACGAAGGAAACTCTTGTGTAATCACAACACAAGGACACCGAGTATACTCCCGATACTCAAATTCTCTCTTAACCTATCTATTATAAGAACTAGAATTAAGAGGATAAATACAAAGTGTTTAAAGGGTGAAACAACTTTGCTAATGAACTCCTAAAGAGATGATATAACTATAAGCTTAAAACTTCTCTTGAGTTGATAATAACTTTGAAGCTCCTTTGATTTACTCCTTGAATGAGTAGATATGACAATTATAGCTCTTGACACCTTCTTGGATGATAACAATTAAGCCCCTAAGTGTATATTGGTTGAAGGTGTAATTGTAGCCTTGAAAGACCTTCAATATATAGCTGCAAAATGCTCCCAACGGTCATAAGAATTGTCTCCAATGGATATATTAATATCCCCAACGGATATATGCATTTTTTTCTTCATTTTGCTGCAGAAAACCCTAACCTGCGGTGCACCGCGGGTCTCGTGCGGTGTACCGCATGAACTCTCGCTTATTTCACTTGCTTCGGGCGGTATACCGCTCAATCCGCCGGTATACCTCTCCGGCTACCGCACCAAAGGTCTAAAACACCTTCTAGTGAGTATATCTTTTACTGTGATGCTCGGATCAGAAAACCTTCTTCACGAGAGTTGTAGAGGACATCATTCTTATAAACTTTGTAGTTGATCACTAAAGCTAATTCTCAATGTACACAAAGATAAGGTTAAAACTATTTGTATGAGAATTAGTTTCTTAAGATAAAACAATAAAGCTTTGATCTAAATGATAAAGAATGTGCTTTTTGATGAATTAGAGTGCAAGATAGAATGTATATAACAATAGTAATTAGCACACTAAACACAAGAGAATTTGTCACATTAAAACAACCTATTAAGGGAGGCTATATGCCAACACTTACTTCTAACTCAATAACCTTTTTGAGAGATTGAATCGAGGTTTTACCAAAATAACCGGGTAGGCCGTTCGAAGGACTTGATAAAGTGACCAGCTGGCCATTCACTGTACTTAATAATCTATCTAGACGATTTGATTGAGACTTTGCCAAAGTGGCCACGAAGGCCATTTGATGGACTCTAAAACCTGTCTTGGGGATTTAATTGAGGTTTTACCAGAGTGGCCATGTAGGCCTTCTTCCTTTCTTTGTTGGAGAGTGTTTCCTTTGTTGTGTTGGACGAGGTCCTTAGAAATATGGTCGTTTGGTGTTGAGTATCACTGTAAGCCACATGGTTGGCCATTTACAAGACATGGGTAACTTTATCTTATAAATAGAGACCCCTAATTTCTTATGGTATCAGTATATGATACAAGACAAAATTAAATAACATACTCTGGGGTAGTAAATCTTTTCCAGCTTTGTTGGTTTTCGTAATGTGTTGTTTTGGTGGGTTTTGACAGAGAAATTGTTAATATTTGGTATTAGTGGTATTTTTTGTTACTATGTGACTTTATACTTTATGGTGGTTGTTATTTCTACCATGCCCAATGATTTATTCTTATCTATTTATATTATTCGTGACTCGATCTGTTTTTAATTCATGTTATAGTAGGGGTGTGCATTGGGTTAGGAAACCTGCATAACCCGACCAACCCGATAACACTAACCCGAAATTATACGGGTTAGTTTTTTAATTGGGTGGGTTGCGGTTTACATTTTTGAAAAAATATACATTTTTTGTGGGTTGTGGATTTTAAACTTGATATCCGCAAACCCGCATACCCGATCACCTTGTAGTATACAAAATTAGAAAAACTTGTATAACATATTTTATTCAAATAAAATAGTAGAGGTCATGTGTTTTTCACTCTACATTATTCTTTTTCCTCTCCGTTTTTAAAAAAATATTTTGAAATCCCTTAATATTTCAATAATATTATATCTAATGAATATGGTTTCATTTCAATTATGATATAATTTATACTCTTTGTTTAATTCATATATTTAGTTTCATAAAAAATTCATTTTATATCTGTAAATCATATATGATTTGAAATGCATATGAATATTCTAAACAATATTTTTCATTACAATTTTCATTTGTAATATAAATTTGACTCGCCAAATGAATATGGATACAAATTCGCCTTTTTTATCGAACTAAATCACCCACAATGCACCCGCAACCCGCCCAACCCGAAACTCAATGGTTTAAGTAATGTATTGGGCGGGTGCGGGTCTCATTTTTCAAAACCCGCACAAGAACGGGTGGTTTGTGGGTTGAGTATTTTTCATACAAAACCGACCCGCGCACACCCCTATGTTGTAGTCATATATGTTGTGGTTTATCCTTTTGTTCTTTTGTGTGGTTTGATAAACTTTGTGTTATATATGTGTGTTTCTTTCGTCATTATTTGATTATTAGGATTTGTACCTTTTTCACAGCTAGGCCATTTGGTTTTTTTAAATGGCCTTAGGTTCATGGCTACCAGTGTTTTTCGTTCACTCATTAGTTGCGTATCTTTTGTATCGTTTGATTGATGATCATCTTGGTTTGTGACGACATGTAATGGTTTGTGATGTTACAAAGGTTTTGGGTTTATACTTTTTGTTATTATTATATGTGTGTGGTTGTTTTCTGTAGGTGTTGGTTCCCGATATTGTCAGTGGCCGTTTCTCCTCGCTAACCTGTTATTGGGAATTTGTGTTTCTCTTCGGTATTGCAATTTATTAACCGGTGTTGATGACCCTTCTTCTGGATTCGATATCTCTTCCTCTAGGGGATTTGTATTGGTGTCTTGTTGGCGTCCATATCCAGGAAGATACTCTAGAGTTACCAGAGTTGTCTTAATGGATCGTTGCTCCCCTCGTTCTAGATGGCCTAAGGGGATAACTTCACGGTTCGTTATAGTGTCACTACTTTTAAGGATGGTAACATAGGAAGAATTTGTGAGTTTCTCATATTGACTTGTCCTTGGGTGTTTGTATTTTATCTTGTGATAGGTGGGGGCGGGTTGTGGGAGGTATGTGTCTTCTCTCTCACCCATCTAGTTTTTGCCCATACTGGTATCACTAAGGCTAGTGAATATTTAGTTTGTCTGCGAGTTGTCAAGTTCCATTATATTACCGCAGTTGCTGAATCGTTTTGTTTGACAAAACGCGACAAAGGTAGCAAACTTTTTTCTCATTGTTTGAGGTTTGAAATCATCTATCTCAATGACTGGTTATTAATGTGTCTCTAGAGTGTTAATATATCAATGTTATGGTGTTGATGTTATATGTATCTTTTGGATGGATATCATTGTTTGAGATTTATCTTAAATTTAATGTTCAATTTTACCTTGTTTATACCTTTTACATTTTTTTCTATTGAACATTGTTTTCGCGTCTAATTGATCAACTCGTTTGTACTTTGTAATATTATTTTGAATTTTTTGAATAATGGTATATACCATATTATATAATAATATTCCCATACCATCTCGTTATATGATATGATTTTAATGGAAAAATTATCAATTTTTATTTTTTCAATTGAACTTTATTTCGTTTTCAATCAAAATACCAAAAAATATATGTCGAGTATTCGAATTTTCTATATATTTTATTTAATTTGACAAAAAAGGGAAAAAGAAAATATCTTTCCCTCTAACGGTACTAATTTGTAAAAAGAAAATTAGAAATAAATTCTACATCTTTAAAATCCGTTTAAAGTGGAATGGGAAAACATAAAGACTTTCGCCTTTTCAAATTTGCTCGGCGTGGGAGAAACGCCTTTCTAGGGTTTTCTCATTTGGCGCTTACATTTGAAGAAGAAACAATAATTTCAAAACCTCTCTTCACAACAACATACATTTTATACAGGTACAATTTCGTTTACAATTTTTTTCACATAATTTTCTCTTTTAGTTCCTAACTCCACCAGCTCATTTAACTACCACTAATTGTTTTAAAGCAATTAAATATTTCTCTTCTCTAATCGTTTTTATTTTGTTCTTGCGACCAATTTTCAGCTTATTACAGTATATACATGTATATGTTATTTAGATTTTAGATTTTTTATGTGCCTATTAGTCCTGGGATCCGTTAAGCTCAGGAATTAATCACAAGTGTTTGAATTGTTTATGTATATATACGCTATGGGAATGATAATGTAATCGTATAATTGGATTTTTAGTATCGAAAGAGTAAGAAAAAACAAATCGGAGTTGATTTTTCTTTAAATTATGTATGCAAAAGACTGAATTACAGAGTATTACACATACATGAACTTGTGGATTTGAAGCTGTTGCAAAATTAGCCCTGAGTTTCTGGTTTTCTAGGTTTATGTCTAAGCTTATTGTTTCGGTTATGTGTGTTTAATTAATGTGTGATTTGTAGATAAATCAAGTATGAATACAATGACACAAAGGACTCCAAAATCTGGAAGGCAATCATTATTCTTTCAAGACATAGGTACTCCAGTTTCATCTCGAAGATCTGGAGGTAAATTCTCTACACCAGGTCAAGTAGCAGCTGTATCAGCTTTATGGCACGAGAATTTCTCCAATTCTGATTTACCACCACCACCTTCTTTCACTCTTGAAGACCGCTCCGATTTCTCACCGGAATCTGGTTTTTCCGATTATCCGATCTCAGTTTCCCCTGAATTGAAATCAGATATGTGGACCCCGATTCGTAGCACTAATCGTGAGTTCTCAACACCGAAAAGCAAAGCTGAGCCTGAGCTGAGTCAGCAAAGTCCTAGTTGGTGGTCACCGGCAAAAAGTGGTGGTGGTGGTGGGAAAAGTAACGATGGGAAAGGCTCTCCGGTGGAAGGGGTGGTGCACCCTGGTGCTTTGATTGTTCTTCCACCACCACGAGAAGTTGCAAGACCTGAAATAAAGAAAAACGTTGAACCTTTGGGAAGCCTTGATGAGGAAGAATGGGTCACTGTTTATGGGTAATCTTTAATTCTCTTTTTTTTTTTTTTTTTTTTAAATATAGTGAATATAATGTTTTGGTTATGGATCACCAGATTTTCTCCAGCAGACACTAATTTAGCTTTACGTGAGTTTGAAAAGTGTGGTGTAATATTAAAACATGTTCCTGGACCAAGGGAAGCTAATTGGATGCATATTCTGTACCAGGTACATTTAATCGCATACTTTAATGTGTTCTTAGTGTGTTATGTTATTTACTTTTGTTTTTATGCAGAATCGTTGTGATGCACAAAAAGCTTTGGGGAAAAATGGAATGTTATTAAATGGAGTACTTATCTTAGGAGTGAAGTTAGTGGATCCTATGCAACGTTTGAGTTTAAATGAGAGGGTTAATAAGCAAGGATTTATTCCTCTTCCTCCACAACCTTATAAAAGTGTGGAGGAATCAATTGGATTAGGAGGTTCTAATCGTTCATATTACCTTCAAAATGGAAATGGAAGTGCACAAAAAGTTGATGGGACAGTGGCTAGACCAGCTAAATCTGTGGTGTCTAAATTTATGGATTTGATGTTTTCTGTTTAGTTTTATCTGCTTAGTTTCTATTTTGGAGAGTTTTTTATCACCTGTTGCTTAAACTATGAATCTTAAACTAGTGTTTGAATATCTGGGTTTTTTGGAGAATTCACTCGAGGGAGGGGGAAATTACAAGTTGTAACTTTTTTTTTTTTTGGTTGGAATGTGACTTTAATAGAAATATAGATAATAAACAAACCTAAGAATCTATATAGGGATAGAATCTTATACACTATATATAACTTCATCTCTGGATGTACAACTATCATATAAATAATCTTACTTAAGACTCGACTCTATTAGAAAAGTGGAAAATAAAGAAAAAGTGTCACATGTTTATCTGTTGAAGCAAATAATGAAGTTGTGAACAAAAAATAATATAAAGAGAGAAATTAGAGAGAGGTTAGAGGATTTCTCATAAATCGTGCAAACTAGCCCTTATCTCAAGCTTTCTTTGTCATGGTTCCCTTAAATGGTTACTTGTTCTAAATAAAGAAAGAAACAAGGTTTTTCATCTGTTAATTTCGATCCGGGAGTTACATCTTTGGTGCTTTTTGGATATGTCACCAAGTTCTTGGACCTCGTTGATCTCACATTTTGGATAAACCCGAAACTCTAACCACTAAAGACCATGGATTGTCTTACGTAATCTAATGAATCTTTAGAGCAATTTCTTAAGTGATTGTGATCCAAACCTTGCACATAACTGGAAATTGGTTTTAACTTCTAATATACTACATGAGGGGCCTTTGCTCCTTGACACTTCTGCAAATACAGCTGCTAATAAGGACGATATGGCTGCAGCTTCTAAATGTATAATGGAAGCAGACGAAATGGCTGGAATTTGTAGTAAAAGGTATTGTTTCGTAGTCTAAGTCAAATATATCGATGACTAACGTACCAAAAAACCAATAGTTGACTAAGGTAACTAAGCTATAAGCATAAGCATGTGGTCAAAGCTAAGTCAAGGGAGCTGGATATTAATTTGGGGAAAGTTGAGAAGGCTGTGGCTGCATTTTTAGCAAATGCTTGGGAGAAATTTATTACCCAAGTGTTTGATAAAACATCTAAGATAGTTTCGCAATTGAATTATAACCTTGTGATAATGAGATTCTTGTAATGGATATTGAAAAACCTTATCAATTAAAGAATGGGAGGAGCATCCAAGGATTTGTGAGTGAATCCGGTTAATCAACTAGAGTAAAATCGGGTTTATCTCTGATGAAGGAAAAGGATCGAGGAAGTGTGGATTACAAAAATTTACTTCTTGACCATCGTAGAGCCTCCAAGGGATTGCAACTAGAATATTTTGAACTGGACGAAAGAGAGGAAGCCCAATCGAGAGTGATATGATATCGGTTGTAGAAATTTTTGGGTACTCTCTTATAGGGTATATTGTTGGGAAAGGAGTTCTGGACATAGTGGATATTGAAAAAACGATAAAGACGTGGAATACGGTGTGTAAAGTTAGAAATCACCCTAGTAGATAGATTTTTTTCAAATTCGAGAGAAAGAAAGATTGGAACATAAATCATCAAAAGGTTCTTACTATTATATGGTAAGATGATTATAATATTCTAAATACCCAATTTTTTTTTACTTTGGGAATTATGAGATTTCAAAAGTCACGACTTTGATAGTAATTCGAAATCTTTCGGAACAAACTCATACAAGGTTGAGTATTGCCAAGATTGTCTTTTACGTGGGTAAGTCGTATTACCATCACATATAAAAATATCAAATTTAAAACCTCTAGTCATATTTTGTTTATCTTTATTGATGTGAACGATCAAGGGAAAATGATCATCGTAAATAGTTGGATGAATCACCAAACATGATGGGAACTTTAACATTAACTTTTTTTTGGTACGTTCGTGATGCAGGCTAACTTACGCGCACCACGACTAATCCCACTTGTATATACACGCCTCTCTTGACTGCATAAGACTTTATTAATATGTTCTTTAACGTTATTATTATCCTTTTTTTTGTTGGACTAAGAAAAAAACAATCATTCAGATTTCAGAGGAATGTCTAAAAAGTTGTTACCATTAATGAAGTAATTAAAGGTCTTTACTCTATCATTATGATTATCTTCAACACCTATTTTTTTATAAACCTTGTAATTTTATAAGAATGAGTAATCCCTTAAACTGTATTGTTTCTAATAATTTTTTTCTTTCTTAAAAGTCTATGGAGACATAAACAAATAATACGTACCAAAAAAAAATCATCAATATCATTTATTTGAAAAGCAACAAGATGTTTATGAGCTAACACTAACTACTAGATGGACAAACTGTTTCCATGAGACAGTGATACCACTTAACCTATCAATCTATCCGGATTAACAACACTAAATTCATTAAACTGAGAGTGGATCCCTTATCGAGTAACAACACTCGAATGTAATCTGGTTGTAAAATGTCAAATTTGATTAGAATAATATTTCAAAGTAAGAGATTTAAACATCTTACTAGTCGATGATGTTCTTTTTTTTACATGGGAGAGATACTTTTTGGATTTGGTGTCATCAGTACGGTTCGAACCTCTACTGCCTAGATAGATTACCAAGGCTCTGGCCAACTGAACTAACCCAAACTAATAAATTATGTTCTTACATATTAACTATTTCAAACAATGCAATTCATTGATACTATTTAGACGTTTCAAGGCCCGTTGGAATATCCTTCAAAATACTAGCCAATTTCCCTTACAAGATCCAAAAACATATAAGTAAAGGGAATTTTAATAAGATCCCGAATATAGTTTTTATTTTATTTTAAAAAATCCTGATATTTACAAAAACATCTCATTGACCATATATATTATGAGCACTCTTTCCAATTTAATTTAAGGTCCAAAATAAATTTATAAACACTAAGAGGTCGTTTGGAGGTGCTTATTTTAGAGTAAAAAAACTTTTTTAAAATTAGATTTAAATTTAAAAAAATTATTAAAAAAATTAAATATCTAAACATTTATTTGGTGCTTTTTCTAAAAATATCTAAAATATTACCCTAATTTTCCTCCCCAGATCAAGGCCTAATATGAAAATGTCAAATATCTAATTTAACTATCGGCCCAGGCTTCTTTATTTCACATATCAACAAAAGGCCCAACACATATTTCGAAAGATCTTCTTACTTTAACCTAGTCATTTCCAAACCTTAAAAAGACACCCTCTCACCTTCTCCAAGTATCCGTCTCCAACAAAGCCTTTTACTACAAACAAAATCCAGCAACAGAAACCATAGATAATATAGATCCACACTATAAGAAATACTGATGAAGATCAATTTAAAAGCTTCAATTGGGTCGGTTTTTTATCTTAATAACGGTAAATGAGATGCGGTTGAATATTCATAGAATCATTTATTTCTTTGCATCTCCCACTAATCCTTCCTTACACACATCGTATTAGTTGATTACTTTGTAAGGAAGGATTGCTGGAAGATGGAAAGAGGTATTTGAAGATGATGATTTCTTAATGTATTATAAATAATAATTGCATCAATTTGTGATTGTATAATATTTAGTAAATTCTGTTTCTCTATATTCAAAATTATTTCTTGAATCCTGACCGTTCATGAACATATATCATATCAATGGGAGGTTGCAATAGCATATAAATCCATTAATATATATATAAATAGATATTTAACAGATTAAAAGAATTGTTAGTGTGATTGTTTTTATCAAATAACGGCGTGAATCTTATTTTGCTTCTCCTCTGGGAATAATTCAATATTTATATCTAAGAGAAGATATCTCTAGATTGTATCTCAAAAGAGAGTTTGTGAAAGACGCGAAGAAGCATTTGCGGAGGAAATAATTGGCCAGAGAAATATGCATAATACTGGAACTGGAAATATTATAGAAACTTCTGTTTTATTCTCGATATTGATCACAAATAGGTTGCTTGTTTAGATAGTTGTCCCCAAGTATAGGTGTGTAATAACATGAACTCGCATACAACAATATGTCAATATTCAGTAGTAATTTGGAACCAGCTTTACAAAATATAACCAAGCATTTATATTAATGATATCTTGATAGTGATTCCCATATTACAATAGTAATATCCTGATGCAGGTTGGCGTGTGAGTGCCATTTGAACTATTCAGTTGTTGAGATCTAGAGTTTCATATTTGATGATTTGTGAAGGATATGCAAAAAAATCTATCTCAAAGACTTATTGTTAATCTTACTCGTGGAGCCATATCATATGGTTTTTCTTCTAGTCATCATGTAGAAATTACAAGTATCATCTATTACAAATATCATACTCACAAAACCACAAACTATACGCTTAATAACAACAATCAAACCAAAGACTTGTTCATTAGCCTATTTCTTGATATAGATCATGATCATTGTTGGGTGAGCACATTATGTGATCAGCCTCGGTATAACACTCGGTTTGAGGTTAAGAACAGAGCCAGAGCACAACATTAGAGATGCATATGTGTAGGCATAAGGAGTGAAGAGCTTGAAATTGTGAATTACAATGAGGAGAGTTGATAATTTGATACCTTACTCCAGATGATTGGGCAAGGAGTTTTGTCTTACTCCTTCTGAGGATCTCAATAAAGGTCTGAGAATCTACTAATTTCTCACAACCTTCCTATAACCAGACACTTAGGGTCTGATTGGTATACTGTAATGAGATTAGTAATATAATGGTATTACTGATTTATAATTTATTACTGTGATTGGTATACAGTAATCAAGATCGTAATATCATTCCCTACGTAATCCTATTACAACAAATATGAGGTTTTTCATTACATAACACCTAGCCATGAATAACCCATTACGTATCTATTTGTATTGAATTTTGTACAAATTAGACTAAACTACCCTCTAAACAAGTCGATAAAAAAACTCATAAATTTTTAACCTAGCCCATGAACAATCCATCGTTATTCTTCAATCACATCTTATTCTAACCTAGCCCATGAACAATCAATCTATATAAACCTAAAAGAAACCCAGTAAAATATCATTCAATCGATCATCGCTATTGTTCATCGTTTGTTCATCCAAGAAATTACAAGGCCGGACAATCAAGCGATAAGATACATTGTTTTTTTCTGTTTGGTAACTTTGTATGCGTATATATATATCAAAATATAATCTATACAAATAATTTATTCATTAGTTTTTTATCGTATTTATAATATATTGTTATGTGTTATCTTTTATTTCATGAATAATTGAAGATGTATGTTTCTCTAGTTATTTTTTTACAATTATAATCTTGTTTTTATGTTGTGTTAAACGTATGTGTTATAAATTAGATTATAGTTATACTAAATTTAAAGACAACTCATCATTCTGATGTTGTTCTTCTCCTAAGCCACTGATCATGTTCTTCTCATAAGCCACCGATCTTGTGAAATTGTTGTGGTGTATGTTTGAATTTGAATACTTTACAACCTCTGATGATTAAGTAACAAAATTTAGTAGTGGCTTGATTGTCCTCTTTATTGTTATTATGGATATTCGAATTGTCCACTGTATAACATTAATTTTACTACATCTTAGAATTATGTTAACATTAATTTTCCTAATATGGATATTCTAGATGTCCTTGCATCATATTACAAAAATATTACTGGGGTGATGGCGAGATTCAGTTTAGTCACAAGAAAATTAATCAGGAAAAGATATAACATCGCAATGTTATCTCATTGGTTGAGCATAGTTCAACTTGTACTGTTACTCTATCATATTATGTCTAAGGTGGTAGAAAATATTACTAAATCTATGTGTTTAAGATCAACATATGAGTATAGTTTTTTTCAAAGGAGAAAGTATATTGAGAAAACAGTTTATGCAAGTGATAAGAAATGTGTGGATCTTTATAGAATGAATAGACGAGCAGTTGTATCTTTATGCTCTAGATCTAAAGCAACATGTAGATTATCTCGTACAAAAAATATGGCAGTTGATGAACAAGTGGCTATTACCTTACATATCCTAGCGCATCATCAGAAGCAAAGAGTTATAAATGCCAACTTTGGACGATCAGGTGAAACTATTAGTAGATGCTTTAATAAAGTAATAAACTCTATCATTAGGCTTCAAGGTGAGTTGTTTAAGAAATCAGAACAAATATCTGCAAATTCTACCGAAGAGAGATGAAAATGGTTTAAGGTAAAAAAAAATTGTTTATCATTATATTTTATATTTCTTTATGTATGATAGATAAAAAAATTAATATAATTTATTTAGTACGAAACCCAGATCAATTAAATCACAACTATGTCGCCATTCTTCAAACTTTTCCATTCTACAAGTAATACCTGGTTCCACACCTTTATCATCAACTTCTTTACCTACTTGGTTAAAGTCACCTGCAACCAGTCACGGTTTCTCGATATGACTGAAAGCATAGTGTAAGGCGTCGCAAAGTGGTTCTCTATCCGGTGCCTTAGGGCGTGCATAGACAGCCGAAAATATCCATGATTCACAGTTGGTTTTGAATATCTCAATGTTTATCACTTGATTTCCCGCTGGCAACACCCGAACCCCAATATTAGAGTCATCCCAAAGAAGCCAAATCCTACCCTTGAAGTTAGCCGCTTCTACCCTTGCTGAGTTCGCTTTACCCAACCCTCTAATTATATCATTTGCTTTGGTACCGCTCACTCTCGGTCCCTCAATAACCGTCAACCATATCAGGTGAAGGCGTATAATCTTCTTTACTACCCTTTAAAAGTTATCCGCCGCCCCTCTGTGATATTCCATAGTGAGGCCCAAAATACATTATAATCATTAGTATTAGTATGCCCACTCCTGACCCCAGCCTAATATTAAAATATCTAATATCTAATTTAAATATCGGCCCATTTTTCTTCATTTCACACATCAACAAAAAGGCCCAACCCATATTTCGAAAGATCTTCTTAAAACCTAGGATTGCTTCTTTTGACAACCCTAAACCACCCCTTTAATGAATCCTCATCCTCTCTCCAAGTATTCGCCTCCAACAAAGCAAACAAAGCCCTGTTACTCCTAAACTTGAAAATTCCTTTTGTTCGACAACTCGTCCTCTCATGGACAAACAAAATCCAACAATAGAAACCATATGTAATATAGGTCCACGCCATAAGAAATACTGATAAAGATCCATCTAAAAGCTTCAATTGAGCAGTTAAGAGTCTCTAATGAAGACTACACCCAGGACTCTTTTTGAGGGTAGAATTACAGATGCGGTAGAATATTCACAGCTCTTTGCATCTTCAACTAAGCCTTCCTTACACACTGTATTAGTTCGTTCACTTTGTAAGGAAGGATTGGTAGAAGATGGAAAGAGTATGTGCATACCATTATAAATAATTGTATCAATTTGTGATTGTATGATTTTTAAGCTGATTCTATTTCTCTATATTCAAAATTATTTTATCATATCAATTGGAGGATGCGGATAATATATAAATCAATTATATAGATATTTCAGAGTAACGGCTTATTTTATTTTTTATCTCATAACTGCTTGATTTTTTATTTATTAAATAACCGCTCGATCTCACTTTGCTTCTCCTCTAGGAATAATTCAACTGTTCGTCTCTGGCTTCATCGGGTATGCATTTTGCCTTGTTCTCTTGCTGTTTAAATTTGTTGTCTTTAGCATGCTCTCTTTAATCATGT
The DNA here is from genome assembly GCA_029959085.1 of Nemophila menziesii. Taxonomy (NCBI): domain Eukaryota; kingdom Viridiplantae; phylum Streptophyta; class Magnoliopsida; order Boraginales; family Hydrophyllaceae; genus Nemophila; species Nemophila menziesii. Next base: position 23,413,801 of record JARWIR010000008.1, read on the forward strand.
TGCATAAAAAACTCCTGAGTAGCATTGATAACTTCTTGAAGGATGGAAAGTAATGAACTTTTGCAGTGGGCATTAATTTTGTTTTTATTTTTTTTGAAGATTCAGTTTTACTTGATTGAATGCATAAACATGAAGGTTATATATGACAGGTAATTATTGATTAATATGCGACTCATGTCTTGTATTAACTTAACAGTCCTACTTTTGTAAGGTCTTCTATTATGAAGAGGCAATGATAGAAGGTAGTGTAATGTTGTCTTGTATTCATTTAATTCTTGATTACAGCAGCCAAGGTATGGAGATGGGCATTGATCCTGGAGATATTTTAGAAATTTCTGTTTGTTTTTATTCATGATATTAATCACAAAAAAGTTGTATGTGTAGATAGTTGCTAACTTAGAAGCAGCTTTACAGTATAAGAAAAAAAAAAGAGTAATGCTGAGTATCACCCAAAAAGGTATCACCTAAACATCACCCATGATGTGGCGGTTAGGTGTACCAATCATGGATTTTCTCTTTCCAGATTTACTTTTTTCTCTCTCCTCCATGATTGGTACACCTAACCGCCACATCATGGGTGATGTTTAGGTGATACCTTTTTGGGTGATACCCAGCATTACTCAAAAAAAAATACTCCTATTGTACAATTTACTGAAAGTCTGAATTTTTTCCTTATTACACTAGTAATATAGTGATGTCAATGGGTTGTGAATGCCATATAAGCTATTCAGTTGTTGAGATCATGAGTTTCATAGATATTCAAACTTTTATTCAACACACAAACCTTTAATCAAAGTTTTTCTTCTATTCAACATGTGAAGAAATTACAAGCATCATTTGTTACAAATATTATGGATTTCACAAAACGAAACACAAGATCTACTATAACCTCTCGTAAGAGACGCAATAGCCTTTTTTTGTTAAATGGGAGGTCATAAGACCGTGGAGAAACAAACTAATTATCGTTCAACACTACATATAACCTCGGGTTATATATCCTCCTTGGTGACTTTCAATCCATTCTATTGAGTAAGAGTCCCAAATTCTATCCTGTGGAGTCAGTTTGATCTTGGCTAATTCTCAACCTTGTTAACCAATCGACACTCATTGCTTCCCTATAAATACTTATAATCTTGAACGAATTAGTCCATCTCTATCAAGAGGCCCTTTTGAACAAAATAAAAATAAAAATGAAGAGGGGTCCTTCACACCCAACGCATCTACCGTAGTAATACCCTCATGAAGCGCACTAAGCTCCGCACACACCGTGAAGTGCCCTGTAACTTCAACAAAAAGCCCGGAACTCAATTGCCCTCAGTATCACGCAATAAACCCACACTCCTTCAATTCCCTTTCTCAAGTTGTAACTTCCGTTTGTGTTGGGTTCGAACCACCCAATGAGTCCAACATAATCTATGTGAAGCGGTATCCTTCCCGGCTGACATCTTTATGCTCTTACATACTCTGATGCATAATATTTAGCAATTAAAATTTTCCGATTAGGGATCAGAATGTTATTAAACACAACCTCGTTTGGTTCCCTCCACACGACGTCCACCATTGTGCTGAAGATTATGTTCCAACTCATGCATGCAAATAGCTATTTTGCTGCCAAAATTTTGTTCCACCACACTATCACATCTAAAGGGGATGAGTTGGTGTTACCATTCTTCAAATGTTGTTTTCCAAAGGGGTCGATATTCGGTATATTTTTAGAAGGTCGCCAAATGCAGTTTCTACTCACTGGCTCTTGGATGAAATTACCCTGACTTCTATGTTGTAGATCTCCCCGCCTAGGCGCTGGCCAATCGTCAACTCCCCCCTCACCCGCTTACGCCTAGTTAAAATTCTAGGCGTTTTTACCTAGTGCCTTAGTCGCCGTGGAATAGGCGCTTAGCCCAGCTAGGCACCGATTAATGGAGAAAAATCGCCATCTAGGCGTCGATTAATGGAAAAACATGTCCGCATAGAACTTTTCGTTATTTTTTTTATTCTCGAGAATTCTTTAGTTGATATTATAACTCTATTTTTAGTATTTTTATATATACTATAGTGTTAGATGAATTTTATGACTTAAATTGGTAAAATTGCTATAATTACTACATATATTACTAAATATACAAAATTACATATCAGGATTCAAAACCGTATAATTCCGCCTAGGCTCCGTGTAATCCCGCCTAAGCGCTAGGCTCCGGTCGTCCGCCTAGCGACAAAACTGTGAAAAAAACAATACAAACAAAGGAATAATTTCAACACAACTCAAACACGTGATATACTTAATCAAGCAAGGTAACTTTCTATTTGCTTTATCTTTGTCTAGTTTTTCTTCTTATTTGTAATATATAAACAATACTAAGTTTTTTACATAATTTTTTGTTTGCAAAAATTATCACCAGTAAACAAAATTATACGATATACAGTTTATAATATATTATAAAATATATATGGGTACCAATTATTTAAGGTAAAAATGATTTTTTGTTACTTTATTACTAACAAATTAATGTCGACTGCTTAAAAATGGAAATTTTTACTTATACTGATTACTTATTCATTTATTTTGTTATTCAATTATTAACTTATTCTGTCAATTGTTCTTGGTCCACAGTGGGTAAGAATAGTTTGATATGGCTGATCAATCATCATCATCAGTGGCTTCTAGTAGTTCTACTGTTATGCCATCGATCAAGAGTAAGGAAATAGGAACTCTAAAAAGACAGTCAGCAGATATTGGATGGGAATACGGTGTTATAGTTGATTTAGGCAATTTAGACAAAGTTCAGTGCAAATTATGTTTGAATACTTATAGTGGTGTGATTCATCATCTGAAACAACATATTGCAAACATTAGAGGGAATGTTGCCTCATGTGTAAAGTCAACATATGAAGATAAGAAAAGGGTCTTAGCTGCCTTAGAAGCTGCAAAAGCTATGAAACTTGCGAAAGCAAAACAAAAACAAGATATAAGAGAACAGGTTTGTATAAATGAAGAATATGAGGATGAATTAGATGAACTGTTCTTCTTGGGGATATGGATAGATATGCAAGACAAATTGATCCGGAAAATTCATTAAAATAAAAAAAACAACAATCCATGAACGATGCTTTTACCAAGGAAAGAAGACAAAGAGTGCACCATTATTTGTCTCATTAGGTGTATGAATTTGGCGTTGCTTTCAATGTTATAAATAATACTTGTTTTTTGGATTTTGCTGAAGCAGTTGGTCAATTCGGTCCACATTATGAACCTCCTAGTCAATACGAGTTGAGAGAACCTTTGTTGAAAGCAGCTGTTGATGATAAAAAAAGTTTATTAAAGAGGCACGAAGAAGAATGGGCATTGGGTGGATGTTCAATTATGACTGATGCGTGGTCAGATCGAAAAAGAAGAAGTATTATGAATTTATGTGTAAATTGCAAACTGGGGACAACTTTTCTTTCTTCAATAGAGGCTTCTGGGGAGTCTCACACTGGTGAATATATATTTGAATATGTGGACAAGTGTATTGAACAAGTTGGACCAGAAAAAGTAGTTCAAGTGGTCACTGATAATGCCTCCAATAATATGAGTGCAACTAATCTCCTAAAAGATAAAAGGCCAAACATATTTTGGACTTCCTGTGCCGTCATACATTGAACCTCATGCTTCAAGGAATTGGAAAGCTTAAACAATTTCAAGTGGTGATTGAAAAGGCAAAGGCATTCACTATTTTTGTCTATGCACATCACCAGACATTGGATTTGATGAGAAAGGGCACTGATCAGAGAGATATAGTAAGGCCAGGAGTTACCAGGTTTGCTTCATCTTATCTTACTTTGCAAAGTTTAATGGACAAGAAAGAAAAATTGAAAGCTTTGGTTACTAGTGATGTTTGGGAACAATGTAAGGTTACACAAACTCTAAAAGGCAAAGCGGCATATCAAACAATTCTTAGCACGGGTTTTTGGAATGGGTTATCTTTGTGCTTGAAGGTTTTTACACCTTTGGTGAAAGTTCTTCGTATGGTTGATAGGGATCAAAAACCAACGATGGGATTTTTATATGGAGAGTTAGAACGAGCTAAAGAAGAAATTAAAATGGTTTACAACAATGTAAAATTATATTATTTACCAATCTTGGAGATAATTGATAAAAAAGGCAGGGGTCGTGTTGATAGTTCATTACATGTAGCCGCTTATTTCTTGAATCCGTATTATTTTTACAAACAACCTACAATTCAAGATGATGATAATGTCAATCAAGCCATCCTTACTTGTGTCAGAATGTTTTTCACGATGATTTTGACAAACAATATATGGTGACAAGCGATGAGGTGTTGCAGTATAAGACCAAGGAAGGAAAATTTGGAAATCCTTTAACAGTGAGAGGATGTTTAGAAAATAATGATATTTATAATCCAGGTATAGAATTTATATCCTTATTAAATTTAATATTACTGTTTTTAGTTTTTAATTTCTAGGTAATATTTAATAGCTACTGTTTTTTGACTATCTGTATATTAATCTTTAGAAACTTAAGCCTATTAGGATATGTCAGTAACCTTTTATTACTTTACATCTATTTTAAGTTTCAATGAAAATTTAGTCAAAGATAAAAAAATAGTTTCAATGCAAATGTGGTAATACCTGCTGCGTCCAAAAAAAAATGGTAACACCTGCTGTTTTCTTTTTTAAATTTTGAAGCTAATATAACACTACTTTTATACCCATGTTTGATTGGACAAACACTATACTAAATTCCAATGTAGTAAGCTACTGGTTTTTTTTAGCAAGTAAGCTACTATTTTTTTTAGCAAATAAGCTACTGGTTTTTTTTTAAGCAAATAAGCTACTGTTTTCTTTGGTCTTCAAATAAGCTATGGAATATTAGTTTCACTTTTAGGAAAATAAAAGAAACTTAAGCTGCTATTCAGTAATCTAACTTTTAGAAAAAAAATAGCAACTTAATTAGATTATTTCCTGTTTTCATCTATTTTTGTGAATGTAGTCAGATGGTGGTCGACTTTTGGTAGTCAAACTCCGAATTTGCAAAAAATAGCTAAGCGAATCCTAGGATTAACATCTAGCTCGTCGGGATGTGAAAGGAATTGGAGCAATTTCGAAGGGGTAAGTATTGAATCGCCATTAAATATTATGAGTATTATTTTTAATATTCATGACATACTAATTTTTTACAATATATTTTATACATGTACACACTAAAAAAAGGAATAGATTAGATATAAAAAGATTAAATAATCTCGTTTATGTTCAATTTAATTCCCGATTAAAGAATAAAAGGAAAAAACTGAAGAATGATAAGGTGGATGTATTACTTGCTAATGATGCTAGTCAAGCACAAGAATGGATCATGGAGGGTTATGTTGACGTTGATGATGAAATTCAGCCGGAAGTGCCTAATAATATATTACAACTAGAAGGTAGTGACAATGTGGAATACAGAGAACTTGACGAAGAGGAGTTTGTGTCGGATAAAGAAACGGACAAAGAAAATGATGAAGAATATAATTTTGAGTTGGAGAACGTTTATAACTTATGAAACTGAAAAATATGAAATTAAGTGTTATTTTGTTAGTTTTTAATATTAATTAGATGAAATGCTTTTGTATTTTGTAACTAGTAGAAATGAAGTAAACAATTAATCAATTATCAATTTATTATTGCTGTAAGAACTATTTAGATGTGTTATTACGTTTTGACTTTTTTGATTTTATGTATTTTCTTTACTTTATGTTTATGTATATATATATAAAGATAATGATTGTAAACCGCCTAATATCCGCCTAGGCACCCGCCTAGTTCTCTAAGCGCTCAAAGGTGGTCGACCGCCCGCCTAGCGCCTTTTAGAACACTGGGTAAAATATATGGACCTTGAAAATCATAAGGTAACCCAATAGGTAAGGTTAGCTTAGGTAAAATTAACGTATGTTTTAGGTCGATTTAGTTAAAATTAACTCGGCTTTTTCGGTTTTAGTAAAATTATACTCTGCCCTACTCTCTAACCTACTCTCTAATTAGTGAATATCCTTTTAATGGACAATTTCTTATGGAGAATTGGGTAATTTCTTGTAACCATTTCTTCCTTTTATTATCTATAGAACTATGCGATTTAAAAAAAGAAATTATCTTAACCTCATTAATTATCTACTCAGGTCAACATATGACCAAGTCAAAACAACTACAAATTCCACGACACTCAGATCGACTAAGCTTTATAACTACTAATTAATAACTTCCACGTTCACCACTTCCCATTCTCATTTTTCCTATATAAATCATTCTCCGTCAGCACTAATTCATACTCACTTCCTTCTTGAAAGCAATATTTTCTTTAGCAAACATTCATTAACACTAAAAAGAATTTTAAGCACAAACATGTCATCTTCCTTAGCTTTCTGGTGTACCTTAACCACTATTATGGTAACCATTGTAAGTCCATCCATTGCTGTTCAAGAATTCAAAGTTGGTGATTCTCAAGGTTGGCATCAACCTGCCTTGAATGACCCTGAGATATATAATCAATGGACTTCAGAAAAGAAATTTCATGTTGGAGATTTAATCCGTAAGTTCTTCATATATTCCGATATTTTAGATTCATGCATGCATAACAAGTGCTTACTACCCTTTATCTAAACATTATTTTATCGTATAACATTCTAGTGTTCCATGCTTAAATCTTATATTGTTTGACATATTTTGTGTACAAGGTTTTGAATACAAGAATGATTCAGTTGTTGTGGTGGACAAATGGGGATTTTATCATTGCGATGCAAGCGATCCAGCTATTGTATTTAACGACGGTAACACCACCGTTACTCTTGAAAATCCTGGTCCAATCTACTTCATAAGTGGTGATGCTAATCACTGTGAAGATGGTCAGAAGTTATTAATCGATGTGATTCCTCTACATCCGATATCTTCTCCACCTCAACCGTATCCAGGATCATCTCCGGCGCCATCTCCGTTTTCAAGTTCCGGAGCATCTGTTAGTCCTGTTATAATGGTTTCAGTAATGGTGATTCTGTTTGTTCCTCTTTTGGCTTTTTAGTATGGCTAAGGGCTGTTTATTTTGATTTTTCTATTAGGGTTAGTAAGATTCTTTTGTCTTAGATGATTTGCTTTAGTTATTCTTTCGAGATTAAACTCGTATTTTGACATTGTTGTTTCCTTGATGTTACATTCTGATTTATGGATAATTTATTAATGTTTAAATGTTCAACATGGTATCAGGCGATTGGCAAAGTGAATGTCATGCACCTAATGTATTTTGTACACTAATTTATACAATTGTTAGGAATAATCACAAGGTTCTTATGACTTAGATTTAAATTAAAATGAATATCGTACTATTAAAGTAAAATTTAAACAGGGTAAAACATGCATAATACTAAAATGATTTTACTTGCAAAAGAAGAGTCTACTAGCTTCATTTTCAATCATGTTGGAACTTGATAAAAATTATAAGAAAGTGCATGTTTAGAGAAATCAAGACATGTGCGTTAAAACTCTAAAACTCTATCACAACTCTGCAGCTGGAAACGTGGGAGCTGTTACTGCCTGATACAAAGAAGATGAAAGCTTTTACTGTGCAGAAAAATATTAACTGTAAACAAGCTGCGGACTCGAGAGATGTTGGGAGTAACCGTGAAGCGAGAGTTAATTCTCTTGACCAAACAGAAAATTATGGGAGCAATATTCCAGCCTCAGAACAGAAACAGGGGAGCAATTGAGCGTTGTGAGGGTAATTTTTCAGGAGTGCAGCTGCAGGAACATATACAAAAGCTGCAGATTCTTCTTCGGCAGGAATAGCTAGCTCTTCTATACAAGAGTCTAACTTTGAATAATTAAGCCACAGTGTGATACTAATTGTCGTGGGGACTTGAATAAAAATAAAAATAAAAAGGTAGTGGTAAGAAGAAAGGAGCATTTGGGTGAATTTCCGAAACAGTTTTTGGGTGCTATGGTAGTATATGGGTCGGAAAGTGTGATAGAGCCGTTTCAACTTGTGGTGAGTAGGAGAACGAAGAAGCGAGAAGCTTTTGAAAGAAAACTTATCCAAGCTAAATGGGAATATACCCGACTTAATAGAATGTATTAGAGAGTTAAAAACACGAATTTAAAAAGCGCAAATATGAGAAAATCCACCAATACTTTTTAATGATTATTATATCTTAAAATACGAAGGGTTTCCGCTCTACCCATTAGAGTCGAGATGTTGTAAACTTAATAAGGAGGAATAACATAGATATTTTGGGGACAAAAGTAATTAAAAGCATGTCGATAATTTTATGAAAACACTGTTTTAGAGGTTGGATATATGTACATAATTTTGATCTTGTAGAACATGAAAGAATCTTTGTAGTATGGGACCAAGATAAAGTGAAAGTGAAGATCATTGAAAAGACACCGCAAACTATTCACAGTTACTCTTCTTTTATTTATGGTCTTAATGATAAAAATTTGCAAAAAGAGTTGTGACAAAACCTTGTTGATTTTTTCTCTACAATTGATGATTCGTGGTTTTTTTGGGAGACTTTAATAATAGGGCTATTAACTTTATAAAGCCCAATGCCATATCTGTTTATAATATAAGTCCAAACTTAATTCTTCCTTAATTAGTCTAATTAGAGTGCAATGAAATACCAAAATACCCCCATCCTATTAACCCACAGTGAAACACCCAAAAGTCATTCATCAAACCCATTAAACATATCCAAACCCATTTCACTCTCCCCTTCCCTCCCGTCTCTCTATCCTCTCTCTGTACCCAAAGCTTCACCACCACTCACCACCCTACTGCAGCACAGAGCCACTACCCACCAGCACCGCGCCATCACCCTGCCACCCTGTCTCCTCCTTCTTAGTGTCTGCAAACCACCAACCCCACCCCCACCCCCTGAACCCCGATCCACCACCAACAGCAGCACCAACATCATCGAGCCCCCACCACCACCGTTGTCTGCCATCTACGCCGCCGCTACTGCTGCTCCATCACCATCGGCACTCAACACCATCTCCATCTTCATCAAGCCATTGCCATCACCATCTTCATCTTCATGAACCCCATCTCCATCACCATCGCCGCCCTCACCACCAACCCCACCCCCCTTCTCCACCTTTGTCATCGTTCTGTAGCTTCTCTAGCGCACCAAGATCCCGCCGCGATGACCATAAACACCACCTTCATCGCCACCAACAACCATCACCATAGCCACCGTGGTCCAGATCTGTTGTCCATAGAACCGCCGGTAAGCCCCTCTCCTCCACACGCACGAAGCCCACCGTCTAGATCTGCTGACCACTGAACTAAGCCTCCTCTCCTCCACATCATCCAGATCTGCTAACCATGGGTCCAGCTCCGTCCAGCTCCGTGAAGGCCATCCTGTCATGGGTCCAGCCCAAGCAAGCCATGGGTCCAGCTCCGTGAAGGCCATCCTGTCATGGGTCCAGCCCAAGCAAGCCATGGGTCCAGCTCCGTGAAGGCCATCCTGTCATGGGTCCAGCCCAAGCAAGATACAGCCCCGTGATGAACAATTTTGTTTTTTTTTTCAATTACGTTGCCATTGTTGAGTATAATGTGTATGTGCTTCATTATTGAACTTTAGTAATCGGGATTTATTGTGACTGAGTTTAGCAAACTAATATTTCAGATCATAAGAAGAGTTTTCTTTAATTTTTTTGTATCAAACAGCGTGTGAAAAGATAGAAAGTTGTTCTTTGTGGGTACCATTTGTTGTTATTCCAACTCAAATTCATTTGTTTTTGTTGTTTTTAGCATTGTTTATTGGTTTGAGGTTTTTTTGTGCGTGTTGGGTACAGCCCCGTAACAGGTAATTGTTCTGAATGGCTACGGACTCATGTAGCTATTGTGCACTATGGGTCCGTACCCCCGCTGAATAAAAGTGTAACTAAACAAAAAACAAAGAATGAAAAAAATCACGTTATGGGTACGTACCCATAAAGAACAAGGGTAAAAAGGTCAAAACTCTAACCAAAAAATTAAAATAGGCCTTAAAAATTAAGTTTTCATAATTAGGATTTATTTTATAAAGTTGGTAAAAAATAGGCCCTAGAATGTATTTTCCTCTTAATAATATTCTTGCTTCAAATGAGAGGATTAAAGGGCAAAATGTTACTTTGGGTGATTTTGAGAAATATGCGGATAATTGCAATTGCTTTGGGCTTGAAGATGTACAATACTCCGGACAATTTTTTACTTGAGATAATAATCATATCCTTAGTAAAATTGGACGTGCGTTAGAAAATCAAAAATTCAAAACTTCTGATCATTATGTTCAACATGTTAATAGGACGGTCCCTTTTTGTTCTTTAACATATACAGGGACGGAGCCATGTGTACCTTAGGGGGGTCCATGGCCCCCCCTGATTTTTTGAAAAAAAAAATTATAACTATATCAAAAAAAAAAAAATTATAAGTAAATAACCCCTAAATTATTAAGAAATCTTCATTTGGTCTCCCCTAACTTTTAAAAATTTATTTTATTAAGCTTTAAATTATTTTATTTATAAGATTTTTTCAATTTTTTATAACAAAATATATGTTATTTCATATTAAAAAAGAAATTTATAACAAAATTAATTAGAAAAATCAATATCGAGACTTATATTGTAATATTTATACAATATAGGGACCTTTAGAGTAATTTCTCCTAATATAGGGACCTTTTTTACGATTTTTGTATAATATTTAGACTTATAGTGCAAATATTGGCGTAATTTTTTTTTTCGGGGCCGTTGCCCCCGAACCCCCTTGGCCCCCCTTACAAAAATTCCTGGCTCCACCCCTGAACATATAGGTTGATCATTCAGATTATAATCTTATGGTGAAGTATAGGTGGAATAGGAGCATTATTTCGTGTGTGAAACAATACATCTTATGCCAAAACCTTAGGGCTTTATAGTTTGATTCGCGAAAGCTTAATAAGAAGCATTTTGCACATATTTCCGAGAGAGCTAGACAGGCAAGGGAAGATCTTGAAAAGGCCAAGGTAAATTTCCAACAAAAATTTAACTATTGGGATAGAGAGAAGGCTAGACCTCTTGAGAAAGTCGAGATTAGTTTCCTTTCAACAAAAAACTAAACTTGGCTATACTTTCAAGAGTGATGGGTGCTCTAAACTCTTCCATGGGTTTATGAAGAGTAAGCAAAAGAGTCGATTCATTCCTAATATTATACGGTCTTTTTTTTGGACAATAATATTATACGATCTAACGGTGAAGTTTCCACTTCCTGTGATCAAGTGTATGATACTTTTGTTGATAATTTGAAGGCATTGTTAGGAACTAAAGATACTATTTCGAATGTGGATCTCGATGTGTTTAATTGGGGTAGTATTCTTTCGCATGAGCAAGGAGTAGATTTATGTAGAGATATTACTGATCTTGATATTAAAGAGGCTGTTTTTCGTACTGCAAATGATAAAACTTCTGGCCCTGATGGTTTTTTCTCTCTTTTTTTTAGCGATCGTGGGATATCATTGGAGGATATGTTACTTTAGCGATACGTGAATTTTTCTCTTCCGGTTTCTTGCTTAAACAATTAAATACTACTATTATTGCGTTGATTCCTAAGATTGATGACCCGACTTGTGTTGATCATTTTCTCCATATCTCTTGTTGCAACGTGATATATAAGGCGATTACTGTGACCATTGTGGATATGCTAAAATCAGTTCTTGATCAACTAGTGGATGAAGCTCAAAACGCTTGCTGGTGTCGCCTAGGGTGTGATAAAAATAAGATAAAATAACCCAGAAAACACTGCACTAATCACTCTAGACAGGCACAGTACTGCAAGTATTACAGGACGTATGCAAGTTTTAATGAAAAGTTAGATTCGTTCTCAGGGTCTTAGTGTGTTATACGAATGAGCAAATAATTAGAGTAGCAATAAATAATTAAAAGAAACAGGAAATAAAGATGAATAATTGGGAGATGATCAATCAAACTAAATAAAAGTAAAGACAATAAAATAAGCATGAGAAAATATAAGATGAGAGAGTATAAGATAGGTTTTGCTAGTATGCACTAATCCTTCTAGTTTTTTCTATCAATTTCAGTTAATAAGGGAGATAATAGCTCTTAGATACTTAGTCAGGATTCTAAATTCCCATTCCTTAGACCTTGAGAGCGACTAAGGGGGTTACGACACAACCACGAGGCAGTTTAAAATATGGTTATCCTACGCCACTAGGTTCCTAAGCAAACAATTCCTTCAATTGGTGATATGGTGATTAAAACAAACCCTAATGACTATCTAGTTAGGCCGGTGTTGTCAGGACCAATTCCTTATTCTAGACGTTTATGTGGTGTTTCAATAATTAGACACCCCTTCCGGTCGACCATCTAACTACTATTAGCACAACCCTAAATTGATCAGGTTTAAGACAGACAATAAATATAAACACATAAATCAAGTATATGGTTAAAAAGCTAATATCAGATTAAAACATGTAATTCCCAAAGAAACTTAGATAAAAAGAAAATAAAATTCATATATTGCACATAATGCAAAACCCAAGCTATGGGAAAACTAGTTCATACCTAAAGTAAATAAACTAAAAGATTGATACAAAGAATTCATCTTGCCCTCTTTAATGATAATAAACCTAAGGACTAATTAATGGGAGGCAAGGATTATTTTACAAAGGTTAAGGGGTGTATTTATAGGTGTTTAGAAGACCTAATTCGTTTTCTTGGAGTGGAAGACAAGTAACTTGGACTCCAAGTCCAACTCAAATTCGTAACCCTAAAATATTGAAAAGGTAATAATCTGCCGCTGTTTTGTTTTGGCCATAACTCCTTCAATAATTATCCGTTTGATGCATTCCAATAGTCGAAACTGATCGTCTCGGAAAGCTCTTTAACTTTGCTTCAGACCATTCTTCCAAATTCCTAGCCAATATTGAGTTATGGTCACTTCTATGGTCGTAGTTGATGGAATTCAAATTTATTTGACAACTTTATCTTTCCATATCTTAGCTTTTCTTTCCTTATCTCCAATTTCCATGCATATCTTTTTTCCTTTATCTCTTAGAATTGACTTGGCATATAATTAATCTCCATATATATCTTTAAAGCTTCACACTAAACAAATAATTAAACCAAATATGCTCTAAAAATAATAAATCATTAAATCAATACTAGAAATAGGAAAGTGCAATATATCATGTGAAAATCGACTGAATGACTTCCTAAAACACTAAAAATGGTGTCTCCAACTAATATTAAATCATCACAAATGGGGAGACATCAAGACCCCCAACTCAAAGTTTTATCGTCCCGAATCCCGATACAATAAAGATAAATACAAAGGGAAGTCTCTAAATACACAACTAGGTCAATTAAGCACAATCAAAAAGAAGATAGCAGAATATATAGACTAGACATAAAGCAACTACTCAGAAAATTTCATGTAATAATATTTACAAACTACATACCTGCACACTTTTCATATCCACAATCAACACGGCTTGAATTCAAGATTAGATTAGCTTCGCAATGTAAGAAGGAGAGGAACTTTACTCAGTTCACCAAGGAGGCTATAGATTGTTCATCGAACTTCACTAGTATCCAAATATCCACTTAACTACTCTCTATTGGCTCAATCACTTCTAGATTACATAGCAAAGAATCAAAAGGTCTTTAAGGTTGTAATTTTGGCTTAGGGACGGTATGATAAGTATATTTGGATAATTTAGAGTGAGCTTTTGGCTCTCTCCTCACTAGCCATCAACGAATCGCCCTAGAGCTTGAGTTACTCTCATAAAACATTTCTCACTCACCCCAATGACTTTCTTGATGCACAAAGTAGCATCCCCAATAACCCAATTAAAGCATAAAGATGTTCACATAAAAATTCCTCTTTGCCGGTCCAAATATATATTCTTTTCAAATCAATTTTTTTCTTTTAGCTATGACTCTCCTTTTGATGTTGAGATATCACGCTATTTTTCTCATAGATTTTTTCCTTTTCATGCTTTTTAGCTTTTTTCATTCACTATTACCCCGACAAAGGGTTACAATATAAACCTGTAAATCATCATCAATATAATAACATGGCACAATTAATAAGCTTAAAAATCCCAACCCAATAACAATTCCCATAATGGTGGACCCACCACCCCAAACTCAAGCTCTAAAACAACTATTTATGCATCACGATTCGAGTGCGGGTCATATGGAAAAGTCCTATAATCTAAAGGGATATGGCTTATAATGTGGCTAATAAAAAGGCTTTAGAAAGGTTAGAAGGGGCTGAGAAGGATATAAAATAATAAATGGATAGCAAGCTAAAAGGCAACAAGGGGCTTATGAAAGAACCGCCTTAGTCACTTTTTAAACTATGCAATTTCGTTATTCTCTTACCTTTAGCACGTTCATCAAATGGGCTTTTCAACTAGTTTGGATCTCACGGCCTACAAACCACCCATGGCTCCCTAAGATCGAACATACTTTCTATCGCATTAATTACTAATCTTTTCTTTACTATCATTGTGTGTTTTCCTGCAAATACTTAAAGCATACAAAATAAAACTGATCATAAACATACTACTTACTATCATTAACTTATTGAGCTTATGCTTTCAAACTATTAAACACACTCTACATCTAATTCCCATGTATAAACAATTTTAATTTCTACCTAAAAACAGAAAAATGGAGATGGGAGACAACGAATCCCCACACCCCCAACTCAAAAATGAGTCGTGTCCCCACGACTCGAAAAAGACTCGAAAAAAAATTGAAATAGAAATTAAAATTAGCAAATAAAACATTTACAGAAATGGTAAGGAAGAAAGAGAACATACTCCCGATGCTATTGCCTCGCATTATCGACATCCAAGATAGGATTTGCTAGATCTTTCTTTAATTGCTCAAAGTGTGTTATGATGTGCACTTGACTGGATTTGATTTGTGCCACACCATTGGCTAAGGAAGTTTGAGCTGCTTCGACTTTATTTAAACTCTCCCCCATCTTCTCTTGCCAACTACTATCATTTTCTTCTTTTGAGACTTGCATAATTCCCGCTCCTCTCAAAACTTTCATGATCCAAGCATCGTCAATATTGTTACTCGTTTTAAACTCTAGTTTCTCTTCTTCACCCAAAATTACATTCGCTTTTCGCACAAGACACGTGATCATAGTAGGATATATATATATATATATATATATATATATATATATATATATATATATATATATATATATATATATATATATATATATATATATATATATATATATATATATATATATATTAAATAACGAGATATGAGAGACCAAAAATCGCATCACCTCCTCAAAGATCAACTGTGCCACATCTATTTCTTCTCCTCTCAAAATACAATTCAACAAGATTACGTTCTTTTTACTTACGTCCAAATTCTTGTGTTTCCAAAGATATTAGGGATAGGGAAATTGTTCCAAATTCTAGCATCCGGTTGAAGATATTTGTAAGGCCAAGGTGCCTTTAATTCTACCTTACGTGATTGCACTTTCTCCTTATCTAAGACATGCTCAAAAAGTAAATTCCAATCAGAGATTCTCTTTCTATCCACTGCTAGTCTATACTTGCATGGTTCGACCAATTTCTTAAACAGGAAGTGGTTTCTAATCTCTTAAACTGTAAAAGGAACTAACTTTCCTCTAACTGGAACACAACCTTCATTATCTCGGCTAAAGAGGCCTCGATAGAATTCCGAAACTAACTCATGACATAAATCAGAACGTCGTACCATGAACATAGACCAACCCAATCTTTCTCCAATCTCCAAGAATCTCTCATAAGCAAAAGGTAGTTCCTTTAATTGATTCTCTGCAGAAGCTATCATGGCCTTTGAAGCTTTCTCTTTTTCTTTGGGTGTAGGACCTTTGAATTGGAGAGGTTGTGTTGTCTTCTTTACGAAAAGTGGAACCTTTTTGCCCATTGAATTAAACACAGCTAGCTCACCTCTCTTTACAATATCTATCTTACCCTTTGTGTTGGAACTAGAACTTTTCTCACTTTATTTCTTCTCAATAGAACCCAATACCTTGCTTTTCTTCATCTCCCTCTTAGTAGATAATGTTTCTGTTCACTTAGTCATCTCAATTAACCTCCAACTCAAAGCTTTAATCACTCTTGAAATTTGAAACTCTAGATTATTGGTTGAACAAGCTCTATTTGGGTTAGGAAAGGTGTTTTGATGATGAATCTCTATGTGGGTAAGATGGATTCTTGATAGATTGGTATGGATCTAAGAAATCGTTGGATGAATTTTGGAAATTTAGGCTTTTGATTCTTGGATTCAATGTGTTTTGGTAAGATCTGGGTGGTTGAATCTTCTTTGTAATGATGTGGAGAGAAGATTTGATGTATTTTTATGGTGATTGGGTAGTGTTTTGATGTTTGGGGAAGGTTTCATGAAGCTTTAATGGAGTTGGGAGAGGTTTGGAGAAGAAAGAGAGGTTTAAGGATTGTAAAATTCGTAACAGACTAACCTTCCTCTTCTTTATAACCTAAAAAATTTGAATTTTTCTCTCTCCAGCGGCGCGGACCGGCATACCGCCGGTATGACCGGCATACCGGTGTTGCTCTTCGAAAAATCCTGCTTCGGCAAAAAACCTGATTCGCGAACCCGTGGGCACGTGTTTTTGTCGGACCGGCATACCGCTGGTATGGCCGGCATACCGATGCGGTAATTTTCGAAACTCCACCTCTCGGCAAAGAACCCGTGGCATGATCCCGTGGGCACCCATTTTGGACCCGCCGGCTTACCGGTCATACGGACGGCATACCGGCGGGCAGGTCAGAATATGCCTAAAAATTTCGTTTTCATCCCTAACTCGATTTCTTTAATACCTGAACATCAAAAACACTAATACCTTTCTCAAATATGCAATATCAACTAAAAACAACTAAAAACAACTAAACTAAACATGAATTTAAAAACATAAAAAAAATTGCGGGTTGTCTCCCGTACAACACTTTTATTTAATGTCTTTTAAAGTTAGACGCGTTACCTCTATCAAGATTTGCAAATATAGCCTCCCCAACTACGAGCAAGGCTATGAACATCTACTAATCTCCGCTTAATGCCCTTTTTGGGCCTGATTTCTATCACCTTAGCTGAAACAACTTTAGTGACTACGAATGGTCCCATCCACGAGTCTTGGTAACCTCGTGGCCTATTCTCTGGTTTGTGGGCTTTCCATAGAACTTCATGGCCGACCCCAAACTCAATATTTGGCTCAGTATCCACAGGTTTTTCTTTTCTTTCCTTTAGCTCCCCCACTTGATCTAAGACTTCAATTCTCACTTCTCCTCCTTGTAATGGTTCTTCATGAATTCATAAACCTACTAACTTTGCACTAAAACAAACAAATTAACGCACAAAAGCTCTAAAAATGAGAATAGTCTAATTCCAAGGGGAGAAAGTGAAATATGACGAAATAAGCATAAAATTTTATCAAATAAGTCAATTATTCACCTAAAATGATGTCTCCTAAGGGCTAATATTTAGAACAAATTGGGAGACATCACTTACGAGACCAACTATGTGATTCAAGTTGTTGAGTCCCTAGCTAATTTGGTGAAAAAATTACTATGTGGCAAATTTATCTTATACTGATGAATATAGTATGACATCCAAACTTAGAAAAGCATAAAACATGCTCTCTAGAAAAAATCCCAACTTTATATAAACCCTACTTTTATACTTGTCTATGAGAAAAAACAAATTTAGGGTATTTTATACTTTAACTTATATATCATTAGAATGTAAACATATAGTTATTTTTGGCAGTGAAAAAAGAGAAATTAAGAAAACAAGCTAGCCGATTCCAAGTCTGGAGTCGTACGTGAAGTTCCGTCCTCCGCCTAGCTTTACGCTAAATCCTGTCGGCCAAACTGTTGAAACGATGCTAAATATATTTAAAGTGCATGCTGACATGCGCTTTAGCGATCTCTTTAATCCGCCTCACAATCGGTTTGACTCGCACCACCAACGACTTAATACATTGAATAATATCAAGGTTGTCTGAGTAGGTAATTGTTTGTCGTAATAATGCTCGTGAGTCAATAATGATGCTTCCTATACAGATGAAGCTTCCCTTTCGACTGCTGAACTGACAAGTAGTGCTTTAGATATAGTCTTTTTCTTGCCCGTGTTAGTGTCAAGATGAACAATCCCAATACCACTCAACTCTGATCTGGATATAAATAGCGTGTCATATTTGAAGATTTTTTAGTTCCTCTTAGTTCGTTAGGTTTCCAAATGAGATTTTGAGTTTGTTGCATTCTAAAACTTTGACGATCAGGTTGTTCCCTCCAATTACTACCACACAGGTTTTGCATTCCTGCCTGAACAAAGTGAATAATATGATTTACTCGTGGGCGTTTTTTATAGAATTGTAAGTAACCATCAAAATTAGTAAGGGAGGCAAAGTGTAAACTTTTCAAATATTGAGGTCCAAACTGAAAAAAAGCTAAAATTTGAATTATAGCATCTATTTTTTCACTCAAACGGATCTTCTAAAGTCTCGGCATTTTTTTAATCAGTATTCTTAAACCCTAACTCACTACATCAAACTCCACCTACCACTCTCATAAATCAGCGCTCACTTCCTCATTTACAACCTACCCACATTTTCCCTTCATTTCATCCATCTACTCCAGCTAAAAGTAAGTTTTTCTTATTTTTGTTCTTTTAATTATTTTGCATTTTTTTTAGCATATTCTACCTCAATATGATCTTATTCATTATGCATTTCTCGTTTTAAATTTAGTTTTATGTGCTAATGTGATGTTATAAATTAAATAGATCGATATTGTAAGTGTAAATAAGGTTTTTTTTTTGGTGTTACCCAATCCCCAATCAAGGACGTGAATTCCTAAGATTGAAATATTGAAATATTGAAATATTGAAATACAGAAAAAATATATTTGATTTTATTTTCATTTATGTTTAACAAGTGATCAATGGTGCAATATATCTAATTATTTTTTCCTTGTAGAAAAATGGCTTCAACTTTCACTGCTGGCTCATCAATCAACTCAATTATCTCAAACACTGACAAGAATTTCCGAAACTCTTCCGAGGGTTTATCATCTTTTTCATCAATATCTTCACCTTCATTACTCGGTAAAAAATCCAAGTTAGTTTTACAAAGAAAATGCACCCCAAAAGTTCAAGCTATGGCCAAAGAACTACACTTCAACAAAGATGGTTCCGCCATTAAAAAGCTTCAAGCTGGTGTAAACAAACTTGCAGATCTAGTAGGTGTAACTCTTGGTCCAAAAGGAAGAAACGTTGTTCTTGAAAGCAAATATGGATCTCCAAAAATCGTTAACGATGGTGTAACTGTAGCTAAAGAGGTATAAATAGTATAATTAACATTTGTTAATTTAAATATTTAATTCAATATTGTTTGATTATAGGTTGAATTAGAAGACCCAGTTGAAAATATTGGTGCAAAATTAGTTAGACAAGCGGCTTCAAAAACTAACGATTTAGCTGGAGATGGAACTACAACTTCTGTTGTTTTAGCTCAGGGTATGATTACTGAAGGTGTTAAGGTTCGTACAAACTATTTTTACAGTTTTACCCTCGTATCAAATAAAATAATTTAGTTTATTATATAAACTCAGGTAGTAGCAGCTGGAGCAAATCCTATTCAAATTACACGTGGCATTGAGAAAACTACTAAAGCACTTGTTTCCGAGCTTAAGAAAATGTCAAAAGAGGTGAAAATAATAATAAACTAATAATTCGTACTCCTTTTCATCTCAAATTATAGTAAAATAATAATTATTTACAGGTTGAAGATAGTGAATTAGCTGATGTGGCAGCAGTAAGTGCAGGAAATAATTACGAAATAGGAAATATGATAGCAGATGCGATGTTAAAAGTAGGTAGAAAAGGTGTAGTAACTCTTGAAGAAGGTAAAAGTTCCGAAAGTAATTTACACATAGTTGAAGGTATGCAATTTGATCGTGGCTATATTTCACCTTATTTTGTAACCGATACTGAAAAAATGTCCGTCGAATATGATAATTGCAAGGTATATTTTATATTTTACATTTTACATTTTACACCCCTTAACTTTTATGAAAAATCTTTATTACAGTTACTTTTAGTTGATAAAAAGATTACAAATGCACGAGATATAGTTGGAGTATTAGAAGAAGCTATTAGAGGTGGTTATCCAATTATTATAATAGCTGAAGATATTGAACAAGAAGCTATTGCTACTTTAGTAGTTAATAAACTTAGAGGTTCATTAAAAATTGCTGCGTTAAAAGCACCTGGTTTTGGTGAACGTAAAAGTCAATATTTAGATGATATTGCTATTCTCACCGGTGGTAAGTTTTTTATTACCTCACAGTCATTTTAGATGATATCTAATATTATATATATGTAATTTAGGAACTGTGATTAGAGAAGAAGTAGGGTTAAATTTGGAAACAGCTACAAGTGAAGTATTAGGACATGCTTCGAAAATTGTTATTACAAAAGAAAAAACAACTATAGTTGGTGATGGAAGTACTGAGGAAGAAGTGGATAAAAGAGTTGAACAAATTAGAAACCTTGCTGAGGTGTGTGTAATGTGTTATTTATTTTATTGCGTATTAGTCCCTGAGAGTTAACTTTGTAAAAATTATTGTTTAGGCGGCTGAGCAAGATTATGAAAAGGAGAAACTTAATGAAAGAATCGCGAAATTATCCGGTGGTGTAGCAGTTATTCAGGTGATTTAATTGGTCGAAAGTTTCATATATTATTTAGAATTATAGAAATAGTTTTTTAAAATATATTTTATTTAATATTTGTTTAGGTTGGAGCACAAACTGAAACGGAACTTAAGGAGAAACGATTGAGAGTAGAGGATTCACTAAATGCAACTATGGTATTTTTTTTATAACTTGTGACATATTTTATAGGGGTATTTTTGTCAATTATGGAACTTATTATTATAGGCAGCTGTAGAGGAAGGTATTGTAGTAGGGGGTGGATGTACTTTATTGCGTCTTTCGCAAAAAGTTGATGCGATTAAAGAGACTCTTGAAAATGATGAGCAAAAGGTTAAGAATATTTCTTTTTTTTAAATGTTTTTATAGTTTTTTAATTTTTTTTCTTGTATGTGATATAGGTTGGAGCTGATATAGTTAAGAGGTCATTGAGTTATCCCATGAAGTTAATTGCGAAAAATGCTGGAGTTAATGGAAGTGTTGTAATTGAAAAGGTATGTTTTTTTTGTTACCTTAAATTTTAAGGTAGTTAAAGATTAAATGGAGATGATTTTAGGTTTTGGCGGATGAAAATCCTAAGTATGGTTATAACGCTGCAACTGGGAAATATGAGGATTTAATGGCGGCTGGTATAATTGATCCTACAAAGGTGAATTTTTTTGAATTTAATTTGAATTTTAAGATGAATTAATTTATGTTATGAAATATTATTATTACAGGTTGTAAGATGTTGTTTAGAACATGCAGCTTCGGTTGCGAAGATCTTTTTGACATCAGATGCTGTTGTTGTGGAAATTAAGGAAGCTCAATCTGAAATGTCTGGAAATCCCATGATGGGCAATCCAGGTTTGTAATGCTTAGTTATAGTTAATTATTCTTTTTTTTTAAATGGTTTGATATTTGAGTGGTTAATTGGTTATTATTGATTCTAAACAGGTATGGGAGGTATGGGTGGATTCTAGAGGGGTTTAAGGCAGTGAAGTGAGTATATTTATCCGAGTCTACACAAGGTTAAGGAAATTACTTCTCACGTAGAGGACTATTTTACAGTAGGATTGAGGGATTATTCGGAAAGCATAATAAGAAATGTAGGATTAGTAGTGGGAAATGAATTTGACGAAAAACTGAGCGAGTTACTTTATTTATTACAATAATGTCGAATCAAATGTTATTTTTTTGCTCATTTATGATTCTATATATTTTTGGTGGGAGAATCTTGTTTTTATTTCTTTTTTCGAAAAGTAGCTAATATATTCAGAAGAATAAGTCAATATTTAATTATAAATAATCTACATACAAAAACTTTAACTAGTTAGGATAACAGAAGTAACTAAATAAAATGTCGCTACATTTTTTGTTTAGTTATTCAATAGGATATTATAGAGTTTGATTGCTTAAAAGGATATTATATGTGTGATTTTGAAAAATTGATATTGTTTTAAATGAATTGTGTGATTTTTTTATAGATTACATGTGGGTACGAACCTTTAAAGACAATAATTTTTGTATATCGATCTTTTGGATCAAGCACCTTAAGATATAATGTTAAAATTTCTCTTGATAATGAATTGTCATTTACAATATAGAATATTACATATACATGTCTAAGAAGAAAAATTGTTCCTAGCAATCATTGTGCACCGTCATATCGTTTGCTTTAGTAAGTGGAAATCCCTATGTTATCATGCACTTCCGTCAAATTCCTTTGATCTCAACTTTAATATCAAAAACAACCTTGAACTAAATAGCTAGTGCTCCATTTGTAGTCTTGACAACATAAGCACTAGAAACAAACAGAAACAAACTCTGTTTATGTTGAAAATCCAAGATGCATCATAATTTATTTTAAAATAGTTAGGAAAGAGAGGATTGCCATGAAGTGGTCTTATCTCACATATCCCTGAATTATCAGGGGTCATTTCTCCAATTCTTCAAACTTGGGGCAACATACGGCAAGATGGATCAAGTATAAATTTAGTCACGATATTACCCTTAAGGAGTAATCTATATGAGAGTCATCAAGGGATGCTATATGAGAGTCATCAAGGGATGTAATCGTATCTATTAAGCATGTAAAAACTAATATATAATGTATAAGATAACTTTTCTTAACAATTAGTTTAAGCTTTTAGGAGAAGTGGTTGTCAGAGCCAAGATCCAAAGAGAAGGTAGGTTTGAGTTTTGTCGGCGTCATCTATTATATACAATGTATAGGATAACCCTTTTTATTAAATTTATTCTTTTAAGTAGCAAGAGCATTCTTGTAAGCCTTCCACAAAAAAATTCGTATTTTTAGGGAAGGGGGAATTAAACGACCAAAGTAAATTAAATTCTAGAAATCTTAAGAAGTAATTTGGAAAAAACCTACATATTTAGCACTTAGGACAATAGTCTATTCTTGTGATACTTATCAAAAAGTGATGCATTTTATTAATAGTAATGATTCCATCTTAGAAATATCACATGAAGTCATATCACCTTTTAATGCAGGAGTACCTTTAAATATTTATATTAGTCCCATCCCATATTATCCACTTAAGGTTTTTAAAGAATGTATCGCGTCTTGAGATAAGTCTTCCCCACTCCTAAGATGTAAAGGATCCCATGAATATCTTGCAAAGTTAGAATCATACAAGTATGAGCCTTATAGACCACAAGCTTATAGGTAATTAAGACCGATCATAACTTTGCAAGCATTATAAGCCAGTAAGGCCAGTTTTGTAAAGGGAAAGTAAGGAAACGCTATTCACCTTCCTCTTTAGACTTGGTCATGGTTTCCCACTTGATTCAGTGAGTCATACTCTTACCAAAATACGGAAAGTAGACATGATATAGTTAAGAATTACTTGGAGAAATACCTTAATAAGAATCTCTTTATCACCTTAGACAAAAAGTTAGTGTTCCTATAATCAATTTTCTCAAGAATATAGGTAATTAAGACCGATCATAACTTTCCAAGCATTACAAGCCAGTAAGGCCAAAACAAAGTAAGGAAACCCTATTCCCCTTCCTCTTTAGACTTGGTCATGGTTTCCCACTTGACCCAGCGAGTCCCTACTCTTACCGAAATACGAAAAGTAGACATGATATAGTTAAGAATTACTTGGAGAAATACCTTAATAAGAATCACTTTACCACTTTCAGACAAAAATTTAGTGTTCATATAATCAATTTTCTCAAGAATAGGATCTATGAGCCATCAAAGAGTTTTTGTTTTAGAGGTTCCTCATTTAGAAGGGAGCCATATATATTTACCTAGATCATATAATATTTTCATCCTCTTAGTATTAACTATTTCATTTTGGATATTAGAAGGGGTGTTCATACTAAAGAGAATGTCACTTTTATTAAGGTTAACTTTTTGTCTTGACGTTTCACAATGACTATGAAGCATGTAAGAAATATTCAACATATAATCATGCTTAGTTTCTAGGAAGAATAACCAATCATCAACAAACATGGAATGAAATTTACTTGGACACTTTTCCTTGCAAGATTTATCCATTTACAAAGATCTCTCACAAACCCCTGTCTATTAGTAAGGAAAGAGCTTGGGTAAAAATATAATAAATAATGTTACAACATGCCCCCTGTCTAATCCCTTTAGAGGGAATAACAAAAATTCACAAGGGTCACAATTTATCAGAATAAAGTATGATACCTGTATAAATTCTAGAGGGAGAGGGTGGGGGGGGGGGGGGGTTAATGGGACTAAATTTAATCAATACCTAATTAACTATTAAGGTCTCCTAAGCTAAGAAAGATGAGGTTAAACTAACCTATGAAACAAACTCAAGGTATGAAATACTAAGAGGTGTTCTTAAGAGTTTGTTAAATGCGGAAGCTAAGTGTTACTATTAAAGGAATGAGCAAGATATGAATCCTAAGATCAATTCAACTATACTAAAGAGAAGAGTATGATTGATCTAAGGCTAAGGTCCTTAAATAAGTAAACTACTAAAGTATGGGGACCTATATGATATTAGGCTAGAATAGCTTAATTGGATTTCTAGGGCAATGTATTAATACATCAAGGGGATTAAGATCTAGCCTAACTAATACCTAAGTTAGTCTAGGTAAGTTAAAAAACTGAGGTCAAACAATTAAGCACCTAAGTGAAATAACGGTTCTCTAGAGCATTTTAACAAATACTAGGGGATTAACAAAATAAGTAAGGTTTGATCAAAAACCAAGTAAGAAAATATAAAAGAACCGTAAAGTAAAAGATGAGGGTTAGAATCTACGCAAGCGTTTATAGTGGCTCAGTTTCTCTATATTCACTACTTAGGGTTGTCACCATAGGATTTTCAAGCTTCTCTTCCACTAAGCTTTCTTATATCTTAAAGGTGAGATATAAACCTTAACATCGAGGATTTTCCGGGATAAACCACAATTTAAAATTCTAGAGACTTTTGCCAGTTAAGTCACATCCGGTTGAGACTTTTTACAGTTTGGTCACAACCCGATCACAAACCCCCATGTACACTTCTACACACAAGTAACCACTTCCGTAAAAGGAAGCCTTCTCCATTTTATCCTAAATGCTAGCTAACAAAGCTAAGTTCTAATCTAGAAGAAAAGTTAAATTTTTGATGGTTGAATATTACAATCAAAATGAATTTTATCCTTAATGAGCTAATGTGAAATAAAGATCGTGAACTCCTTTTCGAGTAGATATGGAGTGAAGGATCGATATGATGTCCTCTTGAGTTGATTGAAGATTGATAGCTTGAGATGGACTCTTCTTTGAGTAGATTTGAATTGGAAGCTTGTAGTATGATTGTACTCTTGGATAGATATGAAAGTAGAGCCTGGAGGAAGGATAAACAATTCACAAGGATTGGATTTACGATATGAAAAATGCAAGAACAACCTAATGAATTCCTCTTTGAAGTGTAGGATAGTGTATGATTGAATTTGAGATTCAATAGGGGTAATGAGTGATGCAAGAGAGCCTTCTATATATAAGGAGTAAAGTAGCAATGACTCTAATATATTGATCACCCATCTTGCAAGTACAGGATACCGTTTCCCTTTGAAAACATTATACCATTTCTCGCCAACTCCTGTAATCCATGCGTCGAAGGATATAAACTCAGAAAGTGAGAAATGACGTCGCATGATGTGAAAATGTCATACTATTTTTCTGGCAAAAACACCATACCATTTCTCATTCGAATTCGGTAAGGATGTTGCCAAAGGCCAGAATTCACTGTATTTCTCTGGGCGTTCTACACTGAAAACGGTATACCATTTCTTTTGAAAAAACCGTCATACCTTTTTTATGCTGAGGAAGAAGAAGCCCTAGGATATAATCAAAACTTTGGAAGGATAATCATCCTGCACAAGAGTTTTTATATATAAAATTTTAAAAGATGATAGAAAAACTCAATATCTAAAATCACAACATCGTATGGGATGAATTATGACAGGATAAAACAAGAGCTAATAACCTTAAGGATTTTAAGCGTGCATTGGAAAAGGTTTTAACTCTTATATATATATATATATATATATATGTGTGTGTGTGTGTGTGTGTGTGTGTGTGTGTGTATGTGTATGTTCGCGTGTGCTAGAGAATATAAAAACGATTTTAAGCACAACAAACATGAGGCATGTAGATAATCCAAGCGTAAAATCTATGATTTAACAAGAAAGTTTTTTGATGAATATGCAAAGGAAGTGTTTTAGTTGAATACAAAGATTAGTGCTAAAAGCACGTAATTTGTTACATGAAAACACTTATAGGAGGGACTATATGAAAACAATACCTATGTAACACAAGTCAAGATCCATTTTACCTAGAGAGAATTAAAGTACAGTATTAATAACCAATCTTCCAAGAATCTCATTCTACATTTATATAAGCCTTTATCATATTGACGTCAATGGACATTATATTTATGGTCCTTTTACACTTTATAAAGTTTCTAACTTCATGATAAAGGAGGATATTCTCATCAATTGATCTCCATGTAGTAAAAGTCATTTGGAATTTAGATATACTTTTATCCATCAAAGGTTGTAGTATAAGGACAAAGGTTTTGCAATAAATTTATATATAATTTTGCCCAACTAATCGAACCATAGTGACCCATCGAAATTGGTGATCCACTTTTGGAATAAGCATAATTTGGTATGGTTATTCAAAGAGAGAGTAACACCATATAACATAATATCACAAGAAACCCTTATAAGATTTTTCTAAACTAAATTTTAGTATTTCTTATAAATAAACCAGAATAGCCATCTAGGCCAGGGGCTTTAGAAATCCCAAGATTCCATAAAACTTCCTTAATTTCTTCTATGGCTACTAATGTACCAGAGTTTTATTAATATCAATATCTACCAAGGGAGATATACAACTAAGGGAAAGCTCATAGTTACCAGGGTCATGAAAGGTTAAAGAGTCATATAATAGGAAGTTATAGTAAGATTGATAGTATCGTGATGCTCAAACCATGACCCATTATTTAGCATTGATGTCTCCCTATTTGTGATATAATAATATAGGTTGGAGATATCATTTTAGATGTAGTTGGTTAATTAATTATAGATTTTTATTCATATTTTAGTATTTTTCTTATCTCTTTTCTTGTCTTGTCTTGCTTTGATGAATTATTATTTTTAGAGCATATTAGGTTTAATTTGTTTGTTTACTGTGAAACTTTAAAGATATATGAAAATTAATTAGATGTCAAATAAATTCTAAAGAGAAGAGGAAAGAATATATGGATGAAAATTGGAGATAAAGGAAGTAGAGATAAAATAGGAAAGGAAAAGTTGCCAAGTAAATCTGAAATTCTGCAGCCACGTCCACTAAAATGAATATAACTTAAAATAGGCTGGTAATTTGGATGAGCAATCAAAAAGAAAAGTGTATATCTTTTCTACGCGGTCGTTTAGATATAAAGTAGGCGAAAATTAGACCAATAACGAGTGAGATACGACCAGAATAAGACAATAGCAGTTTATCCCTTCTCCTATATTTTAGGAAACGAATTTGATTTAGAAAAGAGTCCAATTGCTTGACTTCTACTCCAAGATTTCGACCTAGGGACTTCTAAACCCTATAAATACACCCTCTTGTCATTATAAACACATCCTTGGTAAGCCTTTGGACCAAGAAGAAGCCTACATCAAGAGAAGAGAAGATCAGAAGGAGTTGGACAACAAATCATGTCTTCCTAATCCTTTAAATTTGTAACTGTTTTTTCTTTCTTTCTCTAGCATGAACTAATTTTATTTTAGCTTGAGATTAGTATATGGGTAAGCACCTTAGACTTGTTTTACATCTATTTTAATTCAGGATGTTCGCATTTAAATTGATATTAGTGTTTTATTCTCTGATTTATGTGTTTTGATTTATTGTCTGTAATTCTTGCTAGTGAACGAGTATAGGATTACCTTAATAGTAGTTAGATTGTCACCCGGAAGGAGTGTCTAATTATTCAAACACCAGATAAACGTCTAGTGTGCGGTAGTGATCCGGACTGGCTTGCCTAACTAGTTAGTCATTAGGGTTCGAGATTTAATCACCGATCATTATGCAGGGTCCCCTTACCCAAGTCCCTTGGTAATTGTTAGGTCGCCACCTAAGTCCACCCGAAAGGGGGTTAGGAGGAATATAGAATCCTGAATTTTGCATATCACACAATTCTCCCTTACATGATTAGAATAAATAAGGCTAATGGAGAATACTTGCTAGATCTCGAGGTAAACTCTCATACTTTCTGTTCTCTTTATTTATTTTCTGTCTTTACATTTATTTTAGTTAATTGTTTAGATTCTTAAAACCAAACAAAAATTCCATAGTCTTTTATTTCCAGCGTATTATTCTTCTAGCTTTCTTATTTGCACTTTATATTGCACAAGTTCTTCCTAACTTTCGTAGTCTCTGGGGAACGAATCTTACTTATCATTAAAAGTTACGTACGACCTGTGATACTTGCAGTGAGTAACACGTTTACGTTAGGGTGTAAGTTGCATCTTTATTTTTCATTATTTTATCACACCTCAACCGACACCAAGTTTTTGGCTCCGCTGCCGGATCTACATCGTTAGTCCTTGTGCATTTATTTAGTGCCTATATTTTAGTTAGTTCTATTTTACGCTTTTGTTTTTAGTTTTCTCATTTCAGGTTATTCAGATGGCAAGTCCGAGGAAAATCTGTCAGCAATAATGGGAAACAGTGAGTATACACAATATAATGAAAAACTCAGAGTACTATATGGAAGACTATCAGAAAGATGAGCACTCAGTGTTTTAGAATGTATAGAGTACTCTGTAATTTAAAAAAACTCAGAGTATTCTATCTAATTATATAACAATGAGTACTCCGTCAATATAAATGCATAGAGTACTCAATCCCTGGTAGATTTCATATAGTACTCCATTGTTTTTATAAAAGTTGGAGTACTATATATATTCTTTACGTACGAGTACTCCATCGATATTTAAAAAAGACCCGTCTTCTAATAATTTAAAAAAGGATGAGTAATCCCTAAATAACTTAAAACGATGAGTACTCTATATATTTAAAAAAGGATGAGTACTCTATGTATGTTAAAAACGCTGAGTATCGTACTATGCTGTATTATCATGCATGCAGCGGCTGTGATAAACCCTAGATATTTCAAATCTGAAAACACTAACGTTCTAACTGAAAAACAATGAAAGAAACACGCAAAATGAAATGAACAAATGCACTAACAAACATATCATGAACAAATCTACCATGAAACACATGGAAAAAGATTAAAAAAATTGAAATGAGTATAATATATGCACATAATCATGGATTAGATCGAAAAACTAAACATATAACAAGATATATATACTGGATATTGGGTTTAAACAATGATATTACATACACAAAATGAATGAAACACAAACAAATATATAAATTGATGAAAAAAAACAGTAAACCGAATTGAAACCAACCTTAAAACGCAGGTAACAACGTGAAAACCTCTCTAGAATGTAGCAGGATGAGACGTTATGAACACATGATACCAAACGAAGAAGGTTGAAATCGATAAGGAATGATTTGAAATAAATATGGAAAGCTTCAGAAGAAAGCTCACAAAATTGGATAGAGAGAGGACTAAAATAAGCTCACGAAAATTAATAGAAAGAGAAAATGCAAAAGAGTATTTATATAAGTCTAAAAAACATTTGAGGGTAGTAAGGTAATAGGGATTGTAGGTCTCATGTGTTAAATTCTTTTTGAGGTCTTTAGTAAGAGGAGAAGGAAAGAGGGGTTTGGATTTAGAAGGGGTGTGCGTGTTCAAGACCCTAAGTGGCATTTTCTCTTGTGTATTCTTAGGATGCACAAATATGGAACACACAAAACTCAAATTTGTGTATTCATGGAACACATAAAACTCAAATTTATGTATATCTGGAATACACAAAACTTGATTTTGTTTGTACCAATTCGGTGTATTCGTGGAACACATAAAACTCAGAATTGTGTATTTTTGGAACGCATAAATCTCAGATTTGTGTATTCATGGAACACATAAAACTCAAATTTGTGTATTCATGGAACACATAAAACTCGAATTTATGTATTCCTAGAATACATAAAACTTGATTTTGTTTGTTCCAATGTTGTGTAATTCTGAAACACACAAAATCTCAGATTTGTGTATTCTTGGAACACACAAATCTCAGATTTTTGTATTCATGGAACACATAAAACCCAAATTTGTGTATTCATGAAACACATAAAACTCAAATTTGTGTATTCATGGAACATATAAAACTCAAATTTGTGTATTCGTGGAACACATAAAACTCGAATTTATGTATTCCTGGAAACACAAAACTTTATTTTGTTTGTTCCAATTTTGTGTCTTCCTAATCACACAAATATCAGAATTGTGTATTCTTGGAACGCACAAATTTTATATTTGTGTATTCATAAAACACATTAAACTCAAATTCGTGTAATCATGGAACACATAAAACTCGAATTTATGTATTCTTGGAATATACAAAACTTGATTTCGGTTGTTCCAGTTTCGTGTATTACTGCAACATACAAATCTCAGAAGTGTGTATTCATGGAACACAAAAAAATCGAAAAAAAAAAATTCGAAAAAAATATTCGAAATTTTCTATTTGAATTTTTTTAAATTTATTAAATTAAACAAAATAAATATTATTATAAATGGTGAACATATAAGAATTAAAATGGTCTATATAATTAAAGTAATTAATTAATAAATTTATAGATATTTTTTAATTTTCAATTTCTTACATTTAAGTGGAAATTAAGTTAAAATTGTAACTAATCAACAATTTTACACTTTGCATATAATTAATTGTGCATTCTTCCTATTCTAAAAACAGTTCAAAGGGTCTAAAAACAAAATTTGCTTTGATTAAATCAATTGAGTTTTTTATAATATCCTCCACAGCGGTTAAGCTGGATCTTGTTTATTCTAGAAGGAGGAGGTGTAAGGACGTGTCCTTAGACAATTACTTTGAATTTAATCCCTCACCTGCTTTTTTATTCTATTGTATTTCCATTTGAAATTTCTTTTTTCCTTTTTTTATTTTGTGTAAAACTGTGAATCATGGGACTCGGTTGAGCAGTCCGCGTTAACTCGCTTTTCTTCCATGCTAATTATGTAAACGAACTGAGTCGAGTCAAATACTAGATGTGCAAGTTTGTTTGATAAGATTAATGAATCGAGTTGAGCCAAACTCAAATTTTAAAGCTTATTAACATATCGAACGAGTTTTTTTTAGTCGATCTCGAGTTATTAACGAATATTTTTTTTTATAGGTTTAACACTATATTATTTTATGATTAAAACATTATTTTACAGATTCTAAAATTTTAAAGAGCTAACGAACAAGCTCGAATGAACAAACGTGTTTTTAAACAAACGAATTCGAACAAATTTTTTTGTTCGTTTGTATAAACGAACGAGTTCGAACGAGCTTTTTCCCGGGATTAGTTCGAGCTAAGCGGCTTAGTTCGTTTCCAGCCCTATTCCACACGATGGATGATAAATTGGTTATAAAAGATGAAGAAAAACCATACCGTTAACAAATGATAGAAAACTGACAGCAAAGCAAATCTTTAGGGGAGTAAAAGGATCAATGGGTGGGTGGTTGATATTTCTAAAAGAGAATGATAGGAAGCTTAAACGATTGGGGAGACAACACCATATGTTTTCTAGTACTTAACCAGATCTTACGGATCTTCCAAATCTTCCAAATCGTCAACCTTTTTTTAGTCTTATATTTTTAAACCCTAAATCACTTCACCAACTCTCACAGACCACTCTTATAAATCAGCAGCTCACCTCTTCATTAACAACCTACCTACATTTTCCCTTCCCTTACAAAGTAAGTTTTTTTTATATGAATATATATTGCATGCATACATATTTTGGATAACTATGATTATTGCATGCATATTTTACCTCAATATGAACTTATTCTCTATTTCATGTTAATTATGCATTTCTCGTTGAATAAGTATCTTTATGTACTAATATGATGTGATAGATTTAAAAGATTGATCTTGTTTGTTGGAGCTGTGTTTTTTTGGTTATTTCGTTTCTTGTTGTGGGATAGGACCCGTATTTATGAAATTAAGAACCTCCCTATTGTGATTATCAGCTTATAAAGTTAATGACAAGTATTTGTTGTCATAACCAAATTAAAAAAGAAGTTATAGAATTCCCATACATGACCATCAATATCAAAGATAATTTACAAAATACCCATACTTCATGACCATCAATATCAATGTTTACAGAATACCCATACTCAGTTCATGATCCTGACTCGATTATATATATATACTGATCTTCCAAAGTCTCAACCTTCTTTTTATCTTATTCTTAAATTCCTAAATAACTTCACCAACCTCCATCTACCACTCTTATAAATCAGCAGCTCACCTCCTCAGTTACAACCTACCATCATTTTTATATCCATCTTACTCCAGCTAAAAAGTGAGTTTTTCTTATGATATATATTTTTTAGATTCCTATGATTTTTGCGTTTTTTTTAGCATATTTTACCTTGATATGAACTTAGCTCTATTTCATGTTTTGAGTTTCTCGTTCTAAAAGTAATTTTTTTATTGCTAATTATATGATGTGATAAATTAAAAAGATTGATCTCGTAGGCAGAAATATTCTTAAATAATATGTGGGTTTGAAACGTTTCTTATAAAATCGACAAACTTAATTATGTGCCATTGTCGATATGAATAGTCAATGAGTTGTATGTTCTAATGAATATTGGATTATTTTAACGTTCTATGAATTTTTCTGTATGTATGTGTCTTTTTTATTCTTCCTTTGGATGTTTATCAAATGGTATTTGTCATCATTAGAAAGACGTTTGAGTATTATTGTTTTCCATTTGTGAGTCAGTGAGTGTTATTTGCACACCGTGTTCAACTTATGCAGCAAAGGTATACCTTTGTGATAACTGATAATATAATAGTTGTTTGTTCCTCGTATATGTGAAACCCAAATAAATATTTTACAAGTTACCTCCTTAAATAAATATTTATTTTTTACAATAAACTTAGATAATTTTATTTTAGTGTGGATTACTTTCTATTTTATTTTATTTTATTTTACAGAACGATCTAAAACAAATTTGTTTGACTTTGTTATTGAATTTAATCATATTTTCAATTATATATTGTAATTTGACGTGTTTAAGAAAAAAATTAAAACTTTTTCTAAATATTTTTATAAATTTTTAGATGTTTTCTAAATATTACTTATAATAAAACTTAAAAAAGATGGAAAATAAAAAACAAAATTAACAAAAAGAATATCATTTAACGATCAAAAAACAAAATATGTGATGAGTAATGCTATATATCACCTCTTTTTGCTTCACCTTTACATCACCTCTTATGTGTCACCTGATGTGGAATTAAATAAAAAAGAGAGAAAAATCATAATTAGAAGAGAGAAACAGTTTGATTGGTGTTTAAAACTACCACATAAGAGATGATACAAAAGTGAAACATAAAGGGGTGATATATATCATTACTCAGTCATTAATATTTCCCGGGTGCTCCCTGGCCCTGGACGTTCTTCCGAGCCTAAATATTCGTCCTCAACCCCAACTAGAAATTAACCTTGTTTTTTAACTTTTCTTCCTGGATTGGTGTTAATTTATTTTAAAAAAATTGTTAGTCAACTTAATTTTCTTTTTTCTTTTATCGGTTAATTGCACATGGGTTCCAGTTATGCAATTAATATAGCCAAATATGTTGTTGTACACCTAGGGGTGGAAATCGGAAGGAACGGATCGGAAAAAGGGTCTTTCGGAAAAATTCCTATTTTTTTCGGAATAGATTTTTTCTGTTCCAATTCCTATCCAATTTTTCGGAACTGGAAAAAATAATTCCGAATTCGGAATTTCGGAATTTGCCGGAAATTCGGAAATTTCGGCACGGAAATTTCGGAAATTTTTGTTCGGAAATTTCGGAATTTTGGGTTCGGAATTGCGGAACTTTTGTTTCAGAAATTGCAAGACTAAGGGTTGAAAATCGGAGCAATAGTTTATCACTTACACGAAAATAGTTAAAAACAAAACTTATAAAACTTTTCATGTGTAACAGTAATTAAAAAGTTTAACTTATAAAGTTCATGAACAGTTACAGAAATAACATAAGTAAAAAAAGTTAAAAGAACAGTAATAAAAGTAACAAAAGTAACAAAAAGTAAAAAAAATAATGACTGTGAATTATTTTTCAAATTACTTTTCAAATTACATAAAAAACAAATATTGGGGTTTGTGGGAAGGTAATGTAAAATGTGAAAAAATTGGTTAGCCTTATCCTTTAGGTTTTATTAGGTTTATTGTTTTTCTTTATTTTCCTAATATAAAAAAAATGTATCATTGTATTTCAATTTTCAACGTTTAAATTTTCTTCTCTTGTTTTGTTATGAAAAATTTCAACATTTATGATTGTATATTTTTTTCTTTATATTAATATTTATTATAAATTTAATATATGAAAGGTAAAATCAGAAATACAATTCGAAAATGAAAATTGGAAATAAAAATCGGAAATATATTTCAGAAATAAAATCGGATCGGAAAACCCGGAAATTTCGGAAATTTATATGTAGTTCCAATTCCGATCCTATTTTTTCGGAAAAATCGGAAATCGGAAATTCGGAATTTCGGAACCGTAAAAGGTTGTTCCGAAATCGGAATTTTCGGATCGGAAAAGTCGGAAATCGGAAATTTCGGATCCGATTTCCACCCCTATGTACACCCCTGGGTAAATATCCCCTATGGAGGTATATATGGCATTTTTTGTAATACAAAGGAACATTTTGCAATTTTGCATAACACTTCCAAGGTGTTTCATTTTCATTTCCATCAACAATAGTTTTATAGAGGGATTTTTGATGCCATGGTCCTTATCCTTTTGGTTTAGTTTGCAGAAATATGACTTCAACTTTCTCTACTGTTTCGTCTATTGGTTGCATTATTTCAAAGACTAGAAATCCATCTGCAGAGGGTTTATCGTCTTTTTCTTCAATATCTTCGGCTTCATTGGGAGGTTGGAAAGACAAGGTAGTTTTACAAAGAAGATGTACGCCAAAAATTCAGGCGGCAGCCAAGGAAATAAAGTTCGATGGTGGTGCGGCTGCTAAGAACTTCGGGACTGGTTCTAAAATACTCTCTGATGCCGTCAAAAACACTCTTGGTACAGACGGAAGAAATGTTACTATAGAAAGCAAGTTTGGGTCTGGAAAACTTGAAGATTATGGTGCAAATGGTGGAAATGATCAGGTATGGATCCTTTAGAAGGCAGATATAATTGTTTACATTACATATAGAGTTGTCAAATCGTAAATCAAATTATTAGTTTTCCATATTGGATAGTAAATTATAGAATTTTTCATCACAACTTTTATATTAGAGTAATTACCACAGAAATTCATACTACTAATTATGTAACGTTATTTTATTTAGATATGAATTATCAATCAATAGAGTTAGATTGAGAGATAAATTAATTTGCTAACTCACATCCAATTAAACCATGCCATGTCAGTGATATTTTAGTGTTATGAATGTTTGCGGGTATATATATAGGACAATTTTTCCCTCCAATATTGGATGATCCTCACCAATAATATTAATACACATACCCTATGGTTTAAACTTACAAAAGTAACTAACTTAATTTTAAATATTAATTTAAAACCTTAGAAATAGTTGTTTTGCCTCTTCAAATGACCTATCAGCATGATTCAAATTTATTATGATTGTAATATATTGGGAAGATAAAAATATATCAAATGCTACTCTACGTAAAAGTAATAGTTCCAATTCACCAAATCATTAAATTATAAAAATATATCAAATGCTACTCTACATAAAAGTAATAGTTCCAATTCACCAAATCATTAAATTATACAATTCGGTGTGATTGTTCTCGATCTCTAATCTACATGTCAATTTGAATCATTTTTTGAATATTAATAACTAGGTTACATAGCATCTATTTTATAAATAAATATAATTTTGATTTGTTTATTACATTTAAATTTAATCTCTTATTGTTCAACATAGATTGGACAATTAGGTAGCGATGAGAGTTATGGTGCCGAGATGTCGACACAATCCGCTTCAAAGACTACTGATTTGGATGGGAATGAAATTACTGAAGGTGTTAAGGTTCGTAAAAACTAGTTTTACCTGTCTTTAAATTTGGAAAAGATAATCAAAGTATTAAACCTTAGTTCTAAAATTCAGGTGGTGGCAGCTGGAGCAGATCCTATTCAGATCACACGTGGCATTGAGAAGACTGCAAAGGCACTTGCTGCTGAGCTTAAGTTAATATCAGAAGAGGCAAGTCATACTTTTTTTTCCAAAATATATACTAGTTTATAAACATTTTATCATTAATATACATAAATGTTTATAGGTCCAAGATAGTGTGGAAAAAAAAGATGTCGTAAGAATGCAATTCGACAGTGGTTATATTTCCCCTTATTTTGTGACGAACCGTAACAAAATGATTGTCGAATATGACAATTGCAAGGTACAAACAATTGTTTATTTTGGTTTATGCTTCTATAGTTTATTTTGATGGACAACTACTCATTGTTATGTTGCAGCTACTTTTAGTTGACAAAAAGATTTCGAAAGCAGAAGATTTAGCTGGTGTATTGGAAGAAGCCACCAAAGGTGATTACCCAATTGTGATAATCGCAGAAGATATCGAGGGAGAAGCTCTTGCTAGTCTTGTTACTTCTAAAATCAGAAGTGCACTAAAAGTTGCTGCAGTTAAAGCACCTGGGTCTGGAAAGCTCAAGAGCCAGTATCTTGATGACATTGCTATTCTCACTGGCGGTCAGTCTTTTATCTAACAGACTAATTACAATTTTGCGACTTGCTTATATTATATTGGAGCTCATATTTATATATTATATTTAGGAACTGTAATTAGAGAGGAGGTTGTAACAGCTACAAGTAGTGTCTTAGGGAATGCAGCCAAAATTGTAATTTCAGAAGAGAAAACAACTATTGTTAGTGATGGAAGCACAAATGAAGAAGTGGATAAACGAGTTGACCAACTCAAAAACCTTGTTGAGGTGCACTCTTTTCTTTATCATGCTCCCAAGTACTTGAGAGGTGATAGATAAATCCCTAACATTGTATAATATTATGCAGGTAGCTGAGCTGGACTCTGAAAAGAAACAACTTAATGAAAGAATTGCGAAACTAAACCAGGTGATTGCTAAAAACTGTATATAGGCTACTTTCAAAGAGATGGAATTTATTTAAGTCATATATAATATATATGTGTTGCTTATTGTAGGTACCTGTTGAGGAAGGCATTGAAGTAGGTGGTGGTAGCAGTAGCACGTTATTGCGCCTTTCACAGAAAGTTGATTCCATCAAAGAGACTCTTGAAAATGATGAGCAAAAGGTTCAACTTCTGTTTTATGTTTTGCGACAATTAAAAGTTGTGTAAATATTTCTGCAACTTTGCATTTATTTATTTATTTTTGTATATAGGTTGGAGCTGATATAGTTAAGAGGTCATTGAGCTACACCATGGATTTAATTGCCAAAAATGCTGGGACTGAAAAGGTATATGTTGTTTGAAATGGCTTTACCTCAAATTGTAAGATACTTAGAATCCTTTAACATACTTTTCAGGTGTTGCCGGATGAAAATCCCATTTATGGTTACAATGTTGCAACTGGAAAATACGAGGACCCTTCTACATCCTTTGATATAGCGATGCGCTCGATCTTGCATTTTCTGATACTTAACGAACAGTCGATGTATTAGAAGAAAATCAATTCTCACCTATACAAACGACAGATTTTACCATAAGAAATGGACGAAAAGCTGAGTTACTCTTTTCACAATAATGCCTCATCAAAAATATTTTTTGCTTATTTATATATAAGCATGAGATATTTTTGGTTGTAATAATCTTGTTTTCTAGCTCGTAATAATTGCAACTGAAATTTTCTTTTATATGTGTTTTGTTTTCTGTTACAATAATCTATAATTTATTGATAGACTTAGTTTTCAAAAATAAATAACAATTTATTGGAATCAAAATAATCATATTATATTAAAAAAAATATTACAAGATACTCCCTTCGTTCATAAATATTTGTCATACTTTTTTTTTCACACGGATTAAGAAAAATAATTAATTCCTTCTATTTTTACTAAGCTACCCTCAACCAACTAAAGTAAGTGAATTTAATGATGATAAACTTGTAAATGTTAAATAAGGACAAAATTGGTAGAAAAGGTAAAAAAGTTCTTTGGTATCTTAAATAGACAATCTTTTGTGGACATATATATTTAAAATTTGTGACAAACATTGATGAACGAAGGAAGTATAACTAAATTGGTGACTCCACAAATGTCTCCTTCTTATGCATTATTTGAGTATTATTAGAATGGTATAAGAATGGTAATAGTCATAAAATAAAGGGGCAATGACAAACAAAAATTCCATAATTTTTTACTTATAAAATAAATCCCAATTTCAATTAATTCATTAAAATTCAACTAAAAAAAGAAAAAAATACCAAAAAATTACCATCCTTTCTGTTATAGACGTGTACAGAAACGGATGCACGTTGTGGCATTTGGAGCCTGGGCTCCTGCAAATTTTCCAAAAACCTTATTTTCACTCTTATAGGAAAATGAAAAAAAATTGTTAAGCTTCGACCTTCCCAAATTTTCCGAAACTTTTTTCTTAGCCTTTCAAATATTAAATTCTGGTTCCGTCACTGGCGGTGTATATTTGAAACTTAAAACAAAATACACATCAAATTTAGAATCACAAAATCCCCCCTCCCCCTCTCTCTCTCTTTCTCTCTCTCTCTCCTATATTTTTCTCTCCATACTCATGGTGGACCATACTCTACTATGCCCGCCACTCTCCTGATGCAAAATTCCACCAGCTCTCATCTTCCTACCAGATCACCACTAGGAAGCTTTGCCACCAATCCAGCACAAGACAACCGCCACCTTCGCCGCTCCTCTGCACAAGAAACCCGCAGTCGTGGCTCACTCTCCACCATAATATCACCTTTGTTCTCTTCCCTCCCCTCCGGTCTTACTTTCCCGCCGCCGCTCTCCTACACACGAAAACCGACGCCATTGTGACCACCATATCGCCGCCGCCGTGACCATTTTCCACCATCTCTCCCGCACAAGCAAACCGCACATCCAGATTTGACCATTCTCCACCACGCTCTTCAAGTCTGGCCAGCCGCCGAAGCTCCTCCACAAATCGCCGCCCCATCGTGGGCCATTCTCCACTATTTTTAACGTTCACTTGTTATTTTCCGTTCATAGAAGTTATGTTTCATTATTTTTTTAAAATTACTTTCGCTTTTTAGTTCCACCGAGAGTAGTAGATTATTTATCATGTTTCATTGTTTTTCTAAAGAAAAAACATTTTATTTATGTGTTGTACCAAAAGTGTGTATGGTACAACCACTGGGGTATAGCCCTTTGGGTACATGCTATTCAGATTTGTTTATTAAAGATATGTTTTTGGCTTAGGTACATCCCTTTGGGTACATGCACTTGTTTTTTTTTGTCAGTTTTTTGTTCCTGTGAGTGTGGGTGGTCTGCTGGAGATGATTTTCTAAATGGGTCTGTTTTTTGTTAGTTTTTTGTTCCTGTGCGAGGGTGGGTGGTCTGATGGATATGGTTTTCTAAATGGGCTAGGGTACAACCCTTAGGGTACAACTATTGGACCTCAACACAACTGCTGGAGGATGTTTGTTTTTTAGAACTTTGACATAGAAAAAAACCGATACGCGGACCCTCCTAGACTTTGACATAAACAAAATTCAAGGAGGACGTATAATGCAATTATATAGAAATTCACTTTGTACTATTTAAAAAACGTCATAGGTACGTACCCCCGTAGAAAAGAGGTACGTACCCAACAAAAATGTAGGTACGTACCCAACAAAAATGTAGGTACGTACCTATCGGGTAAATTAAAATACTAAAAAAACAAAAATTAAATAATAAAGTAAAAAAATATATAATAAAAAAATTAAAAGGGTATAATAGTAAAAAAACCCAACCAGATAATTAGATTAGCCTTTTGTTAGGATTTTTTATACTTGGGCTTTAAAAAGTATGTTGGAGGGTTTTTAAGCTATAATTTGTAGTTTCATCTAAAACAAAATTGGGTAATTAGGATTAATATGTGAATAGAAAAAAAAAATTAATAATATATACCATCCAAATTCATACCATCATTATATTATCCCTATCCAAATTCTCTTTCTCTACAGGGAGTCCATTAAACCCTAAATTCGTACTTCACTGGCCTCTTCCTTCTCCCCTTTCCCTACCGCGGTGGAGGGGGCCCTCTCCATCTCCCTCCACGGTAACAACCCCTTTTACTATTTCCTTAAACTTTTTTCAACCCTTCAATGGCTCATATAGATCTCTGGTAGTTAACCTTATTGCTTCCAAAATCTTGTATAAATCTTCAGTCCGATATCTTAAATTGGGCTTGTATCTTGGTAGGCATTTGTCCCATATTTTCCGCTTTGTTCTTACTTGTTGGATAACAACAATAGAGAAGTTTGGTTTATGGACGATTCAACAACAACTCCAGTTCTGACTGTGCTTTTTATTGCCGAAGTTTGTGGCCAGGATTCCGTCAGCTCACAAAAGAAACAGAAAGCCCTATCCCTTCTTGATTGCACAACCCTCACATGTATTACTAGATTCCTAGTTCCCCATTTTAGCGTTGTAAATAGGTAAGAGTTTGTGCCAATTTGGTTTACTAGGCACTTTTTGCGATAGTCTCTTTTAGATTTGGTAAATCTGGCCTGTCCTTATTGTATTATTTTTGTGTCGATTTGTCCTATTGGAGTTATAGTGAGTTTGGTGTACCTTATGTGTTGAGGAGTGTTTGTGTAAATAGATAATTTTCGGTAGTGTAGGGCCTGTGATGGATTTTAGTTATTTCTTTTTTAGTATATCCTTTTTTTCCAACTAGTATTAAGTCTAAGATGCCCCTTGCCTTGTTAGAGTCTATATTTAGTATCACACTTGATTTAATGAGTGTTGAGATTTCCGTTTAGGTTACATCAAGTCTTCTATCCCTGTAAAACTATGTATTGTTTTACCTATCATAATTGACACTGTATTGACAATGGATGGTTTTCATGTTTGTTGAGATCCGTCTTGCATGACTACCCGTTCAGTTACAGATTATGTATTGTTTGTCTCTGTGTCTTTCCCATAATCGGCCTTTAACCCAGCCTTCGCTTTGGCTTCAGTGACTCTATCTTCGTGCGGTGCTGCTACCTTGACCTTGATGCTTGAGGAGGCCTGCAACAGTATAGAAGGGGATTTCATGAATTGCTTTGGGTTTACTGGTTGGATGTCTATCACTTATTGTTACTTTTTTGTGTTCTCCTTTATGGCTATCGTAATTTGTTTTTGTGTTTATTGTGAAGTTAGTATATCAATCTGTGTGTAGCTTTTTTAGTTATTTATACAAGATCATTTTGACTAAAAAAAATACCACCCATGACGTGACGTAATTTGAGTAGAAATAAATCGTTAATATATTTATTTTCTTGATTTGATTAATGATTTAATTTCACTCAAATCACGCCACATCATGGATGGTATAAATCAGTACTCTAATAAAAACTGAAAATCTGAACTAAGTAAATATATTTTATTGAGACAATATTACTCCCTCTGTCCCAAAATTAACGTCCACTTACTAAAAGAAGTGTCCCAAAATTGTTGTCTACTTAGAATATCAAGACACTTTTTTCCAACTTCTTCTACTATTACCCTTATTGAAAAAAATAAAATTTATGCTTCAAATGTATATTTAAAATATTAAAAAACCAACTGATTTTTCACTAGCTAAACTACTAACAAATGTAAAAGTAAAATGAGAGTTAACAAAAAAAAAATGCTCCCTAGCCATTCATCACCCAATAAGCTTATTCCAATTTTTTTCTTTTAACCTTTTTCAACCAATTTTTCCAACTTTTTTCTTTTTTCTTTTGAAGATTTGGTGTTAGTTCCATCATCTGGGATCCAACACCTAATCTTTTTCCTTTTCTTCCTAGATTTCAAAACCCACTCACTCATCCCATCCACCTCACACTCCACCACCGACACATACTCCCGTCCCCCTTACCCTCTCCCATCGTGTTATACTATCAACGATGACAAAAATGTTGATTTCTAGAAAGTTCAATCAAATCGGCAACACAAATCCGAGAAGCAAGACCAAGTACAGTACCATAACGAAAATGATTTTCTCGCCAAATGGTACAGATCTGGAAGATGGTGGGTCAGAAGCTAATGAAACAAATGTTACAACAGCTACATAGCAAGTTGTTGAAGTACGAACTCCGCTTACTACACTTATTCAAACTCATGTTGAAGCAGTCAAAAGTAAGCGAGTCATGTCGTCAACCCTGTTCAAAAAAGGAGTAGACAAGGTACTGAAGCTCGAATTTCATAAACCGGCTAAACAAGATGGCAGAAAAGTAATTAAACCACCTCGAGATGTGTTTGAAGAAGGTGGTGATCTATTGGAAAACTGTCTCATCGTACAATTCTTAGACATCCCTCCTTCTTTCTATGCTATAGTGAATTTCGTAAAGTATCAATGGAAGAATCTGGGAAAGACAGAGGTGAAATCAAGTGGGAAAGGAGTGTACATGTTCAAATTCGGAAATCAACAGTTCTACAATAAAGCTATGGAGCAATTATGTGTTAGCCTCACCTTGTTTTTATTCCCGTTTTAATATTAGACAAATCATCATTTAAACTAAAATTCATTTGGTATCACTTTTAAAGGTTTTCCAAAACCCCTCATTAGATTAGTTGTCTTTAAATCCTTTATCTTAAGCTTGAGATTCAAAAGAGCAGCGTCGCGGTACACCGGATGAAAGCTGCGGTACACCGCAGTACCACGGACCAAAGGCGCGGTGCACAGGCTAGTCCGACCAGTAAGCTAAGAAAACGTGCGGTACACCGGACAAAGGCGCGGTACACCGGACTGAAGCACGGACCAGGGACACGGTGCATAGTATAGCCCGTAAGTCAGCAATGAATTTAAGACGAGGAGATTTGCGGTGCACCGGACAACACCCGCGGTACACCGCGAGATAGGGTTTCTGCGTTATTACTAGAGGACAAAGCTTATATCCGTTGGAGTAA
This sequence comes from Nemophila menziesii, assembly GCA_029959085.1. Classification (NCBI taxonomy): domain Eukaryota; kingdom Viridiplantae; phylum Streptophyta; class Magnoliopsida; order Boraginales; family Hydrophyllaceae; genus Nemophila; species Nemophila menziesii. The sequence goes on from JARWIR010000008.1 coordinate 23,457,286, forward strand.
AAATAGATCCGTTAGATAGAAGCCTTTTGACCGTTGAAAGATATTTTCAGCTATATATTGAAGCTCATTCAAGACACAACTCAAGCCTTCCATCTACCAATCTTAAGAGCAATTAATATTATCATTCAAGAAGGTTTCAAAGGAGCATTCAAGTCATATTCATTCTCAAGCTACTTAGTTTATATCCACTCATTTAGGAGTTTAGTTACAAAGCTTTTATAAGCACCCCTAAACACTTTTCCTTTCCTCTTAGTTCTTGTAATAGATTAAGAGAGTAGTGTGAGCATAAGTTTATGCTTGGTTCCTTGTGTTGGTGATAACACAAGTGTATTTCCTTCAAGGTTTTGAAGTGGTTGTAAAGGGTTTGTAATCTCACCCGGTTTAAGAGTTACGAAGATTAGTTGAGAATCTTGCAAATCCTAAGGAGGCTTCCTTAGGTAGTGGATGTAGGGAAACCGAACCACTATACATCGTTGTGTATCGTTTTCTATCCCTTCACTATTTACATTTCCGCACTCTATATGCTTGATAAAATGCTTACATGAATAGTTTGATAATATTGTCTTTTAGGATTATCTAGTTCTTAACTATTTAGTTTGCTAAAACAATAGGATTCAAATTAGCTTTTAATTTTATTTACTTGAAATAAAATTAGCCGATTAATTTCCATTGTCCTATTCAACCCCCCTTCTAGGACGCATATAGTATATCAATTGGTATCAGAGCCTAGCTCTATTGTACTTAATCGTTTCTAGAGTTAATACGATATGGATTCTAATCAACCGGAAGGTTCATGTTCTACTAGACCTCCGCTTTTTGTAGGAAAAGACTACTTTGGATGGAAAAAGAAAATGGAGATTCATGTCAAAGGAATTGATTACTTTTTGTGGCTTGCTATCAAGAAGGGTCCTTACATTCCTTATGTTAATGGTAGTAAAACGGAGGTGAAAGATGAAGATGATTACAATGATCAAGACATAGCTAAACTCACCAAAAACAACAAAGCTATGAACATACTTATAAATGGGTTAAGTGTCACGGAATATGCTAGAGTTAGTGAATGCAATTCGGCTCATGAAATGTGGCAACTCTTGGAGCTATCATATCAAGGAACGGAAGATATCAAAGAAACTAAGATTGGTCTTTTTATCACCAAGTATGAGCTATTTCGTATGGAGCCCGATGAAGCCTTAAATGCTATGCATCAAAGATTTTCTAACATTGTCAACACCTTGAAGACTCTTGGTCAAGAGTACACCAACAAAGAACAATGCCGAAAAATCTTATTTGCTCTTCCAAGGAAAAACAAATCAAATATCAACTCTATAAGAGACACTAAAGATCTTTCAAAAATGACGATTCATGAACTCATTTGCAACCTCATGACGGAAGAGCTTGTGCTTGAAGAAGAAAAGATAAGAGATGATGAGGAGAAGAAGATTAAGAAATCCATTGCCTTCCATGCCTTGAGTACCAAGTTGAAAGAACGAAATGAAAGGAAGGAAAGTGAAGAAGAAGAGAACTCACATGAAGAAGAAACTAGTGAAGATGAAGGAGTAGCTATGGTGGCAAGAGATATGAAAAAATTCATGAGATACAAACGATTTGCCAAGAAAGGAAGTTCTTCCTCACCCTATAAGAAGAATGTTAGAGCTATCAAACAAGATGAACCCACTTGCTATCATTGCAAGAAAGTTGGTCACATCAAAACTTATTGCCCTCTTCTTCAAAAGGAGAAACCTAAGAGAGCAATGCATGCTAATATCACTTGGGATACTCAAAATTCGGATGAAGAAGAAAGTGATAATGAAAATGTTAATCTTGTTTCTTTTATGGGAGAACTTGAAAATGATGAAGATGCTTCGTCGGAGGATGATACCGGTTCAACTCACTTTGCCTTTATGGACTCCTAAATCTAAACTTTCTTTATCTAATGATGATGCTAGTGAACAAGATATTCATGAGGCATTTGATTCTCTCTACAATGATTTTTTAAACTCTATTGAAACAAACAAAGTTTTAACAAAAGATTTAGAATTTGAGAAAAATAGAACTAAAGAGGTTTTGAAAGCTTTGGAAGATTGTCAAAATCTTTGTGATGAATGTATAGATGAAAATGAGAAACTTCATCTTATTGAGAAAAATCTTTTGGAAGAAAAATCTTTGTTGGAGAAAAAGATTGTTGATCAAAATGCTATTATTTTAAAATTTACAAGTGGGCAAGAAAACTTGGATTTGATTTTAGGTTCTCAAAAAATGGCTTTTGAAAAAAGTGGTGTTGGATATGATCCATTCACTAAACAAAAACCCTTGAAAAATGTTTTTGTAAAATCAAAAATTTCAAATGCAATTCCATCTTCTTCAAAATCTTCTATCACTTGCACCTATTGTGAAAAACTTGGTCATGATGCATCTCATTGTTATTATCGTAAATTATTGGATTTGGGATCTCTTGTGCCACTTTGGAAAAGGCCTATATGGGCTATAAAAAGAAAATCCACTAACTCTCATGGACCCAAACCAAATTGGGTACCTAAAGCCTAAATTATTTTTGTGTGTAGGGATTGAGCATCAAGAAGCAAAATATATGACTCCTTGATAGTGGATGCTCAAGACATATGACCGGGAACCCATCATTATTTACACGTTTATATAAAACAAAAGGTGATAGAGTTACTTTTGCCGACAATACTAAAAAACGCGTTTTGGGTAAAGGTAACATCGGTAATATGAATTCTTTACTTATCTCTAATGTTTTACTTGTTGAGGGTCTATCTTTTAACTTGCTTAGTATAAGTCAACTTTGTGATGTTGGTTATAGTGTTAAATTTGAAGCATCTAGATGCATTGTTTTCATAAATGATGAGTTAGATACTATGTTTATTGCAAAAAGATCGGATAATGTTTTTGTAGTTGATCTTGAGAGTATTATGTGTCAACGTATTAAATGCTTATCCGTGGTAAATGATAGTTGGCTTTGGCATAGACGTTTAGGACATGCTAGTATGGATTTGATTTCAAAATTGTCTAGAAAAAATCTTGTCGTTGGTTTGCCTATTTATAAGTTTGATAAAGATAAATTATGTGATGCATGTCAACTTGGTAAACAACATCGTTCATCTTTTAAATCCATAAACAAGGTCATCACCGTTAGACCACTTCAATTATTGCATATGGATCTTTTTGGTCCCGTTGATGTCACTAGTCTAGGAGGATCTAGATATGTCTTTGTTGTTGTTGATGATTACACTAGATATACATGGGTGATGTTCCTTGCTTTAATAAGTCATGCCTTCAATGAATTTGCAAAACTTTGTAGAAAGGTGCAAAATGAGAAAGGCTACTCTATTACATGCATTCGTAGTGATAATGGTAGTGAATATGTGAACTCTCCTTTTGTGCATTTTTGTGATGAATTTGGGATTGAGCATAATTTTTCGGCTCCTAGAACTCCCCAACAAAATGGGGTAGTGGAAAGGAAAAACCGAACTCTACAAGAAATGGCTAGAACAATGCTAAAAGAACATAGCTTGCCTACATACTTTTGGGGTGAAGCCGTTCATACGGCTTGTTATGTGTTAAATAGAGTTCTAATTAGACCCCTTATTAAGAAAACCCCTTATGAGCTTTGGAATGGTAGACCACCAACTATTGCTTATTTTCGTGTTTTTGGGTGCAAATGTTTTATCTTAAACACTAGGGACTATTTGGGAAAATTTGATGCTAAATCGGATGAAGGTATTTTTCTTGGTTATTCTACTAAGGGAAAAGCCTATCGCATTTTCAATAAACGTACTCGTACCATTGAAGAATCTATGCATGTTGACTTTGATGAGACTAACCCTTTTTGTATCAAGAAAGTAGTAGATGTTGATTTACATGAAGATACTCCACAAGATCAACCCTTAGAATCTCCTACTCAAGAATTAAACTCTCATGATGAATCTCTTAAGGAAAATGGTCAACTCTCAAATGAAGCAAGTACGGATTTACCAAAATGTTGGAAAAATATCAAAGATCACCCAAGTGAATTAATTCTAGGTGATCCGAAAGAAGGTGTTACCACTCGTTCTCGTATTATTGCTCTATGTGCTCATCAAGCATTCTTATCTCAAATTGAGCCCAAGAATATTAAAGAAGCCTTGCTAGATGATCATTAGATAAACGCTATGCATGAGGAATTAAATCAATTTGAGCGTAGTAAAGTTTGGACATTAATTGAGAAACCAATTGGCCCTACTATTATTGGCACTAAGTGGGTATTTCGCAACAAGCTAGATGACACCGGTATTATCACTAGAAATAAAGCAAGTTTAGTTGCTCAAGGATACAATCAAGAAGAAGGTATTGATTTCGATGAAACTTTTGCTCCGGTAGCTAGACTTGAATCTATTCGTATGCTACTTGCTTTTGCTTGTTATATGATTTTTAAACTTTACCAAATGGATGTCAAAAGTGCCTTTTTAAATGGTTTTATAGATGAGGAAGTCTTTGTTAAACAACCACCGGGTTTTGAGGATCCAAAATTTCCAAATCATGTTTTTAAACTTTCAAAGGCTTTATATGGTTTAAAACAAGCACCTCGTGCTTGGTATGAACGTTTAAGCAAATTTTTGTTAGATGATGGTTTTAAAAGAGGAAATATTGACTCCACTTTATTTATAAAAAGGTCTTCAAAAGATATCCTTCTTGTTCAAATTTATGTGGATGATATAATATTTGGTGCTACTAATGAAAATCTTTGTGAGAATTTTTCTAAAAGCATGCATAGGGAATTTGAGATGAGCATGATGGGAGAATTGAATTACTTTCTTGGACTTCAAATCAAGCAAATGAAGGATGACATCTTTGTCAATCAAGCCAAATACACTAAAGAATTGATCAAAAAATTTGGACTTGAAGATGCAAAGGAAATTGGAACTCCAATGAGCACATCCACAAAACTAGACAAGGATGAAGATGGTAAGGATGTTGATGAGAAAGCATATCGAGGTATGATTGTTAGCTTACTTTATTTAACCGCTTCTAGACCCGATATTATGTTCCCCGTGTGTCTTTGTGCTAGATTCCAATCCTCTCCTAAAGAATCCCATCTTAGTGCCGTTAAGCGTATTTTTAGGTATTTGAAAAGAACCCTAAGTCTAGGACTTTGGTACCCAAGATTTACCTCTTTTGAACTAATAGGTTATTCGGATGCCGATTATGCCGGTTGTAGACTTGATAGGAAGAGTACTAGTGGAAGTTGCCAATTCTTAGGTCAATCCCTTGTTTCTTGGTCTAGTAGAAAACAAAATAGTGTTGCTTTATCCACGGCCGAAGCCGCATATGTTGCGGCCGGAAATTGTGTGACTCAAATTCTTTGGATGAAACAAACCTTACTAGATTTTGGCCTAGAGTATGATTGTGTTCCCATTCGTTGTGATAACACTAGTGCTATCAACCTTACCAAAAATCATATCCAACACTCTAGAACGAAACACATAGAAATCCGTCATCACTTTATCCGTGATCACACTCAAAAAGGGGATATTGTACTTGAATTTGTCACTTCGGAAAATCAACTAGCCGATATCTTTACTAAACCTCTACCCCAAGATCTCTTTGAGAAAATTCGTTGTGAGATTGGCATGCAAATTCTCTAACCATCCTTTCATGCCTTTATTGTTTAGTGCTTTTTGTGTATATTATCTTGTTGCTAATATTTTCTTGATGTTATAGGGTCCTTCAAGCTTCTAATTGTTATCCATTTATTTCTTTAGCCTTTGTTTTTACTCAAAATGTATTTTGACCCCTTAAAATTTTCAAAAATCGTATCATTGGTTCTTTTTGTTGTTGACAAAGGGGGAGAAATTTTAGTTAAACTTTTTCAAATGCATTTTGTAAGGGGGAGTTTTTCTAAAAACTTTAGGGATTAGGTTGAGGGGGAGTTTTTGATTAAAACTTTATCTATGGCATCTTCAAAAGTTTATGATTAGTCAAACATCAAAAAGGGGGAGATTGTTAGCCTCACCTTGTTTTTATTCCCGTTTTAATATTCGACAAATCATCATTTAAACTAAAATTCATTTGGTATCACTTTTAAAGGTTTTCCAAAACCCCTCATTAGATTAGTTGTCTTTAAATCCTTTATCTTAAGCTTGAGATTCAAAAGAGCAGCGTCGCGGTACACCGGATGAAAGCTGCGGTACACCGCAATACCACGGACCAAAGGCGCGGTGCACAGGCTAGTCCGACCAGTAAGCGAAGAAAACGTGCGGTACACCGGACAAAGGCGCGGTACACCGGACTGAAGCACGGACCAGGGACACGGTTCATAGTATAGCCCGTAAGTCAGCAATGAATTTAAGACGAGGAGATTTGCGGTGCACCGGACAACACCCGCGGTACACCGCGAGATAGGGTTTCTGCGTTATTACTAGAGGACAAAGCTTATATCCGTTGGAGTAAAAATAGATCCGTTAGATAGAAGCCTTTTGACCGTTGGAAGATATTTTCAGCTATATATTGAAGCTCATTCAAGACACAACTCAAGCCTTCCATCTACCAATCTTAAGAGCAATTAATATTATCATTCAAGAAGGTTTCAAAGGAGCATTCAAGTCATATTCATTCTCAAGCTACTTAGTTTATATCCACTCATTTAGGAGTTTAGTTACAAAGCTTTTATAAGCACCCCTAAACACTTTTCCTTTCCTCTTAGTTCTTGTAATAGATTAAGAGAGTAGTGTGAGCATAGGTTTAAGCTTGGTTCCTTGTGTTGGTGATAACACAAGTGTATTTCCTTCAAGGTTTTGAAGTGGTTGTAAAGGGTTTGTAATCTCACCCGGTTTAAGAGTTACGAAGATTAGTTGAGAATCTTGCAAATCCTAAGGAGGCTTCCTTAGGTAGTGGATGTAGGGAAACCGAACCACTATACATCGTTGTGTATCGTTTTCTATCCCTTCACTCTTTACATTTCCGCACTCTATATGCTTGATAAAATGCTTACATGAATAGTTTGATAATATTGTCTTTTAGGATTATCTAGTTCTTAACTATTTAGTTTGCTAAAACAATAGGATTCAAATTAGCTTTTAATTTTATTTACTTGAAATAAAATTAGTCGATTAATTTCCATTGTCCTATTCAACCCCCCTTCTAGGACGCATATAGTATATCATTATGGAACATCAATGGTAAGTCACTCTTATTACGACCATGGAGTGCTGATATGCAGTTTGAAAAAATTGATGTTACTAAAATTTCAATTTGGGCAAGTAATTAATGTTTCTATGAACTTATGGACTCAGAGAGGTTTGAGCTATGTAGCTAGTGGTATAGGAGTCCCATTACTCGAGAGTGTATGGATATAGACACTAAAGAAGAATTACTTGATAATGTATACATTGATGTTGGATCAGAGAAATTACATGAAGTTAGAGTAGAATATGTTTGGAAGCCTATCATATGTACTAAATGCAACAAGTTTGGTCATATTGAAAATAAATGTAACAATATACCAAAAGTATTGGTACTAAAGATATAAATAAATAATTGTATTTATAATATTTATATATTATAGTTATAATATATATATTTGAATTTATAAATCAAAAAATAATGGTACTTCAGAAAATGGTCAGCTATCGTACCTTGAGTTTGATGATACAATATGAGCACAAGAATAATTTTTATGTTATGTGATGGCGATGGTAAAACGGGTGGAATGGACTGACCTCACTTGACATAATGATACCAGATGAGCCACGACGTAGATACTCAGATTCTTCTCACCCACTGAGCGAGTCAGGCCAAGACGAGACGGTCCAAAGGACGAATAATCAGTTTTATGCTAAAATAATTGTTTATATTATATTTTTAAAAGAAAATGATAAATAAGTATTAAAAAAATATTTATATATACATATATATTAGTGTTGGTGATGATTATATATATATATTCACTCTATTTTATATATATATATATATATATTCACTCTATTTTATATATTCTTTAATGACATATTATTAAGAACCGTCGAAAAGTAGTTTTTTGTTGACGGTTTTTTTAAAATCGTCAAGAAATTGGTTTATATATTGACGACTCAAATAAGCGTTATAAAAAGATGGAGGTCAAATTTTTTTAAATGACAATTAGAATAATTATCATTAAAAAACCGTCGTTGTATGAGTTTTTGTTGTAATAGCGGTAAAATAAACTCTTCTTAGGAATTAATATTATGTGGATTTAAAAGTTAAAAAAAAAAGAATTTGAGAAAATTACCCAAAGGGTCTTGAAGACGCATTCTTAAGACTCAACCACACCTTCCTAATTTTCTTTTCTTACTAAAGGTCACACTCAAATTTTAACACTATAGGCCAAATATCAATTACTTTTTTACCCTCTTTTGTTTTTTACTATCTTTTCTTTTTTGCCCTTATATATACTAATATATATCAAATATTATTTTTTAACCTAGACACTCTCTCCTCTCTCATAATTTTTACGTAGCTTATTCTTCAAGCTTTTGTATTATTTCTTCTCTCTCGTCCTTTTCTTTCATTTTTTTTCTTTTGCAGGTTTTACGTTTCATCTCTTTCCTTTTCTTTTGCAGGAATGGAAAGTGGATTTAAAAGATGTTCGTGAAGCTCCATGGCCGGCGCTGACCATGAATGTCGGCAAGCTCCACGGCCTCTTTTAGGATACCCGATCGTCGTGCCTCTGCCGGAGAATAAGACAACTCCGTCCGACGAGATCCAGCTCCATGGTTGCAATATCACAGCTTGAGAAGCCATGAAAACTACAGATCAGAGAAGACCGTCATTCGAGCTAGCCTGCACAAGAAAACCGGCATTTGCTCACCTGCACAAGGAGGCCGCTGCTCAGATCCACAGTTTCGCCGTTCGGTGGAGAAGCTGTGAGATCTGCTGCGAACGAGCTCCGTGAGGTTTCTTCCGTTCGAAGATGTACTGCTGCACGATGAATCTCGATCCCGGAGAAGGTTTGAGCTAATGTTCCGCCTTCGTAATCTCATCGGAGATAGAGCTCCAGCCCGTAGTCATGGCTGTTGTAGCCACCATAAAAACCGCCGCAAAAGGAAATAGTTGTACAATGTATCTCGATCTGCTGTAGCTCACACACCAACTTTTAGTTAATCAAGTATTGCTGCAAAATGTAATTTTTAAATTTTAAAAATAAATAAGATTTTATTACTTTTATTGCTATTTAACAGTTTTCTATTGGGTACTCAATAGTTTTGTCCTAATACTCATTAAAAATTCCTAAAACTCAATGGATTTTTTTTTATACTCAGTAAACTTATTAAGCATACTCAGTAAACTTATTGAGAATACTTAGTAAAATTATTGAACATACTTAATAAAGGTTATGAGCATATGAGCATACTATGTATAGTTACTCAATAAAAAATTCGAATACTCAGTAATTTTTTCCTATACTCGGTACTTTTTCCGACGACTCAGTAACTTTTTCCATACTCGGTACTTTTTCCAGTGGTGGTTGGCGTTGATCGATGATTGTAGTCGGAGCTGGAAATTATTAATAATTAATGAAGGAGAAGGGATAAAAAATGATAAAGGAGAAAAGAGATTAACGTTAATAAAGAAAAGAGAATAGTCTATTTTTTTTGTCTTTTATACACTATACATATATTCATGACATTGATCATTTTAAAGCCTCTTAACAAAAAAAAAATAATATGTCACTTTTTAAATATTAAAATAGTTTTCAAGACATTATAGAAAATTCACCCAAAGAATTTTTCTTTCATGGTTGATAGTCTTGGATTCTTACTATTAATTAGGTGTTATAAAAATAGAAATTAAAAATCCGGTCGAAAAAATAATGTTTAGGGCTGTAAACAATATTAAAAAGAAAGTGGATTAGAGAGTTTGGGGATGGAAAGATAATATTAAAGAGTTTCGGGGCCATCAGCACAACTTTATCAGTTCTCAGTTCTCACCTTCATCTCCAAATTATCAACAATTCAGGAGAAATTCCCGGCATCATCTATATCCAACAAAACCTCAACCATTTATATCACCACCGACCACCGTGATACACCACCAACACCACCAATGGAATCCATCATCCACCACTCATCTTTATTTCTCTGAACAATACCACCACCGCGAGACCATTATTTACCACCACACGTCATCTCCCTCTCATATCAACATCGTCTTCATAATTCACCCAACACCACACCATGTATCACCATCACCTTCAATCATATCACATCCTCACCATCTCATCTCCTCCACCACCCAACCCGACACAAAAATACAACCGCCTTCACCGTCCAAAGAACTCATCATAATCTTCATCTTCTCAGCGCCACCACCACTCCATCACACCACAACATATTCATCTATCCTTCTACATGCAATTCCTTCGCACAGTCCCGACCATTTAACACCGTGATCTGTAGGTATGGCCACTAGCGTCAAAGCAAGTTCCCGAATTCTCACCACCCACCATGACCATAAAGCATATCCAAGTTCCAAGTTACATAAATTTCTCGAGACACCAATACAACACGAAGTCCGGGTTGATATGGACGCTTTTTTGGATCCCAGTTGTTACATCCCACCTGAGAACACAGCCCGATTACGTGCTATCCACGAAAGCCAAATCTATCCATGGTTATTTGGACCTCCAGAGAACGAGGGATATTACGAAACCGCCCTAGCAGAATTTTACCAAACACTCCACATTTCCGACGATACCATAGTTTGGGGAGGGGACCTTGTAAACTGGGACACCCTCCGAACCGCGGATCTTACATTCAACATCGGAAAACGGAGCTTTAATTTCAAACCACACACGCTTTCGAGAATCTATACAAAACATACTCCTGCTTGGAACTGTTTTTACAACGCGGGTTTTGCAGACATGACTAAGAATTCCGAATGGTTGAAAACGTTGTTTCCAAAGCATAAGTTTCACCTTCCTAACGAGTTTAGGAAGTCAGAATTGCGGATGGATATGTGTTTAGTTGAGGCTATAATTGAACGGAATCTTCTCCCTCTTCTATCAAAGCATAAGACTGAGCGTACAGAGATCCCTCGTCAAGTACTGAATTGGTTTTATCAGAATTTGCAAGTTGATGTGGGAGTAGTGATCGTAGCACAAATGCTAAAGGCAAGAGAACTCGTAATACATCCAAGACCCTTTTCAACACCAATGCTTTTCTTTCCAAGACTAGTTCAATGTCTAATAAAAGAGTTGAATAAAAGACCATTAAAAAACCACGTATTGATAGATGAGCCACCACCTATATTTGGACCAGCCGTGTTTAAGAAGAGTTACATTGCATTAGGAGGCACAGTGATTGACCATGAACAGCTTGCACATGATAAGTGTATGACAGTCAAGGGAGCCTTATTAGAACCACAACACATGGAAGATGAGGCGAGAGCCGAGTCTTCAAATGGGGCCCACCAGGATCTGTTAGCAGCTATTGACGTTCGAATGCTCGAGGAGCGTCATTACTATGAAAGAAGATTGCTAGCCGAGCGGGAGCACTATGCTAGTCTCCTAAAGCAGTACGAGGAGCGAGCCCTTGCTCGAGATGAGGCACAAAGAGTTGACACGGAGCAGAGAGACGAGGCAATGCGTCAGTACATAATGCAGATTTGGGGTAACCAGCTCCCACCACTGTAGCTGCCTAGCTGGCATCATTATCATCATCTTTACGTCCACCTCATGCAAGGGGTGCACGAGGTTACTTATCCCATATGTAGCAAGCTTTTTTATCATTAGAAGACAATTAACTTTTTTGTTTTACTATTTTTTTCAGACAATTATTTTTCTTATTTTATATATGAGTAATGATATATACCACCCAAATTCATACCACCCAAATACCACCCATTAACGTGGCTTGAATTGGTTGGTTACTAGATAGCAACCTCTTTTGTATCTCGTAAACACTTTCATTTTTGGTTATTAATATAATTAACTATGTTTTCTTTTGAGCTTTATTTATTCTTATATTTTCCAGGATACAGAATCATGGTAAGAAGATCTGACGCATGCCGATAATCACGAGCATTAGGGCCTGCCCAAACCTGACCCCTTCCTAAAAAACACATATCCGACCACCTGTTAGGGTTCAGCCCAATCCGCGGGTTCCTAACCCGATCCGTAATATGAGCTGTAATTTTTTTTTTTTTTTACTTTCCGTCCTTAACAAACTTGGCGCAAGCCCAACCCATTAACCCAACTCCTTATATCGTATAATACGATTGTTATCGAGAAACTCTAGCTCTCTTCCCATTCCATCTTTAGTCCTTACGATTGTTATCTCTTCTCTTTCTCTTTCTCTGGGTAAATAGAAACCTAGCCTCTCCTTTCTTCCCTTTCTGTCCAATCTTTAATATTTTCTCTGGTAAAGAATGGTTGTTTATTCTCTGTAATAACACCCTTCATCTAACTATATAGTTCAGATTTATTACCATTGGCTTAGCACCGACCTGAGCTGATGTGCTTACCATGGTTACGTAATCTTAAACTTTGGTTAATGGGTTCAAAAATGACTGGCTATTTGGCTAATTTTCATAAACTAAAAACCTCCTTTTTCAGGTATGATATGTTTGTGAAAAGCCTACTTTTTATATTTTTATAATTATATTAAGTATTGTATTAATAATTCTATTTGATTAGGGGTGTTTTATAATTTTTAATTTTTTTGACAAGTGATTTTTCAAAGAGTAATGATATATATCACCCAAATCTATACCACCCAAATATCACCCATGACGTGTCATCCTACATGGCAAGTACACATCATTATTCTAGTTTTTAATTCTTCTTTCATTTTATTTACTTTACTTATATTGTTTCAATCTAAATCGATTTACCAAAATTATCATTTAAGGATTCAATACAGCTATCGACCGATTTCTAACTACTCACAAGCAAAAACAATTTTTTTTCAGATAGCATCAAATCCACCGGTGGCCGATCACCAAAAAAGAAATAACTCCGTCCCCAAAAAAGTAAGAAATACAATTTTTCAGAACTATCAGATTTTTATTGTATATTTTTTTTTTTGTAAAACAATTTTTCTAAGTGTAATTGTTTAAGATGATATGTCATATACCATGATGTTGTTTGGGTTTTAATTAGATGTCTAGCATGGGTTAGTGATATTCATATTAAGCAAATCATGTTTAGATTTTCAGAAGATGTACGAATAATTGAGTTTTAAGTAGATATTTTATGTGGTGTGCTAAAGTAACTTCTCAATCTCGTATCTTTGCACATTTTGACAGACTATTTCCTTATCTGCAAAAGTAACTTTTTAATCCCTTTATTTTTTTTATTTTGTGATAACGTTAACATCCTTTATCTAGCCATGAGGGAATAAAATGTTGTATTCACAAGATACGTCAATAAAGTCAAAGATGAAAAGGACCAAATATGTAAATATTTTTGATCTTGAAACTACACCATTTTCCAAATGGTGCAGGCACGGGTGACAAAGGGAAAATACCCCTTTCCCGGCTGGTGACGTATTAATCCTATTGAAAATGACACCATTTGCAGTTGTATGAATTTGATTCAATAAATTCCTTGACCAATTAAGAAATTACCGAATCCAGAGGTATATATTACTACTCCTTTCTTTTGTTTGTTTCTGATTATGCTCTATTCTTAAAGTTAATAATTATAATCGATTTATAATAATATTCATACTTGTGTAATATTAGGCATGCTCCTGCAATAAAGAAGATATTAGTCATGCTCCTGCAATAATATTCTTAACAAAGGCTAGATGTTTTTTTGGGATATCTGGTTCAAAGGGAGTTGGGAAGACAGTTATCGCTAGAGCCATATTGATGAACTCACTGGTGGGTTTGAAAGAGGTTGTTTTCTGCAGGACGTGTTGTGAGATATGCTTTTAGGCTTCCTCTAGCTCTAGTAATATTGGGTTCTTATTTACATGTACAAGGAATGTATTGTATTGGAAAATTCATTATTTTACTTGGTTTTATTATATTACAATATTTTTTCATTTTCAGCCTGCATTGCTTCAGAGGGATAAACTGAACAGTTTGGTGTTGGAATTAGATAACATTCTTGAATCTCTAAGATTGATATTCAGTGTTTTATAATTCTAGTTATAGAATAGTTATTTAATTTAAAGTTTATTATCATGCGTCCAAGTTCCAATTCATTTTGTCAATCATAGTATCTTACTCCATCTTTGAACCAAGAAAAGATTAAAAGCATTGCTATGTCCTTGTCTCTGATTTACTCGTTTCTTGTAAGTGTTACACATTTTTAAAGAAATCATAAACTTAAAAGAACCTATATCGCAAATAACTGGTTTTTTAATACATGGACTTATAGTGCAATATTTCATAAGGTTTTATAAGGAAATGTAATATAAGGACCTAAAGTGCAATTTTGCATAACATGTAACTAACTAACCAAAAACTTTTGATCACATTATATTTCGTTTTGTTCTGATGTGAAACAAACTAAGAAAAGAACAAAGAATTAGAGTAATCATTCTTCGTTTTATACAAAATTAATCAAATACTAGAATAACTACATTTCCTCCTTCGGCCTTCTCCGGCTTTCTCGACCCGATCATTTATTAGTTTTGTTCTTTTTCTTACCATGGCAGATCCAATTACCCGGCCAACAACTACTAGTCCCACACCCGAACTTCTTTTTTATTTCTTTTCACATACTTTTTTTTTCCTGCCCTCTTTAAGATTGTTCTTCACTCACATAACCTGAAAATCTAGTATACTATAATCATAATTTTTCGTCATAATTTTCCATCTGAAAATGTTCAAAATCACACCTTCATCAATCAACATTCTTTCTCTGTTAAATGGATTTTTTCCCCAAGTCCTGCACATTGCTAAAATTTAACATTTGAAATAACCGAGAAAAATGTATGAAGTAATACAAGGCTAGTAGACCCTTATTCTCACTGAAAAATTGTTTTAGTTATGTTACACCCTCAATGCATCCCCTCCCATATACATTATTTTCAGCACAGAATTTCTCATCTCATACAGTAAAGGTTTTTTTTTTAATTGTAATAAAAGGCTTCCCGCAGTTAAGGAATTTATTGTATTTTTTTTTTGTCAAGGAAATTATCGAATCAAATTTCTACAACTGAAAATAATGTCATTTTCAATAGGATTAATACATCTAAGATTTTAAACTTTTTGAAGGTAAAATACCAAATACCACTATGGTATGATAAAAAGTCAAAAACTCCTATGGTTTTAAGGGAGAAAATACCCCTTTCCAGCTCTTGAGGTATTTGGTATTTTACATCTCAATTTATTGAGAACACCGCATGTGCAAGAAGACAAAAAAGTCATCTTATTAAAACCCAATTATTCGTAGATCTTCTAAAAATCTGAACATGATTTGTTTAATATGAATATCACTAACCCATGCTAATCATCTAATTAAACCCAAACAACATAGTATATGACATATCATCTTAACAATTACACTTAGAAAAATTGTTTGAAAAAATATAATAAACAATAAAAATCTGATAGTTCTGAAAAATTGTTTTTCTTACTTTTTTGGGGACGGGGTGATTTCTTCTTGATGATCGGTCGCCGGTGGATTTGATGTATCTAAATTTTTTTTTTGTTTTTGCTTGTGAGTAGTTAGGAATCGGTCGATAACTGTATTGAATCCTTAAAAGACAATTTTGGTAAATCGATTTAGATTAATATAATAAAAGTAAAGTAAATAAAATGAAGGAGAATTAAAAACTAGAATAATGATGTGTATTTGCCATGTAGGATACCATGTCATGGGTGACATTTAGATGGTATATATTTGAATGGTATATATCATTAATAGAGTGTTTAATGGTAATTTTTTATTAATTATGTGTTAATAAAGATTTGATTTTCGATTGATAATCATATGTGATTATTGATCTACTTAGTGAATCAGAAGCGCCCAAATGATTAGGATTTTATCAAAATGTCGAGGAACAACCATTGTTGTGAAGTCTAAAGAGAGGTATCACATATTTTCATATTTTAGTTACTTTTAAGAAAGATACATATACTTTTATTGAACAACTCTTCATAATTCGATTCTTGTATTGCTTTTAGTAATCGATGATACAAATTATCTTAAAGAAAAGATACTAAATAGTGGCTGCTAATTCGATTAAAAAAATAATATGGTTGCTAATTCGATTAAAAAAAGAATTTGGCTGCTAATTTGCTTAAAAAGAAAAGAATATTGAATAGTAAAGTCAGAATACTTCTATCATTATCTTATTTCTATGCAAAAAGAATACATATATATTAGGTAATATGTATGAATGTATTAAGCTCCTTATTTACTTCGATTTTTTTTAAAGAATAAAATGATTTTTTGATTTGATTATATGTTCAATTGCCAATATATATTTGATTTGCGAAAATAAGTGTTAGCATATTGTCTCCTTCCATAGGTTGTTTTAAGATATCATTCTTATTATGCCTTAATATTATATCTTAAGAAATTAATTCTCAAACAAATACTTTTATTCATATCTTTGTGTACGTTGAGAATTAGCCTTCATGATCAACTGCAAAGTTTCTTAGAATGATGTTTCCAACAACTCCCGTGAAGAAAGTTTCTTCATCCGAGCATCGTAGTAAAAGTTATACTTATTAGAGCGCGGACAGAGATTTAGTGCGGTACACCGCATGGACCCTGCGGTGCACTGCAGGTTAAGGTTTTCTGCAGCAAATTGACTACATTTATTATATCCGTTGGAGTTTTATTTATATCCGTTAGACACATTCTTTATGACCATTGGGAGCATTTTTTACCTATAAAATGGAGTTCATTCAAGGCACAACTTACACCATTCATCTACCAACATCAAGGGGCTAAATTATTATCATTCAAGAAGGTGTCAAGAGCTATTAATAGTTAAAATCATTCTTAGTGTGCTATAAAGTCATATCCACTCTTTAGGAATTCATCACTATTGTAAAACTTTCAAACACTTGTTTCTTCCTCTTAGTCTAGTCTTTGTAATAGATAGATTAAGAGAGTGTATGAGTATAGGGATTATACTTGGTGTCCTTGTGTTGTGATTACACAAGAGTTTGCTTCGGGTTTTCGAAGTGGTTGTAAAATAGTTTTGTGTTCTCGCCCCGGTTAAGAGAGACACGGAGCTTATTAAAGAAGATTGGAAATTCTAAGGTGTCTACCTTAGGTAGTGGAGTAGGGAAACCGAACCACTATACATGCTTGCGTATTCTCTTTCCCTAAACTATTTTATACCACACTCTATATGATTGATTATATGATTGTATGAATATCGTAGTGCTTATTATATATTGTTCATTAGTCAAACTTATGGTCATCTAGTTTAGTAAGCGAGTAGGATTTAAATTATCTTTTAATTTTATTTACTTGAAATAAAATTAGCCGATTAATTTTCGTGGTCCTATTCAACCCCCCTTCTAGGACGTATATTGAATATCAATAAGGCTAATGAGTTTTCCGTTCTTTGTGATGTTGAGGTTTCCTTGATAGTCATCTCAACCCTAGTTATCGTATGTGGAAAACAGGTTCGTTTATCTTCTCATTTTAAACTGATTTTATTTTATTTTTACTTGCTGTAATACATGGAAATAATGAGTACTAGTATTGATTACTAATTAGGGGTTTTCAGAATTGCTAAACCCAGTTTTAATCAATGTTGAATGTTGATTGTTCACATGTTTTAATTACTTTCTTTCTTTTCCATTTGTTAACAGGTTATGTGAGAGTAAAGTGTGACTGAAAATTAGTCCACTTAACACTCTGATTTGTATCCAATAGCTAAATCAAAGGTATAAAATCATTGTGTTATTACTTACAAGTTCAATTCAAATTCCCTATCCCATATACTATATGATTGCATCTCCTTACTTTCGATTATTACTTATTTTGAATATGAGAAAGTATTTGTTGAGTTGGTAACATATAATGAATAAGCTTTTGGTTACTGATTACTTGTTTGTTTAAAATAGTCCACTGTCCCTATTTTAATTCCAATGACGAAAATAAAATCTGAGGCTTTAATACTAAATGAGTTCTCCTCCTTTTTAGTGTGTAATTGCAGGACATGCCCTTGAAGTATCTTTAGGTCAACATGCAAATGCAACCACTCTTACTACATTTATGAAATCATTTTATACAAGTGAGGTTGCATTATATGTAGTTTTGTGTAATCTGGACTTGTATTTGGACAATTGGACTTGTATTTTAATTCATATACCGTAATATCATAATTTTATTTCTAGGAAGTTTCTTCATTTATATTAGTCTTCAGACTTGAAACTTCTAAATTAGGAGCATATTTGAAACATAGTGTTTTGTCCTGTAATGTAATTTCTACAACTTACTATTTTTGGAAAGTTACTATTTTGGTAACTTATATTTTTAGTAAGTTACTACATATGGAAATTTTGACTTTATGTTGACCAGAACCAAAACCAACCCAACCCGTACTAACCCAACCCACACAGTTTACAAATAAATAAATAGGGTTAGGGTTTTAATAACTCAAACCCGAGATACTCGGTTTGGGTTTAGGGTTTGGCACTTCGAGTCGGTTAACCGACCCGTGTGCAGCCCTAACGAGCATCCCCCCGAATTAAATTTAAGGTGATTAACACATAGAGATTTGGAGACTAATTTTTCTTCTTATAGAAATTAATGGTAATCTTACTTCTTTAAAAAGAATTAGAAAATGACCAAATACTAAAATATCCTTATTAACACTTAAAAACAAAAGAGTGATGTCACTGTGCATCTCTCTCCACTACCCACCTACCTCATACCATCCACCTCCGACCTTCGGTTACCGGCCACCGGAAAAAATGTAGAGTTTCAAAAAAAATTGATGAGTATCAAAAAAATGATGAGTACTCCATAAAAATTGATGAGTGTTCTATAAAAAATGATGAGTTTTCTATTAAAAAAAATCGAGTATTCTATAAAAAACCGAGTATTCTTAAAAAAGCCGAGTATTATTTAAAAAAAGCTGAGTATCACTTTTACAATGAGTATTCCATAGAAATAATGAGTATTGTTAAAAAATACGAATTCCTATTACATTAGGAAAAAAACTATCTAATTACAAAAAAAACTAAATAAATAGATCTGGCTTGACCAAATCTTACTAAAAAAAGGTCGTGAAGATTGCCTCGCGAGCTGCCGATGGTGTTCTTCTCCAGATCTGCTGGTAGTCCACGGCGGCTTGGCTTCAGTGGAGATGACTTTGAGACCACTGCTCGATCTCAAACCATGGAGGGGGCTTGGCTTTGCCTGGAAGATGGAGGGGACTACTGGAGTGCTCGCCCGAGCTTCGCTAATTTGGTGCAGTGCTTACATGGATTCGCCGAACAAGCTTGTCTTCGTCTTCAGGAGAGCTCGAACAAAGACGGCGACCTCAAACGGAGCCGTTGCGATGGTGGTGCAGCTTAGAACAGAGCTAAATAGGCTGGAGCTCACTGTTCACGCCATGGCTCGACTCGTGGAGAAGATGTTCTGATCTCGACTGAGCACACTGGAGAAGAGCGGTTTGGCTTCAAACAGCGGTCGAGCTTCGAGCTAAGCTTCGTCTTCAGAAGGAAAGCTTCATCTTCGTGACCTGGGAGATCTGGATCGAGCTCGAAACGGAGCTTCGTCGCCTGAGTTTGCCTAAGTTTGCCTGAGTTTGCCTGAGTTCGAGCCATGGCTGTTTTCCGTGGAGTTTCGTTGCTGCTTCGGAGGTTAGATGAACGAGAATAGTGTGAGGCAGTGAAGGGGGCGTCAATGTGCATCTCGGCGGAAGTGGGAGGAGAAAAGAGGTCTTGTTTTTATGAGAGAGAAAGGCGAGCGACTTTAGGGTTAAGGTGAGTAGAGAGAAATAATAAATAAATCCTGATAGATAATTAGTGTATATAGGAAAAATATAACAAATGGGGGTAAATGTGTAATTGGATATTTGGATTGTAGTGTTAAATCTAATAGGAGGTCTTTAATAGGAAGAGGAAAAAATGGGGTTGAGTTAGGACTAGAGGGTCGGTGTTCAAGACCCCTTGGGTCAAAATCTCTTAAACTTACGCCGTCTATATTCTATCATGTTCTGTAAAAATCAAACCTCTGATACAAAATTGATAATCATAAAAATTTAGTTAAATACTTAATAAAACTTACAATAAGCTTATGAGTAAATGAATAAAGAATATTACAACAAACTTACTCACAAAGACTAGTAATCGATTAATAGTGTCACCTAAAAATATATTTTTTGTATAGTTGGCATTCTCAAATACATTGTTATTACTACTCTAATCTAGGTAGTTAGAGATGAGGAGGGTTATAGCTTTCCTTTTTGCTGGTTTGTTGTAGTTTTCTTGTGTGAAATGAGGTTGCATAACTCCTCATATATTATAGTAGTACGGGATAAGACAAGTGACTTGATTACTTGAGCGTTTTCTAAATTCAAATGGAAGAGCAACAACCATGTTATGTAATCAAGCCGAGGAGAGTATCAAGGAGTCTTGTCCGCCAAGTTCAACAACCGTTGAGAATCTGTGGCATTTAAAGTTGGCCTTTTTCTCTAGATGACTTTTCCAACGTGGTACATAACTCTTATAAATATCTGCTTCCAAAAGGTGTTTTAGTTTTATTTTTTAATCCCACAAAACATTCCCACGACCATGCCTCGCCTCGCATCTCCATATCCGTCGTCGCGTGATAAGGCAAGATATAACTTCGATACCAGATCAATCTATATTAGATCTGGAAGGTTAGTAGAGAGGGTAAGTTACATCTGCCGAAAGGAGAGGAGTGCCAAACTCTTCCTAATACAGATGTGTCGAGCTACCCGAGACATCCAAAGCCACGTCTGAGGGTAATTACTCGGTATGACACGGAATTTTACTTAACATCTCGGTCTTTGCAAAGTCCTAAGATACACACTCATATTTCCATAATACTACGCATTATGCTAGCGATCCAGGCACGCCCAAAACATCTGTAAATACCCCATCCTGTAGCAAAATTTATTACATCATATCTCTCTATAAGAATAGATATGGTTACTATATATTCAGAATAAATCTCCATAACTTGTTGGTTCAAGTAATCCCCGATAGTAATAGTGTTAATGTTGTGTGTCAAAGTGTAGCCATTAGCACATTTTCCTTCGGTCCTAACCTAGTATCTAGTTTCAGGAAAGGAAGCACGCTCATTAATGTTGAACTAGTTCCATATTTTTTATGGTTAACATGTTCTAAATAAATATTCCTAACACACTCATAGGGGGGATACAATATCAAAGGAAGCAACAATGTGGTATCTAAGATATCAAATTTTCTTTTATCGCAATTGAGGCCTAAATAAGCCCGTCAATTGTCTTCTTATTCATTTATTCTTCGTCTTCTCTTATCATTTTACTTTATACTCTCCTTTCCCGTAACTCCTCATCGTCAAAAAAAATAAAAAAATAAAAACGCCCTATCTATTAAAACACATATACACCCAAAACTTCATTCATGAATACTTTCATGATGGAAATCCTACCTAGCAGAGTGGAGATCCCACAATCTAAGTTCAGATGGAAAACTAAATCATGAAACTGCAGCTCGGTGCAACGCACTGTGGGGAAACCTCCATAAAACATTCCTAGGACAAAATTAAATAGTGTCACAAGTACAAGTGAAGGATAAGTTAAACTTTTAATGGTTTCTTGTATCTTCAATAACATAATATAGAGTAATGCAGAATACTCTCGACACGAGACTACCTATATGAATAACATGGGTAGGCCCGTCCTACGAGAATTTTTTAAAGGCAAAATTCTCCGACGGTTATTCATGAAATACCAGGACCAGGGCCGTAAATGACACAACCGTGAGAACAAAATAATGTTTGGAAGGATACTATGTAAGTTCTATTGACTTGGTTTACACAATAGCTTAATAGTTCAAGACATCACGTTCACTAGTTAGCAGCCCTTACTAGAGAATGTTCAAGTCCAAAAGCTACCTTTCTCAACATAGTATTCTTCTATGCTTATATCTCACTCTCTCTCGTGTTTAACATTCTCTTGCATATTTTTTCAGGGTGGTTAGTCAATTTCCATTCATGTGGGAATTGTTGGTCAAATGGTTTTTTTTCCCGAGTATTCACTAGGTTGACGATTACTTGATTAATACGTTTATCAAATTGTAAAGACTAACGTAATTTATCCACTTGGTTAAAAATTATTTGACGTTGAATGAGAAATCGAGTCATTAAATTTTGGAGGAAAAAAAATAAAAAAAATAGATTTTATATTTTATATATTCTTATATATAGTAAAAGTGAAAGAAAAAAAAATTCTATTGGACCAATCCCAATAGTTTTTTATCCCATGTTTAAGTCTTAGTATTAACCTTAGGGCTGATCCAATAGTAAATTTATAATAAATACTAAAGATCCATTACTATATACTAATGTTTTTTTACTAACTAACATATCTTTTTTAAAAGACACAAGTCCAAATTACGAAAGTCACAACCCTTTCTAATTGATATCTAGCCACCTATTCATTTTCTATAAATATTTAGACAATTCAAACATTTTTTTTATTTAGTTTTAAAAGTATTAAGCATTAAAAAATCATAAGAGATGGATAGAAAAGAAGAAACTTTATTAAGCGCGTTAAAAGTCGAAAGAATTTGTATTCGTTTCTTCTGATTAGTTTTGTCGTTGTATCCTGGAGGTTGAATCCAACATACGTAAGACACCGATACGTGGTCTAAATACCTTAAAGACATCAGATCCAATCTGAGACTCGACAAGTAATGTATTTATTTCTTTACGTTTATTTCTATTTATGCATTGGTTTTTATATTGTTTTACCGGGTTATACAAATAAAACACAACAAAATTCATATACATTTTAACGTTTTCACAACATCATCTGCTTCAGATATTGTGAATCTTCGTTTTAATTGTCCTAAAGTTCCTTCACCACAATCGAAAAGTATACTTCCTTTTGCAAAAAGGTTGATAAAAATGGAAGTAACGTTTCAGTATTTCGATGGCTAAGATGATCCAGTTCCAAGAAGATTTATTCCATATCTTCCCTTGTTACATCTTAAACAATTTTCGGAAGAGAATTTTTGTTTAACCCTGGCTCTTCGATTACTCGTTTTGATTCGTTTTTTTCCACCGGAAAGTTTCAAAACTTTTCCAGGTGTATTTATAATTTTTGGTATTTCTGATCTTGGATAATTTTCGAGGAAGATGCAAAATAAATTTAAGGAGATTTTCAACTGATATGCTTTCACAAGAATCCTGAATTTACAAACATCCGAATTCTTTTCTTAGTGAAAAATGAAAATATATATAAAAAAAAAAGATACCACATTTGATGCACTCGAGCTTGAGGGTTTACAATTCTTTTGTTTCAAAAACCAAAATCCAAGACCGAGGGAAAAACTTGGATACAAATAATTAAGTCTTGCTAAAATTCTTGCACTTGATTCTAGAATCGGTATCTCAATATTGTTTCTAAAAAACATCATGGAAAAACTAATTTAAGAATATATTACATAGTGCTATCGAAAATAAGAAGAGTTGGAAAAAAACTAACATTTCATGTTTGACCATGATATGTTGTGCGGCCCCATTATGTTTTGACATCCATTTCTGATACTCGGATGGGTTAGTGACTGAAGCAGGTATACAGTTCAAATTAAAGCCATGAAATGAGTAGCTTGGAAATTAAATTGGAACCGACACAACTTGAAGAATTAAAAGCCTTTTGCACAATTTGCTTTTCATCTCTATAAATCTACTCACAATCAATTGGCAAGAGATCAACGATTAGGCGAATTGATTAAACAATCCTAAACCGCTTTTATTTTTAATTTTTTTTATATCACTGAGATCTAAAGATCAGTGACAATAAATCTTACTAAACTATTAAAGAATGCAGAAACTAGCTCTCTCTATGGCCTATTCGCATCGATCTTTTTTTATCACTCTATGAAATCCATCTGGTAGATCTCTATACAAAACCAGTTTATATGCACTTTTCGCCTCCATTTTTGACATCCAATCTGCACACGCATTCGCCTCTTATCCATAAATATTACCTAACCCTAATAGCAAAAAGAAAAAACTCATTTGATTCTTAAAATTTATTCCAATTTTTTATTTATTTATCAACATCATTGTTGTTGTCGTTAACATGAAACCTAATGATTTGGTTATAGTTAAATCGAAACCTAATAACTTGGTTATAATTTTGTAAAGTAGTTGATAGTTGAAACCGTTAGATTGTGGTTTTCAACAACTCATGTTTCTTAATATTTTGTATCTCGCTTTTTCTTACATGCGGTGAAAATTATTATAATATTAATTTTACTTTACATAAAAATATGTTATATAAATTAAAATAATGTTATACATTTCAATTCTTTTCATACAAATTATAAATATTGTTGGTTCAAACCTAATAAAAAATCATTGATGAATTTTTTTCCATATATGTAGTTTATATTTATATTTTCTATGTAATCAATATTTATAATAGTTTAAAAGAATAATATACAATTAAAAAATAATAGAAATTTTTATAATATTATATTAATCTCTCATTAATATACAAATCACACTTTTGTCTTAAATTAGAATGAATGAAATTCATGTTAGGAATAATTTACACTCTTTCATTGCTTTATAAATGTCTTTCATTGCTTTATAAATGAAAGTTTAAATGATAAAAAATATTGAAGTATTTCTAAAGAATTTTCATACATATCAAGCTCCTCAATTAAATTTTTTGAAACTCTCATTGATTATTGCTTTTAATCTATTCCATCACTCAATTAAATAAATTCTCTTTCATATTTCATGTGACACTTAATAAATTTTTAGTATTATTTCTACTAAAACCCTATTTAATGTGTCGTGCAGAGCCTTCAAAGCCACAAAATCAGTCCTAAAATAGTGTATACTACATAATTTGAATTGCCTGATTCCTAATAAATTGTCCTTTTCAATAGTAGCATCTGTTCTACAGTACTCTACAGTACACTAAACACTTGTCTTGTAGACAGATCAAGAAGCAGTGGAGTAGTTCGGTTATACTACTTGTCTCCAAAGCTAAAGACAATTGGGTAATAGAGACATATACCCTACAAAGAATGAGTGCTCTTCATAAGTAATATAATATGCAACAAAATAACTAGTCAAATACAAATAATGATAAATTATAAAAAATTAAAAAATAACCAAAAACACTGTAAAAAAAATTCCTTATTCCTTTCAAGCTAAATTTACCACTAAACGCTTGTCTCAATGCTTAAAAGGAGGTTCCGATTATACTACTTTTTTTTTATTTTTCAAATAATTAAACTACTTGTCTCTAAAGACAAATGGGTAACAGAGACGTACACACTATAAAGGATTCTTCTTCTTGATGAGTAACATAATATGCAACAAAATAACTAGAGTCAAATGAAAATAATGATAAATTATAAAAAGTTAAAAAAAATAACCAAAAACACTGTAAAAAAATTCTTGTTTAAGCAGCAATAACATCAACATCATCATCAACATCGTCTAATTCTTCAAATTCATCAACAATCATCTCATCTTTAAACAAAACCTTAAGATACGGAAGAACTCTCGGTAAAACATGCAAATCAGCTAAATTAACACTCATCAAATCAAACGCAATACTCGTTTTATGCATATGCGATTCATCAAAAACCGGTATTTTCGGATATCTCTGACTAAAATGTGTAAGTATAATCCTATACACTCCAGCTGTATCTCCTACTTCAATAGCTTCCTTGGTTGTACTATGATTTCTCGCTATAGCTTCATCCACTAACCCATCTTCAAACGTAGCCTCGTGTATTAAAACAGTGGCCCCACAAGAAGCCTTTATTAGCTCCGGACAAGGCCTCGTGTCACCGGAATATACTACTTTCCACCCCGGAATCTTTTTTCCGGTTATGTTTACTCTCTCAGAAGCTTTCAATACTACACCAAATGCTTGTGGACAATGAATAACCGGAAAACTTATCAACTCATCTATTCCCGCTTCCGAAAGTACCCTTTTCAAATTCTTAACAATCGAATAATCAATCGGACTATTCACCTTCTCCATTTTATTTCCTTTCGCGAATAAACTTTTATTTGATTCGAAATCATTAAACGAAGCTTCAGTAGTGTGTCTACAATCAAGAAACTGTATATTCAAATCCTCGAGTCTTTGATACGCATCTAGGAATCTCTTAAGTTGTCTCGGGCCCACCACAATTAAAGGCTCGTGTGGCACTTTATTTAATAAATCTCGTCTAAGAGTTAATATTCTCGCGAGACCTGAATGATGATCCGCGTGTATATGAGAAATCCATATACATTTCAACGTTTTTACCGCTTCATCTGCTTTTAAAATACCGAATCTTCGTTTTAACTGTCCTAAAGTTCCTTCACCACAATCGAAAAGTATACTTCCTTTTGAAAAAAGATTGATAAAAATCGAAGTAACGTTTCGATATTTCGACGGCTGAGATGATCCGGTTCCAAGTAAAACTATTTCAAGATCTTCTCTTGTTACATCTTCTAAACAACTCGGAAGAATATTTTCATTTTCGTTTAACCATGGCTCTTCGATTACTCCGTTTTTTTCATCGCAAAGTTTCGAAACTTGTTCAGATGCGTTTATAATTTCCGGTATTTCTAATAATAAATCTTGGATAATTTCTGAAGAAGATGTTTTAATTGGGACAAGTGATTTTTCTAGTCCAAGGTTTGCGTATGGTCGTAAAATAAACTTAAGAAGATTCTCAGCAGATATGCTTTCACAAGAATCCTGAAAGTATAAACATCAGAATAATAAAAAAAAAATGAAAATAATATAAAACCATACCACATTTAATGTACTCAAGCTTGAGTGTACATTATTTTGTTGTTCCAAAGACCAAAATCCAGGAGCAGGGAAAAACTTTGGACATAAATAATTAAGTCTAGCTGAAATTCTAGCACTTGATTTAAGAATCGGTATCTCGATATTTCTCCTAAAAAATGGAAAAATTAATTTAAGAATATATATTATTTACAGAGTATCGGAAAAAAGAAAACTAACATTTCATGTCCGGCCATAATATGTTGAGTGGTCCCACCAAATTTTGACATCCAAATTCGATACTCGGATGTGTTAGTAACTGAAGCAGGACTTAAATGAATTATACAATTCACGTTTTTTATGGTTTTATCGTAATAATTAGTGAGATATTCTTTAGATGATAAGTCTTGTAAATGAGATAAAGTAGGACAATCAACTAAAAGTACAATGGGACCCGGTACTGAAGGACCAAGAACATCACTTGGATGGACTTTAAGATCTTGACGATCCGATTTAACAGAATTTCCGAGTTGTAGTTCACGATACTTCGGGCCGGGTCTAAGCCCAAGTTTAACAGCTTTTTTTGGGTCGAATTTACCCTTTATTTCAGGTAGTTCACAGATATATGTTACGGCAAAATCGCTACTTTTCGAAGCTGAAGATTCTTTAAGAGATGGGTGTAAGAGAATGGCGGATAGTTTGATAACTTCATCGTCTATAAGGACAAAAGGGTCATTAAATATTTCATGGGAAGGCCCGTTGGGCTTAAGAGATGGCCCGAAACTACGTGTATGAACCATGGCAGCGTTTGGAATGAAGGATTTCATTGCATCGACTAAATATTTTAGATCTGAAGGACCCCATACATTAACCTTAATATAACAAGAAAATAAATTAAATATTAACCAACTTTTTGCGTTAATTTATCAAACACTTACTGACATTCCTTCGTCCCCTATAGCAGCTAAAGTTAATAAAAGACCTGAAGTAAAAGCAAATTAAGGTTAAAATAAATTAAATTTAAATTAAAATAATTTTAATTATGTTAAACATTCGTAATTTAGCAAACCTGGAAGCCCTCCAGTAGTTTCTGAGCAAACTCGAGAGAGAAATATATGATCAATCTGAAAAAGAGAGAAAATCATAAATGAAAACAAGATTTAATTTAGACTGTGAAATATGAATTAAGGAATAAAAAGTTAGATAATTCATGTACCTTCGATAATTTAATTTTATGTTCAGTGCAAAAGCGTTGTAATCCCTGGAATAAAAAGTATATGCTAAGAAACTAAAAGTTTCAAATTTTTCGATATAAACTAGATAAAATAGATATTATTTACTTCTCCAGCATTAAATATAAATCTCTGTTTGTCAAAAAATAGTAGAACTGATGGTGATGTATCTTGAGTGTCCATTCCAGTTCCCAAAATCTGGCAAAACGTATGAATTGGAAATTAATTAAGGGCTAAAAAAGAATGATTTGTATAGAAACACTATAATTTGGATTATTACAGTCATAAAAACAATAAAGATAAAAAATTTGCATAAGAAATGGAATTCAAAATATAAAATGCAACAATAACATGAACTTGTGTAGCACATAGCTTAAATTAAAAGAATTAAATAAATAATTATGTTTACCTGTACATAAGAAATGGTATTTGCAGGATTAAGTTTGCGAACTTTAAGGTGAAGGGTCTTCTTAGGCTTATCACTGTTATCTCTTCCCAATGCCCTTTTCTTATTAAACCCAGTAGACTCATTCACCAGCTCAACATTAGCATCAGGTTCTTCCATAGCTAAGCCCCCTTTTTCTGTACCGGAACTTTTGTTTCTTTTAAAATAATTATAATTATTGTTGTTTTTTGGCTTCTTGGAATATGAAGATAAGGAAGCAAAGAGAAAAGGGAATTTGGGGGGTCTGAAGAAATGAGAAAGTGAAGGTGAAAAGGATGAAGAAGAAAGATATAGTTTTGGTTTGAGGAAGAGAGTGGTGGTGTGGTGATTGGCTGAATTGAACAGGAGGCGAAGGTTTGTAATTTGGGGCATTCTTGTTTTTTTGAGGGGTTTAAGGTGGGACTGGTGATGAGGTGTTCTCAATTCATGGCTAGAAGCCGGTTGTTATACGTTTTTGAAATATAAATGATTTTTTTTTTTTTTTTGAAACAAAGACAAGCTATCCTATTTAGTGGTTCTTCCAGAGATCAGCAATGCCTAACCAAGAAAACCTATTTCTAAGATCAAAGGATTGAATCCTTGATTGTGTGTCTAGTTTGGAAGCCTTGCAATAGTGTCTACTTTCTTGGTGAGAGCTCGTGAAATATGGTGAAAGACTATCGAAACGGACCTATCAGCTAATTCCCCGATCTTCCGCAACAAAAGTCAAACTAACCAATTAGATTCCGATGGACGCTGAATATCTTGAATAACTTCAAGATTATTTGAAAAACTCGTTTTCGAAACTTGATCCACCTGTTCGCAGAATTATGCCGCACACAGAACTACTTGAGTCTCACTCTCAAGTGATGAATTGCAAAGGTGAGTGAATGATGTGACTTGTGTATTCCAGTAGACTTATGAACTTCAAATGAATTTCGACGACTCCTATTCCAATAGGTTCACAATCTTCTTTGAACGAGACGTCACGTAGAAGAGATATTACAACCTGCGGTGGAACATCTGATTACTCTTTTCCAGCAAATTCTGGTGACCCTTCACGGGAACCAGCTCCTCACTCTCAACAAAAAAATATCTCATTACTCTATCTGCTACTTTAACAATGGATTCAATAAACTTCCATTTTCTATTTACGAGTGTTCCATGAAACAAAGATAATATATGACTTAATAATACTTGTACCACCCTCCGTCAATATAAGTATTGATGATTCTCAATATCTACTCGTCAATGGTATCTTCCACGTGGTGCTCAACTTTGATTTGTAATGTTGATTCTGCTCAGGTTGGTGTTATTTTGATTTGTGGAGACATTGACTTAAAACTCGGAATTTCAATCGACATACCTTATTCTCCAACAATTAACCAAACCCTTAAAGAGCTCATTCGAAGCGAAAATTACGAAATTATTTGTCTTATTGATGCATTCCTCAGTAACAGACGAGAAGACACAGGCATTGCATCTATTTTCGTCAATAAGTGAAGAATCAATGTTCGAAACGAGTTTAATTAAATAAAAGTCACATATGCCATTGAATGAGAAGTTTGGGCTCTTCTAAATCAAATGAGAATGGCATATACGAGTAACACCTCGAGAATTTGTTTTATTCTAATAACCTTGACGTCGGTCTTGGTATCCGAAACGTGTCTTGTACTATCTGGGTTATTCAGCCTGTCATTCACGAGATTCGCATATGCATGAAGGCTTTTCCTTCCTAGAAAGTCTCCTACGTCAACATATATGTCAATAGCATTGATGACATCCTCTCTAAGAGCGTTAAACATTAAGTTAACATTTCACCATCAATTGATAAACTTGTTTCCAGCATCTTGATTACTTTGTCAAAACTTGTATACGCGTAAGGTATTGACTAATGTCGGCGTGTTTGTACTTTGCTTCAAGTGTTTTTATGCAATTTCCATTGACAAATAAAAAATTAAGTTATCCTATTTTATTTTAATATGTGTTCATTCTTGCTCTCTTTTTTCAATATTTTCAACAAAAAAAATGAGGATATATATCACCTTTTTAGGTTCCTTATATCACCTCTAATTTATAAATTTTAAATATCAATTATAATATTTTTCTCTTCTAATTAATTTTATCATTTTTTTAATTTATTATCATATAGTGTGACATATAAAAGGTGATATAATAATAAAAAAAGGTGGTAATAGTATTACTCAAAAATAAATTATACACAACTAAAAAGATAAAATGTTTTAACAATAAAAAAACACATATAAAAAGAACAATTTTGAAGGAAAAAAATAACTAAAATACTAATATTATTAATACAAAATTAATATAAAAAATAATTATAAACTATAACATGTTAAATTGTCTAACTCAACTAAAAGTTCGAATCGTTAGAGAAATGATTATATGAGATTTATAGTTCGTGCAGATTTATAGTGGGTGACGGTGAAGAGACTCAAACTTGGACCTCTACCACCATAAGCTCTGATAACATATTGAATTGTCAATTTAACTGAAAGTTCAAACAGATAGGAGAAACCATTACATTAGATTTATAGTTCAACATAACACACGTGTCTTTAACTCTAAATAATCTCTACAATAAGGGACCAAGCATCAAAGAGTAACTCGATATATACTACCAACAAAGTGGCATGATCTAATTGGGATTGAAACAAAATTTAGAATAATATATTGTTTATATTTATATATTATTTACATTTATAACACATAACTTGCTGGAATAGCTCAGTTGGTTAGAGCGTGTGGCTGTTAACCACAAGGTCGGAGGTTCGACCCCTCCTTCTAGCGTTTTTTATGCCCTTCCATCATAGGTTCGATCCATTGTCATTAACGCCTAGGACGATACGTCTTCCACAATTGAAAGACGATCCATTGTCATTAACGTCTAGCCATTTCTCATGGCGATACTCGATGCCCCTATCCCATGTAAACTCAAACCACCGACTATATCTACCCTCAATGGTCTACATGGACTTCATCACATGGCCAAACATTATTTATTGCCTAACTCTCCCTTTAACTTTATTTATTACATCAAGATATGCTACTCCAAGTTAGAGTCACACTCAATAGAAAATTTTGATTAATAAGCCAACAAGTTCTGTGCTAGATTTCAATATAGGAAAAGTAGCAAGACAAATTCTTCTTTACTCGAACAAGTACGAGGGAAGAGAGAAGTATTGCAGCCTTTCATGGATCGATATGCCTAGGTTTCTTATAATGTGGAGGAGTTTAATCAGTCAATTAATTATCATTCCTTCACTCGAGGGTTGGACAAGTCTTAGCTTTATATATACTTAGCTTCCCGACGCCACATATCATGTCAGAATTAATTAATGATTCAAGAATCTACTTGAAGACCAAGGAAATTCTCCACAAGGTCAATGAACAAACTCAAGATAGAGAAAATTATCTTTGAGAAAATGGGAACCGAAGGAAGCAAAAAAGATAAGATTGGTCGATATGACATGCAGTCACTCTAGTGAGAATAAAAATAGAAAGGAAAAGGATCGCCAAAACCAAACCTTTTGAGAGGCAATTGAGACCATGCGGGGGCACTATGTCAAATTGAATATAATCTCGAGCGAAGGCGATCACCTGAGAAACATTTCAACACCCAATGAAGTATTGTTCGGATAGCTTTGCCTAGGGGAAATCACATATTGGGACAACAACTATATTGATCTCTCGAACAACGTAGATCTTCTATGGGAACCAACCAGAGATGCAATGGACTAGTCCAACAAACTCCTTACCCACCATCCTCAACAATACGGGTTCAAGATAAACACCATAGCCAGAGGTCCCAAAGTTCAAAGGTAGAAAGTTGTGCCAACTCGGCAAGTGTAAATCCAAACCTCGGTCGTGTGTCCCATGAATAGAGTTGACATTACTTTCACTGTCTGAGATGCCAATATGGTGTCTTTTCCTCATGACGACATATTTGTCATGTTGACGATCATAAGTAATGGTTTGATGCACTGAGTGTCAGTCGATTCTAGAAGCTTGGTAGATCTACTATAAATGAGCATGTTCAAATAGTTAAATATCAGTCATAATACCATGAATCCTTACCAAAATCCGATCTGAGGGTTCTCTGACAAAAGTTTCCAACCATCTAGATGCATCGAGTTGCTTTTTATCACCGGGATGGGTAAGCAATCCAAAATCATACTTGGACATTTGTAATAGTGCAATGTGAATTCGCCTATCATGCTATTATCGGATGAACAAATATAAAAATACTCCGAGTTATGGTATCCACTTACCATCTCACCATGAATTTTTCAACGAGAAAAGGGATTGTGATCATCTGAGGATGTCAGCTACGTTCTCGAGAATGCTACATATAACTTGCTAAAAGGATCTGACATCTTTCCCAAAGGAGAATTGGTCGCCAAACATATTCCTCTCGAGGACTAATATAAGTAACCATCGGAAACATTAATCACAAAGTCAAGATAGGCGAGAAGATTTAAGGCGATCAAAGAGGAGCCCTCCAAAGCAAATTAGAAGAGAATAAGAACTTGTTCGCTTGGGAACCTGAGGATGTAGTTGGGAATAATCATAACATAGGCGAACACTACCTCAATGAGAAGAACTTTGTCATTTGGGAAGAATGAAACCGATCACTAAAAGTCGGCCACATCCGAAAATCCCAGTACCCTAGGTGGATCACCAACAACATGCTCATCCGCAAACCAAATGGTTCAGGGAGGGTGTGTGTGGATTATACAAACCTCAACCAGTAATGCTCATTTGATAGCTTTCCCCTTCCAAATATTGACAAGCTCATAGATTTGACAACCGATCATCCATTCCTCGTGTTAATGGATGCATCCAAAGGATGAACCAAATAGTAATTGACAAAAAAGACAAAGAAAAGTCTCCTTCGTAACCGAGCAAGGACATTACTACAACAAAGTCATGTCGTTTGGGCAGAAGAATATCGGGCCAATATATGAAAGAAAGTGAATTGAGTCTTTGAGGCTCAGATCAGGCGCAACATGGAAATCTATGTCAATGATATCGTGGTAAAAATTAATACATTTTAGGATCATCTGCCCGACCTAGTCGAGGTCTTCTTCAGAAAATTCTTGTGATTCATGGTCATCCATCATGGAATCCGAGCTAATCTTGACAAGATACACGTTTTCCTCAACATTAAGCTGCCTCAAATAATCAAGCAAGTATAGGGTAGGTAGCACCCTCAACCGATTTATGTTCAAATCAACAGAGCGTTATACGTTGTTGTTTTAAAACATTGAGGAAATAGAAGAACTTCTAATGGACCGAGCAATGTTAGAGGGAGTTCAACGACCTAAAAGAATACATGAGTTCACCACCCATGCTAACGAAACTGGAGGAGGAAGATATGGTGTTTCGTGTACCTACCGACCAATCAAAAGGCTGTATAGTTGGTTCTTGTTTGTCAAGTCGACGGAAAACAACATCATATATATGACATAAGCAAGAAGTTATAGTGTCAGAAGTTACAAAGAGTCGAGGAAAGATATCCATCGATAGAAAAGATCGCCTTTTTCTTGTGCATTCAGCACAAAAGTTGAAGCCTTAGTTTTAGGCGCATCTGAATTAAGTACTAACTGACCTTTCGCTAAAGGAGAACTTCCTGAAACCAAAAACCTCAAGATGACTGATGAAGTGGGTGACCAGAATAAGTTAATACAACATCATCTTCGAGTCACAAACATATATTTAAGTGCAGGACTTGGTTGACTTCATCATAGAGAGCACTATACATGAGGGCCCCTGAAAGTAACGAATAAAAAAAATTTCAGAAGCTGGAGAGTATAGGTTGAAAGTCCTAGAGGGGGGGGGGGGGGTGAATAGGATTACTAATAATATTAATGCCTAATTAAAAATCTTTTGGACAAATATAAGTTTAATTGAAAACTTCTAACTCAACTTAATATATCAACCACTTAGGATCATGCAAAGGGTAAGTAGGAGGTATGATATATAAGTAAAACAAGTAAAACGATAATCCAATATCTTACTACTCTAGAAGACTAAATGTTAGATAAACTAGATAAGCAATGTCACAATAATCATGCTAGCATATTATCAAACATATAAAGTGCGGAACGTAAATAGAGTAGGGATAGAAAGATACACGCGATTTATAGTGGTTCGGTTTCCCTACATCCACTACCTAAGGAAGCCTCCTTAGGATTTCAAGCTTTTCACTAAGCTCCCGTGTCTCTCTTAACCGGGTCGAGAACACAATAACCTTTACAAACTCTTCGATAACACGAAGGACAAACCACTTGTGTAATCACAACACAAGGACACCAAGTATACTCCCTATACTTGAATTCTCTCTTAATCTATCTATTACAAGACCTAGACTTAAGAGGATAGCAACAAAGTGTTTAAAGGGTTGCTTATAAAAGCTTGTAACTAAACTCCTAAAAGAGTGGATATGACTATAAGCATGTAAACTCCTCTTGAGTGGATAGAACCTTGTGGCTTAATTGATTAACTCCTTGAAAGGACTTATAAGCTCACTAAGATTGATTTTGACTATGTATAGCTCTTGACACCTTCTTGAATGATAGCAATTAAGCCCCTTAATGTTTGTAATTAGTTGGTGTAGTTGTAGCCTTCAAAGAGCTTCAATTTATAGTAGATAATGGCTTCCAACGGTCATAAGGCTTGGGTCCAACGGATCTATTAATCTCCCAACGGATATATTACTTATGACTTGTCTTTTGTGCAGAAAAACCTTTCTTGCGGTGTACCGCAAGTTTTCGTGCGGTGTACCGCACCTCAACGGTTTGATTTTCTAACTCTCTGACGGGCTAGCCTATGCACCGCGCCCTGGTCCGCATTCTTGGTCCGGTGTACCGCGCCTTTCGTCCGCTGTACCGCGCCAAGTGACTTTGAAAGATAATGACTTGGATCAAAAAATCTTCTTCACGAAAGTTGTTGGAAACATCATTCTAAGAACCTTTGAAGTTGATCACTAAAGCTAATTCTCAATGTACACAAGGAAAAGGTTAAAAGTATTTATATGAGAATTAGTTTCATAACATATAACAATAAAGCTTTGATCTAAAAGATAAAGAAGTGCTTTTTGATGAAAAAAGAGTGCAAGAAGGAATATATATAACAAGAGTAATTAGCACACTAAACACAAGAGGATTTGTCACATTAAAACAACCTATTAAGGGAGGCTATATGCCAACAATCTCCCCCTTTTTGATGATGACAAATCCTTCACTAAAACACCTTAGGAATGATATGAAAGTTTAAGCACTAATGAAATTAAGCTTCCCCTCACAATAAGCATAAGATTTGAGATGCATTTGTGAGTATTTAAAACGTGCAAGTTTTGAAAGTTTTAGTGCACATTTTAGTGCACATATTTCTCCCCCTTTGTCTTCATCAAAAAGACGGGGTTTAAATAAAAACAACTAAGGATAGAAGAGCAAAAAACTCAAGTGAATAGATTTTAAACAACAATATTTAGAGAGTGCAAGAGTTTAGAGATAACAAACAATTTTTTGAGAGAGATGCACAAAGATAGATAATTGAAGAGCAAGAGTTTAAGAGATAGAGACTTATTACCAACTCCTTGATCGATAGATTTTCATTTCATATGCTTTCTAATGACACAAACGATTAGTTGCAAAGTATGGGAGAAAGAGATTAGCCAAAGCATTTAGAGTTTCTAACAAAAACTCCCCCTTACAAAATGCATAGAGTTTGTTTCAATTTGTAAAAAGTTTTGATCTACAATTTTTACCCTACTAAGAATATTTGAAATCATTTTTTTTTTTTTTAAAAAAAAAAAAAAAAAACTTTTAGGGGGTAAAATGTATTTTTGAAAAGCATGGGTGATAAAAAATATTTTTCAAAAGTTTTAAGGACTCAAAAGCAATTTGAAAAATCTTTTAGGGACCTAAATGCAATTTTCAATCATTTTGAGAACTAAGACAAATGGAACAATCTATAGGGACTAAAAAGCAATATTATAAGAGATCAAGGAAAGAGATGCAAAAGTACCTATATCATCTAGGAAAGTGTAAGCAACAATTATAACCAAAGCATATAATTTAAGCACATAACATTTAAGATAAAAACATAGCGAAACAAAAACAATTATCCAAATAAAAACACATAGCATCCTAATATCAAAATAAAACCAAGAGTAATAAAATCCTAAATGTCCAAAACACGGACCCATAAAACAATTCAAGCATAAATACCACAAACTTAGTCCAAGACACTAAAAAACACATAAAACACTTAGAAGGATAAAGAAGATTTAAAGACCCAACACCAAACACCAAACACCACAACCATTTAACGCAATTCCCGGGGAGAGCGGCTTCTAGAACGGCTTCTAGGATGTGAAACATCATCTTTGATGCATGAGACATCATTCTTAACACACGATAATTCACTAGCAAGATTTCCAATTTTCTCTTCCAACACTCCAAATTTCCTTTCTATCTTTTCCTCTAAAACCTCAAATTTTCTACCAATGTAATCCATAAACCGAGACAAAGCACCTTCGAAACTAGAAGGATTGGGAGGATTCTCATGAGTGGGGTTTTGAGGAGGCTCATTTGGGATAGGATTTTGTTGACCCGGAATATCCAATAGCTCAAGTGTGTTAATCTCCGGACCAAAGGTTCCTCCCTTAGCTTAGAGGATACGATTACGAATAGCAACATCCGAAATACGATTAATAACCGAAAGCGAAACATAAGAGTTATTATAAATAGCAAATTTCATCCTCTTGACTGTGCTATAATCGAAACACCACGCTTTATCAATAGATTTCACATTTGTTCCTCCTAACGAAATTTCACTTCCCTCAAAGATTTTAGTAAGAAATATACCATATGGGACTTTATCTCTTGCGGTTCGAGCATGGTTCATCCATTTGAACATAATAGCAATAATGTTAATCGGACGCTTAGCAAAGATCAAAAATAGTAGATAAGCTTCATACGGAATTAACTTTGCATCATGTTTGTCCTTCGGAATTATGGCCGAAATAAGAAACTTATGAGCCACAATAAATTCCGGATCAAAACTACGCAAATTCCAATTACCATCGGGAACAAGCATCCTACTATTAACGAAATCTATAACCTCATTTTGACCGACTATATCAAGAGTGGAGCCATCCCAACCACTTGACCAAAAATCACTAAAACCATCGAACGGGATATGATAACGAGCACATAACACATGTAATTTTAACCTTAAAGCGGTACCCGAAACTAATGATTTTACTAAGTTATTTGCACTATCATATTCAAAATTTTTGTAAAATTCTTCAATTAATCCACTTGCTAATTGAGTACCCGAATATGCAAAGACATTATCACAACCTTGAAATTTAAATAGTTCAAGAAGAGAATTTTCACCCGTTGGAAAAGCCGAATCACTAAAAGTTCTACCCGGGAGTGGCTCGAATGGCCGGAGTGGAGGAGGTGTTGGAGACCTCGCCGGAGAAGGAGCACGGCGGCGGCTGGAGGAGGCTCCGGTGGTGGTTTTCTTCTTTGGAGCAGCTTTCTTTTCTCTCATGGTGAAGAAGGGAAGTGGGTAATGAAGGAGAGAGAGAGAGATAAGT
The DNA here is from genome assembly GCA_029959085.1 of Nemophila menziesii. Classification (NCBI taxonomy): domain Eukaryota; kingdom Viridiplantae; phylum Streptophyta; class Magnoliopsida; order Boraginales; family Hydrophyllaceae; genus Nemophila; species Nemophila menziesii. The sequence goes on from JARWIR010000008.1 coordinate 23,495,467, forward strand.
GATTTAAGAGGTGAAGATGGGTTTTTAGGTGGTGGAACCGAAGCTATGGTGGCCGGAAATCGCCTAGGAGGAGGAGAGGTTATGTTTAAATGATGGAATGAGGAGAATAGAAGAGAAAACGGCCTAATAATGCTGTCAAAAACCTAACCTGCGGTGTACCGCGGGAATCTTGCGGTGTACCGCACTGCTAAAATAAACTGGGCGAAAAAATAAAAGAAAAATAAAACTGCTGAAACCCTGAGACGCGGTGTACCGCGGAATGGTCCGGTGCACCGCAAAAGTGTTCGGTTTGGACACAAAAAATGAATTTTTTGATTCTTTTAAAAACACCCGAAACACATTCGAAACTTCCCCAAAAGATTCGGAATGGTATAAAATAATTTAGAGCAACTTTGTTTTGAAAAGAAATACCAAGGAAAACCCCGAAAACACATAAAGCAGTTTATTTCACAAAAACCCTTAAGTTTCTTAAAATACAAAAAGACCCAATGTAAGAACAAAGCAATATTTAAGCATAAAAAAGGTCAAGATACACAAGTTAATAGCACATAGATGATAATTCACATAAGACACAACATAAAACATAAACAAAAAAGAAGAAAGGAAAGAATTCACCGTATTTTCCTTTTATGAGGTTTGAACGTCCTTTTGCATAAAATTCCAATTTCTTGACGCTCAACACCTTTAATGAATATTACTATGGTAACCGAGGTGGAATGGATCCGGAAATGTTGTTAGCATTTGTCACGATCCATATTGGTTTTTCCCATGAGGGTATCAACGATCCACTTTCAAGTTGTTCATGGTAATGACACGTAGAAGCATGATGACCGGGTTTACCACAATAATTGCAAGAACTTCTTTTTCGAGTAGAGCTACCATGTGAGGGTTTTGAACATTAAGTTCCCACATTCTTTCCAATATCCAAATTATCACTTAAATATAATTTTTCTTTAAAAAAGCCATTTGGATCAAAAGGAGTGACATTTGAAAAAGGATGATTTTTTAAAGTTTCAAGAGCGAGGGAAAAAGCTTCATCCAATTTTCTAAAACCTTCTATATCTTTCTTCATAGGATGTTTCCATTTATTTAAAGAAAAAATGTTTTCAAAACAAGGGTTTTTAGTATTGCCAAGAATATCATCCAAAGTGATACAACATTTAAAACAATTCTTTAGCTCAACTTTACCCTTTTTTAACATAAGATTATTCAAATGGATTTGAGAATCAAGAATTTTGAGAAGGGATGAAATTTGCCTAATATCACAATAATTATAAGGAAGAGATAAAGAGTTAGGATAGAGTGCTACCTCATGGTTTGGTTTAGAATTGTCATGAGATTCATCATGGATTGAGACTTCTTCTTCTTCGTCATTTTCGACAATTCCATATAAAAACTCCAAACGATTCCAAAGCTCTTTTGCGGATTTACAATCTAACATTTGTGAGAAAATTTCTTCGGAAATTCCACGAATGAGAGTGTACATTGGTTTTGCATTTTGAGTGAGCTTAGCCTTTTCCTCAATGGTAAGTTCATCAAAATCTTTTTCTTCTTGATTTAGCTTAAGAACTCCCGCTTCATTTAACTCCTCTTTATAAGGAACAAATGGACCTTCCTTCACGATTCTCCATTGATCGGGATCTTCGGCTTTGATAAATTCCTCCATTTTTGTTCTCCAAGCAAAATAGTAAGTTCCTACAAAAAGTGGAGGTCGAGTAGAAGACGAACTTTCCAAAAGATTAAATTCCATATCGTTTACTCTACTAACGATTAAGCTATTCACGTAGAGTTAGGCTCTGATACCAATTGAAAGTCCTAGAGGGGGGGTGAATAGGATTACTAATAATATTAATGCCTAATTAAAAATCTTTTGGACAAATATAAGTTTAATTGAAAACTTCTAACTCAACTTAATATATCAACCACTTAGGATCATGCAAAGGGTAAGTAGGAGGTATGATATATAAGTAAAACAAGTAAAACGATAATCCAATATCTTACTACTCTAGAAGACTAAATGTTAGATAAACTAGATAAGCAATGTCACAATAATCATGCTAGCATATTATCAAACATATAAAGTGCGGAACGTAAATAGAGTAGGGATAGAAAGATACACGCGATTTATAGTGGTTCGGTTTCCCTACATCCACTACCTAAGGAAGCCTCCTTAGGATTTCAAGCTTTTCACTAAGCTCCCGTGTCTCTCTTAACCGGGTCGAGAACACAATAACCTTTACAAACTCTTCGATAACACGAAGGACAAACCACTTGTGTAATCACAACACAAGGACACCAAGTATACTCCCTATACTTGAATTCTCTCTTAATCTATCTATTACAAGACCTAGACTTAAGAGGATAGCAACAAAGTGTTTAAAGGGTTGCTTATAAAAGCTTGTAACTAAACTCCTAAAAGAGTGGATATGACTATAAGCATGTAAACTCCTCTTGAGTGGATAGAACCTTGTGGCTTAATTGATTAACTCCTTGAAAGGACTTATAAGCTCACTAAGATTGATTTTGACTATGTATAGCTCTTGACACCTTCTTGAATGATAGCAATTAAGCCCCTTAATGTTTGTAATTAGTTGGTGTAGTTGTAGCCTTCAAAGAGCTTCAATTTATAGTAGAAAATGGCTTCCAACGGTCATAAGGCTTGGGTCCAACGGATCTATTAATCTCCCAACGGATATATTACTTATGACTTGTCTTTTGTGCAGAAAAACCTTTCTTGCGGTGTACCGCAAGTTTTCGTGCGGTGTACCGCACCTCAACGGTTTGATTTTCTAACTCTCTGACGGGCTAGCCTATGCACCGCGCCCTGGTCCGCATTCTTGGTCCGGTGTACCGCGCCTTTCGTCCGGTGTACCGCGCCAAGTGACTTTGAAAGATAATGACTTGGATCAAAAAATCTTCTTCACGAAAGTTGTTGGAAACATCATTCTAAGAACCTTTGAAGTTGATCACTAAAGCTAATTCTCAATGTACACAAGGAAAAGGTTAAAAGTATTTATATGAGAATTAGTTTCATAACATATAGCAATAAAGCTTTGATCTAAAAGATAAAGAAGTGCTTTTTGATGAAAAAAGAGTGCAAGAAGGAATATATATAACAAGAGTAATTAGCACACTAAACACAAGAGGATTTGTCACATTAAAACAACCTATTAAGGGAGGCTATATGCCAACATAGGTAGATGGAGCCTCGGGAAAAAGTGGTGGTAGATTCGAATCGTGACTCATTGGCCCAAAGGGTCGCGAACATCGCTTTGCCATCCGAGTTGACTTTCAAGACACAAATAAGAAGTCGAGTATGAAGCTCTAATAGTACACTCATGAGAACCATCGTGAGAGCCAAGAGAACCAAGTCATGTGCGTGGTCTTTATAATGATTAATATTTGTATCGTGTAATCTATAAAAAGTCCCAACAAGTATAGCATGTGATGTAAGGGTCTTAACTGAAGAACACCAAGTTTAATAGTATGTTCACTTGACAAGATTTGGTTGTTGCCTCACTTCTTTACGTGTCAATTCATATCAAAATATATTTACACTTAAGTATAATTCACCCATAATGTTTGTTCAAAAGTCTTTGTACTTCCTTTTGGGGTGCTTGTTTAGGATACTGTTGGATTCATGCAAATAAAAAAAAAAAGTCCAAAAGTCCATTTTGTTGGGTTTTAAATTTTTCATATTAACCAAGTATTTGGTTATTTTACTATTTAAATATTGATATCCTTGTATCCATTTCAAAAATTATAAATATATGGAGTAAAGATAAAACCTACACGTGCAAACCACCACCACCTGTCCGGCTCTGGCACCGACGAGTCAAGCTGTGACGTGAAGTTGTGTGGTCGTGAGGAGTTGGGAATACTTATGTTGGTAACATGTGTTTATAGTAGTCGGATTTGAGATACTTCTATATGTTTTGAGTTGGACTAAAAATATGCACCATTACTAATGTCGATTTTCCTTCCAAACGATTTGGTTGACACTGAGGATATTTTCATGTGTTTGAGTAGGTGACAGACATTATCCTTCGATTCATTACCCCAATTACATGTTAAACATTTTAGTTATATTTCATTTATGTTTTGAAAACGGGTGTATTTATATCTTTGTCTCTTACTGCTACTATAAAAAGGAGAAATTCCGCCTCTTAATTCAGCACACCAAGCAAACAAAAGTAACTAAAGCAAAAATACTTCTACTCTTTACAATTCTTTAGATAATTTTTAATAGATTTCACTTGTGTTTGTTTTTTTAAGGAAGTAACCGTCGTCCTGATGTACCAGAAATTGTGCTATTCCAATTTTTTTATTTTTTATTTTATTAATTGTTTTTTGTAATTCAAACTTTTTGTGTACGTTTTCATAATATTAAGTTTTCTTTTAACCAACCAACCGGTCCTCCACCAATTTCTTTATGTTCTGTTATCAAGATGTTTGGTTCCATTGAAACAAAAAATAAAAAGTTTGGTTCCTGATTCCACATTCTCTTCCGTAGTGTGTTGTATCATAATTCGAAACTGATTCTTTCCTTTCCTTAATCCCTTCACAGCAGCCATAATGTCGATTCTGAATTGTTCGAACTATGAGCCACGATCGTTGAGATTTCGTTCACCAACCCCGCGTTACTAGTATTCAAAAAAATTGGGACCATGGAGTCTTCGCTTCCCTTGTTCTTCTCTATCTCCATATCCATGGCCAGTGCCATCATCATACTGACACTGTTCTCCATTGATGAGAAATTATCACAATCGAGAAAACGTTTGAAGACCTTACTCGTGCAACCATATCTGTCCTTAGAACAATGGCGATTTCCGGATTTTCTAAAAGAAGTTCTATTAGCCGCCATTGTAAGAAACCTTGGTTTTTGGGTAGAAAGCTTCTTCAAACATTGTGTGAGATTAATAGTTGAATTTACTCAGTTACTGAGTATGGAAGGGATCGATTGAGATACTTTGGAATTAGTTCTGAGGATTGGAGAACATCCTCCACCGCCTATAGATGGGCGTCAATTATGGTCAAGATGGCAGTTAAAAGATATAAATAGAATTTGTAATTTGCAGAAGGTAATAATTCCATAAAAAGAAAATATGTTTTTCTTTTCGCAAAGAGAAAATATGTAATTGGTTTAAACAGTATTGATATTGATAGATAGTATCCAAATCCAATTCCAACTCTTTTACTTGTTTTCTTACCCAATTCTACTCTAATTTGGATTACCCTTACTATCTATATATACATCTCCCCACTTTCAATAACACATACAATTTTTTCTTACGCAAATAATCAATCACTGTCTAAAGATGTCTACACCAAATTCCATTATGATTTTAGACATGGACCAATTTGATGAATTGTCCTCATCATCGTATGAAGATGTCCATCTCATGATATACCTCTACAGACATAGACAAGGTAACACTGAGAATTACAGTTATATTGACGGGGATGATTTTACTTTTTATGTATGTAAAATTGATGTAAACCGTGAAGTATTGCTTCATAATAATGAAGCGCATACTTTTATATCTTCTGAACTTTCAACCATGGATATTCCAATAGAGGAATGCAGACAAATCAGTCTATATATCATCTCCCACTTTAGGAGACCAATCACCACAACATTGCTGCAAAGAAATAGACATCTTAGTTCCTTTATCATACGCCACACCTATTGGGAATCAGATGATACACATGAAAGGGTTATACAAGAATCAATTGAAGCTTATACACCTAAATCAACGCCTGCATTGAAATCGGCTATTGATTCATTAGAAGAATACACGCTTGATTCCTTGAATACAAAGAACAAACAATGTGTGATATGTGTGGAAGAATTTAATGTAGGAGTACAAGTTAAACGTTTACCATGTACCCATGATTTTCACGGAGATTGTATTGTTAAATGGTTAGAGATAAGTCATGTTTGCCCGTTATGTCGCTTTGAAATGCCAATCGAGAAAATTTAAACTATTCAAGTTATTTCTTCTAGCTATAGTGAACGTTATTTTTGCTTATTTGAGTAGCCTCTTGTTTGGATTATCTAGGATTTAGCTGGTTTTAGATTGTATCCTTGAGAAAAGGTTCTACGGTTTTCTCTTTGATTATTAATCAAGATCTATTCCTGCTTTCTTCTTTTTGGTTATACATACATAAATAATTTGGGAACACTTACTTTTACTTTTGCAAACTAATCTAATCTGGTTGATCTACTGTTTTCGAGGGAATTTAGTTTTGTATTTGTCGGTTCTTATATGTCGTGTACCCTTATTTACTTCAAGGGATTGTGGATCAACCTTGCATGTAGATTAATTTACTCTTATATGCCTAATGTAATTCTATTATTCCGAAATTTACTTTGTAATCAAAAGAAAATTGACGAATTAATAGCAAAAACAAATTTCAACTTAGAGAAAAAATGACTGAATTTCTATACCATAACATTTAATAACAAAACTCTCATAGCTCTGTGTAAATTGTGTTAACAGAAGGAACAAAAATAGTACAAATTCTTTAATTCTTAAACAATGAAACTTTTCCATATTTTTGCCTCTTGTTGCCTTTTCCTAGCTGGAGTAATGTGAAATAACCTACAATATATATATCATAATCTTAAAGTTACAGTTAATAATACATGAAAAGTATAAACACAAACTATAACTTAACTCATTTATTAACGGCTTTGCATTTTCTTCCCACTCATTTGCCCATCTTGATTGCGTTTCCAATACACGCTTCCTTTCAAAGCATCACACCCACCTAAAAACCCTTTAAATAGCATCTAAAAAACATCATCACCAACTATTAATATTTACAAAACAACCCCTTATTTTTCTTCACTAATACAAACTTACCATAAGTTCATTAGCCAATTCCGACGATTAGGGCGGTAGACGAGCCGGGCCGAATATTAGATGTACAAACTTGTTTGTTTAATTTCTCGAGCCGAGCTCAAATTTAAACGATTCGAGCCGAGCCGAGCCGATCACAAATTTAAACGAGTCGAGTCCGAACTTCCAATAATCCAAATTAGAAATAATAGAATTTGTTTGTTTAACTAATAAAACAATCCTTTTTAGTTGTTTTTTATAGTTGATATGGGACTTTCATGAACAAGTGGTATTTAATAGAGTGTATCATATAAAAATATGAAACATAACATTAATGAAAAAATAAATATCTAAAAAAATTTAAAATATCCAATTTGATATTGAAGGTTTAATAATATATTTATAAGTAATTCATAATTTTAAACGAGCTCACGAGGCGAGTTCGAGCAAGCTCGTTTACTTATCGAGTTTAAAATGGGGCTTGAGTTTGAACTTGTTTATATTCGAACCGATCTCGGTCGAACTTTTCTTCGACCCGAGCTCGAGCTGCTCGCGAGCTATGTTGTAGATCTCCCCGCCTAGGCGCCGCCTAGGCGTCAACTCCCTCCTCAGCCGCTTACGCCTAGTCAAATTCTAGGCGTTTTTTGCCTAGCGCCTTAGTCGTCGTGGAATAGGCGCCTAGCCCGTATATGCGTCGATTAATGGCAAAATATGGCCGCCTAGAGACCGATTAATTGCAAAACATGTCCGCATAGTCCTTCTTATTATTTTTCATGTTCTCGAGAATTCTTTAATTGATATTATAACTCAAATTTTAGTATTTTTTATATATACTATAATTTTGTTAGATGAATTTTATGATTTAAATAGTTAAAATAGTTATAATTACTACATATATATTACTAAACATACAAAATTACACAGCGGAATTCAAAACTGTATAATCCCGCCTAGTCCCCGTGTAATCCCGCCTAGGCGCTAGGCCTGGGTCGATCGCCTAGGCCGCGAAACCGAGATCTACAACATAGCTTGCGAGCGGCTTGGTCCATTGACAGCCTTACCGACGATGTTGAGAATAACAACCCGGCTTTATTCACATCTACAAGCTCCTTAATACTTTTCACAATAGTCACATAAATAATTAATAAATCAAAATCTCTTTACATCATAAAAAAATAAAAAATAAATCTTACCAGGATTAAGAAACAGCACAAACAGGCAAACCACACCCAAACATATCCACCACCTAATACAAATACAAGCACAATTCACGAATCGTAAATCGTATAGTGAATCGAAATGTTACTTTTTTGGATCGTATATCTTATCGAATCGTGAATCATAAAGATTCCGATTTTTTTAAAATATAATATATTTAATATGTAAATTAATTATGATATTTTTGTAATTAAAATTACTAATGAAAAATTAATTTTCAAAAGAAATATCTTTCAAGTTTCAATATATAAATTCTGAAATTCAAAAACAAAAATTAATTTAATTTCATACTCATAAATCATCATAACAATCATATTCATTGTCAAAATGCGTCTCTTCGCCATCTTCATCCTCATCACTTCTCATCTTCCTCATCCACAAGTCTTGTTTTATTTTTTCTTTACCCTTCATTTCTGGATTTAAAATTCTAGGCATCTTTCTTTTTCTTCCCATAGCTAACTCTTCTCTTGGAAGCACTCATGCATATCCATCCATGAATGATCTTCTGGGAGACAAGGATCTTCTTTCTCCGTAATCCATTTGTCATCGGATTCCATATCGGACAAAACAAATTGGATCATAATCATCACCTTGTTCTTGTCTTTTAAGATATCTAATTTGAAGTTGAATGTTGTATTTCACATATACAAGAGCATTCATTCTTTGTTGTTGCAAACGATTTCTCCTCTTTAAGTGTACTTGATCAAACGTACTCCAATTTTGTTCACAACCGGTTGCACTACATGTTAATCTTAACACTCGTATAGCTAATTTTTGCAGCTCAGGCCATTCTTCACCATAACTCTCCCACCATAAAGCTACAAAACATATAGTTGCATAATAAAACTACCCGAATATATTCTTAAAATTTATCATCGCTCAAAATGATTTCTTGTGCAGTCTTTCCATTAGGGGTACTCGAATGAGAACTATTTACGAATTCTTATGAAGCAAACATAGCTCGTAATTATGTTCTTCGTTCGTGGAAACTCTTCAAAGTCAAATAATTAGTTGCAAATCTAGTACCCGCAGGTCTTGCAATTATTTATCCTTGCTAAAATTTCAGAACAGACTGAGTACCCACGAGTGTCGATAAATGAAATTTGCCACTATTTTTGCTTTATCGATAACATCTTTCAAAACTGGTAGATTACCTATGTCAGAAAGCATAAGATCGATCAAATGTGCTGCACAAGGAGACCAAAATAATTTTTTTTCTTCATTAATAGTTCACCCGCACCAACATAATTTGATGCACTGTCTGTTACAACTTGCACCACATTTTCTTCTCCAATTTCGTTCACCATATCATCAAGCAATTCTTACAGCTTTTCAGAACTCTTAATAATCGAAGAGGTATCAAATGATTTAATAAAAATTGTGTCTCGTGGATAAGGATGACAATGGTTACGATTAAAAATCGAAACCAATAAAAACCGAATTATATAACCGTGGTTATAACCATTAGGTTATGGTTTTAAAAAGTGTAACCGATGGTTAAAACCGTTAGGTTATGGTTTTAGATAAAAACAAAACCGAATAACCAAAAAACCAATTATTATCATATATATATATATATATATATATATATATATTCATATTTTATAATAATCTAGTCAAAATTAGATATATTAAAATTCAAAAACCAAAATCCAAATACTAGATTTAACGAACTAAATAATAAATATGTAATTTAATAATAAACCAACACAATATTTTATATATCTCAGAGATTTTTCTTATATGTGTGGTTTGATTTTATGAAAGTTAATATATTTACTAAATTATCATTTGATTATGATTAAAAACCGCAAGACCGTTCAAAAAAACCGAAACCGAATAATGCGATTATGGTTTTGAAATGTGTAACCGATTGTTAAAACCGTTAGAATATGGTTTTTAATAAAATAAACGGTTATGGTTATGGTTTTTGATATTTTTGCAAAAAACCGATCCGTTGTCATCCCTCCTCGTGGACTATTAACGAGAAAATTGGTTATTGAATGATGTTTTCCGTCTGCCCATCCCTCAGACATCAATGTGCATCCCGTTTTCTTTCATTCTTTTTTGAATTCATCTAAATCCAAATTTACATATTCCTTCTTTATATACAAAACTTGTACTTCGTAATAAGTAGGGGGCTTTAATCCCTAACCATAGTCTCCAATCGATTTCACCATTTGAAAAAATATAGGATGTTTCACCAAATTAAATGGTAATGCACAACAATAAAAAAACCTACATATATCTCGAATGACAGGCTCTCTTTTTTTAACCATTTGCTTTAACGTTTATTGGCCCCACCTTGTTCTTTTACCATAAATGATCCAATACTACCCTTTGCTTGAGAAAACCTGTCTTCATCAAAACATTCTACATTCACCTTCGAATTCTTAGCTTATTTTTCTTTTAAAATGCCTACAAATAGAGATTTCACGTCATCACTAACTTGAGGACATAGAGCAACATCTTTCCGCGTACAAGCTGGTTCGCCTAAGGTATGATAAAATAATGAATAAAATAAGTGAAAATAAACACCCTAGGCTAAGCACGGTTCTGCAAGTATACAGGATGTATGCAAGTTTTAATGAATAAGTAAGATTCGTTCCTCAGAGACTACGAAGGTTAGGAAGAACTTATGCAAATATACAAGTGCAGATATAAAAAGCTAGATCAAATTACTACGCAAGAAAATAAAAGAGAATAGATTTTTGTTGATTTTTAAATAAGAAAACTAATAAATTAAAAGACAGAAAATTAAATAAAAGATAGAAGAACAAGTAGTATGATAGTTTAGCTTGAGAAATTAGCAAGTAATCTCCACTAGTTGTGTTTATTCTACATGTGAGGGTGAATCATGTAATATGCAATAATCAGGATTCTAAATTCCCGTACCTTAGACCTTGAGAGCGACTAAGGGAGCTACAGCACAACCACGAGGAAGCCCAAACTTAGGGTTATCAAGCGTCACCAAGGCCCTAAGAAATTCAATTCCAAACATGGTGATAGTGGTGAAAACATACCCTAATGATTATCTAGTTAGGCTGATTTGTCAGGTCTAAGCCTTATTCTAGAAGTTATGTGGTATTTCAATAATTAGACACCCCTTCCGGGTGACCATCTAACTACTATTAAGGTAATGATATAGGTTTGCAACCGCAAGGAAAACAGACAATAAATCAAAACACATAAACAGAGAATAAAACATGAATTCAAATTAAATACCGTAGTATCCCAAATTAGATAGAAAAACTAGGGTTCATACATATATGCTAAATCTCAAGCTAAAATTATTTAATTCATACTATGGAAAGAAAAGAAAAGAATTACAGAATTGAAGGTTGAAGATGACATAATATGGTGTTTTACTCCTTCCAGACTTCTCTTCTTGTTGTAAGCTTCTTCCTGGCTTAAGGTTTAGCCAATGATGATTTTCTAATGATAAGAGGGTGTATTTATTATAGGGTATAGGAAACCCTAAAACGTTTCTTGGAGTATAAGGTAGGTTTTGGACTCCAAGCCCAACTCAAATTCGTAACCCTAAAATCTAGAAAAGGTAAGATTTTGATACTGTTTTGTTTTGGCCTTAACTGATTCAATACTTATCCGTTTGACGCGTTTGAGTAGTCAAAATTCATCGTCTCGGAAAGCTCTTTAACTTTTAAGTAGACCATTCTTCCAAATACCTAGCCAATCTTGATATATAAGCCATTTTGTGGTCGTAGCTGCTGGAATTCAAATTTATTTGACAACTTTATCTTTTCCTTTTTCATATTTCTTGCCTTTATCTCCAATTTCCATGTTTATCCTCTTTCTTTTATCTTTTAGAATTTACTTGGCCTCTAATTAATTATCATATATCTTTAAAGCTTCACACTAAATATACAATTAAACCCAATATGCTCTAAAAATAATAAATAATTAATTCAAGACATGAAATAGGAAAGTATACTAAATCATGAGAAAATTTACCTATACTTTAATAAATACACCTAAAATGATGTCTCCAACTAATATTAAATCATCACAAATGAGGAGACATCACAAGTCAAGTGGTTTTTCATCCTAAACTCACCTCCCCATATTGTTTTTCCACAATAGTTACATTTTACTTGGTTTTGTTTTCCTTCTTCAATTTTCAAGCAGTGGCTCCATGTAACATCCGTCTCATTTGATTTTATATTTTTATTCCTCATTTAGAAAATCTGCTACAAAAAATTTACAATATACCTACTTATTAGTTAATATTCAGGTTTAAATTAGTTCAACTAAATAATAAAAAAACAAACAACTTTGATTTTATATTTTGACTAAATTAAATATATATTAAATACTATAATTTTATTAAATATTATAATTTTATATTATAAAGATTTAATTATTAAAATGTTTAGAGAAATATATAAAAAAATAAAATTATATTATTGTTAAATCAATCCATCTTTTCTACTAAGTCTGCACGTGAGGGGGCGTGTTTTAAGTATAAATCTATTATAATGTGTTCTCTGTTTTCTCCTAACGGTTTGAACTTTTAGTTGAGTTGGCAATTCAACATGGTATCAGAGTTCCATGTACTTGAGGTCTTGGGTTCGATTATATTCACCGCCACCCACTCGAGAACTCCACGTGCATTGCTTAGATCAATATATCTCTTCTACTAACATGCACGTGAGGGGGCGTGTTGGAGTACAAATCTCCTATAATGTGTATCCTTCTTTTCCTAACGATTTGAACTTTTAGTTAAGTTGGCAATTTGACATGGTACCAGAACTCTAGGCACTTGAGATCTTGGGTTCGAATCTCTTCACCGATCGGTCCATCTCGCCTACGAAGCATGCATGTGAGGGAGCATGTTAGATTATAAATCTCATATAATGTGTTTCCCGCCTTCTCCTAACGATTCCAAAAGTATATCCTAAATTTAGTCGTTATTAAATATTCCAATTTGGTATGATTTAGTTTTACTTTATATTGGAGTATGAATCTCCTATAATATGTTCTTCACCTTCTCCTAAATGTTCAAAGAATTTGTTGAATTGGTAAATCAACATGGTATCAGATAGGGGTGTGCGCGGGTCGGTTTTGGATGAAAAATACTCAACCCACGAACTGCCCGTTGTTGTGTGGGTTTTGAAAAATGAGACCCGCACCCGCCCAATCCATTATATAAACCATTGAGTTTCGGGTTGAGCGGGTTGCGGGTGCATTGCGGGTGATTTAGTTTAATAAATGGGCCGAAATTGTATCCATAATCATTCGGCAGGATTATATTACAAATGCATGTTGCAACAAAAAATGCAGTTTATGATACTCATATGCATTTTAAATCATCTCTAATTTTAAAAAATATAAAATGAGATTTTAGAAAAATGAAAATATGAATTAAACAAAAGATTAGGATAATATCACAATTGAAATGAAAACAGATTCACTTGAAAAAATATATTTGAAATACTAAGGGATTTAAAAAATTTAAAAAGGGAAAGAATAAAAAAATAAATATAAAGTAAAAATTACATGACCATACAAATTTATTTGAATAAAATGAGCAATACAATCTTTTCTAATAATTTATACTACATGGTAATCGGGTATGCGGGTTTGCGGGTTTCAAGTTTAAAATCCGCAACCCGCAAAAAGTGTATATTTTTTCTAAAATGTAAACCGCAAGCCACCCAATAGCAAACTAACCCGTATTATTTCGGGTTAGTGTAATCGGGTTGGTCGGGTTATGCGGGTTTTCTAACCCGATGCACACCCCTAGTATCAGAGCTCTAGGTTCTTGAGATATTTCTAGCGGTAGTGATATTTTTTCTATAAAAAAATCAGTCGAAATTATAAAAAAATTATTTTTTTATTTTATGGAAAACCTTTCCTTGTAATCACGCGCTATGTCTCTATTTATTTTTGATGTCCCGTGCTATGTCTCGTACATTCTAGTAAATTATTTTAGAGGGAAAACTAATAATATTGAGCGGCCAAATTTACCCTAATTTTACTTTTTCTTTATATACATACATAGATTTTAATTTATCTCATTATTTTCTCTGCCTTATCTTCTCTCTCTCCATCTCTATTGATAAAATCCCCAAATCAATGGCAGCACCAGCAATCTACGTTTGACTTGAAGATGGGCCACTAACCGTGTCAACACTTCACTACATTATTCCCGTGATTGACCGCAATGAAATCACTATGCTAAACAACACTCTACTTTTACACATAGTTTATATATCATGTTTTTCTCTGTTTGACGAATTTTTTTATATAGACTCGACTTCATGACTTCTTTCAAATTGATATCAAATCAACGGTAAGAATATTACTCAGGGCGAACTTACACGACATGTTCCAGACTTAATGGGTGATGAGCTTGTGGTCTACCCCATTCGTAGGAGGGATCCTATTGCAAGTCCACAGAACTTTCTGAACCAAGCACCTCGAGCACCATGTGTGCGTACAGAAATGGAAGCATTGTTGGAAGGCCTTATGTTCTTTATCTGGTCTCTAACAAAGTAATGGCCTTATCTGCTTCTCAGATACACAAAATTTAGTCTTGTGCAACCCATCCATAAGAGAATACAATGTGCTTCCAAGTGATAAAGAATTTGTTTCATATTTTTTTGAAAAAGATGATGCATCACGAAGTTTTGTACCATTAAACGTGCCAATTGTGAAAACATTTGGACTAGGTTACTCAACAATTACTAGAGAGTACAAGGTAGTAGCGTTTATCAAGGTGGGTAGATCACTAATAACATGCGAGTATATGGAGATGGTATTAGAGATCCAGGTACTTGCGGTCCTGGGTTCGAGTCTCTTCACCGCCACCATCTCGAAAGCTCCACGTGCATTACTTAAATAAATCCATCTCTTCTACTAAGCCTGCACGTGAGGGGGCGTGTTTGAGTATAAATCTACTATAATGTGTTCTCCGCCTTCTCCTAACAGTTTAAATTTTAGTTGAGTTGGCAATTCGACATGGTATCAAAGCTCCATGTACTTGAGGTCCTGGGTTCGAGTTTTATTCGTCGTCACCCACTTGAAAACTCTATGTGTATTTCTTAGATCAATACATCTTTTCAACTAACATGCATGTGAGGGGGCGTGGTGGAGTACAAATCTGCTATAATGTGTTATCCATTTTTTCCTAATGATTTGATCTTTTAGTTAAGTTGTCAATTCGACATGGTATCAGAACTCTAGGTACTTGAGATCTTGGGTTCGAGTCTCTTCACAGATCGATCCATCTCTCCTACGAAGGATGCATGTGAGGGGGCGTGTTGCAACATTTATGGTTGGTATACTTGCTACATTTGAAACATGTGTGTATATTTGGCTATTTTGGCAATTTGCATAACACATGAGCATTGGTGCGATAAAACCCAAGTAATGCTTCTAGACACTCTATGAAGTCAATTCATATCACTAAATTGGTATAATTTACAACATTTCTTCTATATATCCAATTTTCTTAACTGATTCGAATTGTTTGGCTCGTAAATCCAAGTGAATCAGCCAATTGATATCTAAAATAAATTTATATAATAAACATATAATCATAAATATCCATAAGTAGTAACAGATACCTCCATATGCAATAATATCAACCTGTAGATTAGCCTGCAAAAAAAAAACAAAAAAAAAAACAAAATTAAAATTGAATATGTTAATTTCACCGTGTTAGGGTTTTACTTTAGTTTCCTAATTTTGTTAGTTGTATGCCTCTCAAGAGAGAGTACTCTGGTGCTTGAATGAATTGATAGCCTTTGGGTCGACGACATAGAAATTGAATATATTAATTATATATATGCAAACAAACACCAAGATCTTCTTATCTTATATGTATTATATACACGAAACAAACATTTGATCAAAAATATAAACTAATTAAAATAATTAACACCTTGCCAAGAAGTAATGGATAATCCTCAGCTGAAAGCCACTTATTAGGAATCACAACACGTTTAAGTTTTAATTTCTTTATTTCCTATTTGTAATTTTCCTTTTCAGGCCCTTTGCCTTCATTAAATTCACAAAATTTAAACCCAAGCACATATTTTATTACATATTTACATATTTATAGGACATCTATACTCCAACATGTTGATTTGTCAACTAAACTAATAGTTCAAACCTTAGGAGAAGGCAGAGAACACATTATAGGAGATTTATACTTCATCACGCCCCCTCACGTGCAGGCTTGGTAGAAGAGATGGATCGATCAAAGTAATGCACATGGATATTTCGAGTGGGGCGATGAAGAGACTCAAACCCAGTACCTCAAGTATCTAGAGCTCTGATACCATGTTATGGCTAAGAACATATTATAGTGTATTTATACTCCAACACGCCCTCTCATGTGCATTCTTAGTAGAATAGATGGAATGATCTAAGCAATGCACGTAGAGATTTCAGTGGGTGGAAATGAATTCCATATTTATATCGTTTTCATATTGGTTTCTACTACTATGGGGCCTAGAACACAATACTACTCATACAAAACTAACACAATCATCCCATGAGCCACAATAAGTAGCATAGAGGAACGTTAAAATCATCTTCTAATGCTATTCAGTAATCCAGAGTTTTGCATATATTCTAAAGGAAGGAAGAAAAATGAATGGGTAACAAGTAGTTCGCTTCTACTCTTAATATCAAAGCAAAATCTAATCAAAATTAAATTAGGAAACTCACCTGATTTCTAGGGCACGACTATAGCGTGCGGTTTGCTGTTGTATCTTATCTGCTCGGAGGGGCAGTGTGGTGGTTGTCTAGGCGATAGCTTGGAGAGAGGTGTGGTGGTTGGGTCAGATGCGATTAAGCTTTAAGTGGGGGAAGAAGGACGAGAAGATTGCTTTACTTTTTTGTTTTTTAACTTTTTGTTTATATATTTATGTCTGCTAGCCTACTATTTACAATAAGATGACAGCTCTCTTCCCGTATCCTATATATATATATATATATATATATATATATATATATATATATATATATATATATATATATTAGTTTCATAGTAGAAAATAAATGATAAATTGTCTTGTTAGTAAAATAAAATAGTTACTTTTAAGAGGTACAAATCTGAATTCTTTAGTATATCGTTTTTACATAAATTTTATTTCTAATGACCTAAGAATATTTATAGGTCATATCTTTAGAAAGTACCATTTTAAGGACAAACGTATTAAAAATGTCTTTTTTTAGTTATTTCCATTAATTTCATGAGATATTTCATAGGTTTTAAGGACAGTTTATTCAAATAAACTTTCTAATTTGTGATATAACCAAATAAAGGTATAGTTTATTTGAAATACCCAAATTTCCCTTAAAATTTATTAAATATCTCACATGGATTTATGAAACGACCTAATTATAGCAGTTTTAAATACGTTTGACCTAAAAATGGTACTTTTGAAAAACATGGCCTGAAAATGATATTTGCACTTTCTCTTACCTTTCCTTTTATTAAGTAAAGCTTAACCCTAAAAGTGATCTCCATTAATAGAAATTTGAGCTTCTTGACATTTTCTTGTCAAATACTTAATTAAAATGCAATAATAACGTTTTACAGTAAAATGCAAATTAGTAAAACTCACTGGAACCGGGTTAGAACTAAGCATGCAAACTAACTAGGCAAAGGGCATGAAAACTCAGTCACCAAACAAATTATCATGAAATATTTGTTTCGCGACTCAATCATCCACTAAGTTTTCTTTCCAATGCAAATGAAATAAACTACACTTAATATTGCAATTAAGGTGTTGGATATCGTCTAAAAAGAGTTTGGATTGTTGTTTAAACGGATCCTTCCAAGCTTGTAGTTGATTAATGGCGTCCACATTATCATTCACCGGCCTGAATCTGAATTTGCTTATCAACCTGACTGAGAGAATTGCATCCCTTATTCCAATATTTTGAGCTTTCTTTGCAGAATTCCTCCTAAATGTCCATACTTCTCCGTGAATCAAAATTACATGGTCATCTCTTAAAAACACGAAGATGTTTTTGTATTATCAATGTTTAAAAGGAGGCATAAACCAGTTGGGTTAATTCAACTGTCTAAAACCTTGTTATTTCTTCTGCACTTAAAATTAAAGGTGTGAAGTAAGAGGTACATGGTGCGAATCTCCTTCCTTAACACGGGTAACTTAGTTCTAATTTACTTGAGGGTATGCATGGAAGACGTGCATAATTTCTGTGGAATTATTCGTGGTGACCACCCACATACCAAAAGAAAAGGAGACATCAATATATATAATAAAAAAGTCTCTTTTCAGTTTATCATTCCATTTTTTTCTTACACTTATTTAGGGATGGCAACGGATCGTATATCCTCGAAAAATGGCATAACCACATCCACATCCATTAAGAAAAACGATAACCAAATCCGCATCCATTAACCATCAGATTTTAGAATTATTTATCAAATCAGCATCCACAACGAATGCAGATTATCCATAGTTAATCCGCATCCGTAATTGTTCAATAGGCTTTAAATAAAAAAAGTTATAAAATATTTTTGACATAATAAAATTAGTTACTTAATTATTGGTGGTCATAAATAGGTATTACACAATATAGTAATAAACTAGATAAAATTAATTAGGTGCTTTATGTATAGATTTATTTTTATTTAGTTGATATTATGTATGATTTTTGTATATATACTATATGTATTTTTATTTTTATTTTTTTATGTCTTATAATTTATTCAGATTTTAGATTATCCGTCGTATTATTGTAAAAATCAAATCCTAACGGATTATCCATCGGTTACCTTTTTGTGAGAACCAAACCCTTCATTGATGCATAATCGGTTTTACTAACAGATTATTTATCGAAATCGGATATTCCATCAATTACTGTGGATAGTATTAATCATTTTTATTATATGGGATTCATTTGCACCCAACTATGATTAAGGGTTTTTTCTTTATTCCTTATCTGTAATCTCTTAATAATAATGTTTTCTTCATTTTTTTCTTTTTTCCTTTTACCTTTTTGCCTCAGATTTACCATTTTGTAGATTTTGCATTATACTGACTTATCATAGAGTGCAATAGCATTAGTTACTATATACATTGGATCCAACTATTCATTTTCAAAAATAAATTTATATCTAATTTTTCAAAAATTCCACATAATAAAGCCAGCTAATTCAACTATTCTCCTTCCACCTCTTTCTATTTGAATAAGAAGTTCAAACATGGAAAGGAATTACAAGTCAAATTCGTTTGTTGATGGGTTCTGAGTGAAAAGGTGCGTAGGAGCAACATACTACAGAGTCCTAGCCCAATGGTAAGGAAACGTAAAATATTCTGCAGTCTCCTTATATTCATTGCAACTATTACACATAGCAAGGAGATTCGTACATGCCCTGCTAAGTAAAGTTTTGAATTTTAGAAAACTTTTAGGTTCCAAATCTTTTCCTAATAATTTTTGGGTATTAGTAAAGGTAGATGGGAGTCTTTGACTCTCCTCCTCTTTTATCTTCTTGTGTTTTATCAGTTGATTCATGATTTTAGAATTTATATTATACCCTCTTTGGAGCTTTGTGGCCTTTACTATCTACATCAATATTATTGTTGTCTATCCGCTTCAACTTATAGTTTTTCTACTTTACCTAAATAACTCTACATAAAAAAACACAAACACCATAAAGTGGATATACAGGTGCAAACCGAACCCCTAAAAGGAATTTCAAATAAAAGAAAAAAACCATAATTAAATTATGTTTCCCTTCCTTTAATCACAAAGAAGCAAAAACAATTTAGAGATACATTAACAACCAATAATACAAATTCAAACAATTTAAACATCACCCAACGGTGCATGGTCATGGTGCATGTACACATTGCTGTAAATTGCACCGGCAAGACCACCACCGATAAGTGGTCCAGCCCAGTAAATCCATATGCCGGAGAAATTACCGCTAATGACAGCTGGGCCAAATGATCGGGCCGGGTTCATTGATCCACCGGAGAACGGGCCCGCAGCCAAAATATTGGCACCAACAATGAACCCAATGGCAATAGGAGCAATGGTACCTAATGAACCTTTCTTGGGATCAGCAGCTGTGGCATACACAGTGTAGACCAATGCAAAAGTTATAATGATTTCCATAACAACACCTTCAATGGCTCCAACACCAGCTGCAACACTATGAATTGGAACAGCTAAACCACCGGTGACAAAGGTGAGGACGTAGCATGCTAAAATGGAACCCAAAAGTTGAGCGATCCAGTAGAAAAGTCCGGTGAGAATGGTGATTTGACCACCAACAGCTAATCCAAAGGTGACAGCTGGATTAACATGTCCGCCGGAGATGTTGGCACCGACGGCTACTGCAACAAAGAGAGCAAATCCATGGCAAATTGCCACCGCTACAAGCCCAGGTGGGTCTAGTGGTGCATCTGATGTCACCTTATCTGTCAAATCAAATCACAAAAAAGACTATATTAATGGAAGTTGTTGAGTTGCATTAATGGCTAGTAGCTGTGAACATGAAAACATTCTAAATGCAGGATGGAATTAATTGACTAAAAATAAAAATAAAAAGTTATATTAACTGAAAGCAATGGCTGAACCAACTCCAGCAAAGACAAAAAGCAATGTGGATATGAATTCAGCTAAGTAAGCTTTCAAAGACCCTCCGCTGAAAGAATCATCAAACCGTCCGAAAGCAATTCCACCCATTTTTTAGCGACAGAATATGAGAGTATATGAAAGAATGTTTTGTAGGTGACAAAAAGTAGCCTCTCCTTATCACATATATATACTAACTTACTAACCAAATTTTCTAAGAAAATTTAATATAATATAGAGCTCACCAATAACTTTTTTTTTTCTTGAAATATACCTAATATTGGAAATAATCAATAATATATTTAGATTAATCAATTGACTCTACTTCTACACTTAACATGTATAAAATTGGTTATTACTACTCACTTCTTTAGCAACGGTATCATTAACAACGATATTATATCGTCGCTAATGATAGACCGTTAGAGACGACCTACGTTTTTCGTCAGCAATGGCTGCTAAAAATGAAAAAATTATAATAATACCTTTTAACGATGAAGAAAACCAGTTGAAATAGTTTGCCTTACTTGTCAAAAAAAGTCACATTAATGCTCGTCGATACTCATTAAAGTTGTCCGTTTTATTGACCAAGCTTTGGTAACTTCCGTAACATCTAAAATAAAGAGCTACTAATCTGCAATTAAAAGCCATTAAGTTGTCATCAAGTAAAGAAAATTATTTTATATTAAATAATTTCAATGGTTTTTTTCTCAAATTATAATGTGTGACTATTAAACACAAATATTATTTTCTACTTCTTCTAAGAGTATGAAAGAATTAATAAAATAAACTGTCTTTAATTTAATAATTCCAACAATCCCCCACTTTAATTCTTTGGAAGAGAAGGTGAACATGTTTCCATAAATACCAGCACTAATGCACTGGATCCTATTAGAACTCCGAAGTTAAGCATGCTTGGTCGAGAGTAGTACTATGATGGGTGACCCCCTGGGAAGTCCTCACATCAAGTGAACGTACTCTTGAACTTGACGGTTTTTTATCGAGACCCTCACAACACATAGTGATCTCCAAGATCGTATAACCTCATAAGCCAACCCCTCTTGGATTTAGAGATCATTAACAGCAATAAAGCTCACCCTCATTATGTGTCTCGCGAATTCATCAAGTCCTTTCTCTTTAGGACCACTCTTATGGACTATGAATTTGTAGTGAGTCTAACAACTCATCCCTTGGGAACATCAATGACGTCTCCTTAAAGTCATATTGTGAACAGTATACATCAACCTCAATGGTGAATTGATCAAGTCTGTCACAATAGGGCCACCACACATGGCTACGAATTCATTAAGTATGAAAAATATACAAACAACCTCAACGGTGAATTCATCAAGTCCGTCTCGATGGGACCACCAATCATGGCTATGAATTCATCAAGTTTTAATTTTCTCATGTATGCACAATTTATACTATATGTATAGGAAGTTAGTGCATTACATAGACTTATTAGTCATATGTTCTCCAATAATAGGTTCTAGTCCTATCACTCAACGTTTTCAGGATTACTCTCCCGGTTAAGTCTTGTAGTAAACAAATCAACCATTTATTTATTCATTTATATGTGACCCAGTTTGCGTACCTAAAATCCTTCAAGAACTAAATCAGTAATTTTAAAAATCATATCTAGATAAATAGTACCTCTCTCGTACTTTATTAAATCACAAATATTAACCTAATGGTCACTACTTGAGTCACTACTTGAGTCACTTCACAAGATGGACAATACCAAGTTGAGTATAGTCAAATAAGAATAACTAAATCCTTATAATTACTTCATTCATTAAAAAGTACACACCCCCACAATTTTCTTATTCATGAATACTAGTCTTATAAGGAATTTTACCAGACATTATATCAACAGAGTCAAACCTTTCCAACAAAGTGAGACTAAGTAAGGTAAATTCCATTATTTACTCAAATGAAGTTTATCCTTAGGATCCGCTTCCCCAACCTCTTTTATTCACAAATAGAAGACTAAAATCAGTATGTCCCATAAAAGAGAGTACCAAAAGATGATCATGTCATACACCTATTGTCAAAAGTGTAACACAACCCGATCCATCTTTTATTATGGTACAAAATCATTAGCAAGGTGCCCGTTTAAAAACACAAAACAATTTCCTTAGTTTTCATACTTTATCCCTTTAATCCAAAACCACCAACCCTTCATGTTGCACCATATAGATCTCTTCACATAGATCTCATTCACATATAGATTTAATATCCAATTGATATATATTCATGTTTGTGAATGATATTTAGGGCAATAAGAGTTAAATAGTGGTAATATATGGGGTCAAAGTAATCATTAAACTCATATAAACATCGAAACTTAAAGACTTATATTTGAGTCGATTCACTTTTTGACTTGTATGAGACTAATTAGATCTTGTTGGGTCTTTTCCCGGTGACGTACTTATTCTCATCAGAATTGTCACCCCCATGCCTTTTTTGAACCGTTTCACATATAGTCTTTGTGGACTTCTCAACGACATACAAATAAAAGGTAAGGTTCGTCACATTCTCAAAGATCCATCCTCTAACCACTGAATTAGCTTTCTTGAACCCAACTTTTAGAGCTAGAAACCTAGCATGTAATTCTTTGGTATATTCTCTATTGGCCTTAATGGCAGGAAGTACCTCGAGAACGGCAAGGTCTAGTTCATGTTGTTCAAGGCAAATCAGTGCTTTTCTGCCCAACATTTGTAGTTAGAACCATTGAAAGGCTCCAACATTGTCACGTTGGGAAAAGCGCGTTCAACTGTGAAGCAACTACCGAGATAGGACCATTTCTAATATCTTTTCAAATTGTTGGAAAAAATAAAAATCACTGGGTTACAAAACTAGTAAAATGGAATTCCGAAAAAATAAAGAAAATACTTTTCAATTAAAGTAATACTACACTTATTACAATAAACTGAAAAAGACTTAAATTTACACGGTATATAACTTGCGTTAAAAAGATATTCCGGTCATGCCGGTTATCTCTAACAATTTCTACTCTATAGAAATATAAATATTATGTCAAAATATTTGAGAGAGAAGTAGAATAGTCTTTTCCGATTCTTAATTTCGTCTATATTCTATTCTATAACTATTCTCTCCAGAATAGTTTTTGATTCTCTCTAGAATTAATTTATATCTAATCTCTCTAGAATAGTTTTTTCATTCTCTTAAGAATGGTTTTTTTTTTTCACTCTAGAAATACAAGTGACAAAGTCACTATTTATAGAAGATTTGAATAGACAAAAAACCGTCACATTAATGCTCGTCAATGCTCATTAAAGTCGTCTATTTTGTTGACCAAGCCTTGGTAACTTTCGTAACATCTAAAATAAAGAGCTACTAATCTGCAATTAAAAGCCATTAAGTTGTCATCAAGTAAAGAAAATTATTTTATATTAAATAATTTCAATGGTTTTTTTCTCAAATTCTAATGTGTGACTATTAAACACAAATATTATTTTCTACTTCTTCCAAGAGCATGAAAGAATTAATAAAATAAATTGTCTTTAATTTAATAATTCCAACAATTCCTCACTTTGGTTCTTTGGAAGAGAATGTGAACAGGTTTCCATAAATACCAGCACTAATGCACCTGATCCCATCAGAACTCTGAAGTTAAGCGTGGTTGGGCGAGAGTAGTACTAGGATGGGTGTCCCCTTGGGAAGTCCTCATATCAAGTGAACGTACTCTTAAACTTGACGGTTTTCGATAGAGACCCTCACAACACACACTCTACCCGACTGATGGTTACAGATTCCTCAAACATCACCCTTTCCTTACACATAGGTGATCTCCAAGATCGTATAACCTCATAAGCCAACCCCTCTTGGATTTAGAGATCATTAAGAGCAATAAAGCTCACCCTATGTGTCTCGTGAATTCATCAAGTCCTTTCTCTTTAGGACCACTCTTACGGGCTATGAATTTGTAGTTAGTTTAAAAACTCATCCCTTGGGAACATCAATGACGTCTCCTTAAAGTCATATTGTGAACATTATAGAACAACCTCAATGGTGAATTGATCAAGTCCGTCGAGATAGGGCCACCACACATGGCTACGAATTCATTAAGTATGAGAAATATACAAAGAACCTCAACGGTGAATTCATCAAGTCCGTCTCGATAGGACCACCACACATGGCTATGAATTCATTAAGTTTTAATTTTCTCTTGTATGCAGAATTTACACTATATGTATAGGAAGTTAGTGCATCACATAGACTTATTAGTCATAGGTTCTCCAATAATAGGTTCTAGTCCTATCACTCAACGTTTCCAGGATTACTCTCCCGGTTAAGTCTTTTAGTAAACAAATCAACCATTTATTTAATCATTTATATGTGACCCAGTTTGCGTACCTAAAATCCTTCAAGAACTACATCAGTAATTTTAAAAGGCATATCAAGATAAATAGTACATTTCTCGTACTTTAATAAATGACAAGTAATAACCTAATGGTCACTACTTGAGTCACTTTACAAGATGGACAATACCAAGTACATCAATAAAGCTCACCCTATGTGTCTCGTGAATTCATCAAGTCCTTTCTCTTTAGGACCACTCTTACGGGCTATGAATTTGTAGTGAGTCTAAAAACTCATCCCTTGGGAACATCAATGACGTCTCCTTAAAGTCATATTGTGAACATTATAGAACAACCTCAATGGTGAATTGATCAAGTCCATCGAGATAGGGCCACCACACATGGCTACGAATTCATTAAGTATGAGAAATATACAAAGAACCTCAACGGTGAATTCATCAAGTCCGTCTCGATAGGACCACCACACATGGCCATGAATTCATTAAGTTTTAATTTTCTCATGTATGCAGAATTTACACTATATGTATAGGAAGTTAGTGCATCACATAGACTTATTAGTCATAGGTTCTCCAATAATAGGTTCTAGTCCTATCACTCAACGTTTCCAGGATTACTCTCCCGGTTAAGTCTTTTAGTAAACAAATCAACCATTTATTTAATCATTTATATGTGACCCAGTTTGCGTACCTAAAATCCTTCAAGAACTACATCAGTAATTTTTAAAAGGCATATCTAGATAAATAGTACATCTCTCGTACTTTATTAAATGACAAGTAATAACCTAATGGTCACTACTTAAGTCACTTTACAAGATGGACAATACCAAGTTGAGTATAGTCAATTAAGAACAACTAAATCCTTATAATTATTTCATATTCATTAAAAAGTACACATCCCCACAATTTTCTTATTCATGAATACTAGTCTTATAAGGAATTTCACTAGACATTATATCAACGGAGTCAAACCTTTCCAACAAAGTGAGACTAAGGGTCCGTTTGGAAGTGCTTATTTTAGAGTAAAAAAGCGCTTTAAGAATAAAATTCAAATTTTAAAAAAAATTATTTTTTAATAAATTTTAAATCTAAAATTATTTTAAGTGCTTTTTTTAAGAAGCACCTATATGGTGCTTCTCAAAAAAGTCTTTTCAAAGTAAAAAAAACTCTTAAAATACTAAAAGCACTTTTAAGTGCTTCTCCAAAAAAGCACTTCCAAACGGGCACTAAGTAAGGTAAATTCCATTATTTACTCAAATGAAGTTTATCCTTAGGATCCGCTTCCCCAACCTCTTTTATTCACAAATAGAAGACTAGAATCAGTAAGTCCGATGAAATAGAGTACCAAAAGATGATCATGTCATACACCTATTGACAAAGGTGTAACACAACCCGATCCATCTTTTATTATGGTACAATTTCATTAGCAAGGTGCCCGTTTAAAAACACAAAACGATTTCCTTAGTTTTCATACTTTATCCCTTTAATCCAAAACCACCAACCCTTCATGTTGCACCATATAGATCTCTTCACATAGATCTCATTCACATATAGATTTAATATCCAGTTGATATATATTCATGTTTGTAAGAGTTAAATAGTGGTAATATATGGGGTCAAAGTAATCATTAAACTCATATAAACATAGAAACTTAAAGACTTATATTTTAGTCGATTCACTTTTTGACTTGTATGAGACTAATTAGATCTTGTTGGGTCATTTCCCGATGACGTACTTATTCTCATCAGAATCATCACCCCCATGCCTTTTCTGAACCGTTTCACAGATAGTCTTTGTTGACTTCTGAACGACATACAAATAAAATGTAGGGTTCGTCACATTATCAAAGATCCATCCTCTAACCACTGAATTAGCTTTCTTGAACCCAACTTTTGGAGCCAGAAACCTAGCATGTAGTTCTTATGTATATTCTCCATTGGCCTCAATGGCAAGGAGTACCTCGAGAACGTCAAGTTCTAGTTCATGTTGTACAAGGCAAATCAGTGGCTTTTCTGCCCGACGTTTGTAACCATTGAAAGGCTCCAACATTGTCACGTTGGGAAAAGGCCTTTGCGTTCAATTATGAAGCAACTGCCGAGATAGGAAAAACCATTTCTAATATATTTTTAAATTGTTGGAAAAAATAAAAATCACTGGTTTACAAAACTAGTAAAACGGAATTTTGAAAAAATAAACAAAATACTTTTCAATTTAAGTAATACTACACTTATTACAATAAATTGAAAAGGAATAGCATAAAAGATTACATGGTATATAACTTGCGCTAAAAAGATATTCAGGTCGTGCTGGTTATCTCTAACAATTTCTACTCTATAGAAATATAAATATTGTGTCAGAATATTTGAGAGAGAAGTAGAATAGTCTTTTCTGATTCTTAATTTCGTCTATATTTTATAACTATTCTCTCCAGAATAGTTTTTTATTCTCTCTGGAATTTATTTATTTCTATTCTCTCAAGAATAGTTTTTTTTTCACTCTAGAAATGCAAGTGACAAGGTCATTTTTTATAGAAGATATGGCAAGACAAAAAACCGTTACATTGATGCTCGACAATGCTCATTAAAGTCGTCTGTTTTGTTGACCAAGCCTAGGTAACTTCCGTAACATCTAAAATAAAGAGCTAGTAATCTGCAATTAAAAGCCATTAAGTTGTCATCAAGTAAAGAAAATCATTTTATATTAAATAATTTCAATGGTTTTTTTCTCAAATTATAATGTGAGACTATTAAACAGGAATGACATTTTCCACTTCTTCCAAGAGCATGAAAGAATTAATAAATAAATTGTATTTCATTTAATAATTCCAACATATGATTCATATGCAACTTATCTGGCACAAAGGACACTTTTGGCACATCCACAAGAAAGGGTGAGTGAGTTGGAAAGCAACATCAATAAAGTTGTAATATTTGCAACTGACAAAATAATGAAAAGTGAGGAAAAGATAAACTCTAACGACACATCACTGGAGAGTTTAGAGTAGCAAGTGACGCAAATCAATATATCTCTTCAACAACTACAACAAGTCCAATTCCTGCAGATCTCCCAAGGTAAAAATATTTAGGTCAAGTCACTTCCGGGTAGTGATGTGAATACAAACTATGAAGCATGTAAGGCCATTGGTCTTCAAAGTGGGAAGATTGTAGCACCATGATGTCTCCTCATTTGTGATAATATAATATACTTCAGAGACATCATTTTAGGCTTATTTATTAGTTTATAGGTCGATCTTAGCTTAATTTAGTGCACTTTCCTATTTTGAGTCTTGATTTGTAGAATTATTATTATTAGAGCATATTGGGTTTAATTGTTTATTTAGTGTGAATATTTAAAGATAATTATAGAGATTAATTAGAGTCCAAATCAAAGATTACAAGATATGGAAAGAGATTTGCATGGAAATTGGAGATAAGGAAACAAAGGCTAAAAAGATGGAAAAGGAAAAGCTGCCTAAATCTGGGATTCTGCATACACGTCCAAAGATATGCGTTTTTACCTAAGAAATAGGCCGAATTTGGTAATTTCCTTCTAAAGGGTCAAGATAATTCTGTTGCGATTCTTTTGGTATATTATGGAGCTCAAACCGACCAATAACGAAGAATATATGCTCAAAACGGTCCAGCAGTGTTTATCTTTATTTCCATACGAATTTGAGTTGGACTAGGAGTCCATTACTTTCCTTCTCCTTCAAGAAAACGAATTAGGTCTTCCTATACCCTATAAATACAGCCTCGTAATACTCTAAAATCATCCTTGGTCAGACCTTAAGGCCAAGAGGAAGCTGCAACACAAGAGAAGAAGTCTGGAAGGAGTTGTGCATCAATCATGTCTCCTTCAACCTCTTATTTTGTAATTCTTTTCTTTTCTTTTCTTTGTATGAACTAATTCTATTAGCTTAGGTTTTGCATAATGTATAAACTATGAATTCTAATTCTTCTATCTAAGTTCTTTGGGAATTATATGTTTTAATCTGATATTAGCTACTTACCTTTATATTTGATTATGTGTTTTGATTTAATGATTGTTTTCCTTGCGAATGCATGCGTATAGGATTACCTTAATAGTAGTTAGATGGTCTCCTTGACAAGGTGTTTAACTATTGAACCACCACATAATGTCTAGTGTCGATAGTAGTTCTGACAAAACATGCTTCTAACTAGATAGTCATTAGGGTTTGTTTTAATCACCATATCACCAATTGATTGTAGTGTGCTGGATAGGGCCTTAGTGGCGTTTGATAACCCTATTTGAGTCCTCGTCTTGGTTGTGCCGTAGCCCCCTTAGTCGCTCTCAAGGTCTAAGATTGGGGAATTTAGAATCCTGACTAAGTATACCAAGAGCTAATATTCTCCCTTATAAACTAGATTTATAGATAGAATTAGAAGGATTAGTGCATACTAGTAAAACCTAAGCTATATCTTTCATACTATCCTCTTTTCTTTTCTCTTATTTATTTTATTGTCTTTAATTTAGTAGTTTAGTTTTCTTATTAAAACCCAAATAAATATCTATCTTTCTCTTCTTTCTACTTGCGTATTATTATCTATCTGTAATATCTGCACTTGATAATTTGCATAAGTTCTCTCTAACTTTCGTCCGTCCCTGAGGAACGAATCTTCTTATCATTAAAACTTGCATACGTCCTGTAATACTTGCAGTACCGTGTTAGCTTAGGGTGTTTATTTGCACTTATTTTATACATCTTTTTATCACACCTTAGGCCACACCACACCACCAATTTCGTCCATTGAAGTAGAGATTACCAACGAGAAAGAGATTCTCAAGCTGGACCAAGATGAGATAATAATTGAAGATTTTGTTTAAGAGATGGAAGAGGAGATAGTAGATGCACCAAAAGTACAAGATAAACCCAGGCCAGAACCACCGGCACAAGATAGTCATCCACCACCATAGTTTATATCAATGGTCGCCAAGAAGAATAATGACTCTAAGTACAAGAAATTCATCGAGATGTTGAGTAAACTTGAGATCAACATTCCCTTACTATAAATCATCAAGAAAAGTCTGAAATATATGAGATTCTTTAAGGAGACGCTCTCCAAGAAGAAAAAATTGGCTGAGTATGAGACATTGGAATTAAGTGAAGTGATATTTCCCATGGTACAAAGAAAGTTACCACCAAATTTCAAATATTTGGGAGTTTCAACCTCCCAATCAAATTTGGTGGTATGTTTGATGGAAAATTATTGTGCAACTTGGGAGTGAGTGTGAACCTCATGCCCAAGAGTGTATTAGATGAGTTGGGTATTAGAGAAGCAAAGCAGCCTCAGTCATCTTGCAAATGGCGGATTGGAAATTGACATGCCCGTTAGGAGTGATCGAGGATGTGTTGCTTCAAGTAGGTAACCTCATTATACCTACGAAATTTACTATACTCGAATATGATACAGATAAGAACGTCCCTATCATATTGGGGCGTTCATTCTTGGGCAGGGGAAACACAATAATCAATGCGTACAAAGGATCTGTGACTTTAAGCATTGAATATGAATCCAATTTTTTTTGTTGGTATATATGAATAAGAGAGTGGTGAACATTTTCGTGATCCAAAGTGTAGTCAATAACTCTATTATGACTTCCCCAAGAGAGACCGTGTGAAATAAAGAAGAAGATGATTTAGGGGTGAGAGATGAATTTGTTATGAAAGCTCACATTTTCACAAATAAACAACATGAACGCCGACCGACGTGGAATGGGTTGTTAATAGTCACCAGAGTCGTTTCGTACAAGGTGATTGAGATAAGAGCAAAGAAAAGTTGCAAGTTTCTATTTGTTGATATGAGTAGTCTCGCACATTGTTGGGGGAGTATACACTAATAAAAATACTTAAGGGTATATCGTTGAAATTTTTATGACGTTAATAAAAGTTCTCGGCGTAGACAACCCATGTTTTAATTACTTTAATATATTTTCCGTTAAGTAGTGTATATTAATTTTAATAGTTATGTAAATTGGTGTGTACTATACATAATGAGAAGGGTAGTGGATGTTTTTGAGTGCGCATGCACAAAGGAATGTGTTAGGAAGTGAAATTAGAGGTAAAATGAGAGTTTTGGAAAGCTTCTTGCGGTATAACGCTACGTATCAGTGATTGTCATCCTAAGAGTTGCCATGGGCCTCAGAAGTAATTAAAACAAAAAGTTTGTATCCAAACGATAAGAATTGTGGTATATTATAGCCTTCTCACTATATATCTCATTAATATGTTGTAGGGGTTGACTTGTACTCAGGATTGTATAAAGGTAATTTTTGAAAATTAATACTTGAGTCAAGCTCACTTGCGGTAAACAACGACCTTCATGCAATGTACCGCACCATATCGGCAAATTTCAGAGCACCACATATCAAGATCCTCGTGGTCACTTGACACATCAACTACACGTGGTATACCGCCAACTTGGTGGTATATTGTTGAGAATAGCTATTACGCATGTGTGTAAAAAAAGTAAAAATCCAAAGAAAATTTTTTGGACGGGACATATTGGAGGTCCGCATGAGCCAGATGGAAGCTTTACCTGGTGCAAGAAAAAGCCCACCACTCCATAATACCATGAACCTTCATTAAGTTTCATCCAACTCCTTGGGTGAGGAAGGCGAGCGCGCGGGTCCTTAAACCTAGAAGGTTATCTCCTTATATCCCTTATCATCTTTATTGGTTGTATATTATATGTTAGTATAGATCAGTAATTCTCTCTTGCATTTTGAGATAGTTTCGAGTCGTGGGGACACTACTCAACTTTGAGTTGGGGTGGGGTACTCGTTGTCCTCATCCTCGTTCCTCATCCCCATTTAAGTGTTTAACGTTTTATAAAAATAAAAATAAATTTTTTGAAAAAGAACATAAAAATTAGATTAAGGAATAGACGTAGAACTTAAAGAATGTATATCGAGAGCATACCTTTAACAAGTTAATGATATAATCTAAGTGTTCTTTCAAACTATTCATAATGCGCTTGAAATACTCGCTTGAAAACACAAAATAATGGATAGAAAAGATTAGTAAGCAATGTGTAGGAGTAGGTTTGAACAAAGTCAGAATGAGCTGTGTGTAAAACGTGAGATCCGACAACTAAAAGTGAAAAAGTAACAAAACCACATAGTTTGGAAAATGATCGAGACGTTTATTTGATAACCACTTGTTGTCTTTAGCTTGCTAGCCAATCTAATGTAACATCATTCTTAGCCCCTTCTAGACTATAGTATTTTCTTTATTAACCGTATTCTAAGAATATACCCTTTAGTTTTTAGGACTTGTCCCTATGACCCTCCCTCAAACCGCAACGCCTTAGGACTAGTTTGTGTTGGAGTTTGAGTTTGGAGTGGTGGGTGTTCGTGAGACATTGGGTGGTTAGATTTTATTTTGTGATTTATCATGTTGCACTTAATTGTAATCCTTGCCAAATTTGAGAAAAAGAAAAAAGATTTGAAAACAATAAAAGAAAAATAGAAACACGAAAAAATAAGTCAACACGAGAACTCTCAACAAAACGAGTCTCGTTTTTACTTAAAAAATAGAAGAGAAAAAAATTGTATATATGAAAAGAATAAAATTAAATCTGGCAATTGAATCATTGTGATTGGTTAGGGACTTAGAGATGCATATATAAAGAGAATCAAATGTGGATGAGTGGGCATAATTATGAGCAAAATGTGATTAGTTGATGGATAATGGGGAGAGAGCTAAAATCCCACTCCAAATTACACAAATAATATCAAAGTCTGCCTTAAGCCTACTCTATGACCTAAGACCTCAAGATTTCTAACTATGTTATTATGTAAGATCGAGAAGAAATAATTAGTTGATTGGACTATCTGACACCGTGTAAGGATCGAAGAACAATTTGTAGCCATCATCTCGAACTAAGTCAAATTGACCTCTCCTTGCATTGTGAAACTAATTTATTCTTAATATTATTATTGTGTTGGTCATTTTTATTATAGAAGTATTTGTGTATTATTTATGCATTACTTCATGAGACTTGTTAGGTATTGTTTTGATATCATTTCCTTATTTCTTCCTTTGTGTTCAGACAAACTTTGGCCCCTAGATTTGTTTTTATCTTGTCAGGACGACAATATTTTGAGTTAGGAGTCTTGATATCTCGTGTTTTGTGATACATTCATAGGGTCATGAGACATCATTTTGGGAAATTATTGGACTAATTTGAGGGATTATTCTCTATTATGTGACATACTTTCTTTTCATGGCTAACCTTGGATATTTAGCTAATTTTGGAGTTTATGTGCGTTAATTGATTGATAAGTGTGTAGCTTCAAGATACGAGGACGATATGGACCCCGATATGATGCGGAGAAGTAAAAATTCAAGGTCAGACCAAGATTAAAGGCGTGAAATGAAAAAATTCAAGTTTGGAGTCAAGTGAACTTTTCGGAAAAACTTTGAAGTCAATTTACGAGTGCCACCACACACAAATAGTGAGTGTTATGATCAAGTCTCTAAAAATAAAGATATTTCTTTGAGTTGGGAGCGCGTTAGAGAAAGCGGTTTGTGAAAAAGAGTTGAGATGACAAAGTTATGCTAATGTTACCATGGTGACTCAAACTTGTCTAGAATTGCAAAAAGGCCTCTTGGGCCACATTTGACCCACCTAAGTGGGCCCAAAAAGAAGTGAAACATTTTTTACTTTAATGTATCAGTTTTACACTAGAAAAAAGGGAATCATTCAATTGGAGAAAGAATAAAAATGCATGGGAAGGAGGGGAAGCAAGGGAAGGGTCAACAACACCTCCATCATTCATCTTTCCACCGTTCCATCATCATTCGTAGTGTAATTCATATATCTTCTAGGTCTTATCTTGAAAATGAATATGATTATAATTGTATTTCATCTTTTCATCATGAACTGAAAATCTCATAGCTTGAGGATTGCGTAATGTATAAACCATAGATGATTAATTTAATTTTTTCTTGTATTTTGGGATAATCGTGTTGGAATATATTGTTATTATTTGTTGGATATATATTTGTGTTAATTTGTAGTCCTTACCTTGATCAAGTATTGGGTTGAGTTAGTATTTGACTATCTTCTAGAAGGGGGTCGGAATACGGAACTAGTATATAGACATTTAGTGTTCATTACTGAATCAGGAGGTCTTGACTGACCGAATAGTCAATAGGGTTATTGGTCATGTTTTTGCAAGCGTCGTAGGGTAACTCGGGAGAGGTCCCAAACTGTGAATAGCCCATATTTACGCGGTAGGGATTTAGGTTGCATGTAGAATCCCGACTAACGCAAAAGACCAATCCGCCCTTATGTCTAGTAACAACTAAACTATCTCTATCGTGGATTACTAGTAAGACTCAAGCTACTCACATCCTTTATATTGATCTCATTGCATTTTAGTCTTTCTCTTTTATATTTTTACTTGAACTATAAATTTTTGCATTTTAGTCCCTGATTATTGTTCACTCATTGAAAATCAAAATCAAGTCGACATTTTACTTTCTATTTTGCAACTCAAACCCCAATCGCTTCATAAAATACAAAAAAAAAATCCATAGTCTATGTAGGGAAATATTAACAATACTTACTCTTATTACTTGGGATGACTCGTACACTTGCGATGAGTGCTCCCCCAAGTGTGGTTTTTATATCACGCATCGAGGACCACTAATATGTAAAAGAAACCACATACACTGTTTAGCAAGCAAATATGCTCGCACCTCCTCCATAAATCATGACTTCTTCCACTAAAATTTGTCCTTCGGGTCTGTAAATAAATACTATTTGTTGTTAAAGTTTCACCTCTGGTCTGTCGTAAAACACCACTACAATGGATTTTTTTATGGGAAATGAGGTGAGTATAGAGAATTTTTAGAATTTAGGGGGTTTGGTTTTCAGGTTTATGGTTTAAAGTGAATATAAGTGATAAATTTTAGGTTTTTTTTTGTATTTAATTTTATTAGCTTTTATTCTTTTTTTTATCTCTTTGGATAAAAACGCAGTGAAGTTGATTGCTTGGGTCTTGAAGACCTATTAGGTAAAAATCTCTAAATTTAACATATTTTTCTAGATTTGATATGGTTAGATCTAAGGTTATTCTATTCATTTAATTTAGTCGTTGTTGGCTGTTTCCAGTGACATTTTTAGTCAAGAATGTTTGAATGTCATCCTGGATTAAAAACTTTACTTTATTGTCAAATATGTTGGAGGTGTTGTGAAGTTACCTTACACTATATACTGAATGTTTTTATTCAATGAGGTTTGTCAGATTAATACAGAAAAAATATTACAATATGTTAGCCAATTCCGAAAGGGATAATGTCTCTTACTAATTAATAGCTTAACAAATTAAGAAGGGTCAACACAATTGAATGTTGTACATCGCAGTAAAATTTAGATTTCATATGTTGTAGTTGTCATTACAATTTTGGTAGAAGATTCGAGATAGTAATGAAATTATTTTTACTATTCTGCTGAATAATGATATATACAACCTAAAATCATATTATATAACAAACCATGCATGATATATTGTAATTTGATATGATATATTGTAATTGATTGAAAGTGAATCGTGAAAGAATTAAAATTTTGATTGAAAAACTCTAAAATGATGATAATTAACTTTTATAATAAGTTGGATGGTATATTTTTAGATAATATAAATGATTATTTTATTTGACTATCAAAATGAAACCTAATCGATATATGAGTAAATTCTAATATAGAAGGAATTTAATCATTAATTATATTGTTTTTGGACTAGTAATAAATTTGAAATTTTTATTTCATTAATGATATTATTCTTGATTGTAACCTTTTTTATCCTTGAACCTAACTTAGATATTCTCTCGACTTGGAATTGGCTAATTTAGATGGTTTGTTTTTGCATGTAACTTTGTAAAAAGAAAAAAAAACTTTTTTATCTCAATGTTCAATAATATTGGTTTAGTGATGTGATTCAATTTTTTTAAAAATAAATATTTTACATAGTAATACAACAAATAATGGAATAACAAATAAATATGGGGTTAGCTTTAGCCCAAATACACCAACATGAATAACTACTACAAGGTATTAAAATAGAGAATAATTGTCCTGAAATTACTCGATTATTCTTTGTTGATGACAACTTATTCTTTCTAAAATCTGATAACATTGAGATCCAATCTTTCATTGATATCATGAATAAATACAAAAATAGTACAGGCTTATGCTAAATCTCAATAAATGTGGGATGATTTTTAGCCCAGATACACCAATATTTATTCAAAACTTAATGGCTAAAAATGAAAAAAAACATCTTGGTAATTATCAAAGACCCCATAACTAAGTGGGACAGAACAAAATCCAAAGATCTACAATTCTTATTTGATAGGATCTTACAAAAAATGAAAAATTGGAAAACACTTTTTCTCTCAGAAGGGGGCAAAAAAATTCTAGTAAAGCAAACCTCCAAAGCTTACCAAATTATATAATGTATAACTTTATTCTACCTAAAAATATTATAAATAAAATACACTTCCTCATAGCTAGCTTCTGGTAGGGAGATAAAGGAAGAAAATTGATCTACTAGGCTAACTGGGATCTAATAACTATTTCAAAATTTAAGGGAGATCTTGGTTTTAGAGACCTACATCTCATGAATAAAGCCTTATTAGAAAAACAAGCGTCGAATATAGAAAACAAAAAAACTCACTATTATATAAATTGTTAAAAGAAAAATAGTTCCATATCAGTACATTCGTGGAGGCTAAGCTAGGAAGCTCACCCTCTTGGGGATGGAAAAGTTTATTAATAGGAAGAGAAACATTTTATAAAACTATTAAATGAAAAATGATTTGAATATAAAAATTCATAAACATAATTGGATATGTAACAACAATCAAAATATAAAACCTAATACTTTTGAAATCATTTGGGTTAACCAACTGATCAAAGAAGATAAGACTTTGAATATTGAGATATTAAATAACATCTATTCTAGTAGTATGAGGGACAAAATAAGAAAACTGATAATACCAAAGTTTAACTGTGAAACCCAAATATGCATTACTGTAAAGATGGAATTTATACAGTAAAAGAAGCATATCACAAATTAAAAAAGAAAGAAGTTAATAAACAACTTGTAAAAGAACAAAATAAACCAACAATATCAATTACTAATGAAAATGAACTTTAGAATTTAATATGAAAAATGAAAACTCACCCAAAAATTAAAAAATTTATATGGAGAGCACTAAGAAATTTGTTACCTACTTAGGAAAACCTCATAAAACGTAAATGTAATAACAATAATATATGTTATATATATTTGTAACAACAATATTGAAACGGTTGAGCATATGCTCTTTAGATGTCAATGGACCAAAAGTGTATGATTTACTAATCCTTTTTAACATTAAAATTGAAAATGAAACAACATCCAAGGTTGACCAATGGATACTACAACATGTACATGCAATAATAAAGAAATTTAATAAAAAGATAGAATTTCGATACTTATTTGCACTATCACTTGGTAAATATGGAAGGATAGAAACAACTTTACTTATAATAATAAAAAATGTGAACCAATAAATATTATCAATAGGGCAATAGAAGCGTGGAAATAATACTATAAAATATCAAACCTTAATGATCTTAACTTTCTATAAGAAGAAATTAAAGAAAATATAAAGCAAAGTAAACCTGATAATAACAAAAGTAACAAAATTATATTATAATAATAATAATAATAATAATAATAATAATAATAATAATAATAATAATAATAATAATAATAATAATAATAATAACAATAATAATAATAATAACAACCACATAAAATTTAAAGACAAATAAAAAAACCACTCCCTAATAAATTTAAATAATTGCAATGCAACTTTTTTTGATAAGGGAGCAGCTATTGTTTGTACAGTAAGAAACTCTAATGATGATTTTATAACAGGAAAGAGTTGGAAAATCGAAGCAGAATCGGTTTGGAAGCAGAATCCTCGAGAATCTTAAAAGTTACGAAATGGTTTCAAAGTTTCCTTGAGAATGACGTCGAAAAGATAATGAAGCCTCTATCTTCTAGTCAAACAATTTCAAGTTATTCTAATCATAATGTTGTTTGTAATATTTATTATTTGTACAATTTTTAATCCTTAGTTCTACTCTTATACTTAGGAGTAGAAACAAGCAACTAATTGGGTTGTCAAACCGAATTTTTTTTAATATATTGTTTAACAATAAAGATACATGTATTCTTCCCTTCCCAGTCACCGAGTCTATAGAATATACTAACTTGAGTTAAGATATATATCACCCTTTTTTGCTTCACCTCTATATCACCTTTTATGTGGAGGTTTTAAAAACCAATCAAATAGTTTCTCTCTCATGATTAATTATTTTCTCTCTCTTTTATTCAATGCCACATAGGGTGACACATAAGAGGTGAAACAAGGATGAAGCAAATAGGGGTAATATATAGCAATGCTTTACTAACTTTTGTAATTGTTTGGGTCTTTATTTATCTATATATTATATCTTCGACCAAAAAAACGGAATAAGTTAGTATACATATCCTTATACATCCAATCAAATCTCTTTTATCAATCTTCACTGGCAATAACATGCTTTAAATAGAGGACGGTTTCTTGTCCAAAAAAAATAGTAGAGGACTGTCTAGAAAATCATCAATTAAACATCCATGTGACGATGTGAAAGTGGCCATTGATGGATAGAAAGGGTGTTTTACGGGTCCCCTCCATTGTGAGTGAAATAACAACACTTACAATAATTGTA
The DNA here is from genome assembly GCA_029959085.1 of Nemophila menziesii. NCBI lineage: Eukaryota > Viridiplantae > Streptophyta > Magnoliopsida > Boraginales > Hydrophyllaceae > Nemophila > Nemophila menziesii. The sequence goes on from JARWIR010000008.1 coordinate 23,534,260, forward strand.
ATAATGGTAAAAAGAAGGGAGTCCGACAAAAGAAAAAACAAAGATGAAAAAGGGTGAGGTGATGGGAGCATGAACGTCGTCGGCCCACATAATGAACCGACCATAGTGTTAAATATGCTTTGTGGGTTTGTTGAATTTATTTGATAATGTATGGATAAGGTTTATATTGGACCATTTAATGTTCATTTATACATATACTTAATGGAGTGATAATCGGCTAATCAGCAATGAGAGAGAGAGGAATCTTGTTATTTATTTTTTGGACATACTTTGTCTGAATCGGTTTAAATCGAGAAGATGATAGAACTTTTTCTATGAGAGAGATATAGATTTGATATCATTGATACAATTTAAACTCGTACCACTTAAAAGAATAACCCAAATTTTGGTCAATTGAGGTTAACTCACCTGATTAAGATGGTAGAATTCGTTCCTTACTTTTGTTTATTAAATTTGTAATATTTTACTACATTTATTATATTATTACTTCCATTCACAATAACAAAATATACTTTACATAACCATGGAACTAGTTCAATAGTCAGGACCTTATCTATCATCTACGACGTACAGGGTTCGAATCCTTCAGTCTTGTTATTTCTTAAGTTTTTAAAGGGGGTAAGTAAGAGGTGCAAGGTTCGAGTCGTCTCCCTAAACATGAGTAACCTAATTCTGATTAAGTGGGAGTATGCATGAGGAGGCGCGTATATTTCATATATATATATATATATATATATATATATATATATATATATATATATATATATATATATATACTTTACATCTTTTAATAAGTAACTAAATTTTATATTTCATAAATTTTTTTTAAAACATTTTTAAAACACAAAGTCATCAAATATTTTTTCTTAATCCATTTTTTAAACTCGACTATACTACATCGCGAATGTAAACCTACCTAAATCATCGGCCAATCCTAGGGGAGTTTTAGATATTTCGTCTGAAACTACAAGTTAATCACCATAATTAAGTTTGAAGATCGCGTCTCCCAAATATTTTGAAGAGGACAGTAACAAATGTCTAATTTCATCTATTGGTTATTTCCATATATATATACTCATGACACAAGTTTGGCTTAAGGAGAGACAATTTTAGTGTTCATTACTACTACCCACTATATATTTCTCGGAAAGAAACATCTTCAGGCAACCATCATCCTCAACATCTACGAATTCCATGCTCTATCAATTAGCGTTGTCTGTGGCAATCAAATTTTTTTAAGCACATTGAAAAACCACTATGATAACAAGATCTAGATCATTTTTTTGTATCATGATGCCAAAGGAGAATACCCACGGTAGCTAAGAACGAAAACCTCTAGAGATACACCATCGTGTCTCCCCTTAATGTCGAGTATTAACATGCATCCACTAGGATAGTCACATGTGTCTACCAATCATATGGGCTCATGAAGAGATGTTTCACTTAAAGGTGGACCAATATTTTCAGGATTTATTGTAGAAGGTTGTGGTTGTGACCTTTGTTTGTACGACCACGCAGAAGTCCTTTCGTTATGGATGTCCAAGACGACTCTGTCGAGCAGAGTGAAAATGAATACACTAGAAGGCCTAGGAGGCACGAGAGTCTAGTGAATGCGGCAAGAGGAAAGATAAATGTACATGTTGGGAGAAGAGCGTCAAAATAGAAGAAACGTGAGCGAACCACCTGAGATAACCCATGTCGATTGAATATCACTCATTAATACAAGGAGACTTTTTTGCTAGAGAATAGTCGACGTTGCCATGTCGTGAAAGTTTAAACCGCCGGTCATGCCTATGTTGATGGATCTTCAAAATTAGATTTGCATATAAGTGTCCTTTAGAGGTATATGGAATTCATCACATCATCAGATGTTGCTTATTTTGAGCCTTCCCCTCCACCGTGTCAAGTAATGCTTAAGAATGGTTTTCGAAACTAGAACTGTATTCCTTTGAAAACTTCACTCAATTAGTCGACAGATTGTGAGCCACGTTCCCTAACTACAAATCGGTCACACAAATTCCACTTTGCTTGATCTTTTCTAGCAAAAAAGGGAAGGTTTACAGTCCTTCAAAAAATACTTCTTTAGGGTTTTCTATAATGTTGATGATTTATATCAAGTTATTTTTTATCATGCTTTTACTCGAGGATTTCTTTACCATAATTTTCATACTCATTTGACTTCTCGACCATGACATAGTCTTTTTGAAATTATTGCAGATGCATGAGCCTTTGTAGCACCTGAAAAAATACAAAGAAAATCCTAAGACAAACCCCGGTAAAGGGAGGGTCCATTGAATAAGAACCTAACTCAAGGAAAGCAAGAAAAGAACCATTTTACCAAAGGACATAAAAGACACCCAGGGAACAATAAGCATAGAGGAAGCAGTGATCATTGGGGTCGAGAATTCCAAAACTATGATCAAACTTTGTATGATATCCTATGTTATATTGAGGAGGATCAAGAGGTGAGATGGACGCCAAAGATGTTTGTCAATGCTGGAATGAGTGATATGTCCAAGAATTTACATCTCCATTAATACTACAACCACAACACCAATGATTGCAAGCACTTTAGGAGGGAAATAGATGAGTTAAGAGCACTAGGAAAGATACCAAACCTTTTCAAGGGAGGTGGACAGCTAGAAAAACTATAAAAAAAGTTGTAAACGACAAAAAAAACATGTCCAGGTCACCACTGTATACAGAGAACAACTTTAAAGAGATGAACGGTCTCAGTATTAGACAGGAGGACGACACCCTAGTCAACCTACCAAAGTATATGAGTTAGAGGTACATACCATAGTGGGTGGACCAGAAAGTGTAAGATCGAGAAATAAGAGGAAACCCCATGCATGACATGTCAAAAATCATAAGACAATCAGGTATCTAACAAATGGAGATGACATTACCTTTACCGACAAAAACACGATCATGTTGGTATTTCTGCATGATGATATGCTTGTAATACCAACTGTGATATGTAATGATTTAATGTGCCGGATAGTTGATTGACATGGGAAATTATTGCAGATTTACTATATATTAGCATATTCTACCTGTTGAAGACCGGCCACAATGCCATCAAACCTTACTGAGACCAAATCAATGGACTTTTTGGCAAGAGTTACCATCCATCTAGATGTATTGAACTGTCGGTGATTATAGAAACGGGGGATCTGTCAAAAACTATACACTTACATCTTGTTATATAGCAATGCAAGTTCGAGTATCATACAAGTTTTGGGTTATGATATTGTGTTGGCCTAACGTACTTTTAATCTTGTTTTAATAATTTTTAAATCTCATTTTAATATCCCCAAAATAGTGCATTACACTTAACATGTTTTACACTTAATATATATATGCATATTTCTACACTTAACAACCCTTTTCAAGGTTTATTTTCAGAACCGGACCGGCAAGCCGGGGAGAGCCGTTATAAAAAGTAAGATGACATGTTGGATTATGCATGTTGGACAATAGGACAAGCCAGAACGGTATTACCGCCCCTAGGACCGGCATATACCGGTGCGAGGCAAATTTGTTGGCTATAAAATGGAGATCTTTCTTATGCAATTACTACCTCTTACCAAATAAATTAATTGATACAAACTTTCATCCAACATTAGAGGTCTCAAGCTAATATAGTTAATCATCAAAACTTGATCAGGAAACTTGTATAATCCACTCATTCAATGAGTTAATCAAATAAGCTTCAAAGAGTCATCTACTCGTATAGGAGATCAAAACTTAACTTTTTCTACAGGAGTATTATCAAAGTTTATTTTACCATCCAAACACTTGTTGTATCCTCTTAAGTCTAGTCTTTGTAATAAATAGATTAAGAGTTGTGAGTATCATGAAGTATACTCGGTGATTCCTTGTGTTGCGATAGCACAAGAGTTTGCTTCGTGGTTCCAAAGTGGCTGTAAAGGGTATTGTGTTCTAACCCCGGTTAAGTGAGACACGGAGCTTAGTTAAAGAAAATTGAAAATCCTAAGGTGGCTACCTTAGGTAGTGGAGTAGGAAAATTGAACCACTATATATGATTGTGTACTTTCTTTCCCTTATCTCTTTACTTTCGTATTTAGATTGCTCGTCTTACTTTTATATCAAACATCTAGTTATCCATTGCATGATCCTCTGAGCGTTTGATATATTGACTCAGAAGTTTTTTTTTTAAACTTATAATTGTCCAAAAGATTTTAATCAGCCATAATTTGTATTAATATCCAATTCACCCCCTAGGACTTTCTAGCTTAATCTTTAGTAGAGTAAACAAAATGGAATATAATCTTTTGGACGAGTATTATGTTACAAGACCTCCACTCTTTTAAGGTGCCTATTATTTCTCTTGGAGAAGAAGAATGGAGGAGTGGTGGTGGCAAATGTGTGATGAAATAATGATATAAATTAGAGAACAAAAATCTTATACTACCATGATAAACTCTCTGCAAGTGAACAGGTCATTTGCAAGTAATGAGTAAGTAAAACAGATATCGATCTCAGGGACTACGAAAGTTAGTTTGTAAATAGTGCAATTACTAAGTGGACTAGAAATAGTTGGTAAAATAATACGCAAAGACACCACAATATTTATTTGGTTTTTATGACTCTAAAAAAGTAAGACTTAAATTAAAGACAAGCAAATAAAATAGGATAGATAGAAGTTTATGACAGTTTAGCTTGAGAACTAGCAAGTAATCCCCACTATCCTTTTTCTATGATTATTATCTAAGGGATAATTGTGTGATATAAAATAACCGAGATTCAAAATTCTTTTTAACCCCCTTCCAGGGGGACTTAGGAGGCAACCTCTCCACTACCAGGGGACTTGGGTAAGGGGACCCTGCGCAATGATCGATGGTAAATTTAAACCCTATTGACTATCTAGCTAGGCAAGCCTGTTAGGATCACTACTGCACACTAGACGATTATGTGGTGTTTTTATAGTTAAACACCCCTTCTGGGTAACCATCCAACTACCATGGTATATGCTGCGCACCGCAAGAACTACAGACATCAATTCAAGCACATAATACAGAGATATCACTATTAAATTCAATTAAATGTAAAAAAGACATCCCAACTTAAATAACATATAAACAAGTCTAGGGTTCCTACCCATATGCTAATATCAAGCTAAATAAAATTAGTTCATAGGAAATAAATAAGAATAAATAATTACAAATGGAAGGGTTTGAATGCCATGAACACCTTCTAACTCCTTCTTCTCTTCTTTTCTCTAGATCTAGACTTCCTCTTGGTCTTTAGATGGTTAGGGACTGACCAAGTATCCAAGGATGATTTTCTTAAGGTACAAAGTTGTATTTATAGGTGTTAGGTCAAAATATTGGAGTGGAAGTCAAGTTATTGAAGCCTTATTCCTTTTCAATTTCGTTTCCTAAAGTATAGGACAAGATAAACACTTCTCAATGATTTAATCATATCTCCTTCATTACTTATCATATTTTTACGCACTTTATATGGAAACGACTGTAACTAAAAGATCTGTCTGCTCATAAAATATCTCTTCCAGATACGTAATAGATTTTCTGAAGTATTCAAAACACTGGACGACTTTTTAGCATGGAAAATTTATTTGGAAAATTTTCCTTTCCGAACTCAGCTTTGTTTCCTTTTAACTCTAGATTTCGCCTTCGATATTCTTTACTTAACTCCCTTACATTGATTTGGCATTCAATTACATTCTATACTATCTAAGAGTTTCACATTAACACACAAATTATACCAAATATGCTCTAAAAGTAACAATCTTTGGTATCAAGGCATAAATTGAGAATTTATCTAATAATGGGGGAAAGTTCCTTAGAAATTACTGTAATTCACCTAAAATGATGTCTCATGAATGGATTAATTCATCAAAAATATAGAGACATCAAGACCCCAACTCAAAGTTGTATCGTCCTGATACAATAAAGATAAGAACAGTAGGGTAGTCAACAACAAATATAGAAGAAGGAGAAGTGGAGGTAGAAAGCACCGAACACCGTACTCAATTCTGGGGCAAATTTCTTACCATCCTCAATAAATAATGCACCGAACCTCGATCCTAGATCCTTTATCAACCAGCCACGGTTTCCATTCAAATGAAAATTATTAGGGCCTCTATTGTTTCCCCGACCTCCTCTTTTGACTATCATCCACTCTCCATACGTTATTTCCGCCACAACATCGCCGCTTACATCACGCGGCTGTCCCACACCACTCGTGTCTTCATTTGGTCGGATTTTTGCAGAGTTTGCTGTTGTGTAATTTTTCCACATTTACCATTTTTATGCCCAGATTTTCTACACTCAAAACAGAGTAAATGCAGGACCTCGTACTCAACTAAACATACCTCACCCCCAATATAAATTTTGGGTGTGAGAGATTTATTAAGATCCACTTCCACCGCGAGTCTCACATAATTACCTTTTTTTCGGGCCTTAGTCAAGGGATCGATCCTCATCGTTCTTCCAATCAAATTCCCCATTTTCCAAAGGATACGCGTCGTGTAATTTTGCATACTCATATTTGAAATTCGCACCCAAACCATGGTAATAACAATTGAATCAACATGTGGTTTGAAATTAGGTGTCCACTCACTTACCACTAGGTAGTGATCATAAATCATCCATGACCCATCTGCTAATGCAATGTCACTGACTTCTCCAATAGAAAACTTAACCATGAAATAGTTATATCCAACGACCACTAACTCAATCATTCCTTTAGGATTCCAAATTTGTTGCAATTTATGTGCAAGATAATTAAAACCTACCTTATAGCCCAGTAATATGACTACCAATGTATTATTTTGTAATATTATTCCTTCTATTATTTCATCTCTAAACCTTAAAACTTGAGAAATATCATAGTTATCTAGTAGCATATCATCTTTTATTAACTCAAGAGAATCGCTATAAAATTCATTAATTCTATTCGATTTTACTTCCCCATTATCTATAATTGCCGGAATAATTAGATTTCTACTTGTTAACGTGTTGTGCCAATCTGAATTTTTTCTTAGTGGAATGTTTAATGTCGCTCCGCCGGATTGATATGCCATTTGCGGTGTTTTCTTAGTTGGTCCGCCTCAACCGCGGCTCTCGCCTGCTTGGATTGACGCCCGACGACCTGTTATAGCAGCGTAAAGTCAGTTTTAGCGCCACACTCACGGCGGTGTCCACTAGCATATGCTTCTGCGACGGTGACGCAATTACATCCACCTTGTCTGGTGAAGCTTCCGACATTGAATTAGTAGGAGAAGCAATCTTTGGTTTTGCTTTTTTCCGTATAGAGCTTTTTTTCAATGTTTTCATCAACACTACACACATTTCTTTCTATTTTATCTTTTTTATTTTTTTGTCAAACAATTATATTCTTTATAAATATACTCAATTAACTTTACTTCTCATCCAATTTTTTTTTCTCCTCAAATCTAATTCAAAATAAATATGAATCTCCTTAGTTTACTCGTCAAATCTGATCCAAAATAAACGATTTTTCATTTCAAACTTTTTTAATTTTAATAAACATTCTAAAATACAAATTATTTTTAACTTATTTATATTATTTTATGATTCTCTGTTACAGTTTTATTTTTTTTCCATATACACAAATAAAACAATGAGATTATTCTCTACGGGGTAGGGCAGCACACGGGTCGGTTAACCGACCCGTAGGGGTAAACCCAATACCCAACCCTAATTTTCGGTTTTCATTTTCTTAAACCCAATAACCAATATTTTTTATTGAAACTGTGCGGGTTGGGTAGGACGGGTTAGGGTCGGGTTCGATTATGTTCTAATAATAGAAATTTTTCAAAAAAAGTAACTAAAATCTAGTAACTTTCTAAAAACAGTAAGTTATTGAAATTACAATAGTTTTTTTATATAAAACAGCACTACATTACTATTACAACATTGAACCACTTATAAAATTACAAAACATTGAAAATTTGCAATCTAAATTGTGCTTAGCAAAGATCTTGTACAACAGGGGTGTAAATCCTTTAGTGATTCTAAAAAGAACTTCAAATCCAACATAATTCCTGTAAATTTGCATCACAGAAGAGAAGAAATTGTTAATTATAGTTAGCCTCAGATTTGGTTTCATCATTGGCTTAACATTTAGCCTCAGATTTAATATCTTCATTGGCCTTTTATAATCTTAGGGACATTTTAGGGACAAGGGACCTCTTTTGAAAATTACAAGTTACTAAGATTCAATTAAGTAGTTGCCAACTCAACCTTATATTCCACAATGGATCATACACAATTACACATAGTTATATTGAGGTGTAATCATGGGGTGGGAATATGGGAGATGCAAACATTATTAAATTGAAAATCTAATAACTTGTAAGATTCGAAAAGATTCATTATACCTTAAGGTTATGGGTTACAAATGTGTTAAAGTCGACTCTTAGGTCACACTCAACTCATACAATCCAACATAACCTGTAAAAGAGAAGAAAAGACAAAAAAGTTAAGATCAATTGAAGTTTTATCTAATTATCTATAACTGTATTATTGAAAAAATAGAAAGTGTTAGGGAGTAATACCTGAAATTGGCATAAGAAACAAAGCATTAACTTTAAGCATTCAAATCCATCACCAATTCATCTCATTGTTTTGAATACATGCAAGTAGGCAACATACAGAGACATTAGAAATCAATGTTTCGATTTATAATTATCATATTTGCATTATAAAAACAACCCAGTAACAATAATCATAGTCTCATACTCATAATCAACTCATATTCATAATCAAACGTAATAACAAAGTTCAAAATCAACCAACCAAAAATCAGTTCAAAAACAAACAAATACGGGGTTACAAAACAATCCAGTAACAATAAATCATAGTCTCATACCCAAAATCAAACGTAATACAAAGTTCAAAATCAACCAACCGAAAATCAGTTTCAAAATCAACAACCTAGATACAATAATTAATATACGAAACTAAAAGGGGTTTTTCTTTTCATAAACAACAACAATATTCAAGCTATTAATTAGAGAACACATCGGCTTAAAAATACACAAGGATTAGGGTTATAATAATACCTGATAAAAGGGGGTTTTGAATTAAGAAAAACAAAGCCGAGATTAACCCTTTTATAGGCCTCCTCTAAACCCTTCTTCTCATCTAGTAAACCGGCATATAAACAATCGAACAAGTTAACCATGGTACAATACCGCTCTTATTAATCGACGGGATTAGACGGGGATGGGGAAGTGCAGGGCTAGAAGCTTAGGGTTTTCGAGAGCCATGGAGAGAAACAGAGAGAAGGCGGTTTGAGAGAGAGAGAGAGAACGCAGTGATTGGAATGAGAGAGGGGTCAAATGACCCTTCGTGTAATGAAGAGTGAAAAGCAACGACAACAAAAGCAGCGTATTCCATACGCTGCTGAATAATAATATCTTATTATATATTTAAAAAAAAAAATCGGGTCGGGTGCGGGTAACCGCGGGTTTGGCAAAGCCAAACCCACCAACCGGCCCATTACCCAAATAATTAATTTTTTTGGCCCAACGGTTTCGGGTGGGGCTCCGTTTGGGTTTTTTCGGGCCGATTTTGGGTCGGTTTTTTCGGTTGGGCGGGTTTGGGTCATCCGTGTGCAGCCCTACTACGGGGTCTTGAAGACACCTCTCTTTTTCCATTCCCAACTCCTCTTTCCTTTTCTTCTTACTAAAGACCTCAGATTAAATCTTATACTATAATATAAAAAACTAATTACGTTCCTACCCATTTTTTTCTAAATATACTAATTCCCAAACCTAATTTATATTTCATAAAAATCATTTTATAAAACCTAGTCTCTCTCTCTTTTAGTTTGCAGCCATGGCTGCCGATCCAATCCCGTACCGCTGCAATCTCGCAGCCACCAGAGTTGTCATGGAGGCTCTGTCGCCAGCTTTCCCCTTCCCCGTGCGCCAGCTCACCGTTCTTCGTCGCCAGCTCGCCATTTGAGATGAACAGCTCCAGTTCCGGCCACCGTTCGAGCAAAGAAGTCTCGTTCGAGCATAGAGATGTTTGAACCATGGAGTGCTGCAAATTCAGCTAAAGTTCAGTCAAAAAATGGAGCCACACAAATGTTAGCTTCGCTGCCATCGCTGGTTCTTCTCTTCGTCGGCCGCTACCAAACCAGATCCGTTCGAATCTTCTCCGGCGAAGAGTAAATCTATTTGTCTTCTTCTTATTGAATTTGCCTTTCAGCTGAAGCTCCGCCGGATTTGCAGAGAAAGGCTTCACAGAGATGAACTGAGTTCGTGAGCAGTGAAGACTTGCTGAGTTGCTTCGAAGCTAGATCTCGCCGCCTTGAGGACGATGGTTACTCCGGCGAGCTATGGAGCTCTCCTGCGTTTTACTCCGACGAGATATAGATCTATCTTGTGTTTTACTCCGGCGACTTGCTGTTTTTTTTTGTTACACAAACTTGCGCTTCGGAGTACTCCACTATTTTTTTCCGAATGTGTATTGTGTACGCTCAGCTTAGGTAGAAATTAGAATAGGTTTTCTTTTGTTGACCAGATCTCGTCAACAATACCTAGTTGTATTTTAGTTTTTTCCTTTTTTTAGTTGTAATTAGTTTATTTTATTTTTCCTTTTTTAATTAGTTTTAAATATAATAAAATACTAATTTATTTTTTGGAATACTCATTGAAATTTATAGAATGCTCACTGATTTGTTTAGAGTACCAACCAATTTTATGGAATACTCATCAAATTTATCGGAGTACTCATCAAATTTTTCTGATACTCTATGCTTTTCCGGTGGCCGGTGACAGGTGGGCAGTGGTCGGTGGTCAGAGATCGGTGGTCGGAGGTCGGTGGGTAGTAAAGAGAGATGAACAGTGACAACACTCATTTTGTCTTTTAGTGTTAGTAAGGGTATTTTAGTATTTGGTCATCCTTAAGACCCCTTGGAAGAATTAAGATTTATTTCATTCCTTATAGAGAATAAAATCTGTCTCCAAGACTCTATGTCTCATTCACCCATGAAACATTTATTATTGATAGAAGATTAATCATTTAGAAATCAAGATTTACACAACAATATAATAAAGGTAAGATCGATTATAGATGTACAAATTCTAAACTTACTTTACCTTGTTTTATTTCAGAATGTTTATTGTTGATTTTGGTTTTGTTTTTAATTTGGTGGTTCAGTAATCCATTAGAGAAGAAGATGATGTTGCAGAAAAGAAGAGTGTGTTGTAAAGATTTGTCTGTCTTGATCGTGATAGTTCAGTGGATGGTTTTTTCAAGGTGTAGCTTATGAACGCATCAAGCAACCGACCTTTTTATGAAGAGATTTCCTTAGATATTTTGTACAAGTTGGGCGGGAGGGGGCACAAGTTGAATTCTGGGAGAGATTTATAGTAATATTTTATTTTTTTAATGTTTGAAGGTTTTTTTTATAAAAAAACTCAGAGGGGCCATTCCACCCCCAAGGCTTTTATGTAGCTCCGCCCCAGCTTGTAATTAGGGTAAAACTCAACACCAAAGTCCAATTAACTTACGTGGGATTCGTTCTGATTTGTCTACTTTGCAAGGAAGATTTTGAAACTGAGAAGCACTTATACTTTGAGTACAAGTTCACCTACGAGATTTAGGAATTGTACGGAGATGGATAGGTCTAGGAAGTGTTATGTCTACCATCCAGAAGGCCCAAAAATGGTTAAAGAAAGACAAGACGGGAGTAGATTGGCAGACAAAGGTACAAAAGCTTACTTTCACTCTGAACATATATTTGATTTGGTAAGTTCACGAACTTAGTATGGAGGATGTGCTCCCTAATTTTAAAAGTACAGTTAAAAAATATTAAGTTTCCTGTTTACAATTGTTTTTTTGTTATAAGCTCATATCACCTTATCGATAGATAATGAACTTTTGTTTCATCTCACTTATACTCATTGCATAGGAATTTGTGGTGGAAAGTAGCTTTTACTTCTCGTTAGCGCATTGTTAACATTTAGTTAGAGTGAATTTTAGCCGAGTTTAATCAACAATTATGCAAATATTATTGGGAAAGACTTTAATTTTGGAATGCCAATGGTTACGGTTAAAAACCAAAACTGATGATAACCGAACCGATTAAAAACCAAATTATATATTCATGGTTAAAACAATTAGGTTATGGTTTTGAAAAGTGTAACCGACGGTTATGGTTTTAAATAAAAATAAAACCGAAATATCGATAACCGTTTATTATCATATATATTTTCAAAATTTATAATAATCTAGGTTAAATTAGATATATTAAAATTCTAAAACCAAACCCAAATACTAGATTTAACCAACTAGATAATACATATGCTATTTAATCAAATACCAACACATTTTTTTATAAACCTTGGAGATTTTTCTTATATGTGTGATTTTATTTTATTAAAATTTATATATTTATTCGATTATCACTTGATTATGGTACAAAATAATAAATCTGTTTAAAAAATCAAAACCGAATGATTCGGTTATGATTTTGAAAAGTGTAATCCATGGTTACAACCGTTAGGTTTTATGGTTTTTAATAATAAAGACAGTGTGATTATGGTTTTTAGTATCTTTGCAAAAAACCAAACCGTTGTCATCTCTACTTATATCCAGTATTGGATGGTCAAATAATTTTAATCAAAGAGTAGTGATATATACCACTCAAATTCATACCACCCAATATACCACCCATGACTTGGCATGAATATACTACCCATGACTTAGGGTGATTTGAATAGAAGTAAATTGTTAATCTATTTATTTTCTTGATTTGATTAATGATTTACTTCCACTCAAATCACGTCACATCTTGAATGATATGAATTTAGATGGTATATATCATTACTCTAATTAAAATAACAAAATATTTGTCATTAGATAAGATAACATTGATTTTCATTTTAAGCGGTAAGTTCGAACCAAGTCAATAAGCGAGTCTAAAATGTCTCTTCAATGTATTAAAAAATATGAGGCAGATATTCTAATAAAAAAATTAGAATATTATATTTTTCTTTATCGTTTAAATATATTATAAAAATAATACTAACAACATAGTTTGTATATGAAAGGTGTTGTACGGATTATATGGTTTTGGGCTTATAATTAAAATCTACTGGGCTAGTTTAGGTTACGTGATTATTACGAAATGGCGGACATTTTTTGGTGTGGGATTTGATATAAGTAAAGTTGTACTGGTAAGAACTATAAGTACAATATAGACAAACCCTTTTCATTTTGGGCTAGCATAAATGGTATAAGAGTTTAATGGAATATACTATTTACTAAAAAAAGAAAACAAATCACGGGAATTATTATACTAATAAAATAAGGGATTATTTTGCGTGGTACCGAGATGTATTTTAGTCTCCTAGATTAATGTAGTTACTTTATAAAATCGACTTATAAGCTTAAGATGTATGCAAAAAAAAAAAAAAAAAAAATTAAGGGATTATACTAATAGACCTAAGATGTTACAAAATCCATATCACGAAGTGGGCGAAATATTTAACGGTCGGTGTTTGATATGTGAGAGTCTTGGCAACTCATTTTTAAAAACTCTAAAGTGTTGTTTGTTTCTTTAATTTATAAATTTTGAATGTTGAATAAATGACTAAACATAACTGATTATGTTAAAAGATAGTGTTTGAATGAATTAGACTTATGGGTGTTTGCTTCCACTTAATGAGATCTTAACTCGGTTCATTAAGACACTAAATCAATAAGATGATTTGTTTTCTCTGCCAAATTCAAATCTGCATAGCTCTTAATTGGTTTGTTTCATTAAGATTTCAAACTAAGTTTGATTCATTTTGACACTATCTCTTAACATAATAAGTTCTATTTAGTTGTTATTTAGCATTCAGTACTTATCACTTACAAAAATCATCTTAATGAAACAGACCAATTAAGACGCATTGAGATTTGAATTGGTCAGGAAAAAACAAAATGTCTTATTCATTCAGTATCTTAATGAACCAGATAAAGATCAAATTAAGTGCAAACAAACACACCTTAAAACTCTCACTCTTTTAACGTGTTTAAGTTAAAATACCTCTTGTCATGTAAAAAAAACAAGGTAAACCCCATGTCTGAATACACTCAAGAAAAAATTTGTTTTGTTGACGGGAATTGAACACAGGTTCCTTGGGTAAAGGTCAAGGTTAAGGTTAAGCTTAAGGTTAGGGTTAAGGTTAAGTGCAAGGTTAAGGTTAACTTAAAGGTTAAGGTTTAAGATTTAACATTTAAGGTTTAAGGTTAAATTTTGATAAAATATAAGGTTTAAGGTCGAATATTAGCTTAGTGAATCTCCATTTGGTTAAGGTTAAGGATAAAGTTTAAAGTTAAAGGTTTAAGTTAAATTTTGTTTAAGGTTTAAGGTTCAAGTTAATGTTAAGGTTAAGGTTAAAAAAAGTTAAGATGAAGGTGAAGGTGAATGTTAAGGTGAAGGTGAAGGTGAAGGTTAATGTTAATGTTAAGGTTAAGGTCGAGGTTAAGGTTAAGGTTAAGTTTAAGGTTAACGTTAAGGTTAAGTTTAAGGTTAAGTTTAAGGTTAAGTTTAAGGTTAAGGTTAAGGTTAAGTTAAGGTTAAGGTTTAACAAAATATTAATGTTTAAGTTTAAGGTTAAGGTAAATATTAATGTTAAAGTTTAAGGTTTAAGGTATAAGGTTTGAGATTAAAGGTTTAAGGTTTAAAGGTTAAAGTTAAGGTTAAGGTGAATGTGAAGATTAAGATTTATGGTTTAAGGTTTAAGGTTAAAGTTATGGTCAAGATTAAGGTTAAGGTTAAGTTTAATTTTAAGTTTAAGGTTAAGTTTAATGCTAAGTTAAGGTTAAGGATATGGTTAAGATTAATAGGTAAGGGGTTGAGATTAAGGTTAAGGGTTTAAGGGTTATGGTTAAGGTTAAGGTTGAGTTTAAAGTTGAGTTTAAGGTTACAATTAAGGTCAAGGTTAAGGTTAGGGTTAGGGTTAAGGTTAATGTTAAGGTTAAGGTTAAGTTTAAGGTTAAGGTTAAGGTTAAGGTTAAGGTTAAGGTAAGGTTAAGGTTAAGGTTTAGGTTTAGGTTACGGTTAAGGTTTAGGTTTAGGTTTAGGTTAAGGTTAAGGTTAAGGTTAAGGTTAAGGATAAGGTTAAGGATAAGGTTAAGGTTAAGTTTAAGTTTAAAGCTAGTGTTAAGTTTAGGTTAAGGCTAAGACTAAGGCCAAGGCCAAGGCTAAGGCTAAATCTAAGGCTAAGGCTAAGGCCAAGTCTATGTCTAAGGTAAGGCTAAGGCTAAGACTAAGGCTAAGTCTAACTCTAGGGCTAGGGATAAGTCTAAGGTTAAAACTGTGGCTACTACTCTGGTGAAAATTATGTTATGTATGTGAAAGTCCTAGAGGGGGGGTGAATAGGATTACTAATAAGATTAATGCCTAATTAAAAATCTTTTGGACAATTATAAGTTTAAGAAAGAAACTTCTAAATCAACTAATATATCAAACTCCTAAGGGATCATACAATGGATAAGCTAAGAGGTTCGATATATAAGTGATACAAGTAAAACGAGTTTCTAATCTCTTACTACTCTAGATGACAATATGTTAGATAAACTAGATAATCAATATCACAATATTCATGCTAGCATATTATCAAACATATAAATTGCGGGAAGTAAATAGAGTAGGGATAGAAAGATACACACGATTTATAGTGGTTCGGTTTCCCTACATCCACTACCTAAGGAAGCCTCCTTAGGATTTCAAGCTTTTCACTAAGCTCATGTGTCTCTCTTAACCGGGTCGAGAACACAATAACCCTTACAACCTCTTCGATAACACGAAGGACAAACACTTGTGCTATCGCAACACAAGGACAACCTCTTTGAAACCACGAAGGAAACTCTTGTGTAATCACAACACAAGGACACCGAGTATACTCCCGATACTCAAATTCTCTCTTAATCTATCTATTACAAGAACTAGACTTAAGAGGATAAATACAAAGAGTTTAAAGGTTGAAACTACTTTGCTAACAATCTCCTAATGAGTAGATATAACACTTAAGCATGAAAGACTCCTTTTGAGTAGATAGAACTTTGTGGCTTATTGGATTAACTCCTTAATTGAGTAGATAAGACTTTTTAAGCTCTTGACACCTTCTTGGATGATAACAATTAAGCCCCTAAGTGTATATGGGTTGAAGGTGTAGTTGTAGCCTTGAAAGACCTTCAATTTATAGCTGCAAAATGCTCCCAACGGTCATAAGACTTGTCTCCAACGGATATATTAATATCCCCAACGGATCTATTCCTTTTGTCTTCATTTTGCTGCAGGAAACCCTAATCTGCGGTGCACCGCGGGGTTGGTGAGGTGCACCGCGGGATTGGTGAGGTGCACCGCGCCAAGCTTGCTAAATTCACTTGCTCTCTGACGGGCTAGCCCCCTGGTCCGTGCCCTGGTCCGCACATCTGCGGTGTACCGTGCCCATAGTGCGGTGTACCGCACCAAAGGTCTAAAACACCTTTTAATGAGTATATCTTTCACTACGATGCTCGGATCAGAATACCTTATTCACGAGAATTGTTGGAAACATCATTCTAAGAAACTTTGTAGTTGATCACTAAAGCTAATTCTCAATGTACACAAAGATAAGGTTAAAAGTATTTGTATGAGAATTAGTTTCATAAGATATAACAATAAAGCTTTGATCTAAATGATAAAGATGTGCTTTTTGATGAATTAGAGTGCAAGATAGAATATGTATAACAAGAGTAATTAGCACACTAAACACAAGAGGATTTGTCACATTAAAACAACCTATTAAGGGAGGCTATATGTCAACAGTATGATCTCTTCTTATGTTACTGTTTCGGGTTCTTGGTAGCTAGCTAGTAGACAATTGTGTCCATATATTATTCTTGCTCCTACTTAAGCGTCGCCTTCTTAATGGTGGTTGGTGCACTTATGTTTGTTTCTTATTTGTTGGTATTTTTTTCAACTTTTACTTATTGTGGCTGACTGGTTATTACTTCCCGACATTCCCTTTCTACGCCATGAATTTTGATTGTCTTCTTTGTTCAGGTTAAAGAGTGTGGTTTTATAGATTTAGGGAGTTATTATACTTCATATGCCTTCGAATTCAATGAATATATGTGTTTGTTGTTCAATGGTTAGTTGTGTGTCTTGTTGTAGTTTGGATAAGGTATATTCTGCTTTGTGATAGGTGGTTCTTGTTTAAGTGGGAGACAGGTTTATTTTCTTGTTAAGCCTATCATCATGGTTGTTGGTGCTCTCTTGGCTTCCATTATTGTCATTGGTTGTTATTCCTCAATATTGTTATTTTTTTTACCTTGATGGATAATAGAAGAATGGGTATCCACGTGTGTTTCGTAGATGATTCCCATATATTCATGTTATGATCTTGAGTTCATATGACGGTTAACGCATATGTGTTTGATGGTTGGAAGACAGGCTTCGTTAGCTCGGTATAAACTTATTTAAAATGGTTAAAGGGTTTACAATGTCCACCATCGTGAATATGATAGTTAATTTTTTCTAATATAGTTAGAATATCATTCATTTTATTCCAATGAATTTTACCAATAGACTTGTATGGTAGTGAGGTTTCTCCTCGCGTTAAGGTCTGGGATTGTCTTTGTATTATATTCCACGTATATTTTTCTTTAATTTGGTTAGTCAATAGGATGATTTCACTTGTAATAATACATAGAGGTCTCAGAATACCTGTAACACCGGAAACGAGTTTGAATTGGCTCACCAAGAAATCAAGATCCTTACGAGAAGGAATTATATAAATCCACAAGTTATAAACCCAAATATTCCTTCTTGTTCATTGATGCAGATATCAAGAGATTAATGGATATGAATTTGTTTTGTTGTTTTTTTTTATTTGATACATATAAAGTCATTTCGAATGACTTTAATAACGATTTCTCTTTAAATACAAAAGAAATAACCACTCCCACCGTAAAAACAACATAGGCATTTGATATGGCCCGTCTCATCATAGACGTCTACCCCCCCCCCCCCCCCCCCCCCCCCCCCCCCCAAGAAGTCTTATTCTCGACGATTGACCCAAATCCTATATTCTAACAACACTTTTCCGTAATATTAATATATTTAATCTTTTTCTTTACAAAAATAAAGTATCTGATTGTTTATAGTGTTCAAACTTATGTCATTATCCCATTTCTACCACGGTCCAATTCCAAATTTCATGCTAATGATGAAAGTGAAAATCTTTGGATGATTACAGACTTGTATTGTTATTCTTTATTTATCACTAATTGTTTTTTTTTTTTGAGTTTCAAGTTGAATCAAAATTATTCTTTGTTTAGTAGTTCAGATGCTACAAGCTTGTCATATATCTCTAAATGGGATAGAGGAATGTTTATTTTCATCCTTGTTATCTACTTTGGTACAAGTGTTCAAAGCCCTACTCCAAAATAGTAATGATATATACAACAAAAATCCTACCACCAAAATATTATCAATTATTAGTGCAAGTCCTTATATTAGTGAACTGGTGTGGTTGAGTTGTGTGATATTACTTTTTATTTTTCTATTTTTAGAAGTCTATATAGGGTAATTTTTAAAGTTTTTAAACTTTTAAATAATAGGACAATTTGGATCATTGTTCATAATATATTTTTTGCTAAACTTAGATTCTGACCTTTTTTTATACCCTTAGTGTATATATATATATATATGAGATAATTACACCTAGGGTCTTGATCACATCCCCCTCTTCAAGATGGGGACCCGGCCTAGAGCCTCTTCTTACTAAAGACCTCAGAAACTTTTTAACACATAAACCCCAAAACCCCAATTACTAGACTACCCCTCTTTTGTTTTTTCTATACCTATATATACTAATTATTCCCATTTCTATTTCAGCTCATTATCATTTCACCTCCCCTCCTCCCCTATTTCTCTCTCATCCCCCATCTCCCAAACCGCCACCACTACCTCCATCAACCACCACCTCCATCAACCACCGAAGCACCGGAGTTCACCTCTCCTCAGCTCCGATATGCATCCTCGAGCTCTCCATACTCCACGGCGGCGCTTGACTGCTCGGAACCCTAGAAGAATCCACGACAGCTCCGATCTGCTGCCTCCTTCTTCCAGCGGCGAGCCACCACCGCTGATGCCAACACCGACGTTATTTGCAGCTGTTCGAGCTGTCATCCATGGAGATCGACTTCAGGTGCTTCGTGGATCGAGATCTTCACCACCACCACAGAATCACCAACACCGACGTGAAGCAGCCATGGCTTCAGAGCTCGCGTTGCAGCTTCTTCGTCCTCCTTCGTCGACGTGAACCAGCGCAAGGTGGTGAAGAACGTGTTCACCTCGCCGGGGAATCTGCTCGTGTTCGATCTGCTTCTTCTTCTTCTCGGTGGTGAAGAAGGTGTTCGTGTGGTTGCTGTTTCTGGTGATGTTCGTGTGGTTGCTGTTTCTGGTGGGGTGGCTATGGACGAGAACTGTGTGGTGGTGGCGGTTGTTCTCGTCGACGAGAAGAAGGGTCGTTCTTTTTTTTTTTTTTTTAATTTCAGATTCAGATCTGGTTTGACAAGATCTGGTCAAAAAAGATATTAATTAATTTTTTTATTGTTTAATTGTATATTTCATTTGTAATTGTGTTAAAAATATGTAATAAAGCTGAATAAAAGTTTTTTTTTTGACTATTTTATGCTTTGTTTTTTAATAATACTCATTATTTTGAAGGAGTACTCATCAAATTTACGGAGTACTCATCAAATTTACGGAGTACTCGTCAAATTATTCGGAGTACTCATTAAAATTATTCGGACAACTCACCAAAATATATAGAGTACTCATTAAAATATATAGAGTACTCTCAGTTTTTTTTCCGATACTCTCAGTTTTTTCCGATACTCTCAGTTTTTTCCGGTGACTGGTGGTCGGTGGTCGGTGGTCGGAGGTCGGTGGTCGGTGGCCGGAGGTCGGAGATAGGTGGTAGGTGGGTTGGAGGTAGGTGGGTAGTGGTAGAGGAGAGAGAAACAGTGACATCACACTTTTTGGCTTTTAGTGTTAGTAAGGGTAGTAAAGACTATTGTAAAAAATGAGGTCCCTAAGAAGAATGCCATTTAAAAAACTACTCTATAGAGAAGACAATTTGTCTCCAAGACCCTATATATAAAAAAATATATATATATATATATATATATATATATATATATATATATATATATATATATATATATATATATATATATATATATATATGTATGTATTATATGTATGGAAATGGAAACGTGGTTTATCCGTCCCTAATCAAGATCCATCTTAGTACTTTCACATCATAATCATCCTACCCGAACGTATTCATATGACCAATGGGGAAATATAGAAATACAAAAGATTAGCAATGCCTCCCAAGCTTTTGTGTTATTAGAGATGGCAATGGTACAAATATTAACCGTAACCGATGGATATCCGATCCAATAAAAAATTTATAGTGGAACCGATGGTGCATCCATGAGGGTTTGGTTCTCATAAAAGGTAACAAGTGGATTATCCTTTAGGATTTGGTCTTTTACAATAATTCGACAGATAATCCGAAATCCGAATAAAAATATAAAAATAAAATATTAAATTATATATTACTATATATAAAGATATTCTATATATGCAAATTTCATATTTAGTAATGCAGGGTCTTGGTCATCCAATCTAGTGGTGCAGGTTCGAATCGAGTCAATGACTCCGATTCCAAAGTGGCTATCCAATATAACAAAAAAGAAATCATACATAATATCGACAAAATATAATTATTTAATGCTTAAACTACCTAATTGATTATTATCTACTTTATTACTATATTGCCTAATATCATTTTATAATCTTCCAATAATTTTGTAGCTAATTTTAGAATTCTGAAAATATTTAATAAATTATTTTATTTAAATCATTTTAAAAGATTGCGGATATGAATTAAATGTAGATAATCCGCATTCATCTCGGATGTGAATTTGGCAAATAATTCTAAAATTCGATGGTCAATAGATACAGATTTGCTTATCGTATTTATTAATATATGTAGATGTGGTTATATAATTTATCCACCACATTCGAGTCAACCCTCTGCGAGGAAGCCAGTTCATCAGTGTTGTGTGAAGGAGAAGAGGAGGATATATGAATGGGGATGGGGTTGGGTGGAATGGGTGAGTTTGGAGGAGTGTAAGGTAAGGGAGTGTTGTAGGGGGTAGGGGAAGATGAGGGGGTTATAGCAGAAGATTTTAAGAGGGGTGTTTGAGTAGGGGTAGCTATTAAATTGGGGTTGACCCATTGTAAATTGGTTTTGCCCCGGGTAGGGTTAGCTCTGGACCAGGTTCGATTAGACCAACGACTACCAGATGTGGGTTTGGCCTCCACAGACCCAACATTCTTTTTAGGCCAAGCAGACCATTTATCAGAAGAAGAAATACCATCCAACTTTCTTTTGGACCCAGACCAATTAGGAGATGGTCTAGGCTTGTTATACTGAGAACTAGACCTCGAGGAGGACTTACGGGCTGAGACTTTCACACGTGATGAAGTAGGACCATCATTTTTACCTTCACCAAATAAAGGTTTAAAAACATGTTCAACCCCGGTCGAATCTGAGGCAACATCTTTTAACAACTCTTTGACCACGAGAGCATATCCTTGTTCCGGATCTGAGGAACATCCTCGTAAGAACTTTGGAACATTCTCCTCATGATTACCACCAGCCTTATCTTTAGAAAGAGTATTAACTGATGAGGGACCACCACTGTTTCTAAATTTTGATGTAACATCTTCAGAAGAGGGTCTTACCGAGTCATCACTACTAGAGATGATATGGGAAGGATCATCCAAAATCATCCACCACCACCACGTTTCTCCTTCTTCCCTTAACCGGAGTGATACTCATCCAATCACCAAAGGAAAACTTGACATAGCCTCTACACCTAACTTGTTCTTCCTTGCATAACCCACACTCACGAGCTGTATGGGTTAAGAGACCACAGAAAAAACAAAACTTGCTCAACTTTTCAAACCTCACTTTGACTTCCAAAGAAGGTAGGGAAGGTCTATCAATGTTAAAGGACTTAATAAGGGGTTTCTCGAGCTTCCAGAGAGCTCTAACACGTAGGAGTTTCATAGTTTCACTCACTTTGTTGATGTCATATGCAAGGAGGGTGCAGTCCAAGTTTTTACATATTTCCTTAGCGTTATCCGGGGTAGCAAAAGCCGGGGGTAAGTTTTGGAAATGGATCCAAAAAGGGGCAGTAGAAAAATCTGCTTCACTCATGGACATCTCCGGATGCCAAGCTTGAAGAAGCAATAAGTGACCATTGATAGACCAAGGACGAAAGTTCCAGGTGTTAAGGAGATCTTCTCGAGAATCAAACATGAGGAAGAAGGTATTAACCCCAGCTGACACCACATGCATTTTGGATCTAAGACCCCAAGATCTGTTAGCTGCATATTCCACCGTATCCGGGGAGATTTCAGAAGAAGAAAGGATTTTAGATAGAAGCATATATCTCCGAGCAAAAATCTCATCAGGTTTAAACGAGGGAGTGAGCTTCATGGTAATCACTGATTCAGACGCCATAGGAAAATAGTGAGTAAGAAAGCAATAGAGTGAAGAGAGAGAGAGAGAGAGAGAGAAAGAGATATGAAGGGTTGTAAGCTGGGAAGTGAGAAAGGCGAAAGTATATAAGAACCAAAGCTTACAAGGGAAGCTAAAGGTTTACCTAGGGATTAGAGGACAGGACACTAATCGAATACTAGGGAATGAACAAATAAGGAATAGATTAAAGGCCAAAGCGTGTAAACATGTATCGAGGAGAACAATGATTCGGAACTAGGGAATGTAAAGAGCACCTCCATTAAAGCCATTCAATGAAGGAGAGAGAAACCAATTTCTAGAGAGAAGGAGGAGAGAACTCTGGTTTCTCCTTCATCTGGACCGTCTACTCCTATGGTTTCTCCTAGTACGTATCTAGTTGCTGACACTCCGGTTCATGACTCCTCCTTTTCTTTCACCGACATCCCTATTTCAATGGAGCGTCCGGTGGAAGACAAGGGAGGTCCAAGTGCGAAGAAGCGCAAGCTTTCCCATTCTGAAATGGTGGGATTTAAGGAAAGTGATGGTGATTTGGTTGAGGTTCCTCTGTTAGACATGGCCGTGGATGTTGCTCCTCTTTCGATTGTTATCCCTGAGGACGTGGGTGGTTGCTCTGAGCAACCCCCACATGATCCATGATCGGGGTCCTTTGGAACTGTTAAGGGACGGGGTCCCCCTTGACAGTCCAAAACCGTAGGAAGATAATCTCTAAGGAAAAACCCCGGGTCATCGGGCTTTCCGAGACGAAGACCAAAAGAAAAAAGCTGCTTATTTTTGCGAAGAAGTTAAAGATGAATTTGCTGTGGAGCGTTGACCCAGTGGGTATATCAAGAGGGCTTGCTATTTTTACGGTGGAGGATTGACAAGCAGATGTAATTTCTTTTTCTATTAACCATGTTTCTTTATCTACGATCAATGACTCTGGTTCTACTTGGTTTATTCATTTTATCTATTCTCTTCCTAATGCTGATAGTAAAAAACTGTTGTGGAATTTTATTAATGATGTTACTAAAAATGATCCCCTTGCCCCTAACTTATTTATTGGTGATTTTAATGATATTCGTATAGCCCAAGAAAAAGTGGGGGGTTTAGGGAAGAATCCCTCTGAAATGCGCCAATTCAATAATAATATCAATCTTAACGAGCTCTCTGAAATCCCTTCTAAAGGTTGTTCCTTCACTTGGAGGAATAACCGTAGTGAAGATAGTTTGATTCTGCAAAACTGGATAGAGGTCTTGGATCTGCTACTTGGTTTGATCTATTCCCTGATTCTTGGATCCAAAATCTTCCTCCTATAGGGTCCGATCACTCTCCAATGGTTCTTCATTGGGATGATCCCCCTTTAATCATTCCAAAACCTGCTTTCAAACTTGATCCCTCATGGCTTGATATTGAATCCTGCTCTGTTGCCATTAGAGAGTGCCATACATCAACCCGTAATTTCTCTGATCCCCCTTCTTCTAGATTCCCTAAGAGGATGGCTAGATGTAGAAGAACTATCCTAAGATGGAAGAAAGCTAATCTTAAGAATAATGTTTTTATTATTAACTTATTGTCTAAAAAACTTGAAGCCCTTATGCATTCTGATCCAGATGGCCTCTCTATTTCTTCTCAACAACAATTTTCCTCTATCTCTAAAGAAATTGAGTTCTTTTGGTCCCTTGAAGAGAAATATTGGGCTACTAGATCCAGAGTTATTTGGCTTAAGTTAGGTGATAGGAACTCTAAATTTTTTCACCTTTCCACTCGTCTTAGAAGAGCTTCTAATAGAATGATCTCACTGATGAAGGAGGATGAATCGTGGACTACTAATTCCTCTGAGCTTAATGATCTCGTGGTTGGTATCTTCAAAGATTTATACTCTGATTCAGGGCCAAGGCTTATTGATCCTATCATCCAGAAAGTTAATCCTTGTATTTACCTTCCTCAGAAGGAAATGCTTATGTCCCCAATCACCCCTATTGAGCTTAAAAATGCCACGTGGCAACTAGGTGCTTCTAAAGCACCTGGGCCCGATGGCTTTCCATGAACTTTCTTTCGTAAGTATTGGGAGCTTCTTAAAGATGATATCCTTTCCATCTGTAATGGGGTGCTTTCTGGTACAATTTTCTTAGGTTCTATCAGTGATACCAATATTGTCCTTATTCCTAAATGTAAACATCCCCAGAAAATTGGACAATATAGGCCTATTTCTTGTACCAACTTCCTCTATAAAATTCTTTCGAAAGTGATGGTTCTTAGGCTTTCTAGTATTATCCCTGGTGTAATTTCCCCTGCCCAGTCTGCTTTCATAAAGGGTAGACTCATCTAAGACAATATCATTATAGTCCATGAAGTTTTACACAAGCTCAACCTTAGGAAAAACTCCAAGGACAGCTACTCCATCATAAAGGTTGATATTCACAAAGCGTATGACAGAGTTAGCTGGCCCTTCCTCTTTGTTGTTCTTCAAAGAATGGGATTCAATTCTAACTAGATATCCTTTATTAAAGAGTGTGTTACTTCTGTTACCTTCAATGTCTTGGTTAATGGTAAAAAGGTAGGCGCTTTTAAACCGTCTATAAGTCTTCGTCAGGGAGACCCTCTCTCACCCTACCTTTTTACTATCATATCTAATGTTCTATCCATCCTCACAGAATCTGATTTCTTGATAGGTGATATTAAGGGTATCCAGATTGGGAGGCAAGGACCTCATATCCACCACCTTCGTTTTGCTGATGACTCAATATTTTTTCTTAGGAATTCAGTATTGGAAATTCATGCTTTTAAAGAAATCCTTTATAAGTTCTGCTTTGCTTCTGGCCTCACCATTAACCTTAATAAATCATCCATCTTCTTGAATCCTAACTGCCCTGATTCTATGAATTTTCATTTGACTGAAGCTTTCCGAATGCCTAAATATGAGGATTTAGGGCTTTACCTAGGATTACCCACTAAATGGGGTAACTCCAAGACTAAAGCTATGGATTCCCTGATTGATAAGATAGCTTCTAAACTTAGTGGATGGAATAAATCATTATTATCGATGGCAGGGAAGGCTGTTCTTATCTCGTCTATCATCCATGCCTTCCCGACCTATTTTATGTCCCTACTAGATCTTCCTAAAGGGGTTATCAAGAAGATTAATTCCTGACTTGCCATTTCCTTTGGGGTAACGAGGAGGATCGTGGTATTCACTGGATTAACTGGAATAAAATTCCAGTCTCCAAAAGAACTTGGTGGTCTTGGTATTAAAAATCTTGAAGTATTTAATTTATCCCTCCTTGCGAAGCAGGCTTGGTCTATCCTTATGCGCCCTTCATCACTGGTTCATCAGGTTCTTAAAAGTGTCTATTTCCCTGATAAGGATTTGATGGATACTGGTGACATTAAGAAGGGTTCTTGGATCTGGAACAGCATTCGCAAAGGCTGTGAGTTTCTCAAGCCCAACTTGGTAAAAGCTATTGGTGATGGTCATCACACTATGATTTGGGAAGATAACTGGACATGTAAGCTCATCGATGAACCAGAATTTTATTCTGAAGATCCTTCTTTCTCGAAGTTTATGGCTGATCTTATTCATACTCCACCCAAAACTTGGAAGTTGAATTTGTTGAACCAACTCTTCTCTCTTGAGATGGTCACTTTTATTTCTTCTCTTAATATCCCTTGGACCACCCAGGATGAGGATTGGATCTGGCCTCTCACCAAGGATGTTTCTTACTCGTGCAAATCTGGTTACCTTTCCGCCTTTCATCCTACTTATACACCTTCTCTTCACCCCTCTAGTTCTTATTTCCCATTTTCTGATATTATTAAGTTGAGTTGGGAATCTCAGGCTCCCCCTAAATTTAAATTCTTCTTCTGGCGTGTGATGATGAATGCTCTTTCCACAGAACAGAATAGGTTTTCCCGTTCTTGGTCATCCACTGATCTCTGTCACATTTGCCTTAAAGAAGAAGAATCTATTGGGCATTTATTTTTAAAATGTGAATGGACTAGAAAATTTTGGTTCTTATCTCCCCTCCATTGTCACATTCCCCCCCCCCCCCCCCCCCCCCATTATGATCTTGGATTTAGTTCCTGGGTAGGATCGATTATTGATAATGGGAAAAATACGAAGGAAAAATCCCATCTCTTACAGAATATTATCCTCTGCTTATGGGTTATTTGGTTAACTAGGAACAAGTTTATATTCCATAATATCCCTATTGATCTGGACTCTTGCATTAAATTAATTGATTTATTCCACAGGCAAGTGTTCTTCGTAGGTGATACAAGCTCATCTGAATCCCCTGCTGAACCTATTAACCCACATCACCCTACGTCTGGTTTATCCTCTATCCCCATTTGGTCACCACCTCCACAACATACTCTTAAGATGAATGTCGATGCTTCTTTTAAGATAGGAAAAGCCTCCGCTGCTACAGTGATTCGTGACTGGAAAGGCGAAATTATGAATGGGTTTGCCATGAACATTGTTGCTACCTCCAGTTTTGAAGCAGAAGCTAAAGCATTGAGATCCGATGTTCAATTTTCCTTAGCCCATGCTCCTCTTTGCGACATAATCGAAACTGACGCCGAAGCCGTTCTAAAAGTTGTGTATTCATCGAGCCGAACTGTCATGGGAAGGACAGAGCTATCCTCGGTGATATAAAAAACATGGTTAGAGACCACAATCATATTCGAATTTGTGGTATTAGAAGAACGACGAACAAAGTTGCTGATTGGCTTGCGATGACTTTTTCTAAATCTTTATTATCTCCTGTTTGGCTTTGTAATATTCCTTATGAACTTTTCTCTTTGGCATGTAATGATTGTAGTACTTTTGTCGCTTCAGGAGTTGGTTGACTTCTGAGGCATTTATTTTAATATATTAGCTTCCTTTGTCTAAGAAAAAAAATATAATTTATCAAGTATATCTAATCTGTTGACATCCCTAATGTTACTACTCAATACGACAAGTGAGCCTGAGATATTTCCCTGCCTCATAGACCTCCTTAAAAAGAGGCATAGTGTTTTTTTCTTTTTAATAAATATGAGAATCACTTTGCATTTAAAATTATTTTAAATTTTATAAAATTTGATCTCAAGATTTCTTCATCTTTGCAAAGTAGTATAACAACCCAGAATCTTTGTATAACTAATTTCACCTAACTATATATGCTTGGCGAATGCTCGCGAGTCGCGTCTAATTTCTTTTTTAGCTCCCCGTGGCGTATTGTTTGACATTCTCGCATCTCAACAGTTGGATGAACGGATTAGTTTAAAGTAAAAAAACATATTGATTGAAACCACACGGTGAGTTGTAATTTGAATGCGTAAGAAAACATTTCAATGTAATTAAAGATCATAAAACGACTTAATTAATATGCTGAGCTAACTCGTGGTAGGTATCCAGAAGGACGATATGATGATGTTTGAAAGCAACTAACTCCTATTCACCAACCAGCATCAATTTTCATTACCCAAAATAGCTAAAGCTCCACCATTTATCTCATAAACCAACAAAGGGAACTACTATATGAACCCGCCGTTTTGGTTGTTCAATAAACTAAATTTTTATAATTTATTTTTAATCACATAATTATGTAGATCAAAACACAAGTTTTTTCACAATATGTGGAAAAAATTACAATATCCTCATCAAGTACAGTCGCCGCGCTAGACAAATGACACAACAGTTATTCATAAAAAATCCAACTTAAAACTTTTAACAAATTAATAATTTAATGTAAGTTTCCCTAAGTCAAGGTATATAACGGGTTTGGCTAAAATAAAAAAGGTTGTTTTGTAATATATTATATATGGTTGTAATTGCTATGATTTGTTTTTTATGTGGGTGATCCAGTTTATCTTGTGCGCATCACGACTAATCTACGAGAATATGCAAGCCTTTTTATGTATACCCAGTTTATCTTGTGTTTGAATCTTATACCCCTCACTTCAAGTAATTGCTATGTTTGAAGGTATCTAAATTAAATAATATGGTATTTAATTAGTTACTCATTAGTAATAAAAGGGTAAAGACTTCTCGTGTCTCTCTAACTTTCAGCTATTTGACATTTCAGACTTCTATCTTCCAATTGTCATAAGATGGCCCTTTACGTTAATATTTTGTGACACTGTTAGCTCTTCTTTCCATTTTTTGTCAGTTGACTGTTAGTCAATGTCACGTGGAGCCACATCATTGCCACGTAACTGACACCTAAGCATGATGGCATCATCATTACACATCATTACACATCATTACTCTTAATTTTTTTTCAAAAATCACTATTTAACTTCTTGAAGACCGACCAATAAAAAAAGCATCCTTGAAGAAGATGACCGGGTCATCTTCTTGGTTGCTCTCCTACACAAGAAAACCCCTCCACTCGTGTCCAATCTCCACCCTCATCAACGGAAAACCACCGCCACATGCACAAGAAAACCGCAGCCACTCGTGGTCCATTCTCCACCATCATTAACGAAAAAACCGCCGCCACCTGCACAATAAAACCTTTGCCACTCGTGTTCCATTCTCCACCATCATCAACCGGCTTGGCTACGCCATCAACAGTTGAAGAACCCAAATTAAAGTAAAAAAATAATTTTAATCATTGAAACTCTAAAAAACTAATTATTTTTAACCTAGTCTCATCACTTTTACAAATTTCAGAATTATTTGAATTAAGTATAATTATACTCGTGATGTTTATTATATTTCTATATCGTGCTGAGAATAGCGTATATGGGGAGGAGGATGCCGTGACTGTTGGAGTGAGCAATTTGGTCTTATATTGTTTGTTTTAATTGTTTTGCAGTAAATATCCATTAGGGAATAGCTTATATGGCGATGCCGAGACTGTTGGAATGAGCAATTTGGTCTTATACTGTTTTTTTAATTGTTTTGCAGTAAATATCCATTTGGGGTCCCAAAATGAAGAACACCAAGAACTATTTAATGTGTTAGTGTGTGTGTCTTGATGTGTTTATGTGTATATGCAAATATAAGGGTAAATGGCAGAAATGGCCCTGCCCACTTAGGAGAAAAGGGGTCAACTGGTGTTGACGTCATGCTTATGTGGCGCAGACATGGTGTTGATGTGGCGCCACGTGGTGTTAACTAACGATCAAATGACATAAAATGGGAAAAAAGGCTAACATTGTCATAAAACATTAACGTAGAGTCATCTCGTGACAATTGTAAGATAGGAGTTTGTTCGGGCATTTTCCTAAAAGTCAGAGGGTCATGAAAGGTCTTTACTCTTAGTAAAATATGTAGTATTATATAAATAAAATTAAATACAATTAAGTAACGGTAGTTCTTTGAAGAACACTGTATATTAAATAATGATCTCAGTCCTAATAATTATTGTTATTAATTATATAACATAATTTTTTATTTTGTTATTTTTATTGTTACACTACACCCGTCTTTACTACTTGCGACTACATTAGTAGTCGCTAGTGGTAAAAAAACATCGCGAAAGACACATTTTAACAGTAGCGACTACAAGTACTTGCTAATATTTAGTCGTTAGTAAATGGTCGTTAAAGACACTCTTTAGCGACTATTTTATTATTTGCACTCGCCAAAACCCAATTTATAATTACGACTACAAAATTAGTCGTTATTGATAAATTATTAACGACTACACTTTGTAGTCGTGATTTATTGTCACTAACGACTACTTATGTAGTCGTTAACTTCCTTTAGTTGTCGACTACAAAGTAGTCGCTAATGATTAAATATCTACGACTACTTTGAGGCTCAATCCGCGACTACTTTGTACTCGTAAGAGATTATTAATTGGTGACTACACTGTAGTCGCAAATGACATTTTTTTATTAAAATTGTGTTTTTTCTTCAAATTTAATTAGAATCGATATATATTATACGTAAAAAACATTTTAAAGAAAATACTATTATTATATTAGAATGAAATCATAGTCAACTACAAAATAAAGTCAAAAGCATAAATCAAAAGTCAAACTAAAAATATAAATAAGTCAAAATACATGGATAATCGGGTAAAACAGCCCACAAACAACCAAAATCAACCATACATATCTACAAACTAATGACTATATAAACAAACTTCTTCTTCTCTCTCACGTTCTTCTGAATCACCTTCTTCATCATCATCATCATCTTCATCTTCATCCAGTACTACTCGGGTATATGATGTACCAGCTGTAGATTGAGTAGTCAGAGGGTTTTGTGGTATCAGAGTGAAAGGGGATAAACTTGACTGTGTCCTCATCTAATCGACAAACTTCATCGCCTCTGTCACATCTTCCATAGAGAAAACTGGGGGACGGGTACTAGTAGAGAATGGAGTAGATCGAGAAGCTGGAGGAACATATGGGGGAAGACCTGGGCTACGCGAAGCTCATTTACGGCTGCCATCATATGACTATACAGATCGTCATGAGCTGGAGTAGATAAAAGACCAGCTCTAGAAACACATCTTTTCTTATTTGGTGGACCCACACCTGGTTCCCAACTCCTCTTCGACGGGCACATACCCTCCTTGGCCACCTCATTCACCGCGTCTACTTGCTCATTAAGTGTCAAATCACGAGTGGTGGATGGACCTTCAGATGACCCAGATTGAGTTTAGGTCACTCTCACTTTCAACTTTCCGTTCAGAGTTGCATGTTTCATTAAAGACATACAATTTAAAAATGTATTATTTGAAATATTAAGTTTTAATAAGGAAAAAATTACACCGGCCAATTTGTACTTCTCGGTCTGCCACTCCCTTGTCTTCTTATTCCGGCCTACTACATCAAAGAAACCACCCATTGGTGGAATTAGGATTTGTTCCTGAGTTGATTCATCAGTCACCACCAACGAGCCATTGATGGGGGTCTTTAACTTTCCTTGTTTCATTCAATTGTACAGTTATTATTCTAAAGAGTTTTAATACTTAATAATATATTTATGTAAAAAATTATATGTACCTCGTAAATGATACCCCGAGTTCGGGAATAGTTCCTTGATCCTGCCCCACTAGACTTCTTCGGCTTATTTCGGTTTTCCTTTTTTGCCTTGGCTTGATTCTGGTTCATTATTTATAATAAAAAGAATAACATATAGTAATAAAATCATGTAATATAAAGTACTATTTTATTACCCTACTAGAAGCTGAGTCCCAAAGCTCACATGTGTTATCCCAATTTTCATCAGACACGTCACTCAGTTTCTTTTCCTTCATGTAGTAGTGCTTCTTGACATAGGGTTTGTAGTATTTATATCTAAATCACATGCTGGAATTTGGACGAGGAGTAACAACCTCCTTCAAATCTGATGGCACATTTTTCCATGATTTATAACATCGTGCGATTCTCTCCCTATCTGTGATCCCGACGTGCTTTCCATATTCGCCTGTTGGATTCCACGTGTCATAAAAAATACAAAAATCTCGTATGTAATTGTGTTTTTTCTAAACCAGTGTCTCCTAGGTAACCACCGTCTCTAAGCAAAATAAACTACACCTTTTTTCACCTTCTTCGACGGAGTAGAATCCATGCATTTTATGCACGCTAAGTAACCTTGACCCTGCCACCCTGATGTGTATGACCTAGTGGGGTAATTATTAGTCGTGTACAAAAAACAAACCTTCATTACAAACTCTTTCTTTGTATGAGAATCATACGTACAGATCTCTGTTTCCCACAACATGTCCAACTCATCTATAATAGTGCGAAGAAAGACATCCATATC
This sequence comes from Nemophila menziesii, assembly GCA_029959085.1. NCBI lineage: Eukaryota > Viridiplantae > Streptophyta > Magnoliopsida > Boraginales > Hydrophyllaceae > Nemophila > Nemophila menziesii. The sequence goes on from JARWIR010000008.1 coordinate 23,566,584, forward strand.
CTTACCGGGTGATCGCGGAGCCGGAATCAACATACAACGCTGAAATGTAGTTCCTTTCATGCATACTAAGGTGGCAAGTTGTAAACGGTTAATATAACTTAACACATGATGTAGCAGTTGTTCTGCATAGAGAATGGACAAAAACCATCAATATTCAGTCCCAAGAATACATTTTGAGCTTCACTAGTAAACTTAGGATGTAGCTTTACAAATCTCTTCCAGCTATCACCATCAACAGGATGACGCAACACATCTGGATCGGTACTCTTCTCGGTATGGTGCCAGATCATATCTTTGGCAGTGTGTCTCGAAGCGTAAAGTCGCTGCAACCTCGGCGCAATCGGAAAATAACGAATTTTTTGTGCGCTACTTTCTTACCCTTCTTCGGGTCCCATCTTGATTCACTACATACTGGACACTTCTCGGGGTATTCATTCTCCTTGTAATATGAAGCACAATCGTTCAAGCAAACATCGATCGTAATATACCCCATACCCAGACTTTTCAACTTCTTGATGCACTCCTCGTAAGAATCAGACAAGGTATGAGGTTTAGGCAGCACACGACCCTATAATTCCAGGAGCTCGGTGAATGATGTGCCAGTCCACTTGTTCTTCACCTTTACGTGCATTAGCTTTGCAATAAAATTTTATGAATTCAGTACTGTACATCCAGGATATGATTCAGTATCCAATTCCTCGAACAAAGTTTCAAACCGCCACGTCTAGAATCGTCCTCCTTTCTCATCTTAATGTCACTTGAATGACCACCACCCTCGTAAGTGGGTCTCAAATCGCCATAGATATTCAACATTTCATCGTCTACAATCTGAGTAGGGATTTCCTCGACAATTTCTAAATTCTCATCGTGCTTTAATCAAATCTCATACATGGACAAAAACCCAAAACTCAAAAGGTGTGCCCTAACATTTTGGAGTGGAAAACAACGTTTATCCGAATATTTATTACACGAACAAAATAAAAAACCGTTAAAACCCTCTTGTTTTTTAACAAATTCGAGAAATTCTTTTAACCCATTAATATATTCCACCATAATATAACGATTGGATTTAGTCCAACTCTTATCGATACATGAGGTCATCGTCTATTAACGATATGGTATAGGCAAAAAACTACAAAAATATAAAAGATACAAAATAAATATTCATATGTGTATTATATTATCGTACAAATCAATAAGAGAATCATAAAACATGTTTTCAATAACCTAATCATAACCTAGCACATTAAATACACAATTATAATCAAAGAAAACCAATATTTAAAAGTTTCAATTGAGAAAATAATACCTAATATTGGCAAAAATTAGTTGAAAAAATTGAAGATTGAGTAGGTCCCACTTTGTTGATGGACCTGGAAAAAGTGTTAGATGTGGTAGAGATACTTTTGATGAAGATTAGTAGAAAAATTTGGTAGGGTTTTGAGAGAAGTGTGGGAAAAAAAGAAAATTTTGTGAAAAATTGTTTTAAAAAATCTGCCAATTTGCATTAAATCCATCGCTTTTATTAGCAACTACGTTATGTAGTCGCTAATGATGGACAAGTAGTCTCTATTACATATTAAATGCGACTACAAAAGTAGTCGTGAAAGCCATATCATTAGCGACTATGTAGTCGCTAATAAAGCGTGTTGTAGTAGTGCAAACAAGAATTTTTGCTCTGTTTTTGGTTATTTTTTTAACATTTATAATTTAGCATTATTTTTATTTGACTCTAGTTATTTTATTGCATATAAAGTCAAGGTTTAAGATTTATATTACTCCTGGACAAGAAGATTATTCCTCCATCTATAATTTTAGAGACAAATTCTATAGCCAAAACCTACAGAACCGCCTTTTGATTTTGATTTCAAACATTGGGGTAAGTGTTGAGTGTTATTTACTTGTTTATTTGGATAGGATATTGTAATTCAAATAATGTAGGATATTTGAAGTACTGGGTTTTTTTCGACTTTGAAGGCCCTGTACGACACGTTAGAAATAATACTCACACGAATATAGAGATTTTACTTAATTGAGTGATGGAATGAAATGAATTCGAGAACTAATGAAAAATCTCAGAAGTTTCAACTAAGGGATTTGATATCCATGAAAATTCGTTGAAAAAATCCCCAATATTTTATTTATCATTTAAATTTTTACTTTTAGGGCAATGAAAAAGTTTAAACTACTCATGACATCTCATTCTACTTAAGATAAAAGTGTTATTTGTCAAACTCGCAATTTACTAGAAATTGATACGTAATTAATATAATACTATAATATTTTCTACTATTTTTTAACTATAAATTATTCTCTTAAATCACTAATATATATATATATATATATATATATATATATATATATATATATATATATATATGAAAAAGAAGTATTAAATCAACGTATATTATTTAATTTTAAATCAACGATATTTATAACTTGTATGAGAAAAATTTAAATTTATAACATTGTTTAAATTTATGTAACATATTTTTATCTCTTTACTAAGCAAAATTCACATGTAAAAGAAAGTGACATAAAAACTATCGAAAAATGTGGGAGGTTAAAAACCATAATTTAACAGTATTAACACTACAACGCGTTCTTTTTTCCGCGACTACATTTGTAGTCGCGAAAGAAGGAAAAAGTAGTCGCGGAAGCCAAAATTGGGCTTTACCAACTACATGTAGTCGTTGAAAACTAGTTGTTAAAGAGTATATTTAACGACAAAAACACATAAGTAGTTGTTTGACATCAACAACTACAGTTGTAGTCATCAACGACTACAGCTGTAGCCGTTAGATTAATTACCATTGCATAATACTACATGTTGTCGTTAATTAGTACTATTAACGACTACTATGTAGTCATTAATTTTAGTCATTCCCGTCTACATATTTCTTTATTAGCGACTAAATATGTAGTCGTGAATAACTTATTATTGACGACACTTATTTAGACGCCAGAAAACCCTAATTAGCGACTACATCCAATTGTCAATGAAGACTACATGTAGTCTCGAACGACATTATTATTTTTTAAATAAAAAATAAAAAATATGTTTTTGAATTATTTTTAATTGCAATAATTAATAAACATAATACAATTTAAAATTACCAATAAAATAAAAATAATTAATTAAAATACTAATAATATATATTAATGCATCGATTTAAACCGAATTCAACAAAACTCAACCAAAAGTCAAAATAAAAGTCAATCGAAAGTCAAACATAGTCAAAATACGATATATAAACAAGATTACAATAAAAAAAATAGTCAAAACTAATGGCTACATAAACGAGTTTCTTCTTCTCCTTCAGATTCATCATCCTCTCCAGAATCACTTTCTTTACCATACTCACTGGATTCTTCACCTCGACTCTCAGATGCACCAGCTGTTGAAGGTTGAGTAGTAGGGTTTTGTGGCATAGGAGTGAAAAGGGTCAAACCCTGCTGTACCCTCATCTGATTCCATCGTGTCTCATAACAGCCTAAGAGTAAACCGGAGGAGCAGTGCTAGTAGAGGCTGTAGTAGGGGGTATATAAGGTGGAAGTCGGTGGGCTACCCAAAGCTTGTCCACGGCTGCCATCATATGTGTGTTCTGCTCGTCTTGGGTCGGGGTAGTTGAAGGACCCGAGACACGCTTGTTCTTTCTCGGTTAGCCCATACCCGGTGTCCAACATCTTTTTGGAGAGCCCATAACCTCCTTGGACGCTTCCTTCACCGCATCCACTTGCTCTTTGAGCGTCAAGTGACGAGGTTCGGATGACCCAGATTGACTCTGGGTCACTTTCTCTTTTAACTTCCTCTTTAACACTTTTATGTTTATTAGAGACATGTAAAAAAAATTATATTAAAGACAAATAATTAATAAAATTATAATTAAAAATTTATTTTTAAAATAAACTTACATCCGCAGTCTTGAAATTATGCGTCCTTCACTGTGTCGTCTTTTTATTTTTGCCTACAACCTCGAAAAACCCACCCATTTGTGGAATAGGGACTTGTTCCTGAGTAGCCTCATCAGTCAATGTCATTGTGCCATCCGGGGTTGTCTATAGAATACCCGGTTTCATTCAAGAAAATCAGTTAATATTATAAATAATCTTAAAACCTATATAAAATATTAAATACCTCGTAAAGAATATCCTAGTTCGGGAATATTTTCGAGACCCTGCCCGACTTTGGTTCTTGAGCTTCTTTCGATTTTCTCTATTCATCTTAGCCTGGTGCTGGTTTATTTAAAATACAAATATTAATAACATTATGTAATATAATTAATCGAATAAATAAATAAATAAATAGTTTACTACATTCGCAACAGCCGATCCCCATAACTTGCAACACTTCTCCCAAATCTCATCAGACAAGTCACTCAGTTTCGTCCCCAACAAGTAATAGTGCTTTTACACGTTATGTTTGTAGTCCTTGTACCTGAATCGCATGGTAGCATCTAGGTTACCAGCAATATCTGCCCAATCAGACCTTCTTCCCCAATTCTCAATATCGAAAAATTCCTATATTCAACATATTAATTAAAGTTAAATAAATAACTAAATTATCCTATGTATTAAAATTGTGGTTTAGTTTAGAAACTGCCACGTGTGGAATTGTTCGAGTCTATCAGAACCTGCCACATGTTGAATTGTTCGAGTCTATCATCTCAGTGTCACCGGAATGACCACCACCCTCGTAATTAGGTCTCAAATCTTCATAGACATTAAACATTCATTTTCTACATATCGAGTCTCGAGAATTTCTAAAATCTCACCATGCTTTGTCCAAATCTCATACGTGGACAAAAACCCAAATTGTAAAAGATGTGCCCTAACCTTGTGGGCATTAGAACGACCATCATTCGAACACTCATTACACGGAGAAAACAAAGTTTCTTCAAAATTCTCTTTTTTTTGAGTAAATTTGAGAAATTCTTCTATCCCCTTAACAAATTCACGCAAAACAAGATGAACGGAGTTAATCCGACTCTTATCGATACCCGAAGCCATCGTCTATTAACAATATAATCAACTACAACAATATAAAGAATACAAAATAAATATTTGTGCATTTTATTCTCATACAAAACAATAACATGTACAATAGAAAAATAAAAATATGTTTCTAACAACCTAATCATACTATATAACATTAAATACACAATTATAATCAAAGAAGATAAATTTTTAAAAGTTTTAATGAAGAAAAAATACCTAATTTTGGGCAAATTTGGTTGGAGAAAGTGAGAATTGTGTAGGTCCCACTTCGTTGATTGGCCTCGGAAAGCTTTTACACGTGCTGGAATAATATTTGATGATGATTAGTGGGAAAAATTTGGGAGGGTTTTGAGAGAATAATGGGAAAGATAGAATATTGGGGGTATTAATGATTTGAATTCGCAAGTTTCTGTCATAAATACGCTAAGAGATTTCTGACTACATTAAGTAGTTGCTAAAGATGTAAAAGTAGTTGTTAATATGAACAAATAGCGACTACACATGTAGTCGGTCGTAAAAACAAATAAATCTTTTGAGACTACTTTTGTCGGTGTAAAAAAAATTATAAATTAAAATATATACTAGCGACTACAAAGACCTTATTAACGACTACTTGGTGTAGTCGCAAATCAGAAAGCTTGTTAGCGACGACTTATATAGTCGAAAACGAGTGAGTGTAGTCGCAAGTAATAAGTAGTAACTTAAGACATATTATTAACGACTAAAAGAAAGTAGTCGCAAAAGGTTTAGTCGCTAAAGAATCTATCTATAGTAGTGTAACCATCAACGACTTTTCAAAATTATAACCAAAACATTAGGTTACGGTTTAATTATGATTTTATAAACATATTTCAAAGATATCTTCAAAGAAGATCACACGCACAAGATTTTTTTAAAAGTATTTTAAAATATTATGTTGGTATTTAATTAAATTAGGTATATGATATTAGTTGGATGAATCTAATAGTAGGATTTTGGATTTAAATTTTTGAACATATATCCCTTACCTATATCATTATAATTATATAAAAATATATATGATAATATTTTTTTTATTATTCACTTTAATTTTCAGATAATAAAAAGTTTCTGATTATTCACTTTAAGTTTCTATTGGTAGTATTAGATTCTTTACAACAAAAACCACAAACAATCCTTGAGAAAAATTCTATACCTCACCTCAAAGATCTAATGAATTTCCTTGCACACGTCATCATCTCACATTGACATTGATATCAATTCAAGTAGCTAATTTCAATAAGAGTAAAACAGGAGTTTTAAAAGAGAGAACATGGTGGTATTGATCACATTCCCCACAAGCATGAAGTTTTGCCTTACTGGTCCCTAAACCAAACTTCCAATAACAATATAACCCTCCTCTCCCACACAAACATTGTACAAAATTAAGTTCTAAAACCTTTTCCAACTCAATCTGCCATGGATTTCAGCGAAGAGAACAGCTTCTGGAGCTTCGTCGATGAAGAAAGACAGTTACCTAGGAGCCTTTCATTTGGAGATGACGATGAATCTGAATCTACTTTAACTTCCGCAAGAACATCTTCTGTGTCTGGAAACTCACATCCAATGTGGCCACCTAGTCCTGCAACTCCATGGACACGATCACCTTTACATCCTTTACATCGTGCACCTTCTCAATCCCCGGCTCTTTTATACCATTGCATAGCATCACTCCATCGAAGTGAAGGTAATATTTACTCAATCACCATCTCAAAACACTTCGTTTTCACAGGTTCTGAAAGTAGTCGAATCCATGCATGGAGACAGCCCGATTGCACAGAAATGGGGTTTATCAAAGCCCGATCTGGAGATATTCGAGCAATCTTAGGATATGGTAAACTTCTCTTCACTACACATGGTGATTTCAAAATTCGAGTATGGGATGTTTCACTAACAGAACACTTTCAACCCAAGAAAACTACTACTCTACCTCAAAGAAGGTCATTCTTTTCGTATCCAAAGAAGAATAGCCATCAACACAAAGATTACATCTCATGTATAGCGTATAATCACCGAGAAAGGCTTTTATATACCGGTTCATGGGATAAAACAGTCAAAGTATGGAAAATCTCTAAAAAGCAATGCGTAGATTCATTTATCGCTCACGAAGGTCATGTTAATGCAATAGTGATCAGTCAAGAAGATGGTTATGTCTTCACTTGCTCATCAGATGGAACAATCAAGATATGGAGAAGGGTTTTCAATGAAAGCTCACATCTTCTTACAATGACATTAAAATTTCAACCATCACCTATTAATGCATTAGCTTTAAGCGTTCATAAAAATGAATGTTTTCTCTATTCCGGTTCATCAGACGGATTGATAAACTTCTGGGAGAAAGAAAGAATGTCAGGTAGATTTAACCATGGTGGATTCTTACAAGGTCATCACTTTGCTGTACTATGTTTAGTATCGTTACAAGATTTAATCCTAAGTGGGTCAGAAGATGCAACTATAAGGGTATGGAGAAGAGAAGATGGTAATTCTTTTCATTCATGTCTTTCAGTTATAGATGGTCATCATGGGCCTGTGAGATGCTTAGCTGCTTCTATTGAAACAGAGAGTATTATGATTAGTTTGTTGGTTTATAGTGCTAGCTTAGATCAAACTTTTAAGGTATGGAGAGTTAAAGTTTATCCTGCAGAGAAAACAAATATTGATCACTCGGAGGTGAATGATCATAAGAAGGAATTTGATGTTTGTCCTCCTATGAGTCCTGTGTTATCACCTTCATGGGTGGAGAAGAAAATTACAGCTACACAATTTCAGTAAAAAAAAGAAAAATAGCAAGAAAAATCATGTATTATCACCCAATGAAAGTAGTTTTAACACATATGATTTCATATTGTTGACCATATACTTGTAGTGTTATTTATATTTCAACAACTTATTTCTGGTACCACCAATAACTATGGAATTATTGGCTAAAAATATATTATATTGTAAGAAACACGATATATATCATTTATACTGTATTTTATGTTCACGTTGAAGCCCATTGTTACCATATGTATCTATGCTATGTTTTGTGTCAATCAGTAGGATAAATGTTAAACGAGTAATTATAAGAGGTTGTTTTGGAATTAACGAGATTTTTTTTAAACATGACATTCATTAAAACAAAATTGGCAATTAAGAACCCATATGAAAATAATCTGAAATCTGGCAAAACCATCGCCTTTTCCCCACATTTTAGCACATTAACGAATTAAGTGAAAGACGATGGTTTGACCGCGGTCTTTCAGAAAAGCAGTGGTTTGACCACGGTCAAAGTGCATGATTTCAGATTATTTTCATATAGGTGCTTATTTGCCAATTTTTTAATATAAATAGTATTATGTTTAAACAATATTTATATAAAGGTAATAGCACCTAATGCTCCTTCAAAATTAAGCACAAACATCCCTCTATGATTAGAATATTGTCACGAAACTCCCTTGTGTTCCCCCTCGGTTATTTACACTCATGGGTTGCTAATATTTATGATTTTCCCCCCACATTTTTCTATTTTTTGCACACCTTAAAAGACTAAAATAACCTTGTACTAGAATTGATTTTTTTTCCATCATTCTCCATCTTTAAAGAAGATGTCAACTCCTTACGGGGTACTTGAATTGCAATTTGATGTATTTAACATATCACAATACCTATTAGTTTACTCAAAATCATGCAAGAGTAAGGTCCGGTTTGTTTTTTAAGTGATATAAACAATTAAATGAAACTTATTCTGTCAAGAAATCGTGTTTAATGAATCAGAAACTTCACTTGGAGTGAAACACCATTCTCATTGATCCAATGTCTTAATGAATTAGATTAAGATATCATTAACGCAATACACCATTTGCTAGAAAAATGAACGATAAAAAACTCCAAAAGATGTTCTTATATTACATTTCACAGGCAAAACACGTTTAGCGTGACATGGTACTAGTATAAAAACCAAATTACAGAAATAGAAGTAAAAAAAGATAGATTTTTTTAATGCAAAAGAGACTAATTTAGTGGCTAGTTTTGAGGAAATGGAATAGATCCACAACAATGATAATATCCATGTTCATCAAACATAAATCTTTGTGAAAGATGAGCTTCACTAATACGAAATTCACCCCATTCTTCACTTCCATATTTTTCCATTATTCCTCGTGCATCAAATGAATCAACTCTTTTCACTCCAGTATTCCTACACAATTTAATCTTCATACATTACAAACTAAATCCCATCAAATATAAATAATAAACATTAAAGAATAAAGTATCACACCTTTTTCTATGTCGAGCATTCATAACAGTAGCATGCAACTGCATTTTTTTTATTATAAATAAATAAAATATTAAAATGAAGGAATTAAAAAAAATGTACAACATTAACATACCAATAACTTTTGTTGTGCATCTTTTTCAAGAACTAGACCAGCTTCTATAAATGCATCAATAATTACCTCTAAGAAAGCTCAGGAATACCCACATAAAAACTTATACAGTAATATTAATTAGCATTATTTTATTTTTTGAAAAAATATTAAAAAATATGGATACGACAAGCACGTTTAAGTCTATCTTCTTCACCAATTTCTTCTACAGGTAAATAAAGAACACGAGCTTTAGCTAAAGGAGGTCTCATACATTTCTGCAAAATTTAAAAAGTAAAAAAAAAAACTTTAATACTTTTAAGCAGAAAATGAGTAATTAATATGATCTCTGTAAAATCTTACAAGTCCCTTGAGTCTTATATAAAGAGGCTTTCCATTTAAAGCTTCTTCTACTTTTGATGAAACATTCTGAGAATGAATGAGCAGTAACATGTTATGAAGGTAAAAAATGAATTTTACGAAACTAAAAAAAACAATTTACCTGCAAAACTTGAGAAGCAGTTTTAATTCGATCCTTGTTCCATAATTTTAGCATTAATACGGTTAAATGAAATGTTTTTGGTTTGATAAAAATAGACTTCTCAATCCCTAATTCTTTATTTGAATCACTTTCCATTAAAATGGAGTTTTGAAAATTGAAGAGCTTATCAATCAATTCAGGATATATTGCTAAGGGAAGTGATATAAAGTGAGAGTAATCAAGATTTGGGCTTTTCACTGCCTGTAAAAATATATATTTAATAATTTTTTACCATTATCTCGTAACACAAACAGTTAAGAATTGAGAAACAGTATGTACTAACCTCATCGATTAGTGTTTGTATTTTTACAGCTGCTTTATTTAAATTTTCAGAAATATTTCCTTCAATGACTGTAAATAAAAGTAAAAAAAGCAATGCTATAATATTATAATAATAGGAAATGTCATAGTAAACAAGAAATTTACCAATATTATCGTCTAATCGAGATGATGGGAATTTAATTTGAACTTTAAACTCCTCTTCAAGCTTTTTTTGTGTCTCTCCCCTGTTAAAAGGGATGTGAAAAATTAGTAATTGGATAATTAAAGTGAGTTAATGAATAGTTTTGTAACAAGTTATACCATTTTCCTTTGATAAATCGCATCAATGAAGCCCCTACCTGAAGATTCCAATTAATATCCTTGATAAAAAAGGATCAAATATGTAAATGTATAATAAGAACTTACCTCCATGGTTAATGAATGCTTTTCAGTATAATCTACTGATTTTCCTTTATTATTACCCTGTGATGATCCAGGAACCTTCAAATCTTTCTCCATGGATCCTACAAAGTTATAAATTTATGGATTTTCACTGATGTACAAAAAGCTTGAAACTTTGACAAGTAAAGATTTTCTTTCACCTCCATTTCCATGGCTACTTGACTGAGCTTCACTCAAACGGATATTCGTCGATTGAGTAGAGACAGGTCTCCATTCAGAGACAACTACTTTACGCCTACTCTTGTCCATGTCACTAAATAAACAACATTTCTGCGTCAGAATATATAAATTGCTTAATTTGTGTTGGCTTTTGAAAGCTGAAATAGCTAATTAAATAAATAAATTTAAGAACAAACCTTTATATAAGAGTTTGTGAAGCTTCGAGCAAGATCAACCCTGCGAAAATAATGTGATTTATGATGTAATGATGTATAGTGAAAGTGTGATGATTTTAAGTTATTGTGTGCTGAAGAAAGGTGGATTTTAGGTTTGTGAATTTACCTGAAGAAAGACCTGGAAACTGCTATCATTCGTGGTTTTCGTCGGTGGCGCGTGGCGGATGGTGTGGATTATTTATTTTTTTGTTCTAAAGCGTGGATTATTGATTTAGAATGTATTAATATTTTTTCTTTGTCATAATTAATTAAAAAAGCAAAGCCTAATTAATTATATTTAGATGAAATTATTTTAATTAAATATAATTATAGATTAATTTTCAATTAAAAATAAAAAGTTAAAAAATTACAAAAATAGTTACAAACCTATTACTGTTATGAAATATTGTTTAGTGGATATTATTATTATAGAGTAGTGGGGTGGTGTAACTTTCACATTTATCCCTTGTAACATCCTATTTATTAGGGCTGCACACGGGTCGGTTATCCGACCCGAAGTGCTAAACCCTTCACCCAATCCGAAGGGGGCGCGTTTGGAATTTTGAAACCCTAACCCTATTTTAATTTATTAAATCTGAACGGGTTGGGTACCCGCGGGTTGGTTGCGGTTTGGCTCGGGTGCGGGTCTGGTCAACAAATAGTCAAAGTACGTAAAAAATATTGTAAAACACCAAAACATTCCATATATAGAAACTTAACAGAATAAGAAAGTTACTATATATAGTAACTTTCCTCAACCAAGTTACAAATTAGATTACAATTTAAGATTACAGCTTAAATATTACACCAAATGACCAAAAAAACATTACAACTTACAAATTACACAAAACCATTAGAGAAGTTTCAAATTACACAAAACCAAATCAAACATTGCAGTACTTATACAAATTTTCCATACAAATAAGTTTAAATGCAACCTCTATTGTGCAAAATAGTGAAGATGTACAAAATTGGTTGCATTTTCTTCCTTGCTATAAAAAACCTTGCTACTTCTTCCAACTTTCAATCCAGATGCAAGTTTCCTGATATTTTCAACAAAATTGAAATGGAAGTTGTTATATTAAAGCCTCAGATTATAAGTTCATCATAGGCCTTAGGGATCAACTCGGGACAAAGGGACAAGGACTACTTTTAAATATCACAAGTTAGTCTCAATTCCAACTAAAATTGTTGCCAACTCAACCTTGGTTTCCTTAATTACCATAGCCTCATACATCTATAGTTTTAAACTTAATCATAGGCCTCAAAAGAAAGGAAACAGGGAGATGCAAAACAATATAAGTTGAAAATTGTAAATCCTTGAGATAATATAAAAGTGTCACTGATTTATACCTTAAGGTTATTGGTTACAGATGGGTTATAGTGGACTCAGGGGTGGTCTCACTCAACTCATCCAAGCCTAAATAACCTGTTAAACACAAAAAAGTATAAACAAACACAAATTCAGATTGAGTAGCAAATAAGAAATCCCAAAAAATATGAATGTTACAGAAATATACCTAATTCAGCTTCCAAATCCTCAATTAGCTTTTTTGAAGTGTTTAAATTAATTGGTAGTGTAGATTTCAACCAATTTTGAGTACAAACAAGTGCCTCCACTGTTTTTGGAGATAAAGAACTTCTGAATTGGTCAAGAACTCTACCACTAGTGCTAAAAGCAGATTCAGAAGCAACTGTTGAAACAGGAACAGCTAGGACATGCCTTGCCATCTCAGATAATGCTTTAAATCTGAAAGAATTGAATTTCCACCAACTAAGAACATCAAATTTGTCTGTCATTTCCTCAACCTCTTCATTGAGGTATCTTTGAAGTTCATTGCCCTTGGCAATGTTTTTTTCAGCCATGAAAGATTGGAACCTATTCCCAAGAACACTGTTAGACTCAATATTAGTCACTTCAGGACCAGAACTGGAATTCCCAGTTCCAGGAGCAACTGTTTTTGAGTAGCAACCAAATAACCGAGTTAAAACATCTTCAACCAAAAACTGTCCAACAATCATCAATTATCTTAAGCTTCTTAGCATCAGGTTGTTTTGCACCTACTGGAGGTGTATGTTTAGTTGAAGTAGTAGCATCATCAGGAGTTGATTAACCCCCTCAGTTTGTGTTGAAGAGCTAAGATCAATTGATGCCTCATTTACAATAACCATCACACAATTTATATCTGCAATTAACATATAGACACTTAGTCAACAAATTGTGATATACATTCTACAATAGCTAAAAAATATGTTAGAATAAAATCTTGAGAAATATTTACCTTATCTGACATTAACAAAACACATAGAGGATTAACAATCCAAAATCCAATCCAACATTGCGAGAGGAGTACATGCAAAAATAATGTGTGAAGACATTAGAAATTATACAACATCATCTATTATTCCATTAATCTCTTCATTGAAGAACAATGAAGCTTCTATTAAACTGTTTTTGTCAATTGCTCAATACATAATCAATTTCAAAATCAGAGAATGAAGAGTTACTGTATTATTACCTTATCTGACATTGGAAAAACAATCAAAGCATTAAGCATCCAAAACCCAAGCATTTTCGAGAGATATACATGAAAATATACAACAGAAAAACATCATAAATCATCAATATAACTTCAACCATCATAAAATCAACATCATAACAAAGCTATAACAATTACAAAACCAATCTTAAACTCATTTCCTTTTCAAAACAGATAATTTCCTTTTCAATTTCTCAAAATCAGTTAGGGTTTTTCATTTCAAAGACAACAATACTACTCAATCAATTCATTAACACCACATATGAATAACGAGATACAAGGATTAGATTTAGGCGCGTACTACCTGATTTAATCGGCAATAGATTTAAGAAATCCCAAATCGAGCCGTTAAAGATTTTATAGGCTTCAACTAATCCATTATCCTCTAGTAACCAAGCATATAAACTCTCAAACACCTTAACCATGGTCAGATAACACAACCACGGTAGCAACTGACGGAAATCATTCAAGCAATTAATGCGACCCATTAATTTAGGTGGAAATGTTTAATGCGGTGTACTAGGCCCCCTTTTAACCTGCGGGATTTGACAGGATGGAGAAGATGAGCTGAGAAAAAGCTGGCTACGATTTAGGGTTAGGGTGAAGAACAGAGAAAATGGGGGCTTCGAGAGAGTGGTGAGAAGACAGGGTGGGTAAGGTATGAGAGAGAGAGAGAGAGAGATAAAGTGTATTACGCTTAAGTGACCCTTCGAATGTGTAAGGGTTTTTTGTTTATCAGTTTTACAAAAAATATAATATACATATTATATAAAAAAAAAAAAAATCGGATCGGGTTGGGTACCCGCGGATCTGGGGTACCCCAGCCCGCAGTCCGACCCTAAGTTAAAAAAAAAATAAAAAAAAACCCTAACGGATGTGCGGGTGGGCGGGTGCGGTTAAATTAGGGTCGGGTGGGGTCGGTTTTTTCGGTTTTGCGGGTTTTCGGATCCACTTGTGCAGCCCTACTATTTATTATGTAATTAGTAGGGTAGTTGGATAGTCTCATATTGCCTATATAAAGGGCTTGTACATTCCCTCAAAGTAAGATGGAAATCTATATATAATAATATACTCTTCTTATCTCCATATAGCCTCTCATCAACTAGTTTCTTTTACATATTGTTTCAACACGTTATCAGCACGACTTTACCAACCGAGCTAATATGATGAGACTGTTCATAGTTTTTTTTGTTATATAGAGGTAAGTAATTGGTGTGGCCTAAGGTGTGATAAAATAATGATATAAATAAGTGCAAATACACACCCTAAACTAACACTGTACTGCAAGTATTACAGGACGTATGCAAGTTTTAATGATAAGAAGATTCGTTCCTCAGGGACTAACGAAAGTTAGAGAGAACTTATGCAAATTATCAAGTGCAGATATTAAAGATAGGGAAGATAATACGCAAGAGAAAGAAAAGATAGACAAATATTTATTTGGTTTTCTAATAAATAAACTAAACTAATAAACTAAAGACAGGAAATAAATAAAAGAAAAGAAAGATAGTATGAAAGTCTAGCTTGAGTAATTAGCATGCAATCCCCACTAGTTTTGCCGTTCTAAACATGTAAGGGTAAATTATGTAGTATTTCCCTAATCGGTCCCAATATGCTATCGGTAGTTTAAAATAGGATTTACCTGTGTCAATAAGGCTTCCTAAGCAAACTTTTCCTGTAATTGGTAAAGAGTCACAAGACTCAACCATAGTGATTATCTAGATAGGTTGGGTTGTCAGATCAGACCTAAGACTAGACGTTATGTGCTAAACATGCAATTAAACACCGTTGTCAATGGTGACCTAATTACTAGATGGTAATTCTATATGGGCGCGCATCCACAAGAACACAGAATATAAATTCAAACACATAAACAGAGAATAAAAACTATAATTCAATTTAAAACATTAAGTTCCCAAATTAGATAGATGTCAATCAAAACTAGGGTTCATACATATACGCTAAACACTCAAACTAAAAGAATTAATTCATACAAAGAAAAGAAGAGAAAAGAGTTACAGAATCAAAGGTAGAAGAAGACGTATGGTGTTCTGCTCCTTCCAGACTTCTCCTCTTGTGTTACAGCTTCCTCTTGGCCTTAAGGTCTGGCCAAGGATGATTTAAGAGTGTTAAGAGGCTGTATTTATAGGTTAGAGGTTGACCTAATTCGTTTGGTGGAGATAACTTCAAGTAATGGACTCCTGGCCCAACTCAAATTCGTAAGGAAAACACTGCTGCGTTGTTTTGAGTGTATCTTCTTCGTTATTGGTCGGATTTTGCTCCACAAGATACCAAAAGAATCGCAATAGAATTATCTAGGCCCTTTAGAAGGAAATTACCAAATTCGGCCTATTTCTTAGGTAAAAACACCAATCTTTGGACGTGTACTGCAGAATCCCAGATTTAGGCAGCTTTTCCTTTTCCTATTTGAACTCAGTTTCCTTCTATCTCCAATTTCCATGCATATCTCTTTCCATAAGTTGTAATCTTTGACTTGGACTCTAATTAATCTCCATAATTATCTTTAAAGCTTCACACTAAATAAACAATTAAACCCAATATGCTCTAAAAATAATAATTCTACTAAATCAAGACTCAAAATAGGAAAGTGCACTAAATTAAGCTAGAATCAACCTATAAACTAATAAATAAGCCTAAAATGATGTATCAAGAGTGTATTTTATTATCACAAATGAGGAGACATCAAGACCCCCAACTCAAAGTTGTATCGTCCCGATACAATAAAAGTAAAGAACAGTAGGGTAGTCAAGAAGAAGAAGTATGAGGAGACTAAGAACAGAACACAATGAATGATCCTAAAGCAAAAATATCTAAAAAGTATCATGTAGTAATGCTTCAGAAATAATGCACAAATATGCTTAATATACATGTAATCAACAATCCATAAATTCAAGTTAAGATTAATTTCGCAATGCCAGAAGGAGAGGATGATAACTTAGTTCAGGTTAATGGCTATAGGCTGTTCATAGGTCCCAAATACAGCATCCAATGGTCCACTTACCTATTACCTAATAGCTCAATTGTTTCTCCATCTAGTAGTCAGAAATCCTAAGGTCTTGGTTATAACTTGGCTTAAGGACGGGTGTGGTATATTTGGATAATGAAAAGTGAGCTTTTGGCTCTCTCCTCACTAGCCATCAACGAATCGCCCTAGAGCTTGAGTTTTCACTCGAAGATGTTCTCACTCAACCCAATTTATTGATGCTTTTGATTTGCATCCCCAATAATCCCAAATAAAACCTTTTATGATGATATACAAATTCCACTTTGCCGGTCCGAATATATATTCCTTTCATATCAATTTTTTTCTTTTGTATAGCTATGACTCTCTTTTTGATGTTCGAGATATCACGCTATTTTTTTTCATATATATATTCTTTCTTTTTAATGCCCTTCTTGGCAAATTTAGCTCGTAGCTTCTTTTTCATTCACTATTACCCCGGCAAAGGGTTACAATAATAACAATTCATCATCAATAAAATCACAAAGATAATACCCAAATCCCCAAAGTTCCCTAATTATGAAACCCACCACCCCAAACTCAAGCTCTAAAACGAGTTGTCTCGGGTTTTGCGATTCGAGTGCGGGTCATATAGATAAGTCCTAAAAACTAGGGTATGGATTATAATGTGTTTCAATAAAGGCTTTAGAAAGGCTCAGAGGGGCTAAGACGGATAAATAACAATAATATCAAACAAAAGGGTGAGAAAGTCTAAAGGCTTCAAGTGTTTTGTCATGAAAGAACTGCCTTAGTCATTTTTCTAACTACCGGATTTTGTTACTTTTTCACTAATAGTTCATAGACAAGTGGGTTTTCAACTAATTTTAAACCTCACGTTCTACACACCAAATAACTATTCCTAAGTTTCAACATACTTCTTAGCATTGCTCATTAACTTTTCTATCTTTTATTTCCTGTTTTCATACATGCATCTAAACAACTTTGTAACATCTTTCAAAAACCTACTACCTACTATCATTAACTAGTTAAAATCATGCTCAAATAGGTACATTCAAAGATATTCTATGCCTAATTCAACCCAAATTTTTTTAAATTTTATGTAAAAACAAAAAGGAAGATGAGGACAACGAATCCCCACCCCCAACTCAAAAATGAGCCGTGTCCCCACGACTCGAAAAAGACTCAAGAAAAATAAAATTTAAAATTAGCATAAATATTGCACATAAAGAAATGGTAGGGAAGAAAGAAAACATACTCTTCGAGGCTATTACCTCGCCTTGTCGATACTCGAATTAAATTCTAATGTATCTTCTTCACCCAACTTCTTATTCGCTTTTCGTTCTGGACACGTGATCATAATAGGATATTGCATTATATAACGTCATGGGAGAGATCGAAAATTCGTATCACCTCCTCATAGATCAACTGTGCCACATCTTCTTCTTCTCCTCATAAAATACAATTCACAAACAACCCAAGCATTCCAAATCTCCATGAACCTTCATGTATTCACCTTCAACTTCTTCTTCAAATACTTTCTCATAAGAAAAAGGTAGTTCCTTTAATTGTTGCTTCGGAGAAGCTATCAGGGCCCTTGAAGCTTTCTCTTTTTCTCTTGGGTATAAGGTCTTTGATCTAGAGAGGTCGTGTTGTCTTCTTCACTAAATTTGGAACCTTTTTGCTCATTGAATCAAACACAGCTAGCTAGCCTCTCTTCTCTTGATTTGTTTTACCCATTGAATTGGAACTAGGACTTTTCTCACTTGATTTCTTCTCAATTAAATCCAACACCTTGATTTCTTCATCTCCCATACAGTAGATAATGTTCATGTTCTCTTAATCATCTCAATTGACCCCCAACTCAAAGCTTTAACCACTCTTGAAATTTGAAACTCTTGATTATTGGTTGTACAAGCTTAATTTGGGTTAGGAAAGGTGATTTGATGATGATTCTCTATGTGGGTAAGATGGATTCTTCATGGATTGGCTTGGATTTAAGAAATTGTAGGATGAATTATTGAAATTTGAGCTTTTGATTCTTGGATTCAAGGTGTTTTGGTATGATATAGGTGGTTGAATCTTCCTTGTAATGATGTGGAGAATGAATTGGATGTGTTTTCGTGGTGATTGGGTAGTGTTTTGATGATTGGTGAAGGTTTTGATGAGCTTTAATGGAGTTAGGAGAGTTGTGGAGAAGAAAAAGAGGGTTTGGGTTTATAAAATTCGGAACTAAAAGCTTAATACCTCCTTTATAATCAAATCCCGTAGGTTTTTCTCTCCCTTGCGGCGCTGCGGACTACCCCTGCGGACCATGGGGTGTACCGCGGGGTACACCGCGCCTCCTACGTCAAAAAACCCGTGGTAGGACCCCGTGGCACGTGTTTGTGCGGTGCATGGCGCGGTATAGGGTCCGGTATACCGGACCCATCAGCTATTTTTTTTCGTTTCTGGATAAAACCCGCGGTAGCAACCCGTAGTACGGGTTTTTGACCACGCGGTGCACCGCGGCTGAGGTCCGGTGTACCGCACGTGGCAAAAACCTCCCCAGCAGCTAGATCTCGAAAAGTTATGCAGTTTAGGCTCAAAAATCACCTGATTCCGATATCCGAGCGCAAAGATATGGCTTGCCGAAGTTTCTGTCCAAAAAAAATTTTGCTCGCTTCCCTAACTCGATTTCTCCAATACCTAATCATCAAAAACACTAATACCTTTCTCAAATATGCAATATAAATTAACTAAAATTAACTAAACTAAATATAAATTAAAAACTAAAAACGTAAAAACATAAAAGAAATTACGGGTTGTCTCCCGTACAGCACTTTTGTTTAACGTCTTTCAAAGTTAGACGTGTTACCTCGATTAAGGATGACGAAATTTCCACCCTTTGCCTTTAATTCCCACGAACTTTTCAGCTCGATTCTTAATAATCATGGATGGTGCCATCCAAGATGTCGTGGGAATAGGTGGTAACTCGATTTCCTTTGTAGCATTACACTTCTCTAGTAATCCATTCATCTCTTTAACTTCGAATCTTCGTTTGTTAGAAAGAATGTCCTTCATGAATTGACCGTATTTTGACATTCTTGTGAGAGCTTCTACAAACGGGCTGCTGTTCTTTAATTTGTTCATCATGTCAACGAACTTCTTGAATTCCAGGTCATTGTCCTTTCTGACATGTGAAGGGAATGGTGGAGGAGGACATGTATTGGTTACCACTGGGCTTTCTTTCTTTTCTGGTGTCTTCTCTTGGACACGTTCTTGTTCAACTACCTCTTCGACCTTATCTTCTGTTGCTTCTTCCCCCCTCTGATCCGGAATAGGGACTGGTTCTGGTTCTGGTCTTGTTGGAGGTAGTTGTTTTCCACTTCCTAATTCAACTGCATGACAAACTTTGTTTTGTGGAGCACTAGTATCACTTCGGAGTTGCCTTTCTGCAAGGAATTGAGTTTTTTCCACCATTCGTGACACTGCCTGCACCCTCTCCATAAGCGCATTCTGCGAGTTTTGGGATTCTTGCTGGCGACTCTCTATATTATCAAGTGTTTGCATCAGTCGAGCCAAACTTGAATTCAAACTCGAAGGTTGGTTTTGTGTAGTTTGTTGCATTGAATAAGGATGTGGTTCTTTATAAGCTTCATTATAAATAGGCGCTTCTTGATAGATAGGTTGTGGAGGATAGTAAGATTGTGGTCGTGGTTGATAATAATCATCATAATAATGGTTATCATGATGATACGTCTGTTGATTTCCGACCCAATTGTAGCTCTGTGGGGGTTGATAGTCAGCGTAATTTCCTTGAGATTGATAATAACCATCATAATAATGGTTTCTTTGATATGGCATGAAGGAAATTGAGGCTGGATTGTTCATGCAATGTCCCCACGAGTAATCTCTTGCTCCACAACTAGGACATGAAGGTGAGGCATGTACTAGATTCCTCTGAGCTAGTTGTCGTGATTGTTCTCGTAATTCCTCAAGTTGTCGGTTTAACTCCTTGAGCTTTAGAGATTCCATCTTGAAATAGCTTCTTCAGGATCTAATAGCACAAAACCTTTATCTCCTAATGAATCTGCTCTCGCCTAAAAATCTGTAAAGACAAAAACTAAAGAGAAAAGCGTAAAATAGAACTAACTAAAATAAAAGCACAAGCTAATTGCACAAGGACTAACGATGTAGTCCCCGGCAGCGGCGCCAAAAACTTGGTGTGGCCTAAGGTGTGATAAAATAATGATATAAATAAGTGCAAATACACACCCTAAACTAACACTGTACTGCAAGTATTACAGGACGTATGCAAGTTTTAATGATAAGAAGATTCGTTCCTCAGGGACTAACGAAAGTTAGAGAGAACTTATGCAAATTATCAAGTGCAGATATTAAAGATAGGGAAGATAATACGCAAGAGAAAGAAAAGATAGACAAATATTTATTTGGTTTTCTAATAAATAAACTAAACTAATAAACTAAAGACAGGAAATAAATAAAAGAAAAGAAAGATAGTATGAAAGTCTAGCTTGAGTAATTAGCATGCAATCCCCACTAGTTTTGCCGTTCTAAACATGTAAGGGTAAATTATGTAGTATTTCCCTAATCGGTCCCAATATGCTATCGGTAGTTTAAAATAGGATTTACCTGTGTCAATAAGGCTTCCTAAGCAAACTTTTCCTGTAATTGGTAAAGAGTCACAAGACTCAACCATAGTGATTATCTAGATAGGTTGGGTTGTCAGATCAGACCTAAGACTAGACGTTATGTGCTAAACATGCAATTAAACACCGTTGTCAATGGTGACCTAATTACTAGATGGTAATTCTATATGGGCGCGCATCCACAAGAACACAGAATATAAATTCAAACACATAAACAGAGAATAAAAACTATAATTCAATTTAAAACATTAAGTTCCCAAATTAGATAGATGTCAATCAAAACTAGGGTTCATACATATACGCTAAACACTCAAACTAAAAGAATTAATTCATACAAAGAAAAGAAGAGAAAAGAGTTACAGAATCAAAGGTAGAAGAAGACGTATGGTGTTCTGCTCCTTCCAGACTTCTCCTCTTGTGTTACAGCTTCCTCTTGGCCTTAAGGTCTGGCCAAGGATGATTTAAGAGTGTTAAGAGGCTGTATTTATAGGTTAGAGGTTGACCTAATTCGTTTGGTGGAGATAACTTCAAGTAATGGACTCCTGGCCCAACTCAAATTCGTAAGGAAAACACTGCTGCGTTGTTTTGAGTGTATCTTCTTCGTTATTGGTCGGATTTTGCTCCACAAGATACCAAAAGAATCGCAATAGAATTATCTAGGCCCTTTAGAAGGAAATTACCAAATTCGGCCTATTTCTTAGGTAAAAACACCAATCTTTGGACGTGTACTGCAGAATCCCAGATTTAGGCAGCTTTTCCTTTTCCTATTTGAACTCAGTTTCCTTCTATCTCCAATTTCCATGCATATCTCTTTCCATAAGTTGTAATCTTTGACTTGGACTCTAATTAATCTCCATAATTATCTTTAAAGCTTCACACTAAATAAACAATTAAACCCAATATGCTCTAAAAATAATAATTCTACTAAATCAAGACCCAAAATAGGAAAGTGCACTAAATTAAGCTAGAATCAACCTATAAACTAATAAATAAGCCTAAAATGATGTCTCAAGAGTGTATTTTATTATCACAAGTGAGGAGACATCAGTAATTCTTGAGGTAAGATATATTTTTTTTAATTTTTTTTGTTATATTATAATATAATTGATTACTTCATCTCTATTTAAAAATATATTCTAATAGAGAGTAAAGATCAATCGAAATTCATATACCTCTTCAAATATATGATTTTGAAAGAGAAGAATCAACTTGAAATCGTACAAGTTTACTTCAAGAAAAGAATTACAATCATTGAATAAAAATGACGAGAATAAGCAACTGAATGTTTGCTTCAATTTATAAATTATGATTGCTTAAAAGCAATGTGAAACTCGTCTTGTTTATGAAAAAAATAACTTTCGAGTTGTTTATAAAGAAAAAACATTTCAATGAACTTATCAAGAAAAAAATTTGAATATTGAGAAACAATTGATGAAATCATTAAAAAAATGTCCAACTTGATAATGATTCATGGTGAAATTTATTCAAAAGCCTAGTTGTTATAAAAGTATGATTCATGAAAATGAGTCTAACGAAATAATTTTCCGTTCATATATTGAGCAATATTATTGTCATATATCTTGACTTTTAAATCAAGTGAGAAAACAAAGCTTATATGAAAAAATTGGACATGTAATCCAAATACACCACAATAAAAAAAAATGTGGATTGAAATTGTGAAAATATCTATGAAAGATTATGAAATTTATTTATCATAATCTCGTTAATTATAGACTTAAAGTCTCAATATTTTATGAAAAAAATGATTTATTGAATCATGCAAATAAGTATTGAGATGAATTCTCTTAGTCTCTTTTTGGTTTCTCTCTCTCTAAAAAATATGCTCTCCTACAAAACATTTACTGTTCAAATCAAACTGCAAATTATCTAGGTTTTCTTTCACTTTTTTCGTCAATTTCTCTTTCCTTTTCTCTGTTATTCCCTTTTTATCGTGTTGATCTAACCTACTACGGACCACAATAATGAAATTGGGTGTCGGATGGGAGGAAGTAGACCCGGGTCCGATGGTATTAACCAAATTAATTAGGTTCATCTTATCTTCGGGACTTGTCTTGATCATATGGTATAATATGACAGACATGCACAACTTGAAAAGGCATTTGGTTGACATGCAAAGGGATAAGGGACCCTCATTTTCCCTAATAAATAAACCTATTAGTCAATTGATGAATTTATCTCAGAAATGGAAGGATGATCCTTATAGATTCTCGGTAAACGTAAACCTGGAAGGCTTAGCTATATCAAAAAGCAAAACAGAATGCATGGTCTCTAATTGGATAAAAATCCAAAAAGATCGGCGCTTGTTAAAGTCCCAAGAGAAAAGAAGATACAGAAATAGAGATGAAAGGATCTGGAGAGATTGTACAAGCAACAGTGGAAATTTCTTGGGGAAGAGTGTTGGAAGAAGCGTGTTATTATTTTGGCAACTAAGATTTAATCAAATTGTTTTAACTAAGCCGGAAGGAAGGTATGATTACTTCTCATATGATACTACCATTTACTGCATTTGCTTATATAAAATAAAATTGTGCATTATAATGGATAATATTACCAGTACAAGCTTAGTCAATAAAAATAAATGCCCTTATAACATAGGGAAGGGTCACGATAGTAATGATACTAAAAGAAAACTATTAAACGAGGGCTTGACTGGTCTATTTATTTATGATGTTGGCTGCACAATAATAGACAAGTTTAATTCTTATTGTGATTGGAATGTTGGTATTAAATGGTGGAATTACAAAATAAATATACTCAATAAGTATACAGAACGTCACATTGGGTGGATAAAAAATGTTCTGACTAATACTTTCACGCCAAAGGTTAGTCTAGGATCCTATATTGGTATTTCCAAAATGGTGAGTTATAGAATCACGCTAAGTGATAGAGAAATGGTTAAAATTGGACAAGTGGTAACCATGCAAAAGAATTGCAGAAGTAATACAGGTTTAAACGTAAAACCCTTTCAGTTTGAGAACTCAAAAGCTGCTATAAAAGAGAACATTCGTTCTCAGTCTCTCAGTATAGACAAATTCTCTCTTTTGCTAAAAAAACAACTACAAATCATGGCCTCTACAAACAACCACTTTCTCCCTCTTGCAAAAATAAAAACTGAAAGCCTTGAAAAGTTCGAAACCCTAACCCTCTAAACCAAAGTACAAGCTATCAAACCAGAGACTCCTGAGTATATCCTACTTGCTAAGGTGATATCGGATAGAATTGTACCGCTCTCTTCATTTCGCAAAGTGGTTTTTGATGCCTGGGGAATTCTTGGAAGGGTAATTTTCGAGGAAATGGAGCCTAACGTCTTCAAGCTCACTTTGTTCCAACCTGAGGAAGCTGAAAGACTCTATTTCGTGAGGCCACTCACTGTTCAAGGTCTACACGTCAGTATCAACAAATGGGAAGGAGGAATAGCGTTTAAAGACATCGACATAAAACATACGTGTGTATGGGTCCGAATTTATGGGTTAGCTGGAATACAAAACACACTCGAAACTATTGTGATATTTGGTGATTTTATGGTGAGGTGATCGAAGTAGATCACCCAATGGTTGATCTGAATAACCTTGAATTCATAAGGTTTAGGGTTAAGATCAAGACAAATGAACCTCTGAAGACGGGAGTGTTCTTGGAGCAACTAGACGGGAAAGCTTGGGTCTCGTTCATTTACGAAAATGTGGGACTATTTTGCTTCAACTGCGGGGTGATTGGACACAATAAAAGTGCATGTCCAACCTCAATGGTTCGCCCTAAATGGTCGGATGATGCGGCTTGATACACTAATTGGCATAAAGATATGAACATTCGAAGTGAAGATAAGATGTTCCATATGATTAGAAGGAAAGATCGATGGGGTCACTTTGACGAAGTTGTTAGGTTCTATCCATTCCGTAGATTCGAAGGTGATGGCGAAGATAGTTCAAGCAACCCAAGCCAAGGAGGTATAGTGACTTCTATTAGAATGAACCAACAGGCTGTAGGGCAGATGGGTCAGAACACTCGTGCTAGGAATGAAGAGAAGCAAGACAGCGTGAATTCAGGAAGTGAATCGAACAAAAGGAGAAGAGAAAATTCAGAGCTATTGGAAGATATGTTCAAAAATCTGCATAATATGGATGGACCAATTGAAATTTCTGAAAAAAAGTTTCCAGGCCTGTACAAAGTCTTTAGAAGGGAACTGGGAGATATTGGCATGAGCATTATCGTGTCGAATGAAACAATTACGGAAGTCTTAAACGCGCAAAACATTAATATTGATGAAATGTACAACAATTTCAAGTCAAGTGTGGATGAAGGTTTTGGAATCTGGAAAGATGTACCTGTTAGAACTGAAGGAAGGAACAAGTCAGTCTATGATTTAAACTTGAATGTGGGTGACAATGTGGCGAAAGTAGCTGATGGGCAGTTTTGGAATTCAACATATGAAGCTGGTGGTCCCTCGAGCTTGAAGTTTAAACAAGTGATTAATCTTAGTAATGGTAGTGAAGGTAAAGGAAAAGGGATTGTTGAGGGAGGGGATTCATTCGAACCTGATGAATTGTCCCCAAATTCTCAATCCATACATATCAGTCAACACCCGAGGATTGAAGATGAGGAAAAAGAAAACTCAGATGGTGGCGGGTATGAAGTTTTCAAGCCTATGACAAAGTTTACATGGCCAAAAAACCTCAAAAGGAAAGCTGCACCAAGTGGATGCCCTGGCAATGCGAAAGTCAGGAAGTTCTCTAAAAGTGATTTCGATGACTTGGAGGAAAGAATCAACGCTATACAAGGTTTTATAAGTGAGATAAGTGACAGTTTCTATGAGGTTAAAGCCCAGACGAAAAAAGAGGAGAAAGTTTGTGATGGTGTTCGCACTAATAATGTGGATGACGGATACGAAGTGGGTGGTGAAAGACTATATTTTTGCAAAGGAGATAATTGTGATGGTCACATAGAATATTCATCAAGCAGCAGTGATGATTCAGACGACTTGGATGGCTCCCCGGTTTGCACGTTGAGGGCCAACAAAGTTCAGAAGGTTACGGTGGATGGCGGCCGGTCCCTAAACCAGGCCGGGTTTGATGGATAGCTTTTGTGCTTGGAATTGTCAAGGTGCAAGGGCGCCCTTGACAAGGAAATCCTTTAAGTTTTTAGTTAAGAAATTTAGTCTATCTTTTGTGTGTTTGTATGAGTCTAAGTTGAGAAGTAAGGACTTTCGTTCCTGCTCACAGTTTAGCTCTTTTAATAATTTTCACATCGTCGAACCCGGAGGAAGAGCATATATGTCCGGGGGTATGATCTTGATGTGGAAAAATGATGTTTTGTTAGATATTGTGTTTTCTAGCTCGAAACTGGTTGTATGCAAAATTAATGAAAAGGATGGATCAAGTTGGTTTTTGTACTGTCTCCATGCATCTTGCGATATTGATAAGAGACATGAAATTTTCAAATCAATTACCAAATGGATTAATAAATTAAATGGACCTTCGATCATCCTCGGAGATTTTAACGAAATTAGAAAATTCTCTGAAAAGAAAGGAAAAACCCAACCTAATTTAGAGAGAATCATTAAATTCAACGAGTTTATTAACGATAACAAACTTATTGAAATACCAAGCAAAGGATGCTATTTCACATGGTCTAACAAAAGGGAGGGAGAAGAGAACGTTAAAGAAAAATTAGATAGAGGTTTAGCCAACCTTGATTGGTGCTCAAAATTTTCAAATGCGAATATTATCGTACCGCCGGCGGTAGGTTCCGACCACTCCCCAATTATCCTCAACTTTGACGAGGAGAACAAGGATAAAAGTAAATATTTTTGTTTCGAATCGAGATGGTTAGAACATGAGCAGTGCAAAGAAGTTGTTGAAAAGTGTTGGAACAACAAAGAAATGGCTAGGAATTTGAGACAATTCTGTGATAAGAGAGATGCTATGTGTTTAGCATTAAGTGGATGGAGCAAAAAGACTTTCTTTAATAATAGAAAAAAACTTGCAAAACTTTATGGGAAACTTGAGGATATACAAGACAATGATATGGATAGAGAGAGTTATGAAATGGAGAGTGAAGTGAAGAAAGAGATTGAGAAGTGTTGGGACGAGGAGGAATTATATTGGATGGATAGAGCTAGAGACAAGAACATAAAGGAAGGTGATAAAAATTCGAAATATTTTTTCGCTAAAACCATGCTTAGGAGAAAGACTAACAAAATAAAAGTCCTTAAGTGTATTGGTGATGAATGGTGTGATAAGGAAGGAATTATTATGGACACGGTTAGGAAATTTTATATGGAGTTATTCAAGGAAAAGGGAATCAACAATGTTCATGAAGTTACAAAACATATACCGTGTAAAGTGAACTATCAAATGAATGAAGTTCTAACGAAAATTCCGGATAAGGAAGAAATAGAGGATGCCTTGTTTAGTATGGACGGGTCAAAGGCGCCAGGACCGGATGGACTTCCAGGGAAATTCTATCATGAATTTTGGGATATTATTAAGAATGATATCAACAAAATAGTGATTGACTTTTTCACAAATAATACACCTCTTAATTTGTTGAATGATACAATAATTACCCTAGTTCCAAAAGGAGAGAAGCAAGAAACTATTAAAGATTTTCGACCTATCTCGTGTGTTAATTTCTGCTACAAGATTATTTCGAAAATCATGGCTCTAAGACTTCAACCGTTTATGAATGAAATAATCTCCCAAACACAATCGGCTTTTATCAAAGGGAGAAGCATCCAGGACAATATTCTAATCGCTCAGGAGGTATCATATTACCTTAATACCAAAAGGAAATCAAAAAATAATTATGCGGCAGTAAAGATTGATATGGAAAAAGCCTATGACCAAGTCAATTGGGAATTTCTTCTCGAAACTTTGAAGGCACTTGGTTTCGCAAAAAGATGGGTTGATTGGATTGAGAATTGTATCACAACTGTCTCTATGCAAATTAAAGTTAACGGGCAAAGACTAAAAAAGTTTAAACCGGAACAAGGCCTGAGACAAGGGGACCCACTATCTCCACTACTATTTTCATTACTGACCGAGAGCCTTATTGGGCTCATTAACAATCAATGTAGGGAAGGTAATATTGAAGGAATTACAATTACGAGAAAATGCCCTAAATTAACCCATTTATTCTTTGTGGATGATGCGTTGTTCTTTATTAAAATAACTGATAATGAGGTTGAGGCATTCATGGAAATTTTAAAGCTATATTGCCAAGCATCGGGTCAAAGGATTAATTTAGCAAAATCTTCAATTTATTTCAGCAAAGATACGCCGGATAATATTAAGGAGAAGGTTACTACATCTTTGAAAATTAAGCCAACTACCTCGTTGGGGAAGTATCTGGGTTTGCCACTCACGCTTAAAAGAGCTAAGACTGAAAATCTAAATTATATAAAGGATAGAATCTTAAGTAAAGCTGCAAGCTGGTCGTCATCTCTCTTATCAGAAGGTGGAAAAGAAACTTTGATCAAAGCCGTCCTTCAAGTAATTCCTAACTATGCAATGTCAATTTTTGAATTTCCTAAAACACTATGCAAAAAACTCACTTCTCTGGTGGCAAATTTTTGGTGGGATTCCAGAGACAAAAAAAAGATCCACTGGTGTAAATGGAGTAAAATGGCAACATCAAAGAAATGCGGGGGTGTAGGATTTAGAGATTTCCAAAAAATGAACCTTGCTATGCTAGCTGGCCAAGCGTGGAGAATTATTAACAATAAAGACTCGCTGGTTTACAAAGTGCTTAAAGGAATATACTCCCCTAACGAGAATTTTTGGGATTCAAAACTGAAAAATAAGAGATCGTGGAGTTGGGCAAGCATTTATAAAGGGCTCCAAATGTTAAAAAAATACGCAATCTGGCAAATTGGGGATGGTAAAACTGTGGATATTTGGAACCATAAATGGAGAAACGGTAAGTATCAACTAGAGAATTCACAAAATTTGGAAGTAAAAAAAGTGTGTGAATTAATGGTAGATGAAGATAGAGGATGGAATATCAACCGAATAAGATAAATTTTCGACCCTATTATAGCTAACGAAATTTTCAAAATTCCTCTTACAAGAATAACGAATGAAGATAAACTCATTTGGCCATTTACAAGGGATGGCGAATACTCTACTAAGTCAGGCTACCACACTCTAGTCAATCAAGAAAAAGAAGACACAGCGCAACCTTCATCCAAAGGGGAAAAAGAAAACGACACGATACTCTGGAACCAAATCTGGAAGGCAAATGTACCATCAAAGATGAGGAACTTTGCGTGGAGAATATGTAACGATTTAATTCCTTCTAAACTTAATCTTAAAAAGAGAAAATGCAAAGAAGAAGCAAGGTGTGAATGGTGCGAGAATGAAACTGAAAATACTGAACATATTATATTAAGATGCCCGTTTAGCATACAAGCTTGGGCAAGTTCAGCTCTTCAAATTAGAATCGTCAAGGATGACAAGAGTACCTTTGAAAATTGGTTCCAAAACATTGTTAATAGTTATTCTGAAAATGGATGGGATAAAAGGAAGGTGATTGCAATCGTGCTTACAACAGCATGGAACATCTGGAAGGAAAGAATGAAAGGATTTCATGAGAAAAAAAAGTGGGCCGTGGAGAATATCACAACAAACACTAATAGAGTTATTGAGAAACTATTTGAAGCAGAAAAAAGAAGTTCACAAGAAACAAGGAAACGGAAAAAGGAAGACCGGAGTATATAGAGCAGAAAACCAGTTCTGGAAGACAAAGCAGAGACTATTTGGTTCAGCGATGCATCGTTTACAAAAGAATGGGAACCGGCAGCCATTGCAGCCATCGCCATCAATGATCAAGATCTAATTGTACGCAGGAAAGCTACAAGGTGTAGGATAAAAACCTGTATTGAAGGTGAAGCTTGGGCGCTCCTATTAGCCCTTAGAACGGCAGGAGTAAATAATAACCAGAGTAGTCTCTTCTACTCTGACAACCTTGAATTGGTTCAAGGCATCAATAACATAAGAAGACTCCACTGGAGTCTTAACCCCATTATTGAAGAGATTAAAGGATGGATGAAGATTTTTCCTCTGTGGAAAGTTTCATATACTAGTAGAGAAAATAACATCACCGCAGATGCGCTTGCTAAATGCGTTAGGAGGAACATTAGCCTTGTGGGTTGGAAGGATTTTTCAGTGAATGGATCAAATACCTATCTATTAGATAGACTTATATCATTGTAATTTGTTTTTGTTTGTATTTTGACAAAAAAAAAAAAGAATTCTCTTAAATTCTCAAATACATCTTGATGACATGAAAAAAAAAACATAATATTATCATTTCTATGAAATATTGAATGTTAAAATGTTTGTTTGGCATGACCTTGAAAGCCATATGAATGTCACATATGATAGTGAAAATAATCATTTGGGAAGAAAGTAACGCATCTAAGAACGATTGCGTAGAAAAAAATTACATTTCTTCAATATTATCTCCAACGAGGCTTAAAGTCTAATCCCATGATTTGTATAGTTATCATGAATCAGAAATTCATTTGATATAATGAAAAATTATACATTATATTAGTCACTGACTTTGAAAATCATACGGGGTTGGAGAAATAATTATGTATTCCTGAAAAAAACACGTTATCATAAAAAAATTCGTGAACTTGAAATTGCGAAAGATTATTTGACATGATTATTAAATCATGAAAACAAAAAGAAAGATAAATTCTGAAATGGATCCTTATAGGATGACATTTTAATAAAAAGATAAATAAATGTTAGAAGTGGGATTTGAACCACCACCCTCTTTGCAAGAGGATACTTGAATATGTTGTTTTAGTCCAATCGATCATCATGTCATTTTTGTATTTGAACAAAACAAAAATCATCATGTCATAAGTGAAAAAATTTACTCGACAAAATTATGTGACATAATTATTTTATGATGAATGTCACTTGGATAAATCCAATATTAAATCAATTACGAGAGGATAAACTTATACTTCTATGAAGGATACTAAATCTTTATCG
The DNA here is from genome assembly GCA_029959085.1 of Nemophila menziesii. Lineage (NCBI taxonomy): Eukaryota > Viridiplantae > Streptophyta > Magnoliopsida > Boraginales > Hydrophyllaceae > Nemophila > Nemophila menziesii. Next base: position 23,597,784 of record JARWIR010000008.1, read on the forward strand.
TATCTTCTCAAAAGATAATATATGAGCGAGTCCAACTCGATTAAACTTCAAAAAATAGAGTGACAAAATATCTTGTATTGAGGTGTTTCATATGCTCGATATGCACAAAAAAAAAGTTGATATTATTCTTTAATAAAAACTCATCAACATGACCAATCGGTCAAAACCATCACATGAAATGATATTAGTTTGATGACCCTAATTATTTTGCTATGTTAGGATTTTCCGTCATGTTTATTAATATAAATTCATTATCATGAATATAATCATTATTATAACCACAACCACTAATACAATATTTATCAATATTGTTTAAATCCTAAAATAAATATTATTAGGATATCTCCTTTTTGTTTGTACTATTTGAAGTCAATAGCCAAATTCAGGGGGAGAAATATATGATCTAGCAGAATATATATTTTCTTAAAATAGAAAATTGCTAGACAAGTGGTTGTGAATTCGCATAATATGACTTATCGACATACAACTTTATACATATATACGGTCATATTGAAAAAAAAAGTCCAACTAAAAATCATGAATACTCTCATTGGTCAAAGACCTAAAGTATCCATCTATGTACTTTTACTTGTGCAACATAAAATATAAATGTTCCACCATTATGCACAAAGATGAGATCATGAACAAATATGAGAATTTATTTCAATCTACAATGATTGATATGTATCTTGAGTTTGCCACATGAAAAATATGTATACTGGAATACTATGCATAAAGCAAGATTCTCATGATAAGAGGGGGAGCTGAAAAATATTTTATAAGATGCAACTTCATCCTCGCAAATAAGTTATGAGCTCAGTGTAATAATAAGATGCATTCATAAGTGACTAAGTTACTTATTCAGCTTGAAAAGATCATGCTTAAATTATTTTTCTTTGAAAAATTACATTGCAACGCGTAAAGCGTGGTCGACCTGTCGGTTCCAAAATATCATAAAATTGAGCAGTATGAGCAAGTTGGCACTTCTAAAATTATCATGAGATAATGTAAAAAATATAACTAAAGAATATTACTCTAAAAAGAGTACCAGGTACCTGAATATTTCTCAGTATTGAGAAATTGAGATAAAAGAATCTCATTCAATTATATTACTACAGAAATATATGGAATCGAAAAACAACTTGATCATGATCAAATAATATGTGCAAACGATCATGTAAAAGTTATTAAACGAAAAGGAGGATCTTGAATCGAAGTCCATTCTATAATGTCGACTAGAAAAAATTAATTGACCAAATATAAAAAGACGCAGTCAGGCATAATCATACTCACACCGTCAATGTGAATATATGACATACTCCTTTGGGAGAAAATATTTGTCTGAAAGTTTCATATAGGACTTCATGTGCGTCTTATGATAAAATAAATTTACCAATATGTATCGTGTGATACGAAAAATTACATGAAAGTCTTTAAAAGACTAAAAACGCGTATACATAAATCCCGGAATACATTAGAATGATATTTGTATTACTTTTGTTATCTTTAACAATCTTTAATGGTCTTATATATTGTCATGTAATCTGTCATATATTTGTTTTATATTTCATAAGTAGAATATGTGTTTATTTATGATTACGTGCATGAATATTTATTACTTTAAATTGCACATGATTGTGTTTGCGGAACATTCCAGTGTTATATGACAATTTGACTTCATATATTGTTTAATTTGAAATTATAGTTACTATTATAAAAATGTGTAAGATACTGAATATCGAGATTATATTCGAAATTGAAGATCATCAAATATACGTTTACATGAGGGGGAGAACAACACGTATTGCACTCGTTATTCCGTCGTCAAGGTTTTTTCCCACAGGGTTTTCCTAACGAAGTTTTTAACGAGGAAAATTAAAAGCGTATTGATAACGATTATGTGATCTTTTCCTTCACTCGGTTTTTGTCCCACAGGGTTTCCCTAGTAAGGGTTTAACGAGACATATCAATAAAAACTTGGTGGATATTCAACTCGACTTGGTCAAATTTAAGTTCACAAGAAAAGCCCAAGATGTAAAGTTCAAGATGAATATTATGTCAATATGATTTATGGTTGCACTTGATAATTTTATGCAAATATACTTCCATTTCATGAGACAAGTCAATAAATACTAATGATCAAGGTATTTTATCCACACATTCAGAGGGAGATTCATACGCGTAGCACTCCTTTTCCCTTGACTTGTTTTTTTTTCCATTGGGTTTTACTAGCGAGGTTTTTAACGAGGCTACATCATATGCGTATTTGAAATAATATCCAAGGGGGAGTGTTATGAAATATTATTTAGTGGATATTATTATTATAGAGTAATGGGGTGGTGTAACCTTCACATTTATCTCTTGTAACATCCTACTTATTATGTAATTAGTAGGGTAGTTGGATAGTCTCATATTGCCTATATAAAGGGGTTGTACATTCTCTCAAAGTAAGATGGAAATCTATATATAATAATATACTTTTCTTATCTCCATATAGCCTCTCATCAACTAGTTTCTTTTACATATTATTTCAACAATTACTTATTAATTTAAGATTCAATACATAACTTTTTAATATGGTTTTAAAATTAATAAAGTAGACGATTTTTATTTTTTGTAATGCTTTCAAGCACGGGTTTTATATATCGGCATATCGATTTGGAAAGAAAGTTTAAAAATTAAAACTAATAAGTAAATGTATCTTATGCTAATATTTTTTACAAAAGTGGTATGGAAAACTACTTTTTCTTTTGGCTACTTTGGTTGTTTTGATTGACATGAACCAATCCATTCTTTGATAGTGACCAATGACATCAATACAAAGAAGGTATACAGTAAGCAATTATTTCGTTCTTCTCCATTAAGGAAAGAACCCAGGGAAAGCTTCAAGTTTTCTGTATAGCTACTTAGTATAATTTCCCAATAGCAAGATTTATTAATTACAGAAAAGTGCTCTTAGTTATTAGTACCCTAGCTTCATCATGATCTGTCTAAGTCTGTTGTTTAGGTGCAATCACAGTGCTAAGTCATACATTATGTCTGCTTTGATAATTGTGGCAATTCTTGTAGGTATAATTAAGTTAGGCTAAGTCCAATAGGACCCCAATTGTAGCAAAAAGCTACAATTGGGGGTTGAATATCAAAAATTCATACTCCAATAGCCTCTCTATTCTTGGGTTCCCAATTGTAGGGTACCCAATTCATTGTGTTTTTTAGCCACATCTAGCAAACCCCAATTCCACTTTGCTACATATTTTTCTTTTTTCTTTTAATTTAAATATGTTACATATATATTATATTATATTAAATATATAATTAAGTTTTAAAAAATTAATTTTCAATTATTAGTATTATGTATGTAAATATTTTTATTATTTTTTAAAAAATTAATAAAAATTTGCAATTAATTTAAAATTAGTTAAGAGATATTAAAGAAGTTAATAATTAAATTAATTGAAAAAAAATCATATATTTATATTTTATTAAATAGTATTAATAAATTTTAATCTTACTGGCTATTGAAAAAAAAACTTATTTAAAAAAACAAAAAAAAAAGAATACTTGTTTCATTATTCCTTTGAGAATTATAATTTAAAATATTAATATTATATTTTTTTGTTTTGAATATTTTTAATAAATATAAAAGTAAAATAATAAATAAATAATAGTGTAAGAATTTTAAAAATTAATGAATTAATTAATATAAAAAAAATTTAAGATAAAATTAAAGTAGAGTTTTTTGAAATTGGGAGGTTAAGACTAGGAAGCTGTTGGAATAGAGTTGTTTTATAGGGTTAATATTTGATAGGGAATAGGTGTTTGACTTCCAATTCTGGCAAACTTATTGGGTAGCTGTTGGACTTAGTCTTACTTCGTCTGCTCTGGCGGCTGCTTAAAACAGCCGATAAGTCTCATAGCCGCCACCAGATTACTATTTCAGATGACGAGATGGAGCAACAAACTCCACAAAATGTTGATCAAGTTAACATTATAGGGACATTGCCTGAAAGTAAGAACACTACCACCGTATGAGATTTTTCAGCAATGTGTTAAAATATCATTCCTTGAATATTTTCTGTTTTTACTCCGCTTTTAAGTTTTTGTTGGGTTTTTTTTACTCCTTTGATCATGTAATTAGTTTTGGTTATATCTCGGTCTGAAGAATTGGTTTTATTAAAACTTTATGTTCAGTTTATAATGATTTGATCTTTCTAGTACTATCGATATAATCTCAAACATTAGCATTGTTTAAACATGATAAAGTTATTCTTGCACAAAATCAAACTAATGAAATCACATATGAAATCATATAAGATAGAAAACAATAGTTCATAAATAGTTTAGGCGAGATATCGCTCGTCACAACAAAATTATTACAACAACTCTGATTATATACACTAGCTACCAAACACAAACTAGCAATTAATAATCAGGTCAAATCAAAATACTCACAACCAGTTTGTGAACCCGTTTGAGTAGTATTGGTTGTACATTTGACACGCCACATTTTAATAACACCATCAAGGCTCCCTGTGCAAATAGTACAACCATCTTCACCTTCATCAGCTACACTACTAAGAAACGCAGAAACACACCTAATAGGTCCTCTATGACCTTGCAAAACCGCTACACAAATATGTAAACCATCAGTTTCACGAATCCAAACCCTACTAGTTGAATCAGCTGAGCCACTAATCACGTAATTAGCCACAGTTGTTATACACATCACAGCATGTGTGTGTCCTTGAAGTGCACCACCATATTGTAATTGACCTGAAAACCAACCCTTTAGCCAATAATGGATATACCCATCGCTACAGCCACCGTACAACACCCCACCATCAGCTGTCAATGCTAGGGTTTTGACCGGAGAATGTTTAGCAGGGAGGGTCACGGTGAGTGAATGTGGTCTATCTCCGCTACAAAAGTTGCGCCTCCATACACGAACTGTGGCATCATCAGATGCAGTGAAAAGTATTCCATCATCAGCTACAGCTATGGCATTGATCGGTTCATGATGAGCTTGGATGGTCTCGATACATTTGAAATCGGAGATACGCCATACTTTGACTGTTTTGTCAACGGAGGCTGAGTAGAGTACGTCATCAGATGCATTAACAGCTAGTGATGAGATTAGTCCCACATGTTTCATCTATAAATGAAAAAACATAGTCAGAGACAAGTATATTCATTTTTAACTTCCTGACATTAATATTGTATCTATAAAATGTAGAAGATGATGATTAAGTTGAGAAGTGTAGGTGAATATTCACCAAACTTTAGGTGAACAGGATTTTGGTTTTAATTATAATATATATGCAAGTATTGACTATTGAATGTGGAATTGATAAGCTTCAACTACAATCCTGTACAAAAATACTTGAAAGTAAATTCTGTGCATCTTTTAAGAAGAAGTTGGTGTGCTTCCTTAAAATACAAACCAAACGTCTGTTACAACTTACACGTACGATATGATTTCCCATAGGAAAAATTCTTATATTACATAATATGATGTAAACTAATGATTTTGATATCGATTAATTCGTTTAGGAATGAAGATTATTTGTATTAACATAGTACTTATCAAAGTTAGACTTTAAACTAGTGTGCCATGCAGTAGGGTACTGGGGAGCCACATATATCTTGGGACCATGGTCCCCTTGGGTTTAAAAAAAAGAATTTGACCCTATACAAAAATTCATATCAATATCTAATGGTTCTCCAAAGTTTAAGAATTTTCCCCTAATCTTTTTAGAATTATTTTTTTAGTCTTTGATTTATTTTGTTGTTTGTTTGAATATTTTGTTGTTTCTACAACTAAACATAGTTTATATTGCATAATATGTGGACTTAGTGCAAGTAGCTCAAAAAATAATCAAAATATATGGGCGTACGTAAAATGTAATTTTGCTCAATATAGGGACCTATAGTGCAATTAACTATAAAAAACCGGGGACAACCCCAACAAAATTTCTGGTTACTCCCCTGATCCATCCTTGTATGACTAGTCTCTTATATGCATCTATAAGTCATGCTAGGCTACTCCACTTAACACGAATCCTAAGATACACAAATATTTTGATTTCGTATGTGTCTACCTTATGTATGTACCCATAACCCATCTATCTTAAACATGACCAATATAAGCAGGTTCTCACTTAACTGCAATATCAGCATGATTTGCCTTCTCCAGAAAGCAGAATCAAGAAAACTACAAGCACAAAGACCATCATCCATGAGGCTTGATAAAATATCCACTAAAGATCTTATACAAAAGTGCTGAATATAGCAATAACCAAGGATCATATAACCTATATTAAACATTATAACCTATTTCATGTGGGATATTTGTATGTATTTGTTGTTTCAAGGATAAGTAAAACGATAATACCTTATCTTTTCCGGAAATGTAGCTCCTCATATAACTACCATTCTTTGGTATGGTTGCAATTCGAACATGCTTCATAGCTCCTTCCCAACTCCTAAGCCAAACCCTAATCTTACAATCAGCATAAGCTGCATAAACCTTATCATTCGAAACCTCAAGTGCAACCACCATACATGTCTTAGTCTTAAGCTGACCAACTTCAGTAAACTCAGGCAACTTCCATATCCTAATAACATTACCTTGTGACGCTGTATAAACCAACCCTTTCGACACTGCAATACACAATATCTGACCATCTTTTTTCAGTACTGAAGAAATACATTTATAAGTTGCTTGATGTTCATCAAGTTTTGAAGGGTTTGCGATAGTAAATGAAGCTCGGGGAGTAGTAGGTTGTGAGCGGTTGAATGATGATGGTGGACAGGTGGAGCTTAAACGAGGTGGTGTACGTGGTATTTCTGCAAAAGATGATTCTTTACTAGACATACTTCGAACAAATTTGTTATTTTGTGGGATTCTGATTCTGAAAGATGGATTATCGTGATGTGAAAAAGTTGACGAAGGTGCCATGTTTTAGCTCTTTCTTGTTTTAGATGTGACTTGTGTGTTAGAAGGAGCGAACAAAAGAGATTTATGGAGAGGTGTAACATTTATTCCAGAGTCTGAAATGGTATACATTTGAGTAAAAGCTGCCATTAAAACTAGCCAACAAGTGTTGTAATATTTATTGCGACTACTGAATTTTCTTTCGTTCTCGGCAGCAATAAGTTCAATAATCCTAGCTACCGGTATCTTTGATCTTAATATAGGAGACTAGTAGTTGAACAATTAATAGTTGGATAATTACTCATAATTTTTCGTTGACTCTATATTTGTTTAGAGTAATCGTAATAGTTTCTCCCAGCTGTAGAAATTAAATTTCTGGTTTGTAGTATGACGGTCTATGACCATTAAAATTTTTAATGAGTAATGATATATATCATCTAATTATTACTCGTAATATAAATTGGTTAGCAATAAATTTACATACTCAAACTCTCTTTTAATCTATCTATTATAAAAATTAGATCTAAAAGAATAAATACAAGGATTTGATTTGTGAAACAATTATGCTAAACAAACTCTCCTAAAGAATAGATATGACTTTAATTTGAATCTTCTTTTGAGTTAGTAATAATAACTTTGAAACTTCTTGGATTTAGCTCTTTATCAAGATTGAATGATTAACTATGATGGCTTGTGACCTCTAATTTTGTATGAGAAATATAATAGCAATAATTGAATTTTGTAAGAGACGAGTTTCTCCTCGAAAAAGGTCATATTTATAGCAAGAAAGTCTCCAATGATTATAAAGTTTGTGGCAGGGGCGGAGCCAGGAATTATGGTTAGGGGGGCCAAGGGGATTCGGGGGCAACGCCCCGAATTTTTTTTTTTTTACCGTATTTACACGACAAGTCTATGTATTATGCCAAAATTGCAAATAGGTCCTTATATTATGCAAAAATGCACTATAAGTCTATATATTGTGTAAATATTGCAATATAAGTCTCGATATTAACTTTTAAATTAATAAATAAAATAACTTATAATCTAATAAAATAAATTTCAAAAGTTAGAGGGGGCCAAATGAATGTTTTAAAAAAATATAAGGGTTAATTACTCATAAACTTTTTTTTTTTTTAAAGATAGTTATAGATTTTTTTTTTAAATTCAGGGGGGCCATGGACCCCCTAGCTATACCACAGCTCCGCCCCTGGTTTGTGGTACATTTTGTGCTAACCGGGTTCCGTTTATCTTCCCCAACGGTTCTTTTCCAAGTGGAAACGGTAAGAAATGACGTGGCATTGACTAAGAAGTTGACCAAGCTAGCCGGCTTCCCGGTAACATATCAAGCGGGGTCCTGGTGGTAAACGGGTTCCCGGTTTGCACCAAACGGGTGTCCGATTATCTTCTAACTTCCACATTTTGATATTTTGCTATGATACTCAGATTGAAAAACTTTCTTCATGAGAGTTGTGTGAAAAATCATTCTAAGCAATTTTGTAGTTTATCATGAAGGCTAATTATTAATGTACACAAAGATATGGATAAAAGTATTTGTACAAAAATTAGCTTCTTAGAATGCATAGATATAAATGATAATACATGTGTTTTGATGAAATATAGTTCAAGATAAAGGATATATAATAAGTGTAATAAACACACTAATCACAAGAGGATTTGTCACATTAAAACAACCTATGGAGAGAGGTTGTATGCTAACATAATCTTCTGCACTCGTCAACTAGGTTGTAAGTTCATGTCCTACCCTCGGTTGTCACCTTTTATGGCCCTTCCAAATTGAGCATGAACTTTTGGTGAGAGACATTAATAGAATTTTTTTGATTTTGAGCATTAAATCATCAAAATTAGTATTAATTACTTATAAATATTTTTGTTGAAGGCTATGGTCAGTGCTAAAAATTTTAGGCGTTGGTGTATCTATGCCGTGTCACGTGTCTCCTTAATAAATCAGCGGTCCCCAGTCTTTGGTTAATTTATTTTATACTAAACCCTTCAAATTTGGAACTGAGGATAGTGACATTTACTGAGATAAAAACATCATACCCATATGTTGGACTAAAAGGGGTCGTGTTTGTGGTTGAGTGAACCATGGTGGCAAAAAATACATTAAGAAGTGCATCTGGCCAAGTATTCTAAAATTTATGTATCTTAGGGGAAATCCCATGTATTATGGTTTAATTGCTAACCTCGACTTGAACATTATAATGTGGATTAATTACTGATGAGTAGTTAATTTGTTGTTTTTTTCTTGGCACTTAAATCAAAAAGAGTGTATTGTGCTCCATAATTATTCATAATCGTGTGCGGTGCAACATACAAGGTATACTACAATATTCTGTATGACTTCACAAGCAAATTTTGTTGTGACTCTGTTCATAACCTCAACGTCAACCCAGTGGTAGGGGTGTGCACCGGGTTAGAAAACCCGCATAACCCGACCAATCCGATCACACTAACCCGAAATTATACGGGTTAGTTTTTAATTGGGTGGGTTACGGTTTAAATTTTTGAAAAAATATACACATTTTTGCGGGTTGTGGATTTAAAACTTGAAACCCGCACACCCGCATATACCCGATACCTTATAGTATAAAAATTAGAAAATTCGTATTGCTCATTTTATTCAAATAATATAGTGGGGGTCTACATTTTTTTTATCCCTTCCCTTTTTTTTAAAATATTTTGAAATCCCTCAATATTTCAATTTTATTTTATCTAATGAACATGTTTTTCATTTCAATGATGATATTATCTGTACTCTTTGTTGAATTTATATATTTAGTTTCCTAAAATCTCATTTTATATCTTTTAATCATTGATGATTTGAAATGCATATGCGTATCCTAAAGAATATTTTTCGTTATAATTTTCATTTTTAATATAAATTTGACTCGCCAAATAAATATGGATACAAATTCGTCTTCTTTATCGAACTAAATCACCCGCAATGCACCCGTAACCCGCCTAACCCGAAACTCAATGGTTTAAGTAATGTATTGGGCGGGTGCGGGTCTTATTTTTCAAAACCCGCACAAGAACAGGCGGTTTGTGGGTTGAGCATTTTTCATACAAAACCGACCCGCGCACACCCCTACCCAGTGGGGAATAAATCTATTTCCATATAAATGTATCGATGATAGATCATGACGATTGGTACTGGTCTAAGATTTCATTCCCCACTGGCAGGAACGACACAAACTTGGAATCGTTATCATCTCAGTTGATGGTTGTATATGTAAGCAAGAAACTCTATGAAGGAATTCGTATTATGACAATTTTAACAACATATTTCATCGTGCCAGGGTAGTAGACATGTCGAGGTGTTTTATTAGTTAAGGCTCAATTTTTTACTTGGTTTGCACAAGTTCCATTGTTCATATTATGCATGATATTTATTCCTTATTCTATGTCAACACACATCAAAGATGTTCCTTCATATGTCCCTCTACATGATTTATTGCCGCAAGGGATGTTAAGGAGAATATACCACTAATTTCAAGAAGTTAAGGTTATGGCTGAAAGAGCAACCATAGATGATAATGTCGTCGCCTCAAGATGTATGATGATAGAAATTTGTCTACTCGAGGACATAATAGAAGACAGACGGTTGACGTGGTATAAGGAGTAAGTAGACATGTACAAGAAAGAATATGCATTGGATTCTAGGCTTTTATTCCTTAAACCCTTAATATAAAGATTAAATAGTTATCTTGTATTCTTGTTCTTATTCAATTTTTTATAATTTATACACGTTCTTTGTAAATATACATTGTCTGAATCACAAATACAAAATTACTCAACGATGACCCCTAAAGCAAATGCGTCCACTCCTATACAATTCACCTATCAAGTACACTTAAAATCTAATGGGTATAATTTATCCTATCATGGTTTAAAAGCATCATACTCCAGGTAAAAAGATCCCTCCCATTTTTTAATTTTGGGTGTAAGTTTCCTTAGAGAGATATTCTTTTATCAGAGTAATCCAACTTGGTTTGTTACTAATGATATGCAATTATATACACTCTTTAGGATGAATAATTAGGTTGTTGAGCTCGTATAAGATAACCTATTTTCATGCTCGAATTTACTACCATTTTGTCTAATTCATTTGACCAAGTGTTCTTTACCTTAAGGGTGTGGGAATTAGAAAACTTGTCAAAATATGTTTTACGGTTTATAATTTTGGCACGATATGCAGCCATTATTATGATTATTTTACTTGTACGCTATTGACACATCCCTAGATACTAGTCTTGAATTAGTAAGAATTTTTTACTTTTAGCCTTGAGTCGAGGACTGCTTTTAATCCTTCCAACCAGACTTAATATTCAGCTTTATTATTGTATGCTTTAAAATTATAGACACATGTAGAAGGATGTATTTTCCTTTCGAGTTGATTATAACCAACCTTACTTTTTGTATTCATTTCCCAATGCCCCATATACCTCGATCCTTTTAATCTGATCAACGAAAACTATTTCTTGCAAATCTGGGGAGTAGGTGTTATATACTATAAAACTGTAAAGAGCTTGATTTTATAGAGGCTCAAGCCCTGAATAATATTTCATATTAAAAAAGCTCGATCGTACATTTCATAATCATTCAAGAGCTCTCGTGTTTTAACATTGTTTTCTCTAAAGAGAGATTTAAGATCACATCTATGGGTTGTGCCTCGAAATAAGGTTTTAAATTTTTAGACGCGTGAACGAGCTCCAAGGCAAAATTCTCAAGGATTTGTATTTGGTTTCTTCTCCTTGTAGACTTTTTCCAATATAGTTAAGTAGATTTTTCCTTCTTTCTACCTCTCGAATTATGCCTAGGACGACAACTTCCTACGTTGTACATATATATGCATAAAGTTTTTATCTCGAGGGGATTTGTTTGAGATCGGAGGTAAAGCTAAATATTTTTAAGTTCTAAAAGGCCTTTTGTCATTTTCCAATATAGTTAAGTAGATTTTTCCTTCTTTCTACCTCTCGAATTATGCCTAGGACGACAACTTCCTACGTTGTACATATATATGCATAAAGTTTTTATCTCGAGGGGATTTGTTTGAGATCGGAGGTAAAGCTAAATATTTTTAAGTTCTAAAAGGCCTTTTGTCATTTTCTATTCCTCTAGAAATGTTTGGTATTTTGGAGTTAGAACTATGGTGCATATATTTTTGCAACTCTATTCATGCATCAACTTAACGATATCACTCTTCATGTAAGTGATTATGCCTCCTTAATTGATCGAGGGGTAATGTCTAATATCACTTATATCTTGTCTAAATTAAATTTGATACCATGATGACTCACATGTACCCAAATTTTCTCGAGGTAATATCAAAGGCGTACTTTTTTGGTTGAGAAGGATTCCTACTTGTAAGCCACTACCAAATCGTAGAGTTTTCTTTAAAAGTATTTATTTTTATGAGCTTTCTTCTACATATATTTATATATTCTTTCCAATTTGTTTTAAAAAAACTTTTTTGCTAACCTTGGTATGTGGCTCCAAATTTTTTTAGACCAATGGCCATACCGTGGTAGCAATCGGTGGGGGCAAAGGTGTGATAATAAACAGATAAATAAACTAATACTAAAGGACACACAACCTTGTCTACCACGAGAAACTCACTGCAAGTATTATAGATCGTTTGCAAGTTTAGTTGATAAAAAAAGTTCGTTCGCAGGGATTTAATCTGTTAGATATACTTGTATTCAATAAGCGTAGACGAATTTATATGTTTGGAATAAAATATAATAATATGAATGATTATCTGATGTGAAATAATAAATAATAAATAAGAATGGAGATAGATAAATACAAATGTAAGGTAGATAAATTAGGATTACTAATATGAGTCTATCTTACTAAGTCGTTATTCTAAGCTTAGGGTGAATTGAGCATTATATATTAACCGGGACTCTATATTCTTCCTAACCCCTGTCAGGGTGGACTTAGGAGCAACCTCTCCACTACCAGGGAAACCTGAGTAATGATTGGTGGTTAAATCAAACCTTTATGTCTCTCTAGTAGGATCACTACTAGACGATTATGTGGTGTTGTCAATAATTACTGATAGTCCTAAGATTGACCAAATCTAGGGCTGAAAATAATAAATCAAAGCACACAATAACAATATACGCCAAGCTCAAATCAATTAAAATAACAAATAGTATTATGGATTTTAAGACAAAATAATAACCCAACAATTAAAAGTAAAACTTACTGAATAAAAGCTTAGAAATATGGTGAAGTCATGAATCTATAGCTAATAACCCTACATATAGAAAAGGAGAGATGTAGAAGAGGAGTTTGTCACTCTCCAACTTCTTGCTTCTTGTCTTCCTCTACAGGTCAGCTTGCTTCTTGGATGAATAACTTGATACTAAGGATATATATTAAATTAAAGGACTAAGCTAATATGTAAAACTGTGAAAATACAAGCAAGGACTAAGCCTATACTTGACACTGAGCAAGGACATGTTTACAATGGTTTAAGGGTGTATTTATAGGTCTCTTGGAAGCCCTAATTCATTTTCTTGGAGTAGAAGACAAGTAACTTGGACTCCAAACCCAACTCAAATTTGTAACCCTAAAATATAGAAAAGGTAATAATCTGCCGCTATTTTGTTTTGGCCATAACATCTTCGTTTGAACTCTGATTGACGCATTCCATATGTCGAAACGGATCGTCTCAGAAAGCTCTTATAACTTTGTTTCAGAGCATTCTTCCAAATTCCTAGCCAATCTTGAGTTATGATCACTTCTATGGTCGTAGGTGCTGGAATTCAGATTTATTTGACAACTTTATCTTTCCATATCTTATCTTTTCTTTCCTTATCTCCAATTTACATGCATATCTTCTTTCCTTCATCTCTTTAGACTTGATTTGGTATATAATTAATTACTATATATCTTTAAATCTTCACACTAAATAAATAAATTAAACCCAATATGCTCTAAAAATAATAAATCATCAAATCAAGACAATAAATAGGAAAGTGCAACAATACATGAGAAAATCGACTACTAGACTTCCTAAAACACTAAAAATGATGTATCAAACTGAGGTTAAATCATCACAAATGGGGAGACATCAGCAATGAAGACCTTCTTTGGTGAGGGTCTGTTTACTTCGTCTTCCAGAGCCATCTTAGCTGACTATAATCCATGAAGGCGTGCAATTAAGATAGGAAGTTGTGGTTGGCGATCATATCGACTAACTAATCAAATTTTGGTAGGAGGAAGAAATATTTTAGACATGACTTGTTTAAGTTAGTGTAATTAATGCACATTCAACATTTTAATCGGTTTTGGCTATGATGAGTGTATTTTACACCCACCTCAAATAATTCACTTTCCTAATGTGTTCAACTTGAAGTAGCCACTCAACCTCGTTGTTTATTGTTTTTTTTCTTTTTGTACGTGAATACCCTTACACTTGGGCAATTTATTGAGCCATGGGATTAAGGGTGGGGTGGTGTAAAACTAAATAGATTCAATGCCTACTATGGCCTAAGTCTCTCACGCAAATAAATCTATATGTTTTGTTAGTTTATCGTGGAGGGATATTATCTTTTGGATGTCAAGATATTCCTATATCTTGACTTTAGTTCTTGGATTTCCAATACGAAATAACAATTTTTTTGCATGGATTGGTTTATCCCAGTACTTCTTTTATGGGATATGGGTGACACATATTTCTAATATCTTATCAGTAAGAAAGTTACTTTTCGGATGTGTTTGTCCTCCCAACATTCGGTGTAGGGAAATTCATTACTTCCTCCGTCCTCTTTTATTTTTCCAACTTTCTAAAAGAAGGTGTCCAATATTGTTTGTCTTTTTTCAATACCAATACACTTTTTCCAATATTACCCTTAATTATAAAGTAAAAAAAGTATTGTAATAAATGATCTGATGTATATTAATTAAGGGCATTTATGTAAAGAAAGATAGTATTAAAAACTCTTTTAATCTTTGTGCATAAAAAAGGTGGACAAATAAAAGTGAACGGGAGGAGTATTATATAATATACAAATACTAGAAGTCTTAGATGGTTTAGGATCGTTTGCATAAGGATGAGATCATGCATGGATTCCTTTTTCTACAAGGAAAATAACATTTAGGTCTCTCAAAGTATCTTTTTGAATCCTGTGTAATTCTATACATCCCATCATAGGATAGTCTTGTCCTGTAAAATCCTTTATCTTCAATGTGTAGGTTTCAATTCTTTAGGTCGATATGTAATCGTTAGAGGGTATACGATGGTAAGTCCGCCAAACTTTTGGTATCAATTAATGCGCGTAATTAATTTGTTCCTAGTGAGGCCCCTGGGCGATGAGGAGATCATCATTGAGTAATATTAGGTCATTGGAGTTTTTATCATCAAAATTAATATTACCATTTTTATAGGTAACTAATTGGGGAGATTTATTTCTCCTTCACGTGTTGTTCCATACATATTGCATCATGTTATCGCAATGTCTTTTTAGAGAGGAAAAATAATCCCACATGCGACACCATAGGTAGAATTGTGATCTACCTGAAAGATCAAAACTCAGTGACTCCTCGGTTGACTTCTACTTTATTTGTTTACTTAGGTTAGAGGTTTTCTCATCATTTCCCATGACATTTAATTTTAGTACCTATTACCTACAAACGAGTGATTACTTACCAAAGAGAGGTGTTCCTCCAAGAGCACTCTGATGGTGAAGGTAGTGTTGAGGGAATGATATATTCAAACCAATTAACTCAAGTATATATTATGTTGCTTTATTTCTCTGGAAAAATATGCATTTATAGAAGTTTTTGGATCTATAAATCACAATAGGCTTTTGTCATATAGCGAGAGTGCCACAAAGGGGTATTTACCCTCAGACGTTAGTAAGGATTTTTTAGTGTTAGGTTGTGGAATTTTTATAATGATAAGATCCAAGGTTATTTAAGTCGAGAACTATATGTCAAATGGACTCGTCGACCAGGCATTAAACTCTTCGATTAAGGTGATGTATATGTTTCCAATTGTATGATCTATTTGTTACATATGATGATTTATGTATAAATGTATTTGATAAAAATATTAGAATATACCATATATTCTTATGCATATAACATGTTTATGGTTGTAAACTCATTATGTATGTCAGGAGAATAAAGAATATATGAATATATACACTCCAATATATGTATAACATCATCACATAATAACAGAGGTTCATTAACATCTTCTTTGAAAAAAAATCGAAAAACACTCTACCGACCTGAACTCAAGTATTACTTATTGACCTCCCTCAAATCCCGCCAAGTGATCCCAATCACCCTAGTCCACTAACTGGCGTTAGTTTTTGACAAAAAATTATAAAAAGACCATAATGCCTTAAAAATTATTAAAATTTCATATCCCCCCCCCCTCCTTCTTCTTCTCCCACTGCGCTCCACAATAGAAGCTCCCCTAGAATTTCAAAAAACTCACGACCTCAAACTTATCTCTTCACGTAAAAAATTAATCTCATCTCTTTACACTCACCCAACCACACACCCAACCGCTCTCCAAGCCTGCACACTGATTCTACCACCACACGAATATTATTTTCCACCACCATCAACAAGAAGATACCATCAAAGAACCATAAAAATAGCAAAAAAATGTAAACTGAATATTCATTCCATCCGTGCAGACAAATCATTCGAACAGTCCAAGCAAATCATAGGCCCCAAAAACTCACACGCATCCTTACACCCCCCATCCCCCCTCCCCCCCCCCCCTCTTCATCTTTACCAGGTTTTGCCGTTTACAACAAAAAAAATATGTAAAAGTATGGTGCCTCCATTGTCCGCCACACGGAGATCGTTCTCCAACACCATTAATAAGAAGATACCATTGAATAACCCAATTTTAATGAACATCTTTTAAATAATGTTTTAGATTTAGTTTTATGTTTAATTACACTTATGTGTATTATAGAGTATATACATCGTTTACCCTCTGAACTTTACACGTTGTGACAGATTGCCCCCTCCCCTAAAGAAATTTTTGCGACTGGATGGTCCTTAAACTATGTTTTTGTGACTCGATGCCCCTTGTTAATGGAAACAGTTAGTTGTCATCGTTAGTTGGTCACGTGCGCAAATTGTCGTGACATTTTACCCCCTGTACTATGTTTTTTGTGACATTTTACCCCCTGTACTAAGTTTTCTTGACATTTTACCCTAGGCACCGAGTCACGAAAAACTTAGTACAGGGGGTAAAATGTCACGAAAAACTTAGTACAGGGGGTAAAATGTCACGACAATTTGCCCACGTAACTAACTAACGGCGAAAACTAACGGTTTCCGTTAACAGGGGCATCGAGTCACGAAAATATAGTTTAAGGACCATCCAGTCGTGAAAGTCCTAGAGGGGGGTGAATAGGATGACTAATAAGATTAATGCCTAATTAAAAATCTTTTGGACAATTATAAGTTTAAGAAATAAACTTCTAAGTCAACTAATATATCAAACTCCTAAGGGATCATACAATGGATAATCTAAGAGGTTCGATATATAAGTGATACAAGTAAAACGAGTTTCTAATCTCTTACTACTCTAGATGACAATATGTTAGATAAACTAGATAATCAATATCACAATATTCATACTAGCATATTATCAAACATCTAAAGTGCGGAAAGTAAACAGAGTAGGGATAGAAAGATACACACGATTTATAGTGGTTCGGTTTCCCTACATCCACTACCTAAGGAAGCCTCCTTAGGATTTCAAGCTTTTTCACTAAGCTCCCGTGTCTCTCTTAACCGGGTCGAGAACACAATAACCCTTACAACCTATTCGATAACACGAAGGACAACCTCTTCGAAACCACGAAGGAAACTCTTGTTTAATCACAACACAAGGACACCGAGTATACTCCCGATACTCTAATTCTCTCTTAATCTATCTATTACAAGAACTAGACTTAAGAGGGTAAATACAAATTGTTTAAAGGGTGAAACTACTTTGCTAACAATCTCCTAATGAGTAGATATAACACTTAAGCATGAAAGACTCCTCTTGAGTGGATAGAACTTTGTGGCTTATTTGATTAACTCCTTGAATGAGTTGGATAGGACTTATAAGCTCACTAAGATTGATTTTGACAATGTATAGCTCTTGACACCTTCTTGAATGATAACAATTAAGCTCCTTAATGTTTGTAATTAGTTGGTGTAGTTGTAGCCTTGAAAGACCATCATTTTATAGCTGAAAATTGCTTCCAACGGTCATAAGGCTTGAGTCCAACGGATCTATTAATCTCCCCAACGGATATATTTCTTATGACTTAAACTTTGTGCAGAAAAACCTTCTCTGCGGTGTACCGCAGGTATTGTGCGGTGTACCGCACTTTTACTTGTTGACTGACGGGCTATAGCCATGCACCGTGCCCTGGTCCGTATCCTAGGTCCGGTGTACCGCACCATAGGTCCGGTGTACCGCACCAAACATCTTTGATAGATATAACTTATGCTTCGATGCTCGGATCAGTAAATCTTCTTCACAAAAGTTGTAGATAACATCATTCTTATAAACATTGCAGTTGATCATTAAGGCTATATCTCAAAGTATATAAAGATATGATTAAAAGTATATGAAATGAGATATAATAAGAATGATATGTAAAGTGTTTATGATGAACAATAGTGCAAGTTAGGATGTATATAGCAAGAGTAATTAGCACACTAAACATAAGAGGATTTGTCACATTAAAACAACCTATTAAGGGAGGCTATATGCCAACAATCTCCCCCTTTTTGATGATGACAAATCCTTCACTAAAACACCTTAGGAATGATATGAAAGTTTAAGCTCTAATGAAATTAAGCTCCCCCTCACAATAAGCATATAAGATATGAGATGTATTTGTGAGAATTTTAAAAGGTGCAATTTTTGAAAGTTTTAGTGCACATAAATCTCCCCCTTTGTCTTCATAAAAAAGACGGGGTAATAAAAACAACTAAAAATAGAAGAGCTAAAACTCAAGTGAATAGATTTTAAACAACGATTTTAAGGGTGTGCAAGAGTTTAGGGATTAAAACAATTTTAAAAAGAGATGCACATAGATCGACAATTGTAAAGCAAGAACTAAGGGATAGAGACATTTTACCAACTTCTTGATCGATAGATTTTCATTTCATACGCTTTCTAATGACACAAACGATTAGTTGCAATGTATGAGATAAACGATTAGTAAAAGCGATTAACCTAAGCATTTGAGTTTTTAAAGATGATTTAAGAAAAACTCCCCCTCAAAAAATGCATAGAGTGTTTGTTTCAATTTTGTAAAAGTTTGACCTATAATTTCTCCTTTTTACTAATAAGAATATTTGAAATGATTTTTAAGAAATTAAGGAGTAAAATGTAATCTTTGAAAAATATAGGTGTCAAAAAGCATTTTTCAAAAAGTTTTAGGGACTAAAAAGCAATTTGAAAAACTTTTAGGGACCTAAGTGCAATTTTCAACCATTTGATGAACTAAGATTAATTTGAACAAACTATAGGGACCATAAAGCAATATAGAATAAGATCAAGGATAAAAGATGCAATAGTACCTATATCATCAAAGAAAAAGTTAGCAACATCATCACAATTATATAACATCTGAAGCATAAAAATTAAGCATCTAAACAATCCAAAATAAAAACATAGCATACTAAACCAAATATCCAAATCATACCAAATAGCAATAAAATCCTAAATATCCAAAACATGGATCCAAAAACATTCAAAGCAAAAACATAACAAATAATCCAAGACAACCAAAATAAGACACAATTGAAGACCAAGTTTGGGAAAGCATAAAAAGAACGAAATCATAAAGAAATAACGGGATAAGCTCAACGAGGGGAATGACTCCTAGAACGCGAACGACGACCGGAACAATCAATCTTTTTATGAATAGCATCAATCTTCCTTTCCAAGGTATCAAATCTTTGAGTTATATAGGCCATGAATTGATCAAGACGGGAATTTGAGGAAGAATTATCATCGGGAGTAGGATTAGATGATGAAGCGACATTAGATTAGGAGTGGGATTTTGTGGGGCCGGGTTTTCCAAGAGTTCAAGCGAGTCAAGAGCCGGACCGGTAGTTCCCTCTTTTGCTAATAAAATACGATTACGAATGGATGCATCCGAAATTCGATTAACTTGTGAGCACGAAACATAAGTGTTATTGTAGATAGCAAATTTCATTCTCTTAATAGTGCTATAATCAAAACACCAAGCCCTATCGATTGGTCTCACACTAGTACCTCCTAAAGAAATGCCATTTGCATCAAAGAGTTCGGTAAGAAAAATACCGTAGGGAACTTTATCCCTTGATGCTCTAGCATGATTCATCCACTTGAACATTATAGCAATAATGTTGATCCGTTGTCTAGCAAAGATTAAATATAAGAGGTAAGCCTCGTATGGGATCAACTTAGCATCATGTTTGTCTTTAGGTATCACGACCGAAATTAGGAATTTATGCGCCACTATAAACACCGGATCAAAATTCCGTATATTCCAATTACCATCACGAACTAGCATCCTACCATTTACAAATTCATTGACATCATTTTGTGCTACCACATCAAGACTTGATCCATCCCATCCATTAGACCAAAAACCACTAAAACCATCGGTAGGAATATCATAACGAGCACATAATTCATTCAACTTTAAGCGTAAATTAATACCCGAAACTTTAGATTTGATCGAATTATTTGCACAATTATATTCAAAGTTTGAGTAAAATTCTTCAATTAAACCACTAGCTAAATGACTTCCCGAATAACGAAAAATATTATGACAACCTTGAAAAGAAAGGAGTTGATAAAGAGAATCATCACCGGAAGGAATAGCTGAAGCATTTAAGGTTCTACCCGGAAGAGGATCGAATGGCCGGAGTGGAGGTGGTGTTGGTGACCTCGCCGGTGATGGTGCACGGCGGCGGCTGGAGAAGGCTCCGGCGGCGGCGGTCTTCCTTGGAGCAGATTTCTTTTCTCTAACCATGGTGAAAAGAGGTGGGTAATGGTGGAGGAATGAAGGAGAGAGAGAGAGAGAAGGAAGTGATTTGGTGGAGAAGCTAGAGCTTAGGCGGCGGATATAGCGGTGTTTTGTCGCCGGAAATCGCAGCAGCGGGTAGGGTTTTGTTTTAAAAGGAGGAATGAAGAATAAAAAGAGACTGACGGGTTTTTAAAACAGACAAAAACCTAATTCGCGGTGTACCGCGTCAACTGTGCGGTGTACCGCACTGTAGAAATAAGGTTGTGAATAAACTGGACGAAAAATAAAGAAAAATAAAAAAGACAGAAACCCTGGATCGCGGTGTACCGCGGAAGTGGTGCGGTGCACCGCAAAAGCGTTCGACGAAGACACTAAGAACGGATTTTTTGGTTCGTTTAAAAACTCCCGAAACTCATTCGAAACTTCCGCAAAAGATTCGGAATGGCATAAAACTTATAAGATAATTTTTGTTTTGAAAAGATATAATAAGGAAACCCCGAAAACAAATAAAACAGTTTATTTCACAAATACCCCTATATTTTCTAAGAAGTACAAAAAGACCCAATGTAAAAACAAAGTAATTTTAAGCATGAAAAGGTCAAGACTCACAAGATATTAGCACATAGAGGATAAAGCACATAAACACATAATAAAACACAAATTAACAAAGAGAAGAAGGAAAGAATTCACCGGATTTTTCTTTTACGGGATTTGAGCGTCTTTTTGTATATTATTCCATTTTCTTGACGCTCAACACCTACAATGAATATTACTATGGTATCCGAGGTGGAATGGATCCGGAAATATTATTAGCATTTTTCACGATCCATATCGGCTTTTCCCAAGAGGGTATCAAAGACCCGTATTCAAGTTGTTTGTGGTAATGACACGTAGAAACATGATGACCGGGTTTACCACAATAATTGCAAGAACTTCTTTCACGAATAGAACTATCATGTGAGGGTTTTGAACACGATTTTTCCTCATTCTTTTGAATATCCAAATTATCACTCAAATATAATTTTTCTTTGAAAAGATCATTTGAATCAAATGGAGTGACATTTAAATAGGGATGATTTTCTAAATTTTTAAGAGGAAGGGAAAATGCTTCATCCATTTTTTCAAAACCTTCTATATTTTTCTTCATAGGATGTTGACTTTTATTTGAAAAGAAAATATTTTCAAAACAAGGGTTTTTAGTATTACCCAAAATATCATCTAAAGTGATACAACAATTAAAACAATTCTTTTGCTCAACTTTAGCCTTTTTCAACATAAGGTTATTCAAATGGATTTGAGAATCAAGAATTTTTAGAAGGGATGAAATATGCCTAATATCATCATAATTATATGGAGGTGACAAAGAGTTAGGATAGATTGCTACCTCATGGTTTGGTTTAGGATTGTCATGAGATTCATCATGGATTAAGCTTTCTTTTTCTTCGTCATTCTCGACAATTCCATATAGAAACTCCAAACGATCCCAAAGCTCTTTTGCGGAATTACAATCTAACATTTGTGAGAAAATCTCTTCGGATATTCCACAAATTAGAGTGTACATCGGTTTTGCATTTTGAGTGAGCTTAGCATTATCCTCAACGGTGAGTTCATCATAATCTTTTTCTTCTTGATTTAGCTTAAGAACTCCCGCTTCATTTAACTCCTCTTTATATGGAACGAATGGACCTTCCATAACGATTCTCCATTGATCGGGATCTTCGGCTTTGATAAATTCCTCCATTTTTGTTCTCCAAGCAAAATAGTAAGTTCCTACAAAAAGTGGAGGTCGGGTAGAAGACGACTCTTCCAAAAGATTAAATTCCATATCGTTTACTCTACTAACGATTAAGCTATTCACGTAGAGTTAGGCTCTGATACCAATTGAAAGTCCTAGAGGGGGGGTGAATAGGATGACTAATAAGATTAATGCCTAATTAAAAATCTTTTGGACAATTATAAGTTTAAGAAAGAAACTTCTAAGTCAACTAATATATCAAACTCCTAAGGGATCATACAATGGATAATCTAAGAGGTTCGATATATAAGTGATACAAGTAAAACGAGTTTCTAATCTCTTACTACTCTAGATGACAATATGTTAGATAAACTAGATAATCAATATCACAATATTCATACTAGCATATTATCAAACATATAAAGTGCGGAAAGTAAATAGAGTAGGGATAGAAAGATACACACGATTTATAGTGGTTCGGTTTCCCTACATCCACTACCTAAGGAAGCCTCCTTAGGATTTCAAGCTTTTTCACTAAGCTCCCGTGTCTCTCTTAACCGGGTCGAGAACACAATAACCCTTACAACCTCTTCGATAACACGAAGGACAACCTCTTCGAAACCACGAAGGAAACTCTTGTGTAATCACAACACAAGG
Source organism: Nemophila menziesii (assembly GCA_029959085.1). NCBI lineage: Eukaryota > Viridiplantae > Streptophyta > Magnoliopsida > Boraginales > Hydrophyllaceae > Nemophila > Nemophila menziesii. Next base: position 23,621,143 of record JARWIR010000008.1, read on the forward strand.
ACACCGAGTATACTCCCGATACTCTAATTCTCTCTTAATCTATCTATTACAAGAACTAGACTTAAGAGGGTAAATACAAATTGTTTAAAGGGTGAAACTACTTTGCTAACAATCTTCTAATGAGTAGATATAACACTTAAGCATGAAAGACTCCTATTGAGTGGATAGAACTTTGTGGCTTATTTGATTAACTCCTTGAATGAGTTGGATAGGACTTATAAGCTCACTAAGATTGATTTTGACAATGTATAGCTCTTGACACCTTCTTGAATGATAACAATTAAGCTCCTTAATGTTTGTAATTAGTTGGTGTAGTTGTAGCCTTGAAAGACCTTCATTTTATAGCTGAAAATTGCTTCCAACGGTCATAAGGCTTGAGTCCAACGGATCTATTAATCTCCCCAACGGATATATTTCTTATGACTTAAACTTTGTGCAGAAAAACCTTCTCTGCGGTGTACCGCAGGTATTGTGCGGTGTACCGCACTTTTACTTGTTGACTGACGGGCTATAGCCATGCACCGTGCCCTGGTCCGTATCCTAGGTCCGGTGTACCGCACCATAGGTCCGGTGTACCGCACCAAACATCTTTGATAGATATAACTTATGCTTCGATGCTCGGATCAGTAAATCTTCTTCACGAAAGTTGTAGATAACATCATTCTTATAAACATTGCAGTTGATCATTAAGGCTATATCTCAAAGTATATAAAGATATGATTAAAAGTATATGAAATGAGATATAATAATAATGATATGTAAAGTGTTTATGATGAACAATAGTGCAAGTTAGGATGTATATAACAAGAGTAATTAGCACACTAAACATAAGAGGATTTGTCACATTAAAACAACCTATTAAGGGAGGCTATATGCCAACAAGTCGCATTTTTTTTTTTGAGGGGCAATCTGTCAAGACGTGTATAGTTCAGGAGGTAAATGAGTCATTTACTCGTGTATTATATTATACACAAATTTGACAATGGCAATGTTTTGGGAATTTTTACAATATGAAAAGTGGAGAATGATCTTGGTGTAGTTGATGATGTTGGCGAATGGTCTTTGTGTTGACAATGGTTATCAATGTGCAAGAAAACAACTAAGTAAAGAATGGTGGAGAATGATCTTCGTGAGTTGTGAAGAAATAAGTTTGAAGTTCAATATTTTACATTAATTCAATGTCGTGGGTTTTGTAATGAGTTTGAGGTTGTATGTATGCTAAAACCTTTTGCCAAAAAGAAAAAAAACCACAACCTGAAAACAATTTAAATTACATTTTGACTGCAAGAAATACTTCATATTCCACTTATTTACTAAGAGGAATTATATAACTAACTCTTCATAATATATTTCTTAAAAATAGGTCCTAATAGTGAAGTTCAAAGTTGAAAGCATTAAACATCAAGACTGATGTTTCTCTCATAAAAGTTCTCAATAAGATATACTGTAGAGACTATTAAATATAACAATAATAACATTAAGTCGATGTCTTGAACATTCCTAGAATATCAATTTAACCTAGTAATATGTGATCAAAGTTAAACAAAATCTATTGATCAAAGTCGAAACTCAAAACCCTCCAGTGTTGTTGCAAATAAGCCCGTTTAGTCTTGATTTTTGCCCTTGTGAGTAGACCTAGGAGCTGCAATTCAAAAAAAAAAAAAAAACTTAATGTAAGCTAGTCATTTCAACCTTGTAGATAAAAGATATAAAGATAATATTACCTAATCCAATAGCATCTGTGCTTCTCATGATCCTTAATCTCTTGCATGAATCCATAAACATCCTAAAAAATTAACAAAACAACACACAAAATCACAGATTAGATACTTGAACAGAGAATTTATAACATTTATAACAAGAGTAATAAATAAAAATAATAATTTAAATTACCCCCATGGAACATCTCCTACTAGCATCCAATCTTCATCCTTATCCTCATAAGTTAACACATATTCAGAACCATGAATAAGATCCATTAAGTGACTCTCACTAAACCCTTCTTTCCCTGAAATTCCATGAGATGTACATTGCCCTGTATTAACAAGCTCAAATAAATCATATTCTATAATAAACAGAATTAACATTAGACCGATAAAAATACCTATGGTGAAGCAACTGAACATTTTCTCTAGAGCTGATGAGAGTTGAGAATAATTTTCATACATTTTGAGATCGATTTTTCTCAAATATGGAGCACCATCCATGCTAACTTTTACATAAAGGTGCCCTGATCCAGATTTTTGGTCATCATTTGTGGTACTTTTTGATAAATTTGTGGCCAATGTGTTCTTTCGAAAAGACCGAATTGGAGGCCATCCTACTACTTGTGCCCTGTTTATATAAATTTCCTCAAATTAATTAATATATATTACGAGAAAAATCACACAAAACTTCTCCACTCTTATACTTATAAATACAAATGTATACAAATTACTTGAGACTTTTAGCTTAACTTACCCAGCCGTCACATTTGACTTGTCAATCTTATCTGGTCAAAATTACGCTACTAGTCTTAAATTTATCATATAATGTCTAAATACGATACCAACAATGTAGAATATGAAAATATTAAGAACATTTTTACTCTAAATTCCTAAATTACAAAAGATTTGATATACGCACTCATTATTTTTCAATTACACTATATATATATATATATATATATATATATATATATATATATATATATCCTTTTTTTGCTTTCAATTTCAATACCCTTTTACGATTTTAGCTAAGTTTTAAACATCGATTTTGCAAGTAAATTTCGCCCACTAGTAGATTATTATTTGAGCTATGGCAAGTTGTGGTTACATTTAATACTATTTTCACCAACCAAAAAGGAAAAATGAAAAAACAGGACACGTAATGAAAGCATATAGATAAAGCAACCAAAACCATGTCTAAAAAACTTACTTTGAAGCAGGTGCAGTAGAAGATTTCTTTTCCTCTTCCTCAGACTTTGTGTTAGGAGAAACAAGACCATCTTTAGCAAATGTCTGCAAACCGTTGCTATTGCTTAACCCACCATTGTTACTCAAATTTAAGGAAGACCCACCATTAATGGACAAATCCCATTTCTCGTAACCATAAATGGTATCGGAAAACCCTCTTTTAGCACCTGAAACAAAGTTTCTCAAAGGGAAGTTCAAGCCAGTAATGGAGGTCCTTTCGGGAGTTTCTGAACCAGGCAAGCCAAGCCTAAGCTCGGTTTCTTTGAGAATACCCTTTTCATCGTCTTTGCAAACAGTAGAGGAAGATGAACAAGGCTCGGATAAGCCTATATAGTCTTGTTTTAATGGTGAAGACATCGAATAAAGCTTAAATTTTGCTGGAATGAAAGATTTGAAGCTTTGATTGAAAACAAAGATGGGTGGTAATGGAGGAAAGGTTTTTGTTTGTGGTGTTTCAAGAAAAGAGAGAGAAAGAGAGATGGTTTTGTTGAGGCAGAAAAGAAGCTTCTTTGGCCTTTCTTGTAGCCTTTAGAAATTCCTTTTATTGTTAAGTCCTTTGCTTTTATTATTATGCTGAAAGAAAAAGCAAACACTAATTTGGAATAGGTTAACAGTACTTAAACAGTATCAATGATTCACTTTTGTTTGTTATCTGCACAAATTTTATTCCTATGGTTTGAAGTTTGAAATTTGTTGAATATAATATATCATTGGATGGGAAGCCAAATATAGTTTATATTAAAAGTATTAAAGATTATGATTCATGATCTAGTATTAAGGAATTGTTTTTTAAAATAATCATTTAAAATAATTTTAGATCATAATAATATTTTAAACTTTAAAAACTATTTTTAAAAAAAACACAAGTAAACCTAGTAAGATTTTATAAAAATGAACAAATGATTTTCGTAATAACTCGGTTAAAGATTGGTAGAACCGTATACAAAAACATAAGAGAATCTTGTGGAATTAAAAATGTTACTTTGGTTTTGTTTCTCGAGAGACAACATTGATTCTGCTCTTAATTTAATCACATTGATTAGTTTATGGAATGAAATTCTTTGAACTAAGACAATGTTAATTTCAAGAAAAAGCAAAAATGCGTTGAGAAAAGAAATGCTACTTCAAAGAAAATGGTTATATCTTCCTTTTTTTTTCATAAAAAATGTTACATGGTTTAGTATTACAATACTTAAAAAAAAAATTAAACGAATTAATGATTGAGAAATTCTTCTATTCCATGAGGTTCACGTTCTTTTTAACACATTTAGCTAAAACATCCACAATTGTGTTGTGTTCTCTATTGTTGTACGATATCTTCCAAAATGGAAAAATATTAATCTATCCTTTAATTTCTTCAACAATAGGATTAAGACTCTAATAAAGTCCTACCAAATTATTAATACCTTGAATTAACAATTTTCTTCATATACTAATAAACTACTAAATTTTTGTGTCAGGAATTTAGACATTAGCATTTTTTTATAAGGTTAGATATATTTCATATATTATTATTTTTTTGAAAGAATCAGTAAATAGAGCTGTCAACCCCTAATGGGCGTAAAGTGAAAGGTATAAGGCTTGAACCTGAATATGGTAACTTAGTTCTAATTTACCATGCGCACAAACAAGCCCGGATCACCCATATAACCCAAAATAAAAAAATAGAGCTGTCAAAGATAATATTCAATAAAAAAAGAAAAAAACATATTCATTGAACACACACATGAATAAATCAATCAATTAACTTCGTAAAACAAAAAAAAAAAAACTTCATTACGCCTGTATTTGAAAATGGAAGACTATTACAGATTTATCCATTCAAGTAGATAAATTGATATTATTATTATTACTTGAATTTATGTCAAAAGAAAAAATTTGTTCTAGTTTTCCAATTACTTTGTTTTTATTTTCAAGAATCGTGAAACTTTTAAACTTGATACATGATCTACTCCTTAATTAGTGTTGCAATTATTAGGCCTCACTCATCAATTATGTTATGTATGAATAAATTTGGTGTGTCAAATGTAATTATTTTTGAATTGGCTATTGTAGAATTTTATTATGGGGTATCTACACATTAATGCTTAGGTTAAATATTTTTGTTTAGGTAAAAGAATTATGGATAAAACGGATACAGGTTAGGTCTTTTTATAATTGTAGGTTTTTCATATTAACTTAAATATACTTTAATAAAAAAAGATCAAACCTAAAAGCTACCGTTTTAATAATTTCGTGAAAAGTCTACCCAAAATATTTTGTTATGTGGTGGGGGATGGAGGGCATATAGAGGCTTGGCCCTCCAACTTTTAACATTCGTGAGTTGATACTTGATAGTGTTCCTTGTCACCTTTTTTTTCAAGCTATCCATCAAACCTACCGACACTTCACAGAGAATCACCCGACAAATCCTTTTTTCTTATCATTAATTATATCCCAATATTATTATTATAATAATTATTCCCCACGCTAAAATGCACCACACTAACGTGTACTGTGGACCACGGTGCAAGTTATTAAACATATCACCCCCACGACCAAGAAGAACAATAAAAGAGAATCAAATCTACTCTATTGCATGCCCAACTTTAACAAACATAGTGCCATGTTCCCATTGACTTTAGACTTTAGTCAAGACTTTTTTCTCGGTCAAGGGTCGTGTAATGACGATTAAGGTAAATAATAAGTTTATTCATGAATTATTTAGAGTCTGTTTGGAAATGTTTATTTTAGAGTAAAAAAGTGTTTTTAGAATAAAATTCAAAACTTCAAAAAATTATTAAAAATAATTTTGAAATCAAAAATTATTTTAAGTGCTTTTTTTAAGAAGCACCTACTTGGTGCTTCTCAAAAAAATGTTTTTCAAAGTCAAAAAAACTCTTAAAATGCGAAAAGCACTTTTAAGTGTTTCTCCAAAAAAGCACTTCCAAACGGGCACTTAATTATTGGTAAAAAATTCTCGACAAAGGTAAAAAGATTTCCAGCAGCTTATGATGAAACAAACATGTAATACAGGCAGTTGTGCAACATCTTGAGTCTCGCAGCTACTATAACTTAGTAGTTGCGCAACACTTCAAGTCTCGCAGCAGCTTAACCTAATAGTTGTGCAGTTACTTACGTTCTTCGATATATAGTTCGATATTCATATCATATTATAACTAATTTGAATTCCACAGAATAATAGTATGAGGTTATATATCTCTATATTTCGAGTTGTACCATTAATTTTATAACACGTTATCAGTACGAGTCTTTGTCAGTCGAATTATAAACGAATATTTCCAAGTTTGATTTTCTTGAGAATTAATATATTTTTTTACTTTCTTGATATAATATTTCTCATGAATATAACTTGAGAAGTTTTTCATTAATATTTTATATGTTTAATGTTCCTTTTTACGAAAAACCTGATGTTTTTTTTTAGACAACAAAACCTAATGTTATTGGACGAAAGATCTAATGTTTTTATTGGACAAAAACCTGATGTTTTTTGGGAAAAAAATACCATGATGACTATTTTACATGTGTAGTATTAAATTTCCAAATAGATTATGTGTATGGAAAAAACTACTTCCTACTTGAGAAGGAAAAGTTACTATTATTTTATATACTGCAAATTAATATGTAAAAATGGGTAAGGATTTATAATATTATATATTGAATAATAATTTGATTATTATTTATATAGGATAAGTATTTCAAATTATACGATAATTTCTACCCCAATATTTATGTCACAGATGTATTCTTGAAATAATAATATCATGAAAACATCCGTATATCATGAACACGCTCCTCAAGTAGCAATATCGCTAATAAATGTTTTACGACAAACTACAATTTATATTATGTCTTTATAATAAACAGTTGATATAAAATAATTATAAAAGTCTCACTACGTAACTATCATTCTTCGAAGTCATTAAAGTTATATTCCTTGAAGCGAGTGAAGATCTTTAATAATCATTCATTAAAGTGAATGAAATCGTGATTCCTAAAGAAAATACAATATCTTCCATTTTGTCTGGAATTGATGTCATGATGATCTGAACTCCAGTCGAGGTTGGGGTTATTTAAGAATCAACCCTGGACCATTAGTAGTCTAAACATTATTAAGAAATAATTTTTTTACCACCAAACGTGGAATAAAAAGAATTATCATGAATGTAAAAATTCGCGAAAATAAGTCATCACAAAATGATAACCTTGAATATATCGATACGGTGTAACTATATATTGGTCGCATACCTATTGTATGCTAAACCATTTGATCGATCTAATTTAAAATTGGATGCCCAAAATTTATATTACCTTGTGGTTCAAAATTGACATTATCAGCGAATGATGGTTTAAGTAAATCCTGAAGAAAATTACTTAATTTAAAGATATTTGGTGAAATGAATATTTTGTATAAACCACAAGTGTCTATAACAATGTATATTATTGCATCATTTTCTTAAAGTCACACCAAAATTGTGTGCTAGAAAAGTTTCTTGCTATTTCTTCTAGGTTGTATTATATACATATTCAAGCAGTTTAAACGCACTGTGCGAAATCAAAGATATCACGATCCAATGAATTTTATATTATGACATGATCGACTTGGTCACCTAGGAAAACTAATAATATATCAAATAATAGAGAATTCACTTGGATTATACTAAAAGAACCTGAAGACTCTTTTATAAAGGGACTACCAATATGTTTAATGCTCTCTAGTAAATTTAACTATGTGACTATCTTAACCAATAGTTGACAATTATGTTGGTTTTAATTCTTTTTCTAATACTTGATATCTTGAACACCTAAGAGGTTATATCTGTAATACACGTCTCCTAGAGTGTTATTTTGATGAGATAATGTATCTCTTATTAGGGGGAGAGACACCGCAACCTGAAGTATAGCGTGACATATTGTGAAATACAACTTATTGTCTCATCTCTATCTACGAATTGAAGAATTGAAAATTGAAATTCAAAAGATGGTTCATTTGCGAAGTATTGTAAATAATATACCAAATGCATTCATAGATACAACGAATATTGTAAAATACCATAAATATACTTTAACGCTCTGGTATGGGTTACTATACTAGACGGACATATAACAAATATTTCAACCAATGTATTCAACTAGCGCATGAAGTATGGTGAACTTAGAATATATCTAACCAAATCATGAAGTATGGTGAACCTATAATACATATAACCAACGCATGAAGTGTGCTAATCATATCATGTATCTAACCACTGCATGAAGCATGGTAGACCTGTAATGCATATAACCAATGCATGAAGCATGGTAACCTTATCGATTTTAAATATATCATACCCCAACGAAAGACGTTTCATGAGTAAATGATGAAATGGTAAATATCATGTAATGTGCACATCCATAGGCGGAGGAACCTTATACAAAGGGGGGTCCATGGCCCCCTGATTTTCAAAAATAATATAACTAACTTAAAAAAAAATTAAGTATTTAATCTTTAAGTTTTTTAAAAATATTTATTTAGCCCCCCCCCCCCCCCCCCCCCCTAAACTTTTAAGATTTATTTTATTAAACTTTAAATTATTCTATTTATAGGACTTTTTGGTTTTTTAACAACAAAATATATATGTTATTTTGTATAAAAAAAAAGAAATTTATCAAATAATTAATAAAAAGGTTTAATATCTGGGCTTATATTTCAATCATTACACAATATAGGGACTTATAGTGCATTTTTTCATTATATAAGGACTTTCTTTACAATTTTTGCATAATATATAGACTTATCGGGTAAATACAGAGGTTGTGATTCACAGTGTAGAAAATCATCTCCACGGAGTTTGTTCGCGTGGGCTGTGAATGAACGACGACTGGTTGAACGGAGTTGGAAAAGGAGGCTCGTTGTTGAGTGGGCCTGGGCGGTGAATCGCAGAGGTCTTCTCGAACGGAGGTGATCAATCGGAGTGATCGGCGGTGAGGCACGGAGATCTTCTCGAACAGAGGTGATGAACGAAGGTGAAGATGTGCGGTGGTCAATAGTTTTCATGAAGTTTTCATGGGAAAAACAGAGAGAAAGTAAGGTTACGGGAGAAGATAAAAGAGAGGAGAGAGAATTAGATTTTAAGGTTTTAAATATTTCTGATGAATAAAATTAGTATATATAGGAAATAAAAAATAAAAATGAGTAAAAAGGTAATTGGAATTTTGGCTTATAGTGTTAAATTTTGCATGTGGCCTTTAATAAGAAGAGAAGTTGGGTGAGGTCTTACTTTTTTTTTTTGGTACATATGTGGTCCGAGATTGCTTGCGCGCACCACGACTAATCCCACGGGGATATACACGCCTTCCCATGTATATTCTCAAGGAAATGAGAACTAGGTTACCCATGTTCAGGGAGGAGTTCGAGCCTTGTACCTCTTACTTTACACCCGTTAGGGAAAGGATTCGAACTCTAGACCTCCTAGTTAAGAGTGAGGTCTTACTGGGTCTTAGGGAGGTGTGTTCAAGACTGTTTGGGTAATTTTCTTATGAGTAATGATATATACCAATCAAAACCATACTACCCAAATACCACCCAATGATGTGGCGTGAATTGATTGGTAAAATCTTTAATCAAATTAAGTAAATAAATTGATTAAAGATTTATTACCAACTAATTTATACTACGTCACTAGATAGTATAATTTTGGATGGTATATATCATTACTTTTTTCTCATATAATAAACAATGACTCTATTTTTTAAACAGACTCTTTTTTGTAGATAATTATTTTTAATAAATAGTAAAAAAAAATGTTAACCAATAGGGGTATAAAAATATAAACTACAATGGCTTAATGGAAAAAAATACTAATGTAAAAGGGAATCCAGAATATTTCTGGAAAGTTTACACAAAAGATTAAACGGAACAATCAAAGCTGAGCTAAAGTGGAAAAGACGGCAGTTTTAATTCAGGAAATTGTCTCCATAAGGGGGTTAATAAAATTTTGTTAGTGTTCTCGAAAAAGAAACAAAATTTGTTTCTTTTTTACTAGTAGTTTGTTTTTAGATCAATAATACTAACAATTAGTGGTTTGTTGTCAAGATTTTACCACGCTTGTATCTTTTGGCAATTGATGTGTGGGATTCGAAAAGTAACGAGCGTGCGGATTAGGACGGTGACGTATTATTAAGTAGTTTCTTTTGTTTTGTTTTATTTTATTTTACATGCATGCATTGTACATGAAGCTAAATCAGGTATTAAAAGTAATGAATACAGTAATAACATGATGCCGCTTAATGCGCTTTCTAGAAAGAAAAAAACGTTCCAAAACACATCTTTTGAAATGGGTGAATAAGTTTAGATAGGGGTGACTAAATAGATCGTTCGGTGTTCTTGATCTGTTTGATTTTGATTTATACAATTAGTATCCACGGGTTATGAGTCTATACCAAACTTTAATTTTAGCAAACTTGTGGGTTTAGACTTAAATCGAGACTTAATGTTATCAAAACCTCCTTAATCTAGACACGGCCTACTATATATATTTCTAAACTCACCTAGTAAAATGTAAGTTATATATGTGACTCACACCTAACAATATTTAGAAGATGTTTTTTTAGTTGTTATATTTGGAGGAACGGAGTGAGATTTCTTTCAATAATGGGACCTTTCTGAGTGGTGAGATATTAATTAAGAATGCATAATATCTAGCATCCGATTATCTTAAAGTGTGGTGTTCGAATCCGAGAAAATTCGTAAATGTATTGGATGGTGTAAGTCTAATCGCGGTATAAACTTAACACAGAAGAGAGTTGTATTGAGACTCAAGGTAAAGAAGGGGGGAGGTGTGTTCAGGGATAACAAGGGCAATTGGGTGTAAGGGTTCTCTATAAATGCTAAATGTTCTTGGCGGTAGTTGCAGAACTAGCAACATTGTATAATAGCCTTTGTATGACAATGGCGATGGGGGTGAGAGAGTAAAGGGTGGGTGTGTAGACTTGCAGAAGGACATAGACACAACAAATCAAGTGGAGAGGGGGAAAGGGTTAGTGGTATTATGGATAGAGATTCGGGAGATTATAGAAAGAAACGTCTCTTTCGTAATTAAAGGAATTTATAAAAAGAAGTCAAATTTTGAAATATTTGGATATTTATGGAAGTCAAAAGTAATATTAGAATATTAACGGAAAGATATAAAATAAAAATTTGAATATTTATTTGTTATTTTTGAAATGTTGAACAAATAGTTGTGAAATATTGAATTTGGTAGATATATCTATTTAGGTATTTCCTATTTTGTAATGATTAAAGTTAATGGTCAACTAATGAATAATTCATTCAGGATTAACAAAATTTTGTATTTGCTAGTTTTTTTTTTTTTTTTGAACATGTGTATTTGCTAGTTAGGGAACATAGTTGATTAAAGAACAGCTAAGGAGAAGAGAACATTAACCGTCCAAAAAAAAAAAAAAAAGGAACATTAACGGAGTTAGGCGAAAAAGTTGACGAGAGTTAAATGTTATGATTGGATTGTTGACTCAACCTACCATGCTTCTCTAGACTAGTGTCAACAAGATGCATTTCTTGATAGTTTTGGTGCTTATTTGACTCATTTTGATACTTGTGTTGGCAGTTGTTACACGAGGACATCATTATAAGCATTGAATAATATCCTTTTATTTTTTTTTGGTCGGAAGCACTGAGTAGAATCCGATCCATATGATGTCAAAAAAAAAAAAAAAAAAATCCGATCCATATGGAAAATGTACTCGTGGTGTGCATCGAAATAGAAATGTTCTATTTCTACATTTTCACTTTCTAATACTGGATAAAGGGTGAAAATAAAGATAACAACGGTTTATAAAAATATCAAAGATAGGATTCTAGAGAGATAGGATCTTAGCGACAAAGTTTATTATTTATAAGAAAAGGAATAAATCTTAATTTTTTTAAAAAATTTTAAAGATGATCAATAACTAAAATACCCTTACTAATACTAAAAGATAAAAAACAATGTCCCTGTTCATCTCACTACTATCCACCTACCTTCGACCATCGACCACTGACCACCGACCTCTGACCATCGACCCCCGACAACCGAAAAAAATGACGAGTACTGCATCAAAATTGATGAGTACTCCATCAAAATTGATGAGTACTCTATAAAAAGTGTAGAATACTCTATAAAAACTGTAGAGTATTATTATAAATCAAAGAGTCGAAAGCCAAATTAATAATTTATTTACTTTTCAACTTATTTATACAATTTCAAATTAATTACAAGATAAATAACAAATCAAAATAATTAAAAAAAAACTAACGACATTCGTGTTTGACCAGATCTGAAAAAAAATGTGCAACACAGTCCAGCGATGGTGCACAAGCGACGACAGTGAGGTGCACAGGAGAGGCGTGGAGGTGCACATGCGATGCTTGAAGGTCACAAAACTTGCAGACACCATGAACACCAAAGGAGAAAGCTACGCTTGTTCGAGCAACCTTCGTCTTCAATGAAGATTCCGGCCAGATCTGAAGATCCAGGCGGTTTAGGCGTGTAGAGTAGAAGTGTTCGTGAGCTGCGACTTCGCCGGAGTTTATGAGCAGTGAAGAACAAATTCCTTGAGCTGCTTCCTTCGCTTTCTTGTTCGCCGGAGTTCGTGAGCAGTGAAGAACGAATTTCTTGAGCTGCTTCCTTCGCTCTCTTGTTCGCCGGAGTTCGTGAGCAATGAAGAACAAATCTCTTGGAGCTGCAGGTGAATCCCTTCTGTTCGAGCAACCGCTGCCAAAGAGAAACAGGTCGGCGAGTTCAAGGCTCCTTCAACGGAGCTTCACGAACGAACTAGATCTACTTGGAGTAGAGCGAAGTCTGTTCGAGCAGGGAGCAGATCTGTCTGGGTTTCTTTGTGGTCTTCACTTGCTCGATGCGGCAACAGAAAACGGGATTGGGTAGCCATTGTTGGTGTGGTGGTTTAGGTAGGTCGGTGGTGGAAATAGAGTGAGTAGAAAGAGGAGAGAGGTATTTAGAAGATAAATAATAAATAATTTTTGATAAGAAAATATATATAGAGAAATAAAAACAAAAGAAGTATAAATGTAATTGGTTTTTTGAATATTTGTGTAAGATTTGATTTGAGGTCTTTAGTAAGAAGAGAAGGAAAGTGGAGTTGGTATTGGAAATAAGGGGTGTCTTCAAGACCTTTTGAGTCATAATCTCATTTTGTAACTATAATTATTTATTTTATTTAAAAATCATAATCAAACAATTTTAATCTTTATATATTTTTTAAATTATAATCGCTTCATTTGGTTTTGGTTTATTAAACTGTTTTACGATTTATAACCATAACCAAATCATAATTTTAAAAATTTATTAATTTTAGTAAAATAAGACCACATATATACAGAAAATCTCCAGAAATCTCCAATGTCTATAAAAAATTGAGGAATATACCTTTTAGGGCCCAAAATTCAAAAAAGAGAATTTTAAGGGCCCAGTTTTATTCTATGTTTTTTAAGGGCCTAACTAGATTTTTTGGCTGGTTAGGTTCACGTTTTAGGGGGTTTGCACCCGCTATTTTTTGAATTTTTAGGGGGTAGATCCCCCTATTTTATTTTTCGGGGGTACACGCCCACCATTTTTTAATTTAAGTCCATTTTTTATTCAAGTCCTTTAAGTCAATATTGTCCAAAATACCCCCTAATTGTCCAGAATACCCCCTAATTGTCCAGAATACCCCCTAAAATACCACCAATACCCCCTAAAATACCACCAATCCCCCCAGAATGTCACAAATACCCCTAAAATATCACATTACCCCCTAAAATTACCATGTTACCCCCTAAAATACCTTGTTTGCCCCCCAAATAACACATTTACCCCCTAATATCCTCTAATTACCCCTAAAAAAACAAATAATTAAAATAACTATTTAGAAAACAAACCCCGTGAACAAATCTGGGCTTGGGGTGGTTCGAGCGGTTCGAATGGCTGGTGCTGGTGAGCTGGGTGGGGGTGGTTCGAATGGATGGTGGTGGATCTAGAGGGGGTGGTTATAATGGTTGGTGGTGGTGCGCTGGGTGGGTGTGGTTCGAACAGTTGGTGGTGGTGCGCTGGGTGAGGTGGTTCGATCGAGGGGGTGATGGATCTGAGAGTGGTGGCTCGTCGAGGGGGTGGTGGATCTGAGAGGGGATGGATCTGGAAGCAGCGTGGTGGTGGGGTTTTGGAGGGTTGATGGGGTGGCTCGATCTGGTGCTGCTGTGATGACGACGGCTATGGTGGGTGGGAAGGGCGCGATTTGCGTGGATCTCGAGGATGTTGGTGGTGGCGGAACTCGAGATCTCGAGGATGGTGGTGGCGGCGAATGCGAGATCTCGATGGTGGTGGTGTTATTGGACCTCGAACTGGCGGCGAATGAGGTCTGGTTTCACGTCGTGGTGGTGCAGAGAGGGAAAGGAGAGAATGTGGCGGTGCTGGCGCGAGGTGGTGGCGCGGTGCTGGAGCGAGGTGGTGGCGCGGTGCTGGCGCGAGGTGGTGGCGCGAGGTGTGGCGTGGTGGCGGGGCTTGGTACGGGGAGAGAGAGAGAGACAAATGGGGAGGGGGTGGGTTTTCTGGGAGCCCGTAAATGGGGAGGGGATGGGGAGGGGGGTGGGTTTTATCTATTTTTTTTTAGTTGGGTTTCAATTGGATTGGTTTGGATCCAATTGGGGCCTCTTTTTATTACACTATAGTGTAAAAGGGCCCTAAAAGCTCTTTTACCCATAAAAAATTGTGTTGTGCATTGATTAAATTTTATATTGATTAACCAGTTAGTTAATTATAGTATTTGGATTTTGATTAGAATTTTAGGGGGGATGTATTCAACTAGGAGTCTGCTGGATTTTTTTGGACTTTAAAAGTCAAGGGGTATTTAGTCACGGTTTTAAATAATCTATTAAAATATTGGGATATTCAATTGGGATTTTAAAAACTCTTTTAAAATCTAGATGCATTCAATCAGGACTCTTTTAAGTCCATTAAAATTTGAGAAAATGTCACTTAGGGTACTTGAAGATACCCCCCTCTTCTAATTAGAAACCCATCTTACCTTCCCTTCTTACTAAAGACCTCAAAAAGAATTTAACACATGAACCCCAAAATCCTATTTACAATTATACCCTCTTTTATTTTTTTTATTCCTATATATACTAATTTAGAACCCATAATATTATATTTTTAGTTCCACTTCTCTCACCTCTCTCTCCTCCCCATTTTTCCCCTCTGTGAGCTAGGTAATAGCTCCCCCAAACCGCCACCACCACCAAAACACCACCACCACTACCATAACACAACAACCATAACACCACCACCACCTTCTATTAAAAGTCGTTCGCGATGCACCGTTCAAAAGCTCTGATGGCCACCCCACCAACACCACCACCAAGCTCCATCCATGGCTTCCACCACCACCACTTCCACGAAACAAGCAGCACCTGAGCTCGTGATGTCACAGTTTTAATGTCCCTGGCGAGTTCAAGAGTTCAAGAGTCCTTCAATGGAGCTGCCACCTAGGGTTACCGAGTCCAGCAGCAGCACCGGAGCTCTCTCCGTCTTCCAGATCCGGCCTCTATCCTTTCCGGTGAGTTCAAGAGTCCTTCACGCTTCAGAGCCACCACCTGATTCACGAAGCCTAAGCTACCTACTGTACTGGATCTCGCCGGAGAAGAGAAGCTTCTTGCTCTGCTGGATCTCGCCGGAGAAGGGAAGCTCGGAGCCACCTCCTGATTCGCTCGAGGAAGCCACCTCCACCACCTCCACTTCCAACGAGACTTGATCCACAAACAGCTCGAACAGAAGGCCTTCACGATGAGCTTCACTGCAGCGCTAGAACGAAACGTAGCTCTCCTTTTTTTTTGGTAGACATGGTTGACCAGATCTAGATCTGGTCAAACCAGTTAGATTTTCCATTTTTTTTGTTTTGCTTGTGTAATAATATATGTGTTTTCTTTAATAATACTCCCTAATTTTTATTTTAGACTCATTTCTTTTTTAAATTACTCTGTAGTTTTTTGATAGTACTCCCCAATTATTAAAAGTACTCCGCAATTTTCCGGTGACCGATGATTGGTGGTCGGTGGTCGGAGATTGGAGGTAGGTGGTAGGTGGTAGGTGGTAGGTGGTAGGTGGTCGGAGGTCGGAGGTCGGAGGTAGGTGGGTAATGGTAGGTAGTTGAGAGAGAAACAGTGACATCACACTTTTTTGTCTTTTAGTGTTAGTAAGGGTAGGATAGATAATTGTCAAAACAAAGGTCTCTAATAAGAAGGAATCTTTGGACCATACTCTATAGAGAAAAAATATGGTCTTCAAGACCCTATGTATAATTCACCTTTATTATAAAAGAGTTAATAGGAGAAGCTTTCCAATTACTCAAATTCTTATCAAATTATCAGAAAAGGAATCTGTATCGGCTGAACCACTAGAAACAATGTTTTTGTTATAGTTGTTGTCCTTATTATTATTATCTTTATTTTTATTATCCTTCAGCTTATGGTTCTTTGCATCATTAGGAATAATATTAGCTTCCTTATACTCCTCCCAAAAGAAAAATTACAAGTTAAGAAAGGACCAGGAATAACACCATTAAAGATGAAATTATTTCTCCCTTTCCAAATTTGCCAACACATATTACTGGTGGTCTTTTGTGTGTTCTAAAGAAATAACAAAAGCAAATAAGGACAAGAGAACCACAACTGCAAGTGTACAGTTGTCCCAAGTAATATATGTGATAAACAGATTCGTTCGCAGGGACGGAATGGTTGACTCTAATGCTTATCAATTAAATGAATAATTGCACTTTGAATGTAAATAAAGATTTGATAATGTTTGTTTGGTTTTCTAATTCCTAAGATAATTAAAGACTAAGTAAAAATGCAAGTAATGGAACTAGACGCAAGTAAATAAATGCTAGACGCAAAGATGAGAAGGCAGTACTTGAGAGACGCAAGGATTTCACCAAACTATCATTCATTTTATGTTTCATTTAAGGGAAAATTTGGTAAATATGCAATGGTCGGGATTCAGAATTCTCTTTACCCCCGTCAGGGTGGACTAAGGAGCTACTATTAGATGCTACAAACCCCGTCAGGGTGATTATAGTCCATCTTCAAGTGAATAAATCTAAACTACCCAGGCCATAGGATTAATTAAGCTCGTCAGAGTCATGTAATTTCTATCCTACATTTGTTAATGAGGTCCGTATTTACACCCCCCGTCAAGGTGATCCATACGCCACTATATGGAATAGCATAAATACTAATCCCTATTTAAAGATTCATGACTTCCTAAATAGTAATTGAATACAAATTAACAAAAATTGCACTTTACCCAATTTGATTTAAATAAGAAATATCCCAAATTCAATACATGAAACGAAATCAAATTGGGTTTAACCCATTATGCATTCTCAAGCACTTAATGAAATTAGCTCATACTAATGCGAAAAACTAAATTAAAACAGAAAGAATTCATGTTCTTCAATTACAGAAATAAAATATAGAACCTAATTAGGAATTGGGTCTGACTGTGATTTGGAGAAGATGACTTTCTCCAGCTTTTAGCTTTCTCCTTTTCCTTACTGCTGACTTTCTTTCTGGACACTCTCTTCTAAAGATGATTCGAATTGAAGAATAAAATGTGAGGTACTGAATAATGAGGTCTAAAGGCCTATTTATAATGCTAAAATCGGATTAGGGGTTTTCATTAGGTTTAAGTGAATATTAGAAAAGCCCAAATCCCGTAACTGCTGCACCACCCCCATTAAAACAGCTCTAACCGGCTCATTTCAACTCGGATTGACCTCATTCCAGTTGCTAAACTTCTGTAACTCAAAGGGCAACAATTTCTCTTCACAAGTCAGAGGCTAAATCCAATCTTAGATGGCTCGAAATCAGCAGTCTTTGACAACTTTCTAGATTTGCAGCTTCAAAATATCACTTCTTTCGGGATTTGTCTTCACGCTTTGACTCCATATCATGATCTTTGACTTTATTCTCAGATTCCTCTTCTAGCTAACATTCAAAACCTACAAACTTTCCACTAAAATACACAATATTACGCGCAAAAACTTAATAAATTAAAAATGCTAGAAATTAAAAGGAAATTCGGATTATTGCATAATTAGTCCAAAAGTCTATCAAAATAAACGAATAAACACAAAAAATGATGTCTCCCAAGGGCATAAAATTAGAACATTTGGGGAGACATCAATTACAAATAAGCTCAGTATCCATTTTATTATCACCCTTAACTTCTTTAAGGGACTCAGTAAAATTTAAAATCCAGCCCCTTATCTTAGCCGTGCTGTAATTATTAGTTTTAAGGGACAAAGGGGAACTATACTACACAACCTTGGCCCAAGGACAAGCAAACAGAAGATGTTCAATGGTTTCATAACCATCATTACACAACTTACAAAATTTATTTTTGGTGCACTTTCTGTTAAACAAATTCATATTAGTAGGTAATTTATCTTTGATACACTTATACATAAATTTTTTATAAAGTTAAACAGACGATGTTCAAAGTTTTATTGCTCAGAAACATTCCATCTCAAAGTTTTGATTGTCAGCCTAAATAGCTTAAGTATTTCTGGCCCATTAACATTAATATTGGGGCCGATTATGAAAAAACACTAACATAGCCAATTTTTTCTTTGCTTTTTTACTGAGAAATCTATATTCAACCTTAGAAAAATTATTAATCCACTACTGAAAAAACACTTGACTCATAGAATTCAAAATTTGTGATTACCTCGTTGATTTTTAAATTTTGTACAAATTTGAATTAAGTATGTGAGGATGTGTGGTATTTTGTCAAAACGTGAATAACTAATGAATTTTTAGGTTGCTCGGTTTGATTGTTTTCTCTATTTAGTCGAAAATTATATTTAGAAAAAAAACAAATAATATACATACAATAAGTTAAGTCTAACCAATCCATATTGATTGATTATCATTTTTAAATAAATATACTAATTGGGAGAGCTAAAACATCCAATTGCCATCTAAGTGATTAAATCATACATCTTCGCAACATTCAATCTAGTTACTTTAAAATTCTATATCTTATTCAATATTAAATGGTTTTGACATATGATATCATACTTTGTTTTCAATATATGGTATACAACTTTGATTAATATTTGAGTTATTCTAGGTTATAAAAATTACACCTACTTTGAGATATTTTTAAAGGGGACAAAATCTACTTTGTCAACAGCTGAGACCAACCTTAGATTATATGATTGGTCTTTTTGATAGGGGTCTAGGTATGAGATGTACTTGAATTTTTAAGTTCCCTAAGTGATGAGTTTAATCGAAACATGTTCCATGGATGGAATGCAGAGGTAAGGCGCATGATGCTATTTTGGAAGCCATATGGTGTTTTTTTCTTGTATTTTGATCAATGTCGATGGTAGTAGTAGTAGTAAACGCTTGCAAATTTTACGACTTGGGAAAATGAGTTTACTTTTTTTTAGTCTACGATAATATCATTGTTAGGCTACTTATATTTCAACAATTAATAGTTGGAATGACTATTAAGTATTGTTTTTTGTTTCAGTCTAGGATAATATCATTATAATATTTTTGAATCATGTGTTCTCTTAATGAAGGAAATTTTTCGAAAAAAAAAAATGTAGACAACCTCACTAATTTGTAATTTTTACTTGTTGCTAAATTATACATCCATCAAACATATTTTGTTGTATCAGAATTAAATATAGCATGGATTAATTGCTTGCAGGAAATTGGATTTTAATATCAAAAGACATAACGGGAAAATACAATTTTTTGATCAAAGGGTCAATATATCCGAGTGGTTAAGGAGACAGACTCGAAATCTGTTGGCCTTTGCCTACACAGGTTCAAATACTATTGTTGACGATTTATTTTGATCCTGGCTGAAGAACTAAAACGGTTGAATTTTAATGTTGAGGAATTAGAGAAGTTGTTTAGGGCATTTTGGGGAAAACAAGAGCTAATAAATTAATGTTTTGGAAAATTTATTTAGTTATTTTACCATAAATCAGATTATAGAATATAAATACTTTTTATCGTTAATACCACAAAAAGTTTTACATAAAATGTCACTCATTTTAAGGAGAATTTTAAAATTCTCTATTAATGTTTATCAATTTATAGCGTTTAAACCAAAAAAAAGTTTATCAAAAATTATTTCTACCACGAGACTATAATTTTTGGACCGAAGGACTAATATTTAGTACATGGGTTTTGAATTTGTTTTCTTCACATTTAAAAAAATGAGAGAAAATAAAATAAAACTACGTGATGTATTTTGGAATCAAGGTTGCGGAGGTGGATATGGGAGGGGGTTGGGGTGGGCGGGTTGCCTCTAACCCTGGCACACGGTGATAAAATGATGGAATTTTTTAACAAAAAAATCTCAATAAAATATACTTTCACTTTCTCGAGCCTAAAAGTTACCCCAAGCCTAAATTATTTCAATTTTGTTTTCCGAGCAAGGTTTTTGAAATCCGCTATTTTTTTCGTTCCTTAAAAATTTGTCTTGCATCTGCTTCGGGGAGGTTGGCTGCCTCCTACTCTTAAACATGTCCTGCATATGCTCTCGCGTAATAACCCATCAGATATCTGTTCATTCATTTTTCTGCCTGATGCACACAACCTTTGTGTAAAAACGATTTTACTCTATCTTTACATTCTTTTATGAATCTTCCTAGTTTATCGATATTTTAAAAAATGGAAACTATAATGACACCTTAAAATTATGTCAGAATTTGATTTAAATAACGAATTTAAAGTGGCAATATACGATACCTACTAAATATATCACATAGGAAATGTATGACATCCTTTATCTGCAACCTCTGCAACCTCGCTGACGAACAAATCGAGCATATGCTCTTTTAATGGACTTGAACCAGAGAACTCTGCTTAAAGGTCCTTTACCTACTAGTGTGATTTTTCTCAGCAAGTCTTGATTTGAATGATGCTGATTCATAGACTCCATTGTGAGAAAAATGGAGTTGAGACGAAAAAATAATCCCTAGTCTACTCTTCACTTATTGGTTTATTAGGTTGACACGATTTTTTTTTGTTGTGGAACAAAAAATTATTGATGTGCCTACTATTCTCATACAAAACACTAGTTTAAATGATTTTTTCACTCATGTTTTCCATGATCACTCTGTTCCCATTTTGTTTCCTATGATACTTCGATTGTAACTGACATCACTAGTTAAACGTCTCATTTGGAAGATACCATCAAACTCAACAATTAGCGGCATTGGTTCTCATGGAATTGTTATAAGTTTTATTGGTAGAGATCACTAGCGGACTATTGTCTGTCGACACAATAGTCGAGTAACCCCTTATATTGTTTCTACTACCGAATGTCTGCCATCATGAGTATATTTTGTTTGTCAGCTAGTCATCGTTTGTTCCTCTCACCGTCGTAAGTAATGTTTTAGTTATGATTTAAATCCAAGATATCAAGTCTTCCACCAATGCAACAAACTGGAGATCTCTGTCCATTCTGAAAGATATCAGATTATTGGTTGACAAACCTCTCAATATTTTTTTAGTTGAGTTAGGAAAACAACAAATCGTGTTGCAGAAGCTATTGATTGAGATTCTTACCTTGTTTTTTAATTATGTATTATTTTGTATTTTAATCTTAACCTTCTGGATTTTTTAATACATTAAGATAATATTATTGTTTTCTTTTAAATATGTTATTTTTTAAATTTTTTTAACAAGTGAAAAAGAAAGGAGTACTCCCGAAATAGAAAAATATGATGTATATCTAAGTAGGGATGGCAATGGTTCAAATATTAACCGTAACCGATGGATATCCGATCCGATTAAAAATCCGTTAGTGGAACCGATGGTGCATCCATGAGGGTTTGGTTCTCACAAAAGGTAACCGGTGGATTATCCGTTAGGATTTGGTCTTTTACAATAATCCGACGGTTAATCCGAAATCCGAATTAAAATATAAAAAATAAAATATTAAATATATATACTATATATAAAGATATTCTATATCTACAAATTTCATACATAATATCGATCAAATATTATTTATTCCATACATAAACTAGCTAATTGATTATAATCTATTTTATTAGTATATTGCCTAATATCATTTTATTGTCTTCCAATAATTTTGTAGCTAAATTTAGTATTTTAAAATATTTAATAATTTATTTTATTTAAATCATTTTAAATGATTGCGGATACGGATTAACCGCGGATAAACCGCATCCGTCGCGGATGCGGATTTGGTAAATAATTCTAAAATCCGATGGTTAATGGATGCGGATTTGGTTATCGTTTTTCTTAATGGATGTGGATGTGGTTATGCAATTTTTCGAGGATATCCGATCCGTTGCCATTCCTATATCTAAGCACTAAAAAAACTGTCCAAAAAAAAAAAAAAAAAAAGCACTAAAAAAAATCTTGTAGTGCGAGCATTTTGACTTGTGAAGACCAAAAAGCCCTTCCTGCCTAAAACAAACAACAGAGACTCTTCTCCGTGGTTGCGTGGGCAAAAGTGTGGACACAAGATTCGCTTAGCCCAAGCTTAGTTAGCTTTTTTACTGGTTTATGCAAATTAAGATTTAATTCATTTTCAAATTAAATGGATAGACAAACCCTAGCTTCATCATCTTCTTCATTATCACCACCATCGGAAGATGCTTGGCTTAATTCATACCAAAATTTACTACCTCAATGGTCATCGCGAGCTCTCACTCCTCAAGTACTATTTTTATCTTAATCGCACTTATTTACGTTTTATTGGTAATTAATTAAGATCAATTGAAATGTTTCATTGCTATTTTTTAGTATTTGATAGTTCGATAATTCAAACGTTAATTAATTTTTCCAAAATTGAAATATATATAGTTTGTTATATAGATTAGATTAGTCGGTCTGCCAAGTTAATGTTCAAATTGTTGAGGTAAATCAGATGAGCATATGAATGAATCTTTACTGTTTGATGCCTGCTAATGAAAGTAATAGATTCAGCTGTGTATATGTTGTTGAGTAAATTGAAGGATAAATTAGTGTTTTAGCATATATATACCCCTATATTACGCATCAAGTTGCAAATCTACCCTTCCAGAGGGGTATATCTGCTATATTTAGTATAATTTCTTCATTTTTTTTTTGCAGTCAAGGATTCCTATAGTGATATCTAGAGTAAACCAAGTAGATGCAGGAAGATTAGACATTGAAATGTCAGCAATGTTAAAAGAACAATTAGTTAAGGTCTTTTCCTTAATGAAGGTATGTATATTTTCACTTAAAATTCGCGAATTACCATTAACATTCATCTAATTAGTTTCTTCCTTTTCTTTTATTTGCAAGTTAGCCTGGTATGTTGTTTCAATATGAAGCAGAATTAGATGCTTTTCTCGAATTTCTCATTTGGAGATTCTCAATTTGGGTAGATAAACCTACACCAGGAAATGCTTTAATGAATTTAAGATATAGAGATGAACGTGCAAGTGAAGCAATAACAAAAGGTAAGACTTTTTTCATTTAGGTCCTTTAATTTACATAACTCGAAACTCTTATGTATGTATTTTAGTTAGAACTGGTTTAGAAGGACCTGGTTTAACTATAGCTCAGAAACTATGGTATTGCTTAGCTACTGTGGGTGGTCAATATATCTGGTCCCGCTTACAATCATTTTCCGCTTTTCGTAGATGGGGTGAAACTGAACAGGTATTTAATTTAATTAAATATTATTTTTCATTACTTAAAACATTTTTTATATTATTCAGAGATCATTTCCTAGAAGAATGTGGTTTCTAATACAGCGTATAGAAGGTCTTTATAAAGCTGCATCTTTCGCAAATCTTCTTTTATTTCTTTACTCAGGAAGGTATGTTTTATTTCTTCACACACACTCTCTCACACACACAAACACACACATATTACTCATATATACTTTTAACACAGGTATAGGAGTCTAATCGAACGAGCTTTAAAAGCAAGACTTGTATATGGAAGCCCTAATATGAATCGAGCTGTAAGCTTTGAATATATGAACCGTCAGTTAGTTTGGAATGAATTTTCGGTAAGATTTTTTTCATCTTTACACACACACATACACATATATACACACACAAGAGTAATAATAACTTATATATGTACAGGAAATGTTATTATTACTTCTTCCATTATTAAATTCATCATTGGTTAAAAATCTACTTGGTCCATTTTCAAATGATAAATCATCAAATTCAAGAGCAGATGAGAATTTATGTCCAATATGTGAAACTAGTCCCACAACTCCATTTTTAGCTATACCTTGTAACCACAGGTTAGTGAAATTTGAATTATTTATTTATTTTTAATTAAAAAATAATATTTGATTTTGATTTGATTTTAATGAGCAGATACTGTTACTATTGTTTAAGAACTCGATGCTCAGCAGCTCCTTCATTTAGGTGTACAAGATGTAGTGAGCCTGTTGTGGCTATGAGAAGGCTTGGTTTAGTCAACAATCTTAGTCAAAGTCAAACACAATGATTTGTTTCCAATATAATTAAATAATACAATGAGTATTGAAAGAATGAATATATATAGGATAAAATTAAATTGGGCAATCAAAGCTTTTGTTCCGTATTCTCATCCAGGCATATCATGTTACTTCTATTTTTTCTTCATATACATATCTATATTTTTGGTTTACTATGTGTATATAATATGTTTATGAGTAAAGTGATATTAAATACTTTATGTATATCTATCAGTAAAAGCAAATAGCATTGCGTGTCTATTTGGTCAACCTATAATACAAGATCACTCCCTGTTTTATGACTTGTTGTATATTGAGTGGTCCTTTTGGTTGATAATGTTTAGGATTTAGGAAAGAGATTGATGCTATGTGTACTTTCACCTTCACTGTGTGAGGTAATTTTTGTCGAAATTTGGTTTGGGAAATTTTCTTGGATGATGATTATGGTTTTTTATGGTTCATCTACTACACCTTTTCTTTAAGTAAATTCATCGTTTTACTTCTTGTTGTTAGTTATGGATTATATGTAATACTTGCACCAAAGGCTTCAAATCCTAAACTTATTTTGTTTACCCAACTATAACGTCTTATTGCCTCAAACTTGATAAGAATCTCTAAGCTTATCAGTAATATTTCAATGGAGTTCTTGCATCGATAGGGATAGAGGTGGGTTGTTATAGTAATGGAGTTTGAGTCAATAAGATCTTGGACCCAAAAAAAGACGTCAGATTTTGGACCCCCACCCCAAAAAGACAAAGAGTCAATGAGATTTTGGACCCCCACCCCAAAAAAACAAAGAGTCAATGAAATTTTGGACCCCCACCCAAAAAGAAAAAGAGTCGATGAGATTTTGGACCCCAAAAAGAAAACTCAGATTTTGGACCCACCCTCCATCCCAAAAAAGAAAAGAGTCGGATGAAATTTTTGGACCAAAAAAAAAGTTTAATTTGGGTTATTTGATGGACTACGAGTAACTGGGACCATCATGGGCTGGTTATTTTGCTCTTTATTACAATCGTGGATAATTTGTTGTTCATGTTGAACTCTTGTATCCAAGTGGAAAATTTACAGGGCCCAAAGTTTGTTTAGGCCATAAATGTTAGTTGGGTTAGAGGGTATGCTCACGGTTAGACGTTGGATAGGAAGCTTGTTAGTTCTTATAATATGGAAAATATATTTAAGATGTAAAGAGTTGTCCTAGTTTAGTCAATAAGAACGTTTGTTCAATATGTAATCTATTGTTTTATCGGCTTTTACATCCTCTCATGTATGAAAAAGAAAAGGGCTTTCAAGAATTTTTTTGTCATAAATACATATGATGGCTGTCAAGTGAAAAATATATTGAATACTTTGAATGGAGGATGTGAGACAATCTTGAAAGATATCCAGACTATTTTTAATTAAATCTTAATAAATTGCATTAGTTGGAATCCCACACTTTGACACGTAAGACTTTTTAGCTTTTAGTTTTGAAGTTTAAACCGGTTGTTATGTATTCGTTTGAAACTAGGATTAGGTCTAACTAATGTTGATAAGGATTTGGCTAGGAAGGTTAAGTGCGATGCATAATTTGTGGTAGACTCTGGTGGAAGAATGATAAGTCCGGGGGTATTTCGGTTACGTGGAAAGCATATGTTAATATTAGTACGGTTAACTAGTGTATTTTTTTGTTATTGGCAGAATCCAAGAAGATTATAGTCTGGTTTGGCATGTTATCTTATTGAACGCTCCTAATGATTATAATGAACCTGTAAATACTTATCTTAGATTACGTAAATGAAAATAATCAAAATGAACCTTGAATTGTTATCGGTGATTTTAATAATGTTATTAGGTCCTCGTTTGTTTCTTCAGGTGATAAGTACTAAATGATGATTAAACAGTTGAATATAATTTATCCCGTTTAAGAAAAAGTGTCTGAATGAATCAGACTTAATTTGAAATCTTAATGAAACAAACCGTTTAAGAGTCATTGAGATCTACCTTGGTAAAAAAATAAATTATTTTATTGATCCAGTGTTTAATGAACTAAATCAAGATCTCATTAAGTGCAAACAAACTTCCTCTAAGCCATCAATTTTTTTAGTAATAAGCCTATGAATAATGATCATGCCCTCCACTATATTATTAATGTCAATAAGTTTCTTATATCCATACAAAAGGATATTTCTATACATGGACGAATCGTAGGAATGATTCAGATTTGTTCCAGTGTTATTGGTACAGTGCTACTAAGTATCAGTTCAAATCATTGTCCCCTTGTTTTGCATTAGAATAAAAAAAAATTAAGAACAATTCTAGTTATTTCCAAATAGAATCATTCTAGTTTGAGGATCCCACTTGTTATAATACAATTAAGTTTGCTTGGGGCAAACATACCAAGGATATTACTATTACAAAATTCATTTAAGAAGTATTGTATTAGTTTAGTATAAGAACTTTGGAGCAAAAAGATTTTTCCATATCAATATAAAGAATTTCAACAAGCTCTAGGATCAAATTTCTAAAATACAAGATGTAGAAGGCTCTACGGATAATCAAGTTCAATTGGATATTTTGTGTAAAGAGTTTGCTGATACTTGGTAAACGAGGAGAAGTATTGGCCAGATAGGGCTCAAACTAAATGGTTTGATGAAGAGAGAAAACACGAATTTCATATTTTTTCAAGCATGAAAAATCCAAAGAAGAAGTCGCAATAAGATTGTGTGAATAAAGGATTCATAAGTTATCTGGCATGGGGTTGAGGATCAAATCAAGATATTGTTTAATGAATATACAAGGTTGTATATTGAGATTTTATTTGGGATTATCAAAACACTATCGAACATATTCCTAGTCGGGTTAATAATGACATGAATAGGCATTTAAATATGATTCGACCATGGAAGAGTTTAAAATATTTGTATTTAGTAAGCCAGGGTCGAAAGCCACGAAAACAGGTGGGTCATATGGTAAATTCTATCAGAAATTTTGGGAGATTGTTAAGTTTGATGTCTTCAATATGATCAATGATTTCTTTAGCAATAACATTTCATCAGACAGTTCCACTGATACATTAAGTGGTCTTATTTTGAAAGATGACATATAAATTTCAGGGAGATTATAGACTTAAAACACGTGCTAACTTTGTATATAAGTTCATCTTTGTATACATTAGATCACAACCGTTTGTCAACAAACTCATTTCGACAGTGGTTAAATTAATGAGTAGCTTGCGAGAGAAAATAGACATGTATCGAATTGGTGGTGCCTCTTTCCCGTGCAACTCTTAGATCAACTACATCCGAAAGAATTGCAGAATTCCATTACAGTAGCCAAGAACTCCTGAATACCACTCCCAATTAGATATATGAATTGGACCCTGATGAGAGCTTGGATGTTGCGTAAAGGCATTTGGTACAATATGGCCATGATTTGTACTTTATGCCCGCAAATGTGATAAATCATAAAAAAAAACTGGTACATGAGAAAACCAAGTTGGTTCAAGAAAATAATGAGCTTGAATTTATGGACTAGACGTGCCTCATAGTAAAATACATCACACCCTACCTTAATAGGGAGATTAAATTAAAGGTAAAAAATAATATAAGGTCTATTTCCAGAAGTAATCAATGGTGTGACTATTAGCAGAGAATCCAATGATATTCACGCATAGTCTCTAGTATGATCAAGTGGGAAGACATATGCCTAGGTATATCTTACCCGCTTGCGGATTTTCTACATTCTTCTAGCAATACTTGGCCTTTTAAGGAAGAAACGTAAGGTTTCCGTTGATAAGTAATTTTGGGTATCGGGGTACCATAGTTAGGATCTTCTAGTTTTTTCTTATTTTGTATGGGCTCGAGGCCGTTTATGAATGAATATGTTTTCTTCATATCATTTGGTAGAGTTTTAATATAGTATTTACTTCACCATTTCAAATGTAAAAGTATATTAGATTTGTAACTATTATGTAATAAAGTATATATGTATATGAATTTTTCTATTGAAAATATAAATGTGTCCTTATCTATTTCACAGTGATGCAATTTATATTAAGGAAAAAAGCCAGACTAGTCCTTGAATTAAGATTAAGACATCATAATGGACGCTAAACTAGTCAAGATAAGGTAATAACCCCTAAACTCGCCATTAGACATTTATCCAAAAACTATCCAAGTCAACTGTTAGTTGCCTATGCATTATCAAATATTTCGTAATGAAGCTGATAATCAAGGGTATTTTGGTCTATCCATCACAAATACCACATGTCATCAGCGAATACATCTACAACACCACCCTTACCACACAGTATTATCATTCCCATCTACAACTCAGACATAACGACCATCTATTCCCCTAACGCTCCCACCAACAACCCACCACCATAGTTATATTCAACACTAACTTCATGTTATGCCCAACTCTATTATTCCACCACCATCAACATCTTCTTTATGAACACAAAACAACACTACCATATATTTCCCCATCTCCTTACTTCTTCACTAATATCCATCAGATCCCGACTACACCACGATATCCACTACATCCATCTCTAACATTATCACCACTATCATCACAAATCAGCCCTATCAACATCAACAATCCAATTCACATGTTAAACGATAACCACTCTATTTCATCGTTGCACTATCGTCATTTTCTATCTATGGATCCAACCACCCTTCAATTTTTTTTTTTAATCTTTGCACTTTTTCATTTATGTTTCGATTAAAGAAATTCGATAAACAAATCTAAGTGTCTCTTCTTCTCCTAACAACTTGTGATTTCCATTTCATTTTCTATATATGAATCCAACAACCTTCATTTTCTTTATCTTTACCCTAAAATGGAGCCTTATTTGAACAATCCTTCATTTTTTATATATATGAATCTATATCTTTTCATTTACTTTTATTTTTGTACTAAAACGGTGCATTAATTGACAAACCCTTTATTTTCGATTTATAATTCTTTGCACTAAAAAATGCGACTTGTGTAAGTGGAGATGGAGTCGAGATGAAGAAGAGGATAAAAAAAGAGAAATTAAATAGTTAAAAAAGGAAAATGATAATATTAATTTAAAAATTGTTGGCCAACTATTAATTTGATTGGAATTTAGTCAAGGGGCTTACAGGAATATTTAAGACATGAAAATTAACGATTACCTTACATTAACCAGGTTTTGAAACTACCGTGTTACCTTAAATTTAATTCAAAGATCATTTTAGTTATTTTTCCTACTTTAAAGAAGCAAGTGGCCCTCTTGATGATACTAGCAAGTTGCAAGTAGCAACTTGGACCGTATCATAACCGTTTTTAAAATCAAATCTTGTTCGTGTACAATTAAGGAAAATATAGCACTATTATTGGTTGTTTTGGGACATTTGAAAAACCTTAAAACAGTTGTCAACTTGGAGAAACGACCAAATAGCTAAATGCTAAGCTGAGGAGATCTCTTTGGTGATCATCACTTCACAACAGAATCGACTATATTTAGTAAACTTTGGACCTACACACGTTACCAACTTATCCTATGCTATATTTAATCAATTTAGAGTCAATGCATCTCTATGGACAAAAAAGGAAAAAAAGGAAGATTTTCTTTTCTAGAAATGCAATAATTAGGCAGCTTAAATATTTGACAATTTTTCCTTTTGACCTCCAACTTAATTAAGAAAGTCCATTTTTAAAACACCATACTCAGGACTTTATAAAATAGAATTTAAGCAAGTAATAAAGCTTAAAGCATAGTCTCGGGTTTGACCAAGAAAATGAAAATCGAATGATCATATTGCTTTTGTATAAGGATCCGACTGAAAAGGTTAAAAGTTACTTTTAATGTCAAACTATCATTAATGATCATGATAATTTTGAATCAAATTTTAATAAAATTTTGTTACTCGTGGATCAAATAAAAAGAAAATTGTAGAGTTTATAATAACCCAAAGGCCAAGAAGGAATAAACATGTGGTTAGCAATAAGATTTTGGGTGATATTCAAGGGGCACGCCATGGATTGAATGTAGGAGACAATACTACTGACTAGGATTTACAAGTATTAAGAGAATGTCTCTTGCATTGGTTTGCTAATAGCATACATTGATAAATGCCTCCATAGAATATACCCAGGACATGTAAGCTTTAAGTACAAAGAACGTATTAAAACAATTTAAAATTTGCAGAGCATATGCATATATAAAGTGGGAGTAATAATTTTCTAGTGATTGAATTTAATCATAATGCTATAATTACAAACTTTTTTATCTACATTTTTCCACACCAATCTGATTTTTTTTTTCCAGCTTGTCTTGATTAGATCAATTTAAACTTTATGAGAAGAAGTAAAATATGATGTGGAATAATAAAGGTGCAATATAATACTACTATCCATATAGTAGTATAGTATACTACTACTATCCATTTACTATAAGGCTTCATAACAAAGGTGCAATAATAACAATATCATGTAGATCTATAGCATTTTCTCTATTTTTCAATCATTTTGACTTGCTTCCAGGAAATCATATAATAACAATATCCTCTACGGAAAAATTCAATTATTACGTGTTAGTTTTCAGTCAAATATATTTATAATCAGATATTATATCCTTTGTTTGTGAAAATGAAATTAGTTGGAGTATTTTTATATTTTAATTAAATATATTAAATGATAAATAAACATTTTTTTTAATGTACTAATTTAATAATCATGCATATGTATGTTTCTATCTTATTGGTATTTAAATTATTGATAAAGCTATGGAACAATTGTCCATCCTTTACAACAAACCAAAACCAAACCACGTAATATAAAATTTATCAAAATTAAAAGATTAGAGTTGATAGTAATGTATAATCATAAAGATAACAAGTATATCTGTTGATGCAGGAGGGCATTACATTTAATTATAAAAAAAACTGAACTTGCACTATTTTTTTTTTTGCAGCATCACCTCTACTTATATAATTAAAACGGGAAATTAGGGATTAAGTGTTGGAGTGGAAAAATGTATTAGGGTTTGAAGGAAAAATATTGGGTTGCATGGGAAATGATGATTGGTTAAATGAGATTGATGAGAATGGTAGGTTTGTGGATGTGGAATTAGTAGAATAATTTGGACCTAAACCTTCTAATTGTTTGATTTGTGATCTGAGGAATTTTAGATAATTTGCAGCTTCATCAAGCATTGAAGCTGTATCCATTTTACTACCACCAGGAACAAGCTTCTGCAAAACCCTAATTCTCTCACTTATCTTCTCTCTTCTTTGTCTAGCAGCTACTGTTTGTGGATCATTTGATATTCTCACATTCTTTCTTTTAGGTTTCTCCATCACCTCCATTCCTAGATTCACTGGTCTAAAAGCTGCTGCTCTGTAAATCATTTCCTTCATTTGTGCTATAGCTTCTGTATCTGGCTCCTCCACAGATGATACTGATGAACTAGGCTGTTGAAAGTTAATGTTTAAGGAACTTGGAAGCTTATCTGATCGTGCTTTCTTGGATTTTGTTTCATACCCTGGAATAATCTGAAACATGTTTTGTGTAGTTGAAGAATCTGTCTTGAGAAGATCCAAAGGCTGATGATTATTACTTGTAGTTGCAGGTTTTATGAGAATCTGATCAAAGCTTCTCTTCATGGAAGGTTTTTGTTTGTTGATATAATTATCTGAGGTAGCTTGTGAAACTGTTTCATCGTGTATATGTTTCACACTAGAGGCAGATTCTCCAGATGAAACTCCATTAACAACATCAAAGTTTTTCCACAAGCTTTTGCAATTAGAAAACAGCATCGAAATTTCATCATCATCTCCAACTGATGCGTCATCAGTAATGCTGTTTGTAGTTGATAATAAGCATTCAAGAGAGTCTAGAGAGACTGTGGCTCCATTCTTGATCTCATTCGGGCCAACATTAACATTTCGGGCCTGGGTTTCCATGGTAAAATCAGGCGTCTGGTAAATTAATGAATTCATTAAGTAAGGCCTGTTTAGAACAGGGGATGGGTATGTAACATCGGCAAAGCCATTAGCAGCTGAGTTTGTGGTGTCTTGATACGGTGGATCTCTCCAGTTTGAAATAGCAGCCATGGAATCAGGCCGTGGAACACCATTCTTTTGCAGAGCTCCTCCACCTGAACTGTTAAATCTGCCATTGATATTTGCACAGGTGGCCCTGGAATTCGAACCAATTAAGGTTTCTTCAATTTCATGTTGTTGCATGTCCCATGAACACATATTATTCAACAATCCATCCCAGCCTAACCTCTCCATATCAATACTTCGAGCTCGAGGAAGAACTATTCCTTAATACGATAAATATATATTTTTTTCGTAGAAGCTTAAAATTCAATTACAAGAAAAACACGGATCTAGATCTACTTAAAAAGGAAAAAGCTTGAGTGTTGAATGTATATATATAGCATCACCATTGAGAAATTCAATACCAGCTATAACCACCAACTTTGTTTCATACAATGAGTCCTGTGATCATCAAACAAGAAAACAGTCATGTTTATAGCTAACGGTCAATTTTTTCTAATAAATTTTGTCTAAATTCAATAATAATAAAACAACAACCGAAAGTCTCTAATACTATGAAAAACAAGTAAAGATATTGAACTAAAAGAACATTAACTATGAGGGGAGATTGACTAATATACCTGGTAATTCATTTAATGGAAGATTAAATATTCTTGAGTTGTTTGTAATATGTTTGTTGGGAGGTATTCTTATTCTTATATAGAAAGGATCTAAATCTCAAGTAGAGCAAAGAAAAAGGAGGTTGTCAAATAAAATAATGATTTAAACAGTTGACAGTATAGATGTAATGGCTTTGGAAAAGATAAGGCTTTTTGGTCAGTTTTGGTGGGGCTATAAGAGTTTTATTTATTGCAGATGGTGAGCATGAGATTCAGAAATTAAACCATATTTAAAACTATTACCTATTACTTTTTTTGGTAATATATACTTTAGGATTAATATTGAACTCCAAATTTCGGTGATAAATATATTTTGGGAGGTTCATCGGATTCGATTTTTAATTTTTAGGTGTCCAAAGTTTTGAAAGTGACAAACTCAAGGTTTTATTTTGTGACTCTAGTATCTATCGTTAGTTTATTCGTTAAATGCCACATGACGCATACGTGGTGTCTATGTGGCGAGTGAAAACCTGCCACACGGCGCCGCGCAAGCGCCACGTAAGCACCACGTGACACTTAACAGAGAAATTGACAGTGGGTACTAACAAAATATACACATTGAAATTTTGAGTACTGATTTGTCACTTTTTAAAATACCCGTAAGTTAAAATTTGAAACGCTGAATACCTACATGTGTATTTTTCCATATACTTTTTATCTTTAAAACGTAACATCTTGATTTTGTGCATTGTGTTTTTGGGATATTTTGGATCTTGTTTTCTTTAAATTTTAAATTTAGCCAAAATATATATATGTCATGTACATATATTGTAGAGATATGTAAAATATCTAAATAACCAAGGTGTTAGCTTTAAAATAGAACAAATATTTATTACAAAATTTAAATTAAAGGTTCTAACTAGCCATTCCCCCTATAGTTTAATTATTATAAAAAAAGGTACACTAAAAAATATTATTATCAAGTGGGGAACTCTGACTTGCCTTTGGTTGTTCTTGATCATGCGCATGGGTAAAAAATATCAGAAAAGAACTGCAGTGAAGAGTGCATCTGAAGCAGTGCAGTGCCAATCTTTTTCATAATAATTCCACTAATCATAAACATAATCATGAACTTTTTTAAGTTTAATCATGGCACAATGAACTGTTACATTGAATCCTTCAAGATAATAATTCAAATGTGTTTACTTTCTGTCCTAACTTTCCACCACTTCAACTCTCTTTACTGTTCACATTTTTTAAAGAACTTTCAACAGCTAATAATGCAAAGTTAATTAGTACTACAATTATATCTGGATAGGTATATATAAGGTATATTAAGTTACCAATACTGAAAATAAGTTTGAGTACCTATGATCATTTAGGACTTAGGAGTGGGGTTAAGTGGAGTTGTCTAGCTAATATTTTAGGAGTAATGATGAGTATTATTTAAAAAATAATTATTCAAAAATTATCTATGACGTGAATTTTAGATGGTCTAATTATGTAAAAAATAAATAATATAACTCTATAATTAAATCACCTAAAATCCATATCATAGATGATTTATGAGTGATTGGGGTGACATAAGCAGTGTCCGCAACTTCAATTCTAAAAAAGCCTTTATTTCTTTTTCTTGCTGAGGAATTTCGTTAAAATGCGGTATAACATACAAAAAATTAATGTCCCCTCTCCAAGAAAAAAATTTAGCCACCAGCAGGATCATCCCTAGTCTTTATTTAGGAGGTTTCCAAGCGAACCAAAATATGGACTCTTATATACTTTTCTTTATCTCAAATTTATTTTTTCACTTCTTTTAGATGCAAAAGTATGAACTAATTAATATCTACATTATAGTTTCTTTTATATATCTTTGTCTTATATATAGATAATATCCTAATGACATAAAGTTTACCACATAGAAATTTGATATTTAATTTATTATAAGAAAAGGTATATATATAATATATATAATTTTTTTACACAAGAGAGCTACTTTAGAATCGAAATCATTAAGATTCTAATGGGATTCTATATATCCCAGAACTTTTTGAGGAGTGTTTGTTTGCACTTAATGAGATCGATCTTAATCTGGTTCATTAAGACACTGGATCAATACGACTGTTTGTTTTTATTGACCAGTACATATCTGAAAAGCTTTTCATTGGTCTGTTTCATTAAGATTTAAAACTAAGTCTGATTCATTCAGACCCTACCTCTTAACATGATAAGTCTTATTCAACTGTTATTCAGCATTAAGTACTTATTACTTAAAAAAAATCAAACGACAGTCTCTACAAAGTAGTCTAACCACTAGACCAATCATCGATCTTTTAAAAAGGTAAAATATCCCTTTACACATGTATTATTATATCATTATACGTTTTTTTTATCTTGCAAATATTTGCGCCACCATGTTCGATTTTGTGCACATATATAGGGAAACTAATAAATGTGCAGACTTGGAAAAAATGGGTGCGAATCTGGAGGGTGATGCAGTGTATTATGGGAATCCCCCGGAAAGACTGATGAGGCTATTAATGAAGGACAAATGTGGTTGAACCACCCAGAGGAATATTTTATGTTCTCCTTCGAGGTTTAATAAATCTTAGATATGATTTATCGACCTTTGTAAGGTCTCAGATGTATGAAAAAAATAATATTTGTGCCACAAAATATTTTACGTAAAACATTCAAAAAATCATGAATAATCTTGAGGAAGCCAGATTTCAAGAACAAAAATTCTGTTTTGACTATTACATTTTTATTTGTTTTTCTAAATTTGACCACATATATAATCTTTTTTTAATATAAGTCACATCTTTTATATTATTCATTTTTGATTATAAATATTTTATTTTTCCTTAATATTTATCCTTTAATAGTTAGATAAATTAAAAAATATGACATTTTCATGTGCCTCTAATCTACTATTTATTTTCTCTTTATATCCATAAAAAAGGTAATTGTTGAAAACAAATTAAATAGTTGTATTCAGAATTGAAAAAAATAAAAAAATACTACTTAATTGAAAAAAAAATTAAACAAACATCGAGACTTTACTCAAAACTTAACCATAACTTATAAACTCAATATCCAAATTTTATAACAACAATAAGCCTATTTAATCTAACGTGATAAATAAGAAACTGGTTGAATATATAGAATGAAGATTAATTATTTCTCTAACTAAAATAATCCCAAATAAACTTACCATCTTTCCACTACTACCAAAGTTTACCTAACATCAATTCCGGCCTAATAAGACCATATTCTCTGTGTGTGTGTTTTCTTTATTTTCCAATTTAGCTCATTGTTAATGCCTTCTCTTGGAATATAGCTAAAGTGATAGAAGATAAGGAACTAGAACTCATATCCGTTAAACGAGTAAAGAAAATATTACAGAGACCATTATGTAAATAAACTCAAATAATACAGTTAGAAAAGTTATTACAAGAATGAGCTGTAATTAGCTGTATAAACTAGAGTAGCTTAATCAATAAGTTAGATGATTTTCGTGTATATATACATATATAACATCTCTTGATGAATTGATCAATATAAATCATTCTTTCTTTTCTTATTCTTTGTTAGCTTCTCTATTCTTCTTCATTCCATTAATGGCTTCTAAAAAGGAATCAATATGATTCTTTACATGGTATCAGACGAGACTTAATTCCGCACTACTCTGTTGTTTGAGCTCACCTCTCTACACGACAATGGTGCAAAACACATCCATTACAGATGATTTTTCAAGTCCATACTACATACATCCAAGTGAAAACATAGGGGCTTCTTTGGTCTCTAAAGTACTAACTGGTGATAATTATCTTTCTTTGGCAAGAGAAATCGAGATTCCACTCTCAGTCAAGAACAAATTAGGCTTCATCAATGGCGACATTCATCAGCCTTCATTGACATATATCTCTCTCTTCTTTGCTTGAAATCGAGCAAACAATTTGGTACTCTCTTAGCTTCTTAATTCTATTTCTATAGAAATTAGAGGAAGCTCACTCTATGTTAATTCTGCCTATGATCTCTACAACGAGATCAAAACTAGTTTTTCAAAAAGTAAGGGAACTCGTGTGTTTCACCTTGAAAAATATTTAAATTCAATCACTTAGAATTCTACTTCTATATCTGAATACTTTTCTAAATTTAAGTCGATTTGGGATGAATGGGTTCATTTTTGCCCCATGCATGTGTGTAATTGTGGTCATATGGCTCAATGTGCTTACAAAATACTTGATATTCTTAGTGAAAGACAACAATATGATTTTGTGATCAAGTTTTTGATTGGCTTGAATGAATCTTACTCTGAAGTAAGAAGTCAGATCTTACTCATGGATCCTTTACCAAAAATTAACTATGTGTTTGCTAAGTTGCTTCAAGAAGAAAGCTAGAGGTTACTTACCAATAATGTTGATAATTCATCAACTTATGCGTTTTATGCAACGAATATGGTAAAACCGCGTTACTATGGTGATAAGAGAAGGTTATTTGCATTCATTGCGGTTACACATGACATACCATTAACAAGTTCTTTCAAATCCATGGTTACCCCATTGGATGGACTGGTCCAAAAGGTAAGTGTGTTCTCAATAATCATCATCCAAAAGCAAATTGTGCAGTAACAGCTGAGGAGTATGTTCATGAGTCTAAGACTCTCAATTCATATGAATTCACTCCTAAAGATATTGGAAAATTAACGCATCTAGCACATTCTTCTTCAGAAATCAATCTAAATGTTCATCAAGTTTCTATTCAAGAAGGTAATTCTACTAACTTGTCATCTTGGATTCTTGATACAGGTGATACAAATTATTTGATTTTTTCAACTAAACTTTGCACTAATGGATATATTAGTGTAAACATTCTTGTATCTCTTCCTAATGGTAACATCATCTCTTCAACTCATAAAGGAAGTATCAAATCTCAACCAGTTCATCACCTTGAAGAATGTTCTTTGTGTTCCCTTGTTCAAACACAATTTACTTTCTATTTCACAGTTGACTAAAGCAGCTAATATAAAAACTTCTTTCTCTTTATCTCATTGTGAATTACAGGACACAAAGACCAAGAGGATGATTGGGATTGCATATGAGAAGAATGACTTACATTACCATCAACATCGTATTCCTTCTCAGTTTCTACACAGAAGTTTGATCATTGGCACTCAAGACTTGGTCACCCTTCTCTAGCTAAAATTCATGCTCTTAGAGCTATATATCCTACTATATATTTTCTACAACTAAATATTTATGACACTTGTCATTATGCTAAACAAAAGAAGCTTGTTTTTCCATACAAAATCTTCTTCTTGTTTTGACTTAATTCATTGTGATATATGGGGTCCTTTTTAAGAAATTTCTTATTCAAGAAATTGTTTTTTCTTAATTATAGTGGATGATTATTCAAGGTGTACTTGGAATATACCTAATGATTAACAAATCTGAAGTGCAAACCCATATTCTACACTTTTACAATCTCATCTTAACTTAGTATAAAGTCAAAATTCAACAGTTAAGGTCAGATAATGGCATGGAATTCCTTCTCCCCAGTTTTTGTTCCACTAATGGCATTATTCATCAACTAAATGTGTTGAGACTCCTCAAAAAAATAGTCTTCTAGAGAGAAATCACCAATACCTCCTTACAACTGTTAGAGCTCTAATGTTTCAATCCAAACTACCTTTACAATTTTAAGATGAAGCAATCATAACTGCGTCTTACATCATAAACTGGTTACCCACTCCATTATTAAATAATTTATCCCCATACCAAAAGCTATACAATAAACCATCTACACTAAACCATCTAAGGGTCTTTGGTTCCCTTTGTTTTTCCTCAACACTTCAACAAGGAAGAACAAAATTTGACACTGGAGCTATCAAACGTGTCTACCTAACTTACCCTCTATCTACCAAAGGTTACAAACTATTAGATATTACTTCAATCATAACCTTCATCTCAAGAAATGTGAGATTCCATGAAATTATCTTTCCTTTCTCAGAAACAAACACATAACCTATTCCTCATACTTTTATTTTCTTCATGGTGACTTAAATGAAGAAGTCTACATAAATATACCTCCTGGTCTTATAGCCCTTCCTAACTCAGTGTGTAAACTAACAAAGAGTTTGTACGGATTAAAACAAGAATGAAGGCAATGGTTTGCTAAACTTTCTTCAGCTCTAATAAACTATGGGTTCAACCATTATAACAGTGATTACAATCTCTTCATCAAAGGTTCATCCTTAAACTTTATTGCTCTACTTGTCTATGTGGATGACATAATTGTAGCTAGTAATTCACTTTCAGAAATTAACAACCTAAGTCTCTTTCTTCACACTACATTCACAATTAAAGATCTTGGAGAACTTAAATTTTTTAGTTATTGAATTTGCTAGAAACAAGAAGGGAATTTCTATTTGTCAAAGAAAAATTGTATTAGACATTCTTGATGAATGTGGCATGTTAGTAGCAAAACCTATCGTGTTTCTGACGGAATCAACATAAAAACTTACACAAGACACATTCAATCGTTTAGAAGATCCACATCTTATAGGCGTTTTATTGGAAGGCTATTATACCTCACCATTACAAGGCCATATTAAGCTATTCAGTAAATTGTTTGAGTCAATTCTTGACTAAACCATCCAAAGAATATTGGAATGCTGCTCAACGTGTCCTGTGTTACATAAAAGTAACTCCAGGTCAAGGTATACTTTTCTCTTTATTCTCAGAGATAAAACTTAAGGATTTTTGATAGTGACTGGGCAGGATGCATAGACACAAGGAGAAGTATAATTGGTTTTTGTATCTCCGTTGGTGAATCCTTAATCTCTTCTAGAGCAAGAAACAACCCATTATAAGCAAGTCATCTGCGGAAGCTGAGTATCGAGCTCTAGCTTCTACCACTTGCAAAATTTAATGAATTTTGTATGCTCTACATGAATATGGGTTTGTACACAATTATCTATCTCTTATATACTCAGATAGTAAGTCTGTTATTGCCATGTCAACTAATCTTGTCCAATATGAGCACACAAAGCATGTTGATATTGACTGCAAAATTTCTAGAGAAAAGATGCAGTTGGGAATTATAAAGCTCTTTTATATTTCTTCTACACTACAATTAGCTGACATGTTCACAAAACCCCTTGGTTCTCTTGCTTTCCATCACAATGTTTCCAAGCTGAACATCATCAACATACATGTTCCGCTTGTCGGTGGATCTTGGAATATAGCTAAAGTAATAGAAGATAAGGAATTAGAACTCATATCCGTTAGGTGAGTAAAGAAAATACTACAGAGACCATTATGTAAATAAACTCAAATGATACAGTTAGAAAAGTTGTTACAAGAATGAGTTGTAATTAGTTGTATAAACTAGTGTAGCTTAGTCAACAAGTTAGATGATTTTTGTGTATATATACATATGGAAACATCTCTTAATGAATTGATCAGTATAACTCATTCTTTCTATTCTTCTTCTTCTTTAGCTGCTCTATTCTTCTTCATTCCATTAATGGCTTCTAGATAGGAATCAATATGATTCTTTACACCTTCTTACATGCTATAAAATTATGCGAGTTTGGGATACTATGCCATTGGAATATGGTGCTCAAAGTCACCAAGATATGGTAGCAAAAAGATCTTCTATTAAATTCTAATACAAAGTTAGTATACGCTCAATTCAAGGAAGCTAAGCTCTTCACGAGAATTGTATCCATGGTGTCGGTAAGCTTTAGCTTTTTGAAAAACACGATTATTAAATACTAGGTTATTTCAGATAATTTTTTGATTGGAAAACGAGGTTTAGCGTCTTGAAAGATGTATGGTATAATTACATCTATCATGTACTTGACAAGCATGTTCAATTGCAAAAGCGGGATGAATGTTACAAGAATCCAGACAATGCTTGAAATCTCATCATTCTCGAGTAGATGGGATTCTTTGTCTAAACATCAAGGAGGGGAAATGTTAGGAAAATAACTCCGCCTTTGGGAGTGGCAGTAACTGTGAATCTGGCAGACTCAAAAATAAATTCAAGTTTATAACTTATTCAAGAAGTCAGGTTTTAAATAATATTATCTTGACTTTTGTTGTGTTTTTTTGTTTAATAAAATTAAGCGTGTGCCAATTTTGGTATTATCAAAGTTCAAAAAACTCTTTAATGGATATTGTGTGTGTGGTATGATATAACACGTGTTAAAATATTGCAACAATCATCTTATTCTATATGTGAGTTGGGGAAATTGGATTTGATCTATTAATTATCTAATTCTCGGGATAAGCCGACCTGGTAATTTTATTTTTTCTAATGTTCTCCGTGAGAAGATATTAAAAAATGTAAATTTTACTATAAAAAGATACAAAAGAGGGATCCATTTTGCATAAGGTAAAAATAGTAATGGAAAATACTGTTGGGTCAAGTCACAAGAAGATGTTGGTGATATGTTGGTTCATGTTGATAGTATAGATTAGGTTGGTGGAGGGTAATATTGTTAATTTTATTTTATTGGTAATTGAGGTGAAACAATGCTCTACGCAAGGACCCCTTTCTTTAAAAGAAGGACTAGGTGTGTTTCTCAGTAAAACAAAAGCCTAACTCGTGAGTCCATGAAGAGTATTCAAGGTAAGGTTAGCTCAAATGTTAGTTTTTCGCCTAGTACCAAAATTAAAAATACTCCAACTTTTTCATGTACGAATCTCTTAATAAAATCAAAAATATTGGGAAATAGTATATTCTTTCTTCTTCATCTATTGAAGGATAGTTGAAAGGAACACAAAAGCAGTGACACCTAAAGGCTATCAAAATTATAAATAAAAATGTTGCTTTAACCAGTGTGGCGGTGGTTGATGACGAGGTCTCAAGAAAACTTTTTTTTGCATATTTGGAAATGAACAATGACC
Source organism: Nemophila menziesii (assembly GCA_029959085.1). Lineage (NCBI taxonomy): Eukaryota > Viridiplantae > Streptophyta > Magnoliopsida > Boraginales > Hydrophyllaceae > Nemophila > Nemophila menziesii. Next base: position 23,663,153 of record JARWIR010000008.1, read on the forward strand.
AGGTTACATTATTGGATGTTTAACCGAAGTTGAATTCAAGGACGACCCATGAGATTCCAATCCCGGTTACAAAATCAAGCTACAACTGTTTACAGGGTTGACCAAAATCAACCCCTAAGGGTTTATGAATAGACTTAGCTAGTGTTATCAAATGTTTGACATGTCATTGGAAACGAAAGCTTGGTGGATGTCATATCACACCACTAAAGTGAGGCATTATTTGTTCAGAACTACACAATATTGTTTGGTTTAATGATTTTTGCGAAAAATTAAAATATCGATAACTGCCTCATTTGAGCCTGATGGTAAATAGGGACGGTTAGCAATTTTCTGTTAAAGATACCACTAAATTAATATTCTATATTGCTCTAAAATTTTCACTCAGTGTACGAGCATCATTCCTATAGTAAGGTTGGCCTTTTACAAATTTGTATATGGACCCTAACTGATGGAGAAAATATGACATTCTTAAAAATCCCTTAATAACTGCCTATAAATGAGTAAATAAGAATGGTTCCAGTATTTGTTATAATGTGTTTTTAAAACAAAATTTCATTCATACATATTTATTTCAAAATACCAGTTTAAAAATGATATAATCTCTCAAAAAATATGATTTAATATAATCACCTACAAGATATACCACAATCATAATTTTTAATTTCTAACAATGGTATAAGGGACTACATGTGCAACTTTTTTACTTTCGATATTTTGAAAAACAGACTATTTGGCTATTTAGCAAGACATATGGATGAATACTTCAATTTATCCAAATTCACAAATCATAGATATAAACAAGCTAATCAAATTTAGGCATCATTCGATTTTATAAGTGAGATAAGTTCAATTACTTCATAAACATCTGGATGGTATTTATATCTAGATAAGAAATAGTGGCTTAATGAATCAAAATCCACTCGTACTCTTAAGAAAACAGTCTAGTTAAGATCCATTAAGATCTGAACTTTATTGCCCAATATTGTCGAATCAGATCAAGATCTCATTAAGTGTAAACAAACAAGACTTAAATAAAATTCCTAATCTAACATACTAACAATCTAACTCTTACGAATAGGAAATAACACAAAGTATGATCTGATAAAGAATCAATGTTTTAACAAACATAAAAAAACTAAACAGATAGTTAAGAAATTTAGTCGTATATACCTTTAAAAGTCGGAGGAAAGTTATTGCCAAACAATTACGCGACCTGATCAATTTAAAAGAATTTATAAGCATGTAGTTAATACTATGAATAAATCTATCAACCTATTATAGAAATCTGAAGATTATATCATAGATTACAAAAAGATCTATTGAACATTTTGTGATAATTTGTTGTAAGAGAAGAGTAAGTTTAGGATACTATACATATTTAAAGAATTCCTAACAAATACTCTGATCTTGGATCTACAACACTGCAATGAAGAATCACAAATTTTCTTCTTCTTTAGTGCTCTACAAGTGACTCTGGTTCTGCAAAGTGAATAGGGTTTTCTTATTTAGCAACAAAAAGGGACGGGTTATTATTTTGGACCTTACCCACATATGTAATTTTTCTTTTTGTTTGGGCCTTATATACTTACGGATTGTTAAAGTCCTCTAAATTTGGGCTCTTATGCAATGACCTAGTCAACCTAAGTCTTAATCCAGTCCTATCTATTATTAATAGTTCGACCGAGGAAACAACTTCTTTAGGATCCCAAATTTTTACATTCTTTTGAGCTTCTTTTTCTAACCTATTTAGTATATCTCTCACTAATTATTTATAAAATTTAGAGCCTTATTTTACACTATATTTTGTAAACATATTTATTTTGTTTTAAATTATATTATTCAGAAAAGGTACAAATGCGAAGATCCAAATCCTCGACTACCACATGAAATATATAACCGGTTTTCATAAACCTTATTGTTGTGATATCATATATGGACAACATTTATTTTTCGTTTAATACCATTTCCAAATTTGATTAATATACTAAGTTATTTTATATTTCTTATATAGGAGTAATGTTAAATATCTCCAGAAAGAGTTTTCAGCCATCCGAGCATAATGAATTACCACTGACATAGGAACATGAGAACAATATGCTTTGTCATAGCACATTGTGAATCAGTGTATCTGCTATGTGATTCACAAGGTTGTTGATTTCGTACAAAATCGCTATCAATGGAGATATTACGTGCTGATATCAATTATAATTTGTATTTCTCTTTATCACATTTGTGATACAGAGGGTCGGTCCACTGAAAACTGAAGGTACTTTATATAAGTTGAGTTATCTAAATTCATTAATATGGGGTTGTGTAAAGGTGGGTTAAGAGCCTAAGTTCACTACTGCTAATTAACTATAACTAAAATAGGATAGAGTATGGTGAAAAAATGGCTCAAGATGCTAGTTAGATAATAATATTATCTCCAGATCAATTACCAACAGATTTATATATCTATGTCAATTATGAAATATTTTTCACGAAATGAGCTGTCACAAACTTCAGCCATCTAAAAAACATGGTAAAAAAACTATAAACCTAAGTGTTAGCCTAGCTTTGTCTAGTATTTATATGATGTTTACAAATTTGATTCCTGTTATTTTTATCTAATCATTGTTAGGATGTTTGATGTATGTTTAGCATGATTGCATAAGATAGGTGAAACTAATCCATGCTTGGAGCTATAGAGTTTAAGGATAAAATATCGTACTATATTAAAGAAATATAAGAGATGATCACAAGATCATATAGTACTCAAGAGAACGAGTTTAAGTTATCAATATAAAGACTTAAGGGAGATCCACAAACAAACTAAATAAGATCAAGACTCAAGGGAGTTAGAGGAGATCGAAGTTGAAGACATTCAAAGAACAAGACTCAAGGGAGATCAATAAATAAGTTAAATATGAACAAGAACCAAGGGAGTTGGAAGATAGTGAGGTTGAAGATGTTAGAAGATCAAGACTCACGAGAAATAAAGAAACATTTTGAATATGAATAAGACTTGAGGGATTTCATTGAAGGTGGAGCTAGAAGACTCACCAAGATGCTTGGCTTGATAAAGAAGATCAAGAATCATAAACAAGTTCAAGATCAAGTCTCAAGGGAGTTCAAAGATTATTGCAAGGTGTAGATCAAGGAAAGGAGATCGGTAGTTAAATGTACCTCTGAGAAGTCTAGTAAAACAAAAAGTAAGGTCAAGGAAATAAGTTTAGTCTGGCTCCACGAATAGTTTAGGACCCCTGACAAAAGCTCTTGAAAAAACAAGATTTGGACCTCTAAGAATCAAATTGACCTTTCAATGAGGGTAAGTCATCCGACATCACTAGTGGAGATCATGGTTGGATCCCCGAGAGAATTAAAGAGTGGACAAAAAAATAAGACCAACTGCATATGTATTGGAAGAAGTTGAAGTTTGGAGCTTTAAACCTTGAGATAAACAAAATGCCTAAATCAATTCGATATTGACGACTATAAGAGTAGAAAATTAGATTTCTGAGATACAAGAAAGGCGGACAACATATAGTTATTCAAGAATGAAGGTTGAGAAGTAAGAAGTCTGGGCCTCTAAAGTGAAGAAAGGTCAGACAACCAAAGTGAATCAGATGGGAGATGAGGAAGTTGAAGTCTGGTCAATCGAGTTGAGGTACCAGGTATCTGATCCACTTTATCATAATATTTGAACTCTTGATTCGAAGTAGATTCCCAATGGTTATGAAGGAGGGCACCTGTAATCCTATATGGGGAATGAATATGACACTTATAAAATAATGACTAATTAAAAACTTAAATAAGAAAATTATTAGTTAGAAATTTAATCAAGTCCATTTAATAAATTCTTGAGGATTATGCAATACAATGCAAGACAAGTTTGTTATATTAAGGATATAAGACCTTAGAAGTTCAACCACTAGCTTAGGCAAGTTATCAAATACATATGGATCATGCAATGGGGATGACTATGATTTAATAAATAAACTAAGTAGTATATAAAAATAATATATAAAGAGAGAGGTATATAAGATATACATTTGTTTTTGGGATGATTCGACTCCCGAAGGTCTAGTCCACTACCTAAGGAGCCACCCTTAGGGTTTAAACTTCCTGTATTTCTTGAAGGTGAAATACAAAACCTTTACACCAATGTTTTTCCAGGCTAAACCACAACATAACTGAGATTTTTGTCGAGCTCAATCTCAACGCTTGTGTCGTCCCCGAAGGAGTGATAAATAAATCAACACTCGAAGGAGAATTTCCTGCAAGTGTATGGGTGTTGACGAGTAATAATAAGGCAAGTATATGATTTATCGTTCTCCACATGGATTATGAGGTTAATACCTTTGTGTTTTATTCAGTGAATAAGGGTTAAGTTTCAATTACAAAAAGTAAAATAATATTTGATTTTGGATATTGATATGAAAGGACTGAAATGAAAACATTCAAACTAAACTAAAATTTTTAAATATAAGGGCTGAATTTCACAAAAAATTAATATGAGAGTTATAACTCTATAACTCGTAAGTAGTCCCTACTAGTAGATTCTACGAATTATTTTTTAAGGGCGGATTTGGGAAATATGCTATAGGGGGGTTTCAACTTCCTTCCTAACTCCTTTTCGGGTAGCTTAGAAAGCTACCTAACGCCACTAGAGACCTCTTCCAAGTGAACTCTACGTGAATGATTGGCTCTAAAGGTCCTTACCTTATTGGCTATCTGGTTAGTGAAGATGTCCCGATTCACTAACGTACATCAGACGCTTATGTACTATTTTACCTAACACGAACCCCCTCCCGGGAAGAAGTCCTAATTACTAAGGTCACCCCTATAATTGGTCAGAGTAAGGTCTAAAATTGATAGTCAAATACATAATCATAAAACAAGTTAACAATTCATTTCACTTATTCAATCCCTAATGCAATAGAACATTACCACTCAAAACTAGGGTCATACATGATGTCTCCCTAATTGTTCTTATTTTAGACCCTTGGGAGACATCATTTTTGGTGTTTATTTAATTAATTTGATAGACTTTTGGACTAAATTTGCAATAATCTGGAATTCCCTTTTTATTTCTAGCATTTTTAATTTATTAAACTTTTGCGCGTAATATTGGTATTTTTAGTGAAAAGTTTACAGGTTTTAGATGTTAGCTAGGAGAGGAATCCGAGGAGAAAATCAAAGATCGTGAATTAGAGTCAAGACTTGAAGATAAATCCCGAAGATATTATTTTTAGAGCTGAAAATCCATTTTCCAGGCCATAGAGTGCTGATTTCGAGGTGCTTAAGCGATGATTTAGCCACTGACCTTTGAAGAGAAAACATTCCTTATCGAGTTACGGAACTTTAGCAACTGGAATGAGGTCAATCGGAGTCATAACGCATCGGGAAAAGCCGTTTTAGTGAAGGTGTATCAGCAGTTAAGGGATTTTGGGCTTAGAATTTGGGCTTGGACATTTAATTAGTATTTTATTTTCTGGTCCAAGCCCTAGTCCGAATTTATGCTTATAAAAGGAGGTCTGGACTTCTATTTTTCATACAATTCATTCTTTACAATTAAAAACATCAGAGAGAAGCAACAGAAGGAAGGAAGAAGAAGTTGCTAGAGCTGGAGTGGGTCTATAGCTCCGTTCTCAGTCATTCCAATTCCGGAAATTAGGTTTCTTTTATCTTTTATTTGTAATCAAATATGAATTCCTTTACTTTTAATTTAGTATTTTGTTTTAATATGAGCTAAACATTTAATAGTGCTTGAGAACAAACAATGGGTGAATCCCAATTTTATTGAATAACGAATGTTGAATTTGGGTTTCTGTTAAATTAAACTAGATTAGGGCTTTTACTCTTTTCAATAAATTGAGATTATTTTACTGTTTTTAGCGTCATGAACTAGGAACAGGTGTTAGTATTTAGGCTATTCCAATTAGTGGCAATTGGATCATCCTGACGGAGGGTTTAGATACATAACCATTTATTCAATTTAGGATAGAAGCTATTGATTCTGACGAACTTAGCTAATCCTAGGGCCAATGAGGTAATAAAACTTAAACACCCAACGGTGGATCATATTTACCCTGACGGGACTAGTGACACTCTAGGATCGCCTTATAGTCCACCCTGACGGGGGTATAAGGAATTTAGAATCCCGACCATTGTAATTGACCAATTTAGCCCTTAAACAACATAAGTTAGGAAATAAGATTGGGAGGATCCTTGCGTTCTCAAGTGCTACTTCTCATATTGCGTTTTCACTCATTTTACTTGCGTCTTAGCTTTTTACTTGCAATTATAATTTGTCTTTCATTTAGTAGTTTTAATAAACAAAACCAAACAAACATATTTTATTTACTTGCTTTCATAAGTGCAACCAATCATTATTTGTTAAACATTGTAGTCAACCATCCCGTCCTTGGAACAAATCTGTATTATCATCTATATTACTTGGGACAACCGTACACTTGCGGTTGTGGTTCGATTATCATTTACATTAATTTTTAGAACACACAAAGGACCACCAAATAATTTGTGTTCTTAAGATATGAGTAATTTAGTTCATAAAAATAATAGAAAATAAAAAATAAAAGTGTAATATTTATGTTCAGAATGAGAAATAGTATAAGACTACACTAATAATTGTTGAAAAATTATGAATGATAGGTGTGATGGCATAAAAGGGCTCTTCTCTTTTTCTCCGTTCTCTCCAAGCATTAATGTCTGCTCCCAAAACTGTCTCACCTTAATTTGATATAAAAATATAGTATATATGAATTCCAAATTGGTTTGGAGTTGCGGGACCCATTTAAGTGGTCCAAGTCAACCCAAAAATGTTTTAAGAGATTGCGAACTGGTTCGAACCACGATAACAGAAAATTTAGTAACTCTTTTAATTTAACTACAAATCACAAACCGTCACCTCTCACACGCTCTTGACTTTAATTTATATAATGAAAACAAAGGGATCACTCATAATTGTAGCCGATTATGCATTGTGACTCTCTTAAGTCGATATCCAAGTCTTTCCAGTAAACGCTTTTGCTTTCCAAAAATGGATGTCCAGTCCTTTAAAACCGTTACTTAGGGTTCTCCTTGACTACACAACTTCTTCTCGTCATTTTATGTCTCGTAGCATCCACATACCTAGTATTTGCACTTAGCACATATTCAATACAAAAAAGCTCTAGAAGTAACAAACTAACCAAATCTAGACAAGAAATCGTAAAACGTCAAACACTAGGGGATCATCCCTCAAATAAGTCCTAAATACCCCTAAAATGACGTCTCGTGATATTATTATTCTATCAAAAAAGAATATACATCACCTCACACATGATTTTTATGGGATCAGTCATGAAACCTAATCCAGACTTTAATAGGATAAGTCACGACCGTCAATGAGATTTTTTTCTAGGATCAATCTCAACCCCTCCAACCACTCTTCTCTAATATAGAGCAAGAGTTAAAACCTTGTACTTGAATATTTTAATGAAGAAAAAAATCCTAATGAGTAGAATAATACAATGATAATATTCATCAACTCCTTATTGAGAAGCGAGAAAAAGGATGATTGTTGAACTCCTTCTTGAATGGATATGACCATGAAGTGCTTCAAGTTATTCTTGTGATGATAAAGTGAAGAACATAACTTGTGACCTTTAATGATATGAACCCTCTTATGGTGTGAAAGTTTAGGTTTCAAGAGATGTATTGAATTTTGAAACGAGCTCTTATTTCTAGCCAACTATGGTTCCAACGGATATGTAAATCTCTGCATATGGCTCGAATGGCAACACAAATTTTTTAAATTGGAATCCCACTTTGGATTGGCAACGTTCAAATGTTGATATGGAAACTTGTCCAACGACTTTGAGATAGCAATACGTCGTATTGTACCTGAAATGACATGCCCATTTTTGAAAAAAATAGAATCCAAATTTGATTTAGATATCTGATTTTGAATGGGAGCGGAATAGTCGATTCTTAGGTACGCCGCAAATAAGGATTTTTGAGCCATCACTCAAATTTCAAAACTTTCTCTATAAGATATGTTCAAAACGGGAGCGAAGATATGTTCAAAATGGGCGGAATTGTTGATTCTTACAGTTCTCCGCAAATGAGGATTTTTGTTCAATACTTTTTTAGAAAGTAATTTGTGCAAATGAAATAAGGTGTATATATATATATATATATATATTGAGAGTGGAAATCCCCAAATTACAGCTAAAAGTCCCTGGGTACTTGAGTCAGTCCGAATAGCTTATCGTTTTCACTAGTATGCGGTTGAAAGGGAAGCTTTTAGACCGGTTGAAAGCAGGCGGTCCGGACAGCTTTCTGGTCTTTCATTATAGGTTTGTTGCATCTTAGAAGACCTCCTTAGCACGATCGACATCTGTCACACTTGAGTCAGCCGCCGGCGCCCGACAGCGTCTTGACCCCCATCCAATTTTTGGGCCAATTCCCCCTTCGTACTACCAAAAAATGAGATTCTTGCCGAATCCGAGTTTGCTGCTCTAAAAGGCCTTCGACTTCGTCTCATCTCTATCGAGCCTCTTGAGAATGTTTTTTTTTTATTTGAAAAATAACATTACTTAGGCGGATCGGTCTGAAGTCGTGGGACATCAAAAGTGGGAAGTTTATTGTTGGTTTTTATTCCTCACTCTCGTATAGGTGAACTTGGATATATATATAGGGTGATTTCCTTATAGAGTCCACAAGTAATCAGTGATTGCCCATCAGGTCCAGCCCACCGCAAATGACAGACTTGCCCCTAGTTACCCATTAATTGGAAATTTGTTACCAAAAACAAACGCTAAAATCATGCAATCAGTTGAAAATTAAAAACAAAGAAATTAAAACAAAAAACAAATCGTTAAAATCATGCAATCAATCAAATCCGTAACCCAGCAAAATTAAAATCAGTAACCAATAAAAATTCGAATGCAGCAACGAAGAAAATATTGAAACTTTTGTTTAAATGGACGATGGTGGGTTGTCCGCTAAACTCGGTGGGTAATGTTTGTTTCTTGAATGGGTTGTCAGTTAAAGATGGTGGTACATGGAATGCTACCAAGTTTGATTTTTGATGGTGTGCATGAGCATATTGATGGGCTACGTTTTTATAACAGGTAGATGTGGTGGGTTACATGTTTTCAGACTCATATACCAGTGGGTTATTAGCTTGGTTTTGATGGGTTCTCCGTCAAAATCGATGGTGTGCATCTGCATCACACCGACAGCCATTCATCCCCATCGTTGACGCACTCTTCTTGTTATCTGTTCAATCAAAAGACGAAGAAATGAGGCTCAATTAGTTAGATATGGGATAATGGGTCAGTGGTTTGGGATTAATTAGATAACAATCTACACAAACCTGTTATGTTGATGATGAAAAGAAAGATCAGTGGCTGAGGTTTTTGTTACAGATACAATCTACACAAACCTGTTAATGGAGCTCTTCTATTTCAAATCCCTTGTCGCCGTTAATGGAGCTCCGACGGGAGCTGTGATTATGCAATCGTGAACACCTAAAAAACGGTTTCACCATTGTCGTTTAGATGGTCTTCTTACGAACGCCTGAACTAGTCTTCGTCTTCCTCCTCTCAGCTTCGTCTTTCTCCTCAAATGCGAAGCTTCAAAACGTTAATGGCTCCAGATCGGAAGAGATGGTTGATTGGAAAATTCGATTGGATTTCATTAAGATATGCTATCTTAATGGAATCAGTTAATTGCGTAAATCATGGGGTGATATGATTTTATCAGATTTCGTGAGAGGATATTGTTGGGATACTAAAAAAATTGTTGGACCTGCTAGGAGAAAAATCAAAGGTTGGACCTAATGGGGGTGAAAAGTTGGGTTCTAAGACTATATGAGTTAATATCTCATATATATATATGGAACATTTAGTATTATAATAAAGGTGCTTATATTTGCTACTTTTACATAATGGAGGAATAAAGTGCGACCATCACTTATTTTATTAGACACTAATTAATTTTTTTTTAAAAACTTGAGAAGGGCTTAAGCAAATATTATTAAATTCTCTGAAAAATGTTAATTTTTTAGGAAGGTTCTCACATAATTGAAAGTACCCGTTCTACTCATGTTTGAATGTATGTCTTATTTACACCAAAATCTCAATTTTTTATATTCGTTTATAATACCAAATTCGTTGATCATATAATCCCTCAAAAGTGACGTGTTGCTCCAACGTAAATTGTTACAAGATATACCTATGGCCGGTTTTCTGACATATTTAAGGTCCAAGACGAATTTTATAATACGGTCCCCTATTATAAATAAAAAACTTTTTTATAAAAAAATAATTTTAAGATAAGACTCAAACCTTGAATATCTCATAAGAAAATATATCATTTTACCAATAAACTAACTTATAATTTATGTACGTATAAATATTTATTTTTTTTAAAAAAATCTCTTAAAAATACTAAATTTTTAGAGAACTAAGACGGTTACTTCCTGGGCGTATGTCAAAAACCAGAACATGATATACCACAATTATAAAGAAAATGAATCAACTTTTGGCTTCATTCAAATAGGAAATACAAACAAATTTTATAACCACCTTCCCAATGCAAAACCGGATTTTTTGACAACCTTCCCAATGCACAACCGTTCGACTACCTCATTAGAGATATACAAGTACACTCCAATAGATAATGACAATAATACAGATACTAAATTTATTTATTGAGATCTATACCTTCTAACCAATTTCCCAATTCACAAATGTAGTTTACATACTATAATTCTGAAAAAGATGATGAAAATAATGCGGATAAGGTGTTAATTTGTTATGATCTATTTATAGCCCTTGACCACCGAATTTTTTCCATTTTGCATGTAATATAGAGAGGTCAAGACTGAAGTGATGCAACAAGAAGTGTGATATGCACGTTAGTTATATTATCACAACAGATTATAGTATGCTTATGCCTGATTGCATGCATATATTATAAATTATATACCCAATTTCATATCACAATTATTATATAGTATTAACTAGATTATAATTGAGAATAATGAATAAATTGAATGAGTGATGGTTGTTAATCAATTTGTGTGTGGGACATGCAGAGTTGTTTCATAAGATTTTGGAGACCTAGTATATTTAAATAAAGTCTTTTTCTTGTATAATTTTTTTTTACTAAACATCTAAAAACTGAATTATTATGAACGAAAGAGAAAACTAAAATAATTATATATACACTAAATACATGTTATCTAGGACATGAACTATATTTTTCTACTTTTTTTTGGATTTTTTAATCTTTAAATTATAAAATAGACTAAGAAAACAAAATTATTAAATTATAGTAAAAAAATTCTTTATTTTATAAAAAAATTAGAAACCTTTTAAATAATAAATTTTATTTAGGACTTAAGACCAAAATCTCATGATCTTAGGCCATAACCAGCCCTGGGAACATGTCTTTCCTAATAATTATTTTAAAAATAAATTCATAAAATTATGATATGATTATAAAGATATTTCTAATATCTTAGAATTAAAAACATAATAATCTTAATATCTCTTTAACCATTCTAAAAATAATTATCATAAATTACTAGTTAAGATCACACATCTCTTTGAAGACTGAAGATTAGGATCATAATAATTAAGGACCAGTCCGACGATTAAAGATTTTAGGGTTGGTTCGTATGTGTTTAGAATATGATTTTAATCGTATAATTAATTTATATTCAATATAGTGAAACACCTAATTTCTATTAATATATTCATAATCTCATATGAGGAAAATGTGGAATGTCACAAGCTAATTCTTACTTCTCAATAATATTATGGCTATGTTATCTTCAACAAATCCTTAATTCATTAACTTTGAAAATTCAAATAATTCTAAATCCTTTTTTTCCGGAAAGAGATATAAGCATGTACAATTAATAAAACGTTAAATTTTATAAAGAATTGAGTGTTATAATCTTTAGGTCTAAGGTGATCATTATATCTAATTACATACTTTTAGGGTTTCAGTATCGAACTACTAGTGTGTCAAAATGTTAGTTTAACGACTATTGAACGTGGCTAAGTGATTATACGCCTAGTGGCGAGTAAAGATGATATCTATAAATTTTAGGTAAAGAGGTTGAGTTCTATGTTTTAATAATAATTTTAAATAAACTTTGGCCAATTGATATAACTTAAATAATCATCTTACTGATGTACTTGCCCGATAGGTCGATCTGAGACCAAAACATAACGGGTAGAAGAGATGAAGTAATTGAGCTGATAATTAATACGGTAATACCAGAAATAATAGTGTATATTGCTATCGGTACCGATTGTGAATTTTTTCTTAGCGTTGCCGAGCCTTCCAATGCGTCACAAATTCAAACTATGTCAAGACTAAAGGGAGGTGCGCTTCCGATATAATTCCGACACTCAACTTTAACATAATGCTAGCAGGTAGTCTTATTACTTGAGGAATTATGGAAGTTTTTAGTCTGTATAATGACCACTATGATATTAAAAGACATATAAAAGATAAACACTTTGGTAGCTGAATAGAGTATTTATGGACATCGTGAGCGCACGGTTGAGTCTGTCATGGTGCACAATATTATGCAGACGTGAGTGCAAAGTTTATACCGTTGTGGGGCTCGAACTATGCATTGGATATCAAAGTGTAGCAAGACGATACCCTCAAACGTTGGCTGTGTATACAGTCTTACTAATTTATCACACATATCCTTGGATTTATTGGTACTCCTCCCCCTTGATATACACAAATTACCCTTGACATGATGACCATATGTTTGACTTTGGCTATTTCGTCTTCCTTGTTGTTGATCAAGTATCAACGCTTTATTTTTAGCTTATGAATGCCCTTTAAATTTATGGAATGAGTATCCTTTACTTGGATATGATCAAAAGGAATTCATTTACATGTTTCATGGTTTATCACTGATATACGATCTAATCTTACTTTGATGTTGGAGTACTTACCTTTGTATACAAATGTTGGTACGGTCTCAAACTCTTATATCATATAAGCATTGAAGGTTAGCCCTTTGGGTGTATTACATTGTATGCTGATAAAAGTAGTCTGCCGACACTAGAGTCCAGTCTTTTTCTTTGTGACAATAATATAATCCGTCTTTTAAATAGATTTCTCCGTATGTAAATATTGGTAATAGTCTCGAACACTGATATTATATAAGCGTATAGGGTTGTATCCTTTTGTACCTTTTGCGCCAATACTTTTGGGTGGTATTTGATTTCTTCTGTGTTGATAGACTAATCGGTCTTGCGGGCAATCTTTTATGTATGCAAATGTTGGCATACATCTTTAGGAGTATGTAAGTGCCTGAGACTTATCCTCTAATTATGTATTAGCTAAGTATAACAATATGAGTACCAGACTTAGAAGTAAGCCAACACTTTAAGTTGATCTTGTTACTTTAAGCATTATGATGGTATTGGCAAGAATTATGCATCGTAAGGGTTTTTTACAACAACTTGGGCTTATGTTAGTCAGAACTGAAGAATCCATTAAAATTTGGAAGGACAATTGGATAATGACTAATTTTAAATTACTAAAACCAATCAGATATGAGCTAAATGGTGTATCAGAGTTAAAAAATAAAGACGGAGAAAGATGGAATCCAGAAATTTTGGATGAAAATTTTCCTAAACCGGTCAAAGAAGCAATTAACGAAATCAAGATAATTAACCCCCTCAAAGAATATAAGTTTGTATGGCCAACTACAAAAAATTGAGAATATACATCAAATCTAGATATCACAAACAAATAAAGGAAAAGAGAACAGAAGAAACACAATCTTTAGCAAAAAGAAACGGCGCTAATCAAGAAATTTGGAAGTTGATCTAGAATAACAACACCCCTACAAATATTGACACTTTCTCTATGGAAAGTCTAAAACATTGCAATTCCAAATGCTCATAATCTTAGCCAAAAGAAATATAGTAATTCACCTTTTTGTAATATTTGTAAAGAAACTAAGGAAAACGTACAACATATGTTATTACGTTGCTACGAAAGTAAACAGATTTTGGAAGCAACAACACCTTAGATAAAAATAGAGGACTTAATTGTCCAAGAATTAATGGAAAAACAATAGAAAACAATCAATTGACAAATAAAAAAATTTACGGATAATAATCACATTAAGATACAAACAACTAAATGGAAACAAGGATTCAAAGGCAAAGAAATATTAAAATGCCAGAACGGATACTCAAGACGGTTATTACTTGGGAAGAAGTTGGATGGAATAAAAAGATCATCACTTCATACATTATTTCATAATGTGTAACATATGGGAAACAAATATGGCTCGATATCATGAAGGAAAAAACCTCAACTTTAATCAAATAATTAGAACTATCAAGACTCAAATGACTGAACTTTATGGATAAGACCGGAGTATGAAAACAGATCAAAAAATAACGAGTCCAAACCTACTTGAGAAGTATGTGGCCATATTTTGTTCAATGGGGGTAAAAGTGAATTTTCTATGTGATACATCTTTCACTAATAGTAGTGAACGTGCGGGGATACCTGTCATTAAAAAGATAATATCAAAAGAACACAAGATCAATTCACATAACTCGTATATTGCAAGAACGTTGAAGAAAGAGAGGGCAGGGCTATCCTAAAAGCTACAAGGGAAGCAATGGCATACGGAGATAGGCGTACGAACATAATGTTAGATGACCGTTGATTAATTCGAGATCTCCTGTCAGGCTAGCCAGGTAGTCCAACCAGTCAGGGAAATGACGAATATAGGTGCTTACATCACCTACCGACATATTCCGATAAATGTGAATGGTTTGGCAGATCGTTTAGCCAAACTTGCTAGACGACGAATTCAAAATACTTTGAACGAAATCGATGAAGAAAAATTTAGAATAGATCTCAAAATAATGTATAAAATAATATTATTTAACTTAGTAATATCAAGAATTAGTAATTTCTCCTCCCTAACGGGTGTAAAGAGAGAGGTACAAGACTCGAACCCCTCCCTGAACATGGGTAACCTAGTTCTGATTTACCATGAGAATATATATATGGGGAGGCATGTATCTCTCCGTAGGATTAGTCGGGTGCGCGTAAGCTAGCCTGGAATCCATGTAAAAAAAAAAAGAATTAGTAATTTCCTAGGTATCTTTCTAGTTTTATATATTTTCTTTGATAAAAACAGGCTATTATTCACTAGTTTAAAATGATAAAAATTCCAAAAACTAAACAAGAGTATATATTCGTCGTTTGGGCCATAATTTGTAGGTGTTTCCGAACCTTTAGTCATTGGCCCGAGAACTAATGGTCCCACCAGACATCCCTAATCTGGAGTAGAAGTCTAGAATGTCCATCAATAAACTTGTACATTTGTCACGACTCATCATTTTAACGGAATTGTCGGACTTAGACAACATCAACCTCAAGCCGGTTCATAAGTTCAGAACCTTCTGTCTCGGCTAGGCTTGGCATAGCAATTGGTCTCTAGATTTATTATCCGACTCCATGTGATATTTGCTTAGATGGTCATTCTCTATTGGATGAATTCGATGAGATAGCAATCCTGCACGTGGGAAATCGAGAAAATAGTGGTGAGCTATTATAGCTTCTAGGTGGGACCATAAGATCTCATATCATATCATCTCATCTCTTGCCAACTTGGCACTATCCTTAAAATGAGCAAAAATCTAATCATACGATCAATTTGATACTTACACCAAAAAAATAAAAATAAAAATTGATAAATTGAAGAGTAATAATTTTCTTCGCACAAATAAATTTTAAGATTTTGGTGTAAGATTTTTTTCTTCCGAAATGTCAAATATACAATAAATAATTTATAAGATAAAAGGAAAAAAATTATAACAAGTGATAGGCCAAAATAGTTATCGGTCAACTATTGATCGAAATTATACTTTAAAATATTAAATTGGCATTACTGATACAGTTGAAGAATATAAAAACCGTTCACACTAATGCAATCACTCATCTGAATCCACCACTAGTTATATCTAGCTCACATGGTCCGGTGATCTCGTCTTACCACTGCACAATCAGGCTGAAGATGCAAATCACGAAAGATATGACTCGAGAGAAAGAAATACACTTAATCGGAAGAAGATAAAGATACATCACTGATATTTATTGGTCGGATCAGATACATTGATTCAGGCCAAGGCATATCAAAATCAAAGATAACTTAGAAGTTTCAGCCCTAGTAGAAGTCACCTGCGATCAAACACTATAGAATAAATACACGTGATCATTTCATAAGCATGTATCTCATTTTTTTTCATCTCTAGTCTCTGCAAACAAATGCATCTATATTCTTCGCCCCTCTTTTTTGATTCCTACATCACTGAGGACCCTTTTTCACATTCACAATATTGAGTTGAGCGATAGAGTGTCATCAGGAATATGCCTCTATCTTGGCCTTTAATTGTGGGTTTGAAGGTATGGAGAACAAGTTGTCCAGTCAACCAACGCTGATTAGATAATCGATTCCACTTTACATATTTGTTCATGGTAATTACCATAAATATCAAAGAAACCTTAAATACTTTTAGTTAAATATTTGTCTATGAATAAAGAATTTTGAAGTTTTCACTTTTAATACGAGTTTTTCTCGATTTACCTATAAGTATAGTAACATGACTTAAGTTGGCTAGTAAAATAATTTTTGTAAATGTATTGTTTGCTTATTTTAAACCTTTATTCAATATATATATTTAGTTCTTGATGTATTATTTTGTGACCTTTTATTTTATTATTTTTGATAAAAAAGCGAGGATGATATTTTGTAATGTTATATAAAAACATATCTGAAAGAATAGTTGTTTTGTTTAAAAAAAAGGCAAGAGGGAGAGAGAGAGAGAGAGAGAGAGAGAGAGAGAGAGAGAGAGAGAGAGAGAGAGAGAGAGAGAGAGAGAGAGAGAGAGAGAGCATAAAAAATCATACTGCCCAATATACAATCTACGATGTGGTTAGATTTCATTAAAACTAAATTTGGATTAGATGGAAAGGTACGACAAGACTTACGATAATTTTTGAAAGATGGAAGAGCAATTGTGGACTTTAGAATTTGGGTTTCAAGTGTCATGGATCTACTTGGTGTGACTCTTGGATTTCAGGGTTGAGAATTATGTAAAGATTAGACAGAGCCTATCACAATAAGGATTATCGCGAGATGTTTAATGTTACAAGAGTTGAACACCTACCTCATATGCATTCAAACCGTACTTTGATCCTTATTGAGATCCACACTTTGGTCATCTGTAAAAGAAAACATCATGGGTTTTCTTTCGTGGCATCTTGGTGCCTACATGAGGGTTTCATGGATTTTATCGGAGACAACTGGAAGGGAGATAGTCGGAGTCTTGAGAAAGACCTGAATACTATTTGCTATAAGTTGTCTTCCTGGAAGTACGACACTTTTGAGGATATTTTTCAGAGATAAAAGAGATTAATAGCAAGATTAACCGGGATCCAGAATGCTCTTCAAAGGACATATAATGAAACGCTTGTAAAATTGAAGGCAAGACTTAGCATGGAATATGACAATATACTCTAGCAACAGGTGCTTCATTGGTTTCAACAGTCAAGATTTGACTGGATTCATTCAATCGTAAATACTCAGTATTATCACCTTTACACCTTGGTGAAGCAAAGTTTAAGGGACGCCCGACCATCAAGAATAATGACCATGTATAGATCGAGGGAGAAAGTGAACAAAGGGGTTGGGTTAGAAAATTCTTCGAGATCTTATATTCACCTAAGGACTCTTTGGGTGATATGTCTTCACTATCTCATCTACAATCTCTTGATCCGCGCTCCATTCAGATACTAAATAAAAGTATTTTGTATGAAAAAGTTTGAGTGGCGGTCTTTTGGATGCAACCTCACAAGGCATCGGGCCCAAACAGATTTACTATTAGTAATTACCAGAAGTATTTAGACACGGTGGATCCTTTAGTCTATGATATGATCAGAAAGGCCTTGTAAAGCTGTTATTTCCCCAAGGTTATTCTAGGAACACTCATTCATCTTGTCTCTAAGTTGAAGACCCAAAATATATCACACAATTTTGGATGATAAGATTGATCAACGTGTGGTACAAGATATGCATGAAAGTGTCGGGCAATCATCTTCACTGCATGCTGGTCAAGATCATAGGACCATACCAAATCAGTTTTCTCCTCAATCGTTCTATAATCGACAATATAGTTTTGCTTAGTGAGGCCAACTATGTACCATTATTCAAAGTGAATTTTTTTTATGCTGATGAAAGTTGACTTCGTAAAAGTATATGACAAGATACGTTGGGATTTCATCCAATATTAACTAGTAGAATTGCGTATTCATGTACCTTTATTATGAGTTGTTATCTCAGGGATGGCATGCAATAATGTAAATTTTCTTCTGCATGAAGAGTCCTTACATTCATTCAAACGACAAAGGGGTATTTGGTAGGGTTATACCATATCCCCATACTTGTTTTTCATATGCATGTAGACACTTTTACTTCTACAACATCTGGTAGGGGAAGGTCGTGTCACTCACTCCGACTTTGTTTAGGGGGGTACCTAAATCTCATGTTTTTTCCGCTGATGATTTAATACTGTTTGTTTTGAAGATACCTCTCATCAATTGGATCTTTTGCAGATAACAACGGAGACCTTTTGCCATGGAGCGGGTTAGTCGATCATCAAGGAAAAGTCGCTCATATATTTCTCAAGAAATATGAACAATGATATTACAGTTGTTCTCACCAAGACGGAATGGTTTTGTCGTAGTGAAGGTTTAGGAAAGTATCTTGGAGTTCCCATCCTTTCAAGTAGGAGGCCACGTAATTTCTACGGTGAATTGGTTATCGGATTGAGGCCCAAATTGTCTAAGTGGTAATAAAAGATGCTTACTCTAGCAGGGCATATTTGGTGGCTGATAGGGTGTGATAAAATAATAATAAATAAAGATAATAACTATCACCCTAACAAATCACATTACTCATTACAAGTATCATAGATCGCATGCAAGGTTTTGATACTAAGTAAGAATCGTTCTTAGGGACTTAGTGCGTTATACGTATAAATTAGAAGAAAAGTAAAGAATAGTTTTGAGGAATAAAAAGACAGTAAAGTAAATATGAATAATTATGGAGAGAATGGTTAAACTAAAACTAATGTAAATAAAATAAGATGTAAGAATAAGTTGAGAGATATAGCTCAGGTTGGCTTGTATGCACTTATCCTTCTATTTCTTCTACTAGTTATAAGGGTGACTAAAGCTCTTAAAGTAGCCAGGATTCTATATTACTTTAGCTTTTACAATCAGATAAACATATCAATCAACTTATCGTTAATCCAGTTAGCACAAGGCATAAAACTTGTATCTATGTGCTTCATATTCACCAGGAGTTCGCTCCCAGAAATTTAGCCATCCATGCCCCTCACGTGAATCCCACAAAACTTTTATCCATTCTCATTGAATCACGACGGGGAGGAAAATCCAAATAGAAAAACTCACGTTTGGTTTAGGGTTCTTAAAACAATTTGACCAACATTAACAACAAACACAATATTACGAATGATGACTGATCGACTTTACAGATTAGTTCCACTTATATACCATGACTCTTTGTAAAAGTTAGATATAAATCATCTAGCCCTGGGATAGTGTTCTATTCATCTCAAACATTTTATTTTCTATTTCTTTCATTTGTCACACTTGCAACAAGGGACACAATATGTTTACTGGTCGAGCTGTTCTCAAGAATTGTTTGTAGAATTTCAATTTCGAAAATCATCTTGTTTCATATCATCACTCACGAATGGAGACCGATAATAGTTAAGGAACCCATTCGTGATGCACTCATGAGATTCCACCAAATCCCTATCATCCTTAGTTAAGGTTCTAACAAAATTAAACTAATTTTACCTTGAATGCATTTATGAAAAATACGTAGAAGTGATCATTGCCTTAGCCAATGGATGCTTCATATTTAGTTCAAGATAGCTTCCACTCTCATAATTACTAGTTCAAGCTCATCCAACCATACTTTTTTGCGTTCCAAGTTAGTGGTACATGAAGTTTTTCAATATGCTTCTTGGTTGAGTTACTCAAGTGTCTTATTTATATTCTTTTGCTTCTTAACAAAAATGTACATGAGAGTCCCAAAAGAGTATTTACAGACACATATTTTACCATTGTTCCTTTAATTAACACAGACACTGATTACTCACGATTAAGCTTGACAACTTGATCCATCTCTATTAGTAAATGATACATTGATTGACAATGACAGTCGACATGGAGATATATGAAGACACATGTAATGCGTGCATAGATTTTTAATTAGAGGAACCTATAAACATTGGCAGTGAGGATGAAATTGTATACACTAGTGGTTACGAGACACATTTGAAGTACCTTATCGTTTTATTTTGTATTGAGACTAGGTGTTTTTTAATCGGATTTCCAATATTGTTAAATGTTTTGGTTATAATGTTGTGGTATTTGTTAGTGGATATTATTGTATAACAGGTAAACAAATGAAACCGTTAATTATTATAAAAAAGGGCCAAAATGTTAATTTTTAGTATTCGTGTACCTTGTAGTCTCGGACGATGTTGAATTAGTCGCTAATAGGAAACCTCTCTCTCGAAGAGTTATTGTTTAAAAACTCGTCGCTGGAGACTAATATTCTTTCGCGACTACAATTGTAGTTGTTAGTTAGCATTAAACAATTCATTAAACGGGATTGGGTGGTCAGTTCCCCCGCATATGACTATTAGTGACGACTTGCATTGATAGCGACGACATGTGTCGTCGCTAAAGAAGGAAATCCAAAAGGCGTGACAGTTTAGCTTTCCACATGGGTCAGTTAAACCAATTATTCGCGACTACATTGGAGTCATAAGTGCCTAAAAATATAGTCGCCAATGGCAATAGTCTGTTTAACCGTTCCCGGGCACCATTTCTTCATAACTCATCACAACTCATCACATATTACACAAAGAAATAGAGAGCCATAACAATCTTATCCTATTCCAAGCCGATTCACAAGCAAAACAGAAGCAATAACACACAAAAGGTAATGATTCCACCTTTAATTTACATTTTAATTCTTAATTTTTTTATTTCTAAAGACTAAGCTAATTATTTTTTCTGTGATTTCTTGTTAATTACATGGGTTGTACAAGAATCAAAGACCATCATCCATGTAAAAAGTATGTTTTTAGACAAGTTTGTTATTTGTTTTTTGCTATTAGAAATTTGTGTTTATATAGAATATATTATGAATTCCGAATTGTTTAGATAGTGTTTTAGTATTATTTGGATATTTATTATATTTAGTTTACTAGTTGTTAGTGTATTTAGAAATTAAATTGTTTGAGAACAAGATTTTTTTAGAGGATTAGGGTTTAAAATACATTTATTGTTGAATTTTATTCTAAATAGGTGCCCTAGATAGTATTTTAATTTAAATAGGGAATAATTTGCAAATTTTAATAAAGTAGATACTAACTTGTAGTTTGTAGATATTTAGTGATTTTTTTCATTTAAAAAAAATATAAGGTCTTTTTTGCAATTTTTATAAAAATAAGGAATTACTTGCAATTTTTATAAACATAATGTATAACTTGCTATTTTTATAAAATATAAGGACTAAAATATAAAATTTTCAAATTATAAAGGACTAAAATATAAATTTTTAAAACATAAGGACTAAAATGTAAATAGTTAAAATATAAAGTACTAAAATGTAATTTTTATAGATATAAGGACTAAAATGTATTTTTTTTAAATATAAGAACTAAAATGTAATTTTTTAAAGATAAGGACTAAAATGTAACTTTTTAATATATAACGACTAAAATGTAATTTTTTAAATATAGGGACCAAAACGTAATTTTTTAAAATATAAAGGACTAAAATGTAATTTTTTTAAATATAAATGACTATATATAATTTTTCTTAAATATAAAAGACTAAAATGAAACATAGAGATTAATTTCCTATTATAATTGACATATGGAATAATATGCAATATTTATTTACATGACAGACTAATTTGTTAATTTTTATTACATATTAGAATTAGGTTATCGTTTTGATATGCACTTATTATTTTTTAACTGTATTTTTTATTAATTGCATTGTAATATCTATTTATATAGTGAACTGAGTATTTTATATTAATTATTTTGGTAATGTAATATTTATTAATTAGAATGTAATATTGATTAATTTAGGGACATGTGTGTCATATTTAATAATATAGGGACTCAAATGTTATATTTATTCATAGTTTTAGGTCCTTAATTGTTAATACTTGTTCTTAGGTGCCAGATGCACCAGGGTCCCCATATACTCCCACTAGGGTCTGTAATAGGCGGACATTTACCGAGAGATTTTCTATTTATTTCCCAAACCATGGATTAGGCATGTGTAGGATTTATTTTGAAAAAGTGTCTTACCACTTCCATCGGGGTGGGTATGAACTCAAAGCACACTATTATTTATTCCACGACAGTTCCACAAACCAATCGACTCTCGAAATCAAAGATATTATTTTAATAAAAAAAGACACCAAGTAGTATACCAGTGTATGATTTGTATGTAGTGTATAAGCCATGATCTTGAATATGTTGATTTTTGGGTGAGAACATCTAAGAATATGTCATAGATGAGATTTTTAGTGCATAGTTAAATTAACCGTTTATTTAATTGTAATTCGATAATTTAATTAGATTTTTTTATGCATTATATGTTTTATTTTTTTATTTAACTTTTTGAATTGTTATTAGATGGCTGATGATTTAGCTCGATCACACGGGGGGATGACGATGGACGGGAACCTTCCCGCAATCCTGATCGTTCTTTAGCAAACTAATAAGTTTTATCAGCTAGATATTTATTCAATGTGTCTAAAAACAAAAGGAGGAAGTGAAAGCCTAGGGGGTCTATCATCCCTCAAATCCGCACTTAAGGCTTTACATGCCTTAGGTCACCCATTACCTATTCATTGTCGTATACTAGACGACACATGAAACGCTACAAGAGAGTATGTAAAGCATGTAGCTCAAGTTGTTCGAATAATTGTGAGCGAGCGAGTACCACCTTGTTATAAAAAGTGGAAGGATGTCCCAGATATTTTGAAGCAGGCTGCTATTAATATTCATTATTAAATCATTAATTTATTTATAATTTAGATGATGACTTACCTACTTTTGTTGAATACTGAATTTTTTTGATATAGATGGTTGTAGGCAAAGGGAAGACTGGGATAATATATCCTAGAACTTGAAGAGAAGCATGTCCAAGAGATACAAAGATTACAAGCGCAATACTAAGAAATACTATTACTTAAAGAGAAAGAAACCAGATGACGTGTCTGATAAAAACTGGAGAAAGAGTTGTGCTAATTGGGAGGACTTTTTAGCTATATGTTATTAATTTTTAAATTATACTGATCCAAACCAGGCCAAGGTGAATAAGGATAACCGGAAGAAGCAAGCGGCCCACTGGTGCCGGTTCGATAAATTATTCCCGAAATCGTGATATGATTAATGAGGTACAATTTTTTAATAAAAATATATTTGTAGGTATTACGATTCTTTAGAATAATGATTGTACAATGGAATTGAACAAGGTAAGCTAAAGAAACCCACCAGGGAACCGTTGGTGGTCACCGACGAGCAAACACAACGGCAGATCATGATTCCACCACTAGGGATTTTTCGAGCATATGGGTTATGATGGTATGACAAACCAGTGGAGGACCTAGAAATACAATAATGCGAATGTGAGTATTTCTGTATAAAAACTTATTATTTAAACTAATAAATGTTTTATATTTTATCAAAAAAATTAATTTAATGTAACATGCAACTCTTTAGGAACATATGAAAGAGAAAGTCACCTAGACCCAGTCTGGGTCATCTGAATCTCCATCCTCCACTCCCTCATTGACGCTTAAGGAGCAAATAGATGTTGTTAAGGAACATCGAACGGTAGGGATGCGCCCATCAGAACGGAGTTGGGAACCCGTACCACCTCATAAGAAATCACGTGTTTCCGAAGTTGCTCCATCTACACGAGAACATGATTAGAAACTTAACCATATGATGACATCCTTAAATGAGTTTCGCGCTGCATAGGGCCACCCCTTATACCTTCATCCAACTAAGCAATCCATGACTGCGATTGGCAGCACCCATTTCCCTGTTTCTCGATGATCGACATTATTGTAGGTATGGGATTTGTTAACGAGATGAGGGTACAAGCGGGACTGAACCCTTTCACTCCAGTCGAGCAGAACCCTCGAACAGGTCCATCAACAGCTGCTGCATCTCAAACTGGTGGATCTAGAAACCGAAAAAGAGCTGAGGACGCAACTGAGGAAGAAGAAGAACACCGTTTATTTCATCCTTAGTATTTTGATGTGTTTGATCAATACGTGTGTATGTTACTTTAGAATCTATCTTGTTTGACTTTATTTTATATTTATGTTGACTTTTTAGTTGTTGACTTTTATTATTATCGATGTTGACATTATTTTAATATTATAGTATTTATGCATTATTGTTATTACTTTCAAAAATTAAAAATCAAAAAATTATTATTTTTTAAAGAAAATAACATTAGGGACTAGTTTGTAGTTGCAAAAGATAGATTCGAATTAGTCGCTCAGAAATCCGTCTTTAGCGGCTATAAATATGGCGTAAAAAACAATACTACATCGACTACAATAGTAGTCGCTAATAATATTAATCCATGATTACATAAATTTGTCATTATAAATTTAATAATTGCGAGATTTATGCTATAGATTTTGGTTTTGCGGCCAAGGCGGTAGAGCGGGGCCTAGCGCCTAGGCGGGATTACACGAGGCGTAGGCAGAATTATACGGTTTTGAATTCTGCTGTGTAGTTTTGTATATTTAGTAATATATATGTAGTAATTATAACAATTTTAACTTATTAATTCATAAATTAATCTAACAACACTATATTAAATAAAAAAATACTAAAAGTTGAGTTATAATATTAATTAAAGAATTCTCGAGAATAAGTAAAATAACAAGAAGGCCTATGCAGGCATGTTTTCCATTAATCGGCGCTTAAGCGGCCATATTTTGCCATTTATCGGCGCCTAGACGGGCAATGCGCCTATTCCACGGCGACTAAGCCATTAGACAAAAACGCCTAGAATTTTAACTAGGAGTAAGCGGTTGAGGAGGGGGGGGGGGGGGGGGTTGACGCCTAGGCGGGGAGATCTACAACATAGGCAACGACTCTAGTCGTCATTAGTAGTTGTGCTTTTGCAAAGACAACACATATTTCGTCGCTAATGATATCTCTAACGACATGTAGTTGCGAATGATCAAAATTATCATTTGCGACTAATTTTTTTACCACTAACGACGACTAAAGTCATCACGCGCAGTAGTGAGCCTTCTTAACCATCTCGTTAAATTTAAGATGCCACACCCACATGTTAAAGTATTGAAAAGGAGAAAACTCTTCAGGAACCTCATAACAATTAATTAGCAGTTGTATACATGATCTGATAATACAGGGAGCAATGCAACTAGTTTGGCATAATCAAATTCTTCCAACCCAGTACACAAATGTGCCTCTAAGATTCTCCATCAAAAAACTCATGTTACTCCAAATACTTGGTGCACAAACATGTTGCATTTAAGTGATGTCAAACTCCCAAATAAACCTATTAAAATCTGCAGAACCACTCTATAGACGTGTGCAATGGAAGCTCTCTTCTGATTTAAGTACTTTACTGAAGTCAGTCAAAGATACACCAAACGTCATTCTTGACTATACCCTTTCATTTCACTAATTAAATCTTTTCACAAAAACCTCCTTTCTGCAATTGAGTTTATAGCATATATAAAACACACAAAATTTACTATTTTTGCACTCCACTTTTCACTTTTTTTTGTCATAATAGATCAAGCAAGTTGATTACAAATTCTACTGAAAAAGTTGAATGATCCAACCACCGAGTGATCCGTCTATCTTGAAAGATCCCTATTGAGCCTGATACATTTAGCATAATAGTCAGCAATGGCGTTACCGCTTCTGTTCACATATGTAATTTTCCATGTCGGAAAGTAGTTAAGTCATCCTTTGATCTCGTTTATTATATAATTCACCCCCATAGTGGAGCTTTTTATTTTCCATAATACCTTGAACCAACTCAAGGTTATCGGAATAGAATGAACTACTCCACGCCTTGAGGGCACCTGCTGTCCTCAAAGCGATAAGGAGGGCCCAAGCCTCTCCGTCAATAACACTACTAATAAGACATCTGCTCCCTTTCCCGTGTTTAATAATGCCCGCGCTGTCTATACCGATTGCCGCTACCCCTGCAGGCTCCCATTTTTTAGTGAAGGAAGCATCACTAAACCAAATAAATTCAGTCGTATCTTGGATCACTGGATTATCATCTTTTATAACAACATCATCCGCCTTATTTCTTTTCCTTGTCATACCATTCCCATCCCTTTCTCCAAAAAGTTTATCTATCAGGTTAACAGAATTTCTCTTGATATTCTCCGCTGCCCATTTTCTCTTCTCAAAGAAGCCTTTCATTCTTTCCTTCCAGATGTTCCATGCAGTAATCATGATAACGGCCGTCGCTTTCCTTTTTTCCCAACCATTCTTTGAATAGATATCAATCGTGTTCAAAAACCATTCCCCAAAATTGTGTCTTTCCTCTTTATCAATTCTAATTTGTAAGTCTGATTCAGCCCACGCCCCATACTCTATTTTCATCATTCATTTCGCACCATTCACAAGTAGTATCTCTAGCGCATTTTCTTTTCTTTAGATTAACTTTTGACGGTAAAATACCGTTCGCCGCCTTCCAGCAGAAACTTCTAATTCTAAGAGGAACATTAGCCTTCCAAATTGTATCCCATAAGTTCGGATCATTGCTCTCCGCTGCTTTAGAAGATTGCGCCTCTTCTTCAGACTCTTCATTAACCAGTGTATGATAACCATATTTCGTCGAGTATTCCCCATCCTTATTAAAAGGCCATACCAGTTTATCATCCATATTCAGATGGGTGGCTGGGATTCTCAAGATTTCACTTGTAATATTTGATCGAAAAAAGGTTATTTAAGAGCTCTTTATCCCATCCCGATAAATCTTTGTTAAATAGTTGGGCCACATAGTTTATATTGTAATTAATTGGTTTATCAACTTTCATGTTATTCCCAATCCAGTTATACTCCCAAATATTTGTTTTCAGTCCATTCCCAATCTGCCATCTCACATGTTTTTTAATGAACTGTATACCTTTGTATATGCTTGCCCAACTCCACGATCTGGCATTTTTTAATTTAGTTTCCAAAAGATTTTGGGTCGGCGAGTAAATGCCCTTTAAAACTTTCGAAACAAGAGCATCCTGGTTAGTGATGATTCTCCATGCTTGTTTAGCTAGCATAGCAAAGTTCATTTTTTGAAAATCTTTGAACCCGATGCCTCCCATTCTTTTCGACCTAGAGATCTTCCGCCACACCATCCAGTGTATTCTTTTTTTGTTACCGTTATCCCACCAGAAATTGGCCACCAAGCTAGATAGTTTTTTACAAAGCACTTTGGGGAATTCGGAAATTGACATGGCATGATTTGGAATGGCTTGAAGCACTGCCTTTATAAGCGTTTCTTTTCCACCATCCGATAATAATGATGACATCTAAGAAGACGTTCTTGATAGAATTCTGTTCTTAATATAATTAAGATTTTCGGACCTCGCTCTCTTAATGGACACTCCACTTTTCACTGTATAAAGGATCTCACTAGCAACTTTGATTACATCCATTTCATTTCAATTCCATAAAACCTAAAGTTTATCCTTAAGATCAAGCTCATTGTGCTAATAAACACCCAACCACCAAATTTTATTGAGATAATCTTATTAGTGTAGTTTGATTTAACTTTAGTTTCAAGGAGACTATACACACCTATAACTTGTCGTTACTAAAAATTAAATTTTATTTTTATTTGGAATTTTATTAGACCCTTAATATTTCAAATATACTCTTCATTAACATAAATCAGGAGGTTTGGAAGGCCTTTTCCAACAAGCTTAAATCTTGATACTTGAATTTTGTATTATTTTCCAATTATTTTTTATTATACTACTCCCTCCGCCACTTAATTTGTCCACTTAACTTTTCACATATATTAAGAAACATAATAAATGCATTCACCATTACAAAAGTACCCCTAATAAAGTATCTTGATATCTTAAATGTGTATTGGAAATATAAATTTCAATATTTTAATAAGGGTAATAGTGGAAAAAGTAGGAAAAAAGTGTCTTGAACTCCTAAGTGGACAATATATTTGGAACATTATTTTTAGTAAGTGGACAATTTCAGTGGAACGGAGGGAGTAATTCTTATTTTAGTTTTGGGTCAATTTTAGTAAACTAGTTAATAACTTATTTATATATAAAATTCAGAATATTAACAAGATAGAGAGGACCACTACTTCAGAAAAATTCATATCAACATAGACATTTCATAATGAATAAGGTTCTTTGATTGTAGGTGGTTTACCTATACATGCACGTACAGAAAGTTTGTCTCATTCAATGGGTTTCAACTTATCAACCCAATCCAACAGCCCAATATGTGGGGACTGTTTTGTTTTATGCTAAATGTGGGGACTGTTCTGATAATTGTTATCCCTTTAGAGAATGAGAAGTCACAGTTTTCTAGAACTACCACTCTATCTAGTCCAGCACCAATCTTAAAATTCCTAAGCTGGCAGCTATTTCATTGCAATGATATTGATCTATAGCACCTTCACAAAAAACAATGAAAATGACATAATCAATCAAGTTTTGGTATCCACAACATTGTGCAATTTGATACCAAACTGAATTTATAATGCCTGTAGCAGGCGCAATTTTCAGAGAAGGCAAATGATCGGAATAATATTAATCATAATACCAAATGCATCATCTGATTTGGCATCAATTCTAATCACTAGGGTTGGAACTCGGAACCAACATATGCGGCCCCGAGGTCATGGACGATCCTATCGTAACATGTGAGCAATGAGTCTGTAATTAGTGGAAAGTTATTATCTTTTGAAGATACAATAACGGGACAGGTAATAAATTGTATATAGGGTTTACAAGCATTCCATATTTCCATCCCACAACCAAATTGCACAGAGAACCAAAAGTAATAGTACAATGGTATAATAATTACAACCTTGAATACGGATAACCTTTTGACCAAAAAAAAGAAAACGAAAACCTGTTAAATGTAGGATTATAAACCAAAGTCCACAAAAGTAAAAGCCCAATACTTAACAAAACCAAGGTAGGAAGATGACACAATATTTACAACATTCAATACTCATACCCCTTTTAAACACATAGATCGGCAAGAGGGTGCAGCCCACCCTGAAATGTTGTCACGACTGACCTTGGGCAGGCTGGTGCCTTAGGCCCAATTTTTTTTTAATATATATATATATAGAGTAAATACATCGTTTACCTCTTGAACTTTACCTCAATTGACTGATTGCTCCCCAAAGTTTAAAATGCGACTAGTTGCCCCCTAAACTTTAACTTCGTGACTCGATGCCCCTTGTGTCCATTTTCCGTCCATATTTTCCGTTAAGTCGCAGCGTGCGTACCACGCGCGCCATTAACTTTTTTTTTTAATTAAAATATTAATTTTTCTGAAATTCATTTTACTTCTATTTTTTAAGAGGGGTAAGTTTGGTAAATCACATTTTGTCCTAAGTATAAATACAGAAAATTAATAAACAAAAATAAAAAACAACAAAATTAAACTCTCTCTCTCTCTCTCTCTCTCTCTCTCTCTCTCTCTCTCTCTCTCTCTCTCTCTCTCTCTCTCTCTCTCTCTCTCTCTCTCTCTCTCTCTCTCTCTCTCTCTCTCTCTCTCTCTCTCTCTCTCTCTCTCTCTCTCTAGCGATTTGGGGAAGAATCGAAGAACCCTAAATCTGCAGTTTTTTCATTCTTCCATTTTTGAACTCGGCAAGTAAGAGTCTTGTAACAGCAATCATGTCGCCCTACTCATCTGATAGTGTGGACTCCAGTTCTTCTCGCGCTCCCTGTTGCAGGTGTGGATTCCAAGCCAGAGAGCACACTTCTTGGACTGATGCGAATCCAGGTAGGAGATTTTTCAGGTGTATGTTTTGGTGTTCGTCGAAGGATTGCTCTTTCTTTACTTGGATTGATGAGCCTATAGGTGAACGTAGTGTTTCGGTAATTCGTGGGCTATTGCGACAAATCGAGTACCACCCGTTAGCTATGTTGTAGATCTCGGTTCCGCGGCCTAGGCGGTCGACTGGGGCTTAGCGCCTAGGAGGGACTACGCGGTTTTGAATCCTGCTATGTAATTTTATATATTTAGTAAAACGTGTGTATAATTATGATAATTTTATCTCTTTAAGTCATAAAATTCATCTAACACCACTATATTGAATATAAAAAATATTAAAATTAGAGTTATAATATCAATTCAAGAATTTTCGAGAGTAAAATAAATTTAATGGAGGGCCTAGGCGGCAAGTTTTTGCCATTAATTGGTGCCTAGGCGGGCTAGGCGCCTCTTCCACGGCGACTAAGGCGTTGGGCAAAAATGCCTAGCATTTTTACTAGGCGTAAGCGGTTGAGGGGGGGAGTTGACGCCTAGACGGCGCCTAGGCGCGCCTAGGCGGCGATATCTACAGCATAGCCCGTTAGAAGTTGATGCAATGGAGACAAAGATGAATCTGTTGGCTTCGGATTTGGAGGAAATTGATCAATTAAAAAACAAAGCTTGGGAAGACTTGAAGATGGACTCTGCAAAAGTGAAGGAGTTGGAAGCCGAGTTTCAAGGAGTTGCTGAGAAATTGGATGAGTTGCGAAAAGAAAGAAAACATTGCTTCTAGATCTTTGATATTCGAGTCTGCGAAAGTTAAGGTTGTAGAAGATGAGATGCTCCCTCTTAAGGGGGCGATGAAGAGATTGACAAGAGAGAACTTGATTTTGAAATGGAGTTGTCTGTTGATGATTTCCATCATCCTTTTCAAAATTTGTGGGTTCAGTTGCCTGATGTATTAGTTCTAAATGTACGCTTTAAGTTGTAGTTGTTTTGGTTTGTTATTGTTTTAGTAGTTGTAGTTTGGTGTAGTATTTTGAGTCAGTTTGTTCTGTTATTTGGAGATTGAGACCTGTTATGTGTAATGTGTTGTTGTGTTTTCAATGAAGTGAATGTAGAATTTCTTTTGTTATGATTAAGCATATGTTCTTATGTAAGTATGTAAAGAAGTGCAATTCAGAATGTCTAAAGTATAAATAAAGCTGCTAGGGAGACAGACAATAGTAGCTTTCATATTGCCTACACTACATAGTGGACCACAAATCCATAAACATCAATTTTCTTACCAACCAAAAGTGATACATTATAGTTATAGTAGTTGTCATATACTGTGATAATTTAGGGGGGCAGATAGGCACATTTTGTATTTGTTAGGGGGCAAACTGGCACGAGTTGTATTTGTTAAGGGATAGACTGGCATTTGTTGTATTTGTTAAGGGGTAGACTGGCATTTGTTAAGGGGTAGATTGTACAAGTAGTAGATTGTTTTTATAGTATAGTTGTTTTTATTAGTGATAGTTGTGTTATTATATACAATATTAAATTAAACTACATATATAGTTGTTTGTTTTATTATTGTAAGAGAGTAGGGGTGTACATTTGCTTAACACAAATGTTGTCGTGTTAGTGAGATTGTGTTGAAGTAAATGCAATCGATTTCATGAAATAATTAATGAGTACAGAAATATAAAAGTAGTCAAAGATAAAACAGATTCCTTACTTACTGGCATGACATAGTGTTCCACAATAGATAAATATTCAAATGCACAAAAGTACAAAAAACCCACAATTTGCACTAAAGTCTTAACTTTTTGGTCCCAGTGCACTAAAAAGTCTACCAACCAAAAACCCTACCACGGGATAAGAAATAAAAGTTCATTTAACCCTAGACTATTACATCCACAATAATTCTAGAGTGAGCATAAAGTCTTTAATAGTACTGAACCAACATATAGATAAAAAGTAAAGAAATTATGCAGATCTTTCTTGCTTGCTGATGGATAAGAAGATCATTTTGGTCCATCCTTTGCATGAGATGGCTGTTTGGCAGCAGCTTTCCTATGTCGAAGTGCTTCAGAAATGGTCAGGTAAGCCGGGTTCCCTTCTCTCATCACAACACCTTCTGTATGCTGTATAAATGGTTTCTTCGCTCTTGGTTCCTCATTGGTTTTACCCTATCAACAAACAAAACACCCCAAACATGAACACATGTTACTTTTCATATTTTATTTGATTTGAACATTTATCATCTAACATACATGTACCTGAGGTCCTTCTCTAGTTAAAGTCCTTTTAGATTTGGGCTTCGCTGGAGGATTTGGATATTTGAACTTAATCTGTAGGGGGCGATTGTTCATTAAAAAATGTAGGGGGTAAACAGAAAAGAACTTAAAAGTGTAAGGGGTAATCTGTCAATAATAATTTAAATGTTTTTATAGAACTTACCCCTGGTATACCTTTGAAGGACTTTCTCTTTAATGTTGTTTCTCCTTTAGGCTCATCACTATTTGTGACATTAGCTGGCAGGATGAAGGGCTTGTTTGTTGTGTGTTGCCCTATGTTCTGTATGTTGTATAAATGGTTTCTTCGCTCTTGGTTCCTCATTGGTTTTACCCTATCAACAAACAAAACACCCCAAACATGAACACATATTCCTTTTCATATTTTATTTGATTTGAACATTTAACATCTAACATACATGTACCTGAGGTCCTTCTCTAGCTAAAGTCCTTTTAGATCTGGGCTTCTTTGGAGGATTTGGATATTTGAACTTAATCTGTAGGGGGCAATTGGTCATTAAAAAATGTAGGGGGTAAACTGACAAGAACTTAAAAGTGTAAGGGGTAATATGTCAATAATAATTTAAATGTTTTTATAGAACTTACCCCTGGTATACCTCTGAAGGACTTTCTCTTAAATGTTGTTCCTCCTTTAGGCTCATCACTATTTGTGACATTAGCTGGCAGGATGAAGGGCTTGTTTGTTGTGTGTTGCCCTATGTTCTTGTCCTAGCACCCAACAAAATAATCATCGTTATCTAAATATATACACAGCTGAATGATTTTGAGGTACCTGATCTGCAGCTACTGACATCTTAAATCTGGTTTGCGCAGGTGTTGTTTTGTGCTTGAACATATACTGGTAATTATGTTTGGGGGGTGATTAGTCAGTGTATTAAAAGTATAGGGGGTAAATTGACAACTTACTTCTTTTGTTTTTCCCTTGCGCACTTCTGATGTATTTGCATGTTTATCAACTTCTTGTGACTTTTTACCTTTGTCCATGTCTTTGGGTATCTCTATTTTTTCTGTCTTTTTTTTTTTAATTTTTCTTTACCTATGTCATCTTCCTGTTGTCAGAATAAAACCAATACAAAATTAGCTCAGAATGAATGTAATCTAATATACACCCCTAAAAACATGTACTTACTATTGTAGTAGGCATTGTTTGTGAACATCCACCGAGTGTTTTAAACCCCATACTCTTTAATCTGTTGCTTTGTCTTGTAGGGTTTTCTGTTTTACATTTACCCCTATCTTCAACTTGTACTGGTTTTTGTGGTTTGTTTTTAACTGTTTCTTCCTTTTCTGATGCAGTTGATGCAGATGGGTTATTATATATAGCATTAAAAATTCTCCACATTTCCTTATCAGGTTCCTCTACAACACCCTGAACATTCACACCTTCAGTGTTTTCATCCTCCACTAATCCATCAACTCTTCCACCTTCAATGTTTTCATCCTCCACTACTCCATCACCTCTTCCACCTTCAACATTTCTATCATCAACTCTTCCATCAACTCTTACACCTTCAATGTTTCCATCATCAACTCTTCCATCAACTCTTACACTTTCAACATTTTCATTATCAACCCTTCCATCAACTCTTGCACCTTCAATGTTTTCATCCTCAACTCTTCCATCAACTCTTGCATCAACATTTTGTTCACCACCTTCAGTATTTCCATCTTTATCTTGTAGTTTTTCTTTACAAGTCCTAGAATTATGCCCACTTAATCCACAACTCTTACAAGTCATCACCCTTCTCGAACATGTAGCCCGTTGAACACTAGATATTGTGCGTTGTTTTCTCCATTTTTTAATCTCTTCCTCATCAACCTCCTTGGTCCTTGCCTTTTTTGGTCTGCCAACAAATTTAAATGCCACAGGCGCTTCAACAGGCACATTACTAGAAGCATTCCACATTGATGGACCATTCATGGGATAGATCATAGGGGTGTATGCCTTCATATATTGCGCCTTTGAGTAGCAGTTATGTACAAATTTCTCTGCGTCTTGTCCAATGTATTGTATGCATGAAATGGCGCGGTAGCACGGTATCCCAGATAGCTCCCATCTTCTGCAAGGACAACTCCACAAATCCAAGTCTACAACTAATGACTCTGTATCCAGGTTTCTCACCTCAAACTTCATCTCGCCACAAAATACAGCGTGCCACTTGCCACAATTTTTTTTCACTTTGTTGAGCAAATGCCTTATCTTAGGACAAATTTCTCCTTCATACTTGGCCATCCAAGATCTTTTTGCTTGAATCCTTTTTCATTGTATACACCCTTAGCCCCTCTAGTATGAAAATAAGTGACTTGGCCCTATAAAATAACAACATTTGGGTTAAAAGATAGGTACAACAGATTATAATAGTCTAGGGGGCAATTAGACATTTATTTAAAAAGTACAGGGGCAAGTAGTCATTTTTTATAAAAGGCAAGTAAAGTAGTCATTTTTAAAAAAAAAAGTACAGAGGGCAATTAGTCATTTATTTAAAAAAGGCAAGTAAAGTATTCATTTTTAAAAAAAGTACAGGGGGCAATTAGTCATTTTTAAAAAAAGTATAGGGGGCAATTAGTCATTTATTTCAAAAGTATAGGGGGGCAATTAGTCATTTAATTAAAAAGTATAGGGAGGAAATTAGTCATTTAATTAAAAAGTATAGGGGCAATTAGTCATTTATTTAAAAAATACAGGGGGCAATTAGACATATTTTACCTGCATTTTTTAATCGCATTATTATAACTTTCACAGAGGTTGTTCAGAAGAACATCACATGTTGTGGCTGTGCTGAAATGTGATCTTGTCCAACACTTAGGATCTAGGTTGGATAGCCAGTTGAACGCGCTCTCATCCATATATTTTATTACAGCCATCACCTCTGTAAATTGCCTAACTGTTGGGGCCCTAGATGCTTCCCATAGTTTGTCTTTCAAAGCCAACCCTGGATGCTTGCTCTTAAAGTTATTGTACAAGTGTCTTACGCAGAGACGATGTTCTATATCTGGTAGCATGTCACTAATTACCTGGAGTAATCCCTGCAACATAACATATAAAATGTCAAATAATAGCAAGTGTAGTACAAAATTTATTTGAACAACAAAATACCAACCTTTTGTCTGTCAGAAATAAATGTCCACTCTTGTTGATTAGAAATACATAAATCCTGTACAAGCAGGTTCAAAAACCATCTCCATGAGCTACTGTCCTCTTTTTCAGCCAGGCAATATACAATTGGGTATATGCAGTTGTTCCCATCTATACCTACTGCTGTCAAAATCACCCCTAGGTGTGGACCTTTAAGGTGACATCCATCTATGCCCACAAATTTCCTACACCCTTCTAAAACCTCTTTTACAACCATCAAGACACACATAAAGCCTTTGAAATCTCTCAACACCAGTGACCTCATCAGTACAAGTTTCCACTACTACAGTACTACCAGGATTACTTCTTCTGATTTCCTTGAAATAGTCATGTATCTTCTTGTATTGATCCTTATATTCAGCTTATATCGTTTCTTTTGCTAGGCTATATGCCTTGTAGCATGTTCTAGTGCTTACATTGACAGAAAGGTCTTTATGCACTAATTGTTGAAAATCACTTACCTTACTATACAAATTTAATCTGACCATATCCTTGAATGTCTTAGCTAAAAACTTTGCACTCACATGTCTGTGGTTAAGGTCTTTACCACATTCGTGTTGATTACAAAGGGTTACAATCACCAATCCACCAACTTCTTCTTTATAGGATGCATACACAAACCATCCACAACCTTCTCCCACGCAAACAACCCTTATTCTATACCAATCATTTTTCACAAACTTTATTTTAACCACTTTGTTGATAGCATGTCCTCTAATTGCTTCTCGTAGTTTTGAAGCATTCGCAAAGGTTAAACCAACTACAAACCTTGGATTTTTCATGTCAGTTGAAGGCTTGAACCTTGGTAACTGTTTTCTTTTTATTCTCTTGATTTTATTTTCTCCTACTCAATCTGTATCAGAAGAATCAGTAGCAGTATCAAACTGTTCAGAATCATTTAAAACTTCTTCTGAATTAGTTTCACTTTCTTGTCCTTCACTATGACCACCAGCAGCATCATCCTTCTATGCTTCATCCCGCACTCCTTCCCACTCAAGTTCTTTCTCTATATAGGAATTGTAATCTTGGTCATCCTCACCCTCGCTTAAATCAATGTCAGTGTCAATCAGAAACTCCTCATCACTTGTGGAGAACTCATCCTCATCCATGACCTTTCTCCTTTGACTATCTTTACTCGTAGGACCACTCTTCCTATAACTCTCTCCCTTTGTTCCACTAGGGCCAACACCATCACCATGATTTTTTTACTGTTATTAACACTAGCCCTAAACCTTGTCGTCAGATAAGACTTATATGTATGATCTTTGGCTCTATATTCATTAGATATTATCTTCTTCAAGTTTTGAGTCTCAACATCAGGCACCTTTTTCTTGGCAACTTTATTCATTTGCCTCTTTCTAATAATTTCTTCCTTTTTCTTGTTAAAAACAACTGATAGTAACTCATTATCACTAAAAATATCATCATCATTCTCATCTTCACAATTGACCTTCTTCTTCTTCTTCTTTTTATTTGGCTCTTTTTCATTAACTCTGCTCCTCTTCTTTTGTGGGTTTTCCCTTGTCCACATCAGTAGGCAAGACATATCAGTATCTATGTATTCATCACTAGTATCATCCTTATCCACTTCCTCATCAATTACTTTGAATTCACTATCTGAATCATCAGTAAAGTCTTCATCCACCAGCTTGAAAGGTACTCGTGAGTCCTTCCTCCTGGACCCCTTCAACAATTCTTCATCATCTGCACCTTTCCCACTATTTAAAGCACTCAAAAGTTTATCTAAAGCAGCATCCGCAGATTTCTTCATAACTGATCTTTCATCATCTGAAACATCTGAACAGGTTTCACCATCAACCCCCCTGTGTAGTACTTTTTCTTGCTCACAGTGGCCTGTTTTAGGGATTGCATTGTTATCATTTGCTTCCTCATCTACTTGGTTGTCATAATTCTGATCACATCCCTTATCCAAGGTTTCATTCTCTATCTCATGAGCTTGAGTAGCTTCCTCAACTACTGTGTTCTCACCACTTTGAACACAACCCTTAGGTAATAAATCACTAACTCTCTCCTCAGCTAATGTAGCTTCCTCTTCTAATGGATTAGCAACACCATCAACACATCCCTTTGGTAAGTTTTCCCTATCTTTCTGCACATCAATTGTAGCTTCCTCTAAGTTATCAACCACATTATCATCCACCTTCAAACTTTCCTCCTCCATTTCATCATCTTGAATACAATTTTCACCTTCACCTTCCTCTAAGTTAAATTCCTCCACTACTACTTGTTCCTTCCATTTAAGTAATAAAGGCATAAACACTGGAATGTCAACTGCATCTCCTTCTACAATCTCTGGTAAACGCACTACAAACATATCAATTATTTGGTTTTCCTCTTTCACACTACCCATCTCCATAACTTTCTCATCATTATCTAAATAGACAAGACCCTCTGGTAGTTTTTCACCCAATTTTAGATAGTATAGGTCTAGCCGACCTCTAATTCCCAGTTTCGCACATGCTTTCCGGAGAACAAGAATACTAAGACTGTCATAGTGACAGCTCGTCAAATACTCGATCCTTACCTCTCTGTACTCGCTATTATCTTCATTGAAGAACCCATCAAAATGAATATGTAATGAAAATTTGTCAGTTAAACATGAAAATTTGTCAGTTAAACATGAAAATACGAGACTATGAGTTAAAGAATTTAAGGGCGTACGAATTTAAGCAAAAAAAGGTAAACTTGTAACCACCCACTACGAATAAGGTAAGGAAATCTCAATAATTAGTTCCATTCACAATTAAATCCCGAGATTTAAGCACAAATTCAAAAAAGGAAAAAATTCAATTGCAAAACCCTTTATTTTCGGAGTTAGAAAACCAACCCCAACCCTTTAAACCCCAACAATTACGGAAATAGAACGAGCACACTTACTCCATTTGATTATTGGCGGCATCGAAATCCTATAGCATTTACGAGTGGGGAGAACGTCGCCGATGATCTCGTTTAGTAAGGGTGAAACAGTTTGATTTCTCCGATATTATAGTAAAGTGTTTCTAAGTTATGTGTTTTAATTTTGTTTATTTATATGACAGGTAAAATGTGATGTACCCAAAATACCCATCTTTAAAAAAGGATATAATTAACAATTTTAAAAAAAAAAAATTACTGGCCAACTTCTCACGCGCGCGTGTAATGCACACATAATAAAATGGACGGAAAACAGTCAAAAGGACTAACGAGTCACGAAGTTAAAGTTTAGGGGGCAACTAGTCGCATTTTAAACTTTGGGGGGTAATCAGTCAATAAGGGTAAAGTTAAGGGGTAAACGATGTATTTACTCATATATATAACAGAGAATTAAAAAAGAAAAATGTGTGAAACATAAAAAAATTAATTACCCACTGCAATTTTGTTTTAAACCCATGTCAAACTACTCTTATCTACTGTTAACACACGAGGATAAAAACAATCCTCCTCGAATCTTAAAATTTTTCGTATCCTTTCACTTTCGGTCTTCCACTTTCAAAAATTAAAGCAGCCACAACATTGGTTAGCTCATCAAGTAATTCTGGCGAGTCAAGTGTTAAGCCTGTTTTTAGAATGTCATCGAAACTAGTTTCATTATATATCTCTGGCTTGTCACGATCCATGACATCTACATGTAAAAAATCATCCCGAGTATTGGGGAACTTCATAACCTTAAATACATTGAATTGAATATGTTCATCTTGGATTCTCATGATCAAATTACCATTCTCAACATCAATTAGTGTACGTCTCGTGGCTAAGAATGCTCTTTCCAAGATAATGGGGACATTCTTATCTGCATCGTAGTCAAGAATAATAAAATCACATAAAAAATGTCAGTTTTAACTAAAACATCACCAGTTTTACCTTCAAGTTGGGAAAAAGACCTATCTGCCATTTGCAAGACCACAATCCTAAGTCAGGTTGTTCATTCATCCATACATTATTCACCTTCAAATTCTCTCACGTCATCTTCATAAACGGAGTTAATATTCATTGAAATTCACTCGCCGGGTCTTCTTGAAGAGGAGGAGGAGGAATTACTTGTTGCGTGAAATTCATCGGATATGGACCGTACGTGGGTTGTGGTGGAGCTTGAACTCCATAACCCAGACCTTCTTGATAGAAGTATTGATGTCTCAGTTGATAACATTATCTTGAGGTCGAGGCTGAAATAAATTACCTTGATATGCGAGCCCACTTGGATTTGATCGTTGGAAACCCAGATGGTTTCTATTTTCTTAAACATAACTTGGACGACAGTTTCCTTGATCCGACACAAAGAAAAACAATTTTGAATTATCAGCACACTCTTTCCAACGATGATCAAACATCCCATAACTCAGAGAACCATACATCTCCCTAGCAACATGAACCTTGGAATTTCTACGCTGTGTGTCTTCCTTTATATCTAATGCCAGTTTCTTTAGTTGATCTTCTAAACTGGAACTTCGCATCTACTACATCATTATCCTCTACTCGTGACATACTTTTCGAAATCGTGGCTCGATGATTGCCAACTTTTTTTAGTCTCACTAATCTTATCCATACCAACCCTTGCTTCGTTAGGATCGATTGAGACAATACCATCCATTATGAAATTATTTATGTTGATAATGATGACAATGTGAGGTTGAATTTTGGGGAAAATTAGACAAATAGAAGTACCTATTATAAAGTAGGCTTGATGTTGTGGTGGGGACTTTAATATATTTTTGTTTTGTGAAGAGATGAAAGGTTGTCAGATAATCTTTTCAAGTTCAAAGGATTTCGGAAAATGTATTAGTGCTTTGGAAATGTTTGAGCATCAAAGTACTAATTGTTCTCACGCTTGGAGTAACAGAAGAACTTTTGTTTTAGTCTCAAGTAAGACTGGCATGGTGTTGGCTAATGAAGCTTGGTTTGCTAAGTTTTTTTTAAGTTTGGAAATACTTGCACCGTGTGTACCTGATCATTCCTCTCTCGTGTTGACTATTCAAGGTAATTATAAGAGGCTTGATAGTTCAATAGAAAATCTTAAATATTTACTTGTAATTTGATGTTTTACCAAAAAGACAGGTTTAGACTACTTTGACACTCATTCCTCAGTGACCAAGATAGCTACCATAAATTTCCTTATTGTCTTAGATATAATTAAGTAACTAGTTATACATCAAATGGATGTAAATACCATATTTTTCAACTAAGATCTAGATGAAGAGATTTATATGGAATGACCAAAGGGTTTTGTAGTATCAGTCAAGATAGTAAAGTAGGTAAATTTAGGAAGTCTTTGTATGAATTGAAGTAGGAACCTAAGTATTGGTATGAAAAGCTGGACAGTACGTTAGTTAAAGATGGATTTATAATTAACCCTTCTAATTCTTGTATTTGTTTAAAAGTAAAAGGATAAAGATATGTGTATAATATCCCTCATATGTTGATGAAATGCTAATCTTTGGAACTAATATACATGTTATTAATGAGGCTGAGAGTTTACTATCTTTCAAGTTTGAGATGAAATATATGGGAGAAGATGATGTGATTTAAGGGGTTAATGTCATTGGAAGAGAAAATGGTATATCCTTTATTTAGTCTCATTATATTGAAAATACGTTGAAGAAATTAACCTTTTTTCATAGTTATTCCCGTGAGAACCCTCTACGACTCTAGTATTCCTTTAAGTAAGAATAATCAAGGTGTTTTATCCCGAAGTGAATATGATAAGATTATAGGGAGTTTAATATTCTTAATGAAACATACTCGACATGATATATCCTATGTTGTAAGTAGACTTTATCTCTATACTTATAACCTGAGTAGTGAATATTGTACTGAAATTCCTTGAGTACTAAAGTATTTGAGAGGTAATATAGATTTATGTTTGTACTTTAGTAAGTTCCATGTTGTATTCGAGGGGCTATGTGATGCAAACCGGATTCAGACAACGACGAATAAGTTCCACTAATAGGTATATGTTTTCCTTAGATAGATGAGCTAAATTGCGAAAGTTTTCTAAACATACTTGTATCACAATATCTACTATGAAATTTAATCTCATATCACTAAAGTTGGCAAGGAAGGAATACAAATGTTTGAACAGTTTTCTGGCGTACGTGCTAGTATACCCTCACTGTGATTCACAAGCAGTCGTTAGTGTCGCTCATAAAAGTTTATGTAATGGAAAATAGAGACATCCGCACCAGACGTGTTTCAGTAAACTAGTTATGGATAATGGTGTGGCAGCCTTAGAGTATGTAATATTGGAAAATAATTTGTCTGGTCTATTTACAAACGGCTTAACCAATAAAGTAATCATGGAAACATCGAGGGAGATGAGGCTAAAGAACATTGACTAAGGATGAGAAGTGAATCAGTTCACTATACTGACATCACTAGGCATACTATAGTACTCACAAGGTTGATTATTTACTTTTAATGAATTAATATCCTACATTGGTGGTTATACTAAGACGAACTTGATGAATTCAATAATGGTGTTTTTTAAAGGTGAGTTTTTACTCTTAATGAATCCATACTCTTAAGTGGTAGTTCTACTGATACGGACTTGTTAGATTCACCAAAACTTTAAGGCTGAGTGTTACTCTTAATGAGTTAATACCCTGAAGTGGTTGTCTTGTTGAAAAGGATTTGAAGGATTCACCGATCAATGACCTAAATTGGAGTTATACTTTTCATTATTTCATATCCCTTTGAGGTAGTACCATTTGAATCTGACTTGATGAAATCCTCGTCGTATGATGAGGTTGAGCTATTTAGCTCGACTTTAAGGTCGAAAAGGGGTAGTTTATAATGTATAAACAATCTCTAAATCATATATGTGTGTGTGAAGGTGAGGGCCACCTTCTATAAGGACCATGAATGTCTTCATAGAGAATTCACAAGAATCAAGATATGCACATGAACCTTCAAGCGTGTGTGACGGTATCGTGGAGTTTTCTTAAAACAAGTTAAGTATGTATTATAGGGGTTTCAGTTTAAGAATGTCTTTATCGATTGAATTTGGTTTTTTATCTCCATTCACTATGTGTCCATTCAAATCGAAAATTATATTAATACCTAAAACAATTTTGGAATCAAAAAGTGTAATGATTTTATTATATTCCACATTATTCTATAACGATTTAATGATTAATGGCTATGAAACTCTTTGTATCCTCTTTCACTATATATAATGCCATTAGACGTTGAGTTGAGTACGTATAAAAGATGAGATTATTATCCAACTTTTCTTGAAGACACCCCCTACAGACATAAGCCCCCCACATATCTTCTT
The DNA here is from genome assembly GCA_029959085.1 of Nemophila menziesii. Lineage (NCBI taxonomy): Eukaryota > Viridiplantae > Streptophyta > Magnoliopsida > Boraginales > Hydrophyllaceae > Nemophila > Nemophila menziesii. Next base: position 23,706,029 of record JARWIR010000008.1, read on the forward strand.
AGAAAGGGGTCTTTATAATATAAGGCCCAAAGGACCTTCTAGTTTGTGTTTTAAATCCTAGTATAGTTGAGCTAGTTGGAAGCCAACTAAATGAAGCAAATATCCAAAGATACCCTCCCCTCCCTATACACGTACAATGACATCTCCCAAACCCAATCCAAAACCTCATTATAGGTTCTGGAAAATATCCCACCCCTCCACCTCTTCTCTCTCTAACACCCCCACCATGAACCCACTACCACCCAACCCCACCCCACCTCGTCGCGCAGGACCACCACCCCCTTCCTGGCGAGCCACTACCACCCACCCCCACCCCCACTAAGACGCTGCTCTCCTGCACCCCACCACCGACGCTGCTCTCCTGCTCCCCTCCGTTCGTGAAGAGCCACTCACCAACACCGTGGATCTGCTGCTTCGTCGCCGCCGCGGAGAAGACCACCTCACCACCGTGGATCTGCTGCTTCGTCGCCGCCGCAGAGAAGGCCACCTCACCACCGTGGATCTGCAGCACCAACACCAGCGCTGAAGCACACCCGTTGCCCCTCACCAACACCGTGGATCTGCTGCACACCCTTCCCCTTGATTCGTGGCCCATTCGTGAGATCCATATCCGTCTTCATCTCACCATTAACGCCACCAGATCCGTCTTCCCCTTGATCTACAGCACCAACACCAGCGCTGCTGCACTCCCCCACCAAGACCACCACCATCTTCACTGTATCTCTCTTCCGCCATCGTGAACCACACCCCCACTGACGAGATGCCGATCCCCCACCATCAACACAACACCCTTGAGATCGGGGTCCTCCATCGCCGCGTATAGGTCGAGTTCCCTCACCAGATCTGTTGTAGCAACACCACCGCCGTCCCTGAAGCAGCACCACAACAGATCCACTTCTCGAACTGCTGCAAGCCTCTGCATCAACTGGCTTCAACAGATCCACCACCGCCGCTGCTTCACAGCGTTTCTGTTTGTTGGGTCCAGCCCTATTGGGCTCAAGTTTGATACTGGGTCCAGCCCTATTGGGCTCAAGTTGATGTTGGGCAGTTGATTAATTTTTATTTTCATGTTGGGCCAGCCCCATATAGGTATAGGTATTCTTTGTTGTACTGGGTACAGCCCTAGGTCCTTTTAGATGTATCATGGGCCAGACCCATATAGGGTATTGTATAGCATGGGCTAGCCCCATATAGGGTTTTTTGTGCAGTACAAAACATAATAAAAATAATTCACTTTGTTTATTTAAGTTATTCTTAATAGGTACAATGTTATTCTTAATGGGTACAGCCCGTAAACCAATTTGAAAAGGTATGGGTCTGGCCCCATACGACTCTTATAAAAGACTTAGTAAAAAAAGCTAAAAAAACCCACTGAAAAAAAATGAATTGAATCCGTACCCATTACGTTATAATTTAGAACACGGTGAACTCGGGGTGGGTCCGTACCCAATAAGAACAGGGGTAAAGAGGTAAAATATCCAACCAGACAAAATGAAATTGGGACTTAAAAAAAAAGTTTTGCCAACTAGGATTTTAATCATAAGTTGTTTACTGTTTGGGCCGTATATTACAATTTCCTCTCTTAGAAAAGACTACAAATAAGATCTAACACTAAATGTAAATTTTTCTTAAAGAATCTCTACCCATTATACCCTATTTGTTTTTTTAAGTACTATATATAAAATAATTTGTACCCCATAATTTTAGAACACTACAAAAATTTATATACTTTCTCCTCTCTCTCCACCCTAAACCTAACATTTTGCATCTTTTCCAGCTTTAAAAAAATAACTTGGTATTTTAGGGTGGCGAGGCTTCACGCTTCAATGTGAATCTCAACCATTGAAGCGTGAAGCCTCGCCACCCTAAACCATTCCAGCTTCTCTCCTCATTAGAGTGAAGACTCGGTAGTGAAGCCTTGCCGAAGTGAAGTAAGATGAGGGCTTTGAACTAGAAGAACCAGAAGAAAGATGAGGACCTTGTCGGATCTAGAGATTCAAACCTAAAGAACACATGTATGGTGTGAACAATGCTGCTCAGGGTGGTGCGAAGATGTCGAAGATCTTCCTCTGTGAATGGAGGAGATAAAACTGAGCTCGTTTTCTTCGAACCACTGAAGCTGTTGTTTAATAGAACTTGTTCATCTTCACTGCTCAGCCCATGAACAAAGGAGAATGCTGCTCCAAGTTGTTCGTCGTACTCAATTCCGGTGTGAACGGAGGAGAAGGCTACTCCGTAGGTGTTGTCCCCTGTACTCAATGCTGGCTTCGCAAGAAAACTGCCGCCACTCGTGCACAAATCTGTGTAGGAGAGCCATGGAAGCTCCTCCACCTCCGGCTGTATTAGAGATACAACTTTTGTTGAGTATTGCAAAGTTGCGTCATTTTTTTTTCATTTTTTTCCATTTTGCTAAGTATTGTTAATTTTTTTCTTTGTCCGAATATCTTATTTTTTTTCGATGTATGGGTGTACGGGCCAGCTTACGCGCACCACGACTAATCCCATAGGAAATATACACGCCTCCTCATGCATACTCCCACTTAATCAGAACTAGGTTACCCATGTTCAGGGAGGAGACTCGAACCATGCACCCCTTACTTACCCCCTTTAAGGGCTCAAGAAATAACACGGCTGAGGGGATTCGAACCCTGTACCTCCTAGTTGAGAGACAGGGTCCTGGCCACTGAGCTAGTCCCAGTGGTTCCGAATATCTTTTTCTTACTAGATGAACATGTTGGTAGCATATATGTTTTTTCTTTTTCTTTCATGTTCTAGAATAATTTTTGAATTGTATTAATAAATAAAATTTAGTTTATTTTTCTAATTTTTTTCCGTAGGTAAATGATTCGTGTATTTTTAATTTCATTTTCGCTTGTTTAAATTTTATTACTCTGTATTTCTAGATCATACTAGGAAATTTACTAATCATATTATTTTTTTCACCCGATACTCGGTAAAGTTCACATATACTCAGACGATTTTTTTCCAAAACTTAGTAAATTTATCAAATTACTTAGTAAAAATTTTGGCCACTCAATTCTTTCTCCGAGCACTTATGTTGTAGAAATTTCTGCAAAGACATCAAATCCCCCCAGCCCTCCAACCAGTTACGCCTAATAAAAATGCTAATCGTTTTTTTTCTAGCGTCTTCGTTGTCAGGAAAGAGGCGCCTAGACCACCTAGGCGTCGATTGATTGCAAAAAAAGATCGCCTAGATCCTCCTATTATTTTTTTTACTCTCTAGAATTCTTGAATTGATATTGAAACTCTATATTTAGTATTTTTATATTTATTATATTGCGGTTAGATAAATATTATGTCTTAAATAGTTAAAATTATTATAATTATTACATATATATATAACTAAATATATAAAATTAAATAACTGGATTTAAAATTGCCTACTCCCGCGTAATCCTGCGTAATCCCGCCTAGACTCTAGGCCTCGGTCGACCGCCTAGACCTCAAAATCGAGTTCTACAGCATAGTTGAACACTTTTTTTTTTCAAGTACCCAGTTCTTTTTTCGACGGCACTGACAATGGTCGGAGCTGAAAAATATCGATAGTTAGTAAGTTGATACTTATGACTAACTAATTTGGTAATTCATGCTCAATGTCACTTGTTTTTTGTTTTTATTGTATTTAAAGGTATTTTGGTATTTGATCACTTTTAAAATTGGATGATGTAGTCTTTGAAGAAAAACTTAATCATATATTCCCTATAAGTTACAAAAATTGTCTCCAAAATCTCAAAATCTCATAGGTATAGTAAAACCTTTCATTTGTTATGAATTCTATAGCTCACATTCTTCTCAGTTATGGTGAATGTTGAGAAGGATGTGAGCTATAGAATTCATAACAAATGCATGTTTGTAGACGATATTAGAACAAAATTCGTGTTAGCAAATGGGGGTTAAGTGGTGAGTTACATTTTGCAAATTGATGGGGATGTATAATTCAGGTTTGGTGTGTTTGTTTGATGAGGGAGGTGGTGTAATTTCAGGAGAGTATTGTCTTTTTTTGTGAAGTCTTGGTGTATTAAGGGTTTAGGAGGTGGAGCTTGTGTTGATGAGGGTAGGTTGTATGAAATGTAAGTAAGATGTTCATGATAGAGACTAAAATGCAAAAAAACTTTGTTTGGGAGGGTTTGAAGTGTTTTTACAAGAGGTGTGAAAGTGTGTATTACCGTCTCAACTTCTTAACTTATCCTTTTATTTTATACTATGAAAGTCCGTGGACTGTGGATTGAACTACTATTGCATATTGATCATTAAGCCCCTTTTATTTAACGTAATGCCATATTCCGTCTAGTGGGCGAATTGTATATACATCTTTTTGATCTAATCTTGGGTTGCTTCAGATGTACTATTCAATCCGCTTATATATTCGATTCTCTATACACTCTTACGATCTCAAACTCCACGTTTCTATGCAAAATCTCCCAAATCCACCTTGTTAATGAAATTGTCACTTGTTTAACATAAAAAAAACTCTTGTTACAAAAGTGAAATATCTCCCTCAAATATGTATCTCACTCACACTTTGATTTAGTTAATCAAGGCACACAACACATATCTTGATTTTTTCATGACATTCATGTTACCTTATTCGAGGACTCCGAAGCACAACTCCAATCAAATCATATTGTATTTCCTATTCCAAACACGCCTTTAGTTCCATCACTACAATAGTCACACTTGGTCTTCTAAATGAATCCCGAGCAACACAAGCCATTGCTAGTTCTAAAACCTTACGAACAGAATATACAACATAATTTCCTTGTAATCTTGGATCAACAATGTTTTCAATAACTCCATTATCAATTGCAGAGCTTACCCATGAAACTATGTGCGGCTTGTTTATAGGTAACGCTGCACGGCCTGTAATTACCTCCAAGAGAACAATTCCAAAGCTATATAAATCGCTTTTCTCTGTCAATGCATTTGTCAAATAAAACCTGTCAAACCATAATATAAAGGATATGTTAGATAAGCCATTAGAGGCAACTATACTAAATTGTACACCATTATATTTTAATCCCCATTATATTTTGATTTCACACACCAAATTGTACCTAATACTAATTACTTACTCGAGGTCTAGATATCCGGGAGTTCCAACTGTTATAGTGTTAATATGACTATCATCTTCAATTGAAAAAGCTCTCGACAAGCCAAAGTCAGCTAATTTAGCTTGGAGGTTTTGATCAAGTAAAATATTAGCGGACTTGACATCTCTGTGGATAATTGGTGGTGAGCATCCATTATGCAGATATTCCAGCCCTAAATTTAACTCGATTTGATAAGCCTTTTAACTTTGATCTTTAGAGAGGCATAAAATAATAAAACCTTACAGAAAAAACTATTCAGATAAATTATAACAACCTTGTGCAGCATCAATGATTATACCAAGCCTCTCTTCCCAAGTCAATACATAAGAACCATTGCCTGTATTTTTAAATAATATATATCAATTATGTAAAGAAAAAAAACGGGTGGACACACGATACTGGACAAAGAAGGATGAATTAAGCCGACTCAAATTTAGTAAATATACAATTTAATACCGAAAAGCAATAATTTTGCGGCTTTGTTGCATAAAACTTGACAGAGAAATTGAATATGAATTCTATAAAATGATCAATACCTAATAGATGTTTCTCTAAGGTTCCATTAGTCATGTACTCATAGATGACTCCAATGTTTGTGCCTTCGTCACAATATCCAATAATAGATGTTAAATTTTTGTGATGAATTGTCAGAAGAAACTCAGCCTACAAATTGAACAGTTAGGTAAATGTTACGTTAGAACTATTGAATTTTGTATGTGGATTCATGCCATATATTTTTTCTTAAAAATACAGGCCAGTATAATACATGATTATCATAGATTTAAAATTACCTCATCTTGAAATTCCTCAGATCCATGAGTTGATGTCTGGGGGAACATCTTCACAGCAACTTGAGTTTCACCTATGTAGCCATCGTATACATTACCAAATCTTCCTTTACCTATAAATCTTTCAAAATTGTTGGTGATGCCCAAAACTTCATCGTACGTGAATTCCCGACCTTTAGTTACTGAGGTCACAATAGGATCCATTTCAATGTGTTTTTCAGGAACTGGTGCAACATTGTTGTCATTTTTAGTGTTGTGAGCTGGAGAAGCCTAGCATGACAGATATATTAATAAAAGAGGTAAATGTTGTGAATGTGTAACAGTTTTTAAGTAGATAATATTAATTTACAGTGAGTCCATCTTACCTGTATGTAAGTATTTTCAGCAACTTCAGTTTTACTATCGTTAATCCAATAGCAGATTCTGATAGTAGTGATAACAAAACAGACTATTACAAGACCTGATATAACTAGCCCATTGCTTACTGAGAAACCAATGAATTGTAATATTAGACTAGCATAATGAATTGTAAAGCATTGTTAGCTAAATTTCAAAATAAAGATTATATAATGAATTACAATATTTTTTTAAATTGTTGAAAATCGACAAAGTTATAACTTAAACTTTATATATTACATATAGATTTTTTTTAAATGTTAAAATATATAAATAAAGATAAATAATAATAGTTATAAAATTTTATTGAATTTTAAAATTACTTTCGTATCATATTTTTCTAAAATTATTTTTAAAGGATTTCCAATTTTATGTATATTTAAGTAAAAATGATTTTATATTGAATTATTTGTTAAAAAAGTCTAATAAAAATATTTAATTATTAAATTAAGTTTTTAATAATTTATTTAATAAAAAAATACCTAATAAAATAGGGAAAATGACCCAAAAAATCAAAATAATATTATTTTCAGCCCAATAACATCAATGACAAAATTTCTGCCCAATAACATCATTAACTAAATTTTGTCCTTGATGGGAATCGTCCTTGACGGGAATCGTCTTTGACGGGAATCGTCCTTGATGGGAATCGTCCTTGACGGGAATCGTCCTTGATGGGAATCGTCCTTGACGGGAATCGTCCTTGACCGGTAAACATGTAATCTTATAATAGTAAGTTAATGGATGATTCTTTGGGGCAAGTATAATATTATTTTGATTTTTTGGGTCATTGACCCAATAAAATAATTATTTATAAAAAACATATTTTTTTATATTTTTTATACCTTACTATCTGTATTATTAAATATATTATTTTATTTTTAATACAATATTTATTTTTAAATATTAAACAAATAATAGGGTACTTCCACCACCACCACCACTGCCATGTATTTAACCACTACTATAGCCACCACTACCTCCACCACTCCCACTACCACCTACTACTAATTACATCACACACATGCGCGTCCGTGATTTTTTCTTTAAAATCGTCATAACTAATTCAAAAAAAACAGAAAAATAAAAAATTTGCATTTTTTGATAAAGCAGATTAATATTTATGTCTATGATTTTTTTTCAAATTTTTAAAGTTTTTCTTGCTTTTATGAAAAAGATTTAGCGGACACGAAATTCACTGTTTCAAACATAAAATTCACTGTTCGAAATAATGATCTTTTTCGCAAACATGAAATTCACTGTTCGAAACAATGAGTTTCGTGTCTGTGAAAAAATTCAAAAAATTAAAAAAAAAATTAAAAATCATAGCGTAAATTTTATTTGCTTTATCCAAATATGTAAAATATTTATTTTTCTGATTTTTTTTAAAATTAGTTATGATGATTTTTAAAAAAAAAACCACGGACGCGCGCATTTATGATGAAATTAGTAGTAGGTGGTAGTGGTAGTCGTGGTGGTAATGGTGGTTGTGGTTGTGGTTGTTGTTGTGGTGGTGGTGGTGCTTGTGGAGATGGTTGGGGCTGTAATGGTATCGGTGGTGTTTATTGTGGTGGTGGTGGTAGTGGTGGTGGTGGTTGTAAGGGTAGTGGGTGATGGTAGTGGGGTAGTGGTGGTGGGAAGTTGTAATAGGGTGGTTAAATTTAAATGATAAATAATAAAGTAATTAAAATAATTATATAAGAGTATTTTTGTCAAGGAGTGTTTTTAATAAAAAAAATTATTAAAGGATGATTTTAGCAAATAAGTTTTTTGATAAGTATTTATGGATAAATATGACTCTTTTATATTCTATGTATATTTAAAAATAATGCAATTGTTATGTTTTGAATACAAAACCTTTATTCTAAAGGATTAATGCCCATAAAACACCTCAAATTAGAAAAAATGTCTCCTCACCCCAGCTGCTATTTCATGCCCAATAAAGGCACCTATTTTAATTTCTTTTCCTATTCTACCCCTATCAATGCTTTGTGTCTGCAACCCAATAAACGACACCTCTGTTCTGACCACCCAAACCATCTCCTTCCTCACCCAAGCTCTCTATCACATCTCTTTCTCTCTCTCTGCAACTCTCTTCTTCAAAAGCCTTCGAAGACCTAATACCTCTCTTCATCTCACTCATATCGTACCATTTACTCTAATTCTGAGCCGTTTAATATCTTACTTTAATCGATCTTTGTTAATTCATCAATGTTCAAATGGCTGAAAGAAAGCTCGATCTTCCCGACGATCTCATCATCTCCTAGCCGTCCGATAACAACAAATGGTCTTCTAAGTGGGGCCCAGAAGAAAAAGACAAAAAAACTGAAGAAACCGAGAATTGAAATCACTCTTGTTATAGGCTGTGTTGCACAAGTTTGGATTAGAGCGTATTTGGATTCTGATAAAAATGTCATCTTCGACGCTGATTCTGATTCAGTTCTCACAAAGGGTCTCGCTGCTTTACTTGTTCAAGGCCTTTCAGGTCGACTTGTCGAAGAGATTGTGAGAGTTACACCTGATTTTGCAGTGCTTTTAGGTTTAGATCAGAGTTTAACACCCTCTAGGAATAATGGGTTTTTAAATATGTTGAAGTTAATGCAGAAAAAAGCCTTGCAGTTATACATTGAATCTGAAAAGAAAAATGATTCGGGCGAGGAAGAGTTCAAAAACCCAGATGAAGATTCGAGTTTATCTGTAGATGAAACTGTATTTGAAGATTCGAGTATCGAAACAAGCTCTAAAGAGGATGAAACTGGTTCGAGTGATTTAGGAAATAGAGGGATGAGAATTAATGAGATATTGAAGAAGGAGCTTAAACCTGTTGAGTTAATTATAGAAGATATATCGTATCAACATGCTGGTCATGCTGGGGTTAAAGGAAGTGATGGAGAGACGCATTTTAATGTTAAAATTGTGTCCGATGAGTTTACAGGTTAGACTATGGTTAAGAGACATAGATTAATATATCAATTGATACAAGATGAGTTGCAGAGTGGACTTCATGCTTTATCAATAGTTGCAAAGACACCATCTGAAGTTAGTTTATAGTGGCCGACAAAGAAGGTTATATTATTTGTTTTCATTTTTGTTTAACTTTCCAATGTTATAGATAATTATGGATAAGATTGTGTTTATGAAAACAAAATTTCTTTATCTTAATACTCTCTGATTTAAGTGTTTGAATAGTCATATATGTAGAGAATGCAAGTTTAGCTTTACCTCTTGATCCTCTGTATTTTTACTTGATAATGTGATTGTTAATTCATCACAAATCGTTTTACATCCCTGAAATCTTTGATGCGTTTCAAGTGTGAAATTTTTTGTGTTGATGCTAAAACTAATGATTAAAAGGTCTTGAGGTATGGAGGTATTGTTTTCTTTTCTTGCGAATTTGAAACAGATTGTTTCTTTTCTTGCGAATCGTCACTGTTATGGGAAGCTTATGGAGTGGAGATTGGGTTGGAACCCCAGTATATTGGACTGATACACCATTTATTGCTTATTATCAGCATTTTACTATCGATGCTTGTGCTTCTTCTCCAGATAATCAAAATTTTGACTGTTTATCATCTCAATATTGGTGGAACAAATTCTGGACAAATTTTACCTATACCTACAAATTATTCAGGAACAGAAAGTCATTTAATTACTTGTGCACCGTATTTAAATGTTCTTCTTCTCGGTGTATCATCTGTTGATTGTTTCGAGATTTTCTCTTTACATGGTTTGGTATGTTCATCTTTGTTTATACACTTTCGAAAAATATCATTTAAGTTTTTTATTTGCTATACAGGTTCCTTAACTAGCTGGTGCATTAATGCCAATATGTGAAGTATTTGGTTCATGTCCACAAAACATGACATGGAAATTACCAAATGGTGAAGAAATTACTCCACACGCTATATTTTCAAACGCATTCACACTTTTGCTTAAACTATGGAGTTTGTGTTTTAGCTTGTTGTTTGTTTTTAAATTTTAGTGGATATGTATTTGTTATTAGCCCCCTCATTTGAAGGTTTGGGTTCAATTTTGTGAAGACTACTTGTCAAATGTTACTGTTATTGTGAGAATTGTTATCCTGCATCTTGATTTTTCTTGATTTAAGCAATATAAAATACTTGTTTCTTAACTTTGATGGAATGTTGTTGATTGGACTAAGAATCTGTAGAGTTAAACACAAAAAAACCAATTCAAATGAGTAAGGGGAAGCATTCTCATTAGTTAACATTAGCCCACACAATACAAAAGTGTACTTGCACGAGTGTTGGGAAACATTCTCATTACTCAACATTAGCCCACACAGTACAAAAGTGTACTTGCACGAGTGTTGGGAAACATTCCCATTACTCAACATTAGCCCACAAGTACAAAAATGTACTTGCACGAGTGCTGGGAAACATTCCCATTACTCAACATTAGCCCACAAGTACAAAAATGTACTTGCACGAGTGCTGGGAAAAATTCCCATTACTCAACATTAGCCCACAAGTACAAAAATGTACTTGCACGAGTGCTGGGAAACATTCCCATTACTCAACATTAGCCCACAAGTACAAAAGTGTACTTGTACGAGTGCTGGAAAACATTCCCGTTACTCAACATTAGCCCACAAGTACAAAAGTGTACTTGCACGAGTTGTGGGAAACATTCCCATTACTCAACATTAGTCCATACAGTACAAAAGTGTACTTGCACGAGTTGTGGGAAACACTCCCATTACTCAACATTAGTCCATACAGTACAAAAGTGTACTTGCACGAGTTGTGGGAAACATTCCCATTACTCAACATTAGTCCATACAGTACAAAAGTGTACTTGCACGAGTTGTGGGAAACACTCCCATTACTCAACATTAGCCCATACAGTACAAAAGTGTACTTGCACGAGTTGTGGGAAACACTCCCATTACTCGCCCTTGACAAAAATTGTACTTGCACAAGTCCACTACTCGCCCTTGGCAGCAGCAGTATACAGCAGTAAGCATTAAGGTATATTTACCTTAAGTGCCTTTTATGGGCAAGTGGCTAAGGTAGCAGGTGGTTATTGGACTAAGGGCATTAAGGTATATTTACCTTAAGTGCCTTTTATGGGCAAGTGACTAAGGTGGCAGGTGGTTATTGGGCATTCACCCTATTCTAAATCCTAATAAGGATAGCATCCCCTAAAGTATAATGCCTTACATGTAATATAAAACACGAATGTATAATGTAAATATTCATAAGGGTCCGAGAAATTTCAGCTTCCCGTATAACTATGTCTTTTTTTTGTTTTTTTAATAAGAACTAATGTTTTGCATAACAAAAACATTAATAATATAATCTTTTTTTTTTACACAACTAATAATACATGTCATATTTTTTATTTTATATAATTTACAAAAGATAATCAATTTCTTCTATTTTTATTAAACTATCTTTAACCAACTAAATAAATAAATTTAATGATAATAAGTTTTTAATATTAAATAAGAATAAAATTGATATAAAATGTGAAAATATTTCTTGGTATTTTAAATAAATAATTTTTGTGGAAGCTTATTTTTATAAATTGTAACAAATGTTAGTGGACAGAGGGATTAGTACTTTGTGAAATTTATCAGCTTATTCCTCTTTAGTTGTAGTGCATATAAGATAAATCTATACTTAAGATGAAATTAGATTTTAAGCAGACAGGGTACTAGCCACATTTTTTCCTAATCAATATTGTCTTATCCAAAGATAAAACAGATTTTGTTTTACCAGTTATTGGAAATATCAATAAATCAATATGAAAAGAGAAAAGATTGGAAAACCTGATTGATCAGCGGCCACAACGTCTATAAGAGCCAAAACTAATAGCACAATAAATTTGATCACCATCCTCTTCAAAAATGGAAAATTAGTTGCGGTATTGGGCCTTTAAATAATATCACTATTGTCTCGTATAAAAACAAACTGCAAGTGGCTGCAAAATTGTCTTCACGTCGATCAACTAATCAAGCTACTCGTCAATTGTTCTTCAGTTACACTATTACACGCGGGTCAATTTGAACTATTCTTGATTCTTCATTATATATGTTGGAGTATAAATCTCCTATAACCTGTTCTCCGCCTTCTTCTAACGGTTCGGACTTTTGGTTGAGTTGGCAAGTTAACATGGTATCAGAGCTCCAGGTACTTGAGGTCCTGGGTTCGAGTCTCTCCACCGCCACCCACCTCGATATCTCCACGTGCATGGCTTATCCATCTGATGAATCAATATATATGTATGCGAAGATCAGCCATTGGTTAAGCTTATACCCATTGGTTAGGCTTACACCAACCAATCAGCTCAACGAAATTCTTCTGGAACGAAACTTGTTCTAGAGACCTCCCTCAAGCCCTTATGTATTATGTTGCGTGATATTTTCACTTTCTAATAATTACATCACCACTCGGATAGACAACAGTACATACTTGTTTATGTCCGTCCTAAAAAATCTTATTAATGCACCTGAAAAATATTCCATAGCAAACCAGCGAACAAGCCCTTTCTCAAGAACTGCCAAAACCACGACTCGGTGTAGATAACCTCACATATTTTGAACGGTAAAAAACCATGTCCATAAAACATCGTAGCTGATAGGGGAAGCCAAAACTGTTCCCTTGACGTTGTTATGGAATTGTTGACCCAGGTTTCACCCAAACTAGGCCTTGCTGCTACAGGTGTGACCCACGACAATTTTTTGTCGTTGTGGAGTAATTTGCTTCCGTCCAATCCACTATTTTTAACATAGGTCCCTGAACTGATATCCGACTAAACCACTTGTTGAGTATTATCCAAGCTTCTATCCAAAATAGTTTATCCACGTACAGATGCATGTCTTATGGATCAAATATTGTTGATGCTACAGCATATAGTTGTTACCTAAAATTCTTTTTGCACCCAAGGTCCCTCAGTAGTCATAATTAGACTCATTCGATGTTGTACCTCCAAAATCCAAAATAAACTAATGATATTCTCCTTGTATCATTAAGCATGTGGAATTCCTCTCCAATAGTATCCACGGATTCCACGCTACAAGATCATAACTACTTTCTTTTCCATCACCCTCCAAATATCTTTAACTTTCCTACACTTCCGAAACAAATAAATAGCATTCTCATCGCAATTACCACACCACAGGTACAAACTTGGAACTTTCACACCTCGCTTTTGAGTAAATGGACTCTTGTCGCCAATCTATCATGTATTCCATGCCAAATCAATACTCTAATATTTTCCAGGCACCGTAACTTCCAAATCTTGGACCATGAACCTCTTCATAACTAACATATATGCCTACTAATCTAAACAAATACCATACACCTTATTTTTCCATGACAAAAAATACAAGCCTCCTAAATGATCACTACATTTCTCTTGTGACTTCAAGCAACTTGGAAGCCAGTAGTAAACTCTAAAACTGAATGCAATCCCATGAACCGTCATCTCTAACATAATCCCCAACCCTCTTAGACCGAGTATCATCACTAAATGGTTGAAAGTAAAAAATTAATTAGTGGTGTCTCTCCTACCTAAACATCTTGCCAAAAATTCACACTTTTTTAATTTCGTATTATCCATCAATATCTCTGTCTAACAACGATAATACCTTCGATGATGGATATACAAATTTATGAATGTGTTAGTTTTGATCAATATTCTTGTTATTACTAACATACCACTGGGAAAACTTTACAATCTTGGTCATGGACAAGTGTATTAGCAGGTAAAGAATGTTTCAAATGGGGTCGCACCACTTAGATTGAAATGGACAAAATACCAACATTTAAAATAACAAATGATTAATAACGAGGAGGTATATTTCAAGATGCCGAGTCGTCCAAATATGCTGACCAGTCAAATTTTTCCACCAAAGGTTTTATTATTCATATACCTTTATATATAATTAGTGAAGATGACAACATTATATGGACATTTTCAGTAAAAGAAATTATTCTACTAAATCGGGTCATCATGTTATTTGTTCCAGAAATGCAAAATCTAATCTTAAACCTTTAGCGTCTAGTTACACTGTTACCCCCATTATTCAGGAAGACAGCTTGGCATGCGAAAACTTAAAAAAAAAAAAAAAAAAAAGGTGTTCATTTAGAAATGTTGCAAGATTCTAAAAAGAAAGTGTGTTGCCACCCAATATATACAAGCTACGTAATATTGAATTTATTAGCTATCTTCTCATATCTTGTCCTCATATATATCCTTCGATATGGTAAAATGAAGCTCTACAAACTTCTCTTGATACTTTGGATAATGTTCCACTTAATGTTTGGATTTACCACTCTATCTTTAGATTTTCGAAGAGATGATTGAATCATAAAATGGTTACTCGTATGAAATGATTTTTTAAAGGTTTTAATGAATTTTGGATGTTGTCATTATTATTTCTCACAACCTTGTGAAGGATATTTACGAGCACTTTTGAGTTAAACTTCTTCAGAATAACGTTAAAAGCCATGCTAGGGGGTGTTTGTTTGCACTTAATGAGATCTTAATCTGATTCATTAAAACACTGGATCAATAAGACTGTTTGTTTTTACTGTCCAATTCAGATCTGACTGCTTCATTAAGATTTCAAACTAAGTCTGAATCATTCAGACACTACCTCTTAACAGAATAAGTCTTATTCAGCATTCAACACTTATTATTTAAAAAAAACAAACGCCACCTAAATCTAGTGACATAGTTCCTCATAACTCCATCACAATTGATCTGTAATGCCCATTTCAAATCTATGTATGAACCGTCTGAAATTGCTACTACTAAGGGAATAGTGTTTAGCGACTGCATCGTCAGTCGCTAGATTTGCCTAAATCGGGCGCTAAAGTTATTAGCAATCGTTTGTGATCGCTAAAAGGTGTCCATTATTGGTTGATCGTTGGAGCTGCCCTTTTATCGAGTGTCCCTTTCCATAGTCGCTAGAGGACTATCTTTACCGACCATCCAGTCTCTCGCTGAAGCTTATGACTTCTAACGACCACATATGGTTGCTAGACAATTTTTCTCTTAGCGTCAAGGTTTTGGTCGCTAGTTCTTTGTTCCTTTAGCGACCCTTTGTAGGTTGCTAGTGGTTCATTTTTCTGGTGACAGCCTGGCAGTCGCCAGTGCCTCGAGTTTTCGCTCAGGTCGATAAAGGTTTTTAATTAAAAAAATATATAATTAATTCATTTGTAGTTCTTCGTTAATAAACCTGCTAAACCAAAAGTACACTTAAAGCATAATAATTCTACAATTATCAACAAAAACCTCCATAAACTAGTAATTAACACATATAAGTTATTTAAATATACAAAATAAAATCAATTAACTAATACTACTAGTTTGTCTCGTATTCGTCCCTTTTATTTGCAATAATCTCCTCATCACTGTGTATATGCACCGTCTGGTGAATCAACCTCATATGTGTACTCATCTCAAACATCGTCTAGTCCTTCCTCATCATCTATAATAGTTGGATCATGCTATAATACCACTTGGTAGACTTTGCTGTATTCTCCATTATTCATGCGTAATCTATATATGTCTACCGTATCAATCACAATAGGTATCGGCTCAGATATATCAATTCTTGACACGACACCCCAAACATATACACTATATCCATGACGATCAGTCACATCCCAAACCACTTTCCACAAACAGCGCCAGGATCCCTTAGGGTGCACTAGATCATTAATGTAGAAAACCTTTTATCCTTGCTTTTCTAGAATGTACAATTCATCTTCGTACTCGTATGAATTGGTGTCAGTTCTGGTAACACACCGTGCTCATTTCGTTTTCTTCCTTTCCTGTTGGTATACCATTTGCACTAGAAGACCGTTACCAAACAATCCTTTGAGAAATCACCTTGAATACATTAACCAATTCACCATACCAACAAACTCATTCGGTAAAACAACAAACCCGTAATCTACAGTGACACGTTTCTCACCTTTCTTATGCGAGACCTACTTCACCCCATTAATGACACATGAATAATATTTCTAAAGTGTACGATTGGCACGGTTAGCCATGTTACTAAACTTTTTTGGTTACCATTGGATCGCATGCTAACTTCATATTAAATACTTAATAATGGAAAAGCTAGTGAGTTACACTTTAAAGATTAATATTTTGATTTTGAATTATAGTATACCTTTGTCAAGAACCAATTATGAAATCTACTTTGATGAATACTTTTCATATCTTCATGTCCATCTACAACCACAAGCGTCATGTGTTCCCTGAAACACAAAATATTTTTGTTACAAAATTAATTAGAATAAAAAAGTAAAAAAATAATATAGAAAATAAAGAACATACTCTATATAAACTTGAATCTAATCGTAAAATCATAGAATGCACCAAACAATCCTATCATGATCCATTTGGGAAAGATAAACGAAACTTTGTTTTTCGATCAAGTGACATTGACTTTCGAAAATCGATATCTCTCTTGGTTCTGGAACTGGATCCGTATATCTACTAGGATCATAAAACTTGGTTTTTTCCTCACTGAGATAACGTGATATGAAATTCAAAGTCTCTTCAACAATATAACCCTCGATTATCGAACCTTATTGCCTTTCCACATTACCTATATACTCCTTTAACTTTTTAAAATAATGCTCAAACGGTTACATCTAACACATCTAGGCTGGTTTGACAAGTAGTTCTTTGTCGTATAAGTGTGCACTACTAGATGAATCGTGGTACTGAAAAAAGATGGAGGGATTATCATCTCAAGTTTCCACATCAGAATAATAACATTTTTTCCCTTTTTTCAATTCTCGGATTACTCAAATTCTGTTCACAAACCATATGGAAAATATTACAAAAACCCATGATGGCATGACTAATCGGTTTTTTCTCAATCAATCCGGGTACACTAGTAAGAAACTGGAGTTGCATCATAATATGACATTCGTGGGTTTCCATTTTGACGCAAAACCATCAAAAAACTTTTAAGATTTCAACCATACAAGAAAATCCTCTTGCTTCCTCACATACTTTGCTTTCAGTTGCATCACCCTGCCCCTTGTATCCGTATACAACCACAATTACTCTCGAAGGCCCAAATTCTTCAAATCATGTCTCGCCTTCACGTTGCCTTTATAATTAAATTTGTGATAAAGGCCTACAATTATACTAAGTAAGTTATCACATACATTCTTCTCATAGTGCATAGCATCAATGTTGTGTTTTAACAAGTTTTTTGACCAATAAGGTACTCCCCCCGTCTCTAAAAGGGTGTCACAATGCATTTGCACACAAACTAAGAAATGTCACTTATTATCTATTTGATTGCTAAAATATCTTGCGTAAAGTGTCTTTATATCTTAAATGTTTATTGGGAACATAAATTATAATATTTAATTAGGGGTAAAAGTTGTATAAAGAATAAAAAAGTGTCTTAATTTTCTAAAAATGACAACCTTTTGTAGATAACCATTTTTAGTATAAATGTCAACCTTTTGGAGAAAGAGGGAGTAATTTGTAGAATATGCTCTTCTTCTTCCAAATAAACTTTTGAATACATGTTCTCTTGATTACCTTACCACCAAAATTCTTGTGTTTTCCCAAAAAACAAAGAGGTCAAACCAAAGAGCTGTGTTTGAATATTGGCTGGACTATGCTTCCTAAGATGAGATCTATAATCTCTTTTTGGATACAAAGTCATATTTCATCGAAACGGATGTGGGATTGGTAAGCATCGTTTATGATCGAAATACACTATCCTTTTTTTAACTCAAAGGAAAGGCGTGGAATCCATGCAATCCAGACACTCCTTTGTACCCTTGACTAGACCAGCCCGATGCATACGATCTCGCTGGATAATCATGGACCATATACACAACGTTACCACGCAACACAAAGACCTCCTATTTATTTGCATCAAAAGTAAGGATGACTAGACTCAACAAAATATTCAAATCCTCTATCATAGGCTGACAAAAAATATCCAAATCTTTCCTGGAACAACGTGGACCAAGAATCAATATAGTTTGCATGACCGTCGATTCTTTCATGCACAACCACGATGATAACTTCAAAGCAATCAATATCACCGGTCACATGCTATATGGATTGTTTTGTCTAGAGAATGGACGAAATCCATCAAGTGCAAAGTACAAACGAACATTACAAGCCTTTGTAACAAACCCTGGGTGACGCTCATTAAACACCTTCCAAATAAGGACATCAACTAGATAATGCAAAACATCCTCATCTATATATTTCTTAATCTTGTGCCAAATCATTTCCTTTGCAGTATATCTCTATGTGTACAATCATTGTAATCTTAGGGTGATGAGGAAATAACTTAATTTTTTATGCAACACTCTATTTCCCTTCTTTGTGTCCCACCTAGATACGTTACGAACCGGACATGCCTCTAATAATTTATAATCACCTCAATACAAGAGACATTTGTTCAAACATACATAAATTGTTTCATAACCTAACCCAAATTCTTTAACTTCTTGTTTGAGTCTCCATACAATGAGGGTAAGGTGTATCCATCGGGGGAAACCCGTCTCAACAACTATAGGATCTCAGTGAATGAATTATTTGTCCACTTATTTTTCACCTTTATATGCATCAATTTCGCTATAAAATTTAACTACCTTATTTTTGTAAAACCAGGATACAACTCGGTATTCATATCCGCAACCAAAGAATAAAAAGAACAATATATCTTACTTCGCAGAATATTCTCGACTACCATTTACATATCCACAATATAAACAATGTTCTTAAACCATTTATCACATTCATCAGTTCCTTGTCTACAATACTAGGAATACCATTTGAGGGAATGGGTTCTACTTTACCATACAAATTCCAAATTTTTTATGTGGCTAACAACCCATTTCTCAAAATATCTTCGTTAGCCTCTAATTTTTTTTCCGTCTATTCACACCAATTACATGGAAATTGAATCGCATTACAACTATACATGTGTGAAAATTAAATTTCAGTGGACCTCTAAACACTTTTCAAAAAAGATAGAGTAACCTTTCTTTTTTATTTAATCCTCTCTTTATCCCTAGGCACGCCCATTTGGACTTCATTGCGTCGTAAACAGTAATTTCTCTATAAATATAATAATTTTGTAAATAAATTTTATATATACATAAATTATAAAAAAAATATTCGATCTAATATATACATGAATTAAGCAATCTAATATATTCATAAGCCCCACTCCCATATTCAATTCTTTATTTCTAAATCCTAATTTTTTTTCTCATAATCCACAATTTTTTTAAGATTATCACAAAAAATCACAAATAACTACATATATTATATCAGGGGCGGATCCAGGATTTTGTGCCGGGAAAGGCTATTAATGTTACGAAAAAAACCATATCCAATACACTTTTTCTATATCTAACAAAATCATTGAAAAACACCCAATTTTTTTTCACACGGCGCAAAACAAATTCTATTCACTTTGATATAAATAAAATAAAATTTTCAATGTAAAATTTTCAATGACACTGAAAAGGAGTTGATTTGTACTTTACAATTTCGTGTACAAACTAGTATTCAAAAATCACTGGCATGACCTACCAGTTTGTGAATTATTTCAATTGATAACAGAATTAGAATTGTTAAAATAAACTATGTCTCGTAATTCATAGATTTTGGGTTATATTTTTGTAATACATGAATATTTACAATTAACGTAATTTTTGTAATGGATAGCTTTCATTCTAAATATATTTTATATCATGGACTTTGTATCTTAAATTTCATATGATTGTTTGTTGAACATGAAAGAATTTATTTTAGTAATAACAATGTTATAATTTTTTGCAAGTTTTCAAGTTATTGTGATCAATAATTATAAAAAGTCAAAAACCATGATGAATGTAAATTTTTTATTACAATAAATGATTCTTCATCAGATGAAGAACAAAAATCGACCAATTAAAAAAATCCTAAAAGGGTGCAAAAAAAAAAACCATCCAAAAAATGAGTTTTTAATCGATAAAGATAATAAGGATATCTATTTAGGATAATCTTCTATGGAAAACAATGTAAATTGTAAATCAGATCATTATTCAATCCATAACATAAAGAAAAAAAATCTATTCCTAATTCTTTTTTATGGATTAATGCCCAATAAACACCTCAAGTAAAAATTAATTCTCCTTCATCCCAACTATCATTTTTTGCCCATAAAAGATCACATACATTTTGTTTTTTCCTTTTCTTTCCCATGTTATGGGAAGTTTCCCATAACTCAAATTTTGAGTTTTAGGAAACTTTCCAAAATTCAGATTTTGAGTTCTGGGAAGCTTCTCATAACCCACTATTCTTTAAAAAAGACGTGTTCTTTTAAAAAAGACGGTACCTTTTATAGGCCATGGTGTAAGTTGGCAGGTGCCTATTAGGCATTAATCATTCTTTTATTAATCTATTCGACAGAATTTTAAGACAAACCTGAATTTCCGATTTCTAACGAATTAATTTTGAAATTATATTCAAGTAAATATGCACAATTTTAATATAAATTTTGAATAGGGAGGGCTAATTTTTTTTTGCATACATGAGGGGCATAAAGTCGTTAAGAAAAAGTTATTACAGAAAGAACCTAAGCTCTTATTGAGTTTCTAATACAACCCTAGCAGTTGCACTTTCGCTCCTATCTCTCGTTATTAAGTTCCAAAGATATTCCGGTGGATCATCAAAGTTCCAAGGTTGTGTATACATAGTTGCACCCTCTTTCGCTAATTTATCGGCACAAAAATTCGCTTCACGGAACACATGATTTATCTGAACATTCGGATTATTTCGTAACATTTCCAAACATTCCCGTGCAACCGAAACGGAGTGACTACTTGAGTTCCCACCGCCCTTCACTAGCGCATGGAACTCCCTCGAGTCACAATCATAACTTAATGAACTCCCACCGCCCTTCACTAGCGCATGGAGCTCCTCCGAATCCGTTTCAATACACAAATCCTTATATCCATTATTGATAGCCCAACGTAGACCATAATGAAGTGCAAATAACTCTGAAATGAAAGGAGAAATTACCAAACAAGAGCCTACAAAGCCCGCTATACACGAACCATTTCGGTCTCTCAAAATTCCTCCAATACCTGCGGTTCCTTTTGATTCATTAAAACTACCATCTATATTTAACTTGAACCCACTTATTGGCTTAACCCACTTGACCATTATATTTTTTGCAAGTTTAATTATACCACCGTCTAAGCTTTTTCCCCAAGCTAGTATACATGTACTAGCGAGAGAAAGGACCTCTTTTTTTAACTCAATTTCATGAGGCAATGTTGAGCCTTCATTAAACAACACATGGTTTCTTCTATTCCAAATTGTCCACATGCCCGCTATAAATATAAACGGCCATTCGAAACCTTCTAAAACTGTTTTTGACCAAAGGTGACCCGATACCCATTTCTTAACATCGAATGTACCGGCTTGGGGACGCGATTCTGCAGCAGGAACTCCTCGGTTGATTACAGCAGCTAGGTGATCTCGGATGAACCCCGAAGCAGCTTGATCTCGGCCGATCACAGCAGCTCTAGGCGAGAAAAATGCAGCAGGTTCTTCACAGTCGAACACAGCAGCTCCAGGAAGAAATTCTGCAGAAGTTTCTTCTCGGATGAGTTCAGCAGCTCCACGCTCCAAGCTTCCAGCAGCAGCTCTTCGTTCGAGGCCAACAGCACGCATCCCAGAAAATGCAGCAGCTGCTCCAGAGTTCACCGCGTTCAGCTCCAGCAACTTCTCCAGGTCCGCTTCAGGCCACTGATTTCCTCGCTTTCCAGCTCTCCTAACACGCCTTAGCTGCTGTCCATCCTCACGATCAGTTTCCAAACTCCCTTCCATTCCAGTAGCAAGTCCAGCACCTGTACCTGAGACAAAACCAAAGATTTTCCAGAAACTAGCAACAATTTTACAAGTTACCAAAGCATGGTGAAGATCCTCCTTAGCCGCTCCACAAATAGAACACCCCTTAGACTCAACCACATTTCTTTTATAAAGATTTTCCGTAGTAGGTAAACGATTTAGTACAACCCTCCATAAGAATATTCGGATCTTTTGGGAACACTTTAGCTTCCAAATGATGTCCCAATTAAATGAATGGTCCACCACTGTGTCTTTCATACTATCATATGCCGATTTCACCGTGAAAGAACCCGAATTATTTAGTTTCCATACTACATTCCTTCCCGAGTCGCCATCTTGTTCAACCACACCATTTCGAAGGATGTTCGCACCCACTAGTATAGCTTGACATGCACTTGAATCACTAGGCTTCTTTTGACGGTTTAGCAACCCCTGTTTAAAATAATTTTTCCTAAGCACCTCCACCCAAACTACGGATTGATCATTTTGCAAAATTTTCCACCCAAGTTTTGCTAAAAGAGCCAAGTTGTATTTTTCCGCGCTTCTAAGACCCAAGCCACCATTACTCTTTGGTTTGCAAAGTTGTTCCCATGCAACCCAATGAAGCTTCCTCTCCGAAGACGAAGACCCCCAGATAAAATTTCTAGATATCCTATCTATTTCATTACAAATGTACTTCGGTAATTTCATGACTTGCATCTGATATACCGGCATTGCGCTTAACACCGATTGAGCTAAAGTGATCCGACCCGCAAGAGAAAGAGTCTTCGCCTTCCACGTTGCTAACTTTCCTCTCATCTTTTCCAGGATGCCTTTATAAAATCCTTTCGGTAATCTTCCGGATAAAATAGGCATCCCCAAATACATTCCAAACGAGGTACTAAGACAATAACCGCTTCTTAATGCAAGATCCTTCTGGGTAGCCACCGGGACATTCCTCGAGAAATATATAAGAGATTTTTCAGCGCTAACATTTTGTCCGGATTCACAACAGAATAACTCCATTGCTTCTTTGATAACCTGTACCTGCAATAAAGAAGCCTCGCCAAACAATATTAGATCATCAGCAAAAAATAAATGTGATAACTTGGGACCTTGACGACCAATCTATATCTCACTCCATCTTCCAATTGAACATAAATTCTGAATTAACAAGGAAAGCCTCTCCATACACATAACAAAAATGTAGGGCGATAATGGGTCCCCTTGGCGAATGCCCCGATAAGGTGAAAACGGTGTTAGGGGCTCCCCATTCCAAAGAACTCTCATCTCATTATCCCTCATACTAGACATGATCAGATCAACCCACTTCTTCGGAATTCCAAAATGGCTAATCGTATCACTTATGAACTCCCACCGAATTCTGTCATAGGCTTTAGCAAGGTCGATCTTTACCGCCATAATACCTTTTGACCCTTGGAGATGCCGCATCTTATGGTCCACCTCCCTTATAAGTACAATATTATCAACCGTTGAACGACCTGGTAAAAAGCTACTTTGACAAGGAGCAATAATGTTAGCGAGTATAGGTCTTAGTCTATTGACCATGGCCTTCATAATAAACTTAACCGGACAATTAATAAGACTAATAGGGAGGGCTAATTTTCAATTACCAAGGTTGTAATTTTTTTCTTCATGTTTTTTACCTATTAAGAAAAAAAATAGGCTTAACAACGGTAATATCTTATAGGCTGGGGTGGGCTGCATTCTTTGCATCCGCCTCTGTATTATATAACTACATTAACAATCTACCCAAAATAATATAATTCATCACAAAAAATACAAGCTTTTATGGAGAATAAGTGTTAAATTATACCTCAAAAATTTGGAAGATTTCATGGTAGAAATAGCTTCGAGTGAGTTGAGTTACACTAGATGAAGTCCGGTAGGAGAATTGGAGATGGTGGCGCCATGTGATGGATCTATTGTGAGTATTAATCTAGAATAGTTTTTGAGTTTTTGGGAAAAGTATTTTAAAGAATTGGAGAGAAGTGGATTGAGTAGTTGTTGCCCAATCCCTTGTGTATTTATACGCTAACCTTTAGTGACCGCCATTAACGATCGCTAGAGGTGTGTTTAGTCCTTCCCAGGGCTCTATATTCCGACCAATAAGGTGGTCGCGAATGTAACTATAGTCTTTAGAGACCACAGCTTTGGTCCTCAATAATTTTTAAATTTTTTAAACAAGTTCTGTAAAACTACCTTCACCGACCACACGAGTGATCGCTAATGAGTTTATATCACTAGCGACCACCTATTGTCCAGTAGATGATATCCTTTTATTTTTTAAATTTAAAACGCTTACTAACTGCTATTGTTGTGTTGTGGCCGATAATGTTATCTGAGCTCTAGCGACCAATTTTGTGTTTTCCAAATGACTATAACCATTTCTTTATTCTTTCGGCGATTATTATTGGTCTCCAGAAGTACTATTACCAGCAACCACATTCCCGGACACCAGAGGAGTACTTGCTAATCAACACATCTAGCGTAGTGTGCAGTGACGGAAAATGATTCTGGGTGAAAGTAGACGCATCCAATGTAACTTTGTTGAAGAAGAAGAAGTGTGTAGTTCAAATGGCATATCAATCGGACGAGCTCCTACCACTTGGAATATCTTTAATTTTATATGTTGTCTTGAAATTATTCAAAATGCTAAGGATTCAACGAGCACCAGATGGACAATTCTATCTCTTATGATAAAGATTAAAGACACCCTTAAAAGAAAAATTCAAATTATACTTCATCTTCATGTTAGTGGCCAAATAATTTATAGTTAGGTGGTGGTGTCATATTTCCCTGAGACAAGGTCGACTATTTCCTCTCTAGCCTGATCCTTCTATAGGACATTCTAATAAAACCAGGCTCAATTATCTTTTTTTATATTTTATTTCTTTTTTTAATATATTTACTTTTAATCAAAAGCAAAAAAAAAAAGGTATATAGTCTAAAAACCCAGGCAAACATGAAAGTAGTCCACTAGAAGTGCCTAGTAAACCATAAGATTATATGTGCAGTTGTTGTGTTACAAATTTGAAATATTCCACTTTAATATGTATATCTCACTAGCAAAGAAAAGGGTATGTATCTCACTCACTTTATATTCTACTAATAAGGCACACAACACATATCTTGAATCATTTACGACATTCAAATGACCAAGCCTTGAAAGCACAACTCCAATCAAACTATATCGTTTTTCCTATGGCCAAACATGTTTTTAGCCGACCTGTAATCAGTCTGTAACTACCGACCTTCAGTTGTGGGAGTCACAATATGATCCATGGTGCTTAAAGAATTAGTCTCCACTGTATTATTGTATTGTTCCAGAGTTTGTGGAGCAGCCAGAGAAGCCTAGGCATGACAGATATATGAATAAAATAAGTAAATGTTGTAAAATGTGTAACACTTTTTAAGTAGATAATATTAGTTAATTTGTAGTGAATCTATCGTACCTGTATAGAACTATTTTCAGTAACTACATTTACACTTTTGTTACTACAATAGCAGACTGCGAGAGCACAGATAATCAAACCCACTATCAAAAGACCTCCGCTAAGAAACCCACGGTAGCTGCTTGTTTCTGGGGAGTTGAAGAAGAAGCTGCTCAGTTCATCATGTTGGGTTTTATTTGTATAAACTAGTAAAACAATATAGAAACTAATACAAAAATAAAATAAAAATAAATAAATAAATAATTTTACTTGTCGAGGCTCGGATTGGATCCGATATCTTTAAGGTATTTAGGCCACGTACAGGTGTCTTACGTTTGCTGGCTTCAACCTCCAGGATAAAATGACAAAACTATTCAAAAGAAACTGACACACGAATTCTTAAGAATTTCAACGAACTTAATAATGCTGCTTCTTTCTATCTCTCTCTTATAATTTTAATGCTTTGAAAAATAAATTAATGAAATGGTTAAGTTGGCCAACTATTTATAGAAAATGAAAAGGTGGCTTGCCAAAGGTTGTGATATTTTATTTTGGAGTTACGTTGTATTAATTTAAGATACATCGTTTACTTAAAAGACCAAAAAACTTGGGGGGTCCAGATGGCATGAACCTAAGGCCCAAATGTCCAACAAAGTTGATGGTCCAGGTTCATACCCTACCTAAGACCCAACAAAGGTATGAATCTAAGGCCCAAAAGCCCAACAAAGCTAACGTCCAGGTTCAAACTACCATGCCTTTTTTTTTCTTTCTTTGTTTTATAACAAAAAGAAATAAAATAACATATATTGTTTTTTTTTCTTTTAATTTCTCTAAATTACTTGACTCAATTTCTCATTCAATTTCAAATGATTTTAACCAAGTGAATATATTACGTTAATTTTTACAACTTGAATAAACACATTAATATTCGAATCATTTCACTAAATTAAGTCACTGACTAAAATCGTAAACTTGGTCAACAGTTGGGTAGAATCTCATTTGTCTAACACATCAAAGTTGTAAAATCTAAATATTTGTTAGCCAATACTAGGAATAAAAGAAAATGTTCTAACTAAGTATAACTTAAAAGAGGGAAGACAAATTCTTTTAAAGTCCACAATAAATGACACATTTCAGTCGGGACCAGGTTTCAACAGAAGTTAGCAAGATGTCCACTCATGGTTATACCCCCTCTTTATAGTTAGCTATATTCTATGAAGGTCTCAACAGTCAAGGTAGAGAGAAGGTGGATAACATAGGAAAGGTAAATTTCGTGTCCATGAACCATAATGAAGCTACCGAGGTTTTGGAAAATATTATTGAACAAGAAAGGAGTTGGCCTTCTACGCGAGCTCCTATAGACCCGAGGTACGCTTCGTTTAGATGCAGAAACTGCAAACTCAAATTTAGAAAATCAAATCAAAGAACTTAAGCTTGAGATGCAGAGAAATTTAGCCGCAGCAAACGTAGTACAAGAAGCACAAGCTTGTCAACAATGTGGGGTTAATAATCATACTTGGGAAGAGTGCGAAGGAAATCCACAATCTGTTTATTTCATATCCAACCGAGGAGGTTATCAATTTGGTAACCGAAACCATCCGGGTATGCAATATTCAAATCCTCAGGGGGGCGCTAATCCTGGTCATTATCAACCGCGTCCCCAGGACAACTTTTTCCAACCAAGAGGTCGGTATCAAAATCAATATCAAAATAGACCTGCTCCCTCTCAACAACCTGTTCAAGATGCCTATACCGATTCATTAGATCAGAAAGCTTTACCACAGTATCCCAAGAGGGAACTATGGATAATCAACAATTAGTAAAAGTCTTGGACCGTTTGACCACGAATATGAACGCTCAAGATGAAAAGTTACGAGGACAAGATGCCGCAATTCAGATTTTAGGTACTCAAGTAGAACAGTTGAACAAAGTTCTAACGAATTTAATGGAACGAAAAGAATTGAAGGCGATCGAAGGAGGTGATGACAATGTTGGGTTCGAAGCTTGTAAGGCTATTTGCCTTGAAATTGAAGAAGAGAAGGAAGTACCACATGCTTCTGTTAGTGCCGTGGAGGTTCCGAGTACCGAAGAAGAACCAACCAAGTCTAGCCCCATGGAATCTGACTGTTCTGAGGTTGATGCGGAGGACGATTCAAAAAAATCCGAATTTATACAGCTTCAGAAATATATGCAAGAGGAGATTAGATCGGTGATGGATTATCAAGCTGAGCTGGCTAAAGAGAAAGAAGAAGAAGCCTCCAAGGAGGAACCAAGAGTTGAAGTTGCACCTGTTGTGCAAGAGGAGAAAGAAGAAGAGAAGGTGGAACCGCCACCTGTTGTTCAAACAGTGTCATCAACTATTCCTGATACAAATCCAAAGGATGACACTGAACTCAAGACATTTGTAGAGGCGTACACACCTGAAAATATCAACGCCCAAATGCTTGAGATTGCGAAGAAAGGACTTACACCGCAACAAGTTTTTACGCAAGTTAATCCTGAGAAAGAAGTGAGTGTAGAGATCCAACGAGAGAACCTAAGAGTCTCAAGAAGAAGTGAAAGAGAGTTACCAACGAAGCTCAAAGATCCGGGAAGTTTTAACCTTCCTATTCAAATTAATGGTATGCTCAAGGTGAAAGCTATGTACGATGTGGGTTCTGGTGTGAATCTTATGCCTAAGTCCGTGTTCGAGAGACTTGGACTTCAGAAATCAGAGAAAACTCCAGTGAAGTTGTAGTTTATTGACAACTCAGTTACCAAGACATGGGGAACAGTGGAGGACGTCTTAGTCCGAGCAGGTAGTATTGCCATCCCTACTGACTTTGTTATACTTGAGTTTGATGCAGATAAGCAGGTTCCAATCATACTTGGACGGCCTTTCATGGCCACAAGTCAAAGTGTTATCAACTTCCAAGAAGGGAGCATTACCCTTCATGTAAAGAACGTATCCGAGACCTTCTATGTCTTGGGAAAGACACCGAGGAAGTACCTGTCATCCACAGCCTTTCACATCACAAAGTACCTCCTGAGAAGATCCACTTAAAACCTGTGGATACTGAGCCAAACATTGAATTTGGGGTTGACCATGAAGTACTATGGAAAGCTCACAGACACGAGAACAGGCCACGTAGTTTCAAAGACTCATGGATGGGACCATTCATTGTCACTAAGGTTGTTTCAGCCAAGGTGATAGAAATTCGACCCAAGAAGGTGATCAAGCGCAGATTAGTTGACGTTCATAGCCTAACACGTTGTTGGGGAGGCTATATTCGCAAATCTTGATAGAGGTAACGCGTCTATCTTTGAAAGACGTTAAATAAAAGTGCTGTTCGGGAGACAACCCGCAATTTTTTAAATTTTTATGTCTTTTACGTTTTTAGTTTGTGTTTATTTTAGTTGTTCTTAGTTGATATTGCATATTTGAGAAAGGTATTAGTGTTTGTGATGCTTAGGTATAGGAGAAATCGAGTTTGGGAGGAGAAAACGAATTTTTTTGGAAAAATCAGACCATCAATCTGGTACACCGGACGATTCTTCCGGTATACCGCGGGAGAGAAAACACGTGACCACGGGGTGAGAACTCAGGTTTTTGGCCGAGAAGAAAAAAAAATTAGAAGCAAAGGTCCGGTACACCGGACCCCAGCTCCGGTACACAGCATGATCAAAAACCCGAGACCACGGGTAGAGGACACGGGTTTTTTGCCAAGCATTAAAATTTCGAGGAACAGAAGTTGCGGTACACCGCGCCCCAGTTCCGGTACACCGCACCGCGCCACTGGAGAGAGAAAAAATTTCGTTTTTAAGGTTATAAGAAGCAAGAGGTTGGTACAATTCCGAATTTACAAATCCTTAAGCCTCTCTTTCTTCTCCAAACCTCTCCCAACTCCATTAAAGCTCATTCAAACCTTCCCCAAACATCAAAACACTACCCAATCATCATAAAAACACATCAAATCTTCTCTCCACATCAGTATAAAGGAGATTCAAGCACCCAATTCTCACCAAACACATTAGATTGAAGAATCAAAAGCTTAAATTTTCAAAATTCATCCTACAATTTCTTAAATCCATACCAATCCATCAAGAATTCATCTTACCCACATAGAGAATCATCATCAATTCACCTTTCCTAAGCCAAATCAAGCTCGTTCAACCAATAATTCAAAAGTTCAAATTTCAAGAGTTGCTAAAGCTTTGAGTTGGGGGTCAATTGAGGATGACTAAAAGAACAGAAATATTATCTAACAAGAGGGAAGTGAAGAAAAGCAAGGTATTGGGTTCAATTGAGAAGAAATAAAAGAACAAAAGTTCTAGTTCCAAAGCTAAGGGTAAAATCGATGTTGAAGATGGAGGTAAACTAGTTATGTTTGATCCTAATGGCAAAAGGCTTTATTTTTATTCAAAGGAGAAAACACAACCTCTTCCCTTCAAAGGTCCTAGACCCATGGATAAAGAGAAAGCTTCAAAGGCCTTGAAGCTTCTGCAGAAAAACAATTAAAGGAACTACCTTTTGCTTATGAGAGAGTATTTGCGGAAGAAGTTGGTACAGGAGAGTATAAGAGATTATTGGAGCTTGGTGAAAAATTGGGTTGGTCTACGTTCATGGTAAGACGTTCTGAATTATGTCATGAGTTAGTTTTGGAATTCTATTTAGGCCTCTTTAGCCGAGATAGTAAAGGTTGTGTTCCGATTAGAGGAAAGTTAATCCCTTTCACAGTTGAGGAGATTAGAAACCACTTCAAGTTTAAGAAATTAATTGGATATTGCAAGTATAGCGAAGCGGTTGCTAAACGAAAAATCTTTGATGAGGAATTACTTTTTGAGCATGTTTTAGACAAGGAGAAAGTGCAATCATATAAGGGAGAATTAAAGGCACCTTGGCCTTACAAATATCTTCAACCGGATGCGAGAGTTTGGCACAATTTCCTTATTCCTAATGTCTTTGGAAACACACAAAATTTGG
The DNA here is from genome assembly GCA_029959085.1 of Nemophila menziesii. Taxonomy (NCBI): domain Eukaryota; kingdom Viridiplantae; phylum Streptophyta; class Magnoliopsida; order Boraginales; family Hydrophyllaceae; genus Nemophila; species Nemophila menziesii. The sequence goes on from JARWIR010000008.1 coordinate 23,736,603, forward strand.
ATGTGACTAAGAAGAACGCTCTACTTTTGGATTGTATTTTGAGAGGAGAAGAAGTAGATGTGGCACAGTTGATCTATGAGGAGGTGATGCGATTTTCGGTCTCTCTTAAATCAGTCTATAATAAATTTCCTACTATGATCACGTGCCTTGTGCAAAAAGAGAATGTTATATTGGGTGAAGAAGAGAAACTCGAATTTAAGAAGAGTTATATTGATGATGCTTGGATCGTGAAAGTCTTGAGAGGAGCGGTTTCTACGCAAGTCTCGAAAGAAGAAAAGAAGCAAAGTTGGCAAGAGAAGATGGAGAAGCGTTTAAACAATTTCAAAGCAGCTCAAACTTCCTTAGCCAATGATGTGGCACAAATCAACACTAATCAAGTGCACATCATGAAACTCCTGGAGCAATTAACAAAAGATCAAGCAAATCCTACCTTGGATATCAATAATGCGAGGTAATAAGCCTCGAGAGTATGTTCTCTTTCTTCCTTACCATTTCTGTAAATGCTTTTATCTGCTAACTTTAATTTCTTTTTCGAGTCGTGGGGACACGGCTCATTTTTGAGTTGGGGGTGTGGGGATTCGTTGTCTCTCATCTCCATTTTTCTGTTTTTAGGTAGAAATTAAAATTTTTTATACATGGGAATTAAATGTAGAGTGTGTTTAATAGCTTGAAAGCATAAGCTTAGTGAATTAATGATAGTAAATAGTATGTTTATGAGCTATGTTATTTGTATGCTTTGAGTATTTACAGGAAAACACACGTTGATAGTAAAGAAAAGATTAGTGAGCAATGCGATAGAAAGTATGTTACATCTCAGGGAACCTTGAGAAGTGTGTAGGCTGTGAGATCCAAGCTAGTTGACAAACCCATTTGATGAAAGTGCTAAAGGTAAGAAAATAACGAAATTACATAGTGTAGAAAGTGATTAAGGCAGTTCTTTCATATTGAAGCCATTTGAAGCCTTTTTATACCTTCTCACCTTGTTATTTGATTTTATATGCTATATCCTTTTCAGCCCCTTTTAGCCTTTCTAAAGCTTTTATTGAAACATGTTATAAGCCATATCCCTTTAGATTATAGGACTTTTCCATATGGCCCGCACTCGAATCACGGTGGTGGGTCCACCATTATGGGAATTGTTATTAGGATGGGATTTTTTTGAGCTTATTAATTGTGCTCTGATGATGATTCACAGATTTTTATTGTAACCCTTTGTCGGGGTAATAGTGAATGGAAAAGAAGTTACGAGCTAAAATTTCCAACAAGGGCATTGAACGAAAAAATATATATATGAGAAAAAATAGCGTGATATCTCAACATTAAAAAGAGAGTCATAACTGAAGAAATTGATTTGAAAAGAAAATATATATATATATATTCAGACCGGCAAAGTGGAAATGTTTAAGTGAACATCTTCTGCTTTAATTGGGTCAGTGGGGATGCTAAATTGTGCATCAAAGAATTCATTGTGGGTTGAGTGAGAAACGTTTTATGAGAGTAACTCAAGCTCTAAGGCGATTGGTTGATGGCTAGTGAGGAGAGAGCCAAAAGCTCACTCTAAATTATCCAAATATACTATCATATCGTCCATAAGCCTAAATTAAAACCTTAAAGACCTTTTGATTCTTTGCTATGTAATCGAGAAGTGATTGAGCCGTTAGAGAGTAGTTAAGTGGATTTTTGAATACTAGTGAAGTTCGATGAACAATCTATAGCTTCCTTGGTGAACTGAGTAAAGTCCCAATCCTTCTTACATTGCGAAACTAATCTGATCTTGAATTCGAACCGTGTTGACTATGGATATGAGAAGTGTACAAGTATGTAGTTTGTGAATATTATTGCATGAAATTTTCTGAGTAATTGCTTTATGTCTATTCTATATATTCTGCTATGTTCATCCCATTGTGTTGAAAATTACCTAAGTGTGTATTTATAGACTTCCTTTTGTTTTTATCTTTACTGTATCGGGACGATACAACTTTGAGTTGGGGGTCTTGATGTCTCCGAATTTGTGATAGATTTATGTTAGGATGAGACATCATTTTTAGTGATTTAGAAGTCTTTCGAATCGTTTTTCTTGAGAAATAGTACACTTTCCTATTTTGAGTCTTGATTTAGTAAAATAATATTTTTAAAGCATATTGGGTTTAATTATTTATTTAGTGTGAAGCTTTAAAGATAATTATGGAGATTAATTAGAGTTCAAGTCAAAGACTACAAGATATGGAAAGAGATAAGCATGGTAATTGGAGATAAGGAAAGAAAAGCTAAAATCATGGAAAAGGAAAAGCTGACTTAAATCTGAATTTTTGCACCTACGACCACAAATCAGCTTATATCTCAAGATCGGTGTGTAATTTGGAGAAACGGTCAAGAGCAAAGTTGAATATCTTTCCGAGACGATGAATTTCGACTACTCATACGTGTCAAACGGATGAGTATTGAAGCTTCTAGGACCAAAATAAAAACGGGGCTGATTTCATGTTTTAGGGTTACGAATTTGAGTTGGACTTGGAGTCCATTACTTACCTTCTCCTTCAAGAAAACGAATTAGGTCTTCTAAACACCTATAAATACACCCTTATATCACTTGTAAATCATCCTTCCCTCATAGTAATTAGTTCTTAAGGTTTTATTTATCAAAGTTATTGTAGAGAGCAAGATGATGTCTTTTATTATTTCATTTAGTTTATTTCCTTCAGGTATGAACTAAACCTCACATAGCTTGGGTTTTGCTTCATAGTTAATTCTAATTTCTTTCTATCTAAGTTTCTTTGGGAATTTCATGTTTTAATTTGATATTAGCTGCTTACCTTTATATTTGTTTATGTGTTTTGATTTAATGAATGTTTTCCTTGCTAGTGCACGAGTATAGGATTACCTTAATAGTAGTTAGATGATCGCCTTACCTGGGTGTCTCATTATTGAAACACCACATAACGTCTAGTGTCGATATTGGTATTGACAACACTAATTTTAACTAGATAGTCACTAGGGTATAATTTAATCACTATCACCATGTATGGAAATTGATTGCTTAGGGCCCTAGTGGCGTAGGATAACCCTATTTGAACCAGCCTCGTGGTGTGTCTGTAGCCCCCTTAGTTGCTCTCAAGGTCTAAGGTATGGGAATTTAGAATCCTGACTAAGTATCTAAGAGCTAATTATCTCCCTTATTAACTAGATTTGATAGAATGAGTTAGAAGGATTAGTGCATACTAGCATAACCTAAGCTATACTTCTCATCTCATATTTCTTCGTATTTAACTTACTGTCTTTAGTTTTCTTAGTTTAATTAATTAATCTCGAATTTATTCCTTTTATTTTCCTGTCTTTTAATTAATTACTTCTTACTCGTTATTTCTACCCATTCGATTAACACACTAAGTCCCTGAGAATGAACTCAACTTATCATTAAAACTTGCATTCGTCCTGTAATACTTGCAGTATTGTGCCTGTGTAGGGTGAGAGTGCGTTGTTTTCTGACTTATTATTTATCTTATTTTTATCACACCCTAGGCGACACCACTTTTTAAATTTTTTATTTATTTGATTATACTAGCTAGTCGATATAACATATGATTAGGTTCATGAATTACATGCTTGTTAGTTGATTATGCATGTGTTGTGTTATTTATATTTTGTGCTCATATATTTTTACTTGTTTAATTAGTTGTATGAATTTTTTTATATATTTATTGTGTATTTTTAATTTTATTTATTCAATGGTTTGTAATATTTATTCATTCAATGGTTTGTAATTTTTATTCATTCAATGGTTTGTAATATTTTTTCATTCAATGAGTTTGTAATTTTTATTATGTTATTTATTGAGTTGTAATTTTTATTCATTTTATTCATTGGCTTGTAATAATTATATATTTTATTTTATATGAATGTAGTCGCATAGTTTAATTAAATTGTTGCTAAGAGATGGAGTCGAGTATGGATAAGAGTTGGATCGAAACGACGAAATATTACACGGAAGAATATGTTTTTGGGGTTTTCAAGTTTATCGAATTTGCTAAGAAAAGTAAAGGTTATACCGGTTTCTTGTCTTGTCCGTGTAAGAAGTTTAATAATTAATGTTGATGTCTCCTCATTTGTGATAGATTAATATTAGGATGAGACATCATTTTTAGTGATTTAGAAGTCTTTCTAATTGATTTTCTTGAGAAATAGTGCACTTTTCTATTTTGAGTCTTGATTTAGTAAAATAATATTTTTAGAGCATATTGGGTTTAATTGTTTTTTTTGTGTGTAGCTTTGAAGATAATTATGGAGATTAATTAGAGTCCAAGTCAAAGACTACAACTTATGGAAAGAGATTTGCATAGTAATTGGAGATAAGGAAATAAAAACTAAAAAGATGGAAAAGGAAAAGCTGCCTAAATCTGGGATTCTGCAGCACACGCCTAAAGAAGTGCTATTTACCCCAAGAAATAGGCCGATTTTGGTAATTTTCTTTCATTGGGACAAAGATAATTCTGTGAGGATTCTTTTGGTATCTTATGTAGTTCAAACCGACCAATAACGAAGAAGATATGCTCAAAACGGTCCAGCAGTGTTTATCTTTATTTCCATACGAATTTGAGTTGGGCTAGGAGTCCAATACTTTATCTCTTCCTCAAGAAAACGAATTAGGTCTTCTAAACACCTATAAATACACTCTTATATCACTTGTAAAATCATCCTTGCTTAGTTGAAAACCTTATAATTATTTCTTAGTCATTGTAGAGAGCAAGATGATGTCTTTTGTAATTTCTTTTAGTTTATTCCCTTCAGGTATGAACTAAACTCCCCATAACTTGGGTTTTGCATAATGTATAATCTATGAATTCTAATTCTTCTATCTAAGTTTCTTTAGGAATTATATGTTTTAATTTGATATTAGCTACTTACTTTATATTTGTTTATGTGTTTTGATTTATTGTCTTTCCTAGAACTGATCACTTTAGGATTGTTTTAATAGTAGTTAGATGGTCTCCTTGACAGGGTGTTTAACTATTGAACCACCACATAATGTCTAGTGTCGATATTAGTTCTGACAAAACATGATTCTAACTAGATAGTCATTAGGGTTTGTTTTAATCACCATATCACCAATTGATTGTTGCGATTGCTTAGGGCCTTAGTAGCTTTTGATAACCCTATTCTAAACCACGTCTTGGTTGTGCCGTAGACCCCTTAGTCGCTCTCAAGGTCTAAGGTATGGGAATTTAGAATCCTGACTAAGTATACCAAGAGCTAATATTCTCCCTTATTAACTAGACTTATAGATAGAATTAGAAGGATTAGTGCATACTAGCAAAACCTAAGCTATATCTCTCATCTCATATTCTTAATCTATTTAATCTATTTACTTTATTGTCTTTATTTTCTTAGTTTTAATTCTTAAATTCGAAATCTATTTGCTTTTATTTTATGTCTTTAATTATTTACTTTTACTCGTAATTGCTACCCATTCGTATAACACACTTAGGTCCCTGAGAACGATCTTAACTTATCATTAAAACTTGCATACGTCCTGTAATACTTGCAGTACCAAGGGTGAGAGTGCGTAGTTTCTTGACTTAATTTTATCTTATTTTTATCACACCCTAGGCGACACCAACTGTCGATTAAGAACCGAAGTGGTTAGGGCCCACCTTTTAAACAACGGGTTTAAGCGTACATTTCAGGTTTGGACAAAACACGGTGAGGATGAGATACAAACACATACACCCCATGCAAGTCAAGATCCAATTATAGTAAATGAAATTCAACATATTTATGACGATGTGAGACAAAGTTACGATGTTGGTGGACATCCGGGAGATACTGAGATGAGAGTTGCACATCTTCCAAGTCGAGGCAGTTTTGAAATATTGTTCGAAGAATTGGAGACAGAAGTATATCCTGGTTGTACATCGATGAGTTCGTTGAATTTCATGGCCAAGCTTATGCACGTAAAAGTAAAGAACAAATGGACTAACACCTCATTCACTGAGATATTGGAGTTGTTGGGTCGTATTTTGCCCAAACCTCACAATTTGCCCAATTCTTATGAAGCATGCAACAAGAAGTTGAAAAGTTTGGGTATGGGGTATATTACTATCGATGTTTGTTTGAACGATTGTGCCATTTTTTACAAAGAGAATAAAGACATCGACAAGTGTCCAGTATGTAGCGAGTCTAGATGGGATCCAAAGAAGGGTAACAAAGTACCGCATAAGAAGTTTCGTTACTTTCCGATTGCTCCGAGATTGCAGCGACTATACGCTTCGTAGCACACCACTGAAGACATGATATGGCACCATACCGGAAAGAGTGCCGCTCCAGATGTATTGTGTCATCCGGTTGATGGTGATAGTTGGAAGAGATTTGCAGCGCTACATCCTGAGTTTGCTAGCGAACCTCGTAATGTATATTTGGGTCTCGAAATCGACGGTTATTGTCTTTTCTCTATGCAGAATAACTCGTACATCATGTGGCCTGTCAGATTGACCGTCTATAACTTGTCACCGTGGGTATGCATGAAAGAAACCACATTCTAGCTTTGTTTGTTGATTCCTGGACCCCGTTCACCCGGTAAGGACATGGATGTCTTTCTTCGACCTGTTATAGATGAGTTGAAAGAGTTGTGGGATAAAGGGATCCTTACGTATGATGCCCACAAGAAGGAAGAGTTTACGATGAAGGTTTGTTTGTTATCGACGACTAATGATTACCCCACTAGGTCATACACATCAGGATGGTCGGGTCAAGGTTACTTAGGTTGTCCAGAGTGCATGGATTCTACTCTGTCATTGAGCGTGAAGAAAGGGATTGTTTACTTTGACCATAGATGTTGGTTACCTGCCGTACATCGATTTAGAAGCGAAAGGGTTTTGTACCGGAAATTCGATCATAGGGGCCCACCGAAGAAATATAGTCCTGCCGATACTCAGACACAATTAGATGGGCTTCCCATTGTGTTTCCGGGTAAACACAAGGATTTTGGGGGAAAGATCGTGAAGCAAACTGTTCCACGGCGATTCAATTGGAAGAAAACGAGTATATTCTATCGTTTACCTTATTGGTCCGAAAATTTGTTGAAACATAACATTGACGTTATGCATTGCGAGAAAAATGTGTGTGATGCTCTTCTCGGTACAGTTATAGGTCTTGATGGGAAAGTTAACAAAGATAACGTGAAAGCGAGAATAGATCTTGAGGTTATGAAAATCAGGAAAGAATTGTGGTTGACATCGAGAAATGGTACACAAATACTGAACCGGGGAAAGTACACTTTAACAACGGAAAAGCGGACAATATTTCTTGACTGGCTGAAGGCACAGAAGTTTCCCAACGGTTTCGCATCTAGTATGAGAAATAATGTTCAAAGTGATACAGGAAAGATTATCGGAATGAAATCTCACGACTGTCACGTGATGATGTTGTATCTTTTCGTCGCTAGTCTCCCAGGGCTCATTGACGACAAAGCGATTAGTGATGTGATTATTGGGTTAGCGAACGTGTTTAGAGTCGTTTGCAATAAAAATCTCAGCAGGAAAGAGTTAGAATCGGGAAAGAAGAAAGTGGTTGAAGTTTTGTGTAGGCTGAAAATGATTTTGCCTCCCGCGTTTTTTGATATAATGATCCACTTAGTGATACACTTATACGATGAAGCATTGCTAGGGGGCCCGGTCCAAATGCGGTGGATGTACCCATTTGAAAGGTATTTGAAAAAGTTGAAAGAGTATATATGTTTTAATTAATCGGAATTTTGTGTATGTTATTCTGGGATGTTTAAGATTTTTTTGTGTTAAAAACAACTTGTAATTGAACTTTGTTTAAAATTAGCTAAAATTAGGGTTTTGTTATGATTTTTGGGTATTTAGATATATATATATATATATATATATATATATATATATATATATATATATATATATAGGGACATTTAGTGTAATTTGTAAAATTGTGATATTGTAATTCAATTGTGTTTTAAGATAAATGGACCTATTTGCAATATCTTGAATTATTTGGAATTGTTTAGGACTAAAATGCAATTTTTTTTAAAATAAGGACCTATTTTCAATTTTGTAAATAAAATAGTTTAAGGCTAAAATGTATTTTAAAAAAAAATAAGGACCTGTTTGCAATTTCATAAGGACTAAAATGCAATTTTTTAAAAAATCAGGACCTATTTGCAATTTCATAAGGACTAAAATGCAATTTTAAAAAAATAAGGACCTATTTGCAATTTTGTAAGTAAAATAGAATTTTTAAAAAAATAAGGACCTATTTTGCAATTTTATAAGGACTAAAATGCAATTTTTTAAAAAATTAGGACCTATTTGTAATTTTGTAAATAAAATAGTTTAAGGACTAAAATAGAATTTTTAAAAAAATAAGGACCTATTTGCAATTTTATAAGGACTAAAATACAATTTTTAGAAAAATAAGGAATTATTTTCAATTTTATAAATAAAATTTCATAAGGACTAAAATACAATTTAAAAAAAATAAGGACTTATTTGCAATTTAATTAAATTTTATGAAAAAAAATAGTAAAGGACTAATTAGTAATATTTCCTTTAAATTATAGAGGGCTGCTGTTATGGGTCGTGGACACGACGGAGACGGTATGGGTAACGATCCCCCGAGGGATCCTAACCGTATGGCTGATTGTGCCCAACCACCGGGTAATAAAAAATTAAATTAATATAATTTCAATTAAGACAAATAAATAACTAATAAATATTTTTCAATAAAACAGGTACACGTAAAAGAAGACGCCCTAAAGCTGCCACGTCTATAAGAACAGCTCAGGAGACTTTAAAAAGAGTCGGCTGGCCCATTCCAGTTGACTTTTCGATTATCGACGGCACGTGGAACTTCGTAGGGCAATACAACAAAGACGTGGGTCAGGTGGTGGGGAATGCAGGTTGAGAAGCTGTGCCTCCTTGCTACAAAGGATAGATAAATGTCCCGGACCATAATAAAGGGGTTATTATGCAGCGACTCCATGAGTTTTTTGATTTAGAGGAGTGGAGGCGGCCAGACGATTGGGAGGAGATTACTAAGAGGTTGACCACGATGACATCTATGACCTACAGGTGATGGAAGTCGGATTTGAAAAACAACTACTTCCTCAAGAATACTGCACAACCAAATGTTCTACCGAAGCATTGGGAGTTGGTGAAGAAAATGTGGGATGACGAGAACGTACAGGTAGAAAATAATAATTTATTAATTATTTTATACGTCTTTATTTATTAATTTTATAACTCTTTATGTATTATTTGTAACAGAGTCAGGCGGAGATTAACAAGAAGAACCGAGAGCTGCAGACAGTTCCTAGCAAGACGGGGTCTAGGAACTTATCCCAGACTCAGGAGGTGTTATAGAGGTATAATTTCTAATAATAAAAATTTAATTTACTATTTTTTTAATTTAATTTTTAACTAATTAATATTTGTTATTGTATACTGTCCAGGGGAAGCTGAAGACGGTGACGAAAGAGCCGTTAACTTTTTTTGATGATGATACACAGGAGGAGATGAAGCTTCCTCCTATAAGCGGCTATTTCGATCACCTGGCTTACGATGCAGCTACAGATAGCTGGCGTGACGAGCGTTTGCAGAAAGTTAGTGTAAGTTTTTTTTTTAACTTGTTTTAAATTAATTATTAATTTTTAACTTTACTTTTTTATTAATCTAATTTATTTTTAAATTGAAATCTAATTACAGGGTGTTCTTCGGGAGAAGATGAAGAAGAAAGTTGTGGATGCCGGAACGGAGGGAGCTGAAGTTTCTGTCCAGAAGCAGATGGATGCCATGCTCGAGACTATCATGGAGGTCCTGGCCCCACCCAAGACAAAATACTGGGTGCCCACCATTGGTCTGGTACGAAAAAGAGCCCAGACTCCTACACAGCCGGATAGGCAGAACGAGGAGCTTCTCAAGGCGATTCTGGCTGGAATGAATGAGCTTCGCGTGGCTCAAGGACTTGAACCTATACCAGATCCAGCCTCCGCATCAACCGGGCCCACAGCATCTTCGAGTCGGCCGAGTCAGCCCCCGAGCTTGGCGGACACGCTCCTCGAAGCGTTAAACGGCATGAGAATCGCCCAAGGACTTCCACCGATCAGCGTATCCAGGCCCACTAGTGAGGAGAGAGGAGATGAAGAGAGAGAAGATGAAGACGAGCATTTGAGTGATGATTGATTATGTTTATTTTATGGTTTGTAATATTATGACTTTACGTTTTTTTCTTATGTTTGACTTTTACGTTGACTATGTTTGACTTTGACTTTACGTTTAATTTTATTATCGAATGATCGTATTTTCTATATATTTTTGGATTTTTATTTATTTGTGAATTTTGCATTATATTTAAAATAAAAACAAAAATCAAAATCCAAACAAATTTTTAAAAAAACTAAAAATGAATTTTAAAAAAATAATAATTATTGATTAGCGACGACAACGATGTCGTTGCTAACACATAAAATAAATAAATAAATAATCATTTACGGCGAAATAAAAAAAAAATAGCGACGACTTTTCTTTCGCTAAAATTTCGTGGTTAATGTATTAAAAAAAGAAAATATAAATAATTAATAACCGAATAAAAAAAAGAAAAACTAATTAATTAATTACCGACGACGTGGCGTCGTCGCTAACTTGTAAACTTTGCGACGCCACGCCTCGTCGATAAGCTTATGAGTGATTAGGGGTGAAATCGCAACAATTCGTCGATAATGGGCCAATTAGCGACGGATCGATAAAGACGACAGATTAGCGACGACATGTCGTCGCTAATCACGTTTAACGACGAAATACGGGTTATTAGCGACGAGGCGTCTCGTCGCTAAATAGGGCGAATCTAGTAGTGAAATCACTGTTAGCCTAAAATTCAAAATGGAGATTAGTATAATGAATTACAATATCTTTATAGGTCTTTGAAAATGGACAAACTTATAACTAAAATTTTGTATATTAAATAAGTATAGATTTTTTGAAAATGTTAATATGTAAGAATAAAGACAAATCTAATAATAGTTTTGAAATTTTAATATTACTTCTATCATATTTTTCTATATTAATTTTCTATTTTATGTGCAATTAAGTAAAAATAATTGTATATTACATATGCATTTAAAAAAAAACAATTGATATGTTTTAAATACAACCTCTATTCTAAATTCTAAAAGCTAAGCATAGCCTCTGCGATCTGTTAAACTACAATATCTTATATGTAATTTACAATACAAATATATAATATAAATATTCATAGGGGCTAATTATTTTTCGGGCAAAAATTATATTTACATATCATACAATCTACGGGTCTGGGGACTTGAGTCCTCCCCGGACCTTTAATAGATCCGTCTCTGCATAGAAGTGTCTTTTTTTCATTTTTTTTTCAATAAGAACTAATGTTAAATTTGTTACTTGCATAACAAAAACATTAATAATACAATCAATCCAAAGAAAAATAGTACTTTGTGAAATTTATCAGCTTATTCCTCTCTAGTTATAGTGAATATAAGATTAATCTATACTTAAGATGAAATTAGATTTTATGAAGACAGAGTACTAGCCACATATTTTCCTAATCAATATTGTCTTATCCAAGATAAAACGAGAATTTCTTTTACCAGTTATTGGAAATATCAATAAATCAATATGAAAAGAGAGAAGATTGGGAAACCTGATTGATCAGCGGCCACAACTTCTATAAGAGCCAAAACTAATAGCACAATATACTTGATCACCATCCTCTTCAAAAATGGAAAATTAGTTGCGGTATTGGGCCTTTAAATAATATCACTATTGTCTCGTAATAAAAACAAAATGCAAGTGGCTGCAAAATTGTCTTCACGTCGATCAACTAATCAAGCTACTCGTCAATTGTCTTCTTCAGTTGCACTACTACACGCCGGTCAATTTGAACTATTCTTGATTCTTCATTATGTGAATTATCTATCAACTCATATATTATAGGAGTATAAGTTTTGCTCCCACATCTTGTTATATTATAATATCTATTAAAAAAACTATTTAGGTTGTTCCCATTTGTCATAAGGTAGTTATTAGATTAGTGTTGGTCAGTTATTTATTATTATTATAATTAGTACATAAACGCTAAGGCCATTGAAATATAACTATCAATATCTTTAATTATGCGCTAAGACAAACTTCATATGCCATCTGATAGATCAATCTAAACTTAATATACATAAATCTGCAAAGATCACAACCATACCAGCCAATTTGCACACCCGCTTGTCTCTCGTAATATGTTTTTAATTACATAAGTTGTGTTTCGTACCAAAATAACCCTAATCCCCACAATTAGGGATGGCAATGGTTCGGCTCTTTGCAAAAATATCAAAAACCATAACCGTAACCGTTTATTTTATTAAAAACCATATCCTAACGGTTTTAACCATCGGTTACACATTTCAAAACCATAACCGCATTATTCGGTTTCAGTTTTTAAATGTTCTTTCGGTTTCTAACCATAACGAAATCATAATTTAATAAATATATTAATTTTCATAAAATGGAACCACACATATAAGAAAATCTCCAAAGTATATAATATATTGTGTTGGTCTTTCATTGAAGTGCATAATTATTATTGAGCTTTTTAAATTTAGTATTTGAAATTTGACTTAAAAATTTATATATCTAATTCAACCTAAATTATTATAGAATATGAAAGTATATATGATAGTAAACGGTTTGGTTATTTGGTTTTATTTTTATCTAAAACCATAACCTAACGGTTTTAACTATCGGTTACACTTTTCAAAACCATAACCTAATGGTTTTAACCACGGTTATATAATTCGGTTTTTAATCCGTTCGGTTATCACCGGTTTTGGTTTTTAACCGTAACCATTGACATCTGTACCCTCAATGCAGGCCACACCTGGACCTCTCCCACACGCCACTTGTGTATATGCACATATAACTTCTCGAGAATCTACCTCCGAACAAAGCTCACAAATACCTATCCCCTAGACTAATTTCATGTCCTCGTACAACGCAACTGACTCCGCTATCACCAGGATAGTATACTTGATACTCATAGAAAATCCCTTCACCCAAACCCCTCCATGTCTCCAATTAATCCCCCAACTTCACCTAATTGTATCCTGGCGTTGATGCTTCCGTCTCAATTAATCTTATACCCATGGTTAGGCATACACCAACAAATCAGCTCAACAAAATTCTTCTAGAACGAAACCTGTTCTGGAGACCTCCTTCAAGCCCTTATGTATTATGTCGCGTGATATTTTTACATTCTAACAATTACATTACCACTCAGATAGACGACAGTATTGAATACAGACTATCCATTCTCAAAAACTTATTAATGCACCTGAAAAGACATTCCATAGAAAACCGGCGAACAAGCCCTTTCTCAACACATGCCAATTACACGACTCGGTGTAGATTACCTTAAATGGTTTGAACGTTCAAAAACCATGTCCATAGAACGTCGTAGCTGATCGGGGAAGCCAAAACTGTTTCCTTGACGTTTTTATGGAACTGTTGACCCACGTTTCCCCCAAGTTAGGCCTTGATGCTAATGATATTTCGTTTGTACAAGGTCCATCTATTGTCAGGATTAGACTCATTCGACCATGTACCTCCAATCCTAAAGTAATATGTTGATATATTCCTTGTATCATTAAGCATATAGAATTACTCTCCACTAGATCCATCTTACGAATAGCATAATAAGTTTCTTTTTCGATTAGCCTCCAAATATCGTTAACTTTATCACACTCCCACGAGAAATAGCATTCCCTTCGCAATTACCACGCCACGGTAACGAACTCTAAACTTCCTTACATTGTTTGAGTAAATTGTACTCTCATCACCAATCTATCATGTATTCCATTCCAAATCAATATTTTTGATTTTTTTCTAGGCACCGTAACTTCCAAACCTTGGACCATTCAACCTCTTCGTGACTAACATTCGTTAAGTCGTCCCAGTATGTCGACTTAAACTAAATAAATACTTTTCACCTCATTTTGACATGAAACCATGAGTCTCCCCATCTATCACTACATTTTCTCTCGTGATTTCAAGCAACTTGGAAGTCGTGAATAAACTCTGAAACCAACTCCAATCATATAAACCGACATCTCTATCATAATTCCAACCTTCTTAGATCAAGTATCATCACTAACTGGTTGAAGGGAAAAATCAATTAGTGGTGTCTCTTCTACCCAAACATCTTACCAAAAATTCATACTCTTACCATTCTGCATCATCCATCAGGATCCTTGTTGGTGGGGGAAAAGGTGTGATAAATAAACAGACAAATAAAGATAATAATAAAGGACACACCCTTGACTACCATGAGAAACTCACCGCAAGTATTACAGATCGTTTGCAAGTTTAGTTGATAAGAAAAGTTCATTTGCAAGGATTTAATATGTTAGATCTACTTGTATTCAATAAGCGTAGATGAATTTATATGTTTAGAATAAAATATAATAAGATGACTACTTATCTGATGTGAAATAATAAATAAGAATACAGATAAATAAATATGAATGTAAGTTAGATAAATTAGGGTTACTAATATGAGCCTATCGTACTAAGTTGTTATTCTAACCTTAAGGGTGAATTGAGCATTATATATTAACCGGGATTCTAAAATCTTCCTAACCCCCGTCAGGGTGGACTTAGGAGCAACCTCTCCACTACCAGGGGACTTGGGTAAGGGGACCCTGAGTAATGATCGATGGTTAAATCAAACATTTATGTCTATCTAGCCCTGCAAGCCCGTCAGGATCACTACTACACGCTAGACGATTATATGGTGTTATCAATAATTGAATCCCCATTCCGAGTGTTAACTCAATTACTAAGGATGGTCCTAAGATTGGAAAATTTAGGGCTGGAAACAATAAGTCAAAGCACACAATACCAATATATGCCAAGCTCAAATCAATCAAAATAACAAATAGTATTATGGAATTTAAGACAAAATAATAACCCAACAATTAAGAGTAAAACTTACAGAATAAAAGCTTAGAATTATGGTGAGCCACAAATCTATAGCTAATTACCCTAAATATAGAGAAGGAGAGATGTAGAAGAGATGTTTGTCACTCTCCTTCTTCTTGCTTCTTGTCTTCCTCTACTGGTCAGCTTACTTATTTGGATGATAAGCTTGATACAAAGAGTTAATATTCAAGCAAAGACTTATATATGGCCCAGAACTGAGCAATGGCATGTTTACAATGGCTTAAGGGTGTATTTATAGGGGTTTAGGAAGCCCTAACACGTTTTCTTGGAGTGGAAGACAAGTAATTGGACTTCTAGCCCAACTCTAATTCGTAACCCCAAAATATAGAAAATGTAATAAACTGTTGTTATTTTGTTTTGGACATAACTTCTTCGATATCGGTCCGATTGACACGTTCTTTATATCGAAACTAGTCGTCTCGGAAAGATCTACACTTTTGCTTCAGACTATTCTTCCAAATTCCCAGCCAATCTTGAGTTGTGATCACTTTTATGTACGTACTTGGTGAAATTCATATTTACTTGGCAACTTTATCTTTCCATACTTATTGTTTCCTTCCTTTATCTCCAATTTCAATCTTTATCTTCTTTCCTTTATCTCTTGAAATTGATTTGGCATCTAATTAATTATCATATATCTTTAAAGTTTCACAATTATCAAAAAATTAAACCCAATATGCTCTAAAAATAATAAATTATCAAATCAAGAATATAAATAAGAAAATATAATAATTCATATAAAAATCGAGTATTAGCTTTCCTAAAATACCTAAAATGATGTCTCCAACTAAGATTAAATCATCACAAATGGGAAGACATCACTTGTCTAACAGCGACAATACCTTCTGTGATGGATCTACATATTTATGAATCTATCAATTTTGTTTCGTAATGGATGAGTTTCTTACTGAAATTCTTTTAATAAAGTTATCGCACATAAGGCTACCTCATCATGCACCACTTTCCATCTAATCTTCCTAGCAGGTCTTCATTCATGTCCCCCACTTTGAAAAATATAACCCTCCCCTCTCTTCAGAGAACAAACACTATCCCAGACAATCTAGTTGACTATTATTTTCTCCTCTGAGGACCCCCCAAATGAAGGCCCTTAGAATTCGGTCTTATCGGGGGTGTATTCTTTCCAATATCTATTATTTATGTGCATGGAGGTCTTATCATATATTTTTACTTGAAGGGGAAGAAGAAAGCCTTTACATAGCACCCAAAGAGTATCAAACTTAAGATTAATCAATTAATTTTTTCAAATGATTTGATTGTATTTTTAAACCCACAAGGCATCCAGCATCCCTGTCAGGATCAGACTACACTCTATTCACATATTATCATGATCATAGATAAGTGATAGTAAAAGTAACATCTTTTATGGCGGGTGTACAAATGAAGTCAAAAGGAATATTTAGGATATATTACACATTTCTTAGGGTGTTTTACTTATAAAATATTTGGGGATGCCTTTGATTATTAGGAGATTAAGTGAAAATAATTGTAAGACTTTAGTTACAAAGATGGTAGCTAAGATAGACCATTGGAGTTATAAATGTCTTTCTTGTGCATGTAGACTTCAATTGATAAAATCAGTGCCTAGTAACTTAGCTAGCTATTGGTTTGGGTCTTCTCATTATTAAAGAATACAAAATAAGATTAAGGATTTTCTTTTTTAAAGATCTAGTAAATATGATGGAGGAGCTAAAGTTAATTTGTCTACAATATGTATGCTTGTCAATGAATGAGGTTTGAAAGTAAAATAATCATTCATACAAAATGAAGATGTTACACTCAAACTGTCATGGGGATGTTGAATACCAAGCGAAACACTTTGGTCTGAATGGGTACAACACAATCTACATCAACATGGGTACTTTGGACAATTCCTATACCTCAAGATTGCACTTAGGGTAAAAGGATATATTGCCAAAAAGTTAATCATGTATAATATAGGTAATGGTAAACATATATCGTTATGGTGGGACTTTTGGATTCTAGTGAATCAAAGATTAAATTAACTACAATGCAGTTGGTGTCTCCTTTTTTGTGAGATATAAATACCCTTATAATACATCATTTTAGGTATAAATTGGACTTATTTGGTTGATTTATTGGCTTAATATGCAATAATGCACTTTCTTTCTTCGAAAATATAATATTGTGACTTTTAGATCTTTTGTATGTTAATTTGCTTGTTTAGTGTGAAGTTATTAGGTACATGGATGCTAGAAGTCATTAAGAGGAAGAGAATAAGTGAATTTTAAAGTCCAATAGCAAAAGGAAGTGTCAAAAGAGAGAAAGATATCACTTTAGTGAAGGAGAAGAAATTTCAAGTTGAGGAAGTCGTGTCACTTCCAGCTCATTTCGAGCCCATACGGTGCAGATCCAAGGTTGGTGGTTCAAATGAAAAAGGTGCGACTCTGAGTCATGAGATTTGAAAAGTGGAAACATGTGATTTGGACTTACGACGTAGAAGTTATGACTGTTTTACTAAAGTGTGATCAGTTGCGGGAAGGACTTGGTCCTTAATCACTTAATTAGGCCAAAGTTAGACCTAATCCGTTTCTACTCTCTATATAAGCTCCTTTAGACCTCATTATTAAGGACCTCTCAGTTAACCTTCAAATTACACCATCTCTAGAGAGAACGTCAAGAGGCAAAAGCAGGAGCAGGAGCTGGAGAATCCATTTTTACTTTTTGTTTCTCTATTTAGGTTCTTCGCTATTTTACTTCTGTTTTATGAAATGTACATTCTTAATTTATCTTCTGTTTTTATTACTATGAGCTAAATCTTAAATTACTTAAGAATCGCGATATAATAATATATTAGTCGGTATGACGATTTTGCCCTTAAACAAAAGCACTAAATATATGGACTTAGGTGATTCTCTAGTGAGACTCAAGTAAATCTTTTATTTGTGTCCAATCTTTTAGTCTTTACTTTAGTTAATTATTGTGTCTAGTCCTTTCATAAACAAAAACCAAACAAATATATCTTTTATCTTTTAGTTTCTTGTTTACAAGTAGTTCTACTTATCCTTTAAACACTATCTTCATACCTCGCAGTCCCTATGGAGACAAATATCCCGATTTTACTTATCAATTACTTGAAACGACCCGTACACTTGCGGTTAGTTGGTCCTCCTATTTAGTGTTGATTTTAATCACACTCTAGAATACAACAGCAGTCAAACAGTCTCAGGGTATTTTGTAGATAATAAGCTTGCAAAATTTATACATAATAGGAAATGGAGATGGCCTCCAAGATTCAAATTTATGAAACAACTTATGAAGAATGTTCATATTAATCAAGGGCAAAAAGACACTATGAAATCGTCATGTTCAAAAAAGGTTTCTTTTACCATAAAGGAAACATATGAGTAGATAATAATCAAGAATCAAGAAAATACATGACACAAATTTGTTTGGCTATCAAAAATTCAAACAAAATTTAAATTAATATTGTGTCTCATACAAATTGATAGAACAACAAAAAAAACAAGGACTTACAACATGGGGTATACTAACAAGTACTTTGTTTGAGTTGTGTAGAGCGGCTAGTGGAGATCGAAACCGCCTCTTTTGGTGTTAAAAATTAACAAAAAGCATATGTATAAGATGTATCTATGGTCAAGTTTTACTTGCTAAGTTGACTTCATGGCAAGATATTGTTGACTGGTATACCAAGCATTAACGCGGCAAACCATATCTAAAGAGAGGATGAAGATGCTACTTTCTATTGCAACTTATGGCATACGGATTAAATGGAATAACCATATATCTAATGGTAGATGATCTTCGTAATATGATATCTTTGAAAGTATTTCAAGAACAGTTTGATGAAAATCATAGAAATCAAGTGAAGACGAAAGAGGGTTTTTTACTAGGATTTGTAAGATCTTTATTACAACATTTGATTGTATCATATGTTTTACGTAGATTCCTTGTCATTGTAATGTAATACAGAATCGTCTTTCATAAAATATGGTTGGTGTCATTTGGTAGTTTTATGTATCTTATTGGGCCTTAGCATATTTTAAAGGAAAGCAATAACGATTATATCACATATAATACAACGGAAAACTAGAAATTGTAATCTTAATAGACAATCTAGTTGCGATTTAAGAATTTAAAACAAATAGTAATAACGATTACATACCTTAATCCATTATATGAGAATCGAATTGCCTAATCCCAGCTTCAAAAACTTGAAGCCTCCACGCTTTGCACATCGAGCTTTGATCCTTGCTTTTAGAATCAAATTCTAACTTGGAGACAAAGACACCTTTTATATTATGTGTTTGTTTTTCTTGGGAGAAAACTGATGAAAGGTTATATATGTATAATGATTTCTCATTATACTTATATTAACTCTAGAGGAGAAAATGAAAAGACAAGAAGTGGAAAAGTCAGGAACGTATAATGAAAATTAATTATCTTAATAATCTGGTCCACTACCCACTTGTGAAGTGGACTTGGAACTTTTACATTATACAAAAAGACTTGAATAGCCCAGCGGTTAGTGACACATTTTACACTACTAGAGGTACGTGGCTTGATCCACGAACTTGTCAATTTTTTTCTTTTTTCTCTTTTGTCTTCGATCGGTCTTATATTAGAATATTAATTTGTGCTAGCAAATTAATATACCAATATTCCAAGTATATAATTAGTTAATATTTATTATCTAATAATAAAATTAATTAACCTCATGAAGCAAGATCAATGCACTCGTTAGTGTGCGACTACGTGGGTTCATCGTTAAACCGGTATTAGTTAATTTGATTAATTACTAATCAGGGTTGGCGTCTAACAACACTTCCCAAAGACCTTATAACGTGAAGTAACTCGACATAAAGAACTTAGTGAAGGATTATACACGTATTCCCTCTATCTCTAAAGCTCCGGATTATCCTGGGATATGGTACAATTGTCTGATCCCATTTAGAAAATCAACTATGTTACACGTCTATTATCAACGATTGACGAATGACCTTAGAAACACCTTTATTCATTCATTCTATCACTTTGGCCAAGGATTTGATACAACCGTTATAATCTTATGACATCATAGAGCTCAAACTCTTTACCTAGAGTTAATAGATTCCATCTTGACTCATCCCTAGGAGCATATATACTTAGTTGTGTCCAATATCCTTTCGACTAGCATTATGACACACCAGTAGTCCAGTATCGAAACACGACAAGCATATACACAACAGTATTGATGATATCAGGTCAAAGGATTACAAGCATAAAATTCCTTCTATGTATTAACCTATTTGACAGTTCAAGGTAATAAACCATTAGGAATCCTTAGATTTTAGTCGGTTCGATAATATCATCTCTATATGCATTATCTATGCACCTAACTCAATAAACGAGAACTACCGATATTTATCCAATAAATACTTGTTAGCTACATATTAATTTAACCGGATCATCAAGGTCCTAACTCAATGATCCTTTGATTAAGAACTATTCAGGTTAAGTCATATGGGATAGATTCTCACTTTCATAACTCCTTATGATATCTAAACCTAATCTTAATCAAGGATCCGTAATTATAATATATATTTAATATAATAAATTAAATGCATGCCACAATATATAAAGAAACATTTCTTTTATAGTTAAAAGTATACATCATCAAAATATGATCAATCACTAGTGTTCATTTTATTACAAGTCGATGGGGTCTGAGGCATAATTCCAACATATTTGGCCTAATGTTATTACTATGTAATTTGATCAGTTTGGAATAAATGTAAACAATTAACTACTTGTTTACCAATATAACAACTAAATCTTGGTCGGGCTCGTATTTATATATACTTTTTAAATTATTTATTATATATTATTGTTAAAATTAAATAAATCAACAAAATAAATAAAGACACCAAAGATCTTTGAAGTGTACATTGAGAATGATGTGGATTGAAATTGCCAATTTTCTCCAATAACTAAAGATCATACACTAAACTTTTTTTTTGTTATGTTTTATTCAAGTTATGACTTTTAAGTTTGAATATTTGATAGTAATAAAAAAAATTATGTTAAAAAGAATTTCAAGAATACTACAATCTCCTACGTAAAATTATAAATGTCGTTATATTAAAGAGCCCTCTACATTAGTTATCACTTATTAGTACATACTATATAATGTAGTAATCACTATACATTGAAAAAAATATTCATTGTACCATGTATGCTCCCCATTATATTTTTTTGGATTCCCCCCCCCCCCCCTCTCTCTCTCTCTCTCTCTCTCTCTCTCTCTCTCTCTCTATATATATATATATATATATATAATTAATATATACTTTTTTGGCCTAAGCCCAGTTCAAGTATGCCAAAGCCTGCCTGTAAAAATCCACCGAAAACCTGTTAGATCAGACTTTGAAAGTAGAGACTCGTTGTTAGATGGTTCTGGATCGTATGTTGTCGAAACCTGCAAATATTAGTTATGTGCACACCAATACATATATATATACATATATATATATATATATATATATATATATATATATATATAGAGAGAGACAGAGGGAGAGAGAGAGAGAGAGTCAGAGAGAGATGTGTGTGTGAATTAGTTGGTGCATATTAGGGCTTCCCAAGCTGCCTCAAGATTGACATATGTTGACCTACCTGACTTGGTTTCGAGGCAGATATGGGCATGTCTAACCATGTTGTAGAGGTAGACACATGCCAGCTATATAACTTGGTCTTGTGTCCAGCAACGATAACAAAGGGAAATTAGAGGTCATGGCATCCGGCAGCATTACTAATAGACTAAAATTGAAGCAAGGTGCACTGACGGGGGGCCTAGACATAGGGCAGGGAGCATGTGTTTTTTCGAACAATAGCAGTTGCGTGGTGCACAACCCAGGAGGTCTTTAATTTGTTTTTATTCGGTACCAGGCGTATCTATAAATGATTTTTTTAACATGTAATATCTCCATAAATGAATTTTCGAAGGGTTATCATGGAACATATATTTTGTGCCATAATATGGGTGGTTTGGATAGCGCAAAATCAATGTACTTTTAGAAACTTGTCTTTTCAGAAAGGTGGGATGATTATTAACAGTGCAAGGTCTTTATGGATGAGTATGTACGTGTATGGGGAAGATTGGTAGGAGGACCTTTTGAGTCGGCTAGAGAGAGTAGAGTTAGTGGGTTGGTGTAAACCTCAAAAGCGTGGAAACTTAACATCGCTGGAAGCAGGGACCAAGTTAGGTTTGTGGAGGAACGGTTGTACTAGTGAGAGACAAGAAGGGAAATTTGGATAAGAGGCTACTCGATGAGCATTGGATATGTACTATTTTGATTACTGTAGAGCTCATAACATTATACGAGGGGATAGTTTTGGCGGAAAACTAGGAGTGACGGCTACAGGTGGATTATTAAGACATCATAAAAAATTTAAACATGTTTCAAGAGGTAGAGGGCCAAGGCCTTATTGTATTAAGACTATTATGAGTATAATGAACATTGATATGTCGTTCAAAATTACTGATATATGTATAGAGAAGGGGAATGGCAAATGTATGTGCAGATTGATTGACGTATACTAAGGCTTCCAAATCATCCCAAGATTGACGCTTTAGGAGTCGATTGTAGATCATTTTTCACTATCCAAGTATTTTTGTAGTATAAAAGAGTTGTAAATACCATCAAAATAAATAAAAGATCGATAATTGTTCTAATATTAAAGTATTCATACAAAACCAGACAGTCATATGATCAAATCTTATCTGAATCTAATGATTCTCAAGTGATGTCATATATATATATATATATATATACATATATATATATATATATATATGTGTGTGTGTGTGTGTGTGTGTGTATGTGTGTGTATATATGTTGATGTGTATAGTTTAAGGAACTAATATATGAGTAGAGTGTTTTTCATACTGATATGTTTTTCTCACTAACAATAGTCCATGACAAATATTAAATGACAACAAAAAATTATAATAATTTTTCAAGACAATGTGATGTGTTTAATATAATGATCTTATTTGGGATAACTAATCTACTCAGATCAAAATTGTTCATAACTTTAACGGGACAATTAAGGATTGGATTTACAACATTATTGGATCCTTCACGTGTAATGGGTGGGAAAGAAACCTAATTATTGCTCACCTATCATTACAATTTGGAACATTTGGAAGGTCTTTTTGAAAAAAAAAGCAATGAAATATAAGAGGTATTATAAATAAAATTAACAAGCTTATTAACGAGCTTTTTAACAAGTCTGGAAGCTGCAATATGGAGATCATTATCGCAAAGGATACAAGCAATGAAGAGAAAGTAGAGGAGAATGATATATTAAGAGACCAAGCTAAAATTCTTTGGCTTAATGATGCCTCATTTACCAAACCACAGGAACCTACTGGAATTGCATCTTTATCTTTTGATCAAAACGGAGATATTATTTTGAAAAACATGGGGAGATGCAAAACTAATTCTGCAAAGGAAGGAGAGGCATGTACTATCCTTCTTGCAATGAGGTCAGCTGCTGATCTCAATTTCCAAAGTAGTTCTTTCTACTCTAACAACCTTGATGTCACTCAAGGTATTAACCATAACATAAGATTCGATTGGAGAATCCGCCCAATGGTTCACGAAATCAGGAAATGGATGAGTCGATTCTCGAATTGAAAATTCACTATATCAAAAGGGAGTGTACCTAGATCGCTGACATTATGGCTAAGGCAGTAAGACAAGAGCTCGACCTTACCAAATAGGAACCAACTTCTTTAGTTGAATTGTTGCGTTTTTTAATAATTGTATAAAAAAAAGAAAGACCGGCTAATTTTGTATTTTCTTTTGCTTTTGCCTTAGACAAATATATATATATATATATATATATATATATATATATATATATATATATATATATATATATATATATATTACACTCCGAAAGCTATGCAGAATAAAAAAAATGTTGGAGGAGCTAAGAGATTCAGGAACAATGAATCTAAATATATCATGTTACACCCTCCGTCCATAAATGTTTGTCATACTTTTTTTCACACGGATTAAGAAAAAAAAAATTCTTCTATCTTTACTAAACTACCCTCAACCAACTCAAATAAGTGAATTTAATGATGATAAACTTCTGAATATTAAATAAGGACAAAATTGGTAGAAAAGGTAAAAGAGTTCCTTGATATCTTAAATGGACCATCTTTTGTAGATATCTATTTTTAGAAATTGTGACAAACATTGATGGACGGAGGGAGTAATTGTATTATAAATCAAGCATTTTTTGGGTAATCGAGTCTTCCCATATTATACAAAATACATTATAAATCTCTATACTATGTAAATAAAAGGAAATGTTATAAATTCTTATATTAATTTTTTTAGATTAGTCATATTATAAAGTTTCATAATATTCAAAATAATATATATTATTTTATAAAATATGAAACAAATCAAAATGTAATATAAATTTTAAAATAATTCTATTATATTATATGGGTGAATGTTTCAAGTGTATTTTTGTTAATAGAAGCAAAGAGTGTTGTTGTGTTAGAGAGATAAGGAGAGTAAGGCCAACTAGATTGACCTAATTAAAGAATACTGAGATGATTAAACTAGTAAAAAAAAAATAGTATATATAGAGATATTTTAGGAATAAAAAAAGAAACTTTTATTTAATTAAAAATAAAGTATATTAACATTATATTATAGAATAATTAAAATATAAATTTATATAATTTTCAAATTAGTTTTCTTAACAATAGATTAATTTCATGAATAATTTTCCCTTTCAAAAATTGAGGAATAAAAAATTAATGAAAATTCAAAAAATTTAAGAATATCCTTGTAATATTAATTTTATTGTTCTCTTTAAACAGAAGTATTTTTTTTCATTTGAGAAATACGATCCATCCGTCCCACCAGTTTGCATATGGCTCCACTTGTTATTACTACTGTGATGAAATTCTCTTTGTAATAGTTCTCTATGCTCATATATCTTTAAGAGTATATAAGAGAAATAAAATGTACAATATGCTCTCAATCTATCAGAATTTGAAATTACCGTCACTATTTCAAAGGATTCATTTCGCGAACCCCTTACTTAATATGTGGTTGGGAGATTTTGCCGACCTATAAAAAAAAAATTAAAAGTAAAGTAATGATAGAAGGTCATACAATAAACCAAATAAATCCATTTTTGCAAAATTGCAAACACATTATTTTGTCACGTTTAGGCAAAATGAGTTGGCGTAAACTAAGCACTAAAGCAAGAAGGGTGTGAAAAGCAAGAAATTAGTTCAACTCATAATATACCTAAACGTCTCAAATATATAAAGAAATTAATTCATAAATGAAAAAGACATACCATTATAGTTTTGCATTAACTTTCTCATCATTCATGATATATGTTTTTTCCATTTTATCCTATGGAAATCTTCTTTACAATCAAAGGATTTCATGAATGTTTATCTTTTTTCAGTTGCAACCTATAATGGGTCAAATTACAGCTCACCTATTACAAATACCATGAATTTATTTCCTTAAACGACCTTATTTTGTATTCATGTCCATTACTCTCCTTCCTATGAGGCCTAAAAAAAATTGACTCATTTTTCTGTAACTTGGGATGATGGTGTTGAAGAGTCCAGGTTCAAATAATAATATACTTCTTTTCAGCAAATTCTTGAATTTTAGTGCCACTTCATGATGTTTTGTTTTTTTTTTCCCGAAGTTTCGCGTATAAGTTGTCATTTTCCCAATATAAAAATATAGTTATTTACAAAATTTCTTTTGAATTTAAATTTCTTTAGAATTTTGAGTATTGAGCTCTCCCTTCCCCTTTCCCTTTTGCAGGATAATATACAAGTGTTATTTATTGAAGGAAATTTCTGCATCGAACTATCCGTCCCTTTGAAATAATATAAACTTGAGTTTGGATTAGTGAATATGGGGAGTGGTACACTTCTGGAAGGTAAAGAGCCTACAATCAAAGTATTAACAACTCAAATCAAGCCATTACCAGTGAAATTACTTCAGATTTTCTTGGTGTTTATGGGTGTTGGAATTGTGTTTTCTATACTTAGTATGTATACACTTAGATATCATGGAATGCAGAACATAGCTGGAACACAAGAGATCAAGATTCAAACTTGTTTCAAAAAACCAATTCATGTTCAGGATTGGATCAAGCCACCATCAACTTTGATGCATAACATGACTGATCATGAATTGTTTTGGAGAGCCTCGTTTGTCCCTAAAATCAAAGGGTACCCTTTCAAAAGAGCTCCAAAGATAGCATTTATGTTCTTGACTAGAGGTCCTCTCCCAATGGCGCCTTTATGGGAAAAGTTCTTTAATGGGAACGAGGCGCTTTATTCAATTTACATTCATTCATTGCCTTCTTATAAGCCTGATTTTTTACCTTCATCTGTTTTCTATAGGAGACAAATTCCTAGTAAGGTAACGCAAATTTACATCAAATCATGTTTATTATAATATTATACAACTTTATTATATTTAATTGTCTGATATGTTAGGTGGCCGAGTGGGGAAAGATGAATATGTGTGATGCTGAAAGAAGACTTCTTGCAAATGCATTGCTCGATATCTCAAACGAGCGTTTCGTACTATTATCCGAGGCGTGCATTCCTCTACACAATTTCACTATAGTTTATCAACACTTGTTAAAATCAAGGCTCAGCTTTATCGGTTCATTTGATGATCCGGGCTCATGTGGAAGAGGACGATACAATATTCAAATGTTACCCGAGGTTCGTCTCGCTCAATGGCGTAAAGGGTCTCAATGGTTTGAAGTTAACAGGAAATTAGCGATTGATATAGTTTCAGACGATTATTATTACCCGAAATTCGAGAAGTTTTGTAAACCATCGTGTTATGTGGACGAGCATTATTTTCCAACCATGTTGAGCATTGAATCGCCTCATCTTTTGGCTAACCGGAGTGTCACTTGGGTCGATTGGTCAAGGGGTGGTGCTCATCCCGCCACGTTCGGGAAAAATGATGTCACGGAAGAGTTTTTGAAGAAAAAATTCAGTAACGAGACGTGTGTGTATAATGATGAGCCATCCTCTATATGTTCTCTTTTCGCTAGAAAGTTTGCTCCTAGTGCGTTGGATCCATTACTGGAAAACTCAATGAAGTTTTTTGGTTTTTGAGAAAAATTAGATTAATTTTGGAGTATGAATAGGGGGAAAAGATACGGATGAAATAGACCTTTTGCCTATGAAAAGAAGATCAATACAGGAAATGAGGTCTGTATGTTGGATTTATATTTATATTTTCTTGCTTAATTCTTATATGTTCTGATATAATATCTCATAGGAAAACCAAGTTTATGTTGTATAGTGACAAATCTTTATCGAACATTGAAGTATAACATTTGATTTTAGACTTGATGCAACGATGTTGTAGTCTTGTGATTTGGTAGTTAC
The DNA here is from genome assembly GCA_029959085.1 of Nemophila menziesii. Classification (NCBI taxonomy): domain Eukaryota; kingdom Viridiplantae; phylum Streptophyta; class Magnoliopsida; order Boraginales; family Hydrophyllaceae; genus Nemophila; species Nemophila menziesii. Next base: position 23,764,095 of record JARWIR010000008.1, read on the forward strand.
AGGTTTAAATCTTGAATGAGAAAGGCATGCTTGAACATATATTTGGCGAATCAAATATAATTTTTGTCTGAACCTGTTACATAATGAGAACTTCGTACATCGAGATGTCTCTTTGTTAAAAGTACAAAGAGATGATTCCTTACGATAACAAAAAAAATGAGGCAGATATTAGCATACAAACCTACAAAAACTCGCCGTGTGACAATGAGATCCATATCATTCGACCAAAAAAAAAAAAAGAGATCCATGACTTTGCGGATTGCAAATTCTTGTTCTGCTTCATGAGCAATTATTTTAGAAATTTTATGTAATGGGTGTTAAAATTTTCTCCTTAAAATCCAATAATATCTCATTATTCAATTCTTTTTACTAAACTATGGGTATAATTTTTTTACACTATAAACTTTTTTTTCCATTCTCATTATACATTTAAAAATCTTCCACATCCCCTTCCCCCCCCCCCCCCCCCCCCCCCTTCTCCCTCCCTCCCTCCCTTTCTCTCTCTTACTTAGTGATTTTTAGATAATACTCGGTGATTTCAAATGAGTATTTTTTATTTAGTAAAATCACTGAGTACTCAGAGAATTTTTGATACTCTGTGAAATCTCTGAATACGCCCGAGGCGGCGGCGCTGGAGGCTCAGTGACACGATATTTAGCGACTCAATACTAGTGACTCGTCTAGTGATTCATTTAGTTGGTGATCCATGTTAATTCCACTAGTTTTTCGTCTTTATGTGGTTTTTATTTTATTTGAGGATATTTTAGTATTTGGTTACCCATAAGATTGAAGAGTTGACTCTTTAAAGAAGAATCTAGACACACATGGTCCATATAGGCATTTGATTTCCAAGACCTAATAAGTCAATCACCCATTATTTATTATCATTCCCTACTTTTTATCATTGTGTGTCAATTCACAAGTTGTTAAAAGATTTTTTTTAAGTTCCCAATTTCTACTAATTTAATACTAACTCAATATTCAAAGTTTAGAGTTGAACAAATAATAAAAAAGTTCATACAATTGCATAAGTGTACTTGCTCCTTAAATGTCATTTCAAAGATGGGGTGATTTCAGGATTTTTTTCTTGGGAAAGTAAAAATTTATAAAGCCAATGGGGTTGAGGCATCAGTTCGAAATCAAAATTGAGACTATTTTCTAATTCGGGGAAAACTAAAAGTCTTATATTTAGAATTGGCAGGCTGAATATTTAGGCTCGAAGGGGAGGGAGAATTATATATTCACTAACCTTTTTCTTTTAAAAAAATCAAATAAATTCTCACTTCGTCTCCCGTCCCCTTAGGAATGTCCCTGTTAGAGACGAATTAAAATAAGATACATGGCTAATACGATTGTTTGTCCTTTATAATTCATATCTAAATGGTTCTAAACTAGTTGCTTCTTTAATATTTCAAGTGAAGTTTAGATCTTTAAGACACTATCTCTTAACAAGAATAGTTCCATACAATTGTTTTATCAATAATTGGCACTTATCACGTAAAAAACAAATGGAAACTCAACTTAGTATGATAAAAGTTAAATCAGGTATTTTATGCTTCAACTACACACAGTTGCTCTACAGCTCAATCCTTATTCTTTTGTGGGTTAATTTCACCATGATTTATGTTTGATCTTTATAAAAGGAGATCATTAATCTATATGGTCAAAAAATTCCACCAGTGAGTCTCCAATACTAAGAATTATGTTAAGTTTGAGTTTCACACGCGTTTTAAGGAAAGCGAGGGTGTTCTTTTTTTTTTTACTTTTTATGTATAATTACTAGGCTACCTTCCCTATTAAATATATTAATCTTTTTAATTAATTTAAGTACATATCCACCACCACTTTTCATCTTCTTTGGAACACTACTCTCACGAATCAGGCCATCACCGTCACCGTGTGTTTCACTTTATCTGAACAACTGCTCAGATGAACCACGCATATACCACCATTGTGCCGATAATCTTATCTCCATCACTTTGTGCACAAACGAGGCCACCAGCATCGCTCAAGCTCTCAACTCACGACTTCTAAAAGCACCTTTATTGCACCACATATATTCTCAAGTTAACGACATCAAATAATTATTATTTTATTATATAATTACATTTTTTTAATAATTTAACTAAGGGTAAATGGCCAATAATCATCACATTTTTTCCATAATGATCTCTCACCATACTCTTTCCAATATTGTTCGTAAAAGGTTAGCGATTGAGATTAAATTACACTTTCTTTGTTTTTCCCTTACATTTCCAAATATTTTCATGCTCAACATTGTTCTTTAAACATAAAGTTTTCTAAAATCAAACTTCAGTTTCATCTTAACTGTTGATAATCAAATTTGAACTCCATTATTAAACTTTAGATTCGAGTTCAGATTCCATCAAATCGTATTCAAATTCTTGTTACTACGATAAAAATATGTATGATCTCATATAACTAGTTTGATTTCTCCTTCACCATATGATTACTTAATTTCAATTTCTAACTTGATTAAATCATGTACAAATGTGAACAACGAGTCAATTATGGGAATTATTCCATATCTCAAACTGCCTAATTTGAATGTTTAATCCTTGGTATATATTGTGGTGTGTTTCATAATCAATTATGTGTATGAGTTGATGACATTTAGTTTTTCACCTTTAAAAAAAGAATTGGGTTATAGGAATAACTTAACTTTCCTATGTATATGAACTCAATTATGAGTTATGAAAATTTTCCCATAACTCAAACTACGTATTTTGAGAAAAACTCGTTAGTATTTAAATGTATCGGTGTCTTTAATAATTTGTATTTGTTTATATGTGTTTAATATGTTATTATATGTATTAATCATTTTTCCGTTTTTTAAAAAAGACGATGAGTTATGGGATTTTCTCAGAACTCAAACTTATACATATATTAATAAGAAACCACACACGACAGTCTCCATAATTTAACAAAATTGAATTTACATGATGTCTCCCTATTTGTGATGATTTAATCTTAGTTGGAAACATCATTTTAGGTCCTTTAGGAAAGCTTATACTCGATTTTTATATATTATTGTATTTTCTTATTTCTTGTCTTGATTTGATGATTTATTATTTTTAGAGCATATTTGGTTTAATTGTTTATTAAGTGTGAATCTTTAAAGATATATGGTAATTAATTAGATGCCAAATAAATTCTAAGAGATAAAGGAAAGAAGATAAGGATGGAAATTGGAGATAAAGGAAGGAAAAGATGAGTATGAAAAGATAAAGTTGTCAAGTAAATCTGAATTCCAGCAGCTACGTCCATTAAAGTGATCATAACTCAATATTGGATGGTGATATCTACCCCATTTATGATGATTTAGTATTAGTTGGAGACATAATTTTTAGTGTTTTAGGAGTCTAGTAGTCAATTTTATCATGTATTATTATACTTTCCTATTTCTTGTCTTGATTTAATTATTTATTATTTTTAGAACATATTGGGTTAATTATTTATTTAGTGTGAATCTTTAAAGATATATATGGAGATTAATTAGATACCAAATCAATAATAAGAGATAAAGGAAAGAAGATATGCATGGAAATTGGAGATAAGGAAAGAAAAGATAAGATATGGAAAGATAAAGTTGCCAAATAAATCTGAATTCCAACACCTACGACCATAGAAGTGATCATAACTCAAGATTGGCTAGGAATTTGGAAGAATGGTCTGAAGCAAAGTTAAAGATCTTTCCGAGACGATCAGTTTCGACTATTGGAACGCGTCAAACAAATAAGTATTGAAGGAGTTACGGCCAAAACAAAACAGCGACAAATTATTACCTTTTCTATATTTTAGGGTTATCAATTTGAGTTGGGCTTGGAGTCCAAGTTACATGTCTTTCACTCCAAGAAAACGAATTAGGTCTTCCTAAACACCTATAAATACACCTTTAGACCATTGTAAACATGTCCTTGCTCAGTGCCAAGTGCAGGCTTAGTCCTTGCTTGTATTTTCTCAGTTTTAAATATTAAGTTAGCTTAGTCCTTTAATTTAATATTAGTCCTTAGTATCAAGCTAACCTATAGAGGAAGACAAGAAGCAAGAAGTTGGATTTATTTATCACATCTTTTCCCCCACCAAGATTTTGGCGCCGTTGCCGGGGATTTTGTATACTAATAATGGTCATAAAAGAAAAGTTTTGTCGATTTTGTATACTAATAATGGAATAATAATTGTCTTTTTGGTATCGATTATTCTAGTAGAAATATATATATATATATATATGTATATCCTAAAATAGTATGTTAGTCCATGACATAATCTTCACATTTACTCCCTCCGTCCCAAAAATAATGTCGACCTTACTAAATATAGTGTCCCAAAAATATATAATGTCCACTTAGAATTTCAAGACACTTTATCTAACCTTTTTCTACTATTACCCTAATTAAAATATTTAAATTTATGTTTTCAACGAATATTTAAAATATCAAGGCAATTTATTAGGGGTATTTTAGTAATGGTGAAGGTAATAAATATGTTTCTTAATCTATGTAAAATAGGTAAGTCAGTATTATTTTTGGGAATGAGGGAGTAGTATATGATGTATCTTTATTTTCAAAACTAAACCAATCATACTTATATACTATGTTGTTATTTATTCAGTCATTTAAAAATATCATAAATTCGAATGTTGATCGATTGTGGAATAAATATATATGAGGAAGTCTTATATATTTGCTCGTTTCTCTTTCTATGTACAACACTTTCATAAAGATAAAGATCCATAGACCAAAAGTTTAAGAATGTGTTGCAGATTTATACTAGATTGGTGACTTTTACCAAATTTGGGAAAGGTAGGGAGAGATAATTATCCAAGGAAACAACTATATGGCATTGCTTGGATTCTTGATTTATGAAAAAAAGGTTATAGTGTTTAATGATGTTTATATTTAAAGTGTTTACTTGAACCCAAACTTTTTATAATTATCTTTCTAAGCTTTGAATTATTTTGTTAAGGTATGAATAATTTATCTATTCAATGATTATTAGCAATTCGATCAAAAAATTCAATATAAGGACCAATAGTATAACTTTTGCATGAAATAGGAAACTATATTACATTTTTCTAAATTATAGGAGTTTGTAGTGCATTTTTGCACAATATAGAGATACATAGTATAATTTTGTATAATAAAAATTGAACATATGGTGTAATCGTTCAATAAATTTTTTTTAAAAAAAAAAGTAAGATATCTTATTTTCTCAATGCCTTCAAATAATAATTATAGTAGATTAGTATTTGATTATTAATTTCTCATTTTGTCTTTAGACCGGGGTTTTACCTAATGTATATATATAACACAATCACCCCACCTTGTATTTCCTGCTACACTTTCACATATAGCAAATTATTAAAATTTTATAATACCTATAACTTATAATATTGAATATAATCATTTCTTTTGTATAAGTTATTTAATAAATTTAATATATATATATATATATATATATATATATATATATATATATATATATATATATATATATATATATATATATATATATATATATAAAATTTACCGGTCCATTAGACATATTAGAATTTATACTTAGTAAGGAGGGTGTAAAGACAAGTCAACAAGTATAAAATTTGTTTTCTTTTTTTTTTTTTTTTTTTTTTTTTTTTTTTTTTGATCGGCAAATCAAACTTTTCTATTAAAATTTAACACCCCATGTTCTTTACAACTTTTCAAACCCACTACTACTTGGGCTTTACTACAAATCAGCTAAAGACCAATTACAATCTAAATGAAATAAACTATTACATTCAAACCAAAAGGCCCAATAGCTATTACATTACAATAACATTACTAGACAAGCCCATTAACTATTCTATTTAAAATATCAATTGCTCCTCTTTCCTTTAGCTTCACTCCTTGTAATCTCGAGCTTATTAGCACTATCACTTCTTCCACAATCTGCTCCTCTGTTCTCATCATATTACCATGATCTCTCCCATTTCTCTCGCTCCAAACACAATACACATATGAAGTAAAGGCTAAACTAGCAATATTCATCTGCTCTACACTTAGAAGCTGTAATAAGGCATTAATTAAACTCAGAAAATTACCCGTGGACACCTGAACTCCAACAACTCCCATGACTTTATCCAGGATTCTCTTTGAGAAAGAACAAGATATGAATAGGTGGTCACAATCTTCTACACAACTGAAGCAAAAACCACAAAGCGTATTGACTTGCAAACCCCAACCTGCCATTCTACTCTTAGTAGGGAGTCTATCCTGCGCAGCAACCCAGGCTATGAAAGCACACCTTGGAACACACAATTTGTTCCAAACTACTCCACTCCAAATTACTTCATCTTTACTCTCACTAATACACTCTAAAGTCTTCTTAAATGAGAATTTCTGTTTAATACTATGAGTCCAGATAATCTCATCCTCTTTATCAGTAAGCACCATGTTCTGAATAATAGGTAAAGCTCTTCCAATACAAGGAGGGAGCCTCCATCTCTCTCTCCCATAGAAAGTACTTATAATTCTATTACTGTTAATATTGTGACAGCTCAGCTCAATACTTAATACCTCCTGAATACTCTTCCCTTGAATCCACCTATCCCAAATCATAAATGTATTTTTTCCATCCTCCACTCTATGCTGAATAAACTGATAAGCAATAACCCTTATCTTGAGCATTTGTTTCCAAACCCAAGAGTGAAATTGCTTAGGCTCTATACCCCAAATACATTTCCCATTAAGTATATTAACTCGAGCCCATAAACTCCACAAATTATCCTTATGCGCATACATTCTCCAAAATATTGATAAAATACATACCTTATTTAAATCTTCCAAGTTAGGTATATTTAATCCTCCACTTTCTTTCTTTGTACAAATAGTGTCCCACGCAATTTTGGCGCCTTGAGAACCATCTGTATTACCTCTCCACAAGAAGCTAGACATTTTTTGATTAATTTTATAAATGACTTGTTTTGGCAACAAAAATATTCTGCACCAAAATAGGACTTTGCTTATTAGAACACATCTGATAAGCTCAATCCTCCCTGAGTAAGATAACATTTTTGAAGACCACACCTCAATACAGTCACAAATTTTATTAACCAATTTGTTACCCTCAGTTACACTTAACTTTTTAGAATTAAGTGGTACTCCCAAATACCTCACTGGTAAACTCCCAACTTTAATATTAAGGATGTCAGATATAGCCTTCATACACCCTTCATTAGTACCCCCAAAGTATAACTCACTCTTCTGGTAATTAATGTTGAGCCCTGAAATTCTAGAAAATAAATTCAAAGCTTCTTTCACTAATCCAGCAGACTTTATATCTGATTTAATAAAAATCAGAACATCATCTGCAAAGCACATGTGATTTAGTAATATACCACTGCACCTGTGATGAAATTTAAAATTAGAATTCCTTGCTAAGTGATAGAAAAGTCCAGTAAACACTTCCATACACAAAGTAAATAGATAGGGAGAGAGAGGATCTCCTTGTCTGAGACCTCTCTTCCCTTTAAAGTAGCCACAAGGTTCACCATTGACACAAACTGAATATGATGTTGTGCACACACACATTTTGATCAATCTAATGAAACCTTCTGGGAATTCAAGGGCATATAAGGTATTTAACAAGAAGCCCCAATTAACTGAGTCATAGGCTTTTTGAAGATCCAGATTAATAGTACAATTAGGACTAGATTTCTTTTTATCATAGTCAGATACTATCTCCTGAGCCACTAGGATATTATCACTAATATATCTCCCTCCAACAAATGCAGCTTGATTAACTGATATAATAGAATTTAAGACTTTTTTTAAGCCTCTTAGATATAGCCCTTGATATAGTCTTATATATTGTATTTACACAAGATATAGGCCTGAATTTAGTTACCTTTGATGCATTCTTCTCCTTAGGGATTAACACTATATTAGTAGCATTAATTTGATGTAAAATCTCCCCTGTTTGGAAGCATTGTTGAATAGCTGCTACAAAATCTTCCTTGATTATATCCCAAGAAGCTTTATAGAATGAAGAATTAAACCCATCAGGGCCTGGGCTCTTATGTTCATTAATAGAGAATAAAGCTTCCTTGATTTCTTTCTCAGTAAAAGGTTTGGTTAATCCAACCTTCTGCTCCTCAGTTAAGCTTTTATTCAAGATATGTTTTAAGGTATCAACTTCACAAACCTCCTCATTAGCTTCCGAAGTACCTAATAATTTTGTATAATAGTTCACAAACTCTTGTTTTATATCATTAGTATCAGTTATAATTACTCCAGCATCAGTAACTAAGGAACTAACTTTGTTCCTAGCTATCCTACCCTTTATCAATTTATAAAAATATTTGGTATTACAATCCATTTCATTTGTAAATGCTAGTTTAGCTTTTTGTTTAAGAATATTGTGTTGAACCATTACTGCTCTTTCAAGGTCACCAGCAAGAATTCTCTCTTCACTTAATATAGCCTCATCAATATTACCACTCATGATATTCTTTTGTAAATTACTCAGTTGTGATCTAATTCTCTCAATATCATCACTGTTTCTCTTAAAATAGATGTTATTAAATCTCTTAAGAGCAAATTTCACCCTTCTCTGCTTCATACAAAATCTAAACATCTGATTCCCATTACAGTCCTGTTTCCATTCATCCTGCACCACCTCTAAAAATTTACAATGTGTAGTCCAAATGTTGTAAAATTTGAAGGAGCTCTTACCACTACTCTTCTTATTACCAAGTGTTACTAATAAAGCACTATGATCTGAAGTAAAAGGAGGAGTAATGATAACACTAGAGTTATTTTTGTCTAACCACTTATCATTAATAAAAAATCTGTCAATCTTACTAGCTCTCAGCTGACCTGTACTATTCTTATTAGTCCAGGTGTAATAATGCCCTCCATACTGATGTTCATATAGATTAGCATTATCAATACAATCTATGAAGTCATAAGCACTTTTATCCAACCCTTCACAGTTTAGCCTATCCTTGACATTGAGGATTTCATTAAAATCCCCAATAAACCCCACCTTCTGATCCTTAAACTTCTGACTAAGATCAATTAAATCCTTCCATAATAATCTTCTATCATCTACATCATTACTCCCATATATAAATCCAATATAATCAACTGTCTTTTCTTCAATCAGCTCCATTTTAATGTAAATTATTTGAGAAGTCTCATGTAATACCTCCACCTTAACATAACTCTGGTCCCATAGAATCCAAATCCTACCAGATTCATCCTTATTATAATTATGAACCACTTCATATCTACTAAAGTGGTTCTTTATTATTACTTCAGCTTTAGCCTGCCTTACCTTAGTTTCAAGCAGTCCAATAAGCCTAACTTTATTATTAACTAAAAAATCCTTGACATCCAACTGCCTAAGGACATTATTAAGGCCCCTAACATTCCAAGCAGCTATATTCATATGTTAGGGGGTCTTGTTATCTCATTTCCTCCCTCATGGTTTATAAACACCATGACATCATTGTTTATATCCCCCTGTTTCTGCAAACTACTAAAAGAGTTAGATATCTGAATTAATTTTGAACTAGATTCCCCTGAATTCTGAGACTTATTATTCACCATTCTCCACTCATCTACCTTTTCCTTACCCTTATCTGAGTTATTATTTCCTGATTTCTGATTATTATTATCTTTTTCCTTCTGAACCCAAACTTTTTGTATGTTTCTGCAATTAGCCTCCACATGCCCAAACTTGTTACATTTCCTACACAAGATAGGCTTCCAATCATATTCAACTCTAACTATATGAGGCTCTTCTTTCCCAACATCCACTAGAACGTTCTCAGGCAACTCATCATTAGTATCCACTTCCACACATACCCTAGCATACCCTAGTCTTGACTTTGATTCAGTTACAGAGTCCATTTGTAAAGGGACTCCAACTCCACTAGCTACATATCCCAATCCCCTCTGTGTCCATAGGTTCATAGGGACATTAACTAGCTTAACCCATATTGGAATCTTAGTCAAATCTACCTTCTCAAACTGAATATCTGCAGACCAAGGCCTCAGCAGTAGAGGTTTACCATTAACATGCCACAATTGATCCAATGCTTTGTTATACATCTGCTGATTCTCAAATCTAAATATATAAACTCCTTTAGTGCTAGATTTTACCTCAACTTTACCTAAACTTTTCCATTGAAATCGTACAAAGTTCGTAATAGCGTAAAAAGGAGGCGAGCTATCAAGGAACTGACCTACCAAACAGTTAACCCATAACTCATCGCCCTCAGCAAATACATCATCCGGTGGTTTAACTATTTTCTGACCATTTTCCATAATCGGTGCTTGAAACTCCAACTTGAAGCTCTTATCTACACCTTGTTTAAACAAATTTGACCATACCTTCGGCTTACTAACTTCAACCTTTGAAGGAGGTAATTGTGATTCCTCGTTTACAGTTACTTGAATTGGAGAACTAACCGGAGTGATTAGCTCTTCATTTTTGCCCGATGAACCCGCTTTGTTTCCTTTATCAGCTACTTCTTTCCCTTCTAAATCTATCGAAGTAGGAGAGAAAATCTGTCTAGTAATGTCATTGTATTTGGTTTTAGGTCTCGGATTATTAGTTTTACCTTGATTAACCTTATTTGAGTTAATCGTTTTAGCCATACTGAAAAGGGTTAAGGGTGATGGTGGGTGAATTTGATGGTGGTGGTCGGTTGACTGGGATTGAATGGATAACAATATTTTTTGACTTGATGTTTAGATCCCAGAAAATGGGAAGAAACACCAAATCGAGAAAAGGAAAAAGCAAAAAGTGTGTTTTTTGTGAAAAAAGAGGTGATGAATCGGTTATTTTTACGTGGAATAAGTTTAGTGAGTTTGAATGGCTAGAGAGAGAATTTCACTCCTTTGACTCTCATTGACTCTTCGTCAATCCTTGTTTTTCAAGGGAGACCTCTTAAGCAAGCATTAAAATTTGTTTTCTTTATCAGGTAAATCAATTATGTATAAAAATAAAAATGTATGATTGTACACTATACACTGGGTAACCTGTGACAAAATTGCTACCTTCGAGTAGGGCTAAAGGTAGTCCTTTATTCCCTTAAATCCTACTAGTAAATCAATGTACATTTAGGCTAAACCCACTCTTTCTTGAGAAAGAAAGATGAGTGTACAAGGCGTAAATAGAGGAAAAGTTAAAAGTTATAACTTCCTTAATAATAGCTTCTTAGATAAGAACCCCTCCTTCAAAAACTAGCATCTTATGTATCTGACAAATAGAATAAACCATAGGTCCAAAAGCGATACACCACACCTTTTTCTTGAATGCTTCATCTACTTTATCAATTTTAGGGAGCTATGTACATATCTCATCTCCCTGGGAATTCCTAGACACCCTTTCACGTCTCGCTAGATGTCACTCAAAAAGACAAAGTCGAAGAATATATGTCTAACTGTCTCTAAATTCCAACCACAAAGGCTGTAAATACATCTCAGTGTGCACTAGACAATTTTTAATACAAAATCAACCTAGGTGAGCCATCTAAACGATAAATTAATGTTGTGTGGTAATACTCGGGTCCTAAATAATATTTTCGAAAAGTTTGGGTGCTAAACGTCTCTATAAAAATCCATACGGTACCCAAAATAGATAAAATAACACACCCACCAGCCATGGAATCCCAAGTGGACTGCCTAGGACCTTTTTGTTTAATGAGGTCAATTTGATGCCTACTCAGCGCTGAATTTTCAACACTAAAAACGAGCCACGCGCCCAATGCGCCCAAGTGGCCTAGTGTTGTGGTTCCCTCATGCGTTTTTCTATCCCAGGTGATTATCTACATGAGTGTGCTCCTTGCTGACCTCAGTGTTGTGTTTTTTTGACGTCATGTGACCCACTTGCCTTTATGGTGTCATATTCACTCATGATGTCATGCTTACTGGCTAAAGTAACAATGATGGTGTCGGTGCTAGAGTATAAATATTACTATTAGGACTTTTTCAGCTATTTGCAACTTCACCTCAGCAAATCAGTGTTGGGAAAAAAATATTTCCCAAATTATGAAAGAACTTAATATCTTCTTTCAAAATCCAAATTTCCTTAATTTCCTCCCCTATGTACACTAAGTTCAACTTCTTCTTATGGAGAGTACTCATGAATGCTCTATCAAATTAGTCATGTGTAAGATATGGTTGAAGGAGAAAGAAATAGTTGAACTACTCTTTCTGGAATATGAGTAGACTAGGAAGTACTGGTATATATCCATTTTACATTGTAGTATCCCCCTGAACTTACTGTTTGAATAGACTCTTGGCAGGATTGTATACTTTATACGTTCCCTTATGGAAATACTAAATCATTGGGATTATTGAACATAGCTGCTTGTTAATGGTTTATTTTGACATGTTAGGAATAAATTTGTGCTCTTCTATTTGTAATGACAAATGCGTGTCCGTTACAACCATCTTTTATAGGAATCTATTTGTAGCAAAGGAAGTACAAACATAAATCCTCCCTCCTTTCCTCTTTAGGGTACAAGTTGAGAATCTAGTAATTACTCCCTCCCAATGGATTTCACCAGCACCAAGAATCACCAAAATCAATGTAAATGCATCAGTGTTAGTAAAGAAATAAATCATCGTCGTCTTGTAATTGGGGTGGAGCATTTATCCATGGTTTTGCCCAGTCAATCAAAGTTTCCTCTAATCTGTATTTTGAGTCTATATTATCAAAAGTCCGCTAATGATGGAAAATGATCAAAATTATTTTAGTATCGTCCTTGAGACCGACACATATATTTCTCTCCAAGCTATCCAGTCTCTTAGTCTCGCTTTCCCATGAATATATACACTCGTCCTAGAAGGCATTAGCAAATGACCTTTCTCTCAAGATCCAAGGTGTAATGGGTTGGGTAGCAAGGAATTTCTATAAATCTATTCTTCCTTTAATTGGTTTAATAATAATTCTAGCGAAATTCATAACTTACTATTATTAGATGTTAACATGGGCTAACATGGGAAAAGATGACAACATCAAAAGTGGTGGGCGGACTGGGATTCGAGACTTAAAAAGAATGAACACGACATTGCTCGTTGCACATGCATGGAGATTGCTTTAAAACCCCGCGTCTCTGTTAGCCAAAATACTTAAAGGAATGTACTTTCCTAAAACGGACCTCCTAGAGGTTAAGTTGAGACGAAGCAGGTCCTGGTCATGGGCCAGTATTCTGGAAGGTCGGGACTGTTTGATTCAAGAGGGTATTATCCAGATTGGGAATGGAGAAAGCACAAACATTTCAGGACATCGTTGGCTACCTTCAGGAATTATTAAAGACAATCCAAAGGACACGAATCTGGAAACGGTTGACCAGCTCATGCAAACTAATTATGACAAATGCGACTTGGAAACAATTGACTCAGTGATCCCTGAACTTGTGCGTGGGGAAATCAAGAGAATACCAATTTTAAATCGGGAAGACCAGGATAATTCACATGGCCTCTCACTCACTCAGGGGAATACACTACCAAATCTGAATAACACGCTCCAACTAAGACTGAGAAACCTTGGAAGTGCAATCATCAGCTCAAGGTCATCTGAAATACCCAACCCTGTGGAATTTGGTATGGAAAGCGAACATACCAAACAAAATCAGGACATTTACGTCGAAAGCATGTAGGAATATTTTACCTACAAGGAAAAACTTAAAACTCAGGCATTGTGCTACTGGTGTGATGAACAGGTTGAAACCGTAACGCATTTACTTTTGGCATGTTCTTTTTGTAAACAGGTATGGGCAGGATCGGTTCTCCAGATTTGTCCCAGAGACTATAAATGATAACTTGGGCGACTGGATAACCAAGATATATGAAAGGGCTAACATTGTTTGTTGTAATAAAAGACATACTACAACTTACATTACGATAACAATGTGGAACATATGAAAACAAAAAATGAAGGCAGTACATGAAAACTCGCATCTAGACCCAAATAATGTAATCAAAATAGTACGCACGGGTTTGAAAGATCTTTTTGGCCTTGAATGGGACTCACTTCTGAATACAAGCAACGGAAATCAAACTATACCCCCAAGGAACCCATGGACAGTAGATGAACTGACATGCACACTTACAATCATGACATGTGATGTCTCTTTAAAGTAGGACGAAACCAAGTGGGATCGGAACTATCAAACATGATACAAGGTCGGGAAACAGGTTGATAATCTCAAAATCAATTATGGTGGAATCAGCTGCCGAAGGAGAAGCCACCGCAGTTCTGGAAGCAAGTAGGATGTGCCGATAGGAGAGGTGATAGAAAAGTATTATATGTTCTGATAACCTTGATATCATTCAAGATATTTTGTTGCTTGGTATCAAGGTATTCGGTCGTTGTCAACAGCGTGGTGGGGAGTCAGGCCGTTCGCGAAGCGGATTAAGCTTATTGTCGAAGAGTATGGAAACATGCACTTCAAACATATTTCGTGACGTTTCAATGAGATGACATACCAGACTTCGAGTCGTGCTAGGCAAAGGCCCCAAGGGGAAGAAGGGCATGAGCTATTGGTGCCCCAATTTTCTTAGACTAAGAATTGGATAACTTGGTACTTGTAGCATGGTTTACATTATCCAAAAGAAAAATTTAATTTCGTTGTTCATCAATGCGGATTAGTAGAAACCCCCTTTTGTTTTTAATATATGATCCCTTTTGCAAAAGAAGTCCAAATGTCCTAATATTAGTGAAGAGTCCCGTGGCATTGCACTCTAGTAGTGTTCGCACTTCATCCATATCAGAAAAAAAAAATCAATTATACGGCTAAGAACCTTTATGAGCAAAGCTTTACACCTAGATCCTTTAACCCAAATCCACATTCCACCTTAGGTGTACAAATAATATTTCAAGCAATACTTAGCAATTTTCCTTTCCAATAGAAACACAATAAATACTAAAAACTTGTTCCTTTATTGTAACAGGGTACCGAAAATATCAGAAACAAAAAATAAACTACTTCTTGAAACACCAATATAAACCCTTGTCAACGATATTTGACACCCTACACTGTTGTATTAAGTCTTAACAAACTATTGAATCAAATATTATATTAAGCCTAAACAACTCATATTTTAAGATTTCCTAAATCAACCCTGTTTAAATAAAGATGCGCATAATCAAACAGACCATCGATAAAACAATGTTTCTTCCATAAAAATTACCAGTTATTCGGATATAAACCCAAGTAAATTCCCCACTAAGTTTCAGAAATCAAGGAAAGTTAATACAACAACTCAAAATCCTTCAACTACAAAATTTAGCTCATGTAAATCATATATCCCATCATAAAACACCATAACTTAGTTAGGCTACACGCCTTTCATATCACTATCTTTACAACAAAACTTTAAAACCACCTTAATAAAGAATCAGCACATAACGGACCCCACTTTTTAATTCAATTCCCTCTCTCCGAAGAATCTGGCTTCTCAGCCAAATAATGCTCCAACATATCATCTTCATCATCATCTACAAGTCCAATACAATAAAAAATTTAAAATTTTAATAATCAACTTCATCAAAAAAAAAAAAAACACCTTCAAAATCATCATCGTCAAAGTCAATATCTTCCTCCTCTTCATCAGATACTTCAGTATTAGTTGCTCCTGCACCTTTCTGAAGGACAAAACAGTAATTTTACACAAAATGGGCATTTAAATTTAAAATATATATATATATATATAATACTTACGCTTTCGAACCATTGTCTACCAGTAAGTTTCTTATCCTTAGGTGCTGATAAAGCTGAATCAGGCATTAACCTAACAAATAAACAAACAGAGTTTTTGTTATAACAAAAATCATATTATTATAATAAAATTGAAAATTAATTACTTGGCTTTTTCGAGTGCTAATTCAGCTTCGAATCTTTCTCTCCAAGCTAAAAAAGTATCAACAGTGACAGGTTCACCATGAGGTACAATGACCTCATCTTTAGCCGCTACAGCTGCTTGTTCAGCAGCTTCATTAGTATCATCTTGTGCAAATCTTTCAGTTATCCATTCTTTAGCTATATGTACTAATGTGTACATCATAGCCATGCCTAAATTCTCAGATGCCTATACATTTTTTATCATCATTAAGTAATAATTATTAATCATACACTTGAAATTGAAATGAAAGAACATGTTTTGTTTTTACCTCTTGTATAAGCTTTTCCTTCAATATTGATAAATCTGAACCTCCGATTCCCTTTATACTGTAAAAAAATGAGAGATTAAAAGTGTTTTGATTTTTTAATTAAATGATTTGTTGAAGTAGTTTTAGTAACCTTTGTAGACCCAAAAGTGGGGGTTCATCTGGGTATTTTTCTGTGTGAGAGAAGATTAAAGCTAGACGAACTACAAAAAGTACGTGGGACCCATTGTAAGTATATGAATATTTAAAATAAATGGTAATATATAAGATGGGAAAACCTGGTGGCATTGTTGAGTTATCAGATTCATCGTCCTGTATGAATAAATATTGTTGAATATGAAATATGTGTTGAAAAAGATAGTGTTGGAAATTTAAATATACCTGGGGATAAATGGTGATTTGGTAACATTTGTTTGATGTGCTTAACCCACTTTCAGTAGAGTGAATTTCTGAAAATTGGAAATTTTATGAGACAGGTGAGGGTAAAAAAGTAAGAAATTGTTTACAAACCTTTGAAATCTTCCATAAGTATAGCTTCTAGTGCTTCGATTTCCATCTCCTGCTCCTGCACATAGTCTGTATCGTAGATTCTTAAGATGAGTTTTTTTCAAGAATTTATAGAAAAATAAAGATGTGAAGTTTAATAAACAACAGTTAATATGTTAAATTATGCATTTGAGCTGCTTCAATGATCTCCCGTCACTATTTACCCACACAATCCCACTATAATTTTCAAACAAACGTGACATTGAAGCTCAAAATTGATTCCCAAATTCAACTTTAGTAACATTAGACATATAAATAAAACAAAACCCTTTAGTCATCAAGCTTTAAAGATCAGATAACATTAACAAGAAGTATAGATAACATAAACCCATTCCAAATCTAAAAACTGTTCTACTAAAAGGAGTTTAATATCATATAATAATAGCACTGCCCCAATTTCGAGAAGAAAAAAATTGGGGAAAATCCAATTAATTTCGAATTAGACCAAAATGTATATTTTTTTTTTTAATAAATTACCTGTCATGGTTGCTTTTCTCGTTTAGCTTTCGATACACTACGATGGAGCGGAGAGAGTATCTTTCCCAACTGTGCTGAGAAAGACCTAAAAAGAGCTCAATTGAGAGTACAACAGTGTACTCGCTTTTATTCTCACGTGCATTTACTCATACCGAAACTAACATATGAGTAACCAATCAAGAATAATCCCAGCCGTTAATTAAATTATGTTTTATTTTATTTTCGAAAAAAAGGATGAAATATGAGAATTGTTCTTTTTTATTTATGCATCAAACTAATTGATAATCAACTCATCTACTAAACTCGGGTTATAGATCATTCTCGGATATATCCTACCAAATTTATCTCGTGTGAGTAGTCTTCACGTCTGGTGGGTCGGTAAAGCAAGATTATGTTGGGACATGATATAACCTCGTACGAGCCAACCCGTACCCGTTCGTCTCCCTGTAAATACCCTTAACCATGAAAGATTTGTTTCTGGACAAAACGCATGAATACCCTCTAACCGAAACATAGGCGGATTTCTCCCAGGCTCCACCTTTTATATTGACTCCAATACTACCTGGCAAGTCAACTTCCACCCTCAAATCCGTGACTCTGGTCTCCTCTACATCTTAACCTCGTGGGAAAAACCTCAAACCCAAATTAACCTCTACATCACGCAAAACTCCACCTGGCCCTCCGAGAAGACGTCTTGTAATACAACTCCCACACGCATTAAGTTTGAGTCAACGTAATTCATTCTACTCACTACCCAACTTGGTTTATTACTCTACGCTCAGATGTATCTGACAATTTTGGATTGTGTCGTTATCCATATCCTAAACAGCGGTATGCGTTATGCTGGCAGAAAGGGCCTGTTACTACCACATGGATCTGGAACCTACATGCTAAACTATTAAGTTAAGAAGTCACTCTTCATGTTCATGCTTCAGACGATCTGGCTAATTCTAAGATATGTTCTTCAATATCAGGGAACATCCTTTTTTCTTCGCTACTGATTCATCCATAATCTAATTGAATGAATCTTGTTGACACGGACAAAGTCAGGGAAAACCTCTTAAATTATTTTAATATTGAACCTTGGACATAGAGGAGTTCCGAATCGAATCTGTTTAGAAAGAAGATAGAGAAGTAGATTGGCAAGAATCCACCGGAATAATAATTTCCAATAGCTAATTACTTGGCTCGATGGACAGAGGGAGAGCCCTCCAACTCAAGCACGAAATCAATGTTGAGTCAACAATCATCGAGAGGGGTACCACCAAGCGAGAGACCAGCCCCTTGTATAGGTATAGGGTTCCAAACCTACCCTTCTTCAAATATCCCATTAGGGGCTTCAAAGCTTGACTAACAAGCAGAAAGTTGACTTTGAGGAAGAAAGAGGGGTGCTCTAGCTGCAATAAAAAAAAGAGCGCTCGTTATTTAGTACGAATCAGCGCAATGACAGAATCCATAAAAATTATTTAGCGGGCTCTGGAAGGAATCCCGGGGGAATTTTTCCAGACAAACCTGTTACACTAAGGCCCACTGAAACCCGTTGATAAGATCCATACATTTAGCAGCACCTTAGGATGGCATAACCTTGAAAGTTAAGGGTCTCCTTTGAGCGCCTAGGTACTTAATTTTATAACACCCCAGGACCTACCACTAGGTAAGACCCGTGACCGAAGACGCTAAGGAAAAAAATGTATTCCCTTGACGGGAATCCAACCCAGGTTCCCTGGGTGAAAGTCAAGGTTAAGGATAAGGTTAAGGTAAATATTAAGAAAAAAATGTATTCCCTTGACGGGAATCCAACCCAGGTTCCCTGGGTGAAAGTCAAGGTTAAGGATAAGGTTAAGGTAAATATTAAGGTAATGGTTAAGGTTAAGGTTTAGGTCAAGTTTAAGGTTAAGGTTATGTTTAATGTTAAGGTTATAGTTAAATTTTAAGATTTAAGGTTTATGGTTAAGGTTTAATAAGATATAAGGTTTAAGGCCGAATATTAGCGCGATGAATCTTCATTTGGTTAAGATTAATGTTAAGGTTAAGGTTCATATTAACATTAAGGTTAGCTTGAGGTTGAAGTTGATGTTGAGGTTGAGGTTAATGTTAAGGCTAAGGTTAAGGTTTAGGTCAATGTTAGGTTAAGGTTAATTTTAGGGTTAAGGTTAAAATTATGGTTTAAGATTTAATGTTTAAGATTTAACGTTTAAGGTTTAAGGTTAAGGTATAATAAGATATAAGGTTTAAGACTGAATATTAGCGGGATGAATCTTCATTTTGTTAAGGTTAATTTTAGATGAAAGTTAAGGTTAAGGTTTAAAATTCTAGGTTTAAGGTAACGTTTGAGGTTAAATGTTAACGTATAGTTATGCTTAAATTTAAGGTTAAGGTTTACAGTTTAAGGTTCAAGGTTCAAGGTTAAGGTTAAGTTTTAACTTTAGGGTTACGTTTAAGTTTTAATTTAAGATTAATGTTAAGGTTAAAAAGTTAAGATGAAGGTTAAGGTGCAGGTTAATGTGAAGATTAAGGTTTAAGATTCAAGGATTAATAATTAAGGTTAAATTTAATGTTAAGATGAAGGTGAAGATTAACGATTTAATGTTTAAGGTGTTCGGTTTAGGGTTAAGGTTTAGTTTAAGGTTAAAGTTAAGGTTGAGGTTAAGGATAAGGTTGAGGTTAATGGTAAAGTTATAGTTAAGTGTAAGGTTAAGGTTAATGTTGGTTTAAGTTTAAGGATATAGTTACATGTATGGCTAAGGTTTATGTTAAGGGGTTGATGTTAAGGCTAAAGTTAAGGTTAAGGGGATAAGGTTTATAGATATTGTTAAGGTTAAGTTTAAGTTTATGTTTAAGGTTAAGTTTAAGTTTAAGTTTTAGGTTAAGGTTAAGGTTAAGATCAAGGTTATGGTTAAGTTTAAGTTTATGGATAAGTTTAAGGTTAAGGTTAAGGTTAAAGTTAAGATTAAGGTTAAGGTTGAGGTTAAGGTTACGGTTATGGTTAAGGTTAAGGTTAAGGTTAATGATAAGGTTAATGTTAAGCTTAAGGTTAAGGTACGTGTTAAGGTACATGTTAAGGTTAAGGTTAAGGTTAAGGTTAAGGTTACGGTTAGTGTTAAGGTTAGGGTTAAGGTAAGGTTAAGGTTAAGGTAAGGTTAAGTTTAAGGTTATGGTTAAGGTTAAGGTTACGGTAAAGGTTAAGGTTAATTTTACGGTTAATGTTAAGGTTAAAGTTAAGGTTAAGGTTTAGGTTAAGGTCAAGTTCAAGGTCAAGGTTAATGTTAATATTAAGGTTAAAGTTTAATGTTTGAGGTTTAAGATTAAGGTTTAATAAGATTTAAGGTTTGAGGTCGAATATCAGCGCGATGAATCTTTATATGGTTAAGGTTAGATTTAAGATAAAAACCTTAAGGTAAATTGGTGGGTCCTTGTGTGTTATAAAATAAAATGCTAAAGTTGAGGGCTCACTAACCGCAAGTGTACGGTTGTCCAAGTAATAAACCGATAAGTCGGATTCGTTCTCAGGGATTGGACTGGTATAAACCAAGTGTTCAATAGATAAATAGTAGTAATTGCAAGTACGAAAAATAAAATATGAAGTTTGTTGGGTTTTTGTTTTAAGGACTAAGATGCAAAAACAAATTAAAGACTAAATGGATTAAACTGAAATGAAAATAATGCAAATCAATAGGGTAGACGCAAGAAAAGAAGTAGTACTTGAGTCACGCTAGGGTTTCACCTCAAACCTTCTTAATTAATGTTTTCTGTTAAGGGATGAATTGCTATATTTATGCTAGTCGGGATTCTAAAGTCTCTTAGCCCCCGTCAGGGTGGACCTAAAAGCTCTCCTACGGTCTTCTAAACCCCGTCAGGGTGATTAAAACCACTTTCGGATGATTAAAACTTACCATATTGGCTATTGGCTATTGGCTAGTCAAGCCTGTCAAGGTCATTGGCGGATACCAACGGCAATTACCTAGTTCTGTATCTAAACCCCCCGTCAAGGTGATCAATACGCCACTATATTGAATAGCCTAGATACTAATACTTATCCCTAGTTCGCGACTCTAAATATAATAATTTAAGCATAAAATAAAAGTCAACACAAATAGCAAATTTAATTTAAATTGTTAAATCCCAAATTGGAAAAACAGAAATTAATCTAGATTGGGTTCAACTCAATATGCGATTCTCATGTACAAAATAATTTAGCTCATGTTTGAAAGAAAAACTAAAATTAAATAGAAAGTATTCATTATCAATTACAGAAATAAAATGAAAAACCTAATTGAATGATTGTATATGACTGTAGTTGGAAGAATAACTTTCTCCACCTCCTGTTCTTGCTTCTCCTTTTGACGCTCTCTTCTAAAGATGATTTAATTTGAAGAATAAAGTGAGAGGTGTTGAATATTGTGGTCTAAAGGTGTATTTATAGTGGAGAAATTCGGATTAGGCTTTTACTTAAGAGGATTAGGTTAAATTATAAAAAGCTCAAGCCCAAATATGAGATCCCGTAATTGATGTATAGCTGTTAGTAAAACAGCTTTAACTTTTGCATATGGACTCAGAATCACTTAGTTCAACTTGGAAAATCTTCATAGCTTCAAGCTCTATAGTTCTTATTTTATACTCCAAGGCTGAATAAGTGGCTAAGATACTCAAAAACAGTGATTTGTAACAGCATTCCAGATTCCATTCCCATCTAATAAATTCTTTGAATCAAATTTTCTCGCCTTAGACTTTTACAATCGATCTATGACTTTAATCTCCATTCCTTTCCTTGTCTTGATGTTCCATCTAATCCATGGACCTACGAACTTTGCACTAAAACAAACCATTTAACGTGCAAAATCTTTAAAAATGAAATAAACTAAATTCCAAGGGAAGAAAATGAAATATAACCAATCAACATTAAAAGTCTATCGAATTAGTTAAATAATCACCAAATTTGATGCCTCCTAAGGGAATATAATTAGAACAAAAGAGGAGACATCATTAATGCTAATGTTAGAATTAGCGTTATGGTTAAAATTAACGTTTGAGGTCAAATTTCAGCACGATGAATTTTCATTTGGATAAGGTTAGAATTAAGGTTTTAAACCTTAAGGTTAGGGGTAAGGTTAAAATTAAGGATAAGGATCAGAATTAAAGTTCAAGGTTTAAGGTAAAGTTTAGGTTTAGTCTTAAGGTTAAGGTTTATGATTTCAGGTTCTTGGTTCATGGTTCAAGGTTCAAGGTTAAGGTTAAGGTTAAAGTTAAGTTTAAGGTTAAGGTTAAGTTTAAGGTTAAGGTTAAGGTTAAGACTATGGTTAAGGTTAGAGTTAAGATTTAAACTTTAATATTTAGACAATTAATGCAATTAATGCGAATGAATGAATTAAGGGGTCACATATGATCCGAACTGTCTTTTATGTAGGGTATCCGTGCCGTTTTAAAAAGTCTATTTTATTATATAGATTCTTTTGATATAGTATAACCTACCACAAATAATTAAATCATATACCGCATAGTAATCATAATAATATAACGATGGAAACTAATTATCATAATTCGGCCATTAATTCTAGTATAATCAAATAAATTCTTCCTCTTAAAAATTCAATATAAACACATCCATACCTCTAATTTATTAGTATTTGTATTTTACAATTAAGAAAAATATAATTATGCAAATTTAAAACTTATTTACTGGATGTTCGTCCATAATTTTTGTCAAATCAAAGAAAATTTCCCTATCATAGCACTAAAAAAAAATCATAGATCTATATGAAATACATTACATTGTGAGTTGATGCAAAAATAAAATAAAATCAGGAGGAAATTTGGAGTAATCAAACGATATTTATTACTTATCTAACTTGTAATATTCTTTTACCCTACTAAATATTTGCCTAACAAATATACATGTATTACAAAAAGTCATTTAAAACCCGTCTGGAATTGCTTATTTTAGAGAAAAAAAGCGCTTTTAAAATAAAATTTGAAGATGTATAAAATTATTAAAAATTATTAAAAATAATATTGAAACTAGAAACACTTTAAGTGTTTTTTTTTTTTAAAAAAAATCCCAATTTGGTGCTTCTCCTAAAAGTGTTTTTAAGGGTTTAAAACACTTTTAAAAGAGTAGAAGCACTTTTAAGTGTTTTTCGAAAAAAGCACTTCCAAACGGGAACTTACTCTACATTAAGTTAACACAACTTTTTTTTTTTCATTTCTAGGGTGTAAAAGCATAATATAAATACACCAAACATAATTAATGTATAAGTATCATATAAGATTTAATTTTTTTTTTATTTGTGAATGATTCCAACACGGATTGAATAATATCATCTATATTTTTATATTATTTTTTATCGCCAAAGTTGGTTGATAACCCTTTGTTGACCAAGCAAGATATAAAAAAGAGAAAAATTGACTATATTGTGTAAGTCATAAAATATTACTCAAGATGTCATAAACTTTAGTGTAACAGGAATATACAAAAATAAAAAAGAAATAGAGATCGGAAAAATTGTAAACTATATTTAAAGAAAAATTACAAAATTTTTATTGGATTTGAGACAAAATAAGTAAAGATTTTTTATTTTTGGTAAAAAGTATTCTCATAAAAAAATATATGTTTTCTTTAATATTTTTTTCTCGTTTTCCTTTTTTCATAATGTTTATTTTTCTTTTACAATTTGATTTTTTTCTATTTTTAATTATTTTTAAAAAAATGAATAATTAATGGTCTTAATGATAAGTGGGGCCAGAAACGATAGTAGCCACCACTTATATTAAAAGTTCTGGACCGTAGATGAAAACTCTGTTTTTATAATATAGAAAAAATTAAAGAATAATTAATGGTCTTAATGATAAGTGGGTCCGAAAACGATCCTAGCCACTACTTATGTTAAAAGTTCTGGACCGTAGATGAAAACTCTAGATTTTTATTTTTGGTAAATAGTATTCTAATAAATAAAAAATCCTATAATATTTTTCTCGTTTTCTTTTTTCATAATGTTTATTTTCCTTTTGTAATTGTTCTCTTTTTAATTATTTAAAAAAAATAATGAATAATTAATGGTCTTAATGATAAGTGGGGCCAGAAACGATTATAGCCACCACTTACGTTAAAAGTTCTGGACCGTAGATGAAAACCCTATTTTATAATTTAGAAAAAAAATGAATAATTAATGGTCTTAATGATAAGTGGGGTCAGAAACGATCCTAGCCACCACTTATGTTAAAAGTTCTGGACCGTAGATTTTTTTTTTTTTTTTTTTTGGTCAAACTAACGAAAGTGGAAAAAATCCGAAGCTTATCCAATGCCAAGCCTCCGAAAGTCCTGTACTAGAGAGCCAAGGGGGCCTCTCTCCACGAACCGTTGTCTAGCAATACGCGCGGCTTTATCAGCCCATCCGTTATGATTACGGGAGACATGTCGAAAGGACATTCGCCCGTGCTGATCTGCGATCTGCTTCACAAGCTGAAGCGATGGTCTGATTTTCCACCAGGCTGCTGACAACTTGGAGATACCTTGAATGATTTCAAGGTTGTCTGAACAGATAGTAATTGTAAGCGACGTATCCCTACTTGCCATCTTTGTAGTCTCGGTGACTGCCATCATCTCTGCTTCTAATGATGAATCTGTCCAAATCGGTGCCGAGAATACTTGTCTTGATCCTGTGTCAATGGTCCGACGTACAATACCGATCCCGCTTTGCATTGTCTTGTCTTTAAAAGAAGCATCACAAGTGTAGATGATCTGTGTATCCTGTGGAATGTCTGGAAGAGGAGGTTGATGTGGTTGAGGATTCATGCTCGTTGTTGTATTGCCCGTAGTTGATGTCCATTCCTGTCCAAATAGGTCAGACATTGAAACATGTGTAAGATATAGAACCGTATTAAAGTTAGGTGACCCCGTATCATAAAGACATTTCGTCTTTTGTTTCCAAATGTTCCATAAAATGAGGTAGATATAAGCTGTTATAATGGTATTGTCCCAGGGCCAGTGTGAGTTCTTGCCAGTAATTGTAAGAATCCAAGTACCAATAGTCAAGTTTTCATCCTCCGGTATACGTATTTGCATTGCAGATCCTGCCCAAACCTGTTTACAAAAATGACATGAAAGTAAAAAATGATTTATAATATAGATTTTAATTTTTGTGTTAAAAAATGAAATCTCTGTTTTATAATATAGATTTTAATTTTTGTGTTAAAAAATGATTTTATTTTTATTTTATTAGCCTCCAGACCACCTAGGGGTTGCCTAGGACCGCCTGGAGGCCACCAGGGTCAATTTGGAAGGTAGGATACCTTCTAACGTCTAGGCGGCCGCCTAGACTAATTTTTAGAACAGAGGTCGTTATTGAAAACAACATTGTTTCTCTCGCTCCACACATACCCATTAATGCTCCAAAAAAGACATTCCAATTAAGTCCATAAAAAAGTCATTTACCAGATAGATTTCGATTCCATCATTCACATATGTTCAGTGGCGCATGATTATTTTCTACATTGATTACCTTGGATTTAAGTTGTTTATTTCCATTTATTATAGCTCTTGATCGTTGTTTGGAGTTCCCGGCTGATTCGTCGCTGATCTCAAGACAATGAGCATACCAACCTGGTAACTCACCCCTTAGCTCACGTGAGGTAGTTGTTGTTGCATATAACTATGGTCCCTAATGACCAAAGTAGGCGAAATACTTGATGTGATAAATGACAGTTGGAGCTTAGCTATTGAAAAAAGAAATTAGGCCATTTTCACCACCACAAGCCTGTTTTTTACAATAACGGGTCGTGAAGTCCTTGTGCTAGTAGAAATTTTGATAAATTTCTCCCTAGATGAGGGTAGTAGCAACTTCTCCAATTGGACAAAATTCTCATCCATTCTCTCATATCGATACCTAGGGATGGGATTTCTTGTCGTCTAGTCCAATCAATTTCTTTCTTGATACGACCCCACAAATTTTTTGCCTTGACACAATCCCTAAAGAGGTGGATTGTGTTTTCCTCGCAAGAATCATACCATGGGAAAGTACTCGGGACATCCATGCCTTGCTTACCTAGGTTCACAATAGTTGTTAATCTATATTGAGTCGCATTCCATACGAAAACTTTAATCTTTTGGGGACACCACAACTTTCAAATCCTCTCCTAATCGATCTCCACATCTTCTTTGTCTAAGCTTGGTGTTTCAATTGCTGACTTAACCGAGAATACTCTACGAATCTTATGTTTCCATGAAAAAATATCATGAGACTAAATAACACTAGAAACCTTTACCTCTGCAATCTCAAGAAGCTTAGAGACAAGGAGTACATGTTGAAAGTAATTCTAATCTCACGAACAATCTTCTCTCACGTAATATTTAATCTTTTCACCACGAGACACACTCCCAATCGTACATAGAGCGTAATCAAAAGAAGCATACCTTACCCAAATATCTAACCAAAACGCACACTCTTTCCATTATGTAACACCCATCAAGATCCATGCCTAAACATGAAAATACCTTCCACGATGTCTCTACATATATATGAGTCAAACGCCTTTGGGACATATAGTATATTATTCTTCTTGAAATACTTTTGACGTAGTGTTATGGGCCATAGGGTTGTCTTGTCATGTAACACATTCCAATCAATCTTCCCGGGAAGAAAACAATACATATATTCCGCCTTATATGAACCAGAACATACCAAGTTCTTCGGCAATCATATCTTCTCCCATGTAAGCCAACTGATTCTCCTATGTTTTTCCAATGAACCCAAATGAAATCTCTCACGATTTGGTAAATATTTAAAAAACATAATCCGCTAATTTCTCCATATACATGATGTACATGGGCATCACACTTAGCATAGATAGTGCTAGTGTGATACGCCCAACTAGCAACAATATTTCTTTTCTAACCCGCAAGGCTCCTACAAAGTACATTGGTCATGTCTCCATACAAACCTCTAGGTCTCTCACCCGAGAGGATGGTAGCTCATAGGTATTTTCCTAGTCCATCACATATTCAAAACACACTTTGATTTGTGATTCTCAACACAAGATCTTCATCAATGTTCCTTCAGAAATATCTTAGGGACTTCTCCTTACTGATTTTTTCCCGCATAATCGCTGAATACATTGAATGATTCCTACAAAATATCTATATTATGATTAAGAGCTTCCTAAAATAAAATATATCATCTATAAAAATTATGTGAGATAAAGTGACCCCCTATACATAAACGAAGTGGGTGCCATGAAGCATTCTCCACGAGCTGCTGGATAAGTAAGGATAGTCTCTCTTTACACATAACAAATATTTGGTGATATAGGGTCACCCTAACGGATATCCTCTTAGGGGTTTGAACAAATATATGGGACTTCCTCTCCAGAGGATGCTCGATTCATTATCGGGCATCCAAGTAAGATAACCATAATCCAACATATTGGGACCCCGGGTGACTCCAACAAAACTCAAAAGGTCAAATATGATCTTGTCATAAGATTTTTCCAAGTACCCCTTGACTTCCATGTAGCTATTCTTCTTCTTGGAGTGCCTCAAAACATAATCCACCTCGTTAACCAAAACTATATAATTAATAGTCGACCGTTGGGGCAGAAAACTACTCAGTCAAGGCCAGATATGGACAACCAACATTGATCGCAACCGCTTCACTAAATTTTTCATGCAAAATTTAGAACTCACGTTAATCAAGCTTATCAGACTAAACATGTAATATAATTTGGTCATTCAAATAAGGGATTAGTTTAATAAGGGTCCCAAGGGCTTCTTTTGGAAAAGAATCTGTCTCAAGAGGTTGTTTGATCATATTGCAAACCAAATGACCTACTATGTCCTAGCAATTCTGACGGAAGCTCGTAGTCATACCATCTGGAATAAACACCTTGTGAGGCTGCATTCCGAAACACTGCAGCTCGAATCTCCTCGTCCATTTTTGCAGTGTACATTAATATCAACTTATGTAATTAATATGCTTATAATTTAGAAACACACAAACCTAAAAATATTAACATTCCAATCTGAGAATTGATCAACACTATAATTAACACATGTCTTATATCATTCCTCTAGAATTTCTTTGAATGGTTTTACAACCACTCTACCATTCTCAAACAAATAGTCTAAATGAATTTTGTACCTAATCTTACCGTAGCAACATCATGAATTATGGTTCTTGTAAATGGAACTTGTCTTTATGGTACATGAGTTAAAGACGATGAATGTTGCCCTTACTTTACAAATATGGATGTCTAATTATGATATATTTGAACATTGAATTGCACCACTGCTTTTGAAGAGTCTCCCTTATTTTCAAGTATAAGTATTTTACCTTGTATTTATGGCTGATTTGGAACATATTTAACATTCACAGTAATAAATTAACTTGATTTTGTTTTTACTATAACAAGTCCACCTCCCGCAACTCTGCCACCCGCCAAAATATCCATATCCATAAAGGAAACTAAACAAATATGTATAAGAAAGAAAAACAATATGAAAACGAAGTGAAAATGTAAAGAAACAAAAGAGGATAACAAGAAAAAAGAAAGAAAGAAAAGAAGAATCTGGCGACAATGACCAAAATTTATGCAGGTGTAAATCTAAAACATGTGCGAAGAACCTGAACACAAGACGACAAAAACCGTTATAACATAGAGTATATTCCCTTTAACGACAATTCAAAGATATAAATATTTTAAAAAATTTAAAATAAATTATTTCTTCAAAAAAATTAATAACTCAGTTTACCTTCCCACCCTGATACATTGGAATCTCCAACGTAACTTATCATTCAAATCAACACATATGCTACTTATGCTTTAGGAAAAGTTACGACATCTACTGTCATTCACAATTAGAAAGAACATCTCATTGGTGGATTTGTTAAAACAATTTATATCTTCTCCAGTTTTGAAGCTAAGTCACTGACAAGAGCCAAATATTCAGACTCAGATACAAAAGTTGTACTTCTGGTTTTTCATTCTTCAAGCCTCGTTTGTTCTTGGAAAGCCAGACCTCGAAAAGATCTTTCATACCTTAAAATTCAAGAAAAACAACTATATCAATTAGTAAATTATTGTGAATTAGTGTAATAACTCCTTTTTTTTATCATTGGTCCTTTACTTGTGAATATTGTACATGTTTCTTTAGGTATTAGCTATGGGTTATGGCCTACTCCTCTATTTTGCTATCAATATACGATTTCTTTTGATAAAAATAAAATAAAATGAACATTTTTCACGTAATCTCGAAATCAAATTCCAAACATATCCTTAAACCCTCTCTAGACTACAAATAAAATATATTCAGAATAACAAAGTACAGTACACAAAATCTCTCTCTCTCTCTCTCACACACAGTGTCTCGGCAAAAGATACCAAAAGGTGCCTCCTTTGATCCAGTTTCCTCTAAAGATACTCTCTTCTCTCTCTCTACTGCATTCTTTCACCGTCGTCTTCACATACCCACATCTCTCTTCAAATATCACTTTACTGTGTACTTTTATATATGAATTAACAGCTTATGAAGCAAAAATCTTATTATCAAAAGCTAATTAAACACTTTTCAAATTAGATTAAGATTTAAAAAGCTTAAGATACTGAGGCAATACAATTTTAAGCGTTTCCGATTTAATACTTTTTTCCTCCGTAAGTTTCTGTTTTCTTGCAAAAAAGAGATCTATTTCCCCCTAAATTTGTTAATTATTTGTGTATTTTTAAAAGCTTTTCCTATTTTTCAAAAATTGATGACTTAGCGTTTCTGATGCTTGTTACGGTGATTTGAGATTGGTCTTTTTATTTACACATTTTCTGTGTTTTTTTGGACAAGATGGGTTCAGACATTAATTTTTCGGTGGGCGGTTTAGTTTGGGTCCGAAGGCGAAACGGTAACTGGTGGCCGGGTCGGATTATGGGTATGGACGAGTTGCCGGAAAGTTCTTCACCTACACCAAGATCAGGCACTCCTGTTAAGCTTCTCGGCAAGGAAGATGCGAGCGTGTAAGTATTTTTTATTTAATTTTTATCTTTTTAGCTCTAATTTCATCAATCTGTAGTTTATATGCAGTTACCCCTTTGTAAAGCGTTAAAAATCATATCTTTTTCATATAGGGTCCCTCATTTCTTGTTTAAGTGATGATGATTTTGTGAACCATACATTTATTTACTAATTATTATATTTCAGGGATTGGTATAATCTTGAAAAGACGATAAGAGTGAAAGATTTTAGATGTGGAGAGTATGACGAAGTTATAGAGAAAGCAAAATCACATGTACACTCTCCAAGAAAATTAGTCAAACATGCTAGAAGAGAAGATGCGATTCTTCAAGCACTTGAAATTGAAAACGCACAATTAGGTAAAGAACCAGTTGAAAAAGTTAATCCTCAAGAAAATGAAGAAGAAGAAACAGATTCAGACACTATAGAGGAAGTGTTTATTAGTTCAACCGAGAATGATTCAGAGCTAGAAGCTTCTCAATCTGAAGATGTTGATTCAACCGACCCACCTGTTAGAAGGAGCCATAGATCTAAGCGGGCCCCTCGTGATTCAGAAGAAGAAAGCGAAGGTGTAACGCGTATGCGAGGTTTAAACGACGTGTTTTCGTCGCTAAAAAGAAAGAGATCCCGAGTAGATTTTTTGAAGCGAAAAAATCGGAGACGCACTTTAACTAAAGTGCTTGGAAGTACTGAAATGGTATCGATTCCCATCACTTTGCAAAAAAACCCTCGTGAATCTAATAACCAGGTAATTATTAATTTTACTTTAATGTTATTTTAATTTCAAATAACTGATTTTTTTTTTTTTTTTTTGTGTGTTAAATTTGTACAGAAGAAGAATGTTTTCCCCGAAGATGGTTTGTACGAGGTCCCATTAATTACTGAAGAGGAACATATAGCAGGTAAAATAAAGAATTTAATTTTTAATTTACTGTTTACTATATTTAATATATTAATGTTTGAATTTATTCTCAGGGCTTTATAGAAGCAGCTATAATGAAACTGGTTCGACCAGTTCAGGTTACGTGGGGCAAGAACGTAATTTGAACAAAATGAAGGTGCAATTCGAGACGTCAAAATGGAAGGTCAAAGGTAAAAGAACTAAGAAGTTGAATAATAAGAAGCAGAAGTTTCTAGAGCCTGATGAGTACAAAAGCTGGAGCAAGAACAGTGATTTACAAACAGCTCCACAAAGATCACTTCCGTTAAGACAATCTCGATTTATGCTCAACCCAAAGTACGAGGACTTCACGTTAAATAAACAGAGTGTTGAGCCTTGTTTGTACGAGGTAAACATAGAGGTTAAAGCTAGTTACAGACCACATGATGTACCATATGTATCGCTTATGAGTAAGCTTAGTGGTAGGCCGATTATAGGGCATCCTTTGATGGTAAAGGTATGTGAGGATGAGGAGATTGTAGGTTATGAAAGTGGGTCCCGTGAGTATGACGAGGATGAAACAAGCTGTGATGTTAGTGAGACTTCGTTTTCTTCTGGTGGATTTGAGATGAAAAAACAAGCTAGAGTTTTAGCGAAGAAGACGAGGAAATTGTCTTCGATTACTGGTGGGAGGAAGGGTAAAATCGGAAAAGAAAAGAAGATGGAGATAAAGGAAGTTAAAGGACCTGTTGTAGCATGTGTACCGGTTAAGTTGGTTTTTAGTAGGATTAATGCTGGGATGACGAAGAGATTTAATTAATGTATGAGATTTTTGTTCAACTTCACAGGTTAGTTTGTAAAGTCTGTTTTTTACAAATAATTTGTTAAAATAGATGCGCTTTTATGGAGTTGTAAATATATGGATGTAACTGGTAGTTTGGATAAAAATGTAAAATTATTGTGGTGTTGTTTTTTTCTTTGGGTTTGTTTGAGACTACATGACTTGTATCATCGGATGTGATTTTTGGTTTTTTTAAGTAAATTATAAGACCTCAGAACTTAATTTTTCTGTGTTTTTTTTTTATTGCTCGGTATTGTAGTTTTGTTTTATTTATGTGATTGTGAAGCTACTTGAGAGCTTGCTTGCTCTTTTTCCGTTTTATAGCAGGTTTTTCAAAGGAGTTTTGTGGGCCAGATCTGTCCTACTTTTTAAGGATGGGGTGGGCCAGATGGCCCAAATCTGAGATCCTCTCCTTACTCCCCCACCATAATACAGTGGGACCTTGTAAACCTTTAGTTGACCTGACCCTAGAGATACCAATCCTATTGTATATTTATTCCTTAACCAGCTTATATCTGTTATGGTCTTGCATAGGAAAATCATCTCATTTAGGGATTGGTAACATACCCTTGATAACCAAAGGGTAACACACTTGACGTAACATTATGTTAATCAATAAGCCCTTTGGATTTAGGGATTTTGTTTGTGGTGAAAAGTAATAAATATTTTAGTGGGTGAATGACTTTTGCCTCCTCCAATTGAGCAGGTCATTCAAATTTTAAATCAGGCACACGAAGCCAACCACTATTTATTTTTTGAGTAATGATATTTGTCACTCTTTTTGTATCACTCTTTTATCACTTCCTACGTGTATGCCTACATGTACCAATGAATGGATTTCTCTATCCTATTTAATTTTTCTCTATCTTCTATTCAAGGAAATCAATACATATATATAGAAGGGTGATAAAAGGGTGATATGAAAAGGGGTGATATATACCATTACTCTTATTTTTTTGGATTTCGAAACAGATTATGCAGGTTTCGATTTTTTCGAAAAAAAAAATCAGAACGGAATTGGAACTTTTTATACAATTCCAAATTTTTATCTGATTTTGAGTATATAAAAAAAAAACTAACATACATTTCAAACTTTATGAAGCTAATTAGGAAACCATTCCTAGCCTGAACTACAAGAATTTTTTTTCGCTAAGAGTACTAAAAAGAATACAAGCTTTACAACTATAAAGTACAAAATTAAACTAGAGCCCAACCTTTAACACGTCTATAACATTTGGCTTATGGAGTTGGATCCTCTTTATAATTTATGTGAGAAAGATTTTGAGTCAAACAAGCACCTTTTTTTTATTGTGCTTATTCGAACACTATTTGGGTTGAGATGAAATCTTGGATAGGATTGGATAAGGAGATGAACACGCTCCTAAGTGTTTTGAAATGACTTAAAAAGTTTAACACTAAAGAAAATTAGAGGAGAAAAGTATAGATGATTGGATTTAGAGCTATCGTGTATTGTATTTGGAAAGCGAGAATTCACTTAGATATGCGAAGTGAATCTTCATTTAGAGAAATAGTTACCAAGAAAATTAAGTGGTGCGTTTTTTCAATTTTATTTTCCTTATTCTCTCATTATTCGTTTATGGATGATGGTAGACGATTAGCTTGTATTAGTATTAGTATAAGGTAGTCGTATCTAACTTCTTAGTTGCTATCTTTAGTCGTTTGATTTAGATAGATAACTCTTTTCTACAGTTATTTTTTTATTAATACAACCGTTTAACAAAAAAAAAAAAAAAACCAATCGTGTTTGAGCCCAAAAATCTCTCATCATATCACAAAGTAACCCATCTTCATCAATTTAGGACATAATGCATCATTTAAAATTTAAAATGCATACAAACTTCTCCAACATCAACAATACACTATCATTCCGCCTTAAGTATTATACATACTTGAATGTTTTCATTATAATTTTATTCGTATCTAACTTTTAAATACAAATTAGTTATTAGATTTTATCAAATTTTATCAACATTCCTATTATCTCGCAAAAAAGTAATGAAGATGGCGGTGGCGGAAAGAACGAAGGTAGCGAATCTTTGAAAAAAAAAAAAACAGAAAATCACCGGACTTCGTGGTGATATTGTGGGTAATCTTCATAACCCATTCGAATAAATGGAAATCTCCGAATATAGATATTCATGTTATTTACAAAAATTCAAGATGAAATGGGAGATTTCGGTAGAAGTATTATTGTCAATAAACAAACTATAGAGGATGTGCTTAACGTCTGAGTATTCGACATCTGGTGAATTTTCTTCAAGCTCTCGGAATCGAAAATGGTCGCTTAGGAAAAGACCCAGTTAATGTTAATTCCTCTTCAACTGGGTATTTTCCTAAGCGAGCATTTTCGGTTCCGAGAGCTTGAAGAATTGCATCTTCTCTTCGAGCATGTTTACCAACTTTCTTGAAGAGTGTAAATATGATTTTGCTTTCTTGATTACTTCATCAAGAAAACATTTAATAAATAAAATTTAGGAATTAATATTTTCAAAAACATAGTGGAATATGTTTTTATTGCGTTATAACCTTGAAAACTATATTTCTCAAGTTAACTAAAGAAAGACCACCAAATAAACAACCAGATTAGACACAATCAATAAAAAAAGTTAATAATTTATGTCAATTCATGCAATATATAAATTATTTATTTAAAAACGAACAATACCTCAGATCGTGGCCAGGATAGCATTTTTAAGGATTAGAATTGTCAAGGGGTAACCCTTGAAAATTCTAATTAAGTGTATCATATACATCAAATGGATTGATGTAGGTAAACGTTGCCGCAACCATTGATGTTTTCATTATCCAACCCTTTTGAACCCAAAGCTTCATCTTCAAATTAAATGATACAATTTCCATTAAGAGACATGGTGTTGGTGTAGGTAAACACCGCCGCAAACCATTGTGAGATCCTCATTATCTAGCTTTTCTGAATCACAAACTTAATCGTCAAATTAGATACTACAATTTCCATAAATATCCATGGTTATTCCATTCTCATCTATGGCTGTTTTCACAACAGATGGCGCCGTCAAAATAGACTAATCAAACTAATGAAGTTTATCAAGGGTTATATTGGTATCGATGTTTCATTCTCATTTTCTGCTAACCCTAATATAGAAACCAATGTAATGTTACTAAATGGGCCCATCTTTATCAAACCATCCGAATAGGACTAAATTTTGGATGGGCCAAGATTAGAGAAAATATCACTTTTTGGACTATAGACGAGGATTTGGTATTTAATTTCATGAATAGGCTAATTCGGGTCTAGTTAAGATCTTAAGTGAATGTGTCATTTTGACCACAAAATTGTCAATAGATTTTTAATTAGCCTAGTTGTACATACCTTATAATTGACATGTTTCTCAATAAAAAATGGGATGGATTGAACATTAATGTTGATCTATGACAACACACATTTTCCATTAAAGGTCAAATCAAATTTGATTTTTTAGCCGATCTTATATGACCGTACCCATGTTAGAAGGCCCAAATTTGCATTTCCTCTCATGAAAAAAAGTCCAAGCTATTGTTGTTCATCCTATTTGAATTTAATACATGAATTTCTAACGATTATACCATATATTAATCACACATGTCTAATCATGCTACGCCTTATATGATGACTACACCAAAATCATGGCGAATCTTGTTGGCGGAGCCTTGATACACTACTGACTCCAAGGAGCGTCTAACAGGTTATACATCATCATAAGCCGATCCTAGTCGAGGGTGAAATCTGGGGAATTTTTCAATTAGAGTACAACAAAATCCCAAAGTGGTGTACTAGGATTTTTCTATCTATAAATACCCAGCCATACACCCAAAAAGGGTAACTTCACTATTTATTAATACAGTCGAATCTAATCCACCAATTCATATATTTACTCGGTTCTCGATCCCATATTGACTTGATCGTCGGAGTGACATTAGGAGGCACCCTTCTCTATGAAACTTGTCTAATTTCAGGTAACAACTATTAATCAAGGATACACGTGCAACTCTGATATCATAAGTAAATTGATATCTAGACTCATCACTTTGTACATTCTTATTGGTAGGGCATTTCCTACTCTATCACTTGGTACCGTCTATGGAAAATAAAGATTTCCAAACTCGTTGGGAAACCACTGTGTTAACTAGGTCTGAATAATATTTTCAGAGACAAGTAGATATGGACATACCACAACCAATCACACCTAATTTTGAAATGGAATCACTCTCGATAGCCGAGAATGGAGGACCATATAGAGATGACCTCACACTAGTGACAAGAATCACCCACCTCCATAAGGGGAAATATAAGTGTCCACCAATCTTTTGGTAGACGAGGAAGAAATACTACACCCAAGGGTTACCCGACACTTCCATCGATTGTTACAACATGCTCTGGCTCAGCTATAACATTTGCATATACTATTATACTTAAGTCCTTTTGTCATTATTGTTTGCAATAAATCTACTGGACAAAGTAAAAATGTGTATACAAGAGTGCTTAGAAGTTTCGAAAGCCCAGTGTATAAAAGTGAGGTAGAGAAAGGTACGACCGATGAGAGAAGTATTGACGAAGAAGAAGCCCGAGCAAACAACAAGAGATACTCTAGGTTGATCGAGTATTGATCAACATAATGAGTCAATTTCTTGGGAATACTCGATTTCCTCATGACACATAAGTTTAATCCACCGACTATTCATACATTCAATGGCTTGTCAACCCTAGACGCGCATAGGGATGGCACTATTTATTTTTTGGGATTTCGAAATAGATTTTACAGGTTTCGATTTTTTCGAAAAAACAAATCAGAACGGAATTGGAACTATTTATACAATTCCAAATTTTTATCTGATTTTTGAGTATATAAAAAAAAACTAACATACATTTCAAACTTTATGAAGCTAATTAGGAAACCATTCCTAGCCTGAACTACAAGAATCTTTTTTCGCTAAGAGTACTTAAAAAATACAAGCTTTACAACTATAAAGTACAAAATTAAACTAGAGTCCAACCTTTAACACGTCTATAACATTTGGCTTATTTGGAGTTGGATCCTCTTTGTAATTTATGTGAGAAAGATTTTGAGTCAAACAAGCATCTTTTTTTTATTGTGCTTATTCGAACACTATTTGGGTTGAGATGAAATCTTGGATATGATTGGATAAGGAGATGAACACGCTCCTAAGTGTTTTGAAATGACTTAAAAAGTTTAACACTAGAGAAAATTAGAGGAGAAAAGTATAGATGATTGGATTTAGAGCTATCGTGTATTGTATTTTGAAAGCGAGAATTCACTTAGATATGCGAAGTAAATCTTCATTTAGAGAAATAGTTACCAAGAAAATTAATTGGTGTGTTTTTTCAATTTTATTTTCCTTATTCACTCATTATTCGTTTATGGATGATGGTAGACGATTAGCTTGTATTAGTATTAGTATAAGGTAGTCGTATCTAACTTCTTAGTTGCTATCTTTAGTCGTTTGATTTAGATAGATAACTCTTTTCTACAGTTATTTTTTTATTAATACTACCGTTTAACAAAAACAAAAAAAACCAATCGTGTTTGAGCCCAAAAATCTCTCATCATATCACAAAGTAACCCATCTTCATCAATTTAGGACATAATGCATCATTTAAAATTTAAAATGCATACAAACTTCTCCAACATCAACAATACACTATCATTCCGCCTTAAGTATTATACATACTTGAATGTTTTCATTATAATTTTATTCGTATCTAGCTTTTAAATACAAATTAGTTATTAGATTTTATCAAATTTTATCAACATTCCTATTATCTCGCAAAAAAGTAATGAAGATGGCGGTGGCGGAAAGAACGAAGGTAGCGAATCTTTGAAAAAAAAGAAAACAGAAAAGCACCATAACCCATTCGAATAAATGGAAATCTCCGAATCTAGATATTCATGTTATTTACAAAAATTCAAGAGGAAATGGGAGATTTCGGTAGAAGTATTATTGTCAATAAACAAACTATAGAGGATGTGCTTAACGTCTGAGTATTCGACATCTGGTGAATTTTCTTCAAGCTCTCGGAATCGAAAATGGTCGCTTAGGAAAAGACCCAGTTAATGTTAATCCCTCTTCAACTGGGTATTTTCCTAAGCGAGCATTTTCGGTTCCGAGAGCTTGAAGAATTGCATCTTCTCTTCGAGCATGTTTACCAACTTTCTTGAAGAGTGTAAATATGATTTTGCTTTCTTGATTACTTCATCAAGAAAAAATTTAATAAATAAAATTTAGGAATTAATATTTTCAAAAACATAGTGGAATATGTTTTTATTGCGTTATAACCTTGAAAACTATATTTCTCAAGTTAACTAAAGAAAGACCACCAAATAAACAACCAGATTAGACACAATCAATAAAAAAAGTTAATAATTTATGTCAATTCATGCAATATATAAATTATTTATTTAAAAAGGAACAATACCTCAGATCGTGGCCAGGATAGCATTTTTAAGGATTAGAATTGTCAAGGGGTAACCCTTGAAAATTCTAATTAAGTGTATCATATACATCAAAGGGATTGATGTAGGTAAATGTTGCCGCAACCATTGATGTTTTCATTATCCAACCCTTTTTAACCCAAAGCTTCATCTTCAAATTAAATGATACAATTTCCATTAAGAGACATGGTGTTGGTGTAGGTAAACACCGCCGCAAACCATTGTGAGATCCTCATTATCTAGCTTTTCTGAATCACGAACTTAATCTTCAAATTAGATACTACAATTTCCATAAATATCCATGGTTATTCCATTCTCATCTATGGCTGTTTTCACAATAGATGGCGCCGTCAAAATAGACTAATCAAACTTATGAAGTTTATCAAGGGTTATATTGGTATCGATGTTTCATTCTCATTTTCTGCTAACCCTAATATAGGAACCAATGTAATGTTACTAAATGGGCCCATCTTTATCAAACCATCCGAATAGGACTAAATTTTGGATGGGCCAAGATTAGAGAAAATATCACTTTTTGGACTATAGACGAGGATTTGGTATTTAATTTCATGAATAGGCTAATTCGGGTCTAGTTAAGATCTTAAGTGAATGTGTCATTTTGACCACAAAATTGTCAATAGATTTTTAATTAGCCTAGTTGTACATACCTTATAATTGACATGTTTCTCAATAAAAAATGGGTTGGATTGAACATTAATGTTGATCTATGACAACACACATTTTCCATTAAAGGTCAAATCAAATTTGATTTTTTAGCCGATCTTATATGACCGTACCCATGTTAGAAGGCCCAAATTTGCATTTCCTCTCATGCAAAAAAGTCCAAGCTATTGTTGTTCATCCTATTTGAATTTAATACATGAATTTCTAACGATTATACCATATATTAATCACACATGTCTAATCATGCTACGCCTTATATGATGACTACACCAAAATCATGGCGAATCTTGTTGACGGAGCCTTGATACACTACTGACTCCAAGGAGCGTCTAACAGGTTGTACAACATCATAAGCCGATCCTAGTCGAGGGTGAAATCTAGGGAATTTTTCAATTAGAGTACAACAAGATCCCATAGTGGTGTACTAGGATTTTTCTATCTATAAATACCCAGCCATACACCCAAAAAGGGTAACTTCACTATTTATTAATACAATCAAACCTAATCCACCAATTCATATATTTACTCGGTTCTCGATCCTATATTGACTTGATCGTCGGAGTGACATCAGGAGGCACCCTTCTCTATTAACCTTGTCTAATTTCAGGTAACAACTATTAATCAAGGATACACGTGCAACTCTGATATCATAAGTAAATTGATATCTAGACTCATCACTTTGTAAATTCTTATTGGTAGGGCATTTCCTACTCTATCACTTGGTACCGTCTATGGAAAATAAAGATTTCCAAACTCGTTGGGAAACCACTATGTTAACTAGGTTTGAATAATATTTTCTGAGACAAGTAGATATGGACATACCACAACCAATCACACCTAATTTTGAAATTGAATCACTCTCGATAGCCGAGAATGGAGGACCATATAGAGATGACCTCACACCTCACACTAGTGACAAGAATCACCCACCTCCATAAGGGGAAATATAAGTGTCCACCAATCTTTTGGTAGACGAGGAAGAAATACTACACCCAAGGGTTACCCGACACTTCCATCGATTGTTACAACATGCTCTGGCTCAGCTATAACATTTGCATATACTATTATACTTAAGTCCTTTTTTCATTATTGTTTGCAATAAATCTACTGGACAAAGTAAAAATGTGTATACAAGAGTGCTTAGAAGTTTCGAAAGCCCAGTGTATAAAAGTGAGGTAGAGAAAGGTACGACCGATGAGAGGAGTATTGACGAAGAAGAAGCCCGAGCAAACAAAAAGAGATACTCTAGGTTGATCGAGTATTGATCAACATAATGAGTCAATTTCTTGGGAATACTCGATTTCCTCATGACACATAAGTTTAATCCACCGACTATTCATACATTCAATGGCTTGTCAACCCTAGACGCGCATAGGAATGGCAACAGATCGGTTTTTGCAAAAATATCAAAAACCATAACCATTTATATTTTTAAAAACCATAACCTAACGGTTTTAATCATCAGTTGCACTTTTCAAAACCATAGCCGCATTATTCGGTTTCGGTTTTAAAGCTTCCTGCAGTTTTTAACCATAACCAAATGATAATTTAATAAATATATTAATTTTCATAATGCTATGAACTATTTGAAGAAGCTTAGCTTTTACTTGTTCTCTTACAAAATGAAAATCCACATCTATATGCCAAGTTCTTGAGTGAAATACGGGATTTGAGGCTAAAGAATTAGCGGATTTGTTATCACAATACATGATAGGAGTGTCAAGTGAAATAAAGAGACTTGACATTAGAGACTTTAACCACTTTAACTCGGCTGAAACATGAGCCACTGCTTGATATTCCGCCTCAGTAGAGGATCTTGAGTCTGTAGACTATTTCTTGGATCCCCAAGAGATTAAATTACACCCTAAATAAATACAAAAACCAGTAGTAGAGCGTCGATCATGAGTGTTACTCGCCCAATCTGAATCGGAGAAGGCTCAAAGATTGAGTGATGAAGCATTAAAAACCAAGGTGTAATTGATTGTACCATTTATATAACGGAGAAGCTTCTTTAGACACTCAAAATTAGAATTTGTAGGATTGTGCATTGATTGACATAATTGGTTAACGGCAAAAGCAATATCAGGGCGTGTAATGGTTAAGTATTGTAAAGCTCCGATTAAACTACGAAATAAATATGGATCCTCAAATAGTTGAGCACCATGAGATGTCTGAACATCGTATTTATTTAGAGTAGGAAGAGGAGAGCTTTTACACTCACACATACCAAC
The DNA here is from genome assembly GCA_029959085.1 of Nemophila menziesii. Taxonomy (NCBI): domain Eukaryota; kingdom Viridiplantae; phylum Streptophyta; class Magnoliopsida; order Boraginales; family Hydrophyllaceae; genus Nemophila; species Nemophila menziesii. The sequence continues at coordinate 23,805,415 of JARWIR010000008.1, forward strand.
TTTTGAAGAATTGAAGCTGCATACCGTTCTTGAGAAAGAACAAACTGATTTGGTGTAGAAATAACTTCAAGCCCAAGAAAATAAGATAATAAAACCAAGTCCTTCATATCGAATCCTGATTTTAAAGCTGAGTTGTAAGACCCAAAGTATCACCTCCTGTAATCAATAAATCATCAACATAGACTAATACGATAGTTAGCTCATTATTGCAGTTTCTTATGAACATAGATGAATCTGCAGAGCACACTTTAAAACCTTGATCTGTAAGAAAAGTAGTGAGTAAATTATTCCAAGCACGAGGTGCTTGTTTAAGCCCATACACGGACTTATTAAGTTTACATACAAAAGAAGGTTTTGAAGCATCAACAAAACTGGCAGGTTGCTCCATATAAACTACTTCATTCAAAACACCATGAAGAAATGCATTAGACACATTAAGTTGATGTATAGACCAACCCTTTGTAGCAGCAAGTGATAGACTAATGCGTATAGTTTGATGTTTTACAACAGGACTAGAAGTTTCTTGATAGTCAAAACCATATTGTTGAAGAAAACCACGAGCCACAAGTCGAGATTTATAGCGAGCTATAGAACCATCTGCATTTCTTTTATCCTTATATACCCATTTACAGGTGACAGGAATTCTTCCAAGAGGTGGAGGAACTAATTCCCACGTGTTTTGTTTAGTACGAGCAGAAAATTTATCATTCATAACTTGAATCCAATGAGGGGACTTAGCAGCTTCTTTGTAAGAGGAAGGTTCAACAATAGACAAATGAAGATGAGTAAATTTACATTTATATGAGGGTTTAAGAGAATCCGTTTGACGACGAGTAACCATGTGATAAGATGACTGAACAGGAGGTTGATTAGGAAGAGTATGAGAAGGTGCAGTAGCTGAGGAATCATTATTCGACACAGAGGTAGACTCAGTTTCTAAAGGTGTAGATTGAGACAAAGATAAGGAAGTTTGCAAAGGATGAGATAAGGACTGAAGATTAACAGAAGTAAATAAATCAGTGAAAGGTGTATAAGATGACTCAAGAGTAGAGACCTCAGAAGAAATTTGAGTTTGAATGGGGAAAACTAATTCATTAAAGACAACATGGCGAGATATATATACCTTTTTAGAAGATAGAGAAAATCATTTATAACCTTTACTATAATTGCAATGTCCAAGAAAAACACATGGTTCAGAAAGAGGAGCCAATTTTTGAGGACTATAAGGCTTTAACCAAGGGTATCACAAACACCCAAAGACTCGTAAATGAGAGTATGAGGGTTGTGTTTTATATAAAACCTGAAATGGAGACAAATTATCAAGAGTAGGTGTAGGTAAAAGGTTGATCAAATATATAGAAGTAGAAAGAGCTTCAAGCCAAAATTTAGAGGGTAAATGACTATGAGATAAAAGTGAACAAGTTGTTTCAATTAAGTGGCGATGTTTACGCTCAGCTACACCATTTTGCTCTGGTGTATGAGGGCAACTTGTTTGATGAATAATGCCACATTCATGAAGAAAAGTAGAAAAAGCATGGTTAATAAATTCTCCACCATTATCAGACCTTAACTTCTTCATTTTGACACCAAACTGAGTTAGAATAAAAGCATAAAAGGTTTGAAAGGTAGAGCAGACATTTGACTTAACAATTAAAGGAAAAACCCAAGTGAATTTACTAAAATCATCAATAAACACAACATAATATTTAAATGATGAAGATGAATTAATAGGAGATGAACCCCAAACATCACTATGAATAAGTTCAAATGGAGCAAAAGATTTGGATACAGATAATTTAAAGGGTAACTTATGAGATTTCGAAGTAGAACACGCATTACAATTAACAAAAGGAATTGAGACATTAGTATTTAAGACTGAAGCAAGACTAAGTGAAGCTTTTGCAGAAGGATGACCTAAACGATGAAGTCAATTTTGCGTTGAGGATGACACAATTGTAGAAGACAATACACTTGAACAAGGAAGGACTAGGTGATGGTGAAGAAGATTTGAAACTGGAAGACAAATTAACTGGATACAAACCATCACTACAGGGGCCCCTGAAACAATATATTATGTGAGCTTGAATCATGAATCGACACAGAAGAAGAGTTGAATACAACATAAGAATTACTCTGTAAAGACTAACAGGTTTTGAGATCAAATTTTATTAAAATTAGAATAATTTTGAATTCAAAATAGCTCTAATAATTATTGAAAAAAGCAAATAAATAATTTTTGACGAATAGAGTCCCGCTTCATATCTTTTTTTCCTGTCGAGTTTCGATTTTGGTTTCGAGGAGTAACATTTCTTTTTAATTTGTACAATAAAAAGGATTGTGTCAAAAAAAAAAGAGAAAATTACCCAAAGAGTCTTGAAAACACCACTCCAAGACCCAACAAGACTAGGTGGATTCACTCTTCTTACTAAAGGCCACAATAAAAAATTAACACTATACACTAAAAATCCAATTACTTTTTTACCCTCTTTTGTTTTTTATTTCTCTATATATACTACTTTATCAAAAATAATTAAAACCCAAAAATCTATTTCTCTCTCCTCTCTCCCGTAACTTTCTCCATCTCTTCACTGAGGACTCTCTCTCTCTTCATTCTACACCGGCGGTCCTTACGCTGTCTCCTCCGACGGTTCCTTTTTGGTTTGCGCCTGTGACGACACCATAAAGATAGTTGATTCTTCGAACGCCTCAATTAAGTCCACCATCGAAGGTGATTCAGAATCCATTACAGCTCTTGCTCTTAGCCCCAACAATGATATCCTCTTCTCAACTAGTCATAGCCGTCAAATTAGGGTTTGGGATCTCTCTACTCTTAAAGAGCTTCGCTCCTGGAAGGTATTTCCTCATTTTGAACTAATTAAGTTAAAAGTTCTAGTATTAACTTGAATGCGTCTAGCTTCAGTGTTAATTGTTTATATATTATATGTATGTAGGGTCAGGGTCATGAAGGGCCTGTAATGGGGATGGCTTGTGATGCTTCTGGTGGATTACTTGAAACTGGCTCGCCGGATTGTTTGAGTTCGCGAAGCCCCCTTTTTGCTGTGAAAAGCACAAGAAGTTGCGTTCCGACCTTTGCTGGAGAAGAATTCAAATCTCGGTGGAGAAGAGATTTAAAAAACGTGTTAATTATTGGATGAATTATCAAGGTGCTTAATTGTGTTTAATCAGGTGTAAGTGTTGCTTAATAGCTTAGGATCTGATGATATTTATAACAGGGACCAAAACTGCAATTTCCCCTATTTTTTTCTCTTTTTCGTAGCTATTATGCTCATTGAGTTAAAAACAGTTTAATTACACAATAATAGTGCTTAATTGTGTTTATTCATGTATAAGTGTTGTTTATTGTCATGATTAGAACCTGATTACTTCAAATTGTATTTCAATAACTTATAAATTAGAAAAAGACAAATTGCACTATTGGGTCCTTTGATATCTGAAATATGAACCATGTGTCAAACAAGAAAGATTGGAACATGCCTTGTGTCGATTAAAAAGTGGTTTATATAATAATTTTATTTTTCTAATGTAAAATAGATTTTATGTGCTTTGTTTCTTTTTTTTTTAATGTAAAATAGATTTTTTATTAAATTCTATATTTTTGTCTAAATGCTCAGCACGTTTACTGATTATACGAGAAATGCTCAGCACTTTTATTGATTAAACGAGCATGCTCAGCACTTTTATTGATTAAACGAGCATGCTCAGTATATTTACTCAATAAAAAAAATCGGATAATCAACAATTTTTTCTGATACTCAGTACATTTTTCACGCTCAGTACTTTATGCTCAGTACTTTTCCCATACTCAGCACCCTAGGCTCAGAACTATATTCTATGCTCAGAACTTTATTCTATGCTCAGAACTTTACTTTACGCTCAGAACTTTACTTTACGCTCAGAACTTTACTTTACGCTCAGAACTTTATTCATGCTCAGAACTTTTTCCGGCAGTGGCCGGAGGTGGCCGGCGGTGATCGGTGGTTGTGGTCGGAGCTGGAAATTATTTGATAAAGGAGGAGAGAGATTAATGGTAATGGAGGAGAGAGAGTAATGGTAGTGGAGGAGAGAGAAATAATCTATTTTTTTGTCTTATATGCACTAGAAGGGTAGTTATGACATTGGACATTTTATTGGCCTCTAAGAAGGAGAGAGGAATTGACTAGCTCCTAAGTGGCACATTGATTTTTCTCAAGTCTCCTTGGGTAATTGACCAAAAAAAAAAAAGAGAAAAACATAAAAGAGAGTGTATATCTTTTTGGTCGAACATATAAAAGAGTTATATTAAGATGGGCAAATTTGACATTTCATACACCCTCTAGGGTTCCAAAGCCCATTTACTACATAAACAAATTTAACACCACCTCATTTCTTCTTAGCCAGCCTCTCTCGTCGCAAACGCCTTCTCTGTCAATCTTTGTCCGGTAAGTCCATTTCCTCACTTAAAAATACATTCATACAAGTCTCAGTTTGCTAATCTATATTTGTTTAATTTCTATAGAGAAAACACAAGTGGTGAAATGGCATCCGTACCAGGTCAGCTCATATGGGAGATAGTGAAGAAGAACAACTCTTTTTTGGTTAAGGAGTTCGGTAACGGTTCAGCCAGTACCGTTTTCACCAAAGAGCCCAATAATCTCTACAATCTCCACTCTTACAAGCACTCTGGTTAGTAATTTATGTTTTCTTCAATTTTGCTCTCGTTTTGATTTTTCGTTAAATTTTGGTTTATTTAGATGAATTAAGATCTGGGTTTTGTTTCGTTTCTTATATAATTGATTTATATGCTAATTAATTTAATAAAATAATGGAAATGCTTTCAACTAGGTTGCTAATAATTATATTAACATTGATTTTGATTAGGACTACATTTGGATATTTTGCAATATAGAAACCAATTCTGTTTCTGGGATCGATGATTTATATTAAATTGTACCCAAATAAAAGAATAATGTTGTTCTTGTGGTGATAAAATATAGGGTTAGCAAACAAGAAGACAGTGACAATCCAAGCAGCTGGTAAAGATGGTGTTTTGCTTGCTACAACAAAGACAAAGAAACAGAGCAAACCAGCTTCTTTGCTCAACAAATCTGTCATGAAGAAAGATTTCAATCGTATGTCCAAGGCTGTAACAAACCAGGTAATACATTTGTTTACAAGTTTTGTTAAGTGTTAACGTTTGTTTCAGATAAGATTTACTGATGAATTGCATGTTTTTGTTGATATTCAGGTAGCAAACAACTATTACAGGCCAGATTTGAAGAAGGCAGCTCTTGCAAGATTGAGTGCTGTGACTAAGAGTCTTAGGGTTGCCAAATCAGGTGTTAAGAAGAGGAACAGGCAGTCCAGGAACTAGTGAATGTCTCTTATATTTCTTCTGTCTTTATGAGATTTTGAATTTTTGAGTTTGGATTTTGGATTTTGTTGTCTAAGTTTACCTTTGTAAGAGATAGCTATAATATTTATTTAATCGATTGAAGGACACATACTTCTCAGCTTCTATCTTTTGTGTTTAAGTTATTTGGTAAAGATCACTTGTTAGAGTAATATCATTAAAAAATAGTCATACAAACTTGACTATTTCATTGTAATGCTTAGTCTTGCTTATGGTCTAAGGTTCAAGACATGAGATATTGAAGTTATACTTTGGGAGGTCTAAATTTGTTACTCTAGAGCTAGAGGTTAGAAATTAAAGTTGGAGCTAAAACGCTTTTTATCCTTGTTAATACATAAAATCTGACAATTCGAGGTCTTGTTTCATATTGTGCAAAATGTGTTACCTATGATTTCTGTATATTCTTGCTGAAGCTGTCCTTTTGCAAAAATTGAGACGAAATGCTATCACAGATAGATATATTTCATATTCAGCAGGATTATTATAAATTGGAGCATTCTTTTCATTTAGCACATTATTTGATCTCAGGAAAGATCAACAAGTGTTCCATATGGTTTTGCTTTGAACTTCATATCTCCAAATCGAGATCTTGTACTTGACATGATCAATAAGATAATAAACTTCAATGAGAAATGGAATTTCTGTCTTATTGTTATTGCATTGAGCAAAATGGAAATTTAGTATTACACTAATGAGCACATAGGAACAAAAGAATTCAAACACGTTTAAATGGTGGATTCATAATGGGATCAAAAAAGTTGCGAAGGCAATAAAAATTCTAGATGGCATATTTAAGAGGTCAATACAAGCGAATTTAAAACTGCTAATCTACCTGTGAATATTCCAATGAATTGTAACATTGTAAAAAACAAATTATGGGCTAACTCAACTATCTAGATCCTCTTTGGCTCTCATTTGTATAAGTAACAATTCGGTGGCCGACTGAGTTGCTAAACAAGAGGTATATTGGTTACTTTTTTATTCATAAACCGAAACAAGAGGTATATTGGTTACTTGTTTATTCATAAACCGATCCAGTCAACTTATTTGTTTTTGCATGACAATTTCCCAAGAGGAATTGGTTAACAAACTTTGTAATCCTATTACTAGTTATATATTTATATTATCATTTGACAAAAGAAAAGTGTGCACGAGTCATGAACTTTCTAGACTATTGTCATAAAAACTTCGAGAAAGAATGTCAAACTCCATGTCAAAGAAAGACCGATTGTTTGATTTGGAAGCAAATAAGTAAGCAAATCTTGATGTTCAAAGGTACAGTAGTAGGGGAGATTTAGCATTAGATTCGTATTCAATCTTTTCTAAAAATCTCTTGGTAGCTACTTGTTGCTTATTTAGTAGTATTTTTCCTCCACCCTGCTCATCGAGAAATATGTATGCAATGACGATTGGGGAGTGATTGATTATGGGGGAGATTTGTGTTTCAATTGTTTATGCTTATCGGTACCATTAGTTCATTATCTTAATCATTTATATGACAAGAAAATATTTTCTTCTTTCTTCATCTCTCTCTAAAATTTTGCTCTCTGTTTAAACTAAAACCTTAGTGAAGTTTTGAAGATGGAGTTTCTTGCAACAAAACGATCTTCCGAAGATCACTTCCTTCTTCTACTTACTGGATCTTACATTAATAAAGGTGGGGTACTAGTTTTGGGAAATTTTGTTCGAACGATAATTTATCTAAGAATTGCAATCACGTGATCAAGGGTACATCAAAATTTAATCTTTCTTTGGGGCGTTGTTGTTGTGATGGTGTCTGGGCCTCTGGGGTACCCAAAGGATCTTGGGATTTTCTGCATTCCCAGTCTGGTAAGAAATCCAGCTTCAACCTTTGTAAGAACACGACATGTTCGTTGACAGAAATAATTAAATTTAAGAGGATAGTGCCTATTTTACCTTACTGAATACATTCAAATGAATTCTAGATGGGTTCATTTTCCAAGGGGTTCCAGATGTAGGTATCTAAAGGAGTGTTGACCGGTAAAAAGTAGGTCCATTATTTAGATTCAATGTTCAGAAAACAAGTCCAAAACTTCAAAACTAGTAACTAACCTTGTCGATCCCATATAACCTCACCTAAGTGACTCAAAAGAATTTATTTGGTTCCAACAGAACAATAAAAAAAGAATTAGTGTCCTGCAATCAGGCTGGATTGAGGATAAATTTCAGGGAAAATTAATAGGGTTCGGGATGGTAGGGCCCGAAAAAATAAAAAACTAATTAGAACCTCAAAAAAGAAACTAAACCATGCATCTATTAGAACAAAACTCATACAACAAAATTCATACAACAAATTCATATTATATACAATCACAAACAAATTAAGCTTATAACATAGAGTCATTCTGGTTCAATACTGTGCAGAGGATACTTTCTCTACTCATGCTTTTTACGTCCACTTGACGATCTCTCATCAGTGGAAATAGTCCTCAACAACTGCTTAGAGCACAAATCTTGTGCTTGAGTCGCATTTTTCACACGCTTAGCTCTTACCCAAGCCGGTTCCTATCATCACCAAATTTCAAAAGTTCAAATAACTACATATTCAGTTTCTCTTAGATTACAAATAGATAAGAATTTATAGCTATATACCTCCGGAACTAATTTGGAAAACGCAAATTTAATAAACAAAAGAACATGTTCCATTATAAGGATTGCTGCTAGCCCTGGTGATAAACTCCATTTCCCTTCTTTATCATATAAACATACCAAAAGTACACTATTGGTGCATATAGACATCACTATAAGAAACTGAAATCCGTGAAGAAAATAATTTAGTGCAACTATAAAGCAAAATTGAAAGTGTCGAGAGTAAATACGAGTGTACTTGAAATATGTTGAGCCAAGCTCCAATTGTTGCATCAGCACGTGGAATCGGTCTTCGTAACATAGCTAGCAGCTTCAATGCATCTGTTCTTATTTCTGTGAGATTGTTCTGCAAAACAAGCAAATTTACAAATTCAAAATTCGAACAGAAAAATTCAAGTTTTAACATAGTAAAAGTACCAATGTTGCAAAGGCAAAGGCAAGGGGAAATGCACAAGCAAACATCATTATCATTCCAAATTGCAATGCCAGCTCTAGAAAATCTGCAGTTAGTTGAAAAATTCATCAATCATTACTCTTTTAAGGCATAATTAGAATTTGAAAACAAGAAAAGTTATGAGTACCATCAAAGAGTCCATCTTCAAGTTCCTCGCCAATGCTAGCTGAATAAGTAGGTTTAAGATAGTTCCTTTCGACTCTAGAGATTGATGTAGATTGTTCTCTTCCACGTTTCCTTTTATGTCTTCAAATGAAAGAGATATGTCAAAATTAACCTCCATGCAAATGAATCTCTCGTGTAATACGAGGATGTTAAAAAGAAAGATCTTTACCGAACCCTATATTTCTTGTAGCTGTATTTCAAAAATGGCAGTGAATTTTCATATAAATTTTCTAGCACCTCGGATAAAATTAGCCGTTGGATTAAAACTTTCCGTAGGGTCATGATATTGCGATGCAATAGAGCATGATAGAAGAGTCCAATGTAAGATTGCATAAAATAAAGACCAAACACCTGCAAAAATAAAAACCCAATAAGTCAAAATAAATGAGAAGAGGCCTAACAAGAGGAATTTTTTTTATTACAACCTTGTATACTAAGCTGTCAGCTCGAAATTCAATGTTGTCGATATTTTCCTTTTTAACAAGCTTACTTGAGATTTTCCCACCGATTGTATTAAAGTATTGAATGGATAAGAGATACACCGCAGTTAAAGAAAACCTGAAAAAAAATCAAAGAGTTAGTCAAGTTATAATTGTGTTGAATACTTGAATCTGTAAAGCTATTAATTTATTGTAAGAACTTACTTCAAGATATCAGACTCTAGAATCTCGTAGAGATGAGCATAAACCAATTCAAATGGAACCTGAAGACATATAATACCGAGTATAATGAGAACATCATTTCTAACTCTTTTATAACGCCCTAACCATTCCTCTCTTCGAAATGCTTCTTTGTCCGTTCCAAGTTTCTTCTTCATTTCAACTGGAGAATGATATGAACTCCATTGCATTTCCAAATGTTTGTACCCCGGATCTGCTCCAGCTGAGTAGTTTGTTTGCCACCTATACTCACCAATTTAAAATCAAAGTAAACTAGAGAATTTACGGTAGAATATGACCTTGTTAGAGAAATTACCGCGCCAAAAGAGCCGCGTTTTTACGTTTCCAGAACTGAAAAAACAAGACACTCCATGATACAAGGCTGATAAAGAAAAGCGGAAGAACTAGTATCTCGAGTGATCTGAAACCAAACCACACAAAACCAAACAACACGTTCTAACACCATAATCTCGTTAATAATTAATATCCAAAGAAAATAAATGTTTACGTACCCAAAATTCACGGTCTGTACTGTAAAGCCTAGTATTGCTGGAAAAAACATCCATTGCGTGTACATTCCAAGGAAAGCAAAGTAAGTAGCAATCTATAAAAAAAAAAACTTCATGAGGTTTATTTAAGCAATTCAAATGCGAAAACCTAAAGGTTTTTTTAATTTTTTTACCTTTGTCCCGTAATATGAACATATATCATCAATTGGCTGATTTGTGAAGTCCCACCAGTTCAGTGCCCAATTTCGCAAAAGTGCTTTCCGTTTTCTTTCATCTGTGAAGGAATTTAGTTTATATGAATATATGGATTCATATTTACGGACATATTATAGAAATCATACCATGTAAAGGATAGAAATCATACCATGTAAAGGGAAAACTTCTTTTACGATACGCAATGACTCTAATTTTCGAAGTAGTGGTTCACCGTTCTCCCAATTGACCTCTTCACCATCATATTTTAGTGTTACCGCAGTTTTATTTGTATTCGTCTGTGAAAAATAAGCCTTAGGTACAAAGATTTTGATAAAAATAAGATTTGTAAATTCTCAAAGAATGCATAAAACTTACAATGCCATATATGATATGATAATAGCAAAGGAAGCGCTCACACCAACTGAATAAGGAACCATCTGGTTGGTGGACAAAGGCGTTAATCTCGTCAGGGTGAAATAGTAAATCTACTCCTGAAATCAAGATCATGTGTGCTTAGAATAGGAATAAGAATACAGTAAATACCATAAAAGTTAACCATAGTTAAATACACGGGTTAGATCACCTATATGGGTTCGTTTCTTCATCTGCAACTGAGCTGCAGCGTTCCCCAAAACCTCCCGTGGGGCTGCCAACTGTAAAAAAATAAAAAAAATAAAAAAAATAAAACAATAAAATTGGTGACGAAGTACAATTTTTTTTAAGAAGTATTTTACCGTTTATCATACTTTCCACTACCAACCTGAATTAGACTAGAATTTAATCAGCTGCAGAAACTAATGGAGTTAAATAATAGGAAATAACTAATTTTTACCACGTCAACTCATAAACTTTTATAAAAAAGAACTCATAATCGAAAAAAATTCCCAAGATCGGAATTTACAACAATAATCATTTAACAGTAAATTAGTCACTCCAACAATTGAACTATAATTAAACTAACAAATCAATAAATACTAATAGATCAAGGTATTCCCATGCATCTCATATTCAAAATGATTAGAATTTATTAACAAAAAGATACAAATTGAACAAACCTTGATATATTCATTTTGAATACCAACAACTCTTTCAACAACCAATCCTGCCTTCTTTAGCTTATCAACAAGAACCTCAATACAATCATTGCCTTCATCTCCTTGTTTACTAACCCTTTTTGGAACCACAATCCCTATCTCAAAAACTATCTCTTCTTCTTCTTCTATTATATGATCATCCATTTTTAAAGTGCTCAAATCACTAAAAGGGTCTTTGTACGTAATATGAGATATCTGCTCTTTTGTAAAAACCATAAAAACTGAATACTATTTTTCTTTAGAACTAGGAATGGCTCAAACTTTAATCAAAAGGGTTTTGTATTTTTAACCCATGAGACAATAACAGAAACAAGAATTGAACATACTGGAATGGAATTTTTTGGGTAAGAATTGATAAAGCCCGGAACTTTAATCATAATTGGCTAGATTTTTTTAATTCTGTGGGTTTGTGCATGCATGGTAATACTGAAATGTGTTGAGAAATTGACAAAATTATTATGACACATGTGTGTATACGAGGAGGTGTAGGAGAAAGAGGAGGACACGTGGTTGTCTGACTTTGGTATACTGCATGGAAAAGAAGCACTTTTTTATATATATCCTATGCTGGATTAAAACCATGATTTAACATTTTTCATTATTTTGTCACAAGATCATTCCATTCGAGGTATAATTTTACGGGTGAAATATCATGTTTTAAAAAAGCGTTAATTAAAGGATAATTTAATCATAAGGATTTGAGGATTAATATTTATTCTTCTATAGAAACTAGTAAAAATCTTACTTTTTTTAAAAAAACTTTAAAAATAACTAAATATTAAAATATTCTTATTAATATTAAAAAAAATAAAAATAATGTTACTGTTCATCTCTCTCCACTATCCACCTACCTACGACCATCAAACTCTGAACTCTGACTACCGAATTTCGACCACCGACCACCGACCACCGACTTTTGACTTCCGACCACCACCACCGGGAGAAAATGATAAATATTCTACAAAAACGACGACTACCGTACAAAAAAAATGATAAGTATCTGTAAAAAACGATGAGTACTCTATAAAAAATGATGAGTATTCTATAAAAAAATGTTAAGTATTCTATAAAAATGATAAGTATTCTGTAAAAATGATGAGTATTTCATTGCATTTCAAACTAATTACAAAGAAAAACCAAAAATAAACTAATTACAACAAAAAAGATAAAAATACTAAAAACTAACTAACTACCTACTGGTTGACCAGATCTGGTCAACAAAAAACCCTATTCTACGCGTACATAGTACGCATTCGAAAAAAAGGGTCTCCATCGAGCAACGGAAGTCCGCCGGAGAAGGTAAAATCCATCGAACAGAGCTCAAGGCTTGCACAAGAAAACTCGGCAATGAAGCTGGGAGGAAGCTGAGGCTCGAAGACGTCGAGGATCGAAGGTGACTGTTCGTTGACGAAGAAAACCACCGGAGAAGGAGAACGGCGGAATGGAGGCCACTCTCTTCGTGTCGAACCTGCACTATCAGATCTATACCACATCTCCGACTCATCTTCGATCCAGTAGAGTCCTATGCATCTCGAACCTTCTGCAACTCCGGCCATGGCTCGAATCGAACTTCGTCTTCATTGCTCACGAACACCGGGGAAGGAAGCAGCTCTCGAACTTCGTCTTCACTACTCACAAAATCCGGCGAAAGGAAGCAGCTCACGAACTCTTCTACTCGGCACACGAAAACCGCCTGGATCTTCAGATCTAGTCGAGCTGGTCTTCACGAACAACGATCTGGAATGGCGGAGCTGGTCTTCACGAACGGCGAGCTGGCGCGTCAGAGTCTTCTTGTCGTGGTTTCTCTTCACTTTGTGACACAGGGGAAAGGCTATACAAACGGCAGAGCTCGCCGGAGTATAAATGGCAGATGTTCGGCGGTGGTAGCTATAGAGAGAGGAGAGAGTGTCGTGAGTTTCATGAGAGAGAATCAATAATAAAGTGATAAAAATTATTATATATAGGATGAAAAAAAAGGGGTAATATTTTAAATGAGATTTTTGTTTATAGTGTTAAAATCTATTGCAGGTCTTTAGTGAAAAGAGGAAAAAGATAGAGTTAGGTTAAGATTAGAAGGTGGGTGTTCAAAACTCCTTGAATCAAAATTTATTAATTAAATCAATTTAATTTGAATTTAATTTTAAATATTTTATAATTATTTATCGATTTTTAAAAACTAATATTTTTCATATTTACTATTTGACAAGAAAAATCAGTTTTAGAGGCACAAAGCTCAATGCATCATTGATTTCTGTGACAATCTCAGAAATTGCAAGTTGCAGAATGTGAAAGGTAATAATGAAAATGAAAAAAATAATTATGATATGTGAATGATCCTGTTTTGGTGTTGATTGAACAGTTTGTAGCATGAGGAATATTTGTCAGAACTATTCGGATGTTTGTGTAATTCCATGTAACAGGTAAAGTTACCGAGATTATAATATGAGCCACACCAAGGTAGGAGGGAGGCTTCAATTACTGAGGCAGCTCAGGATGGTTAACGGTTTTGATCTCTCGGTCCACTGGACTGGACCGGTCTGGAACCGGACCCGAACCGGAGCTACAGTGTTGGACCGAAACGTACCGGACGACCCTTATTGGTCCGATTCCTATAAAAAAACCCTTCCAATTAGACCAGTCCGGATCGGACGGATAACTCTTTAATTTATTTTTTAAATAAATACCCTACATACCCAACCACCCCCATTACCCTCTCCTATCCCTTGCGTTTTCATTCAATACACCCAAACCCACAGACCCCATTTACTCCACTCTTCCATCAAGTTAATTCATTTCACCAAACCACCCCCCATTCAATTCCCATCTGAAATTCTATTAAGTCTCTTATCTTCAATATTCAAAAATTCATTAATTGTTGGTGGCTATGGTGGTGGTATCGGTTTGTATAAGACATGGCTATGGTGGTGGTGTCGGTTTGTATAAGACATAGCTATGGTGGTGGTGTCGGTTTGTATAAGACATGACTATGGTGGTGGGGGTGGGTTGTCTAATTCGTGGCTATGATGGTATGATTACATTCTATTATCTTCAATAGTCTAACTGTTGGTGGTGGTTTGACTAATTGGTGGCTATGGTGGTGGTGGCGGTTTGTATAAGATATGACTATGGTGGTGGTGGTGGGTGGGTTGTCTAATTCGTGGCTATGGTAGTATGATAAATATTCTTTTATCTTCAATAGTCTAACTTTTCTGGGTTCCTAATGAGCTTTCTGTCTCGTTTGAGCCAATAATCAAAAAATGCCTATTAAAAAAAACTATTAATAAAAAGGTGCATAGAATAAGACTCTTTATAGAAAACAACCCCAACCTAAAATACTCATATAAATAGTGATTCAAGAAAAAAGAAAAAAGAAAAAAGAAAAAAGAAAAAAGAAAAAAGAAAAAAGAAATTAGAAAAAAAAAAAAAACAAAACTAATACACGCGCGCGTCCGTGAATTTTTTTTAAAATCATCATAACTAATTCTAAAAAAATCTACAAAATAAAAAATTTATATATTTGGATAAAAAAAATTAATATTTACATTTATGATTTTTTTTTTTTGGAATTTTTTGGAATTTTTGTATTTTTTGATTTTTTTTCGCAGACACGGAATTTCATGTTTGCGAAAAAAGAAATCACTATTTCAAACAATGAATTATCTACGAAAAAAAAAAAAAAATATAAAACAAAAAAATCATAAACGTAAATATTAATTTGATTTATCCAAAACTGTAATTTTTTTACTTTTATGATGTTTTTAGAATTAGTTATGACGATTTTAGAAAAAATTCACGGACGCGTGCGTGTGTGTGATGGAAAGAGTAGTAGATGGTTGTGGTGGCTTTAGTGGTAGTTAAATACATGGTAGTGGTGCTGGTGGTAGTGGTAGTAGGGGTGGTGGTAGTGGTAGTAGTGGTGGTGGTGGTGGTGGTGGAAGTACCCTATTATTTGTTTTTTATATTTAAAAATAAATATTTTATTAAAAATAAAATGATATATTTAATAATGAAGGTAGTAAAGGAATAAAAAAAATATAAAATAGATGTTTTCTATAATTAATTATTCAATTAGGCATTTTTTTATAAAATAAATTATTAAAGACTTAATTTAACAGTTAGGTACTTTTATTAGACTTCTTTCAGCAAATAACCCTTTATGTTTTTCAGAGGGTATCTGGATTCTTTATTTTTATTAATCATATGACTCAATTCGAAAATAGTAAAGTAAGTCCCTAATTTAAGATTTATATTTTCTTATTTTTTGATTTTTATTAATATTTTGTAATAATTAAATTTGTTTTGCTTATATGGATGTTGAATTGGTGTTTTGTTGATGAAGAGGAGAGTTCTTGTTGATGGTTTATTTATTGACTATGTTGGTAAGTAGATGACTTTGATCCCTGATTTATATGATATGTGTTTGGTGTTTTGTGGATGTTCAGTATTTTGTTACTCTTGGTTTTCGAAATGAATTCTCTGGTTTATATGAAATTTGTTGTTTTAGTCTCTTCTGTTATGCTAAAATGTTTGTGTAATTCGAAATTGTCCCTAGTTTTTGTGAAATAGATGTGGAAAGTCCATATTTTGTGCTAAATTATTCATATTAGTGCTTGATTAAGGTGAATTGATACTATAACTACCTGTTTTATGAGATTTTGAGAGTCAAAGTCACTAGTTTTTTAGAATCATATATTGTAATTCAAAGTGTTAAGGGGATTTGACATTATATATTGGGAAATTGATCCATATAATCTCTGATTTATGTGAATTTGTTGTGGAAAAACATATTGGTTTCGAAAATGATTCTATAAGTCACTGGTTTTTGAGAAATTGATATTGTAATTCAAAGTGATAAGGGTAATTCAAAGTGAGAAATTGATAGATTAGTTCCTGTTTCAGGTGAATTTGTTTAAAGTAGTACAACTTGTTTTTGAAAATGGTACTTTGAGGCCTTTTTATGGTAGGCATCGACTTCACCGTTCAATATGAATATAACATCAAATGCCTTGACAGGAGGTCATGATCTCACTTGAACTGCATCGACTTCTTTCGTTAATGGTCTTGTTCCGATTTTTCTTGTTGTAAGGGTTTTAAACTTTACTAAGAGGTTCCGTGGAATGAAGCCCTTAGTTTGACTAACACTGTTTTCTTTGATTTTTTTAACTGGTCGAATTATTGTTCCAATGTACCATGAGTCGTGGAATCCCTCTTCATAGATGTTGACCTCTACTTCAGCTCCTTTTGTTAGGTATGTGTTTACCTAGTCAAGGCTGATAGTGAGGCCATTTCCTTACTCCTGCAGTTCAATAAGAAGAGTTACATAAGAATTATGTGTACATGAGATTATGTCAACACATCGTCGAATCAAATATAAATGCACTGAATATCCCTAATTAGTTATGAAATAACCATTTCACTAATTTAATAAGTCTAAGATTCCTACTTATACCTTAAATAATTTTTGGACTTGCTAAATATAGAAAATCTAATCTCATCATAGTTTTGACAGACTGTTGATTATAAACACGTGGCAACATATGTGAGACTAGATAATTTATCGTTCTATGAATAGTAATTTAAGTGGTGTAGCATACACAAAATTTATGTATAAATTGGGTTAAGGATAATAGATACCAGATCCACATGACATAAATTCTTATAAATAAGAGAGTAAAGACATTATTGCCCGATCTTATTCAAGACCTATAACTTGATTATCAAGAAAATGTTTCTTGACAATATAGGTTAAAGAATTTCTCTCCCAAAACAACAACTTAAGAATTTAAAACATTCTTGGTAAGGTATACAGTTTAGCAGGATAAAAGGGCAATGGGACAATGTTAGAAAAAGGTCATGGCCCCAATAAGGGGGTAACCTAATTGTCTGTTCCTTGTAGGCGGGACTTAATTTTTGTTCCCCTCCCTCTCCTCCTACATTCTACTAACTTATTTATTGGTGAGTTATTTATCACATGTTTTTTAATTTGTGCATGATTTCTAATGTCCATTTACTTTATACAAGAACTGCATGATACAGATTTTTATCTTACCCTATATTCTATCTTAAGAAATCCACAAAATTATTATCAGAGTCATTGTTCATGACTTAAACATACCCTAATCTATTGAAATTATGTAAAGTATGTGAAAATAAGTTTTTGGTGTTTGAATATTTGTAAATTAAATTTTTGATGAATTTTGTAATAAAATAAAACATATGTGGATTAAAATATTTTTATTTAATTCCCCACAAAACAAAAAAAAATTGAAAAAATGATTTTTGTATAAACTAATGATTCATTACCATAAAAAATCAATAATCTCTTCTACTCCGTTTTCAAATGTTTTTTTGGAACAAAGAGTTATCCAAGACTTGATTTTGCCCACTAAAATCAGAAAAGGGGATACATTTAGCCACCTTGAGAACTAATCAATCACCACGACCGAAGGCCATGGCTATGGTAATAACATGTAGTGTGTAAACCGCTTCCGTGTTGAAGAGAAGATGGGGAAGTCCCCATCCTATACCTGCTTATGGATATTGCTAATGTAGTTTTCATTATGCCTAATATTGAATTGGCACAGTTGGAATTTATATGAACATTTAAAAATTGGAAAAAACAGGACATAAAGGTGTGTAAGATTCACGTGTTTGGTCTTTTAATAGCATGTGCGACGCACATGCTTGTTGGCCATCCTGACACGTGATTTCACGCGCATGGACTACTATCATGATGCTATTTTTGGTGCACCTTTGAGCTAGATTTCACAGTCTTCGTGCTGAATTTTTTGTGAAAATTAATATCCAAATTATTTATGAAATTTGGCGATTTAATAAATTTTGGGAATGAAAAGTCGGGTCACTCAAAATAGCCGTACACTCCAAAATAACCATGATGTTTATATGACTAACAACATGATGAACAAGAAAACTAGGACTATACTGATCAAAAAATACATATGATATAAAAATATAGTCTACTCTAATATGCTAAACTTAAACTTTTTTTGATAACTTTAACAATTTTCGTACCATATGTGCAATAGTAAATTAAGGGACACCATAAGGTTTAATAATTTTTTACCCTAACCAACACCAGTCATACACACGATGATCCTATTATTTAAGTTTTATTTAATTTTATCATTCCTAACAATAAAATACTTAAATTTGAAAGATAAATAACCACTAGTAAAACACCCAATTTAAACAAAGTATAAATTATTAGGTCATCGTCTAAGTAACTAAATCTTCACAAAATAAATGTAATATATAATTACAAGTTCTTTCTGATTTAACAATATACAAGAAATGGCTAGGTTATGAAACTTACTTACTATATTTGTTATGTTTGTTGTATGAAGTCATAATCGCATATTGAAATGTCATGGACAACGATCTTTTATTGTATATATACCTACAAATAATAAAAAGATGTCACCATTAGTCCATTTATGTCAAAATTTAGTAAAAAAATTCGTTTCAATAACATTTCCAAGTAATAATTTTTTTTTGTATTTATCTAAAAGAGATATATATTCTGATCAAATATTACAAATCTATGAATGAGGAGGTAGAGAAAATATAAAGTCAAATTTAAATTAAGTTACCCTTAATGTATAATTGTGAAATAAGAAAGAATGAATTATTTGTATATTGTAAGCTAGAATAAAGAATTAAACTTAATGCATAATGAGTTCTTATATGGATTAATGGTATATACTATCCAAATTTAAAATACTAAAATATCACTCATGGTGTTGCGCATTGGCATGCTCATTCTGTGTGGTATTTGGGTAGTATAACTTTACATGGTATACATGGTATTTGTTAATAGAATATGCAAATATACTGTTGGAGTAAATGAATTATAATTTACTTATAAAAAGAATATTATGAGAATGAATTAATTTACTTATGAAAAAAATATGTGAGAAATTATATCTATAATGATTTATCTTTTGTTTGTAAAAAAAATGTAAATTAGATCAAAACAATTAATACCTTTTTATAACTAATAAATACAAATAATTTAAAAGATCAAAATATAGTTAGTAATATATTTTGTAAAAAGTGTATATTAAGGATATTACAAATAGGTATATTTAATTTCATTTATAAAAGTTATTTGGTTATCTTTATAATTATTAAAGGTGGAAATAAGATAAAAAATTTGTAATTCCGTCATAATCTGATCCGGTATTCCGAATTTGGAATAATCTTTATTACATTTTGATTTCCGAACTTCCGATTCTGCTAAATTTTTTTGGATAATTTTATAGATTGGTATCAGAATTAAGATTTCCAATTTTTATCTGATTCTACTTTCAAATAATTTCTAATATTTTTTTTTGATTATTTTCCCGATTATTCCTCCAATATCTTTCTAATTATTAAAATTATTTTCATATTTTTTTACTATATATAAATAATTATTTATAATTTTTTTTTTATATAAGTAATGTAATATTTTGATGAATGATAAAATATTCAATGATCCCAATTAAAAAATTCTGAATTATTAATCGAAAATGGAAAATAATATGGAAATTACAAAAATCAAATATTTAAAAATTTGGGATGTTTCAAAATTCAAATTGATTTACTTATTTGGATCGAATTCAAAAATGATTTTTCTTTTCTTAAAAAAATTAGAAAATTTCAAACAACTCCTTGCCCGATCCAATCGAATTCCCCACTGGAATTATTTTCCATAAAAAATTATTAAGATCCAAACATATTTTATTTTATCTAATTATTTTTTTTGTTTCCGCTTAATAATCCAATAAGTTATCAAGGCTTAAAATTTTGGAATTTTTTGAAGATTCATCTAATGCAATATAAGTAGGATACGAATATAATTTTTACAATGGACAATGGATCAGATTACTACCTTGTAGAAAGATGTATCAAGATTGTTGGCCAAATTTCTTCTATAAATCCGCCTTCGTCCTCGATATCTTAAGGGATCCATATTTTGAATATGGATTGACAACGCTTGTAAGAAAACTCGCTTGACAAAATTATCATTTTTCATTGTTGTGTTGATTTTGAATAAGTAGATTGGATTTTATCCAAAATTCAGAAGAAACTTATATGAGTAAAGAAATTGGTATGAAATATGGAGATGGGGATTTTTTATTCAGAATTGGGAGGAAACTCATACAAGTAGCGTTAATGGTAGAAAAAGGAGGCGACGATATGAAAGAATGGGGAGAAAGAAATCATTATGGCTTATAATAGGTGTGCGGCAAGTGATTAAACGAGGAGTTGTATAAAACTAGGGTTCGACAAAAACTAGGGTTCGGCAAATGATAAATTATATATTTCATTGATTTATTTAAGCTACATCATGACCACAAATTTTGTTATATCTATAATTTTCAAACTATTTTTAAGATAATGACATATATTACCCATTTTGTAATACTTCTTATGTGTGTGTGTGCGTGTGTGTGTGTGTGTGAGAGAGAGAGAGAGAGAGAGAGAGAGAGATCTACCAGTACTGTCAATGTTGACCTACAAAAGGCATATGATAGTATAATTACTAGGGATTCTTATTCACTGTGTTATAGTCTCTCAAGTTCCCTGTGAAGACGATAGGCTAGATTAGGTTATGTGTCACCAACCCAACCTACTCTATTGTAATAAATGGTGAACATGTCGGGTATTTTAAGGGTAAGAGAGGTCTCAGGCAATGAGATCCTCTTTCCCCATATATGTTTATATTTGTATGCAAGTCTTTACATCCATATTTAGTAAGCTTGGAAGTAATGGAAGGTTTTCATACCACCCCAAATGTGAAGAGATCAAGCTAAACCATATCGTCTTTGCAGATGATCGACTAATCTTTATGAAGGCCAATTCTAACTCTGCAATGATAATTAAGGAAGGGTTCAATGTGTTTGCTAAATTTTCAGGAATGAGAATAAATCATGATAATGGTGAGATATATTTTGGAAATACTCAACCTCAGATGAAAGAAAGTATAATTCAGATTCTTAATATCAAGGAGGGTTATTTACTTGTCAGGTATCTTGGGGTCCCCTTGAGCTAAAAAAAAATTAGTGCAGAAGATGCTAATAAGTTAATCGATAATATATGTAGTAGCATTGATAAGTGGAGCAATAAGTTACTCACCTATGCTGGAAGGTTGGAATCAATAAAAGTGTTTTTAGTTAGTAAAGTGTTATATTGGATTAGAGTTTTCATGTTGCCTAAGAAAGTGATATATAAACTCAATCAAAGAATGTCTAGCTTTCTCTAGAAGGGAAATCTTGAAGGGGCTAGAGGAGAAAAAATAGCTTAGAATAAAGTATGTGCTAGTAAGGCTGAAGGGGGTCTAAATATACCTAACTTGGAGAATCTTAACAAGGTTTCTTTACTCTATACATTTTGGAGGCTCTATCAAGTTAATTAAAATCTACAGAGTGTGTGGTGTTGGACTTATTCCATAGCCCTGATCGTCTTGTAATGAATTGAACACAAGTGATTATCGTACACGATAATAGTTATCCTTACAGTACTGATTACAAAAATTGTTTTCTAGAATCTATGGCAAGCTTTTATGATTATTGTATTCATCTACAAAATATAAAGGCAGATCCTTGATTAAGTTACGAATTAGATATCATAAGGTGTTATGTTAATGAAAATCTAGCTCATAGGATTTAATCTAAACTTGTTCTTAATCGTAGGATTATAGAGCTAGGACCTCGATGATCCGATTAGATTTATATGTAGCTAACATGTATTTTATTGGATAAATATCAGTAGTTCTTGTTTACCGAGTTAGGTGCATAGATAATGCTCATAGATAATGCTCATAGAGACGCGATGATCGAACCGACTAAAACTAGAGATTCCTAATGGTTAATTACCTTGAACTGTCAAGTGGGTTAATCTCTATAAAGAACTTTACGCTTGTAATCCTTTGACCTGAGATCATCACTACAGTTGTGTATGTGATTGTTGTGTTTTGATACTGGACTGTTAGTGTGTTATAATGCTAGTCGAAAGGATATGGGACATAGCTAAGTAAATATGCTCCTAGGGATAAGTCAAGATGGAATCTATCAACTCTAAGTAAAAAGTTTGAGCTCTACGATGTCATAAGAATATACCGATTGTATCAAATCCTTGGCCGAGGCGATAGAATGAATGAAGAAAGGAGTTTCTTAGGTCATTCGTCAATCGTGGATAATCAACGTGTAACGTATTTGATTTTCTAAATGGGACCATATCCCAGGATGATTTAGAGCTGTAAAGATAGAGAGAATACGTGTATGATCCTTTACCGGGTTCTTTGTACAGAGTTACTTCACGTTATCCGTTCGTTTGGGAGTGTTGTTAGACGCCAACCTCGATTAGTAGGTAATTAAGTTAACTACTACCGGTTTAACGATGAACCCACGTAAACGCACACTAACGAGTGCATTGATCTTGCTTCACGTCGTTAATTAATTTTTATTATCAGATAATAAATATTAATTAATTGTATACTTGGAATATTGGTATATTTGCAAATTAATATTTTAATATAAGACCGAACTAAGAGAAAGGAGAAAAAAAGAAAAATTGACAAGTTTGTGGATCGAACCTCATACCTCCAATAGTATGAAGTGTCACTAACCGCTAGGCTAGACAAATCATTTGTATAATGTAACAGGTCCGAGTCCACATCACAAGTGGGTAGCGCACCAAATTATTTAGATTAGAATTTTCATTACACGTTCCCGACTTTTCATCTCCTACCTTTTCATTTTCTCCTCTAGAGTTATTATATGTATAATTAGAATTCATGATACGTAGATAACATCTATCAGTTTTCTCTCTGGAAAACCAAAAACACAGAAAACAAAATAATAAGTCTCTTAGTTTTCAAGTCAAGATTTGATTCCGAAAGCAAAAATCAAGCGTCGGTGTGCAAAGCGTGGAGGCTTCAAGTTTTTGAAACTAAGTTAGTCAATTTCAATTTCCATACGAATCCAAAAGGTTCAAAATTCTATCTTGTTTTTTCTACATCGTACTAGATTGGTTTTTAGGATTGCGATTATATTTTCCGTTGTTTATATATGTGATATAATAGTAACTGCGTTCCCTCAATTGGTGTTAGAGCCAATTGTTGCTATTTATAAATTTAAACAAAGTATTATATAATATATGAATTTTGTTTTTAAAGTTTATATATGAAAATTAAGTTTTTTATATTAGATTAAAATTATATGAAATATTTTTTTTATAATATATATATATATATATATATATATATATATATATATATATATATATATATATATATATATATATATATATATATATATATATATATATATATATATATATATATATATATATATATATATATATATATATATATATATATATATATATATATATATATATATATATCCAATTCTGTTATCAAAAGGGTTGATTTTATTTTCCAGTATGTTGGTAAGGAATAAGGTTTTTTCTTGTGCCAATATTTACAATTGTTTTTTTAATTTTTTCTATCGAGTTTGTATACTACGGTGGCCGTTGACTCTTGCTTTCTTTAAACCAAATAGCATACCTTGTCTCATTATCATTAGAAAAGGGTTAGTTGTATTAATGTGTGTGGTGCAAAACCAATATGAAGATAACGAAAATACGATATTAAACGACGATGCAGATATGATATGTCTATGTGATTCATCGCACGTTAATAGATGGGAACCAACTAGTATGGAGTCTATTGCAGTTAACAAGGAGGGTGAAATTAATAATATTAATATGAAGAGAGCAAGAATTAACAGTAGTCTGGAAGGGGAAATGTGGTCGGTCTTGCTAGCCATGAGGACGGCCGTGGAACTTGGTATTAAGAGTAGTTATTTCTACTCAGATAACCTTGAGGTAGTTCAAGGTATTAATCGAGGCGTAGGGATCGACTGGAGGATCCGCCCCATGATATCGGAAGCATGGAGGTGGATAGGACGATTCCCGGAATGGAAAATAAACCATGTTAGAAGAAAGTTTAATGGGGTGGCTGACATCCTCGCTAAAAGTGTCAGAATTAATATCGATAAATCTAATTGTCCTCGTAGGTCTCTAGTAGAGTTTTATTCTAATATTAGTAACCTATATACGAGATGTACCAGATATCGATGTTAGTTCGTAATAGTTGACAAAAAAAAGTATTAATGTGTGTAGTTTTTTCATTTAGTATGTGAATAAGGTGTATTCATTAAATTTGTTAATGATTAGATTGTGAAAAAAAAAATAGAAAAGAGTTTCTGCATGTTTGTTTTGTTATTGTTAAAAGAAAAAGACATTGTTTCTTTTGTTTGCATCTTACACAATGTCTTTTATAAAACCAAAGGCATGTTAAAGAATGTTCAGTTGATGTTTTTTGGGGTTACTTTTTATTAAAAGAATAAAAGAATTATTTTATTGCAGTTTTTTTTTATCGTGGCACTGGTCACTTGTAATGTGTTGAATTACCAATTTCAATGAAGTTATTCTCAGTTAAATGTTGGTCAATAAACACTCCTGATACACAAATAATTTTGTTGAGATCACTAAATTGTTTAATAATTTTGTTTAATAAAAAAGGGTTTTCTTTTAGTGTGATAGTGCAGATCCTCTTATTTATATAAAACACATAAAGATTTTTTGAATACTGTATTTGATATAAAAATCCAAAAAGTTTTTTTTATCATAAATCAAATTTCGCACCATTCGAAAAAAATTATAGTTTTTGAAATTCCAGTTTTCGGCCGATCGTTCGATATAATTGTTCGATTTCAACATACCGCTTAGATTATGAATCGTAAGTAATTTCCACTTGATAATTAAGAATTATTGAATTTATGAAATCAATATTTAAGATATTTCACGAGACTTATCCACCGCAAGTTGAGTTTCTAATTTGTTAAACTTACAAGTTTCGATCTGACTACCAGGTGAACTTGTAGTTTGAGTACAAACTATTGAAACTCTAAACTATTGATAATCAGATTAAATTATTGATTTCACGTTTTTAATCCGGACTACCCAGATGATGTGAGATTTATAATATTCTATTATATGATGGACTAAGTCAACAAAACTAAACTGAAACGACCTAACTACCCGGGGGCTAAATAGTTTTGAGTCTTATTTTATATGATAAAATAGGTAATGTACCACACTTTGAATGATCTGTCTTCCAAGGGGCTCATTCATGTTTTAAAGTTTTCATTATTCTTTTTAATTATGCATGAGAAATAACCTGACTATCAGGGGGCTCATTCATGTTTTAAAATTTCTAATTATATATCTCATATATAAAAGTCTGTATCTTTGCCAGTTATATAATAGTGTTCTTAGAAAGTTATTCTCTGTCCCATCCTATGATTAGATTTCTCGATATTTCTGCTAAATCACTTCTCAAATCATCCCAAGTTGGTTGGATAATCTCAAGAACTGTGACCGCAACTTGAGAGTCTTTCTTATGCACTTGAGATTCCTTGATATGATCAATGATCTATTGAATAAAGTGTCTCTTGAGGATGCATAAAATGTATATGATGCATGTCTAATGTAATACTAACTTAGTAATGGTACTAAGTGTAAAATCTTGCATCCATCAGTTCTGAACTCCAAAGACATCATAAGCATGATATTCCAACGAATCCTTTATATATTTAGAAGATGTATAAGTAAATTAGTATGAACATTAGATACTAGTTATCTAATACCAAATAACAAGGTAAGGGCATTAATGGAATTTATTTCCATAATTTCTTTAATTTCTATTAATTAATCTAAAGTGGTATTGTATACTTATAGTAGTTTATAAATATGCAATATGTTGCATACTCTAAATATTAATAGAATTTTAAGAATAGAAGAAGTTAACATTACAATTTTGGTAATGGAGCAATTGTTGCAGCCACAATTGTAATAACTAATTCTTCTAAGATGCATATGGCAATACATATTGTAAGAAAACTGTATTCTTATTCGTAAACATGTTTTTGAACAAAATAGTCATTTGATCATAAGATGGTTATGGTGTATTAATGTAGTATAAAGTGACCAATGGAGTCTTTCATAGTGATGAATTACACTCCATTCGATACTTACAATATGGTGATTATAGTGTCCTAAAGTAACTACTTAAAAGTGTTATCGTTGTTTCTGGTAGTAAATCGAAATAGATAATCGTACTAATCAAACCATATCTTTGGAGTTATAGACTAAGTCATAAACAATGAGAAAATAGTTGACTAGTCTTACAAGGAATATTTCCTTGAAGAATATGATTTTGAATCATATGAAACTTGTAAGACTTATCTCAATGAAATAGGATTAAATCTCATTTTGATGAAAATGGAGATAGTGCTAATGAGTTCTTATGCCTACTACGTATTGATGTATATGGTCAATCTGAAATTTAGCCAAAGATAGATATTCATACCCCATCTCCTTCACTAAATGTATATAAGATATATATGTGTTTACCAAATGAAACACAAATATGAATTATTGGAAATGTTCAAACTACTATTTAGTGAAGTTGAAAGCAAGTATATAGGGGTATCAAGGAAGTAAGATATTAACTTGTAGAGGTGAAAATATTAACAATGCATTATGTATTATCTATGACAAAATTAGATTTTGTCTCAGTGAACATCTACTGGACCACCAACGTTTAATGGTGTGTTCGGAAAGAGAAATCACACTTTATTGGATATAGTGCAATCCATGATAAGATTCATTCGTTTTCAAATATTCTTATGGGATTATATTTTAAAGTCAATTGCATATTTAATTAATTCTTAGGTCCCACTATATAGTCGATAAAATCCATATGTGATATGAAGATGATATAAATCAAATCTAAAAACGTATAAGTTTTGAAACGTTTTGATTTATAGGAAACAACTTATGATGGCTAAGATTGAGTTGAGATATTTCAAATATAGATTTTTTTTTGGTTACATGGGTTCCGGGCTAGCTTGCGCGCACCCGACTAATCCCACGGAGATATACATGCCTCCCCAGATATATTCTCATGGTAAATCAGAACTAGGTTGCCCATGTTCAGGGAGGGGATTCGAACCATGGACCTCCCTTTTAAAAATATAGATTTTTTGAATACCCAAAGAAAACGACATGGTAATATTTGTACACCGTTCTGAACACAAGGGTTTGTGGTAAGGCGTACAACCTTTACAGATTGGAATTCCATAGTAAAGGAATTCATAATGTGGAAATAGATCATAATGAAATAAAGATTTTAGAGTTATTTATACAAGCCAAAGAGCATCAGATGCATGCCAATCTTTCTTTTCTTGATGAGTTAATAGCTTCATTTAAGGTTCAAGTGTCAAACTTTGAGGTATTAGGGACGATTAATGTACCTCCCCTGGAACAAGAAAGTTAATAAAAATCAAGAGAAAGAAGTTTTTATTGTACAAACATCGAGACTTTTCATCCTTGTCTATTGGGTCGGTCCTCAACTGTAAATTTCACCTTGTTTAAATAATAAAAGTGATCACAAGGGAATTAATATTCAAATAATAATTTTTTTTATTGTTGTATCCCATCCATTTCCTCCCTTGCTTAGTTTATGGACTTTGATCTCTTCCAATGGATCAGAGGAAGTAGGGTCAATTGTATTCTTTTAACACAACCTCGTACTTCAGTGAAGCATGAGCACCACTTGCAACATTGTGAAAAAAGTTAAGCAACTAGACAATAACACAACCAACATCTTTTTGTGTTGACTGCAGGATGACAATACTAGTTATTACTCATAGCTTGTTCTTTATTTGTTTTTAAGATTTAATCATTTTATAACAAGGAAAAAAAACGACAACATTTTCCAGAAATTCCCCTTTTAAAAAATAACCAACTGAAGTCGATGTTTGATACCGTGACTCTGATTACAAACTAGGAAAACATAATTTAAGTTAAAAAAGAAATAACAATGAGTATTTAACATATATTTAATAAGATTTTAATTTTTAAGACTTAGTCTTGAACTTCTTCTGAGCTTTAAGATCTATCACGATCACCAAAATGTTGTCCTTACTTCCCTTTTATTGGGCAACTTGAGTAAGGTACTCCGCTGCATCTTGAGCTGCAGGACTAGTAGCACTGTTCTTCTTATGCCATAAGAGAATCCTCCTTCGTGCTAGATGACATACTTCTTCGTTTGTCATGACATCCCATAAGCCATCGGTAGCGAGAATGAGGCAATCATCTTCTTTTGTTCTGGGAATCACCGTGACTTCTGGGTTTGGAATAACATAGGGCCAAAAAATGCCTATCACCTAAAGTTAAACCAATATATGATGAATTTATCAAGATATTCATGAAATCAATATTATAATAAGGATGCATACCAATGGATCTTGATATTGCAATGGGAGAAAAGAAGCATAATCCAGTCAATGGGAGCGAAAAGGCATGGGGCTAGCGTAATTTAATATAGAAATAAATTATTTATATGACTAAAACGTGAACTAATAGGCAAAATTTATATTTTGTTTGATATCTTTAATAATTTTGGTACCATATGGGGTTCTAGTAAATTAAGGGATATTACAAGTTTTATTAGGTATTTTACCCTAATCTTTTTTTTTTTTTAGTCGAAATGAAAACTTAAATTAAAACAAATGGATAAATTACAATAAGTTCAGTGGTTATTAGCCAACACCAGTAATAAAGAAGTCTGATCTAAGAAGAGAAGCTAAAAGGGAAGGGGGATGGGTAGCCCAATTACAAGGCAAGAGATTAAGCATCTCTTGTCGCGCAAGCCAATCAGCTGTCAAGTTTTGTCTCCTATTAACATGTGAGAAGGAGATTTGTTGTTGTAGCGTAAGAAGCAAAGTGTCCTCGAAAAGTGGCTTCAAAAATTTGTTTTTGTATTTGACTTGTGATTGTAGAGGCTTCATGATATTTTCACAATCATTTCTAAGTAGGAAAGCCTGCTGAGCAAAATTTGAAGAGATGATTAGTGCATTTCGAATTCCCATTAGCTCGGCTTCTTCTGGTGTTTGAGCTGCAAAAGTCCACGTGTATCCATTCAAAAACCGGCCCTGTGACTTACTGAAAATACAAGAGGCAGTTGCCTTGTTAGTTTTTTTATCAAAGGAGGCATCAGTGTAAATATAAATAAGATTTGTGCTGTAGTTAAGGGTAGATAGTATAGGATCAGTAATGTTACCAACAGTTTTTGCTACTTGAGTGGTTTTATCAGTAGCAGTTGTTTTATTTATTGTATTACAATTTGAAGAAGAGTTGCATTGTAAGCTAGCCTCAGAATTTGACTTATTATAAAGATTATATTCATCATAGGCTGAGTAAGCTTTTTTAATTGTTTGAAGGGGCAAAATTTCATGGTTTTCAAAGAATTTACTGTTTCTACTTTTCCAGATAAACCATAAGATCCAGGCTGCCAACTCAACTAGGCTTCTATCAAGTTCATCCTTAAAATCTTTAAAATTCAAGAAATAGTCGAGCCAAACATCAAATCTAGCAGTGATAGATGAACTTGATAAAAAAGACATAGGAGATGCAAGCCAAGTTGCTCTTGAACTAGGACAACTGAAGAAGATATGCTCAGTAGTCTCAATAATTTCATCACAATGTTTACAAAAGCCATTTAAAGCA
Organism: Nemophila menziesii; assembly: GCA_029959085.1. Classification (NCBI taxonomy): domain Eukaryota; kingdom Viridiplantae; phylum Streptophyta; class Magnoliopsida; order Boraginales; family Hydrophyllaceae; genus Nemophila; species Nemophila menziesii. Next base: position 23,835,156 of record JARWIR010000008.1, read on the forward strand.
CATTTTCTAGAGAAGAGACCATATTGTGTAGGTAAAGCATCATTTACTGCCTTCCAAAGAAAGATTAAAATCTTTGGAGGTAGATTAAGATGCCAAATTTTTTCCCAAAATTTTTCATCAGTGTTGTATGAAGTGGAGGGTTCAGCAGCAGATATGATTTTTTCATTGTTTATATTTTTGTAAATGATGAATTTATAGCAATCTTTAGTAGTAAGTTCACCATTATCAGTTATAGTCCAACAAGGAATATCCTCATTGTATAAGATAGGAGTATTAAGAGTAATAATTTCATCAGCTATGTTTCTATCAAAGTTATCATAAATCAGATTTTTGTTCCATTGTTTTGTATCATGTATTTTAAGATCAGAGACCATTTTTAAACTTGAATTTCGAGAGTTTACAATGGTTTTTGTAGAATGTAACCAATTATTATTCCAAATATTAATGGATGAGCCATTACCAATTGACCATTTAATGTCATTGATGAAGATATCTCTTCCATGAATTAGGGACTTAAAGCACCAAGAAGCATTTGTATTTACTTTTGCATCAAGAAATTCACTATTATGAAAGTAAATACCTTTAAGGATTTTATATGTAAGTGAGTTTTTATTTTGGTTTATTTTCCAAGCAGTAGAAGCAAGAAGAGCAAGATTTAAAGAGCAAAAGTTTTTGAAACCCATACCTCCTTCTAATTTTGGTAATTCAAGTTTTTTTAAACTTTTCCAATGGATCTTCTTTTCACCTCTATTGCCCCACCAGAAAGAGGCAACAATGCTACTAAGAGTATTACAAGTAGCTATAGGAATAAGGAATAAAGACATGGTATACATAGGTATGGATTCAATAATGGCTTTTATTAAAGTTTCTTTTCCCCCAGTGGATAATAATTTAGTGTTCCAATGATTGAGTTTTGTAATAACTCTATTAACAATCCATTCAAGTGATTTTATTTTGGATCTTCCCCAATCAGAGGGGAGTCCAAGATATTTTCCAAGATCAGTAAGGTGGTTCATCCTTATAAGATTTGTTAATTGAGAGGCAATATTTGTTGGTGTATTTTTGCTAAAAGTTACACCACTCTTATTAAGATTTATTGACTGTCCTGAAGCAAAAGAGTATTTATTTATAATATCAAGAAAATGTTCAAATTCTTCAGTATTAGCTTTTAGAAAAAATAGACTGTCATCTGCGAAAAGAATATGTGAAATAGATGGGCAGTTTCTCGCAAGTTTAATTCCTTGAATAAGATTATTCTTTATTTTATCTTTCATTAAGGCACTTAAGGCTTGTGTAACAATACAAAAGAGAAAAGGGGATAGGGGATCCCCTTGTCTCAAGCCTCTAGTGGGTTTTTTCAAAGCTATAGGTGTACCATTAAAAAGGTAAGAGTAAGAGACAGTGGAAATGCATTCATAAGTAAGGGTAAGCCAATTTTCAGAAAATCCCATTTTCCTCATTAAATCAATGAGAAAGTCCCACTCAACATTTTCAAAAGCCTTAGAGATGTCAGCTTTTATAGCAGCAGTATAGTTTTTAGAGTATCTAGCTTTTTTCAGATAAGTAATAGCTTCATGAGCTATTATTATATTTTCCTGTATGTATCTTCCAGGTACAAATGCAGTTTGTTCTTCTGAGATAATGTTTTTCATAAGGGGTTTTAGTCTACTTACCATAATACCAGCTATTATTTTATAAATGAAGTTTGGGCAACTTATAGGTCTATAATGACCAATTGAGGCTGGACCATCAATTTTTGGGATCAGAGTAATATAAGTATCATTTATAGGTGCAAGAGAACTTTTGTTATAAAGAAAATCAGTTATTACCTTCATTAGATCCATTTTTATAAGGTTCCAGTGTTTTTTGTAGAAAAAGTCAGAGAAACCATCAGGCCCAGGAGCCTTATTGCTTCCAAGGTTCCAAACTACTTTTTTTAATTCTTTAAGTGTAACAGGCTTTTCAAGTAATTTATTCATATCATCAGTAAGGGTAGGATGGATTTTATCTAAGATATTATCATAATTTCTTACTCCAACAGTAGAGTAGATATTGTTGAAGTGAGAGGAGATAATATTTGTTATGTCAGAAGGTTCATTTTTCCAAATACCTTCATCATTCATAAGAGAAGAGATTTTGTTTCTTTTCCGTCTAGATTTTGTAGAAGCATGGTAGTAGCTGGTGTTTTTATCACCAAATCTTACCCAAAGAATACGACTTCTTTGTTTCCAATATTCTTCTTCTTTGTTCCAGAGGTTTTCGAGTTCAGAGTTGATATTATTTATTTCATCATAGTATTCAATGAGTTTAGTATCAAAGGATTCGAGTTTTTTTAATAAGTAATTTATTTGGGCCCTATTGTTTATCCTCTTCTTTTTGGCCCAAACAGTAATAGCACCAGTAGAAGTATATAATTTTTTTCCAAATCTAATAATACCTTTCCCAATATTATTTAGGTGAGAGTTCCATTGTGTAGTAATAATATCAATAATTTCAGGTTCATTGTTCCAATCTTTCCTATAGAAGAATCTTTGTGGTTTTTTTGTATTTTTTTCCTCAAAGTTTAGAATTAAGGGGCAATGATCAGAACCTAGAGCAGGTAAGATAGTGACCCAAGAATCAGGAAAGAGGTTATCCCAAGAGGGATTTGCAATACCTCTATCAATTTTCTTTTTAATAAGTTCACTACCTGCTCTTTTGTTACTCCAGGTGTAGTAACACCCTTTATAATTAAGATCATGAGTATTACAAGCATTCATGAAATTATTTAAATTAAGAAGTTTTTCAGGAGTAGTGATTTTTCCACCAAGCTTTTCATCAGGAGTTTTTATCATATTAAAATCACCTAAAATGCTCCATGCGGCAGAAGTATTCAAAGAAAGGCCAATATTTGTGATATCATTTATAATTTCATTTTTTATTTGTTCCAAGGGGTGGAAATAAGCATAAGTGATAAAGAAAGAGTTCATATTTTCATCAGTGATTTTGCAATGAATGTAATATTGCGTTTGTTTTTCAACAGAGATGTTATAATCAGGATCACATAAAAGTAATAAACCACCAGCTTTACCAATAGGTTCAACAGTAGTAAGGATTTTCATATTAAGGGTTTGGGCTAAATTATTAGTAACAGATAATTTATTCATAGTTTCAGAGAGAAATATAACCTTAGGGTGATGGAGCCGGACCACATCCTTCAATGTTAGAACCGTCAAGGGGGTACCAATCCCTTGACAGTTCCAACACAGATGTGTCATATACCCCCGTGGGTTTGTTGGAGGTCAAACCCGCAATCCTCGTTAGCATTAGCTTCCTGAATAGAAGAAGAAGCCGTATCATCAATGGCAGCCGATGGAGTAGAAGTAGTTGGGGGCACGATGATTAAATTGTTTGCTGAAGTCTCTTCAATAAATTCTCTATTTGAATCAAACATTTGTTCATCATGTGAGGTAGAAGATTCTTTCATTTCCCAGCGTTTTGCCCAAAGTTTATCAAACCTAGCAATTTTGTTAAGTGAGGTAGGTTCACTTGAGTATTGTTTATTGTATTGTGGTTTATAATCAGCCATGCTATGATTTGGGGTTTCAATATCATGAAGGTTTGGACCAGAGAGAGGGAAGGATTGAAGGTTTTCATTGTTGTTGTTTGAGGATTTGGTGGGTGTTTGGGGGTTTTTTTGTCGAAGGGTTATTTTCAGCATCAAATTCAGAAGACGGGTTTTGTTGTTGAAGATGGGTATTTTGTGGTATATGGATAGGAGAATAGTGATGTGGGTGGATAGTTGTGGGTTTTTCAAGAGACCCAAATTTAATGGTGTTTGGGCTTGTTTGTGCTATTGGGCTGAGAGGTGTTTTGTTTGGTGTTAAGTAGATACTTGTTTTGGCTTCAGTGATAATGTCGGCCCAATTCTTTATGGGCCCAAAAGGGGTGTTATGCTGGGTTGAGGAATTAATAGAATTAAAAATTCTATTTTTGGTTTCCGTCAGAAGAGAAGAGCCATTCGCAGAATTTGTTTTCCCCTTTCGTGATACATCTCTTTCTTTCAAAGAGGATTCGACTGGCATCTGTGCTTCGAAGATAGGTAGGTTTTGACTTTCTTCTTTTGAGTTTGAATTTGAATTTGTTTTTTGTTGGTTGTTGTGCTGACTGAGTCGACTCGTTTTGTCTTTTGAGTTAGGGTTTTCAGTTGATTTGAAGTAGACATTTCGAGTTTCTTTTTTCTCTATGAATTTGGGTTCAAATCCGTTGATGTTTTTGGTGAGTTTGTGTTTAAGCTTTGATTTGTTGTTGCATATTCCTTCTTCATGATCAAGAAGGCCGCAAGAGAAGCAAAAATCACAGAGTTTTTCGAATTTCAGTTGACCTTTAATTGTGTGCCCATCATCAAGGTAAATGGAGTAGTTATTTGTTAGAGGTTTGAAGATGTTCCAATCGATTCTTGCACGAACAGCTCCAAATTCTTTAAAGGTAGCAACTGGTGGTAGGATAACTTGTTCAACTTTTCCAAGTTGGTTAGCAATCTTCTTAGCATTATCTTCATTAATAAGAGTAGGTGGTATTCCATGAATCTGGACGAAAAAAGAGGTGGTGTTGAGCTGTTCATCAGAAAGAGCTTTGGCTGCATCCCATTTTTGGAGAAGAACATGTCTGCCGATAACATTCCATGGGCGATTCTTCCAAACAGTTTCGAGATCTTGTTCATTTTCAAAGGTAATAAGACAGGTGTTGAAACCTCTTTTTTCCGTATGACATTTTCTAGCAATTCCCCAAGATGTGTTTATGATTTTTCGCAGGTAGTTGAAGCTAATGCCTTCATTGCTGATAATTTTTGCAAAAAGTTTAGGCCCTTCAAACTGTGCATAGACCGAGTTAGGGTCAGCAGTGAGAGTGAAAGCTTCATCTTTGCTATTTGGGTGATTTCTAGTGTAGAATTCCATCAGTAAATGAGAAGTAAGAGGGTAGGTAAACAAGAGAAGGGAGAAAGTAAATGCAGTGAGAGTAGTAAAGAAAGAAGGTTGAAATAAATGTAAGATTAGAAAACGAGTGTAATAGTGAAGTTAATGAAACCAGTGATGTTTATGTGTAGATAATGTAACTTAGCAATTTGTAAGAAAATGAATGTAATGGACATAATGTATGAATTTTTGGTTGTGGTGGTGGTGGGTTTAGGTTTTTAGGGTGGTGGTGGTGGTGGGAAAGTTCACTGCTCAGCTACCTTGGGGGATGTGCCTGAGAGGAGGTTTGTGATTCATGAACGGCTCAATTTTTTTTTTTTTTTTTACCCTAATCAACACAAGTAATACACGCGATAATCCTATTACTCAAGTTTAATTTAGATATATTATTTCTAACAATGAAATACTAAAAAACCAAAAAGAATAATGACTAATAAAACACCCAATTTAATCAAAATATAATTATCGACGACGACGACGACGACGACGACGACGACGACGACGACGACGACGACGACGACGACGACGACGACGATGATGTTAAAAAAAATAGTAGACATGCTTGTAAATGTTAACTGTGAAAAAAGTATTTCACTCACTGCCATACTAGGGATAGGTGGACAAGGAAAAACCACTGTTGCTCAATTAGTCTACAAGCATAATGTTATTTCGAGAAAATTATATGGGTGTGTGTCTCTGAGGATTTCACAATTCAGAGACTCTTAAGGGAGATGTTGCAGTCTATAACCCATTAAAGTCTGAATTTGACAACTAGGGAAGCATTAGTCGGGAAGCTTTAAGAAAATCTAAAGGGGAAAAGGTATCTTGTCATTTTTGACGATGTATGGAATGAGGATGAACAAAAACGGGAACAACTGAAAAGAGATTTGCTAGCAATAAGTGGTTCTAGAGGTACCAAAATCTTAGTAACAACACGTAGTGAACATGTTGTTTCAATTATCCATGCATCTCAAACTCATTCCCAGACTCATGTTTTAAGAAAACTGTCGGAAGATGATAGTTGGTCCTTGTTTAAGAAAAGAACATTTGCAGAAGGTGGAGTGAAGGAGACTCCACAATTTGTGGCTATAAGCCAAAGGATGATAAAAAGTGTTGTGGTGTGCCATTGGCGATCAAAGTATTGGGAAGTTTGCTCTATTCAGAAAGAGATATAGGGGAATGGTTAACCATTGAGAATAGTGATATATGGAGCTCAATCAATAATAGTCAAGGAGTTATGTCGTGCATAAAGTTGAGTTACGATCATTTGTTTTCATTATCTTTGAAACAATGTTTTGCATATTGTTCCATATTTCCAAAGGACACAAAAATGGAAAAGGAAGATCTTATACAACAATGGATGGCACAAGGGTTTCTTAATCCTCCGAAGAGGAGTAATGTACAAGTGGATGACCTGGGTAGAGACTACTTTGACGCTTTGTTGTGGAATTCTATATTGCAAGAGCTTACTTACAAAGAAGAGTAAGATGCACGATATTGTTCATGACTTTGGAATGCATATATCAAAAGATTATTGCTTCACAATTGAGGCTGGCCATGATGTCAATAAGCAGATGAATAACTTAGAAGAATGGCCAGGAGTCGAACATATATCACCATCATTCCAAGCATTTCCCATTTGAGGATCTTGAGGGTTCTGTATTGTGGTAAGTTGTCCGATCTACCATCTCTTGCATGCCTCACATCTCTCACGGATTATACATTTCTGGAAATGAGAAATTGACTGAATTACCATCATTTCAAGGCCTCTCATCTCTTACGAATTTATCAATTCAAATAAATGAGAGGGTTACTGCATTACCATCGTTTCAAGGCCTGACATCACTTACCTATCTATCAATTAAAGGAAATGTGAAGTTGAGCGCAATGCCTATACATGGTTTTGGTATTGAGCGCCTGCCCAACCTAACTACATTGAAATTACATGGTTACTTCCCTTGGCCCCACCACAATGAGGATGATCAGCTTTATTTCGGTTCTCTGAAGTATCTTGAACTAGCTGGGATCTCCGACAATAACACGTCTCTGCCTGAACAGCTTCAGTATCTTCCTTCCTTGATATCCTTGAGTATATATAATTTTCATGAAATGGAGGCTCTACCAGAGTGGCTGGGTAACATCCACTCGCTTTCCACTCTAAATCTTTTGCACAACAAGAACATCAAGTATATGCCATCTGCGGAAGCAATGCAGCGCCTTACCAATCTTCAACTATTGAATATATCAAAGTGTCCCCATTTGGAAAAGAAATACACAAGAGGAAGCGGCCCAGAGTGGCACAAGATATCCCATATTCAACAAGTTTATTGTAGCATCGACTAATCGGTAGCTATAAATGAAGTGTTGTTGTTTATCATCATGTCTTTTGTTTTATTCTTCCAGTGTAATACTTAGACTCAATATATTTGTTTGTATTTCATTTGGATCATCTTTGTCTTATGTTCTTCATCATCGAGTGTTCAATTAAATATTTTGTTATGGGTGGAGACATTGTTGTCCTTTTAAACATTGATAGGCTAGAGGTGATTTATTTTCAAAACAGTTAGCAGGGATGCTTCCTGCAATTATAGAGTTATAATACTATCCATATCCCTCTTTTCTAGTCTCCATGTATTTGGCTATTTTTATTACAACTAAGTTGAAGTTGTTGATCATGTTAATGCTATGACTTATTTGTTTTGTTTATCTATTTAAATTGATAGTCAGTAATACTCATTTCTACTCTCGATCTCCACCAAGCAAGGCAAACACTACTAAAATAGGATATTATCTGTTTTCTAATGTATGACTATCAATTGGGACTAATAATCGGACTTACCTGTAAGAGAAGGCTCAGAGAACTGGTCCAACAAACTGAGAAAGTTCACTGCCAACCTGAAAACGAACAAGTTGATAATTTAGGACGGAACATTTTTAGTAGTTGGAAAGTATTGATATTTGAAGGTAGATTTCATAGAAAGAGGGCAATTATTAAAGAAGCCTCCAAACCAAAACCTGTAAAACAAATTTAAACACGAATAAGGACTGAGGAGGCGATAAAATTGAAAATACAATAATAAAATTATGTTATACTTTGAAAAGTAGTCTCTTCAACACTTAGCTTTTTCTGAAAAATATTTGGTGCAGAGATTACTACCTGCCGCCGAGACTGACATTCGATTCACGCAAGATCTATGGTTTCGATATTCGCCATTCCTCAATCCAGCATTTTTCGGAATCTGATAGTGTTGAAGAATATTAAGTTTTGAGTAAATAACACTTTTGCCCCCTGGGTTTATACGCGATTGACAGGTTGCCCCCTAACTCTTAAAATGCGCCTCGATGCCCCCTAAGATTTAGTTTTGTGACCCGTTACCCCCTACTGCGTGTTCCGTCCATTTTTTCCGTTAAAAATGACGTGGCATTTCCATGTCACGTTTTTTTTTTTTTTTTTTTAATCCAGATGTTAATTAATTATTTAATTAAGATTAAAGTAAGGGTAAATTAGGTTTTTTATAATAGTTTTAATATTATTAAATAAAAATGATAAAATAACACCCCCCACCCCCACCCCACCGCACCCCCTACCCCCCCCCCCCCCCCTCCCCTTCTTCTTCTTCCCCTTCTTCTTCCCCGATCTGACCTGCAACTTTAAAAAAAAAAAAAAAAAAAATTCTAACGAAGAGATCAACAATCGAATCAGTGAAGGAAATGAGAAAACATGGTTTCTCAGTAGATGCAACTACTTATAGAATCATACATGAACATCCTAAGTTTCTTCATATGATTCAAAAAATGTAAACTTTTAAAAATCAATGTTTAAAATATAGAACTTACAGTTAGATTATGCAAAGCTCTAACAATGTAAGATCACTGATTTTTCATTCTAGGAACTTTGAGAACCAGAATGTTTTTTTGTTTGTCGAAAATTGTGACATTTTATTGATAAAAAATAGCTATTATTAGAGTTTACTGGGAATATATAACATAATCCTACTTAAATTTTTAACTAAACCCAAATATATAAACTACAGTAGATCGTAATAAAGAAAACTCTCTGGGCCCTTCTTCTCCTTAAGATTACCTAAACAAATCCAATACCATACACATTAACATTCTTGTTTCATTTAGGCTGTGTGAAGAAATGGAAACGTGATGTACATTAAGGACTAATGGAGCAGCCTAGGCTGATTAATGACCATCTCTATCACTTGTAAATCTAAGGACTGTTGATTTTTAAAAGTTTACATTTTTTGAATCATATGAAGAAACTTAGGATGTTCATGTATGATTCTATAAGTAGTTGCATCTACTGAGAAACCATGTTTTCTCATTTCCTTCACTGATTCAATTGTTGATCTCTTCGTTAGAATTTTTTTTTTTTTTTTTTAAAGTTGCAGGTCAGATCGGGGAAGAAGAAGGGGAAGAAGAAGGGGAGGGGGGGGGGGGGGGGGTAGGGGGTGCGGTGGGGTGGGGGTGGGGGGTGTTATTTTATCATTTTTATTTAATAATATTAAAACTATTATAAAAAACCTAATTTACCCTTACTTTAATCTTAATTAAATAATTAATTAACATCTGGATTAAAAAAAAAAAAAAAAAACGTGACATGGAAATGCCACGTCATTTTTAACGGAAAAAATGGACGGAACACGCAGTAGGGGGTAACGGGTCACAAAACTAAATCTTAGGGGGCATCGAGGCGCATTTTAAGAGTTAGGGGGCAACCTGTCAATCGCGTATAAACCCAGGGGGCAAAAGTGTCATTTACTCTTAAGTTTTTATATAATTTATTATTATATATCGAAGGTCAAAAGACAGAGAAAAACATACTTTCTACTACGGGTATCGATTGGTCCCATGAGTCCAACTTCCATACATCCTTTTCTGTAATTGGTCTTTTATACCCCTGTTGCATGAGGGGCATAATCCATCCAAAATAACTTCCTACAGATGATTCGAAAAATCCTAATTATCAGAAAGCTATTCAGACGTCAAATCATAGTTTCAGATTCTTTTTATAAGGAAATTAAATATTAATCTCGTTTACTTGATGATATATGCTGGCAAATATCTCTGGACAAATTTGGTCCCGCCCAAGAACTGCTTCATACTTATACTCATCGTTGGATTCAGAACTCAAGGGAATGTATCCCGGATAGATATTTAAAGGAGGGACATAGACAAGGAGAAGCACTACAAAGGAACCTGCATAAGCATAATTAAGTCAGAAACATAGGATAGACTTCACATGTCATCAAGAAATCTTTGGATAGAGTCTTTCAAGTTGTTCTTGAATACATAAAAACATGGAAACTTAAACTGTTGGTTGTACCTAGCAGAAGAGTGAACTGATGTACAAGTACAATGTGGAACTACATGACAGGATTAAAAAAACAATGCATGACTATTTGTTAAGCGTTTCATGTTCACAAGAAAAAAACATGAAAGTATATACATTACCTTGTATACAGATCCTTCAAATTGAGAACAAAATTGAGCATTATTGCATTGCCCACTAAAAGATAAAGCACTGTACTGTAGTTTCGACAGCAATCGTATAAATAACATAGCACCAAGAAAGAAACTCAATGACTGGTCTTAGTAGGTGGACTATTCTATAGAGACCAAGAGGTCTTGTGAGATTAAATTTTTTTAGAATTAAAATAATTTAGAGTTTAAAGTGGCTTTCATATATTTTAAATATTTTTCTTTCTTTTTTTTCGTGGTTTTTCGTGGGACTTATTCAAGTGATATTATTTAAAAGAGTAATTATATATATCACCCAAAATTATACCACCTAAATACCACCCAATGATGGCGTGCATTGGTTGGTTACAAATATTTAATTAGAGTAAGAAAATAAATAGATTAAAGATTTGTAACCAACCAATTCACGTCACGTCATTGGGTGATATTTGGGTGGTATGATTTTAGGTGGTATATATAATTACTCTTTTTAAAAAATGACATGTAATTACTGATAATGTCCTTGATGTGTAAAAAACGTGGCGTTTACGTGGCGCCACACGGCGAAAGGGTCACCGTTGTCGCAAAATTTAATGTGGAAGGCCATTTCGTGACATTATAAAGATAAGGTACCCCGCACATTTTTGTTAAAGATAAAAAAACTATACGGGTTTTTTTTAACCTTAGTGTGAATCCCACTATGACAAAATACCATTGAGATTTGTAGAAAAGTACAATTTATTAAGGGAAACATGGAAATTGTTCTTCAATAAGTATCTTATTTATTTGCTTTATATACAAGTTCAAGACAAATAATCGAGTTTCTCCTTCCATAATAATTTTTGGTTTCTAATATATGATTCTATCTTGATATGTTTTTAGTACTGTTACCCAAAGTCTCATATTTTAGAACCACAATATGATTAAATGACACGAAAGTCTTAGATTTTAAAACCACAATATGATTAAATGACACGGTTCGAACCTGTACCGTCTAGAAAAATAACCAAGGCTCTGGCCAATTGAGCTAATCCCAACTGGTTATCCAATAAATATCTTAATTACTACACGATGAGGGTTGGCCGCACCCAATAGCGAGAGTACACTTTAATGAGTCTTAATATTAACTAGTGATCACATTGTGAAGTCCCATAGCTTATGTTATAGTTGTTTTAGGTTTGACTTCCCAGAAACCTAAGGATACTCCTCCTAAGTAGGGGTCAAACCTTCTTCTGAATTGAGTGAATACTATTCTATTATGAGTCTCCTATTAAATACTTAGTTTACACCTCCACATATGGGACCACAATAATCTTCTACCTTATTATGTGACACAGAGTTAAATTCGACGAGGGTCTGCCATTCCCACTACCACTATGCGTGAATCGTCATTTTTCAAATCATACTGTTTAAATTCAAGCTCTTTTTAAAGGTTTTTGAATCATGATTTGAGATTTGGAAAGTCTTGGGATGTTTTCAATTTCCTTCTATCGCTCAAACTTTTGGTTTAAGTGTTTCTAGCCTATAATTGATTTTACCTAGTATCATGTTTTAATCCTTAATTGTTTATCACACAATATCTTGTAAGTCAACTGATAAAACTAGTTCATATAGAAAAATAAAATATACTAGCTATGTATGGACTAAACTTGTAGTACCCAGTTGTTTGAACCTAAAGGCTACCTAGATAATCTAGAATTGAACAACTAACGTTTAACACTATCCTAGCCACGTCTCTAATTTAATTTAAATTAAGCGCTACGTGTATGAAATTAATGTTGCACTGTTGGGTCAATCATCCTATTTTTATATATTTTATGATGAATTTATTTAATATTTTGACTATTATCTATTTTTTTAGTATTCATATATTTTTTTAATTGGTTGAATGATATTTTTCAATTGATGTTTGGTTAGAGAACAATGAGAGAATGTTTTTCAACTAAATCAATAATACTTTATATAATAATTGTTATGTATAAATAAAATTTAAATTCATTCGAATTACAAGATTCTTTTATCATTTTTGTTATAAATTTCTTACAAAACTTATGTTAATATTTTTCAATCTAATTTCTTGCACACATTAAGTTAAAAAAAAAAAAAAATCTTGCATACATGAGTATTTGTTCTTTTCTGATTTTATAACTGATGTTCCCCAATTCTCATCCTCCTATGCTAAAATTTTAGTATATCATCAAATTATATTAAATTTTATAAGTGAAACGCTTCTTTTATAATTTATGTTAACCATTTTTGGTGTAGTTGCTTTACACAAATTGCATTTGATCTTCTTAGATATAAATATATTATATTGTTATAACAGTAATATTTATCATTATTATACTTACTAGTACATTTTTTTTCTAATTGCAGATAGTTGCAACAAACAATTTACAGAAACAAAGTAAAATTGATTCATGTAATGGATGGACATCAGGAAGGTTTAATGCCTCCTCCCTTCCACCAAAACTTATTTTCAGCATCCTACTATATTCCTTCCTGCAGACACTCTTTTTAAGGTAAGACAATCCGTAGTCTAGTTTTCATTGCCTCGCATCTCCAAAAGTCAACAGGTGGCCTCATCATTCAAAGATACTGGTGTCCGACATCAGGGTGTTCTGCAAAGATGGAAAACGGAGTCATTGAGTTCGATGAGCTAAGGTTTGAGCTTCCTGGAATTTCTGTGTCTAGTTGTAACAGGCTAGCTTGTTTCTATAGAACTGTAAACAAAAAGTACTCTGTATGTGTTGTGAATCCTGTCACTGAGAAACAGTTGACGCTTCCTCTTATACCAAAACAGAATAGGCTCCCTTCATTTCTTCATGATAGAGTCGATAGAAGATCTTGTGGTTTTGGTTTTGCATATGCAAAATCTTCTGGAGAATACAAAGTGGTAATCACGGCTGAAGGACCAGTTAAAATAATAACACCTGAAGTTAAATGCCTATTACCTGAAGTTAAGCCAACATGATATGATGAATTTATCAAGATATTCATGAAATCAATATTGTAATAAGGATGCATACAAATGGATCTCGATATAGCAATGGGAGCAAAGAAGCATAATTCAGTCAATGGGAGCAAAGAAGCATAGGGCTAGCATAATTTAATATAGAAATAAATTATTTATATGACTAAAATGTGAACTAATAAGCTAAACTTTTTTTTTTATTGTTTGATATCTTCAATAATTTTGGTACTATATGGGGTACTCGTAAATTAAGGGATATTATAAGTTTTATTACGTGTTTTACCCTGATCAATCAATACAGGTAATACTCACGATAATCCTATTATTCAAGTTTAATTTAAATATATCATTCCTAACGATGAAATACTAAAAAACAAAAACCAAAGATGACTAATAAAACACCCAATTTAAAAAAATATATAAATTACTAGGTCAATGTCTAAGTAGCTAAATCTTCACAAAATAAATGTAATACTTTTGATTTAACTAGGTCATGAAAACTTACCTACTATTTTTGTTATGTTTGATCTATAGAATCTTCTTAATCTCATCTTAAAATGTCATGGACAACGATCTTTTATTGTATATACCTACAAATAATTTTAAAGATATCACCATTAATGTCAATATATATGTAAAGATTCAATAAACAATTCATTTCAATAACATTTCCAAGTAATAAAAGATATTTGTATTTATATAAATATGCAATTTTTTTTATCAAATATTAAGTATCTATGCATGAGATGGTAGAGAAAATATAAAAGTCCAACTTAAATTAAGGTAAATCTAAAGTATAGTTGTGAAAAAATAAAAAATGGTTTATTTTTATATAGTAAATTAAAATAAAGCGTCAATCTTATTGCATAAAAAGTTTTTAATAGAGTAGTGATATATACCATCTAAAGTTAAAATACTCATATATCACTCACAGTGTTACGTATTGGCATGTTGACTGATTCATATACATTTTCCTAATCAATTTTCTAATTTTCTTAGTATAACTATAATTTTTTCATAATTAACTTTAATTAATCTCACCCTATCAAATAGTATTTTGGTAGTACAACTGTGTGGAGGGTATACATGGTATTTGTTAATAGTATATACATATATACCTTTGGAGTATATGAATTATTTATTTGTGAAAAAAATATTGTGAGAAAATATACCTTTTACGATTTATCTTTTGTTTTGTAAAAAATAAAATATATAAATTAGATTAAAACAATTAATACTATTTTATAATAAATAAATACAAATAATTAAAATAATTAAAATAATTAAAATAATTAAAATATAGCTAAGAATATATTTTGTGAAAAAAGGTATATTTCATTTATTAATAAAAATGATTTGGTCATTTTTATAATTTTTTTAAGGTGGAAATCAAATGTAAAAAAAAAGTGATTCCGCCTGAAACTAATCCGGAATTTCGAATTCAGAATAGTCTTTTTATATTTCAACTTCCAAATAAAAAGTCTTAATTTTATATTTTTATCGGATTCTAATTTCAAATATTTTCTAATATTTTTTTATTATTCTCCCAAATATTCTTTCCAAATATTTTGCTAAATATTAAAAATATCTTTATATATTTACTATATATAAATTAATATTGATATAATTTTTTATATAAGTAATGAAACATCATGAAGAATGTTACAAAATTCAAAGATCCCAAATAAAAAAAGTCTAAAAAATTAACCAAAACTGGAAAAAAAATATAAAAATTACAAAATATCAATAATTCAATAAAGAAGCGATGTTTCCAAATCCAAAGTGATTTATTTATCTGGATTCAACAACCCCTTGTCCGATCCGATCTGGTCGAATACCATCCCAAATAATTTTCCATAAAATATACTCAAGACAAAGTTATTCTTATTAAAAATTATTTTATCTAATAAATTTTTGTTTTTTCTTAATTATCTAATATGTTATTAAGGATCAGATTAATATTTTAGACAGTTTTTGAAGATTCATTTGATGCAATAGGAGTAGGATACAAATATAAATTTTACCATGGACAATGAATTAGATAAGTACCTTGTAACAAGATGTATGCAGATTGTTGAAAAAATTTCTCCTATAGGATCGCCTCTTTCCTTGAAAACTTAATAGATCTATATAATATTTATCGATTGACAATGTTTGTAAGGAAAACCGTTTCACAAAATCGTATTTTTTTAGTTTTGTGTTTGTTTGGAATATGTATATTTTCTTTTATCCAATATTCGGAAGGAACTTATATGAGTGAAGAAAGTGGTAAAAAATATGGAGGCGGGGATTTTAATTTGGATTAGGAAAGAAACTCATACAAGTATCGAAAGTGGTATAGAAAATAGAGGCGGTGATATGGAATATGGGGGAGAAAGATATTAATATGACCTATTGAAAGTGCGGCAACTAATTAAGTGTAAATAGAGAGTTAGATAAAGTTAGGGTTGAACAAATGATAAATTTTATATTAATTTTTTTAAAGTTACAGGATAACCAAAACTTTTGTTATATCTATATTTTTTTTTACTATTTTTAAGAGAGAGAGAGAGAGAGAGAGAGAGAGAGAGAGAGAGAGAGAGAGAGAGAGAGAGAGAGAGAGAGAGAGAGAGAGAGAGAGAGAGAGAGAGAGAGAGAGAGAGAGAGAGAGAGAGAGAGAGAGAGAGAGAGAGAGAGAGAGATGTAAGATCTGTATAAGACTTACTTTACTTTTGTGTTGTTGATGATTAATGTCGTATTTTATATTTATCTTTTATCAGCGGTTACATGTATACTTACATGGTCAAATAGATTTATGGGAAGATATTAACATTACCTCTGAACTTTGAGTCGATTAAAAGTTTGTAACCTGTTGCGTAAATTATATAATTATCCCCTATACTTTATATTCATGACATGTGTCACATGTTGTCCATTTGCTCTGTTAGTCGACCATAATTCATTTTTTCATATGTAAAATCATTTAAAAAATATTTTAAATTAAACATAAGTTTATAAAGAACAAAAAGAATCCTCAATTTTTTTTTAAACACGTCCCCAGCTAACCCATTAATTTTAAAAATAAATCAAAATTAACTCCCAATACTTTAACTTTTTTTCAAACACACCTTCCCAAATAAACCCAAAAGTTTAAAATTAAAATTTGTCTTCAAAATTATTAGTTATTTTTCAAATACCTCCTCACCTTAAACCAAAATATTTTAAAAATAAAACATGCCCCAAAGTATTTTGAGCTTTTTCCATTACAACCCTCTTCTCCCTCGCTACATGATGTCTCCCTATTTGTTCTACTTTTACGCCCTTAGTAGACATCATATTAGGTGAATAATTGACTAACATGATAGACTTTTAGTTTTATTTTGTTATATTTCATTTTCTCTCCTTGGAATTTATTATTTTTTATTTATTAAGCTTTTGCACGTTAAATGGGTTGTTTTTAGTGCAAAGTTTGTCGGTCCATGGATGCTAATGAACATCAATACAAGGAGAGGAATCGATAATTGAAGTCTTAGATCGTATAGGAAAGTCAAAGGCGAGAAAAGATTTCCCGAAGAATTGACAAGGAAAGCTGCAAATCTGGAAGACTGATATTGATTGCTGATTTTGAGCTACTTACACTTGGATTCAGCCTTTAGGTCGTGAAATAGGTTTTATACCTTATTGAGTTAGGAAGATTTAGCAACTGGAATGGGTCAATGTGGAGTTGATTTGAAAAAGTTACATCCTTTTAACCAAAGGTTGCACACCAGTTACGGGATTTTAAATGAAAGATTGGACTTGGGACATTTAATATTTCACTAATTTACTTAAGTCAAGCCCAAGTCCGATTTTGAACTTATAACTAGACCTTCTTACTTCTATTTTATACACAACTCAATTTACACAAGTCAGAAACGCCAAAGAGAAAGTCAGAAGCAAGAGGAAAGAAGAAACTGAAGCTGGAGAAGCAATTCTTCCATCAATAGTCAATTCAACCCCTTTAATTAGGTTCTATCTTTTATTTCTGTAATCGAATATGAGTACATTTAATTTCATTTCCTTACAATTTAACTTAGTTATGAACTAATTCCATGTGTGCTTGAGAACCGTTTTAATGGGTTGAGACCCAATTTATTTAATTAGTGTTCTTGAATTTGGGATTGAAAGATTTAATTTGAATGGGGTAATTTAGTATCTTCTGTTATCTTGAATTTATTTACTATTTGTGAAGTCATGAATAAAAAATAGGAATTAGCAACTAAGTTATTCATTATAGTGGCGTAATGATCACATTGACGGGGGGTTTAGTTACATAACTAGATAATTGATGTAAGATATAAATTATTGATCCTGACGGACTTAGTTAATCTTATAGCCAATTGGGTAAAACACTTAAACATTCAAATGTAGCTTATAATTTCCCTGACGGGGTTCGTAATACCCTAGGATAACTCCTAAGTCCACCCTGACGGGGGTTAGGAGAAACTCGAATCCCGACTAATACCAAATCTCGATTCATCCCTTAAACGAAAGCATTGACTAAATAGATTCAGGTGAAACCCTTGCGAAACTCAAGTACTACTTCTCATTCTTGCATCTACTCATATTTTATTTACTTGCATTTCATTTATTTGCATTAGTTAATTTAGTATTTTAAATTAATCGCACTTTAGTCCTTAAACAAAAACCCAACAAATATTCATCCATTTAATTTTCGCATCATATAAACAACTATTTACGCTTATTGCATAACATTTAAAGTCATATCCAATCCGTCCCTGAGATCCAAATTCCCATTTACCGGATATTACTTGGAAGACCCATACACTTGTGGTACGTGTTTTTCGTTTTTAGGGGTGTTATTTTATAACACACCAGGAGACACCACTACACCATCATTAAATAATTTTACTATGATGTATTTTTACTAATGCTCACCGGTTTATCTTACTGTGGTTAAGAACAGACTTGTATCCTACATATGTTTGGCTACTTCGTGATAATGAGGTTGAAGTGCGTATTTGAAAAGTAACTAAGTTTTGTCATCTTTTGACTCCAAAACTTGTTTTCCAAAACACTCTTCCTTATGTCAAGGTATATAATCTTTAAAATTTCCTCTTAAATTTGTTTTAAAAGTGGTTCTCTCATTCACAACCTTGCCTCATGAATTCTCATCAGATTCAACAAGAATAAACCATCCAAGAACCCAAATTAAGGTTACAAATTCAATTTACTCTTATACTATTTTTTAATTTTTTTTGCAACATACATACATTTGGCGCAACGGTTGGACATCATAAACACGAATAGACCATACAAGAGCCCAAATTGAGTTTAAAAAGATTAATTTACTTGACTACCAAATCACAAATAAACAAAATGATAATGTAGTATAAGAACAAATTAATCAGCACTCGGCATTACACTTGATCTATTTCATTTGGATGGATCATTTGCGGGCATAGCGGGCCAATAACCCAAATTATTATACTTCCTACATGAATGGATCACACGGCATCCCCTATTATCATTTTTCTCTTATATTGCCAAATTGTCCGTCTAGCCAAGGAAAATACGAAAGAAAATAGCTACATACCTTAATTTGGGTTCTCGATGTTCTATTCATATCAAGGGAGATAGCAAGTATAGGCAATGATGGTGGAGAATATGCCCTTAATTTGGAATTTTTATTCTTGTTGATGGAGATATCAAGCAAAAGGATGAGGATGGATAATATGCCCTTAATTTAAGGATGGTCTATTCATAATGATGGTGATATAAAATTGGGGTGATGATGTGTTTTAACGGCTTAGCAAGTAGGGACAATGGCGGTGATGGAGAATGAAGTTTCAATGGTCTATTCTTGTTATTAAAGACGGTGGTTAAAAATGGTGACATGCGAAGGAGAGGGGTGGGGATGAGGGCATATATAATTCTTTTAATGTGTTCTAATCTAAGAAAAATTCTTTAATTTTTGGATTTTATTATATTTTTTGTATTCTTTTAAAATATACATAATTATAAACATATTTGATTTATTTTAAAACATAATGAGTCATTTATATAATTTCAGGGATTGATTAGAAATTTTATATTTCGATCGAATTTGATGTGAAAATTTTGATTTTTTTAAACATTATGATTTCCTAATTTCTGATTCTTGCAAAATATATGACCGAAATCGATAATTACATTTTGAATGGTTGACATTTTCGATTTTCGATCAGATTTGTACTTTCAAATATTTTTGCAATATCAGTGAATATTTTTGGACATATATATATCATATTTATTATAAATATTATGTATATTTTTTGTAGAGAAAATGCCCATTTAAATCATGATTAGGAAAGTCTATGCCCAAAAGGATACATGTTATTATTTCTTCCCAATTATATTATCCAGTTTCCCATTTAAATCAAAATTTATTACCATTTTACTTTCTTACCCTTTTTATTATTATTAATTAAAAATAGAGGTATTTTTTAAAAGAAACCTAATAAAATTACATAATTGTTAAATTAAGCCTTCAATAATTTATTTTATAAAAAATACCTAATAAAAAAATTATTTATAGAAAATATCCCTTTTATACTTTTTATACCTTACTACACTTATTACTAAATATATTTTTTTCAATACAATATTTATTTTTAAATATTAAACAAATAATAGAGTACCACTACCACCACCACTACTATGTATTTAACCACCATTACAGCTACCACAACCACAACCACCACCACCTCAACCACCACCACCTACTACTAATTCCATTACACATGCGCGCGTCTGTGATTTTTTTTAAAATCGTCATAACTAATTCTAAAAAAATCAGAAAAATAAAAAATTTGTATTTGTGGATAAAACAAATTAATATTTACGTCTATTATTTTTTAATTTAATTTTTTATATTTTTAATTTTTTTCATAGACACGAAATTCACTGTTTTAAACATGAATCAGTGAATTTTCTTTCGCAAACATGAATATCACTAGGGAACAAAATTTAAATAATTCAAAAATTTCAAAAAAAATTATAGACGTAAATATTAATTTGCTTTATCCTTTTTTTAATTTGCTTTATCCAAATATACGAATTTTTTATTTTTCTAATTTTTTTAAAATTAGTTATGACTATTTAAAAAAAGTCACGGACGTGCGCGTGTGTAATGAAATTAGTAGTAGGTAAAGGTGGTGGTAGTAGGGTGATGGTGGTGTTTGGGGGTCGTGGTGGTCGTGGTGGAAGGTTTTAATCGCAAGTGGGATAGATCCATCTTAGTTTTACAATAGAGATGGGACAAATCTCATCTCAGGTTGTCTCATATAAATTGTTTCCTCAAGGTCACCGTGTATGAAAGCAATCTTAACATCTAATTGTTCAATTTCCAGGTTATAACAAGCAACAAAGGTTAACATAACCCTAATAGTTTTGAACTTTACCACAGGAGAGAAAATTTCATTAAAGTCAATACCTTCCCTTTGTGTATAACCTTTAGCAACCAACCTTGCCTTATACCTTGGAGGATCAGTTTCAGAAAAACCTTCTTTGAGTTTGAACAACCACCTACACTCAACTACCTTTTGTTTATTAGGTAGCTTTACAAGAACCCAAGTGTTGTTATCCTTTAGGGGCTGTATTTCCTCTTTCATAGCATTATTCCAGTTTGCACTGTCCTCTGACTCCATAGCATCCATATATGATGTAGGTTCAGAGTTGGTAATTTCAACTGAAGCATTTAATGTTGTGTATACAAGATCTGCATATGAATATCTAGCTGGTGTCTTGGTTTCTCTTCTAACTCTATCTCTAGTGAGTTGATAGGTTTGAAGTTGCCCTGTTGAAGACTCAGGGAGCTGCTCTTCACCTTCATTTTCCTCAGGAGCTTCAGCTTCATCATGGGGAGGGTTTAGATCAGCCCCATGGTCTCCAACTGGACTTGTAAGCTCAGGCTCCACCTCTCTCTCAACTCCCACAATTTGTTGAGGATTTGCAGGTTCAGGCAAAACATCATCATCTGTAACTGCAACAATTTTAAAAGGAAAAGTTAGTTCATCAAAGATCACATCTCTGCTAACAATAACTTTGAAACCCCTACTGTCTTTTTCCCAAAGTCTGTAACCTTTTACACCATGTTGGTTTTGATAACCCAACATAATGCATTTTATAGACCTAGGATCCAACTTACCCTCCTTTGTGTGTGCATAAGCAGCACACCCAAAGGGTTTAAGAAAAGATAGGTTAGGCTTTTGACCCTTCCAAACCTCCATAGGAGTCTTAAGGTCTATAGATCTGTTAGGACTTCTATTTACTAGATAAGTTGCTGTATAGAGTGCTTCTCCCCAAAATTCTTTAGGTAAGCCAGAAGTGAAGAGCATACACCTGACTTTCTCAAGAAGAGTTATGTTCATCCTCTCAGCTACACCATTTTTTTGTGGTGTATGCCTAACTGTCATGTGTCTCAGAATTCCATTAGTCTTACAATATAAATCAAACTCAGTATTACAAAATTCAAGTCCATTATCAGTTCTCAAGACTTTTAAAGATAAACCATTTTGATTTTCCTCTAAACACTTCCATTCTTTGATTTTTTGAAAAGTTTCATCTTTAGTTTTAAGTAGGAAGGTCCACACCCTCCTACTGTAATCATCAACTAAAGAAAGGAAGTATTTAAAGTTACCATGTGCATCATACCTTTCAGGACCCCACGGGTCTGCATGAACATATTCAAGACAAGCCTTGGAATTGTGAGTTCCAGGCTTGAAACTTACCCTATGTTGTTTGCCCAACACACAAGTTTCACAGAAGGGTAGATTCCCAACTGTGTCCTTTCCAAGCATACCTTGTTTGCTAAGAACACTGAGTCCTTGTTGACTCATATGCCCTAGCCTTAAATTCCATTTTTCAGTGGTAGCATGAGATGAAGCATTAGTAACAGAATTCACAGAACCAGATATATGAGTACCATTAAGAACATATAAGCTAGCATGTTTAATACCAGATAATAATAGTTTACCACCCTTATAAACATGAATCACACCTTTAGACACATTGGAAACACAACCAAGATCATCTAAAGCACCCAAAGAAATTAAATTTCTTTTCGAGTCAGTAATGTATCTAACATTAGTCAATTTAATACATTTTCCAGAATATATTCTCAATTTCACTTTCCCTATACCTTTTACCTCATAAGTGTTATTATTCCACATATATACAGTTTCATTGTTCACATAAGACAAATCATGAAATAGTTCAAGTGTGGGACACATGTGAAAGGTAGATCCTGAATCAAGAATCCAACTAGCATGCTCAGACAAGTTACAAATATTTAATACCTCAAACATATCATCAGTAGTCTTAGGCATACTAGCAATATTAGATTCATTACTGTTCATCTTGTTTTTCAACTTAAAACAATTTTTCTTTAAATGTCCATCTTTCCCAGAATGATAACACTTCCTAGTTTCTTTATTCTTAGAACTAGTGGTTTTCTTTCCTTTCTTATTCTTAGCTAAGTCAAGGTTTTGAGTAGTATCTGTTCTAAGGTTAACATACATATTAATTCCAGTTCTCTTAAGGGACTTAAGTTCATTTTCACGAGTTTTTAAAGCAGTAACAACTTGATCATAAGTAGGCACATAACTTGCATATTGAAACACATCTTTCACAACTTGAAAAGATTCAGGTATAGCATTTAAAAGGATCATACATTTACTAGTGTCATCTAAGGCCATAGGTGTACCTTTCAAAACAAGACTCATCTTAGTAAATTCATCTAAATTCTCATCAATAGATTTAGAAATATCCATTTTATAATTAAACAGAGAACCTTTCAAGAAAGCAAGATTAGGGACAGATTTAGAGGCATATAAAGTTTCGAGTTTACCCCACAGCTCAAGAGCTGTATCAGCACCATCAACTTTTCGAATGACAGAGTCAGAAAGATTCAAGAAGAGAATATTATAAGCTTCTTCTTTAATTTGTGCTTCATTATCAAGTTCTCCTTCACGCCATTCTTTAATATCAGTAATTAGCGCGCTTCCAACTTTGTGATGAGAGAGTAGAACATTCATCTTTTTCTGCCAAACCCCAAAATCCATCTTACCATCGAACACAGACATATCAATTCGAGTCGAGGTAGCCATCGTAATAACGATTCAAGAACGGAGAAATATCAATTTAAACCCCCGCAAGATTTATTAGAGAAAACCCTAATATTTCCAAGAACTTACGATTCGAAACACAATCTTAATAACCCAAGATTAATAATCGGGCTCTGATACCACTGTTGTAATTTCTTACTCAAGATTAAGCTTCAAATCCAAATACTCAAGTAACCAAATAAGAAAATAAGCGAGAAAAATAAAGAACACCAAGATTTACCGTGGTTCAGTCAAATTTGACCTACATCCACGTTGAGCTCCAATGAGAGTTGCCCAGTCACTAGAAATCACAAGAGATACAATGTTTCAGATCACCATACACTTACAAACCCACAAGAAATCAGTCGAACACCACTTCTAGTCTAAATCTCGAACCCTAAACCACTATTAAGGCTATCTAGTGATTAATTAAGATGATTATCACAATTTACACGAAATATTACAACTATGAAGCTAATTAATCGATTACAAGAAGAATCAGAGATTGATATTCTAAACTAGGGTTTCGAAAGAGTGAAGAGGCGAGAGAGAATGAAACGCGTGAAGAGAGAAGGGTTATGACTTCGGTCAACCCTTATTCTATTTTATAAGAGACATAAGCCACGAGTGAATATGAGCCATAGGATATAAGTGAAGATCAAGCGCCATAAACGTGCCACGTCATTTAGTAAGGGACCAGTCAAAAACATAACACTTCACTGGAAATATAACATAAACATATATATTTTCTTCATAGTCTATAACCCATCAAAATCTGAATTTGACAACTAGGGAAGCATTAGTCGGAAAGCTTCAAGAAAATCTAAAGGGGAAAAGGTATCTTGTTATTTTTGACCATGTATGGAATAAGGATGAACAAAAATGGGAACAACTGAAAAGAGATTTGCTAGTAATAAGTGGTTCTAGAGGTACCAAAATCCTGGTAACAACACGTAGTGAACATGTTGTTTCAATTATCCGTGCATCTCAAACTCATACCCCGACTCATGTTTTAAGAAAATTGTCGGAAGATGATAGTATGTCCTTGTTTAAGAAAAGAACATTTGCAGAAGCTGGAGTGAAGGAGACTCCACAATTTGTGGCTATAAGCCAAAGGATGATAAAAAAAGTGTTGCGGTGTGTCATTGGCGATCAAAGTATTGGGAAGTTTGCTTTATTCAAAAAGAGATATAGGAGAATGGTTGACCATTGAGAATAGTGATATATGGAGCTCAATCAATAATTAGTCAAGGAGTTATGTCGTGCATACAGTTGAGTTACGTATCATTTGTTTTCATTATCTTTGAAACAATGTTTTGCATATTGTTCCACATATCCAAAGGACACAAAAATTGAAAAGGAAGATCTTATACAACAATGGATGGCACAAGGGTTTCTTAATCCTCCGAAGAGGAGTAATGTACAAATGGAGGACCTGGGTAGAGACTATTTTGACGCTTTGTTGTGGAATTCTTTATTGCAAGAGCTGACTTACGAAGAAGAGACTAATACTTGGTCTTGTAAGATGCACGATATTGTTCATGACTTTGCAATGCATATATCAAAAGATTATTGCTTCACAAGCGAGGCTGGCCATGATGTCAATAAAATAGTCAAAGTTTTACACCTGTCTCTGAAACCCAAAATGGTACCTAGGGAAAAGATAGATATACCCCAAAGAATATCTTCAAAGATTAGAACATTGTATTCACCCGGGAGAGTCATGTCCTTCAATGAAAATATGGTGTCAAAATTTGGGGGTCTCCGAACCTTAATATTGAGAGGTTATAGTGTCCAGGAATTGCCCACTTCAATAGGGAGGATGAAGCTCTTAAGATATATTGACGTTGAAGTTACTCATATTGAAAAACTACCTACTTATATTAAGCTTTACAATATACAAACCTTGAGACTTTCCCGTTACTTCAAGCAAAAAGTTTTATATGTTGGGACTTTGGTCAACTTGAGAAATATATATTTTGGAAAACCATCCAATCCTTAGTTTCTCATCATGGGAATCAAAGAATTGTTTCATCTTCAAACATTGTCTTACTTTATTGTGTGTCATAAAAAGGGCTGTAAAATTAACGAGTTAGGGAAGCTGGATAACTTGAAAGGTAGTCTCCGTATATATGGGCTTGATAAGGTGATGAATGGTGAGGAAGCGAAAAAATCAAATATATCAAGGAAAGTCAAGATTGACCATTTACACCTTCAATGGAATGAAAGGAGCGAGACAACAACCGACGAGGAGGACCGTTCTTGAAGGTCTTATACCACACTCATATTGTTAAATTGCCAACTCAACCAAAAGTCCGAACCGTTAGGAGAAGGCATTCTATTAATGAGATTTTATATCTCCAACACGCCCCCTCACGTGCAAGCTCTCAAGAAGCACGTGCAAATTTTAAGTGGGTGGCGGTGGAGAGACTCGAACCCGTGACCTCTCCAACACGCCCCCTCACGTGCAAGCTCTCAAGAAGCACGTGCAGATTTTTTTAAGCGGGTGGCGGTGGAGAGACTCGAACCCGTGACCACGGTCTACCGTGGAGCTCTGATACCATGTTAAATTGTAGAGGTGAAAAGAAGAGAAGCCATTAATGGCGAGAAGTGAGCTACAAGAAGATGAAGAACAAGAGAGATGTAGAGAAGAAAATAGAATCTGTTTTTATTAAGTAATGAAGTAATGTGTTGTATACGTATATATACATGTTTAATCTATGTCTAATACATCACAATCACAGCTAGATTACAGCTGGAAATCTAACAAACTAACTAACTAACAGATTCTTGATCTAACTTTTATTTAATTGCATAACAGTCCCTCATCTTTATTGCTTTCTATTTTCTGCATTTTGTTTTGTTCTAGAAGCGAATTCATGCTCCAAGACATATTTGAAAAGGTTAACCATAAGATATTTCAACGGTTTGAGGTTTCCTTCTTGGATGACATTGACAGACAAAAGGCTACTCAACAATTTAATAGAAGTCGAATTGGAAGGTTGTCTTTTCCTCACGCAACTCCCACCTCTTGGACACCTTCCTCTTCTCAAGAGAGTATATATGGCTAATTTAAGAAATGTGAAGCGTATTGGAGCAGAATTCTACAGTTGCTCTGACGATCATAACGGTACAAGTTTTGCATTTCCAGCACTTGAAGATTTGAACATCGTGCAGATGAATAATTTAAAAGAATGGTCAGGAGTTGAACATATATCACCGTCATTCCAAGCATTTCCTCATTTGAGGATCTTGAGGGTTGTGTATTGTGGTAAGTTGTCTGATCTACCATCTCTTGCAGGCCTCACATCTCTCACGGAATTATACATTTCTGGAAATGATAAATTGACTGACTTACCATCATTTCAAGGCCTCTCATCTCTTACGAATTTATCAATTCAAATAAATGAGAGGGTTACTGCATTACCATCACTTCAAGGCCTGACATCACTTACCTATCTATCAATTACAGGAAATGTGAAGTTGAGCGTAATGCCTATAGATGGTTTTGGTCTTGAGCGTCTGCCCAACCTAACTACAATGAAATTACATGGTTACTTCCCTTGGCCCCACCACAATGAGGATGATCACCTTTATTTCGGTTCTCTGAAGTATCTTGAACTAGCTGGGATCTCCGACAATAACACGTCTCTGCCTGAACAACTTCAGTATCTTCCTTCCTTGATATCCTTGAGTAAATATCATTTTCATGAAATGGAGGCTCTACCAGGGTGGATGGGTATCCACTTGCTTTCCACTCTTATTCTTTTGCACAACAAGAACATCTGTGGAAGCAATGCAGCGCCTCACCAATCTTCAACTATTGAATATATCAAAGTGTCCCCATTTGGAAAAGAGATGCACCAGAGGAAGCGCCCCAGAGTGGCACAAGATATCTCATATTCAACAAGTTTATTGTAGCGTCGACTAATCGGTAAGTATAAATAAAGTGTTGTTGTTTATCATCATGTCTTTTGTTTTATTCTTCCAGTGTAATACTTAGACTCAATATATTCGTTTGTATTTCATTTGGATCATATTTGTCTTATGTTATTGCTTTGTATACTACTGCATCATCAAATTGAGAACAAAATTGAGCATTATTGCATTGCCCACTAAAAGATAAAGCACTGCGGATCGAACATACCATCTAAACTTTCTGATGTATACTTTAGTTTCGCCAGCAATCGTATAAATAACAGAGCACCAAGAAAGAAACTCAATGACTGGTCTTAGTAGGTGGACTACTCCATTGAGAACAAAAAGTCTTGTGAGATTAATTTTTCTTGAAATTAAAGTGGCTCTTATATATATTAAATATTTTTCTTTCTTTTTTTCCGTGGGACTTATTCAAGTGATATTTTTTAAAAGAGTAATTATATATACCATTCAAATATCACCCAATATCCAATGCGTGTATTGGTTGGTTACAAATATTTAATTAGATCAAGAAAATAAATAGATTAAAGATTTGTAACCAACCAATTCACGCCACGTCATTGGATGATATTTGGGTGGTATGATTTTAGGTGGTATATATAATTACTCTTTTTAAAAAATGACATGTAATTGCTGATAATGTCCCTGATGTGTCAAAAACGTGACGTTTACGTGGCGCCACGCGGCGAAAGGGCCACCATTGTCGCAAAATTTAACGTGGAAGGCCATTTCGTGACATTTTAAAGATAAGGTACCCCGCACATTTTCGTTAAAGATAAAAAACTATACGGGGTTTTTTTTAACCTTAGTGCGAATCCCACTATGACAAAACACCATTGAGATTTGTAGAAAAGTACAATTTATTAAAGGAAACATGGAAATTGTTCTTAAATAAGTATCTTATTTATTTGCTTCGTATACAAGTTCAAGACAAATAATCGAGTTTCTCCTTCCATAATAATTTTTTGTTTCTAATATATGATTCTATCTTGATATGTTTTTAGTACTGTTACCCAAAGTCTCAGATTTTAGAACCACAATATGATTAAATGACACGGAAGTCTTAGATTTTAGAACCACAATATGATTAAATGACACGGTTCGAACCTGTACTGTCTAGAAAAATAACCAAGGCTCTGGCCAATTGAGCTAATCCCAACGGGTTATCCAATAAATATCTTAATTACTTTACACGATGAGGGTTGGCCGCATGCAGTAGCGAGAGTACACTTTAATGAGTCTTAATATTAACTACTGATCACATTGTGAAGTCCTATAGCTTATGTTATAGTTGTTTTAGGTTTGACTTCCCAAAAACCTAAGGATACTCCTCCTAAGTAGGGGTCAAACCTTCTTCTGAGTTGAGTGAATACTATTCTATTATGAGTCTCCTATTAAATACTTAGTTTAGAAGGACCACAATAATCTTCTACCTTATTATGTGACACAGAGTTAAGTTCGACGAGGGTCCGCCATTCCCACTACCACTATGTGTGAGTCGTCATTTTTCAGATCATACTGTTTAAATTCAAGCTTTTTTTTAAAGGTTTTTGAATCATGATCTGAGATTTGGAAAGCCTTGGGATGTTTTCAATTTCCTTCTACCGCTCAAACTTTTGGTTTAAGTGTTTCTAGCCTATAATTGATTTTACCTAGTATCATGTTTTAATCCTTAATTGTTTATCACACAATATCTTGTAAGACAATTGATAAAAATAGTTCATTTAGAAAAATAAAATATACTAGCTATGTATGGACTAAACCTGTAGGAACTATTTGTTTGAACCTAAAGGCTACCTAGATAATCTAGAATTGAACAACTAACGTTTAACACTATCCTAGTCACGTCTATAATTTAATTTAAAGTAAGCGCTACATGTATGAAATTAATGTTGCACTGTTGGGTCAATCATCCTATTTTTATATATTTTTTATGTATTTATTTGATATTTTGACTATTATCTATTTTTTTAGTATTCATATATTTTTTAATTGGTTGAATGATATTTTTTAATTGATGTTTGGTTAGAGAACAATGAGAGAATGTTTTTCAACTAAATCAATAATACTTTATATAAAAATTGTTATATATAAATAAAATTTAAATTCATTCGAATTACAATATTCTTTTATCATTTTTGTTATTAATTTAATGTTAATATTTTTCAATCTAATTTCTTGCACACATTAAGTTCAAAAAAAAAAACATTCTTGCATACATGAGTATTTGTTCTTTTTTGATTTTATAACTGATGTTCCCCAATTCTCATCCTCCTATGCTAAAATTTTAGTATATCATCAAATTATATTAAATTTTATAAGTGAAACGCTTCTTTTATAATTTATGTTAACCATTTTTGGTGAAGTTGCTTTACACAAATTGCATTTGATCTTCTTAGATATAAATATATTATATTGTTATAACAGTAATATTTATCATTATTATACTCACTAGTAATTTTTTTTTTCTAATTGCAGATAGTTGCAACAAACAATTTACATAAACGAAGTAAAATTGATTCATGTAATGGATGGACATCCAGAAGATTTAATGCCTCCTCCCTTCCACCAAAACTTATTTTCAGCATCCTACTATTCCTTCCTGCAGACATTCTTTTTAAGGTAATAGAATATGTTTGCAAAATGTGGAATTAGACAATTCGTAGTCTAGTTTTCATTGCCTCACATCTCCAAAAGTCAACAGGTGGCCTCATCATTCAAAGATACTACTGTCCAACATCAGGGTGTTTTGCAAAGATGGAAAACGGAGTCATTGAGTTCGATGAGCTAAGGTTTGAGCTTCCTGGGATTTCTGTGTCTAGTTGTAACGGGCTAGCTTGTTTCTATAGAACTGTAAGCAAAAAGTACTCCGTATGCGTTGTGAATCCTGTCACTGAGAAACAGTTGACGCTTCCTCTTATACCAAAACGGAAAAGGCTCCCTCCATTTCTTCATGATGGAGTTGATAGAAGATCTTGTGGTTTTGGTTTTGCATATGCAAAATCTTCTGGAGAATACAAAATGGTAACCATGGCTGAAGGACCAGTTAAAATAATAACACTATGTGTTGATGAGCATTGTAGACTAATCGATACTAGTCATTTAGCTACAACGACTCTCGACGATTTAATATCTTTACCAGTCTCCGTGGGAGGTTTTGTGCATTGGGATCACCTGAAGTTAAGCCAACAAATGATGAATTTATCAAGATATTCATGAAATCAATATCATAATAAGGATGCATACAAATGGATCTCGATATTGCAATGGGGGCAAAGAAGCATAATTCAGTCAATGGGAGCAAAGGAGAATAGGGCTAGCGTAATTATTTATATGACTAAAATGTGAACAAATAGGCTAAACTTTTTTTTTATTGTTTGATATCTTTAATAATTTTGGTAATATATGGGGTACTAGTAAATTAATGGATATTATAAGTTTTATTAGGTGTTTTACCCCGATCAATCACAAGTAATACACATGATAATCCTATTATTCAACTTTAATTTAAATATATCATTCCTAACGATGAATACTTAAAAACCAAAACCAAAGATGACTAATAAAACACCTAATTTAAACAAAAGTATAAATTACTAGGTCATGTCTAAGTAGCTAAATCTTTACAAAATAAATGTAATACTTTTGATTTAACTAGGTCATGAATACTTACCTACTATTTTTGTTATGTTTGACCTATAAAATCTTCTTAATCTCATCTTGAAATGTCTTGGACAACGATCTTTTATTGTATATACCTACAAAAAAATTTATAGATATCACCATTAATAATGTCAATATAAAAGATATTTGTATTTATATAAAGATGCATATTTTTTGTTCAAATATTACGTATCTATGTATGAGATGGTAGAGAAAATATAAAAGTCAAACTTAAATTAAGGTAAATCTAAAGTATAGTTGTGAAAAAAGAAAAGAAGGTTTATTTTCGTATCGTAAATTAGAATAAAGCGTCAATCTTATTGCATAAAGAGTTTTTAATAGAGTAGTGATATATACCATCCAAAGTTAAAGTACTCATATATCACTCACGGTGTTACGTATTGGCATGCTGGTTGATTCATATACATTTTCCTAATCAATTTTATAATTTTCTTAGTATAACTTTAATTTTTTCATAATTAACTTTAAATAAATCTCACCCTATCAAATGTAGTATTTGGGTAGTACAACTGTGTTGAGGGTATACATGGTATTTGTTAATAGTATATATATATATATATATACCTTTGGAGTATATGAATTGATTTAGTTATGAAAAAAATATTGTGAGAAAATATATCTTTTACGATTTATCTTTTGTTTTGTAAAAAATAAAATATGTAAATTAGATTAAAACAATTAGTACTATTTTATAATAAATAAATACATATAATTTAAATAAATAAAATATAGCTAAGAATATATTTTTAAAAAAAGGAATAATTGGAATATTACAAAAAGGTATATTTCATTTATTTATAAAAATGATTTGGCCATTTTAATTATTTTTGAAGGTGGAAATCAAATTTTAAGAAAAAATGATTCCGCCTAAAACTAATCCGAAATTTCGAATTCAGAATAGTTTGTTTACATTTCAACTTCCAAACTTCCAATTCTGATTACATATTTCTTGGTAATATATTATATGGGGATCAGAATTACAATTTAAAAAGTCTTAATTTTCTATTTTTATCTGATTCTATTTTCAAATATTTTCTAATATTTTTTATTATTCTCCCAAATAGTCTTTCCAAATATTTTGCTAAATATTAAAAATATTTTTATATATTTTTACTACATATAAATTAATATTGATATAATTTTTATATAAGTAATGAAACATCATGAAGAATGTTATAAAATGAAAAGATCCCAAATAAAACATTCTAAAAAATTAACCAAAATTGGAAAAAAAAATATAAAATTACGAAAAATCAATAATTCAATAAAGAAGCGATGTTTCCAAATTCAAACTGATTTATTTATTTGGATTCAACAACCCTTTGTCCGATCCGATCTAGTCGAATACCATCCCAAATAATTTTCCATAAAATATACTTAAGACAAAGTTATTCTTATTAAAAAAATTTATCTAATAAATTTTAGTTTTTTCTTAATTATCTAATATGTTATTAAGGATCGGATTAAGATTTTGGAAAGTTTTTGAAGATTCATTTGATGCAATAGGAGTAGGATACAAATATAAATTTTACCATGGACAATGAATTAGATAAGTACCTTGTAACAAGATGTATGGAGATTGTTGGCAAATTTTCTCCTATAGGATCGCCTCTTTCCTCGAAAACTTAATAGATCTATATAATATTTATCGATTGACAATGTTTGTAAGGATAACCGCTTCACAAAATCGTATTTTTTTAGTGTTGTGTTGGTTTGGAATATGTATATTGTCTTTTATCCAAATCGGAAGGAACTTATATGAATGAAGAAAGTTGTAAAAAAGATGGAGGCGGGGATTTTTATTTGGATTAGGAAAGAAACTCAAACAACTATCGAAATTGGTATAGAAAATGGAGGCGGTGATATGAAATATAGGGAAGAAAGATATGAATATGACCTATTGAAAGTGCGGCAAGTAAGTGTAAATAGAGAGTAAGATAAAGTTAGGGTTGAACAAATGATAAAATTTATATTAATTTTTTTAAGTTACAACATAACCACAACTTTTTTTATATCTATATTTTTTTTACCATTTTTAAGAGAGAGAGAGAGAGAGAGAGAGAGAGAGAGAGATGTAAGAGGCGTATAAGACTTACTTTACTTTTGTGTTGTTGATGATTAATGTCGTATTTTATATTTACCTTTTATCGGCGGTTTCGTGTATACTTACATGGTAAAATAGATTTATGGGAAGATATCAACATTGCCTCTGAATTTTGAGTCGATTACAAGTTTGCACCCTGTTGTGTAAATTATATAATTATCCCCTATATTTATATTCATGACATGTGTCACATGTTGTCCATTTGCTCTATTAGTCACCATAATTCATTTTTTCATACGTAAAATCATTTAAAAAATAATTTGAATTAAAAAAAAATCATAAGTTTATAAAGAACAAAAAGAATCCCCAAATTTATTAGTTTTTTTAAACACGTCCCCAGCTAACCCATTAAATTTAAAAAAACAAACATTTTTTTTTTCAAACACACCTTCCCAAATAAACCCAAAATTTTAAAACTAAAATTTGTCTTCAAAATTATTAGTTATTTTTCAAATACCTCCTCACCTTAACCCAAAAGATTTTAAAAATAAAACATGCCCCCAAAGTATTTTGAACTTTTTCCATTACAACACCCTTCTCCCTCGCTACATGATATCTCCCTTTTTGTTCTACTTTTATGCCCTTAGTAGACATCATTTTAGGTGAATAATTGACTAAGATGATAGACTTTTAGTGTTATTTCGTTATATTTCATTTTCTCTCCTTGGAATTTATTATTTTTCATTTATTAAGCTTTTGCAAGTTAAATGGGTTGTTTTTAGTGCAAATATTGTAAGTCCATGGATGCTAAGGAATATCAATACAAGGAGAGGAATCGTGAATTAAAGTCTTAGATCGTGTAAGAAAGTAAAAGGCGAGAAAATATTTTCCGAAGAATTGACAAGGAAATCTGCAAATCTGGAAGGTTGATATTGATTGCCGATTTTGAGCTACTTACACTTGGATTTAGCCTTTAGGTCGTGAAATAGATTTTATACCTTATTGAGTTAGGAAGATTTAGCAACTGGAATGGGTCAATTTGGAGTTGATTTGAGAAAGTTACAGCCGTTTTACAAAAGATTGCACACCAGTTACGGGATTATAAAGAAAGATTGGACTTAGGCCATTTAATATTTCACTAATTTACTTAAGTCAAGCCCAAATCCGACTTTGTGCTTATAAATAGACCTTCCGACTTCTATTTCATACACAACTCAATTTACACAAGTCAGAAACACCAGAGAGAAAGTCAGAAGCAAGAGGAGAGAAGAAACTGAAGCTGGAGAAGCAATTCTTCCATCAACCGTCAATTCAACCCCTTTAATTAGGTTCTATCTTTTATTTCTGTAATCGAATATGAGTACATTTAATTTTATTTCCTTACTTTTTAATTCAATTATGAACTAATTCCATTTGTGCTTGAGAATCGCTTTAATGGGTTGAACCCCAATTTATTTAATTAGTGTTTTTTAATTTGGGGTTGAAAGATTTAATTTGAATTGGGTAATTTAGTATTTTCTATTATCTTGAATTTATTTACTATTTGTGAAGTCATGAATTAAAAATAGGAATTAGTAATTAAGCTATTCATTATAGTGGCGTAATGATCACCTTGACGGGGGGTTTAGTTACAGAATCAGATAATAGATGTAATAATATATATTATTGATCCTGACGGACTTAGTTAATCTTATAGCCAATTGGGTAAAACACTTAAAACATCAAAGGTAGCTTATAATCGCCCTGACGGGGTTTGTAATACCCTAGGATAGCTCCTAAGTCCACCCTGACGGGGGTTAGGAGAAACTCGAATCCCAACTAATACCAAATCTCGATTCATCACTTAAACCAAAGCATTGATTAAATAGGTTTGGGCGAAACCCTTGCGAAACTCAAGTACTACTTCTCATTTTTGCGTCTACTCATATTTTATTTACTTGCGTCTCATTTATTTGCATTAGCTAATTTAGTATTTTACATTAATTGCACTTTAGTCCTTAAACAAAAACCCAACAAATATTCATCCATTTAATTTTTGCATCATATAAACAACTATTTACGCTTATTGCGTAACATTTAAAGTCATATCCAATCTGTCCCTAAGATCGAAATCCCGTTTACCAGATATTACTTGAACGACCCGTACAATTGCCGTACGTGTATTTCCTTTTTAGGGGTGTTATTTTATAACACACCAGGAGACACCATTACACCATCATTAAATAAGTTAACTATGATGTATTTTTACCAATTCTCACCGGTTTATCTTACTGTGGTTAAGAACAGACTTGGATCCTGCATATGTTCGGCTACTTCGTGATAATGAGGTTGAAGTGCGTATAGCTGATGTTTGAAAAGTAACTAAGTTTTGTCATCTTTTGACTCCGAAACTTGTTGTCCAAAACACTCTTCCTTATGTCAAGGTATATACTCTTTAAAATTTCCTCTTAAAATTGTTTCAAAAGTGATATTGTTACAAGAATTTCTCAGTTCTCTCATTCACAA
This sequence comes from Nemophila menziesii, assembly GCA_029959085.1. NCBI lineage: Eukaryota > Viridiplantae > Streptophyta > Magnoliopsida > Boraginales > Hydrophyllaceae > Nemophila > Nemophila menziesii. Next base: position 23,870,850 of record JARWIR010000008.1, read on the forward strand.
CCTTGCCTCATGAATTCTCATAAGATTCAACAAGAATAAACCATCCAAGAACCTAAATTAAGGTTACATATTCAATTTACTCTTATACTATTTTTTAATTTTTTTTGCAACATATATACATTTGGCGCAACGGTTGCACATCATAAACACGAATAGACCATACAAGAGCCCAAATTGAGTTTAAAAGTTCAATTTACTTGACTACCAAATCACACATAAACAAAATGATAATGCAGTATAAGAACAAATTAATCAGCACTCGGCATTACACTTGATCTATTTCATTTGGATGGATCATTTGCGGGCATAGCGGGCCAATAACCCAAATTCTTATACTTCCCACTTGAATGGATCACGCGGCATCCCCTATTATCAATTTTCTCTTATATTTCCAAATTGTCAGTCTAGCCAAGGAAAATACGAAAGAAAATGGCTACGTACCTTAATTTGGGTTCTCGATGGTCTATTCATATCAAGGGAGATAGCAAGTAGGGGCAATGATGGTGGAGAATATGCCCTTAATTTGGAATTTTTATTTTTGTTGATTGAGATAACAAGCAAAAGGATGAGGATGGATAATATGCCCTTAACTTAAGGATGGTCTATTCGTATTGATGGTGATATAAAATTGGGGTGATGATGTGTTTTAACGGCTTGGCAAGCAGGGACGATGACGGTGATGGAGAATGAAGTTTCAATGGTCTATTCTTGTTATTGAAGACGGTGGTTAAAAATGGTGACATGTGAAGGAGAGGGGTGGGGATGGGGGCATATATAATTCTTTTAACGTATTCTAATCTTAAAAAAATTCTTTAATTTTTGGATTTTATTATATTTTTTGTATTTTTTTAATATATATATATATATATATATATAATTATAAATATATTTGATTTATTTTAAAACATAATGAGTCATTTATAAAATTTCTGGGATTGATTAGAAATTTTATATTTCGATCGAATTTGATCTGAAAAATTTGATTTTTTTAAATATCATGATTTCCTAATTTCTGATTCTTGCAAAATATATGACCGAAATCGATAATTACATTTTGAATGGTTGAAATTTTCGATTTCTAATCAGATTTGTACTTTCAAATATTTTTACAATATCACTGAATATCTTTTGACATATATATAATATTTATTAAAAATATTATGTATACTTTTTTTTATATGCGTACTAAAATATTTTTAGAATTCTGAAAATCAAAAACGAAAAGCCAAAAAAAATATTGAAAATAAGTTCAAGAAATGGAAATATAGAGAAATTTTAAAATTCTTGAACTCTGAATTCCAATTTTTTTGATGTGTTGAATTTGAAATTGATTTATGAATCTGGATATTTTGTGAACCAGGATCAAATATGATTCTTCCTTTGTAAAAATAATTATAAATTTATGAACAACTATTTTTTCTGATCATATCGATTTCCACATCCAAAAAATTTCCATAAAACATACTTAAGACAAAATTATGTATCAAACAAAAAATACTTAAGAAACAAATATTTATGTAAAATGAACACAATGGCTAAGATTTAGGAAATTTATTAAGATATATATATATATATATATATATATATATATATATATATATATAACAAGATACTAAGTATAAATTTTATCATGATGTCAATCAGTTAGATAAATGTCTTGTAACAAGATGTACCCAGCTTGTTGGCCAGAGAGTTTCTAGAATTCGATTGTCTTTTCTCGATACCTTGAAAGAGACATATTATTTATATATGCATTGTCAATGTTTGTAAGGAAACATGCTTCACCAAATCAAATTTTTGTTGTTGATTTGGAATATATAGATTGTTTTAGATGCTAAATTGGGAAGAAATTCATATGAGTAGAGAAAGTAGTATATAAAATGGAGGCGATTATATGGAATAAGGGGAGAAGAAGATCAATATGGCTTATTGAGAATGTATTGCGAGTGGTGTTAAAGAAGGGGTTGAAAAAATCTAGGGTTTAACAAAATAAATTTTATATTAATTTTGTTAGATTACATCATGACCATACCTTTTGTTATCTACATTTTCTATTATTTTTAAGAGTAATGACATATGTTACCCATTATTAATTATCCTTTTATTATTTATTATATATGTGCCTAGATTTCTTTGAGATAGAGATATATAGAGAGATTAAATACCTAGACCATTTAAGCGGCACATAAGTGTTAGTCTTATACTTGCGCCAAAAACAAAAAGTAGACTTGTAGTGACTGCCTTTCTGACATGTGGGGGTTCGAATTTGCGTAATCCCTTGAGAGTAGTCTTGGAGACTCAAATAACCTAGTTGATTAGGCACAAAATATGATTTTCCTCAACTACATATCAAAGGCTACATGCATATTGAACCCTCAAGTTGGAAGTTATACTTATAGACTTATATTTCACTTTTGTTTTGTTCGGTAATGTAAAATTGGATCATCCTTTTATCACATCCTACATGTATACTTACATGGTCAAACATATTTATTTCTCACATAACTAATATTTTCTATCTCACTCTTATATTCAAGACAATATAAGTTTAAATATATAAATTGTGACAAAAGGGTGACACAAAAAGGAATGACATCTATCATTATTCTTTAAATATACATATTATAATTAATCAAAAATTGAGATGGGATCTGATAAGTAAAAAGGAAAATTAAAAAATGGAAGTGTTTCATAGAATAAAAAACATCTTTTGTGGAAGTGGTGTAAAATACAACCATGTCATGGTTGAAAAAATCATTTTCGATCTACAAGTAACTACAATCTCAATTCATGCAAGCAATCAAGTTGTGTTAGCACCCTAGGAGAAAGGCTCACGATGGTACTATGTTAATCAAGTCAGTAGTGGTTATGATATATAGTCCAAAAATTATATGATGACGGTAGTTGTTAGGAAAAAAGAATATTGCAATGTAAAAAATTCAACAAAAAATCTAAAATATAGCAACTAAATTTTAAGTAATTTCTAAGTTATTAGCTAAAATTTCAATAACCTAAAATCTAAAAAATTTGTTTCTCAATTCCAAAATATAGCAACTAAATTCCCAAAAGTTTAAAAAAAAAGTACAACTAAACATGTTTTGTACAAAATTATACACTACATAGTAATCTTAATCACATACTTAAATTCAGAATTCAATTTATAGCACAAACATTAATTTCTCTAAAGATGGAAGATAATAAAAAAAATCTAATCTTGGATTACATACCTTTAAATCCGAGAAAAATCTGTTAAATGTTGGTAGAGAAGCACCAGAAATCATAAACAAACCAAAAACAATGAGTTACAATCATGATTAAACAAAAAAAAGATTGAATTACTTTTTGGAAATATCAATGAAATCTTACCTAAAAGCTTGATTAAATGTTGTTGTTGATGATGAGGAGGCCTTGCCTTGATTCGCCGGAGCTTGGTGTTACTGGAATTGATGCTTTGGAGTGGAGTTTAATGGAGGGGTTTGGAAGGTGAGATGAAGAAAGGGGAAGGAGATGGGTTCAGCGGGTATTTAATAAATCTACCAGGTCTTTAGCAAGGACCTGGTCGTCGCTAAAGACTGGGGTCCTCCTAAAGACCAAAATTTTTGGGAAGGCGCGCAATTCACCGCCAGCACGCGTGATTTAATTTTTCGGTCCCCTTCTTTAGCGACGACGTGTTCCTCGTTAAAGATCTCCACTTTTTAGCGAGGAGTTCATCATGATGAACTCCTCGCTAAAGACCTTTTTTAAAAATTTTTTTTACAAAAAAATAATTCAATAACCAATTTTCTTATATATTATACCTTTATTTTATTTTTACAATAAAATAATTTCAATAACTAATTTTCTTATATATTATACCTTTATTTTTTTTATAATAAAATAATTCAATAACTAATTTTATTATATATTATACTTTATTTTTTTTATAATGAAATAATTCATTATCTAATTTTCTTATATATTATACCTTTTTTTACTTTTTTTTTATAATAAAACAATTTATTAACTAATTTTCTTATATATTATACCTTTTTTTTTTACTTTTTTTTATAATAAAATAATTCAATAACTAATTTACTTATATATTATACATTTTTTACTTATTTTATAATAAAATTTATTGTAGTAAATACCATATATAACACAAATACAGTTCACATCATAATCAAAAAAATAATGAAAAAGATTAACTGTTTAAGGGTTATATGTAATACATTACAAAAGAAATCATAAAATAGAAATACACAACTAATCAGTCTCGTCCCCATCATCAACTATTATTGGTTCGTCATCACTGTCAACATATATAATTTCCTCATCAGTCTTGTATTCTCCTAGGGTATCATCATAATCTTCATTGTCGGCGGGATCAGCCGGTTCCGGTACAAATCTTAAAAATCAAAAGATCAATCTCTATCTCTTGTCCAGTACCCAATTCAGTCACCTGGTATTGCGAATCCAAGGCTGAATTAGCCATCGGAATGTCGATCAGATTTGCGGCAGGGGAAATCGATTCTGCACCATATAGCTCGGGACTCCATCCATGACGGTCGTTCACTTCCCAAACTAATTTCCAACCTTTTCCGCCTTCCTTCCCTTCATTTGATCAACATAAAAAACCTTTTTTGCTTGAGTAGCTAAGATGTAGGGTTCTTCAGACCACCAAAAAGTACTTGTGTTAATAATTGTTGCTCCGTTTTTTGTCGTTCGCAGTTTCTTTTTTACATATGTGTTACACCACTTACACTAAAACAACTCAACTGAGCAACCACCAGTGAATTCAACTTCGACGATTTTGACCAACTCACCATAAAAAGGATCTTCTCCAATGAAATCACAAACCAAATATTTTATATACAAACATCCAACTAAAAAAAATTAAAAAAAACCAACATGTGATTGTACAAACTTCGTAGTCTTGAGTAATTCTCTTTTCACCTTTTTCACGCGTTATCCATTTGACCACGTTCACAACGCTAGAATCATATTGATATACGACGCTATTCGATATTCAGGACAATGAGAGCAACTCTTTCGTAGCAAGTGTATTACCTTCTTTATCCATTTTGAACACCTGCACGTGTGGGCGGTTATTAGTTGAAATAAAGTCAACTTAGTTTGTTGAATTTTATACCTTTCTCTTGAACCATCGACGAAAATTCTCTCGGTGTTTTGTCTCTCTATCACGACCGGAAGTGAGGACTTGTGTTCCCTATCATCAAAACATAATGTTAATAATCGATAATACAGTATTTAAATAAACGATAAATAAGATTTTAATTAAAACACTTACATCATATAGTGTTGGATCTCGTCACAATTATGAAGGATGTACCAATCGATGTAGTCCTTCTCTTCGATGGGTATATATCCATACTTTTTCTTACCAATCGGCTTGCACTGGCTGTTAAACACTGATATTTCCTTGTTTTCAGTACTCGTCTCACCGTATCTCCCCGGGTCGTTGAACTTTGTACTTTCCTCTCGAAGGTATCGAGATATAAAAGTCAAAGTTTCCTTTACAGCGTACCACTCGGCGATTGAACCCTCTGGCCTGGCCGGATTCCGAATATATTCTTTTAGTTTCTTCAAGTATCTCTCAAACGGGTACATCCAACGCATTTGAACTGGGCCTCCTAACCGAGATTCCTCGTACAAGTGAAAAACAAGGTGGATCATATTATCAAAAAAAGCTGGAGGAAAAATCATCTCCAACTTACACATAAGCTTGACCACTTTAGACTTTCCGGACTCCAATTCCTTTTTCTCAAGTTCTTCTTACAAACATTTTTGAACACGTTGCACAACCCAATAATCGGATCGCTAATGGATTTGTTGTCTATTAACCCTGGAATACTAGCCACGAATAGAAACTGCATTAGGATATGACAGTCATGGGATTTCATATCGATAGTCTTCCCCGTGTCACTCTGAATGTTGTTCCGCAAGCTAGAAGCGAAACCATCTGGAAACTTTTGCACCTTCAACCACTCTAGAAACTCTCGTCGCTTATCGGCTGTCATCGCATACTTTGCAAATGGAAGAATCGTCTTACCACGTGAATCGACAAATAACCACAAATCTGACCTGATGTTCATGGCTTGCAGATCTTTCCTCGACTTCACGTTATCTTTGTTAATTTTCCCATCTAAACCCACAACTGTGCCTAGAAGAGCATCAAAAACATTCTTCTCACAATGCATCACATCATGTTATGTTTCAACAAAATTTCCGACCAATACGGTAAACGGTAGAATATACTCTTTTTCTTCCAATTCGACTCGCGTGGCCCTGTTTTCTTTACCACCTTGCCACGAAAGTCCTTGTGTTTTCCAGGAAATACATCCCATGTACCGATCCCCGTACCCACAACGTCTCCAACTCATCAATAGTCGGACGGAGAAATACATACATATCTTTTCCAAGGTGAACGAGGACCCGGAATCAAGAGTGTAAGAATAAACGTTGATTCTTTCATGCATAACCAAGGCCGCAAGTTGTATATCTTCAGTATAACCGGCCACATGCTGTGGAAGTTGTTTTGCATGGAGAAAGGACAAAACCCATCGATACCCAAACCAAGGCGTACATTACGTGGATCACTAGCAAACTCGGGATTCCTCTTGTCAAATGTTTTCGAACTATGACCATCAACATGATGACGCAACACATCTTCGTCGGTACTCTTTCCGGTATGGTTCCAAATCATATATTTCACGGTGTGCCTCGAAACATACATTCTCTGTAACCTAGGCGCAATCGGAAAATAACGCGGCTTCTTAAGCGACACTTTCTTCCCCTTCTTCGGGTCCCACCTTGATTTTCCACAAACTGGACATTTCTCAAGATTCTCATTCTCTTTGTAAAATAATGCACAATCATTCAAACACACGTCGATCGGGGTTGATCCCATGCCCAAAATTTTCAACTTTCTGCTACAATCCGCATAAGAATCTAGTAATTATGAGGTTTAGGCAAAACACGACCCAACAACTGAAGAAGTTCGGTAAACGAGGTGTTTATCCACTTTTTCTTCACTTTCACATGCATTAACTTTGCTATGGAAATCCAAATAACTCATCTTAGCACATCCAGGGTACAAATCTGTCTCCATTTCCTTGAACAACGCGTCGAAAGACCCACGATCACTTTCATTGACATTCTCGTCATGCATCTCGGTGTCACCGAAATTCGTACTAGTTTCAAATGTGGGTCCCAAATCATGAATTACACCCATTACATTATCTTTGTTTGGTTGATCCACAAGAATTACTACTTCCCCGTGTATCGTCCAAACCTCATACTCTGGTCAAATACCCCACTTATATAGATGCCCTTGAACATCGGCTAGTGCAAACTTTCGAAAATTATAACAATGACTACATGGACAATATATTTTACCAGCGTGATCCAAATTATTAAAGGCAAACTCAATAAACCGTATTATACCATTTATATATTCCTTCATAACCTTATTCATTGATTTAATCCAACTCTTGTCCATTCTTTATAGTAAATTAAAACACTAATTACTATTTCAAATGGTTTAATTTAAATACTACTTAAATCATACGATAATAAATATTTACATCATTTCCAATATTTTATGAAAAAGTAACTACGACCCCTAGAATTTATAAAATTGTCAATTATACCCCTAAAGTTCTTTTTTAAATGTCACTAAGGCACCTAAAGTTTAATAAATGTCACTAAGACACCTAAAGTTTAATGAATTTCACTAAGGTACCTAAAATTCAATAAATATCCAATTTTACAACTAAAGTTTAATAAATTTCTATAAGGCACCTAAAGTTTAATAAAATTACATTTTTACCACTAAAGTTAATCAAAATTCACTAAGGCACCTAAGGTTCATTAAAATTCCAATTTTAACACTAAAGTTTATTAAAATTCAAAAAGGCACCTAAAGTTTAATAAACTTACAATTTTACCACTAAAGTTAATCCAAAATTCACTAAGGCCCCTAAGGTTCAATAAAAATCCAATTTTACCACTAAAATTTATAAATTTTAATAAGGCACCTCAAGTTTAATAATATTACACTTTAACCCCTAGATTGTATAACAATCTCTTAAAGGCCACTAAAGTTTTAAACATTACTCTAAAACACATAAAGTTTATTCAAATATCACTCTTACCCCTAAAATTTAATTAATACAATAAGGCTCCTAAAGTTTATTATTATTACACTTTAACCCCTATATTTAATGAAAAATATACTAATGCACATAAAGTTTAATAAAATTATGATATTATCCCTAAAGTTTTTAAAAATTATAAAAAGGCCACTAACGATTTATTAAATTATCATTAAATAACCAACAATTCTAAACAATTATAAAGATACCCCTAAAAAATCTAAGTAGTTCACAAACATCCTTAGATTAATTTTTCATTAATAAAACATCACCCAAAATTATTATAAATCAATAACCAAATTAAAATTAAAACACAAAATTATAAAATAATTATTATATAACAAAACATGAACAATATATTAGACATAAAAAAATAAACATAACTATTTGCACTTATATAATACAATATATAACAATAACTATACAATATAAACAAATAAAAGAAAAAAATATTAGAAAATACCTTTTTTTTGGAGAAATTGACGAAAAGTAAATGCTTGGAAATGGGACCAAAAATAGTTAGATGAATCGGAGAAGCTTTGTTATTGGTTGATCCAGATTTTTTTTGAGAATTATAGAAAAAAAATTGGGAGAATTTTGGGGTTTCTTTTTTGGGTTTTTTGGAGCTTTTGTTTGCAATTAACTGCCGACTAGTTGTATTTAATACGGCGAACTCTTTAGCAAGGACAAGAAGTCCTCGCAAAAGACCCCCTTTAGCGAGGACTTACCCGTCCTCGTAAAAGAGGGGACCCTTTAGCGAGGATTAGTAATGACTACTTTCTTTTTTTATTAATTTTAATCGCGTAAATTTTCAGCAACTTATACGCGACGACTTGTTCGTTGCAAATGACCGTCGTCGCTAAAGGAGGTGTCTTCGGGTCCTCGCTAAAGACACCGCGTGTAGTAGTGATTATTCAATCCTTATATGATTCTATCTTATTAATAAAACCCCTAAAATTTAACAAATAACTTATAAATCCTACTAATTAAATTAAAATTCATAACCATGTCACAATAGAGACCACATTTTTTGTCAATTGTCTGTTTGCTAGAAGAATTCTAATTAGATGCTTTGAATTATGTGGAGCTGTATTACCAAGTTGCCCTTGTTGGGATGAATTGTAGCTGCTTGTTAGTGGTTGCTGATAATAATTTTCTTGAGGCTATATATATATATGCCATATGGTTCACGACTTATATCACTACTACAGCGTGGCTCTTTAGCGACTAATTTTTGTAGCGACTACGCCATGTAGTCGCTAAAGACATGCACCATTAGCGACTACATATCTTTAACGACGACATGGTATGTTTCCCGACTACGCAGTAGTCGTTAGTAAGTTTTGTTTTTAACGACTATAAGAAGTAGTCGTTAATATGTAGTAGGTAGTCGCGAGTGGTTTTTGTATTTTTTTATAATTTCCCACCGACAATGAGTAGTCGCTAGTGGTGAGTTTATTAACGACTACTTAAAGTAGTCGTTATAATATTTCATTAACGACTACATTTGTATCTTTAGCGACTACACGTGTAGTCGCGATTAGTGGTGACGTATTTATTGCAGCAACTTGCGAATTGGGATACTCAATACTCCATTGTTTTATAATTTCTCTTTCTTTCTCTCAAAACTCTCCCAATTTTTTTCCACAATTCATCAACAAATATTATTTCAAGACTCGGAAAAGCTTTCCCGAGTCAATCAACAACGTGGGACCGCCTCAATTATCAATTTTTCCTTCCAAATTTGCCCAAAAGTAGGTATTTTTTGTTCCATAAGACTCTTTCAAATTTCTTTTATTTGCATGCAATTGTATAGTTAATGGTAAATAGTATTACTTATTAGGTATTTCAACACGTGGAAAAGCTTTCCCGGGTCAATCAACAACGTGGGACCTCCTCAATTATCAATTCTTCCTTCTAAATTTGCCTAAAAGTAGGTATCTTTTTTTTCCATAAAACTATTTTAAATTTCTTTTATTTGTATACAGTTGTGTAGTTAATGGTCAATAGTATTAATTATTAGGTATTTCAACACGTGGAAAAGCTTTCTCGGGTCGATCAACAACGTGGGACCTCCTCAATTATCAATTTTTCCTTCTAAATTTGCCCAAAAGTAGGTATCTTTTGTTCCATAAAACTTTTTTCATCTTTTACTTATTTGATTACAATTGTATAGTTAATGCTAAATATATAGTATCACTATGTATCTCTAATCATCTTATAATTTTATATGACATATATATATATAACATCACTAAATAAATATATATATATATATATTATTTATGCATTTATGTCTCATACAATAATATATATATATATATATATATATATATATATATATATATATATATATATATATATATATATATATATATTATTGTATGAGACATAAATGCATAAATAATATATATATATTTATTTAGTGATGTTATATTTTATATGCTTTTAATTTTATATTTATGTATTTATTTGGTGATGTTATATTTTGTATGCTTTTAATTTTATATTTTATGTATTTATTTGGTGATGTTATATATTGTATGCTTTTAATTTTATATTTATGCATTTATTTGGTGATGTAATATTTTGTGTGCTTTTAATTTTATATTTTATTTATTTAATTGGTGATATAATAATTTTTTTTTCATTTTATATTCATGTATTTAATTGGTGATTTTTTTTTTATATTTATGTATTTAATTGGTGATGTAATAATCTTCCTTTTCATTTTATTTTTATGTATTTATATGGTGATGTAATAATTTTATTATATTTTATTTATGAGACATTTATGTTGTATTCTTTTATATTGGAGTAGTTGATTATGGCTTCGGGTATTGATAAAATTTGGATTGGTTCCGCTCATAAAGTTTCGCGTGAATTTATTAAGGGGATAGAAGCATTTCTCGTTTTTGCTCAAAAAATAAAGATCCTGAAGAAACAATTTTTTGTCCGTGTAATGGGTGTTCGAATTATTGTCGGTATAACGTGGTCAAAGTTAGGGCACATCTTTTACAATTAGGGTTTTTGTCCACGTATGAGATTTGAACAAAGCATTGTGAGAGCGAGGAAATTCCCGAGACTCGATATGAAGAAAATAAAATGTTGGATGTCTACGAAGATTTGAGACCTAATTATGAGGGTGGTGGTCATTCCGGTGACACCGAGATGATAGACTCGAACAGTTCAGCACGTGGCAAGTTCGAAACGATGTTTACCGAATTAGAGACCGAGTTATACCCTGGTTGTACAGTAATGAGTTCATTAAATTTCATTGCGAAGCTAATGCACGTGAAGGTGAAGAACAAGTGGACTAACACGTCTTTCACCGAGTTGCTTGATAGTCTGTATCGTGTGTTGCCCAAACCTCATACCTTGCCCGAGTCATACGAGGCGTGCAACAAAAAGTTAAAAAGTTTAGGTATGGGTTACAATACCATCGATGTTTGCGTGTACGATTGTGCTTTATTTTACAAGGAAAATGAGTCCCTCGAAATAGTACCATGGAGCAAAGCATGGAGGATGAAAATGATAATCCAATATACTATGATGAAGCGGACATGATATGGATTTGCGATGCATCACATACGAAAAGTTGGGAGCCGACAAGTATGGTGTCGATAGTAATTAACAAAGATGGAGAAGTTAGGAATATTAATGCGAAAAGAGCAAGAGTGAATAGTAATCTGGAAGGTGAAATGTGGGCGGTCTTATTAGCTATGAGATCGGCGGCAAATCTTGGAGCTAAGAGTAGTTATTTCTACCCGAATAACCTTGAAATAATTCAAGGTATTAATAGAAGGGGAGGAATCGACTGGAGGATCCGTCCCATGATTTCCGAGGCATGGAGATGGATAGGAAGGTTCCCGGATTGGAAAGTCAATCACATAAGGAGAAAATTCAATGGGGTAGCGGTCATCCTTGCTAAAAGTACTAGACTTATTTAAGACTTATCTAATAGTCCTACTAGGTCATTAGTAGAGTTCTATGCTTATATTAGTAATGTATATTCGGTTTGTACCAGACTTCTATGTTAGACTTTTTCTTTGACAAAAAAAAAGACTCCCTCGAAAAGTGTTCAGTATGTAGTGAATCCAGATGAGACCCGAAGAAGGGTCGTAAAGTAGCGCATAAGAGACTCCGATATTTCCCGATTTCCCCTAGGCTGCAGCGACTTTATGCTTCCAGACACACTGTATAAAATATGATCTGGCACCGAACAAGGAAGAGTACAGATCCAGATTTGTTGCGTCATTCAATTGATGGCAATAGTTGGAAGAGATTTGTTCAGTTACATCCTGAGTTTGCTAGTGAACCTCGGAATGTGTTCTTGGGTTTGGGTATCGATGGCTTTTGCCCTTTCTCTATGCATAACAACTCGTACATCATGTGGCCTGTTATATTGACCGTCTACAACTTACCACCGTGGGAGTGTATGAAGGAGACGACATTCCAGCTTTGTTTGTTGATTCCTGGACCCTGTTCACCCAGCAAGGACTTGGACGTCTTTATTTGACCTGTTATAGATGAGTTGGGCGAGTTGTGGGATAAAGGTATCCTTACGTATGATGCCCTCAAGAAGGAAGAGTTTACGATGAAGGTTTGTTTGTTATCTACGACTAATGATTACCCCGCTAGGTCATACACTTCGGGATGGTCGGGTCAAGGTTACTTAGCTTGTCCAGAATGCATGGATTCTACTCTGTCACTGAGTGTGAAGAAAGGGTTTGCTTACTTCGACCATAGACGTTGGTTACGTATCGGTCATCGATTTAGAAGCGAAAAGGTTTTGTACCCGAAAGCCGATCATAGGGGTCCACCGAAGAAATATAGTCCACACGATATTCGGACACAGTTAGATGGGATTCCCATTGTGTTTCCCGGTAAACACAAGGATTTTGGGGGAAAGATCGTGAGGAAAACTGGTCCACGTCTATTCAATTGAAAGAAAAAGGGTATCTTTTATCGTTTACCTTATTGGTCCGAAAAATTGTTGAAACATAACATTGATGTCATGCATTGCGAGAAAAACGTGTGTGATGCTCTTCTCGGCACAGTTATAGGTCTTGATGGGAAAGTTAACAAAGACAACGTGAAAGCGAGAATGGATCTCGAGGCTATGAAAATCAGGAAAGATTGTGGTTGACATCGAGAGGCGGTAAACAAATACTTAATCGAGCAAATTATACGTTAAGAACGGAAAAGCGGAAAGTATTTCTTGACTGGTTGAAGGCACAGAAGTTTCCCGATGGCTTCACATCGAGTTTGATAAATAATGTTCAAAGTGACTTGGGCAATATTATAGGAATGAAATCTCACGACTGTCACGTGATGATGCAGTATCTTTTCGTGGCTAGTATCCCAGGGCTTATCGACGACAAAGCGATTAGCGATGCGATTATTGGGCTTGTTAACGTGTTTAGAGTAGTTTGTAATAAAAACCTAAGTCAGAAAGAGTTAGAATCGGGTAAGGTGAAAGTGGTTGAAGTTATGTGTCGATTGGAAATAATTTTGCCTCCCGCGTTTTGCGATATAATGATCCACCTGGTTATACACATATATGACGAAGCTTTGTTAGGCGGACCGGTTCGGATGCGTTGAATGTACCCGTTTGAGCGGTATCTAAAGAAATTAAAGGAGTACATACGAAACCCGGCTAGGCCAGAGGGTTCAATCGCCGAGGGGTACGTTGTAGAGGAGACTTTGACTTTCATATCGCGTTATCTTCAAGAAGAAAAAACAAAGTTCAATGAACCGGGTAGATATACCGAGATTGAAGCTCAACCTAAAGATTTATCCGTATTTAAGAGCCAATGTATTCCTTTAGGTAAAAAAGAGTATGGTAATTTGCAATACAACTAGAAGGAGCAAATCGACTGGTATATCCTACTTAATTGCGATGAAATCCAACATTTGATGACGTAAGTTTTCAATTTATTTATTAAATGTTAATTCATTATGAAAAATGTATTCAATTTGCTCGTCAAATGTGCAGAGAACACAAAGCCACGCTATCGGGTACTGTAGCCGATAAAGTTAGGAAACACCGGCAAAATTTCCGAGACTGGTTTATGCATAAGGTATAGATCCATTCAAATACCAAATTAATATTCCATTTTATACAACATTGTTATAATTGTTTATGCTTGTAGGTGTATGACATGGAAAACGAAGGTGATGCATTCGCTACAAGTGAGATGATTTCATTGGCTAGTAAGTCTCATGGTGCGGTTTATAAGTACGATTCATGTGTTGTGAATGGTGTTAAATGGGTTACTCGTGAAAAGGGTGAAACAAGGGTGACACGAGATTACGGGGTATGCACCATGTACGAAGGAAAACCGTATTACGGTGAATTAGTCAAGATTATAGAGGTAACATTTGATGATGATTGTTCCGTTGTGCTATTCGAGTGTAATTGGTATAACACGAGTACCGCGTATAGCTCTACCCTGCAATTAACCACATATTCTTGGGTATAAACAATATAATCAATCATACCAAAAAAAAAACACATAATTATTCTGAACATAAAAGTTGCTAATAACGATAAAAGTCTACAAATTCGCAACAACAAATCGGTACACACGTTTTTTGCCGATCCTTCCTCGTTCCAATGGTCACATAAGCACCATTGATAAAAGTTACACATATCGTTTTTTCATCAGATCCGACCCTAATAATAAACTAAAATACATAAAAACACGATAAAACAAACACGCCTTTTTTAGTTTTAGCCACCTCGAACATGTCTTCTTAAATCCTCATTCTCCTTACTCACAAGATCCATTCTTGATTGCAAAATATTAATCATAGCTTGAGCTCTCAGAACTTTAATTTTCAAAGTCTCTCTTTCCATTGAAACATACAATATCTCATTCTCGAGATTACTTATAAACTTCAAGTACCCAGGTGGGACCAATTTCTCGAGATTTGAAGAATCAAACATAGGTGTTTGTTGTTCTTTAGGTTCAACTGGGTCAAGTAAAGGGAAAGCTAAAAGAGATGATGATGTCATCATTGTTGTAATGGGTACTGGTTCATGAGATGTTGTGATTGAATCATCGGATCTGTGGGACCCGTTTGCGTGACTTGAACTTGGGTCGTCTAGTTTGGATTGTTTTGTTGTTTGGGATAGTCATACAATAAATGTACTACTTTTGATTTAACTAGGTCATGAATACTTACCAACTATTTTTGTTATATTTGCCCTATAAAGTCTTTTTACTCTTATATTGAAATGTCATAGACAACGATCTTTTATTGTATATACCTGCATATAATAAACGATATCACCATTGATCCATTTATGTCAATAATATTTATGTAGAGATTCAATAAAACAATTCATTTAAATAACATTCCCAAGTAATAAAAGTTATTTGTATTTATATGATATGGTATAGACAATATAAAGGTCAAACTTAAATTAAGGTAAATCTAAAGTATAGTTGTTAAAAAGAAGATGATTTATTTTTATATCGTAAACTAGAATAAAGTGTCAATCTTATTGCATAAGGGGTTTTTAATAAAGTAATGATATATACCATCCAAAGCTAAAATACCCATACATCAACTCACAGTGTTACGTGTGGGCATTCTAATTCATTCATTTACATTTTCTTAGTATAACTTTATTTTTTCATAATTAACTTGTAATTCAATCTCACCCTATCATATGTGGCATTTGGGTAGTATAACTGTATGTGGAGGGTATACATGGTATGTGTTAATAGTATATGCATATATACTTTAGTAGTAAATAAATTAATTTAGTTGTGAAAAAAATATATCTTTTACGATTTATCTTTTGTTTTGTAAAATATAAAATATGTAAATTAGATTAAACAATTAATACTATTTTCTAATTAATAAATACATATAATTTAAACTAATTAAAATATAGTTAAGAATATATTTTGTAAAAAATGTGAATTTGGAATATTACAAAAAGATATTTTTATTCCATTTATAAAAATGATTAGGTCATTTTTATAATTTTTAAAGGTGGAAATCAGATTAAAAAAAATCTGATTTCGGCATAAACTAATCCAGAATTCCGAATTCGGAATATTCTTTTTACATTTTGACTTTCAAACTTCCAATTCCAGTTACATATTTATCGGTAATATATTGTGGATGGGATCAGAATTACAATTTAAAAAGTCTTAATTTTTTAATTCTATCTGATTCTACTTTGAAATAGTTTCTAATATTTTTATTATTCTCCCAAATATTCTTTCCAAATATTTTGCTAAATATTTTTATATATTTACTATATATAAATTACTTTGATATAATTTTTTATATAAATAATGAAACATTATGAAGAATATTATAAAATCCAAAGATCCCAAATAAAAGAATTTAAAAAACTAACCAAAATTGGAAAACATATAAAAATTACGAAAAATTAATACTTCAAAAAAGATGTGATGTTTCCAAATTCAAATTAATTAATTTATTTGGATTCAACAACCCCTTGTTCGATCCGATCTGGTCGAAGTCCATTCCAAATAATTTTCTATTTTAAAATATACTTAAGACAAAAGTATTCTTATTAAAAATTATTTTATCTAATAAATTTTTGTTTCTGCTTAATTATCTAATAAGTCATTAAAGATCAAGATATATTTTCGAATTTTTTTGAAGATTAATATGATGCAATAGGATTATGATATGAATATAAATTTTACCATGGACAATGAATTAGATAAGTACCTTGTAATAATATGTATGCAGATTGTTGGCCAAATTTCTCCTATAGGATCGCCTTTTTCCTCAAAATCTTAATAGATCCATATTATATTTATCGATTGACAATGTTTGTAAGGAAGGCCGCTTCACAAAATCGTAATTTTTATTGTTGTCTTGTTTTGGAGTAAGTAGAGTCTTTTATCTCAAATTGGGAAGAAACTTATATGAATGAAGTACGTCGTAATATATACGGAGGCGGAGATTTTTATTTGGAATAGGAAAGGAACTCATACAAACAGCGAAAGTGGTATAGAAAATGGAGATGGTGATATGAAATAAGGGGGATAAAGATATCAATATGGCCTACTGAAAGTGCGGCAAGTAAGTTTAAATAGAGAGTTGTATAAAGTTAGGGTTGAACAAATGATAAGTTTTATATTTTTTAAGTTGCAGCATAACCACATGTTATATCTATATATTTTTTTAATACTTTTAAGAATAATTACACACACATATATATATATATATATATATATATATATATATATATATATATATATAGAGAGAGAGAGAGAGAGAGAGAGAGAGAGAGAGAGAGACTTTATTTTTGTGTTGTTGATGATAATTGTCGTCTTCTGTATTTACCTATTATCGGCGGTTACGTGTATGCTTACATGGTCAAATAGATTTATGTGAAATATTAACATTGCCTCTGAACTTTGAGACGATTAGAAGTTTAAACCCTATTGTGTAAATTATATCTACTTATCCCTTATACTTCATTTTCATGACATGTGTCACATGTTGTCCATTTTCTCCATTAGTCGACTATAATTCATTTTTCCATATGTAAAATCAATTAAAAAACATTTTAAATTCAAAAAAAAATCATAAGTTCATAAAGAACAAAATTTAGACGTTAGATATTTTTCAAGCCGGTCAAATGAGAGTCGACTTAAAAAAATATCCTCTCTACACATTCAACTCATTAAATTTTATTCCACCTTTCCTTTTCTAGCCTTAAACCATTTTATACCTTTTTTTTCACATTTTAACTTTTTTTTTTCCTGATTTGTTGTTATTCATAGAATTTTCTGGGATCTAGCAACATTTCATAACTTTTTGAACCTCCACTCATACTCTCTCTCATCCCACTTTTCCAACATCATCCACCCCTCACCGTCATTTTTCACTTCCTTTTCCTTTTTTTTTCTTTTTATCCTTTAGTTGTTCTCTAAAAAATGGCCAAAATGATTAATTCAGCGAAAGTTAACAATGGTAAGAATGTATCTGGATGAACAAAAACAAAGTATCGAGACGTTACAAGAGAGATGTTATCACCAATTATGGATCCACTAAACACTCTAAAGTCATTCAAGAGTGATGAATAGGCGAGTGAGGTAAATCATATGAAGGAAGACTTGGTGAGTAAAGAACCAAATATCGAGATACTCAACTCAGATCGAGATGTTGTTGAATAAAAAAGTGAATCAAAGGGAGTACCATGGTCAAACCTATTCGGGTGTTGTGCGAGTAAGTTAATGAAGCTTGAACACCATGTCCCTCTGAAAATGGAAGGTAAAAAAGTAATAAAACCGCCTCAAGATGTAATGGATGAAAGATCTAATTAATGGGCTAATTGTTTAATTGGGCAATTTATAGATACTCCTCCACCTTTTTTTGTGATTGCTAATTTCATCAGATATCAATGGAATAAGTTGCGTAAAGTTGAGATTAAATCCAACACTAAGGGGAGTGTAGTTTTCAAATTTGAGAACCAACAATACTATAGCAAGGCGTTAGAGAAAATATGGCATATAAATGGTAAACCGCTGCTGCTTAGGCCATGGAAACCAGGTATGCAATTCGACAAAATAGATGTTTTGTGAATACCGATATGGGTTAAACTAATCAACGTACCGGTAAATTTGTGGACTCAAAGAGGCTTAGGATATGTTGCAAGTGGTGTTGAAGTCCCTTTACAAATGGACTCCATCACTAAATCAAAAAGTAGGTTGGGTTAAGCTAGAGTGTGCGTTGAGATTGATACTAAAGAGGAACTTCCTGAAAAATATATGTTGATATTGGATTAGAGGAATTACAGGTAGTTAAGGTTGAATATGAATGGAAGCCGATTATTTTCTTGAAGTGTAACATATTTGGTCATGTAGAGAGAAAGTGTAATAATGTTCAGAAAGTTTGGATGCCAAAGAAAATAGTAGAGACAGGAAATAAAGTAGATAAATGAAAGAAGGTGGTTGAGGAATGGAGTATCAGTCGGAATAGTAAAAAAAATAAACACAAAAGAGGTGAATCAAGCTCACTAACTGTTACAAACAAGTATGAGAAACTTCAAAGTATGGAAGAGAGTGTGATTGATCAGGATATTTTATTGTTTATCAATCTCAATGGAGGAGAGGAAATCACCAGACCACCTAACATATGAATATAGTAGTATGGAATGTGCGAGGGTTTAATAATCTTCTGAGGCAATTAGATGTTAAGGAGTTCATAGTTAGTAATAATGTCAAAGTAGTTGGACTTTCGGAAACAAAACTCAAAGTTAACAACTATTCTGCAATAATAAGCGAACTTTTCTCTCATCTGGAAATGTTACACAATTAAAAAAAAAGTTGATAGTGGTAGGGTATGGATACTTTGGGGTAAGAGATATGCAGATATTAAACTAGTATATCAGACTTCACAAGCCATTCTAATAGAGTTAAAAGTCACTGAAAGCCAAAGGGGTGTGAGGAATTGGAGTTTATTAGAAGTAAGGTCAACCCGCATCTCTGCAATAGTTTATTAGAAGTAAGGTCAAAGGAAGCTAGAACATATGTTAACCCGCATCTCTGACCTTGCATAAGCCAGAACATTTTTTTTAGAAGAACCAGGTTGGGAAGAAGAAGAAGAATGGGGAAGAAGAAGAAGGGGAAGAGAGGGGGGAGGGGGTAGGGGGTGGTGGGGTGGTGGGGTGGGGTTTTTTTTTTTTAATTAATAATATCAAAACTATTATAATTTTTTTTTACCCTAATTTAAGTTAATTAAATGATTAATTAGGATTAGGATTTAAAAAAAAAGCTGACATGGAAATGCCACGTCAGAGTTAACGGAAAAAATGGACGGAAAACATGACCAGGGGGTAACGGGGCACAAAAGTATATATTAGGGGGCAAAAAGGCGTATTTTAAAACTTAGGGGGCAACCTGTCAATCGGGTATAAACGCAGGGGGCAAAAGTGGTATTTACTCTTTATTTTATTTGTAGTAATTTATTATTTTTTGTTACTAATTATATCCGGTAAATTAATTATTTTGATCCAATGTAGTACTAATTGATTATTTATTTATTTGATTGTAATAATTATTTATTTAATTATTCAATTTGTAATAATATATTTAGTTATTCATATTGTAATATTTTAGTATCTAATCCGTTAAGAATGTAACATTTGTTTTTTTTATTTCCTTTAAATTATAGATGACAAATGTATTGTCACATAACCATGACGGAGATGGGTACGGTCAGGATCCTCCGAGGGGTCCAAACCGTCCTTTAGAAGACTGTGCCCAACCATCGTGTAATCTAATATAATCAATCACGTTAAGTAAGTATAAGTAAATAATTAATTAATATTATTCAATTTAACAGCTTCTCGAAGAAGACGCTCCTGAGGCGTCGCGTCCTTTAAATCGGCTCAAGAAACAAAAAGAAAGTAGGCTGGCCCATCCTTGTTGACTTCTGCATACTCGATAATACTTCAAATATCGTGGGTGAGTACGGCAAACATGTGGCCCAGGTAGTGGGGGCCTCAATTCATAAATCGGTGCCTCTGTGCTATAAAAGCTGGAAAGATGTGCCCGATCACTATAAAGGGGCTATTCAAGTTCGACTTCAAGAGTTTTTCGATCTAGAGGAGTGGAGGAGGTGAAAGGACTGGGATGAAATCACGAAGAGATTGAACACGATGCAGCCTACGAGCTATAGGCGTTGGAATGAGGATCTAAAGAACGGCTACTACAACACGAATACAAGATCCCCAGATATTCTTTCGGAGTTTTGGGGAAAAGCAAAAGCGATGTGGGATGACGAGAATGTTCAGGTACAAAAGTTTAATTTTTCTTAGCTAAAATAATATTTTATAATTCTTTATTTATTAATTTTCTGAAATAAAATTGTAACAGAGTCAGGCGGAAATTAATAAAATCAATCGGGAAAAGCAGACAGTTCCGAGCAAGACGGGGTCGAGGAACTTATCCTAGACTCAGAAGGTCATTATAGAGGTATAATTTCTTATAATAAATATATTATTTATTAATTTAATTTTTAATAAATTATTATTTGTTATTGTATACTGTATAGGGGAAGCTGAAGACCCGAACTAAGGAGCCGTTGACTTTTTTCGACGAGCAAACCCAGAAGGAGATGGAAATTCCACCTTTAGGTGGCTACTTCTATCACATTTCTTATGATGCGGCTACAGATACCTGGCGGGAAGAGCGTTTACAAAAAGCTAGTGTAAGTTTTTTTAGTTGCTTTAATTTAATTAATTATTTTTAACTTTACTTTTTTATTATTTTAATTAATTTTTTAAATTGAAATCTAATTACAGGGAGTTTATCGGTAGAAGCTAAAACAGAGGGTTATCGAGGCCGGATCCAAGGTTGCTGATGTTCTTGTGCAGGAACAAATTGATGCCATGCTGGAGACTATAATGGAGGTCATTGCCCCCACCGAAGACAACATATTGGGTGCCATCCATTGGTCCGGTCCGGAAAAGAGCCCGGACTTCTACACAGCCGGACCCTTCGGTTAGGCAGAACGAGCAGCTACTCCAGGCGATGTTGGTGGGGATGAACGAGTTTCGCGCGGCTCAAGGACTTGACCCTATACCGAATCCGGCCACCACATCGACCCTCTCAACAGCTTCTACGAGTCAGCCGATACAGCCGCCGAGCATGGTGGACACGCTCCTCGAAGCGTTGAATAGTATGAGAGCCGCCCGAGGTCTTCCCCCGATAACCGCCCCCAAGGCCCCAGCAGATGAAGAGAGAGCAGATGAAGAGTAAGAAGAGAGATTGAGTGATCCGTGAGTGTTGGGTGTTGTGTTGATGTTGATTTGACTTTTTTTGGTTTGTGTTGACTTTTATTATTATTAGATGTAATACTTTGTTTTGACTTTATTGTTCAATGTTTGACTCTATTTTAATTTTATTATGGTATTTTCTATAAATTTATCGATTTTATTTGTACTATATTAAAAATAAATAAATGAATTAAAACAAAAAAAATACAAATTAAATTAAAATATAATTAAAAAATTAATTAACTAACGACGAGGTAACTCGTCGCTCATGTTATACACTAAAAAAAGAAAAATAAATCAATAATTCGGAATTTAAAAAAAGAATTATTATATACTTAGCGACGATAATTTCGTCGCTACGTTAATATACACAAAAAAAAGAAAAAGTAAATCAATAATTTCGGGGTGAATTATACATAGGGTCTTGAATACAAAGATTCTTCTCTATAGAGTATGGTCCAAAGATTCCTTCTTATGAGAGACCTCTGTTTTGACAATTATCTTTCCTACCCTTACTAACACTAAAAGACAAAAAAGTGTGATGTCACTGTTTCTCTATCCACTACCTACCAATACCCACCTACCTCTGACCTCCGACCACCGACCACCGACCACCAGTCACCGGTCACCGGAAAAAACATAAAGTATCGGATAAAATTGATGAGTACTCTATAAATTTGATGAGTACTCTATATATTTTAATGAGTACTCTATATAATTTAATGAGTGATCTATGTATTTTGATGAGTACTCTATATATTTTGATGTGCTATGGATAATTTTGATGAGTACTCCGGATAATTTTGATGAGTACTCTCAGTCAATTTGATGAGTATTATTAAAAAAACAAAGCATAAATAGTCAAAGAAAACCTTTATTCTTCTTTATTACACATTTTTAAATAAATTACGAAACAATATACAATTAAAAATAATAAATTAACCTAGCTACTATTTTGTTTGACCAGATTTGGTCAAACCAGATCTGAAAAAAAGAAAAAAAAACAGAACTGCTACACTTCTTCTTCTTCTTGTCGAGCACCACCACCACCATGGAAACTGCTACACTTCTTCTTCTCCCTCTTTTGTTGATGCCTTCTCGCAACCTCTCATGGCCATCCCTTTCTTCTTCGTCGATGCTCTCAAGGACATCATCTTCTTCGTTGCTTCATCGAGATCCGGCGAGCTTACTGAAGCTGTGAACTCTGTCGCTGCACCACACCTCCGACGAGCAGATTTCCTCGAACAGCCATGGAAGCAAAGAAACCTGCAGCAAACTTCATTTGTGCTCCGGTGAAGCAACGAAACCCTGCGAATCACCCAAAAACTTCTCAATCTAAGATTAATACTGCCATGGACGAGCAGATCTGCATACCGGAGTTGTCCACCTCCGTGAGAAGCGGCTCGCTGGAGAAGCAATCAAGCCGGCATAGGAGGTCCGACGTTCGAAGCTCAACTGGAGGAGCTCATCTTCGCCTGGCTTCACCTGTTGCTTCGATTCTTCACTGATATTCGCTTGGCTTCAGCTGCTGCTTCGAATGGAGCTCGGTGATAAAGTGGAGAACGTGGTGGTGGTGGTGGTGTTATGGTGGTGGTGTTATGGTTGTTCTCATGCTGGTGGTGGCTGATGGCGGCTGTCGGAGGTCCATGGCAGCAAAAGAGGGAGAAGAAGAAGAAGTGTAGCAGCTGCTTGTTGGAAAAGAAGAAGCTGGAGAATGGTAGTGGTGGTGCTCGGCTGTATTGAAGAGAGAGAGAGAACAAATAGGAGAGAGGTTAGAGTGACAAAAAATGTTACGGGAATAAAATGGTTTTTAGGGTGTAGACAAATAAAATAATTAGTATATATAGGAATAAAAAATCAAAAGAGGGTATAATTGTAAATGAGATTTTTGTCTATAGTGTTAAATCTTAGTGGAGGTCTTTAGTAAGAAGAGGAGGAAAGAGAGCTTTTGGATTTAGAAGAGGGGTGTGTGTTCAAGACCTTAAGTGGCGTTTTCTCATAATTTCGGAATAAAAAAAAAGATTAATTAAAATATTACCGACGAAGGCAGTCGTCGGTAACAATTTAATATAGTGACGAAACGCTTTGTCGCTAAGCTTCTCTGAAATTTGGGGTGAGGTTACTCTGTTTTGTACGTAATAAAGCCATTTACCGACGAATTTCTAGAGACGACATTTTACCGACGAAATTGCGATAAATACCGACGACACGCGTCGCTCTAAACATGTAGTGAAATAATTATGTAAATGGTTTTTCTAGTGTGGTGTGTTTATGGTGGAAAATTAATATAGTGTGTTCTTTTAACAAATTTTCTCAAAACTCTTAGCCTTTTACAAAGGTGGCCAAATTCAGACAACCCAACAAATATCAATTGGAATGTGGATATTGAAATGACCCCATTTAGGTCTCATGTTTGGACAACACAAAATGTAATCTAATTAAACCTATCATTTTCTCCATATATGTCCAAAAAATATAACTTTATTTTTTTTTTTTTTTTAAATTAGGTCATCTGCATGCTCCCTCCCATTTAGCATCCTTTTCCTCTATAAATACACCTCTCACTTGTTACATTTATAACCAACTCTTTCCTTTCTTGGTCTTTGTCATTCATATATCATCAACTAGTGTATCTTTCTATGAACTTGTACTTTCTCTAGGAAATTTCCTTTGTCATTATCAAATCAATGGCACTCTTTGACGTGTCCAAGGAGGTTAGTATAGCCATTCGCCACATTCTTCTTTTCCCGCCTTTAAAATGAGCTAACAATGAAAAATAGTTAAGAATTATAGCTCGAAATAAAATATGACTGTCCAAAAATTTATCACCGTTATAGGTCTCCCAGTGGAGGCTCCTTTGTTTTTTTCCATGGCATAGTTCTTTGGTTTTCTTGCATGAATAATTAATTAATTATTACATGATGTATATTTAATATTCAATATTTTCTTTAAATTTTTATATATATGCCATATGGTTCACGACTTATATATACACCATTTGGAGGAATCACAATGCTTATATGCATGAAGGTGAAGTAATGAATGAGGATGAGATCATGAGAGATATACACTTTTATATGTATGTCAAGACTAATGATAAAAGGAGATTTAAAGAAAAAGCCGGAAGATTGATGATAGCAAACAACTGGAAGCTGCAGAATGTTTTAAATGTTGAGAATTCAGTTAGTAATTCATAGAATAGACTATATAGTAGGCTTATTGTAATCTTGCTGCATTAGTTTGTTACTAGAATTTCTGTGATGGAAATTCATAAAGTTGTAAAGGACATGAGAAGTTTGATTAATAAAATGTCTAATCGAACACAAAAAAACTCTCCTTTAGAACCAAGAGATTCGTTGACTATTGTACTGATCAGAACAAATATTGAAAAATTAAGATTAAATTGGTGGAAAAGATGTATAGACACAAATAACAATAGGTCTTACATATGTGGTACTTGTTGAAGCGCAGATTCCAATTGTATTTCTAACAGTAATTTCTTGGAAAGGGGCACCAGTTGCTAGATTAACGCTTAGCTGAGGATCAGTGAAAACATGCATCGACTTAAAATAGATTGAAACTGAAAGAAATTGGTTTGGGCCTGGCCCATATTGTGGTGCCCATGATGGGTTAGCCCGGCCCAAAATTGTGGTAGTTATTACATTAATAACTAGTATATAAATAACTTCATGGAAGTTATTTCAGTAGAATATATCAGACACAAATTTCAGATACGTTCTTTCTCTTCTCTGCCTTATACTAAAGAGAACAAAAATAATCATTACATTCTCTCAAGATCTCATTAACATATAATAGAAGATCCAATGGCATTTAGGTTGTGGAATAGCAATCTTCTTCGATATGTAAGTGGATTCAATACCGGAGCATTTCGATTCTTAATTCCGCCTAAAAGGTTTGTCTAGAACCCTTTAATTTTCTTACAGAAACAAAATTAACATTTAATTGATGGAAATTGATATAATGTACCTGACATGGTGGTCAGCTCAGGCGTTATTATCAGACTGTTTTTCAAGAATGTGCAGTAGAGACACACAAAGGTATCTAAGCTGGAAGATTCACAAGTCAACCACAAGCGCCATTGCGCAGCCACAGCAGATCTACAGTTCCATTGTGCAGCCGCAGTATATCTACACTGTACAAACATGGACACTCTTCATCCTTGTCTATTGGGTCGGTCCTCAACTGTAAAGTTTCACCTTGTTTAAATAATAAAAGTGATCACAAGATTATTAATATTTAAATAATAAAAATTGTTTTTGTTGTATACCATCCATTTCCTCCCCAATTACTTAGTTTAGGTCAATTGTATTCGTTTAATAAACTCTCTTACTTCAGTGAAGCATGAGCACCACTTGAAAAAAGTTAAGCGAGTACACAACCAACATTTTTTTTGTGTTGACGGCATGATGACATTACTCACAACTTGTGCTTTATTTTGTTTTTAGCTTTTAATCATTTTATAACAAGAAAAAAAAACAATAATTTCTACAAATTCCCTTCTAAAAAAATAATCAACTGAAGTCGTTGTTTGGTACAGTGACTCTGATTACAAAGTACTACAAACAAGGAAAACATAATTTAAGTTAAAAAATAAATAATAATGAGTAATTAACAGATAACTAATACAATTTTAATTTTTAAGACTTAGTCTTGAACTTCCTCTGAGCTTTAATTTTGGGGGCCGCAGTACTGCAAAATCCTTTTATCTTCGTCATGATATCGCACGTATCATACTTCTTTTCTTGCCTGCAGATGTTCTTTACAATATCCTATTCATTCTCCGTCATGGGATTAATTATATTTTAAAACCAAGGTCTTATGGTAGCGTTCTCGAGGTGAAGAAACTAAACATTCCATTTCTTCAAGAGGCCTGGGCAAGTTGTAATGGCTTACTATTTGGAATTGGTCATGTAGAGAGCTCTTTAACTTGCCCCTCTTATATTGTAAATCCTGTTACACAACAGTGTTTGCCCCTCCCTCCATTTCCTTATCACCATAAACTTTATGACTGAAAATTGTTGTCCTTACTTCCCCTTTGTTGGGCAACTTGAGTAAGGTCCTCCACTGCATCTTGAGCTGTAGGATCATCAGCAGCAATGTTCTTCTTATGCCATAAGAAATCCTCCTTCGCGCTAGATCGCATACTTCTTCATTTGTCATGACATCCCATAAGCCATCGCTAGCTAGAATGAGGCACTCTTCTTTTGTTCTGGGAATCACCATGACTTCTAGGGCCCTAAAATGCCTATCACTGAAGTTAAGCCAACATATGATGAATTTATCAAGATTGTATTAAGGATGCATACCAATGGATTTCGATATTGCAATGGAAGCAAATGGGAGCAAAGGAACAGGGGGCTAGCGTAATTCAATATAGAAATAAATTATTTATATGACTAACAACGTTGAACCGGAAGACTACGATCATATTGATTAAAAAATAAATATGATACAAAAATATACTAATAGACTAATTAACTTAGATTTTGTTTATCATTTTCTTTTCTTTTTTTTCTAAATCTGAATCTAAACAATACATAATAATTTTGATACAATATGAAGGTACTAGTAAATTAAGAAATATTATAAGTCTTATTAGGTATTTTACCCTAATCAACACCAGTAATATATATGATACTCCTATTATTCAAGTTTAATTTAAATATAGGGTAAAGACCTCGTCTGACCCAAAGTGCACGGGCCGCCCCTGATCTTCAAAATTACCCTTTTATGCCTCATATTTTCACCTTTTGTGACACCGTTAG
The DNA here is from genome assembly GCA_029959085.1 of Nemophila menziesii. NCBI lineage: Eukaryota > Viridiplantae > Streptophyta > Magnoliopsida > Boraginales > Hydrophyllaceae > Nemophila > Nemophila menziesii. Next base: position 23,898,578 of record JARWIR010000008.1, read on the forward strand.
TCCTTTTTTTATTTTTCTGTCAGTTGACCGTTAGTCAACGCCACATGGCGCCACGTCACCGCCACCTCTGCGCCACTGTCTTCGTCAGCATCGTCCCTAACTTTAAAAAAAAATCTTTGAAGGTTTGAATGCTTCAAACCTTCATCAATGGAAAAAAATAAAAGCCAAAAATCAAAAAGGCATTCTCAAAATCAAAAAGGCATTACTATGTTCGAATAGGCATTACTAAGTTACAATTCAGTAATGCATATTTTGCAGAATCAATCAGATGTAGCTAAAAAACATTCATGCAAATCTGTAGCTAAAAAACCTCCAGATATACACTCCTTTTGATCCAAGTGTAGTTCCAACCCTTGATTTGCCTCAACGCAATTCTAGGGACCTATCGTGCAACTTTTAACACAGGGATCTACACAGATATCAATTTAAATAACATATTCCTATAGCTCTACCCTGCAATTAACCACAAATTCTTGGGTATAAACAATATAATCAATCATACCCAAAAAAACACATAATTATTCTGAACATAAAAGTTGCTAATAACGATAAAAGTCTACAAATTCGCAACAACAAATCGGTACACACATTTTTTGCCGATCCTTCCTCGTTCCAATGGTCACATAAGCACCATTGATAAAAGTTACACATATCGTTTTTTCATCAGATCCGACCCTAATAATAAACTAAAATACCTAAAAACACGATAAAACAAACACGCCTTTTTTAGTTTTAGCCACCTCGAACATGTCTTCTTAAATCCTCATTCTCCTTACTCACAAGATCCATTCTTGATTGCAAAATATTAATCATAGCTTGAGCTCTCATAACTTCAATTTTCAAAGTCTCTCTTTCCATTGAAACATACAATATCTCATTCTCGAGATTACTTATAAACTTCAAGTACCCAGGTGGGACCGATTTCTCGAGATTTGAAGAATCAAACATAGGTGTTTGTTTTTCTTTAGGTTCAACTGGGTCAAGTAAAGGGAAAGCTAAAAGAGATGATGATGTCATCATTGTTGTAATGGGTACTGGTTCATGAGATATTGTGATTGGATCATCGGATCTATGGGACCCGTTTGCGTGACTTGAACTTGGGTCGTCTAGTTTGGATCGTTTTGTTGTTTGGGATAGTGAAAGGACTAGTAAAGCACCCAATTTAAAAAAAGTACAAATTATTAGGTCATAATCTAAGTAGCTGAATCTGCATAAAATAAATGTACTACTTTTGATTTAACTAGGTTATGAATACTTACCAACTATTTTTGTTATGTCTGCCCTATAAAGTCTTCTTACTCGTATATTGAAATGTCATAGACAATGATCTTTTATTGTATATACCTGTATATAATAAAAGATATCACCGTTGATCCATCTATGTCAATAATATTTATGTAGATATTCAATAAAACAATTCATTTAAATAACATTCCCAAGTAATAATATAAAGGTCAAACTTAAATTATGGTAAATCTAAAGTATAGTTGTTAAAAAGAAGATGATTTATTTTTATATCGTAAACTAGAATAAAGTGTCAGTCTTATTGCATAAGGGGTTTTTAATAGAGTAATGATATATACCATCCAAAGCTAAAATACCCATACATCAACTCACTGTGTTACGTGTGGGCATGCTAATTCATTCATTTACATTTTCTTAGTATAACTTTATTTTTTCATAATTAACTTGTAATTCAATCTCACCCTATCATATGTGGCATTTGGATAGTATAACTGTACGTGGAGGGTATACATGGTATGTGTTAATAGTATATGCATATATACTTTAGTAGTAAATAAATTAATTTAGTTGTGAAAAAAATATATCTTTTACGATTTATCTTTTGTTTTGTAAAATATAAAATATGTAAATTAGATTAAAACAATTAATACTATTTTCTAATTAATAAATACATATAATTTAAAATAATTAAAATAATTAAAATATAGTTAAGAATATATTTTGTAAAAAATGTAAATTTGGAATATTACAAATAGATATTTTTATTCCATTTATAAAAATGATTAGGTCATTTTTATAATTTTTAAAGGTGGAAATCAGATTAAAAAAAATCTGATTTCGGCATAAACTATCCAGAATTCCAAATTCGGAATATTCTTTTTACATTTTGACTTTCAAACTTCCAATTCTAGTTACATATTTATCGGTAATATTTTGTGGATGGGATCAGAATTACAATTTAAAAAGTCTTAATTTTTTATTTCTATCTGATTCTACTTTCAAATAGTTTCTAGTATTTTTAATATTCTTTCCAAATATTTTGCTAAATATTTTTATATATTTACTATATATAAATTACTTTGATATAATTTTTTATATAAATAATGAAACAATATGAAGAATATTATAAAATCCAAAGATCCCAAATAAAAGAATTTGAAAAACTAACCAAAATTGGAAAACATATAAAAATTACGAAAAATCAATACTTCAAAAAAGATGTGATGTTTCCAAATTCAAATTAATTAATTTATTTGGATTCAACAACCCCTTGTTCGATCCGATCTGGTCGAAGTCCATCCCAAATATTTTTTATTTTAAAATATACTTAAGACAAAAGTATTCTTATTAAAAATTATTTTATTTAATAAATTTTTGTTTCTGCTTAATTATCTAATAATAAGTCATTAAAGATCCAGATATATTTGGGAATTTTTTTGAAGATTAATATAATCCAATAGGAGTGGGATACAAATATAATTTTACCATGGACAATGAATTAGATAAGTACCTTGTAACAATATTTATGGAGATTGTTGGCCAAATTTCTCCCATAGGATCGCCTTTTTCCTCAAAATCTTAATAGATCCATATTGTATTTATCGATTGACAATGTTTGTAAGGAAGGCCGCTTCACAAAATCGTAATTTTTATTGTTGTGTTGTTTTGGAGTAAGTAGAGTCTTTTATCTCAAATTGGGAAGAAACTTATATGAGTGAACTACGTCGTAATATATACGGAGGCAGAGATTTTTATTTGGAATAGGAAAGGAACTCATACAAACAGCGAAAGTGGTATAGAAAATGGAGATGGTGATATGAAATAAGGGGGAGAAAGATATCAATATGGCCTACTGAAAGTGCGGCAAGTAAGTGTAAATAGAGAGTTGTATAAAGTTAGGGTTGAACAAATGATAAGTTTTATTTTTTTTAAGTTACAGCATAACCACATGTTATATCTATATATTTTTTTAACTACTTTTAAGAATAATTACAGAGAGAGAGAGAGAGAGAGAGAGAGAGAGAGAGAGAGAGAGAGAGAGAGAGAGAGAGAGAGAGAGAGAGAGAGAGAGAGAGAGAGAGAGAGAGAGAGAGAGAGAGAGAGACTTTATTTTTGTGTTGTTGATGATAATTGTCGTCTTCTGTATTTACCTATTATCAGCGGTTACGTGTATGCTTACATGGTCAAATAGATTTATGTGAAATATTAACATTGCCTCTGAACTTTGAGACGATTAAAAGTTTAAACCCTATCGTGTAAATTATATCTACTTATCCCTTATACTTCATTTTCATGACATGTATCACATGTTGTCCATTTTCTCCATTAGTCGACTGTAATTCATTTTTCCATATGTAAAATCAATTAAAAAACATTTTAAATTCAAAAAAAATCATAAGTTCATAAAGAACAAAATTTAGGCGTTAGATATTTTTCAAGCCGGTCAAATGAGAGTCGACTTTAAAAAATATCCTCTTTACACATTCAACTCACTAAAGTTTATTCCACCTTTCCTTTTCTAGCCTTAAACCATTTTATACCCTTTTTTCACATTTTAACTTTTTTTCTTTTCCTGATTTGTTGTTATTCCTTGAATTTTCTGGGATCTAGCAACATTTCATAACTTTTTGAACCTCCACTCATACTCTCCCTCATCCCACTTTTCCAACATCATCCATCCCTCACCGTCATTTTTCATTTCCTTTTTTTTTCTTTTTATCCTTTAGTTGTTCTCTCAAAAATGGCCAAAACGATTAATTCAGCGAAAGTTAACAATGGTAAGAATGGATCTGGAAGAACAAAAACAAAGTATCGAGACATTACAAGAGAGATGTTATCACCAAATATGGATCTACTAAACACCCTGGAGTAATTCAAGGGTGATGAAGAGACGAGTGAGGTAAATCATATGAAGGAAGACTTGGTGAGTAAAGAACCAGAAATCGAGATACTCAACTCAGATCGAGATGTTGTTGAATCAAAAAGTGAATCAAAGGGAGTACCATGGTCAAACTTATTCGGGTGTTGTGCGAGTAAGTTAATGAAGCTTGAACACCATGTCCCTGGAAGGTAAAAAAGTAATAAAACCGCCTCAAGATGTACTGGATGAAGGATCTAATCAATGGGATAATTATTTAATTGTGGGACAATAATGGTGGAGAATATACCCTTAATTTGGGGATAGTCTATTTGTACTGATGGTGATATAAAATTGGGGTAATGATGTTTTTTAACGGCTTAGCAAGCAGGGACAGTGATGGTGATGGATAATGAAGTTTCAATTGTCTATTCTTGTTAATGAAGACGATGGTTAACAATGGTGACATGCGAAGGAGAGGGGTGGGGATGGGGCATATATAATTCTTTTAATGTTTTTAATTTTGTTTTCTTTAATTTTTGGATTCTATTATATTTTTTGTTTTCTTCTAACTTTATTACAGTTTTTTGGGATTTTTTATTTTTCGAATTAAAAATTATTTAATTAAAAAATGACTTAATAGAATAAACTAGTTAGTCTGTTAAATAAGGGGAAAGGTGTCAGGAAAATGAGGTTTATGTGTAAGTAGAGATAATTCCCGGAATAAGGAGTCAAACTAGAAATCGTTCCGAATTTCAAGGGGGCAGTAGGAGCATTTTCCCTAGATTAATTTCTCATATAATTACCTTTTTTCTCTCACTCTTATAATCAAGAAAAAATTAAGTTTTAATACACAAGGGTAACATTAAAAGGGGTGACAACTATCATTACTCATCAAATATATAGATTATACTTGATCAAAATTTTAGATGGGGTCTTATATAGATAAAGGTGAAATCAAAAAATGGAGGTGTTTTATAGGTTAAGAAGCATACATGGTGGATGTAGTGTACAAATACAACCACGCCACGATTGGACGTAATTTCTTCGATCTACTAGGAACTACAATGATAGTTTGAGCAATCAAACATGTGTTTAGCACCCTTCGGGAACAAGGCTTCCGGTGGAAATTCAATGCTCAAATCAGTAGTCATTATGATAAGCCCCTAGATAGAATCTGGTATAAATAAGTTGTAAGAAATTTATGAAGATTGCAATGTAAGATTATTGATCGGTTACCTCGACCTCTTTGGCAAAGAGCTTCTATTGTTAGATAACCATCAGATAAACGCATAATAGTTACAACATGTTACCCAATTGGCCAAAGTTCAAGGATTTTGGCTTGTACCCCATATACCTAGTGTTCATACCTATGTTCTAGGCAATGTCGTTTGTCATGATTTAGATAGTTGACAGAGCATTATAAAGAAATCTTAATATATGTAATCGAAACGCGGAAGCTACTTCTAATAACCAAACTATAATTCCCAGTTCTCGAGGCTTATATGATCTATTGGTAAGACAGAGGACTGTTTTTCTCAAGTCTTTATTGCATGGAAAGTGTGAAAAATAAGACAAAAATTGCCCCCTTTAGTATAAGAATCCTTGGATCCATTACTTTTCATATTATATATCCCAAATATCAAACTTTGTATCCAATTATGAACTCTCAGACATAAAATCCTCAGAGTACTAACATGTGGCGTTTGTGGCATAGTCATAATGGTAGTTGTTTTGTATTCTGGAGAAGATATAACGAATATTCATCGTCCCACATCCCCCTTGATGTTTTTATTTTTGGGAAACATAATTATCGAACACATCTTGCAACTATGTGTCCTATTCGCTTTAACAGGTTTTGTTGGCGTACAAATGATGTTTTTTCCTCACGAGAGATATTAGTTTATAGGAAATTTTATTGGAAAGTTGAATCAAATTCTAATGGAGGTGATCATGTCCTTTATCAAAATGAATAAAAAGATATTGGGATTTCTATTGAGTCGGTCAAGGTCAAATTTTAAGCCATATAGGCTAATGAAATCCATTGATTTTAAGAATTATTAAGGACTTTTTATGACTATAAAGATCATATAAAACATATATGAATCACCTAAATGAATTTTGCAACACAAAAATATAGCATGAAATATAACACAAAAGTGACTTAAAAATTAACTTTACTTGTCGAGGCTCGGATTGGATCTGATGTCTTTAAGGTATTTAGGCCACGTACGGGTGTCTTACGTTTGTTAGCTTCAACCTCCAGGATACAACGACAAAACTATTCAAAAGAAACTGACACATGAATTCTTAAGAAATTCAAAGAACTTTATAATGCTGCTTCTTTCTATCTGTCTCTTATAATTTTAATGCTTTGAAAAAATGAATGAATGAAAATGTGGATTTGGCAAAGAGTTATTATGGTTCATTTGAAGATTATAAAAGACCAAAACATAGGTCGGTTTAGATGGTATGAAAGTCTTGGCCCAAAAGTCCACTAGCCTGGAGGCCCAAGTTCAAAGCCCAGAAAAATAAAATGAATAATATGTATTATTATTATTATTTTCTCTTTTAATTTCTTCAAATTCTATGACTCAATTTTTCATGATATATCTAATGACATAAAGGACGCATATTATATTCTAGTATGTCTTTTACAAGATCCTAATCGTGTCCAGTGGAATCACATCTCATAACCATCAAACAGATATTTAAGTACTTGAAAGACACACTAAAGATAGGCCTTTTGTATCCAACACACACATCCTTTGAACACATTGGATATTAAAATGTGACTATGCAGGATGTCGACTTGATAGAAAGAGTACGAGTGGTAATTATCAATTCCTTGGACAATGGTTAGTTTCTTGGCCAAGCCTAAAACAAAATAGTATTTCTCTTTCCATTTCCAAAGTAGAGTATGTAGCTGCTAGAAATTGTGTTGATCAAGTTGTTTGGATGAAACAAACATTGTAAGGTCTCAGGCTTAAGTAAGAGAAGCTCACATTCGTTGCTACAACACAAGCGCTATCAACATCACAAAGTATATAGTTCAACACTCAAGAGCAAATCACATCAAGATCTAACATCCCTTCATTCGTGATTACTCTCAAAAGACGACATCGTACTAAAAACATAGACTCGACAATTCAGTTGGACGACATCTTCACTAAACCGGTATCTCAAGATCAATCTGAGAAGTTACGATGTGACTTAAGTATGCAAGTTCCTATGAAGATATCTCTCTTCTTCAACCCCAAATTTTCTTTATTTTGGTATTTCTAATGGGAGAGAAGCAAGTGATATGAGTCATATCGTGTATTTTATCTATGAAAGAGATGAACATGCATCATATGGGGGAGATAAATCATCCATGAGACGATCATAAGAGAAAGTATGTCAACCATAAAAATAGGGTAGAATGTTAGCCCGAGAGTTGTTTTTGATTGTTTGATATGCAAGGAGATAAAATGAAGAAACTAGTAGTTCTAGAAAAGACAAACAGGGACGAACCATCGGAAAAAGAGTAAGTGAAATGCCTAAGCAGGTCAACAGAAATGAAGAACATGGACGGACCTTTGAAGTGAAGAATAGGTAGAATCACTAAAGCTATTAGAGATCGAAGCTGAGAAGAATTGAATATCGGGCTTCCAGAATGATAACTAGGCGGAATGCCTGAATCTATTGGGGAATTGAAACTAAGAAGAGCTAAAGATTGCACATCCAAAGAAAAAAAATGGTGAAATCCCTAAATATTTTAGAGAGTGAAATTGTGAAGATTAGAGGAAGAAAAGATAAAAGACTAGGTCCAAACCCTCCTAAAAAATATGGTGTTGGCATATAGCCTCCCTTAATAGGTTGTTTTAACGTGACAAATCCTCTTGTGTTTAGTGTGCTAATTACCTTTGTTATATACATTCTATCTTGCACTCTAATTCATCAAAAAGAGCATCTTTATCATTTAGATCAAAGCTTTATTGTTTTATCTTAAGAAACTAATTCTCATACAAATGCTATTAACTTTATCTTTGTGTACATTGAGAATTAGCTTTAGTGATCAACTACAAAGTTTATAAGAATGATGTCCTCTACAACTCTCGTGAAGAAAGCTTTCTAAATCCGAGCATCATAGAAAAAGATATACTCACTAGAAGGTGTTTTAAACCCTTGGTGCGGTACACCGGAGTACACCTGCGGTACACCGCAATACCACGGACCAGAGGCGCGGTGCATAAGCTAGTCCGAACAGAAAGATAAGTAATACGCGGTACACCGGACAGAGGCGCGGTACACCGCAGAGCCACGGACCAGAGGCGCGTTATACTTACTAGTCCGACCAGAGAGTTAAGAAATTCATACGCGGTACACCGGACAAGTAACGCGGTACACCGGACTGAAGCACGGACCAGGGTCACGGTGCATGGGATAGTCCGAACAGTAAGCTGGAAATTAACACGAACGTTCACGCGGTGCACCGGACCATATCCGCGGTACACCGCAAGAGAGGGTTTTCTGCAGCAAAATAAAGACAAAAGCAATAGATCCGTTGGAGATATTAATATATCCGTTGGAGATAAATCTTATGACCGTTGGGAGCATTTTGCAGCTATATATTGAAGATCTTTCAAGGCTACAATTACACCTTCAACCCATATACACTTAGGGGCTTAATTGTTATCATCCAAGAAGGTGTCAAGAGCTTCATAGTTCATATCCACTCAATTAAGGAGTTAATCCAAGGAGCTATCAAAGTTATTATCTACTCAAAGAGGAGTTTTACAAGCTTATAGTCATATCTACTCTTTAGGAGATTATCTAGCAAAGTTGTTTGCACCCCTTTAAACACTTTGTATCTATCCTCTTAAGTCTAGGTCTTGTAATAGATAGATTAAGAGAGAATTCAAGTATAGGGAGTATACTTGGTATCCTTGTGTTGAGATAGCATAAGTGTTTGAGTATCGGGAGTATACTTGGTGTCCTTGTGTTGCGATAGCACAAGTGTTTGTCCTTCGTGTTATCGAAGAGGTTGTAAGGGTTATTGTGTTCTCGACCCGGTTAAGAGAGACACGGGAGCTTAGTGAAAAGCTTGAAATCCTAAGGAGGCTTCCTTAGGTAGTGGATGTAGGGAAACCGAACCACTATAAATCGTGTGTATCTTTCTATCCCTACTCTATTTACTTTCCGCACTTTATATGTTTGATAATATGCTAGTATGAATATTGTGATATTGATTATCTAGTTTATCTAACATATTGCCATCTAGAGTAGTTAGAGATTAGAAACTCGTTTTACTTGTATCAATTTTATATCGAACCTCTTAGCTTATCCATTGCATGATCCCTTAAGAGTTTGATATATTAGTTGACTTAGAAGTTTCTTTCTTAAACTTATAATTATCCAAAAGATTTTTAATTAGGCATTAATCTTATTAGTAATCCTATTCACCCCCCCTCTAGGACTATCAATTGGTATCAGAGCCTAACTCTACGTGAATAGCTTAATCGTTAGTAGAGTAAACGATTTGGAATTTAATCTTTTGGAAGAGTTGTTTTCTACACAACCTCCATTTTCTTGTAGGTAATCGTTACTTTGCTTGGAGGAAACAAATGGAAGAATTAATATACGAAAGAACGCTCAAATCTCGAAAAAGGAAAATCCGGTGATTTCTTTTCTTTATCTCGTTTATTATATTGCGTTTCCTCCTTATGGCTTGCGTTTTTATCTTTGTTTTGGGTTGTGATTTGATTAGTTGTGTTTGTTGTTATCATGTTTTATCTTTGGATATTATCTTGTGATTCTAATCATTGTTTTAATGTTATTAGTGTTATTGCATCTAATTCTCATGAATGAAGTTTTTGCACTTTAGCTCTTAGAATTTTGGTAATTGCATTTTAGTCCCCAAAATTTTCAAAATTGCACTTTGACCCCTCATAGTTATTAATTTCTCCAAAGTGTCATAGTTTGGACTTCATAATCTTTCACATGTAAAATTTGCCATTCTAGTTCATATCTTTGAAAAATTGCATTTTTAGTCCCTACTATGTGAAATTGCTTTTTAGTCCCTCAACGATTATAAATTGCACTTTTTATTCTTACAAGTTTTTATATCTTTTTAAAAGTGCCTATTGATTGATAAAAGGGAAAAAGATCAAAGATATTAGTTTACACTTTCAAATCTTAATTTATCTTTGATCACAAATTTGCATTTTCATATGGTGAGTTTTTTAAAGAAATTGTTTTTCAAAAATATTTTTCCGATAATCGTTTGCATTTTCCATAGCATTTCAAAAATGTTTTATGCATAGTATTATGGGAATTCTATCCATTATTGGTCATTAACTCATTTGCATGAATTTGCTTTGCTTACTATCTTTATGATGTGCTTCATCATGTGCTTATATGGTTTATTCCCTATTGTGCTAATATCTTGTATAACTTGACCTTTTCATGCTTAAAATTGCTTAGTTTTTACATTGGGTCTCTTTGTACTTTCTAGAAAATATAGGGGTATTTATGAAATAAATTGCTTTATGTGTTTTCGGAATTTCCACGTTGAATCTTTTCAAAACAAAAGCGTTTTTAGTTGTTTTAATATATCTCTATACTATTGGGGTGTTTTCATATTAACTTTGGGTGTTTATGCAAATTGCCTATTTTCAAAATCTCTCTTCTTACTCCTTTTGGTCGAGCCTTAGTGCGGTGCACCGCAACAATGGTCCGGTACACCGCGATTTGGGGTTTATTGTTCTATCTTGCATCTTGGTCCCTATTGTCTTGAGAAAGTTTACTTAGGTCCTTGAAGGTTTTCAAAATTACAATTAGTCCCTAAACATTTGAAAAATGCATCTTGACCCTTTTGCTTTTCAAAAATGACAATTTACCCCATGATTTCTTAAAATTGATTCAAATATTCTTATTGGTAAAAAGGGGAGAAATTATTGGTCAAACTTTTCAAAATTGAAACAAACACTCTATGCATTTCGTGAGGGGGAGTTTTTAGTAAATTATCTTTAAAAACTAAATGCTTGATTAATCATTTGCACTAATCGTTTATCTTATATTTGCACTAATCGTTTGCGTTGTTAGAAAGCTTATAAGATGAAAACCTATCGATCAAGAAGTTGGTAAAATGTCTCCATCCCTTATCTTTTTCATGCTTTTCAATTGTTGATCTTTGTGCATCTCAATTAAAATGTTTTAATTGCTCTTAAACCCTTGATCTCTTTATGGTGTTTTTCAAAATCTTTTCACTTGAGTTTTTAGCTCTTCTATGTTTTTCAAAAGCCCTTGATCTTTGTGCTTCATTCTTGTTTGATATTTTATTATCCCGTCTTTTTTATGAAGACAAAGGGGGAGAAATATGTGCACTAAAACTTTCAACTAAAACTTTCAAAATTGCACTTTTTAATACTCACAAATGCATTTCACATCTTATATTCATGTTTACTTAAATGCTTATTGTGAGGGGGAGCTAAATTTGATAAGAGCTTATACTTTCATATCATTCCTAAGGTGTTTTAGTGAAGGATTTGTCATCATCAAAAAGGGGGAGATTGTTGGCATATAGCCTCCCTTAATAGGTTGTTTTAACGTGACAAATCCTCTTGTGTTTAGTGTGCTAATTACCTTTGTTATATACATTCTATCTTGCACTCTAATTCATCAAAAAGAGCATCTTTATCATTTAGATCAAAGCTTTATTGTTTTATCTTAAGAAACTAATTCTCATACAAATGCTATTAACTTTATCTTTGTGTACATTGAGAATTAGCTTTAGTGATCAACTACAAAGTTTATAAGAATGATGTCCTCTACAACTCTCGTGAAGAAAGCTTTCTAAATCCGAGCATCATAGAAAAAGATATACTCACTAGAAGGTGTTTTAAACCCTTGGTGCGGTACACCGGAGTACACCTGCGGTACACCGCAATACCACGGACCAGAGGCGCGGTGCATAAGCTAGTCCGAACAGAAAGATAAGTAATACGCGGTACACCGGACAGAGGCGCGGTACACCGCAGAGCCACGGACCAGAGGCGCGTTATACTTACTAGTCCGACCAGAGAGTTAAGAAATTCATACGCGGTACACCGGACAAGTAACGCGGTACACCGGACTGAAGCACGGACCAGGGTCACGGTGCATGGGATAGTCCGAACAGTAAGCTGGAAATTAACACGAACGTTCACGCGGTGCACCGGACCATATCCGCGGTACACCGCAAGAGAGGGTTTTCTGCAGCAAAATAAAGACAAAAGCAATAGATCCGTTGGAGATATTAATATATCCGTTGGAGATAAATCTTATGACCGTTGGGAGCATTTTGCAGCTATATATTGAAGATCTTTCAAGGCTACAATTACACCTTCAACCCATATACACTTAGGGGCTTAATTGTTATCATCCAAGAAGGTGTCAAGAGCTTCATAGTTCATATCCACTCAATTAAGGAGTTAATCCAAGGAGCTATCAAAGTTATTATCTACTCAAAGAGGAGTTTTACAAGCTTATAGTCATATCTACTCTTTAGGAGATTATCTAGCAAAGTTGTTTGCACCCCTTTAAACACTTTGTATCTATCCTCTTAAGTCTAGGTCTTGTAATAGATAGATTAAGAGAGAATTCAAGTATAGGGAGTATACTTGGTATCCTTGTGTTGAGATAGCATAAGTGTTTGAGTATCGGGAGTATACTTGGTGTCCTTGTGTTGCGATAGCACAAGTGTTTGTCCTTCGTGTTATCGAAGAGGTTGTAAGGGTTATTGTGTTCTCGACCCGGTTAAGAGAGACACGGGAGCTTAGTGAAAAGCTTGAAATCCTAAGGAGGCTTCCTTAGGTAGTGGATGTAGGGAAACCGAACCACTATAAATCGTGTGTATCTTTCTATCCCTACTCTATTTACTTTCCGCACTTTATATGTTTGATAATATGCTAGTATGAATATTGTGATATTGATTATCTAGTTTATCTAACATATTGCCATCTAGAGTAGTTAGAGATTAGAAACTCGTTTTACTTGTATCAATTTTATATCGAACCTCTTAGCTTATCCATTGCATGATCCCTTAAGAGTTTGATATATTAGTTGACTTAGAAGTTTCTTTCTTAAACTTATAATTATCCAAAAGATTTTTAATTAGGCATTAATCTTATTAGTAATCCTATTCACCCCCCCTCTAGGACTATCATATGGACCAGACCTACTACATCATGAACATTCTGGAAGTTTGTAGCATCAAAGACATCATATACATAGATATAAAAGAGTACCCTCAGGAAGTCAAAATCGAGCAATTTAAGCCATTATTTGTCCTCGAATGAAGACCATGGAGAGATTCTTGAGTGTAAAATCATTTTATATCCTTAATAGATCAAACTTCTTTATGGACTTCTTTTAGACCATAAATACTACCAACTACTCCCTCCGTCCACAAATGTTTGTCATACCTTTTTTTTCACATAGATTAAGAAAAGCAATTAATGCCTTCTACTTTTACTAAATTACCCTCAACCATCTATTTAATGATTAAGAAAAGCAATTAATGCCTTCTACTTTTTGAAAATTAAATAAGGGTAAACTTGGTAGAACATGTAAAAAAGTTTCTTGATATTTTAAAATGACAACCTTTTGTGGACATCCATTTTTAGAAATTGTGACAAACATTTGTGGACGGAGGGAGTACCATGGGATTCTTGAAACAAACCATATTTTTTTCACTAAAGTTATAAGCAACTGTTGCTTTATTACTGAAGGGTATATATAACTAACATCGCAAAAGAATTCAAGCTTTGGACTTGAGTAATCAAGTAAGGAGACTAATCAAGAATCTAATCATTTCATCGGAGTAACTTACCAGTTTATTCTATACGGTGACAAACAAATAACATATGTTTTCACACTTTTAGATTCAAGATTCCAAATTTTACATACGAAATTAATAGCACATCCAACATACTAAGCTTCTTTTTCTCAATAGCACATTCTATAATTTCCAATTTGAAGAGAAAAAGATTGCAATTATTACAATGTTGATTATTCAAGATAATCACTACTAATAAAATGTAACAAAGCTCAATATTATAAAAACTACATCATCTAACCTACTAAAGATCTATTCAATTCAAGCTTTTTAAAAGCTCAATAGCCTAAAAGCTGTAAAGTTACATATATCTTACAAACAAATCTACACTTCCTCTTGTGCATAGAAGCAACCAATAACATAATTTCAGCATTTAAATGCCAAAAAATAGACCAAGTAAATACCAAATACTCTCTCTATACACATCCTTGTTCAGCCATACTTTGCGCAATTGATAAAAACGCACATATAGACGCTCCATGCACCAAAGCTCTATGTACCGGAAAAAGAAAAAAAAAAAACTCGTCAAAATAAATAATCATATATATAAATAATATTAAAGTAAAGACTTACTCAGGACTTTCTTTTGGGTAACCATAATCTGTAGCTGCTTTTAATGATTTCTGGTAAGTCTGTTTTATCGCCTCCTAAAAATGAAATGAATTAAAGCTTTTAAATAAACAAAGTGTATAATTCAATTTCCTCTAAAATATAGGGACTCACTTGTAATTTAGATTCAATATCATCTGGTGTCCAATTCAAATTACACTCTTTCAATTCAAGCTCTCCCGCCACAACCTACAATAATACAATATAACATGAAAAATTTAAATAAAAAATCACGAAATATCATTTTCCTTGAAAAAATTTAATAAACCAAAAAAAAAATCAAAATGTTTTATAATTTATACCCCTCCAACACCAGTAGCTAAAGAAGGAGCAACTAAAACATCAGCTTTTCTTAAAACATCAACAGCTTCAGGAGTACAAGGCATATTTGAACCTAAAACAAAAAAGTGGGGCTAAATAAGAAATATATACAACAAAATCAAGGGGTATAATTGCAAATATAAAAAAAAGTCAAACCTTCTACAAGTATACGACACCCTGCATTGACTAAATTAATGGCATCAGAATGATTAATTTCATTATGAGATGCACAAGGAAACGCCACGTCACACCTCTCATTCCATGGTTTTGCATCATCGTAATATTTAGAGCGTGCGTAAGTTTTTGAATAGTCTCTGTAATTTTATCAAACACTTAGTAAACATTGCTAGTTTGAAACATTTAACACGTACCTTAAACTTCTCTGTTGAGCTTTAATATCTCTAAGAAACGTTATTTTCATGAAATCAAATCCATCCTCATCCACTAAATAACCCGTTGAATCTGCAATATTTGTATCACATTTATTTAATTATACAAGTAATTTATCTTTGAAATTTTAATTATGTATGTATATATACATACCTGATACAGTTATAGGAAGAGCACCATAAGCATTAAGCTTTTCTAGTACATAAAGTGCGATTTTTCCAGATCCACTTACTACACATCTGGATTTATTGAAAATATAAATATATAAAGAAAATCTCTTGAGGCTAAAGAAAACATATATATATATATATATACCTGAGTCCTTTTAAATCCTTGTTCATGTCCAAAAGTATAAGGTGTGAAAAGTAAACCTGTAACATATAAAAAGGAATTAATTAGCTACATGCATACCCATGAGCATGCACATGCACATGCATAAAATAATCACCAATCCATAAGCAGTAGCTTCAGTTCGAAGACTTGTGGCTGACCAATTTACTTTTGGCCCTGAAAAACTTCCCTGTATAAATAAAAATAAATATGAAATTACGTATTTATAAATAAATAAATTTTAAAAAAAAAAAGCGTAAATTTGCACCTGAGAATGACCTGCTAAGCGTCTGTAATGTCCATATAAATAACCCATTTCACGAGCACCTACACCCATTCCTTCTGAAGGAAGATCCTTAAAAAAAAATTTAAAAACTCAGTAAAATTAAGAATATAATTAACCGAATAATTCGAAAGAAATTACCTTATCAGGTCCTAAATAACGATACAATTCATTCATGAAAGTCTGACAAAACCGCATTATCTGAAAATATAAATTATAAGGCTATAAACTGACATTTCATATAGCTAGTAAATATATCGAGCACTTGATATGCATAATAAATATTACCTCACTTTCACTTTTCCCTTTAGGATCAAAATCACTTCCACCAAATGATCCTCCTAGTCTATACGGAGATAAAGCGTTTTTCAAAGTCTGAGCATAAGAATAAACGAATCAATATCATGCTATGAGGAAAAAAAAAATTAAAAAAAAAAACGAAAAAATATCAAAAAAACCTGTTCGAAACTTAGAAACTTGGCTAAGCTTAAACTCATAAATGGATGAAATCTAAGACCTCCTCTACAAGGTCCTAAAGCTTGATTAAAATGTACACGAAAGCCTCGATTAACATGTGTTTCACCTCGATCATCGATCCAAGGGACTCTAAAAACAATTGTTCTTTCAGGTTCTAATAATCTATCCACTATATTAGCGTAACTGTAAAACATTATATATCAAATTAGCTTTGATTTTAACCAATAAAAAAAAAAAAAAAATTACCTTGAGTTTCTTGATATAACTCTTTCTAATGCGTGAATAACTTCTTGAATAAACTGTATAAACTCAATTTCATAAGGATCCCTTTTTAATGCTGCTTCAACTATCGATCCAGCGTTTTTTGACATCAACTCTTTCAATAATTTTGCAAAAAAAAAAGATGAAATTAAAATGAAGTTCACCTCATTGAAATTAAAATTGGTGTAACTAACCTTTTACATAAATGGGTTTTTCGAGAATAAGTTTATCTTTAGAAGCCATTTGAAGGCGAAGAGCTTCTTTATGAAGTAAACTATTATTATGTTCTTCAAGAGCACTCATTTGCATATTTTTACTACCTTCATTTCCATAAGGATTTCTTCTATGTTTTCTACCATATTCTCTACAAACTGAACAAAATATTCTAGCAGTACCATCTTTCATATCAACATAAGCCCATTTATAAGTATCGGCCCATTCTTCTCTCCATCTTTTCACTACTTTTTTTTTCCTTTTAGCAGGTTGTGTTCTTGATAAATCATGATCTTCGTTGGGTATTTGAGTTTCCATTAATAACTTGTTTTCGTTATGTTCATCTGCTGAAGATTCACGTTGTGGAACATTTAATAATTCTTCTCCATGGCTGATTTCTAAATCTATTTCTTCACCTAGTTCTCGAATTACTAGATGATGCCTTTGAGCTTGGTGGATTAAATTCATGTCTTCTATTGAAGAATTCATAACTATTTCTCCAATTGGAAGCAACATATAGCATGGCAATTTACACTACAGCTTTTAATTGTTTACTCTGCAGTGAAAATTAACAAATTAATAAGGTAAAACAACAGAAATTAACAACGTTTCAGTGATTCACCTATCGAATCATTGATCTTTATTCTTTTAATTGATTGAATTTACTAATGAACCCAGATTCCAGTTCAGTAATTGAAGAAGTGCATATAAGTAAGCAAATTTTGGAGTTTAATTATATTTTGGGTACTTACCAAAATGAGAAATAGGAAACCCAAAAGTAAACCAGCATAATATACTGTAATTCAAATGATAACTTAAGCTAAACTCAGAGATCACTTAGGAACTAACAAAAGTTCTTATTGAAACTGATTTAGAAATTAAAAACCCAAATGCTAATTGAGGTCAAAAGGATAAAGCTTTTTTACCTTTGAGCTTCTCGACTTTTTCATGGATTATTGTTAAGTTGATTAAAGATGTGTGTAGGAATTGAGGAAAACGTAAACTGAAATTGATCAAAGACTTGTAGCACACTCAGATGTGTGTTCGTGTGTGTGGACAAAAGTAAGTAAAGATTATGCAGAGTAACTCTCTTTTGTGCTACGTTTCTAAGACCAAAACAAAAGAAAAACTCTCTTTTGTGGGGTACGTGGGGAAATAATTTTTTTTTTTTTTTTTTTTGTTCTAATGTCTTTCAGGGGAAATAATATATAAATTGATAAGTATATTAAAATTATAACGTAGGAAATAATGATTAAATATATTCCCAAATTATGTAATTATTTTTATGATGTATATACAATATTGTGACAATTACATTCTAACATATTCTAAATTAAACTTTGTATCTAAATTGATCACATTTCAGACAGATGTTAAAAAAGTTTAATGTTACCGCCACGTAGGATACCACTAACAGTAATCCATTAGTGACAGGATCGACAATGTTATGACACGGAGTTGGTGGAACCATATCCTCGTCAATCCAATATAATCTAGCGTTGAGTACTCGACATAATCACAGTTTTCACTGCACTTCTTGTCGAAGCAGCCTCCTGCTACCTTCATCCCCGAGAAAGTTATCTCCCGAGCACCATCTTTAGAGTACAACAAAAACACATCTAGGTATAATGGCCTTGACTTATCTATAAATATTCACAACATGCATTTAAAGAGGTAGCACATTGTTCATATTACAGTTGGGTCTCGTCTATATATATTCTCATTGATTTTCGGTCTTACTACTGACTTGACCGTTGATGTGCCATCGAGATGCACACTGACATGTGGTCTTGACCTTTATTTGATTCCAAAATACTAGACTCCAAAAAAAATAGATCCATCTCAAGTATCATAATAAGGAACACTGGAGCCCCACCATTCGTGTATTTTCATGAATCGCATATTTCACGCTCTATTAACTAGATTAAAGGGGCTAAAATACGTAATTTTGTATAAAAAGATCATAAATATGAAAGGGCGAACTCATCTTCTTCATACCTACACACCCAACGCCTCACAGTCTCGAATCACTCTTGGCTTTGAAGTCATTGTGTTCTTCTCCATCAACAGAGGTTAGTGAAAATAGAAGTTACCAAACTCGTAATGGTGATGTTTGTACTTTTAAGATTCACCATCAATGAAAAAAATACTTCCATAGTTGCTCTAGCTACAACAATATATCTGCAGCGGTATAAAATTTCAAGCTTCGTTAATAGTTGACCTTTTTTTTGCATCATCTTCATGCAAGAATGACAAAAGCTCGATTGATGAGATTAGTTCTTTGGACATCGAGCAGTGCCATCAAGTAGCAACATATCACAGTGGATCTTAATATTCTAGCAAAACTAAATAATCAATTGACATGGGAAGAAGAAACCACATATCTTCGACGGAAGCAGAACGGTGGTGGTGGTTAATTTTTCCGATACTCAGTTAATTTTTCCAATACATAGTATATTTTTTCGATACTTAATGAATTTTTCGTCGACATTCTATGATTTTCCGATACATATTATTGTCTAAGTACGTCCCGAATGGCAACTTTAGCGGTGGTCGAAACTGAAAAATACTGATATTCTGAGAATTTTCAATACATTAAATTCTCTAAATACCCTTTATATTCTATGAGTATGCCTTGAGTGAAGGCGCTAGCGTTGATCGTTGGGTGGTGGTCGACTAAAAAGTATCGATACGCAGTGAATCATTGAATTGGTGATCCATACTTATTACCACTTATATTGTATCTTTATGTTATTTTTCTTTTTTTTAATATATTTTAATATTTAGTCATTCATTGGTAAAATTAGGTAATGACATTTTTCACTGAAAAATATAACATGTTCCCTATATAGCATAAAGGTTGTCTCCAAGACTCATATATCAATCATCTAAGAACAATTAAAATAAATTGCTTGAAAGACCAACTCCCGATTCTTCACTTCCACTAATAAACAAAAAAACCACCACCTCATTGCTAAATCGTTTCTGGTTTTGTGCATATGACCAAGCCATCCTCACTTATCAAGTACACTATCACACATTGAAAACATTATAGAAATGAGTCAGTACCCCTAAAAGGATCCAATTGCCTAGCAAAAGGCTCGTGAACCAAAGAGGCCAACAAATATTGTCAGGTCAAAACAAATCTCCACCAGTTAGAAACCAAACCCCCTAATAGACGAAAAAACCAACTTCTTAGCCTCCCCACATAATGATTGTTGGCATATAGCCTCCCTTAATAGGTTGTTTTAATATGACAAATCCTCTTATGATTAGTGTGCTAATTACTCTTGTTATATACATCCTAACTTGCACTATTATTCATCAAAAACACTTTTCATATCATTCTTATTATATCTCTTACATATGCTTTTATTCATATCTTTATATACTTTGAGATATAGCCTTAATGATCAACTGCAATGTTTATAAGAATGATGTTATCTACAACTTTCGTGAAGAAGATTTATTGATCCGAGCATCAAAGCATAGTTCAATTCTATCAAAGATGTTTGGTGCGGTACACCGGACCTATGGCGCGGTACACCGAACTAAGAATGCGGACCAGGGCACGGTGCATGGCTAGTACGGTCAGAAAGATAGAAAATCTAACCGTTGAGGTGCGGTGCGGTACACCGCACGATACTTGCGGTACACCGCAAGGAAGGTTTTTCTGCACAAAGTTTATGTCATAAGAAATATATGCGTTGGGAGATTAATAGATCTGTTGGACTCAAGCCTTATGATCGTTGGAAGCTATTTTCTGCTATAAATTGAAGCTCTTTGAAGGCTACAACCACACCAACTAATTACAAACATTAAGGGGCTTAATTGTTATCATTCAAGAAGGTGTCAAGAGCTATACATTGTCAAAATCAATCTTAGTGAGCTTATTAGTCCTATCCAACTCATCCAAGGAGTTAATCAAATAAGCCACAAAGTTTTATCTACTCAAGAGGAGTTTACATGCTTATAGTTATATCTACTCTTTAGGAGATTATCTAGCAAAGTAGTTTCACCCCTTTAAACACTTTGTATCTATCCTCTTAAGTCTAGGTCTTGTAATAGATAGATTAAGAGAGAATTCAAGTATAGGGAGTATACTTGGTGTCCTTGTGTTGTGATTACACAAGTGTTTGTCCTTCGTGTTATCGAAGAGGTTGTAAGGGTTATTGTGTTCTCAACCCGGTTAAGAGAGACACGGGAGCTTAGTGAAAAGCTTGAAATCCTATGGAGGCTTCCTTAGGTAGTGGATGTAGGGAAACCGAACCACTATAAATCGTGTGTATCTTTCTATCCCTACTCTATTTACTTTCCGCACTTTATATGTTTGATAATATGCTAGTATGAATATTGTGATATTGATTATCTAGTTTATCTAACATATTGTCTTCTAGAGTAGTAAGAGATTAGATTGTCGATTTACTTGTTAAACTTATATATCGAACCTTTATCTTATCCTTTGCATGATCCTATAAGTGTTTGATATATTTAGTTGACTTAGAAGTTTTCTCTTAAACTTATAATTGTCCAAAAGGCATTAATCTTATTAGTAATCCTATACACCTCCCTCTAGGACTTTCAATTGGTATCAGAGCCTAACTCTACGTGAATAGCTTAATCGTTAGTAGAGTAAACGATATGGAATTTAATCTTTTGGAAAAGTCGTCTTCTACCCGACCTCCACTTTTTGTAGGAACTTACTATTTTGCTTGGAAAACAAAAATGGAGGAATTTATCAAAGCCGAAGATCCCGATCAATGGAGAATCGTTATGGAAGGTCCATTCGTTCCATATAAAGAGGAGTTAAATGAAGCGGGAGTTCTTAAGCTAAATCAAGAAGAAAAAGATTATGATAAACTCACCGTTGAGGATAAGGCTAAGCTCACTCAAAATGCAAAACCGATATACACTCTAATTTGTGGAATTTCCGAAAAAAATTTCTCACAAATGTTAGATTGTAAATCCGCAAAAGAGCTTTGGGATCGTTTGGAGTTTCTATATGGAATTGTCGAAAATGATGAAGAAAAAGAAATATTAATCCATGATGAATCTCATGACAATCCTAAACCAAATCATGAGGTAGCCATCTATCCTAACTCTTTATCTCTTCCTTATAATTATGATGATATTAGGCAAATTTCATCCCTTCTCAAAATTCTTGATTCTCAAATCCATTTGAATAACCTTATGTTAAAAAAGGCTAAAGTTGAGCAAAAGAATTGTTTTAAATGTTGTATCACTTTAGATGATATTCTAGGTAATACTAAAAACCCTTGTTTTGAAAACATTTTTTCTTCAAATAAAAGTCAACATCATATGAAGAAAAATATAGAAGGTTTTAAAAATTTGGATGAAACTTTTTCCCTCGCTCTTAAAACTTTAAAAAATCATCCCTTTTTAAATGTCACTCCTTTTGATCCAAATGGTCTTTTTAAAGAAAAATTGTATTTGAGTGATAATTTGGATATTGAAAAGAATGAGGAAAATTCGTGTTCAAAACCCTCACATAATAGTTCTATTTGAAAAAGAAGTTCTTGCAATTATTGTGGTAAACCCGGTCATCATGCTTCTACGTGCCATTACCATGAACAACTTGAAAGCGGATCTTTGATACCCTCGTGGGAAAAGCCAATATAGATCGTGACAAATGCTAACAACATTTCCGGATCCATTCCACCTCGGTTACCATAGTAATATTCATTGAAGGTGTTGAGCGTCAAGAAAATGGAATTATATGCAAAAAGATGCTCAAACCTCGTAAAAGGAAAATACGGTGAATTCTTTCCTTTCTTCTTTTTTATTTTTATGTGTTATTATGTGTTTATGTGCTTTATCCTCTATGTGCTAATATCTTGTGTATCTTGACCTTTTCATGCTTAAATTTTGCTTTGTTTTTACATTGGGTCTTTTTGTACTTTTAGAAAATATAGGGGTATTTGTGAAATAAACTGTTTTATGTGTTTTCGGGATTTCCTTTTTGTTTCTTTTCAAAACAAAAATTTTCTTATAAGTTTTTTACCATTCCAAATCTTTTGGGGAAGTTTCGAATGTGTTTCGGGTGTTTTTAAAAGAACCAAAAAATTCCTTCTTAGTGTCTATGTCGAACGTTTTTGCGGTGCACCGGACCACTCCGCGGTACACCGCGATCCAGGGTTTCAGCCTTTTTATTTTTCCTTTATTTTTTCGCCCAGTTTATTTTTGCAGTGCGGTACACCGCATGGTTTCCGCGGTACACCGCGAGTTAGGTTTTTGTCAGCATTTTAAACCCGTAAGTCCTTTTTCTTCTTCATTCCCCTCTTTTAAAACAAAACCCTACCCGTTCCTCCTCCGCTGCTGCGATTTCCGGCGACCTAACCACCACTCTTCCACCGCCTAGTGCTCTATCTTCTCCACCAAATCAATCCTTTCTCTCTCTCTCCTTCATTTCACCATGAGAGAAAAGAAATCTGCTCCAAGGAAGAAAGCCACCACCGGAGCCTCCTCCAGCCGCCGCCGTGCACCATCTCCGGCGAGGTCACCAACACCACCTCCACTTCGGCCATTTGATCCTCTCCCGGGCCGAACCATAAGTGCTTCAGCTTTTCCCTCGGGTGATAATTCTCTTTTTGAACTCCTTTCCTTCCAAGGTTGTGAAAATATCTTTCAATTTTCGGGTAGTCAATTAGCTAGTGGGTTGATTGAAGAATTTTACTCTAATTTTGAATATGATTGTGCTAATAATTCGATAAAATCAATAGTTTCGGGTACTCCTTTACGATTAAAGTTAAATGTTTTGTGTGCTCGATATAATATTCCTTCGGATGGGTTTAGTGGCTTTTGGTCAAGTGGTTGGGATGGTTCTAGCCTTGATGTGGTAGCTCAAAACGAGGTTATTGAATTCGTTAATAGTAGAATGCTTATTCGTGATGGAAATTGGAATTTACGTAACTTTGATCCGGAGTTCATAGTGGCTCACAAATTTCTTATTTCGGCCGTGATTCCAAAGGATAAACATGATGCTAAATTAATTCCTTACGAAGCTTATCTCCTATTTTTTATCTTTGCTAAACAACCGATTAACATTATTGCGATAATGTTCAAATGGATGAACCATGCTAGAGCATCGAGGGATAAAGTCCCATACGGTATTTTTCTAACTAAAACCTTTGATGCAAGTGGAATTTCCTTAGGAGGAACAAATGTGAGACCAATAGATAAGGCTTGGTGTTTTGATTATAGCACGATTAAGAGAATGAAATTTGCTATCTATAATAACACCTATGTTTCGCACTCACATATTAATCGTATTTCGGATGCTTCAATTCGTAATCGTATCTTACAAGCAAGAGAAGGAACTTTCGGTCCGGAGCTTAACACACTTGAACTATTGGATAACCCGGCCCAACAAAATCCTATCCCTAATGAGCCTACTCAAAGCCAACCCATTCATGAGGATCCTCCTAATCCATCTCGTTTTGAAAGCACAATAACTCGTTTTATGGATTATATGGGTAGAAAATTCGAGGCTTTGGAAGAGAAATTAGAAAGGAAATTTGGGGTGTTAGAAGAGAAATTGGGAATTCTTGCTAGTGAGATGACTTGCGTGAAAAATGATGTCTCGTGCATTAAAGATGATGTGTCTCATTCTCGCCACCGTTCTAGAAGCCGCTCTCCCCGTGAAAATCGTTAATTGGTCGTGGTTGGGTGTTTTTAAATCTTCATTTTATCCTTCTTGGTGTTTATGTGTTTTTATTGTGGTTGTTTTGGACTAAGTATGTGGTGTTTATGCTTTAATTGTTTTTGGGTCCGTGTTTTGGACATTTAGGATATTATTGCTACTTGGTTTTATTTGGATAATGGTTTAGGATGCTTTGTGTTTAACTTGGATAATTGGTTAAGTATGTTTTGTTTTATCTTAAATGTTAGATGCTAAATTTTTATGCTTGGGATATTAGTTAAATGTGTTGCTAACTTTCTCTTTGATGATATAGGTACTATTGCATCTATAATCCTTGATCTTATTCTATATTGCTCTTTAGTCCCTATAGTTTGTTCTATTTGTCTTAGTTCTTAAAATAGTTGAAAATTGCATTTAGGTCCCTAAAAGATTTTTCAAATTGCTTTTTAGTCCCTAAAACTTTTTGAAAAATAATTTTTGTTCACCTATATCTTTTCAAAAAATTACATTTTACCCCTAAATTTCTTAAAAATGTTTTCAAATATTCTTATTAGGGAGAAATTGTAGATCAAACTTTTACAAAATTGAAACAAACTCTATGCATTGTGTAAGGGGGAGTTTTTGTTAAATCACATTTAAAACTCAAATGCTTAGGCTAATCATTTATCTCATATATTGCAACTAATCGTTTGTGTCATTAGAAAGCATATGAAATAAAAATCTATCAATCAAGGAGTTGGTAAAAAGTCTCTATCTCTTAGCTCTTACAATTATCTATCTTTGTGCATCTCTTTCTAAAATTGTTTTTATCCCTAAACTCTTGCACACTCTTAGTATCGTTGTTTAAAATCTATTCACTTGAGTTTTAGCTCTTCTATTTTTAGTTGTTTTTATTACCCCGTCTTTTTGATGAAGACAAAGGGGGAGAAATATGTGCACTAAAACTTTCAAAAAAATTGCACTTTTTAAATCTCACAAATGCATCTCAAATCTTATATGCTTATTGTGAGGGGGAGCTTAATTTCATTAGTGCTTAAACTTTCATATCATTCCTAAGGTGTTTTAGTGAAGGATTTGTCATCATCAAAAAGGGGGAGATTGTTGGCATATAGCCTCCCTTAATAGGTTGTTTTAATATGACAAATCCTCTTATGATTAGTGTGCTAATTACTCTTGTTATATACATCCTAACTTGCACTATTATTCATCAAAAACACTATTCATATCATTCTTATTATATCTCTTACATATGCTTTTATTCATATCTTTATATACTTTGAGATATAGCCTTAATGATCAACTGCAATGTTTATAAGAATGATGTTATCTACAACTTTCGTGAAGAAGATTTATTGATCCGAGCATCAAAGCATAGGTCAATTCTATCAAAGATGTTTGGTGCGGTACACCGGACCTATGGCCGGTACACCGGACCAAGAATGCGGACCAGGGCACGGTGCATGGCTAGTCCGGTCAGAAAGATAGAAAATCTAACCGTTGAGGTGCGGTGCGGTACACCGCAAGGAAGGTTTTTCTACACAAAGTTTATGTCATAAGAAATATATCCGTTGGGAGATTAATAGATCCGTTGGACTCAAGCCTTATGACCGTTGGAAGCTATTTTCTGCTATAAATTGAAACTCTTTGAAGGCTACAACCACACCAACTAATTACAAACATTAAGGGGCTTAATTGTTGTCATTCAAGAAGGTGTCAAGAGCTATACATTGTCAAAATCAATCTTAGTGAGCTTATTAGTCCTATCCAACTCATCCAAGGAGTTAATCAAATAAGCCACAAAGTTTTATCTACTCAAGAGGAGTTTACATGCTTATAGTTATATCTACTCTTTAGGAGATTATCTAGCAAAGTAGTTTCACCCCTTTAAACACTTTGTATCTATCCTCTTAAGTCTAGGTCTTGTAATAGATAGATTAAGAGAGAATTCAAGTATAGGGAGTATACTTGGTGTCCTTGTGTTGTGATTACACAAGTGTTTGTCCTTCGTGTTATCGAAGAGGTTGTAAGGGTTATTGTGTTCTCGACCCGGTTAAGAGAGACACGGGAGCTTAGTGAAAAGCTTGAAATCCTAAGGAGGCTTCCTTAGGTAGTGGATGTAGGGAAACCGAACCACTATAAATCGTGTGTATTTTTCTATCCCTACTCTATTTACTTTCCGCACTTTATATGTTTGATAATATGCTAGTATGAATATTGTGATATTAATTATCTAGTTTATCTAACATATTGTCTTCTAGAGTAGTAAGAGATTAGATTGTCAATTTACTTGTTAAACTTATATATCGAACCTTTATCTTATCCTTTGCATGATCCTATAAGTGTTTGATATATTTAGTTGACTTAGAAGTTTTCTCTTAAACTTATAATTGTCCAAAAGATTTTTAATTAGGCATTAATCTTATTAGTAATCCTATTCACGCCCCCTCTAGGACTTTCAATGATGTCCATAAAAACATGCAAAACATGAATAAGAAGAGTACTAGCTTGGGGCTTAGGCCTGTAACTATCAATAACATATTAATTAAATCAACTCTTAAATGTGAAGGTAAAACCTATCTGCAGTAAGCTATGTTTCCTCTAGAGTTGATGACCTGGAATAATGAACGGGTCTGAGATTTTTTATTCAAACTACTGGAATAAATGGTGAAATATAAAGAGATTTTTTCAAGTATCATACACTTGAAAACAGCATAATTCATCGATTTATTAGCTTTAAAGTTGCTCATAACATTAAAAAAAAAGTATAATACACAACCTCGGCTCCGATTTGCCACAAACACGATGCCTCTAGAGGGTAAAACCCAAAAAAAGAAATTAGCCTAAATTCCACAAAAAATATCACATCTTAAAGCTAGATCAAAAATAAATAACAAGGTGATATATAGTCTCAAGTCTACTGAAGATCTTAGTCTAAGCAATAGAGAACTGTGTCTTTAAAGCAGGAAGGAATCACAATTCTGTCCCTCTAAATCTTCATCCATGAGGGAGGGTTAGAAAAGTAATTTCTTCAATAAAAATAGCCAATGACTTGGCCACCCACGTTTTGACGAATCGCCTCTTCATGATCCATCAACCCATTTGGTGTAGTAAGTACAACATATCCCCACTGCATTAAAATAAATAAATAATTTAAACTATTTTGCTTTATATTACGAATAAGGAAACAAATTATACCAAAAGGGTCCTACAATAATAGGGCACTCTACCCTAACAGAAGAAATGCAAAGAAGATATACTGAAATGAAACAATTGACTTTATTGTGATTATAAAGGTCAAACCATCTAATAAGGACTAAATAGCAAGAGAAATCTCTGCTAATAGTATTTTAACTAAACAGTGAAGTGAATATATAATCTCAGATACAAAAGATAGTTTTTATATATTTACAAAGCTTGATAGAAAGTAACCGTATAGGAAAATATTCAAATGAATAATTTACAGGTAAAACTTAACAATACTTCTGGTCTTGTCTCATCCCCAGAAATTGCACTACTGGTCTTTATGTTATGCGAAATTGCCATATATATCAATAGTTTCAAGAAATAGCAAATATGCCACATGTTATACATTAACTTTGCAAATCTACCCGTCCACATATGTACATTGGCTATTTTTTAGATAATAAAAATATATTTGCTATTTTCTGAAACATAGGTATATTTGGCTAATTTGTATAACACAGGGACCAATGGGGTACACGAGACCCATAATTGAAAAAAAAAAAAAATTAATGAAAATCCTGATCGAGGCTTTGGTATATTCTTAAGGTAATCACAGTCTAATAAGTAAGAATTATCAAGACCTGATGAGTAGGAAGTGTGCGTTTTGTATACTCTTCGATATTTTTCGCAGTTAAATCTTGTCTATAAGTGATAGCTCGGCAATCATTAATCCGACCCAGTAATTCAACATTTATCTTTTTTACTCTTTCAGGCTCATTTGTTTGAAAATTCTTAATGTATCCTGAGACAAGATCAAAAGCGAAAACAAAAATCAGCATCAATAACATATAATTGAAACATTTATTAACATAGAAAGCAGATCACATTTATGATTTTGAAAATGAGTAAAAAAGAGACAATAACAAAATAATTTAGCAATGGGACGTTTGAATTTGTGAAATGTTAAAGAAAATTAACCTCGATATTTCATGATTTGGAGGAAAGAAGAGATGACATCGGAGACTGGCTTAAGCTGAGCCGAGCTGAAGCCTCTCTTTTCAGCATTCACGATTGTACTCAATGCCTCGCCCAATATTCTTCTCCCCATTTTCTTTTGATTCTTCTTCAAACTAAAACCCTAACCTGCAGAAACCTCTGAATGTTTAATGTCTACAAAGTGGACTTTCTATTAAAAAAAGTCCAAAGTGGACGGACTTATCAAGTTTGGGCTTATGGGAATTCACGGATATTATATTATTATGTTTGGGCTTATTGGACTACACAGATGAACAGAAAAAGAATGCACGCCAAATGGATATTTACTTCAAATCAATTCAAAAAATACAGTAAAAACCAAATTGCTCACGGCGATTCATGGGACCCACAAAACTCACCCGGCGTCCCACTCCCAATATACGCTATTGTTAGCGCATCGGTAAAAGGCTTCAACGGTCATAAAATGGCTATGTGGGATTTGTATCAAAATAAAATAAACATCACTGTAATTATACTTAAAGCAGATAATTTTGAAAAATTGTAAAAGTGATGAGATTAGGTTTAAAACAATTCAATTTTTTAGATTTTCAACGGTACAAAATATTTTTTCACCTTAATTTGGGTTCTTCGTTAAGCCGGGTTGATAATGGTGGAGATGATCCACGAGTGGCGGCGGTTATCTTGTGCAGGAGAGAGCGGCTTGGTAGGAAGGTGAGTGAGTGAGTGTGAAGAGACTTCTTTTTCTTTTTTGTTCCAATGCGAGTGTGAAGAGATGTTAGAAAGAAAAGAAAAAAAAATGATTGGAAAACAAAAAAAAAAAGAAAAAAAAAAAGTGTGAAGAGATGGGTTTTAGGTTTTGTTCCCACTGGTGTTTGTTTGTCAAAAGTAAATGTTTAAACATTTTTTTTTTTAAGAAACACAATTAATGGTTTAAAGAGCCAATTAGAGATTAATGCCTATTAAAAAACTTATTTAAAAAAAGGTGCCTAGAATAAGATTTTTATAGAAAAATGCCTCATCCCAAACTACCCTTTTAATTAACAATTAAAAAAAAGAAAGTAGAAAAAAAACAAAACAAAAACTAATAATCACATGCGCGCGTCCGTGAAATTTTTTTAAAATCGTCATAACTAATTCTAAAAAAATCAAAAAAATAAAAAAATTATATATTTGGATAAAGCAAATTAATATTTACGTATATGATTTTTTTCAGAATTTTTTGAATTTTTTGATTTTTTGAATTTTTTTGAATTTTTTAATTCGCAGAAAATGGAATTCCATGTTTTGAACATGGAATTCCATGTTTAAAACACGGAAACATGGAATTCCATGTTTTGATATAAGGAATTTGTTTTCCGCAGACACGAACTTCACTGTTTAAAACATGGAATTCCATGTTTGAAACATGGAATTCCATGTTCTGCGAATTAAAAAATTAAAAAAAATCAAAAAAATCAAAAAATTCAGAAAATTCCGAAAAAAATCATAGACGTAAATATTAATTTGATTTATCAAAATATGATTTTTTTCGATTTTTCTGATTTTTTTTGAATTAGTTATGGCGATTTTAAAAAAATTTCACGGGCACGCGCGTGTGATGAAATTAGTAGTAGGTGGTGGTGGTGGTGGTGGTGGTGGTAGTGGAGGTGGTGATGGTTTGTGGTGGCTGTAGTGGTGGTGGTGGTTATGATGGTGGATGCGGTGGTGGTGGTGGTGGTGGTGGTGGTGTGGTGGTGGAGGTGGTGGACATACCCTATTATTTGTTTAAGATTTAAAAATAAAAATTGTATTAAAAATAAAATAATATATTTAATAATAAGGATAGTATAGGTATAAAAAAATATAAAGGGGATGTTTTCTATAAATAATTGTTCTATTAGGCATTTATCTCTAAATAAGAAAATTAGAGGCTTAAAAAAATGAAAGGCATCATTAAGGAGGCATTTATCTCTAATTACCCCTTGTTTGAACATTTACGTTTTCTTTTCTGAATAAACGTGCTCCTTTTCATTATTTTTTAAAATAACATATAAATAAATAATTATAAATATAATATATATGCCCAAGGAACCTCTCGACCACCGCCATTATATTTTAGCCATCATTTTTTTACCCATAATTCTTTTATTTTTACCTATAAAAAGAACCATTTGAGTCGTGGAAAATTTTAAGTTATGAGAAAATTCTCACAACTCAAATTTTGAGTTTTAAGAGCGAACTCAAGATATCTTAAAGGAGGGTAAAAAAGACTATACCTTTTACGGGATAGTGGACAAGACTGCAGGAGTTTATTGAGCATTAACCCTATATCTATAACTGAATATATATTCCTTATTTTAAGTATTAAATTTAATAGACATAAGATTGATAGTTGGTCTAGTAGTTAGACTATTTCGCAGAGACCAAGGGATCCTTGCATCGAATCTTATTGGAAATGATTTCGAGTCTAAAGTGGCTCTCATATGAATTAATAAAATTTAATAAACAAAAAAATTACTTTGAATACTAAATAAAATAATGTATGTACATAACTATATATTAAATAAAAATTATTATTATTTAAATTAAATAAGAATAAAAGATAAAATTAATATGTTACAATATTAATATATTAGTTATATTATTATAAAAATATAATTGAAAATCAAAATTATAGATGGATAGTAGATATGGTGTAAATATATGGAATAAATGAAATAGATTTAAGGGTTAAGGGTTAAGCGTAGAGGGTTAGGTTAAGGGTTAAGGGTTAAGGTTAAAGATTAAAGGTTGAAGGTTGAAGGTTAAAGGTTAAAGGTTAAAGGTTAAAGGTTAAAGGTTAAAGGTTAAGTTTAAAGTTAAGGTGAGGATAAAAATTAGAGTTTGAGGTTTAAGGTTCAAGGTTTAAGGTGTACGGTGTACGGTGTAAGGATTAAGAGTTAAGTTTAAAGTTAAGGTTAAGGTGAAGATGAAGATTAGAGTTTAAGGTTTAAGGTTTAAGGTTTAGGTTTAGGTTAAGGTTAAGGTTAAGGATAACGTTAAGGATAACGTTAAGGTTAAGGTTAAGGTTAGTAGTTTAGGGGTTAAGGTTAAGGATAAGGGGTTGAGGATTTTTTAAGGTTATTTTATATTATATTAATAATTTTTAATTTATGGTTTATAATTCTTAATTTATTGGCACACATTTGTCTTTATGTTTATAATATATTTGTTGTATATAGTTTACATACCTTTTTTCTAAAAAATTTGTTCATGGTTGAAAATTTAAGGTACAAAATTCATGGTTTATGGTTTATATTCAATATTTAAATTTCATGGTTTATGGTTCATGGGAAAAGAAAAAATAGTTTGTACTATTAATGGGAATTGAACCCAGGCCCACTGGTGAAAGTTAGATATCCTAACCATTGGGATGATAAAAGTTTAGAGAAATGTAGTCAGCATTAGGGGTGGGCTAGGTCCGATTTGGCTTAGTTTTTTGCCAAAACCGAAAGCAAAACTGTATAGTTTGGGTTTTAAAAGTGTTGCTACCGAACCAAACGGTTTTCATTGGTCTGGTTTATCGGTTTTTTATAGGTATAAGTTAGATATTTTTTGGTTTTGGTATGTATTTTGTTCGGTAACTGGATAATTAATGTGAATGAGTAAATTAAGAGTTCTCAAACGTTTCTAGACGTCTTTTATGTAGCCAATCCGAACCGTTTAAAATGTTTGTTTTATTATATAGATATTGGGTTTTTCTTTATAATATTTTTGTTTAACATTTTACATGTAACAGTGTTATGACTATATTATATGGGAATTGAGTAACCTTTTTTCCTTATTTTTAATATATTGACATATTCATTGATCCAGATATATATTATGTAAAAATAAATCTTTCCATTAAGATAAATTTTAACCATGACTGACACTTAAATATATCAGAAAAAAACACTTAAATATAATCATTAAGGTTATGAAAAATCAAGTACTTAACGTAAATAATGGATAATTAATTGAGAGATTGGGGGGTGAAAGGAATGGAGAATTTTTGAGAAATTTCGGGGGATCATGAAAGTAATAAGGGTTGAGGCAAAATAGGAGAATTAGGCGTGAGGTACTTTATTATGTTGAGGCAAAATAGAAGAATTGAGATCGATAGTTGGCCTAGTGGTTAGGTTACTCCGCAGAGACCAAGAGGTCCTGGGATCGAATCTCATTGGAGTCAAAATGACTCCGAGTCCAAAGTGCTCTCTCATGTATTAAAAAAAACAAAAAAAATAGAAGAATTAGACGTGAGGTACTTTATTATATAGAATTCAGTAGTTGCAAGACAAAACATAATTGTCAACTTGTGTCATTATTTCTTACTTTAACGAGGTGTGCTATTTCGTTCAAATTAAACCGAAGTTTAGTACTCCCTCCATCCCAAAAATAATGTTCATTTAGCTTTTCATAAAAATTAAAAAAGCTATTATTCTCTTCGTTTCATAATGTTTGTCTACTTACTAAAACTGTTGTTACAAAATGTTTGTTCAGTTAGAATATCAAGACACTTTTTCTCTCTTTTTTTTTTTTACTATTACCCCTATTAAAAAATCAGAATTTATATTTTCAATACACATTTAAGATATCAAGACACTTTATGAAGGAAATTTTTTTAATAGTAAATGTAATAATTGTATTTCTTAATATGTGTGAAAAGCAAAATGGACAAACATTTTGGAACGGAGAGAGTAATTGCATCCACCATAACAAAAATTACCTCTCATAAAGTGTTTTGATATTTTAAATATACATTAAAAGTATAAATTTAATTTTTTAAAAAGGATAATAATAGAAAAAATAGAAAAAAAAGTGTTTTGATATCTAAAGTGGACAATATTTTTAGGACACCATTTTTAATAAATTAGACATTATTTTTAGGACGTTATTTGTTTATTTTATGATATGTATTTCTACCGTCCAAATATATCAATGATAACAAAACATAATTGATATACATGGAATCATGGATAGAAACAAGAAAATTACATGATTCATAAATGATAATGAAAACTATTTAATGAAAATATTTGTTCACGTCTTTGTAAAGAGATATCAACTAATTATATATTTTTTCCATTTTTATAATAGGTGAATGAGACATATGGTCTTGGAGATAAATTTTATTCTCTATAAGAAAGAGAATAAATCTTAATTCCTTCAAAAGATCTCAAGGATGACCAAATACTAAAATACTCTTATTAACACTAAAAGACAAAATAAGTGATCTCACTATTCATCTCTCTCCACTACCCACCGACCTCCGACCTCCGGCCACCGACCTCCGACCTCCGGCCACCGGTCACCGCCCACTGGAAAACATAGAGTATCGGAAAAAATTTGATGAGTATCGGAATAAAAGATGGAGTACTCTATACAATTTGATGAGTACTCTAAACAATTTGATGAGTACTCATGCGAAAAAAATTGATGAGTATCGAAATAAAAGATGGAGTACTCTATACAATTTGATGAGTACTCTGAACAATTTGATGAGTACTATGTATAATTTGATGAGTACGCGATAAATTTGACGAGTACTCGATAAATTTGACGAGTACTCGATAAATTTGACGAGTACTTTAAAAAAAACAGTAAGTATCCGAATAAATTGATGGGTTCTCAATTAAGTTAAATTAATAAGAGTATTCATTACATTTTCAAACTAATTACAAAAATAAAAAATAACACAAACTAAATACAACAAAAAAAACTACCTACAAACGCAGGTCTAAACAAAAAAAACTTTAATGGCCGGTGTTAATTGACGCCCGAGTGAGGAGAGGAGAAGACCACCACCACCACCGGTTGTCCATGGAGAACTCATAATCGCCGTTCATGAAGCCGGATTTTCGAAGGCTCCCTGCTCGATCTGTTTTACAGACACCATTCATGAAGCTGGATTTTCAAAGGCTCCATGCTCGATCTAGTTTCCATTGCTGCACAGAAGAAACTCGATGCTCAGAGGAAGACGAGCGTCGGAGATGGAAGCACGGTGGTTGGCGAATCACGGCGACGAGATCCAGCGGCACTGCTACCATTGCCGGAGAAGATCGATAAGAACTACTCCACTGCTTGGCTCTGCTCGATCTCATATCTGGCTCCTTTGCTCCACGAAGCTATCTCCTTCTTTTATGTCTTCTCCGGCGAGATCCAGCAGCACCAGCGAGCTCACCACCAGCTTAATCCTTCACTGTCCACTGCTCCACTGCTCGGCTACCATTTCCTAACTGCTTGGCTACCATTTCGACCTTCGAGCTACCAGAGAGAAGCTGCTTGGCTTCATGTCGAAGCTCCATGGAGCAGAAATGAGAGATTAGGAAATGTGACTGTGAGGCGGTTTGTGAGAGAAGAGAGATTAGGTTTTAGGTTTTAGAAATATAATATTTAGTATATATAGAAAAAATAAAAAAGGGGTATAAATTTAATTGGTTTTTTGGATTTTAGTATAAGATTTGATTTGAGGTATTTAGTAAGAAGAGAAGGAACTAGGGGTTTGAATTGGAAAGAGGGGTGTCTTCAAGACCCCTTGTGTCATTTTCTCTTTTATAATGTTGTTATGTTAAGAGTTTTACTTCACGTCTAGCCCATTTAACTAGAATATTGACATATTGATTAATCTGTCTAGAAATATAAATAATTTTACATAATAGACTCACACTCTTAATGATTAATTAGTTTCCGATTTAATTGACGATGATTCCTTAATTCATTGAACTAATTCAATGTTGTCAGAAAAAACTCGTTGTAACGAATTCCAAATCTTTTGGGAAGGTAGAAATACTTACCATAAAATAAATAAAAAACTACTAAACTTCGGTTTAGTTTGGGTGAAATGGCACAACTCGTTAAAGTAAGAAAAAGGGGAGACAAAACCTCGGTTTGGCAAAATAAGGGAACTAGTTGACATGACCGAATCCATAAACTCGACCCCCTTGAACCAAGACCTAGGATAGGCATCAAGTAAATCCATGACATGATAGAAGGGTGTGATGCAGCACGAATGTGAACCCCTAAGTCCAGCATGAGAGCCACGATCACACACGAAGGGCAATCCAAGAAGTAGTGACAAGAATATCATGGTCAAGACAACTTACCATTCTCCAAAATAGTATAAATACCAAAGTGGGATTAGCACGCAAGACATGAGAACATTCCGACAAGATACATGAAATAGTAGTTAGCTTATACATACTTGTAAACGTTATTCATGTAATCACAAGGTAAAATTTAAGGAAAATTATTTATGGAGTTTATATTTTCTCTAATTATTCTACTTATTAACTTAACAATCAAGTTTTACTTGTGATCATATAACTCACTTAAATAAAATCATTCACTCAAATCAAACACTTGTACTTTGATAAAATCTTACTGGTAGAATCTGTCCAATGAGGTTGGCGTCGTCTATGGGAAGTGACAGAGGTTTCTCCCATTGAGATACCACCAAAATGGCCTAAACCAGAGCCAGGGACCAGACGCAAACACGTAACAAGGATCGACGAGATGAGGCTACAACCTCCGAATCTAATGAATCATACAACATAGAGTCCTTGGGGAACGGGAAGTAATCTAACCCTGGCCACACAATCACCCGCCATAGAAACCGACATGCTAATCAAAGCTGAAGAAGTATCACTTCTAGAGCCACAGGGAATTAGCAATCCTGATAAATGTGGGTAAGCTTACCCCGTAGAACATTTGGGGGTCGATCCTCTGGTCCACATATCAATGTAGTTATGACTCAATCCCCTGTAGAAATGTGGTTCACCCGTCTGAGATTGGAGCGCTTATTACAACTCTTGCAACAAAGAGCACCCAAGAGGATCAATCACTTTTATAACCTTTCAAGTGCGGTTGAGATCCCAAAGCCAAACATGTCGCAAGAGGTCCCCCAGAGAACCACACAGGTTGGAGTTCACAGTGGAGTAAAAATCAATCAAGATAGTCATTTAAATCTTATACGTATCACTACCTTGCCGCTTCAAACTGCCACAGTAACCAGATTATGATGGATCGCCCAATCAAGGTCAATACGCTAACATGTGCAGGCACATAGAATTAAACAATACTCACCACAAATTGTTCATGATCTCAGCATCACAAGTATCACTAATCAACCCAACCATCAAACACGATGACATTAATGATCAGATATAAAAATTAAAATTTAGCCAAAATCATGGTAGTGTAAAGGTTAATGGAGCTTAGCCGTCGAGGGTGTAAGGATTAAGTGGTAAAGTAATTTTGATTGATGGAACAATGGAGAGGTTGAGACTAATAAGAAGAAAGAGATGAGAGAATTGAATTAATGGTAGTGTAGAGTAGTTGAGAGATTTAATTAGAGATAGGAGATGATAATAATGAGAGAAGTAATTGAATCGGTGTTAGCAAAGAGTTAGGCTGGAGATGGATAACGATTTGGGCTAGAATTATTATTGTAGTGGATTGAGGAAGGGAAAGTTTTTTTTAGTCAAATAGGGGAAGGGTAAGTTAGTGGGTTAGTATATAAAGTTATTTTAGGTTAGTTTGTCGGAACGGTTTTGGTCATGTTAATTGACATCTCAATTTGGAAAGCTTGGTTATGTTGTTAAAGAACCTGATTTATACTGGTAAAATCGGCTTGGTTGGTGATTTAAAAGGTCCGGACCAAACCTTACCGGTAGTTAGGTTGAGCCGATCTATTGAACAGTATGGTGCGCGGTTTGGTTAGGTTCGAGACCAGTCGGGTCCGGCAACCGGTTTAACCGAACTAGTTGCCAAGTTGTGCCAAGTTTCCAGGTTGATTCCAATCTATAGAAAACTATAGTTATTGCCTTTTCTAAAACAAATTGGTATATATATTTTGAAAACACACATAAATGCTACTTTCGTATACACATGAATGAGTATTATACTCAATAGGCCAAGGTAAAATATACAACAGAGAGGTAAACACCATTTATGTCATTTCTTTTCAATTAACTCATGAAAGAAAACCAAAATTGTAATTGTAGCTACGTTTAAAACACGTCATGAAAATTATACCACTACAAACCACAAAATCATACCAATATACTCTCCTCTTCCCCTACTAGAAGAAAATAAAAAGCAAAAAGAAAACAGTGTGTTGCATCCCCTATAAATATATATAAATATCACAAATTGATACAACTATTCAGATTCTGTTTAATGAGTATTATTTCAAAGCCTTCAACTATAAAAAAAAAAGACTGTCTCAGTGTTCTATGACTTCATGCAAGAGCTAGATTGTACTTTCCTTTCTGTAGAAATAAAAACGTTTAGTCCCTGTATTTAGTTTGTGAAAACATTTTCTATTTTTATTTTCAAATTAAATTTTCAGAAAAATGTTTTTTGTTTTCAATATTTTCAGAAAATATGAAAAACGTCGATTTCACGTTCTTCAATATAGTTGTATTTTCATTTTATTTTAAAAAAAACTGTTTTCATTTTCTTTAGCCGAACACATTTTTATTACTATTTTAAAAAATATAAAAAATAAAAACAAAAAATAACTATTATTTTTAGGAACCAAACA
Source organism: Nemophila menziesii (assembly GCA_029959085.1). Taxonomy (NCBI): domain Eukaryota; kingdom Viridiplantae; phylum Streptophyta; class Magnoliopsida; order Boraginales; family Hydrophyllaceae; genus Nemophila; species Nemophila menziesii. Next base: position 23,936,806 of record JARWIR010000008.1, read on the forward strand.
AGGTCTTAAGTATGTAACACTTGTTTTCATTTTGTTTATTAGGTCGTCGAGAGAGAAGCTAGGCTAAAGTAAGATATTCTGGAAGTCATTTAGGGGTTCAGATAAGAAATTTGATTTTGTAATAGATGTTTTCTTTTGTATCAATTAGTTAGCCAATGTTTCAAAAATCAGTAACTAGCTAAGTTAGAAAGTATTAGAGGAATGGGTTAATATCAATTGTCTTTTTATAGTATAAGAATTGTTAAGCTTAAAACTATTATTGATTCAATATTAATTATAACACGTTAATGATAATACATTTTTATCATATTTATATTTTTTATATTATCTATATATAGTAATTTAAGAGGAATGATATATAGTTAAAATATTATCATTAACCAGATGGGATTAGCTCACTGGCCAGGGCCTTGGTCTACCAATCTAGTGGTGCAGGTTCGACTGAGTCAATGACTCCGAGTCCAAAGTGGCTCTCCTATGTAACAAAAAAAAAAAAATATTATCATTAAGTTCTACAGCATCAAATTAGTTTCGTATAAATTTTTACTAAATGGTAAGTTTTGAACAAATCGAACATTCATTTTTATAAAAATTGAAGTGTCATGTTGATGAGTAATTTTTTTTTTAAATTTTCATATAAGTGAAAAGAATCCACATATTAAAAGAAAAATCAAAACTTTTCATCAAATCTCCTTGGACCTCAAATATTAACACAAATTTCTTTAACTCGTAGTAAATTCATTTTCTTAAATATCAATTCACAACTCAACTAAATAGAAAAAAATTACAATTCTATCAACTTTTTTAAATTTTTATTATAAATTATTTCTAATAATGAAGGGACTATTTTAAATTTTTATCCAAAATTTTTAAATATGCAAGATCATCTTAATTTTCTATTCTTGAAAATTTGAAAAGGGTTATAAATTTTTATTTTTCTTTCGCAATCAACCAACCTTAACTCTACTCAAACCCCATGGTTGACTATACCAAGATCCATATGGATCCATATGTGTAAAGATATAAGAAAGCATAAATTGAAAAAGATTAAAGCATAATTGAAATTTAAATTTATTAAATATATACATAGAAGATTCAAAAGAACAAAATTTAAAAGTATTCTAATCTCAGCTTGAGAATCAGTCGGTATGATTCGATTTCGTTCGTTTTTATCATTCCTATAAATAGTGATGATTTAGTTTGGTTTGATTTAGATGAAATTTTTAACGGATTAGTTTGGTTGGACCTTTTCAACGATTTGGTTTGAATTTATTAACGGTTCATGTTCTTCACTTTTGTAATAAAATTCAGACCATAAATTATAGTACGATCATCAAGCCTATTCGACTTAGCATCCACGCCCGATCTACCGTCATTCACCATCATGTTTATAAAGTGACAATTACATTTAAGGTGAAAGATTTTACAAAAATGCACATAATCATCTAGTCAGGAAGTAACAAGTAGGGGACTAGTCACAATTTCTTCGAATCATTATCAAACATACAACTCATAACAGAGCTTAGCCGTCGAGGGTTTAAGGATTAAGTGGTAGAGTAATTTTGACTGATGGAACAATGGAGAGGTTGAGATTAATAAGAAGAAAGAGACAAGAGAATTGAATTAATGGTAGTGTAAAGTAGTTTAGAGAACGAATTAGAGATGGAAGATGATAATAATGAGAAAAGTAATTGAATCGGTGGTAACACAGAGTTAGGCTGGAGATGGATAGTGATTTTTGGGTAGAATTATTATTATAGTGGATTGAGGAAGGGCAGGTTTTTTTTAGTCAATATAAGGGAAGGGCAAGTTAGTGGGTTAATATATAAAGTTATTTTAGGTTTGTTTGTCGGAACGGTTTTGGTCATGTTAATTGACATCTCAATTTGGAAATCCTGGTTTTGTTGTTAAAGAACCTGATTTATACTAGTAAAATAGGTTTGGCTGGTGTTTTAGAAGGTCCGGACCAATCCTAACCGGTAGTTAGGTTGTGCCGATCCACTGAACAGTATGGTGCGCGGTTTGGTTAGGTTCGAGATCAGTCGGATCCGGGAACCGGTTTAACCGAACTAGTTGCCAAGTTGTGCCAAGTTTCCAGGTTGATTCCAATCTGAAGAAAACTATAGTTATTACCTTTTCTAAAACAAAATTGTATATATATTTTGAAAACACACATAAATGCTACTTTCCTCTACACATGAATGAGTATTATACTCAGGCCAAGGTAAAATATACAACAGAGAGGTAAACACCATTTATGTCATTTCTATTCAGTTAACTCATAAAAGAAAACCAAAATTGTAATTATAGCTACGTTTAAAACATGCCATGAAAATTCTGCCACTACAAACCACAAAATCATACCAATATACTCTCCTCTTCCCCTACTAGAAGAAAATAAAAAGCAAAAAGCAAACAGTATGTTGCATCCCCTATAGATATATAAATATCACATATTGATACAACTATTCAAATTCTGTCTAATGAGTATTATCTCAAGGCCTTCAACTGTAAGAAAAAAGGTCATCTCAGTGTTCGATGACTGCATCCAAGAGCTAGTTTGTACTTTCCTTCTCTAGAAATAAAGATGTTTAGGCCATGTGTTTAGTTTGTGAAAACATTTTTTTTTTATTTTCAGATTAAATTTTCAGAAAAATGTTTTTTGTTTTCAATATTCTCTAAAAAAATATGGAAAACGTCGATTTCACGTTCTTCAATATAATAGTATTTTCATTTTATTTTTCAAAAAACTGTTTTCGTTTTCTTTAGCCGACCATATTTTTATTAGTATTTTGAAAAATATAGAAAGACAAATAATTTATTTTGGCAAACTTCAATCTAATAACGTGAAAGAAAGAACTTTTAAACAATTTTTAGCCCCCACATGCCAAATATAAGTAAATATTCAAACATTAATACTTCAAGTTCACAATACACTAACTCTTGGTTCCTTGTATAAAATCTTCCATTACCAACAAAAAGGTAATCCTAGGGATCAACTCATAATATGGATTTTGCGAGTTTTATATAAAATTGGATAAATTAGGACTAGACGTGTGACTGAAAGGTTGACATACATACACATGTAAATGACCATTTCCCTATGTGTTTTTTCCAATATTAGGGGTAAATAACTTTTCAGTTTTAGGATCAATAGTGGGTTGTCATATTAGATCGGTCGTACGGTGGATGTTATTAATGTGAGTCATAAATCAAGATATAGATGTGTCTTTAGAAAAATTATTAGTTAACCCACATATTTTATACTTAGCCTTATTATCCTCTACATCCTCTACAAAATAATTTGAATAATATGATATTACCTTATGTACTTGTATAGTCAAACTTTTTACCGCCGCAACATCAAGTGCCTCTAAATCAATGTATGTAGGAAGGTTGAGGTTTGGGTGTTCCCCGACTATTGTGTTCTCCGCCAACATCTCATGTTCCTTGATTTCCACATCTAGCATACAAACATTAGAATGTTATTTGGTCAATATATGTTTAAAAATATACTAAAAGAATTGAAAGACATAAAGTGCAAATTTAAATTCAAATAAACTAAAAGAAATAAAGTTCACATGCGTTTTTGGTGAAATTCAACAGAGGATTTATAAGAGTTATTTGAGCTCTACACGCTTCTAGTTTTCCTTGTAAATACTCCGACATATTGGGCTTAGATTCCATGACTCTAGGACGCCCAATTGCATCTCATGAACCACTATCTCTTGAACGAGAAGGTCGCGACCCACTACCCCGTGTTTGAAACATACTCCAGTATAAACAAGAACTAAAAAAACAGACCACTGATTGAAACCAAATAACACCAGTAGTATTTCTCTGAAGACCAACAAATAAGAATATAATAAAATCAATTATATTCAAGCATGCTATTAAATTGGATGCTTCTTGAATTATATATTGAAGTATGCATGACATATTACATAAATTGCTTTGTAAATCATATAGTAAAGTTGTCTTCCCCAAAGGTGTGATAAATAAATCAACATCCGAGGAAGCACTCCCCGCAAGTGTATGGGTCGTTGACAAGTAATAATAAGGAAAAGATAAGAGTTATCATTCTCCAAATGAACTATGAGGTCAATGCTTTTGTATTTTAAGAAGTGTAGATGGATTAGGTTGCAATTAATAAAAGAATAAAAGATATATCTATTTTGTTTTTCAAGTAAGGACTAACGTGCAATAATATATAAATACAACTAACAATAAAATAACTAAAGGGATGAATTAAAATATTTCGCAGAGTAGACAATGAGAAGATAGATTGAGAGTTACTAGTAATCCCCACTAGTTCTAAATTTACACGTTTTTTGTTTTAAGGGTGAATTGGTATTTTTGCAATATTCAGGATTCTACAATCTCCCTAAATCCCTCTCTGGTAGATAGGGGTTATCCTACAATGTCAGGAACCTGTTCTGAGTGACCCTACAACATACTAAAATGCATACACGCTAACCGTATTGACTATCCGGCTAGTCAAGACCTTCTGGTTCACTAGCGCACACCGAATGTTTATATACTATTTTCTATAATCCGACCCTCACCCGTGTAAAAGACAAGATTAATATACCCAACCCACTACTTGATCGATGTAAGGGCTGAAAAATCAATACAAGTATATAACCAATGCAAAATATCCAATTCCTTTTGATATAAATATCCCAAAACACAATAAAACGACATAGTCCAAAAGCTACGGTTCATACATTAAGCATTTCTCAAGCTAATTGAAAGTTTAGTTCATGCTAAAATACGATAAATAAAAGTGTAATAATCATGCTTGGAAGACTAAAATGTGAAGAATTAAACTAATACTTGATGGAATGGAAAGATTGAATGGTGTGAAATCACTGAGTACATTTTTAAAAATTACTGATTATGTTTAAAAAACCACTGAGTACGTCCAATATCACTTAGTATGTTCTGGAATCACAAAGTATATTCAAAAAATTACTGAGTATGTTTGAAAAATCAATAAGTATGTTCTGGAATCACTGAGTACATTTTTTATTGAGCTAACACAAATATTAAGCCTAAAAGACTATAAGGAAAAAAATTACATATTTTCATAACAAAATCTAGACTAAAATTCTAGATCTTTGACGAAAACCATGGACGTCATTCAAGAACTCATGTCACCGTCGAAATCCATTAAAGCTCCTTGAAATCCATGACGGCTTTGTTTCTATTGCCATGAAAGCTTTGCCGCTATTGTCACAGAAGCTTTAAAGGTGAACATCAAAACCCTATCTCCACTGCAGATCGCTTCCATGGAAAACAAAGCTCACATCCATAAGAAACCTTAGCTTTGAAACTCCATGGATCTACAAAAATAAATCACTGCCGCCATGAAGCAAGCATATCTGCTCGCACTTTCACTGTAAACCATGGTTGCTTCCATTAAAGCTCCTCTTGAAAACAACCTTCTTCAGATCCATAAATAGCCATTGTTTGCTGTTAAGGTTTCGCCTATGCTCCGATAAAGCACCACCACAATTGATTTCTGGTGGGGAAAGAAGGGTGAGTATAGAGCATTTTTCGAATATAGGGGTTTGGTTTATATATATATATATACACACATAACAGGTATTTGAGGAATAAATTTTTGTGAGTTTTGTTTTATATATTATTTTATTATTCTTTATTTATTTTGGCCTTTTTGGAAGAAAATATAGTAAAGTGAGTTGTTTGGGTCTTAAAGAGATGTCTTGCCAAAATCAGTATGTTTTAGATCTCTTATGCATGGGGATCAAATAGACAATTTTTTATTGAGATAATATCAAATTAAGTCCAAAAACATAACATTCCACCTCTATAGGGTCCAGGAATTTTTCCACCCCCATGCAAGTCCATTTTTTTTAAGTATTCCTTTTGTACCCCTATTACTTACCACGTTTATAGTTAATCAATATCTTTTAAAAAAGTAACAGATTCCTATCTTTTAGCTTATAATATAATATCCCTTAATTTTAGCTAATCATTATAGTAAGATTGTTATGATATTCAACGATTTAATACACCTTCTTCCATTCACAAATTCCAGTTAACTCTGCAACTATTGCTGCAAATCACACAAATTCATCTCTTTCAAGGTATCATTTTACTATCAACGTGATTTTTATTAATTTAAGTGCATTAAGAAACGTTGATAATTGTATATCATAACAATACATCGCTTTTCTTGTCGTTCAACAATTTGTGCTGTTAATTTCACCACATATTTGCTAGACATGATTACTCCTGCATTGTCATAAATTCATTTGTCAGTAAAACAAATATATTATGCATACATAATACGTATAACCCACCCAATTTGCACGTATAACCCACCCAATTTAAACGTATAACCCACCAAAAACGAACATATAACCCAACAATTTGTAAATATAACCCACCATAAATAGGCGTATACCCCATCAAATTGAACATATAACCCACCATAAATAGGCATATAACCCACCAAAATTAAACGTATAACCCACCAACCACAGTACAGAGAATTGCTTATTAGATAGAACGGTAAGGCCCGACACGCCTCCAAATGACGATTGCTTATTGGGTAGCGCTTCATAATCGAATACAGAGACTCGAGTGCCGACCTGTATTGAATTTTCCCTTCTCCTTGTTTACCTACTACACATTAACATGAAAACAAATGTAAATCACTCAGAAAACAGTGCTACACCATCAACAAGATACAAATAATAACAATTTAACATCGATAGATTCACACACACCACCAACCATTGACATAACCCAATCCCATTTCATACACACCAACACTAATTGACAAAACCCACATAACATTTCATGATTTTGAATTCGTAAAGAAGTAATTCAATTACCTTCCATTATTTCATCGTCGGGTTGTATGTTTGGTTCAACATCTGCATCCAAAACCTTATTTTTTTTCTTCTTAACTTGAGGAACCGTTTTCTTCCCCTTCCCGTCATCATGAACGCTTCTTTTCTTTCTTGTACTCAACGGTACACCATTTACAAAATCGTCGTCACTGTTGTGAATGGCTTTTTCTTTATTTTTTGCACTAGTTTCACCTACAGAGTCGGGTTGTCTCACCATTTTCGTTCTCTTCTTTATCCGGGAGTCGTCTTCAGCGGTGGGTTGTTGTGGAAGCTTCGTTCTCGCCAGTTCGTTTAAGTTTATCCAGCCGATGGGTTATTGGAAATTGAAATTTTTTCTGGCGGTTCGTTTTCCTTTTTTTTTTGACTTCTTGATTGATACGTTTTGCATGAAATCAGCGTCATTAGTTATGGCAACTCAATGGTCAGTCAATGGGTAAAGGGGGTAAATCAGTCTTTAGTAGTGGGTTGGACCTGATGGGCAATGGTCCAACCTCTAAGGACTCTATTAATAAATCACCCTTTTTTATTCAAACACAATAATTTGTTTAAGTTCATTTTCCCCAACGAATAATTAGGTTTTCACCCCTTCAACATGCAAAATAATCAAAATAGCTAAATCAAGAAATTCTGAATCACTATCCGCATAATAAAAAGACCAAATATCTAGATTTTTCAATTCAAACTCAATAATTTGTCTAATTTCATATGTTTTCTACATAATGATTAGGGTTTCACCAAATTATATAATGCATAATAGTCGACTTAGCCAAATATGTACATTTCAAACCACTTATAAATAACATGGGGACCAAATCTGCAATTTTTTATCCAAGCTTAATAATTTTTTTAATTCATTTTATTTTTTTCACATAGTAATTGTGTGTTTCACCAAATTCAACATACAAAATAGACAAATCAACATATTTTGAATATACATGGACCAAATATGGATAAATATCTAATCAATCATAATATTATTCTAATTTTTTATCCTTTTTTTTTCAAATAATCGTTATTTTTTCACCATACTAAATATCAAGAATAGCAAAAATACCTATATCAGTATATTTTTAATCCCTATTACAAAGTATGAGGAATGAAAGTACAAACTTTTGAATTTTTAAGAACGGGGGCCAAAAATGAATCACTAATTTCAGTTAAGAACATAATCCCAACTTCAAAATTGTTAAAAATGACATGCATCAACAAAGAAGAACAATACTCACCATAAATTGTTCATGATCTCAGCATCACAAGTATCACTAATCAACCCAACCACCAACCCAAGACCATCAAACACCATGACATTAATGATCAAATATAAAAGTCCAATTCTAGCCAAAAAAATCATCACGGTAGTGTTAAAGTTAATGGAGTTTAGTTGTCGAGTGGTATAAGGATTAGGTGGTACAAATTTTTTTTTTAGGGATAGGTTGAGATTCATGAGAGGAAAGTAATGAGAAAGTAAGTGAATTAGTGGTAGTGTAGAGTAATTGAGAGAGTTAACTAGAGATGAGAGGTGAGGATGATGAGAGAAATAGTTTAATAGATGGTAGTATAGGGTTGGGTTGGAGATGGGTAATGATTTTGGACTAGAATTATGATTGTCGTGAGTTGGGAAATGGCTAGTTAGTGGGTCAGTATATAGATTATTTATAGGTTAGGTTGCCAGACTGGAACCGTCAGGCTCGTTAATGACAACTCGATTTGGGAAGATCATGGTTGTGTAGGGGTTTGATTCTTAACAAAATGGTTTTTTACCGGTTCGGTTGGTGTTTCAGAAGGTCCTGGTCGAACCTAACCATAAGCAGTTAGGTTTAGTTGATTTGGTGAACAGTTTAGTGTATAATTTGGTTAGGTTTGAGACCCGATCTGTTCCAACAACCAGTTTAACAGGACCAGTTGCCAAGTTGTGGCAAGTTGCTAGGTTGATTATGATCCAAAAAAATATATCTATACATTTAGCTAAAACAAATGAGAATATTGGGACATTATTAAACTGAATACGCTAGATATGGTCTGCCCTTTACAATGGGAAATTGGATGTTGGTAAACTTAATAAAACCATCATCACTTTGTTCTGAAAGGCGATACTCAAACAAAAGTTGTTGATTTTACATATATGTCTTGTGCAAATTTTGATCATACTTCGGTGCTTGCTGAAAGATTGAATCCATATAAGAATGATCTCATCTCTCCTACGTAATCAACATTTATCAAGGGAAGGGCAATCCAGGATAACATCATTTTGGAACACGAGATCTCTTTTTTTTCAATAAAAGTAGATACCGCAACCAACAATATGCATCGGTTAAATTGGACATGACAAAGGCCTATGAACATGTAAGATAAGACTTCCTTGAAGGTGTGTTGGACAAACTTGGCTTTCATCAGACATGGATTAGATGGATTATGAGTTGCATCTCAATAGTTCACTACCAAATAACCATTAATGGCGAGATAACTAGGAATATTTATCCTTCGAATGGAATCCGACAAGGTGATCCTCTCTCTCCCTAACTGTTTTGCCTCCTTACTGAAGCACTTGTTGGACTAATCAAATTTGAGATCAGAAAATGTAATATTAAATTATCAAACTTGTTAAGGAATGCCCCCCCCCCCAACTTTCTCACCTTATGTTCGTTGATGACTCCCTATTTTTGGTAAGCCTGAATGATTTGGAAATTGTAGCCTTTTGAAAGGTCATACTACTCTTTGTATGGGCTCAGGCCAAAGGGAAACCCTTCGTAAGTCCATCATCTGTTTTAGTAAGTGTATCCCTACCCTAGTGATTAATCAAATGGCATCTACCTTGGAGTCCAACAAACAAATTCAATCGGGAAATACCTCGCGATCCCAATGAACTACACTAGATTCAAAGTTGTCACATTACAATGGGTTAACGATAGATTGGTAAAAAGGCAAGCAGATGAAAATAACAATTTCTCTAAATGGTGGGAAAGAAGTTCTAATCAAGTTGGCAATGCAGTCAATCCCGAACTACATTATGTCCATCCTTTGTTTCCCCAAAACATTTTGTATGCAACTTTCCAAAGTTGTCTCAGAATTTTGGTGGGGATCGGGCATAAGAGACATATCCATTGGAAGACTCGGGACAAAGTTGCAACATCCAAATAAATAGGGGGCTAATTTTGGGATTTTGAGAATATGAACCTTTCCTTACTGGCCTCCACTACATGGCATCTCTTTCATAACGAGGACTTGTTTTTCTTCGAAGTGCTTACAGGTCTACTTTCACTCAGAATCTTTTTGGGAATGTAAACTGAAGTTGGTTAAATCATGGGTATGGACGAGCATCCTAGGAGGGAGGGATGTATTGAAACAAGGGTGTATTATGCAAATTGTAATGGCTAAAAACACTAATATATGGAAGGAAAAATGGCTGCCGCCACACATACTGGTGGTCCTTTGTGTGTTCTAAAAATAAATGCAAATGCTAATCGAACCACAACCGCAAGTGTACGGTTGTCCCAAGTAGTATGTATGATAATACAGATTCGTTCCAAGGACGGATGGTTGATCACAATGTCTAGCAAATAGTGATTGATGCACTTATGAAAATAAAAGACAATAATATGTTTGTTTGGTTTTTTTTTGTTATAAGACTAAGTAAATGAAAGACAAATATTAAAATGCAAGTAAAAACTAAGACGCAAGGAAAATGATGTAAAACGCAATATGAGATGTAGCACCTGAGAACGCAAGGATCCTCCCAATCCTATTTCCTAACTTATGTTGTTTAAGGGCTAAATTAGTCAATTACAATGGTCGGGATTCTAAATTCCTTATACCCCCGTCAGGGTGGACTATAAGGCGATCCTAAAGTGTCACTAGTCCCGTCAGGGTAAATATGATCCACCGTTGGATGATTAAGTTTTATTACCTCATTGGCCCTAGGATTAGCTAAGCTCGTCAGAATCATTAACTTCTATCCTAGATTGAATAAATGGTTCTGTACCTAAACCCTCCGTCAGGATGATCCAATCGCCACTAATTGGAATAGCCTAGATACTAACACCTGTTCTTAGTTAGCTACTCCAAAAACAGTAAAATAATCTCAATTTATTGAAAAGAGTAAAAGCCCTAATTTAGTTTAATTCAATAAAAACCCAAATTCAACATTCGTTAATTAATAAGATTGGGATTCACCCATTATTTGTTCTCAAGCACTAACAATTGTTTAGCTCATATTAAAAAGAAATACTAAATTAAAAATAAAGGAATTCATATTTGATTACAAAATTAAAATTGAAAGAACCTAATTTCCGGAATTGGAATGACTACGAACGGAGCTATAGACCCACTCCAGCTCTTGTAGCTTCTTCTTTCTTCCTTCTGTTGCTTCTCTCTGGTGTTTAATCTTGTGGAATGTGAATTGTGTAAAAAATAGAAGTCCAGACCTCCTTTTATAAGCATAAATTCGGACTAGGGCTTGGACCAGAAAATAAAAGACTAATTAAATGTCCAAGCCCAATTTCCAAGCCCAAAATCCCGTAACTGCTGATACACCTTCACTAAAACGGCTTTTCCCGATGCGTTATGACTCCGATTGACCTCATTCCAGTTGCTAAAGTTCCGTAACTCGATAAGGAATGTTTTCTCTTCAAAGGTCAGCGGCTAAATCATCTCTTAAGCACCTCAAAATCAGCAATCTATGGCCTGGAAAATGGATTTTCAGCTCTAAAAATAATATCTTCGGGATTTCTCTTCAAGTCTTGACTCTATCTTTTGATCTTTGACTTTCTCCTCGGATTCCTCTCCTAGCTAACATCTAAAACCTGTAAACTTTACACTAAAAATACCAATATTACGCGCAAAAGTTTAATAAATTAAAAATGCTAGAAATAAAAAGGTAATTCCGGATTATTGCATATTAAGTCCAAAAGTCTATCAATTTAAGTAAATAAACACCAAAAATGATGTCTCCCAAGGGTCGAAAATAAGAACAATTAGGGAGACATCAAGACCCCCAACTCAAACCTTTGTCGTCCCGACAAAGTAAAACAAAACAAAGGGGTAGAAGTAAGCGTATAAACAAGTAGAAGCTAGAAAATAAACCCTAAAGCAATTCTCAAAATAAATCTCATATAGCAAACTCTAGAAACTAATATACACATACACTAATCATGCAACATCAAACATAAATAATCTCAATCATAAAATTAAAGTCGCAATGCTTGAAGGTTACACTTGTACTCATCTCTGTATGATGGCTATAGGGTGGTCATTAATCCTAACTCGCTTTGAAGGCTCCACCTAGTATATTCCCTATTAACAGAATCATAAATTCACTATGCACTTAGGAATCACGAGGTCTTCGGTTATAATATTGGCTTAAGGACGGGTGTGGATGTATATTTGGTAAATTTGAAGTGAGCTTGTGGCTCTCTCCTCACTTACCATCAACAATGTCCTCGAGCTTGAGTTAACGCTCAAAAGATGTTCTCACTCACCCATATACGCAACAATTTAGCGTCCCATGTCTACCCACTATAAACAAGATGATTTTCAGAAAAAATTCCACTTTGCCGGATGTTTTATTCATATATATTTTTCTTTTCTTTTTTCTTTTTTTTTTGTGTACAGAAGCAAACCGGGTTCCCGGTTTTGACGAATCCGGGTTCCCGGTTCCTACTGTATGGATTTTTCATTTTTTTTTAAATTTTTTCTTTCTTTTTCACTTTTTCTCGTTCCCGGCAAAGGGTTACAAGTATATATCATCTGCAATTGTGCTACAATACAAAGCACATCAATCCCAACCCATTAAATTCCCCATATGTGGTCCCACCACCCCAAACTCATGCTCGAGACATGTCTCAGGATTGTGATTCAAGTGCGGGTCATATGGTCATGCCTAAATATCTAAGGGATAATGGCTTATATCGTGGCTACAAAGAAAAGGCTAAAGGCTCAAAGTGGGCTAAGACGGATAATAATTAATACAAGGGATAGAAGGCTAAAAAGGCACAAATGGCTAACAAAGAACTGCCCCTATCATTTTCATAAGTACATAGCTTGTTTTTAGTTCATATCTAGGTGGGTTCTCTACTAATTAGGATTTCACGTTCTACACACCAAACATATTCCTTGAGTACAAGCTTACTTCATTTGCATTGTTCATTAATTTTTCATATTAATTACCTATGTTTGCATGCAATTGTAAGTGCGTTTTATATTAATCCCTAAAGTCCACTATTTACTATCATAGATTCATCAAAAGTATGCTTAAAGGGACATTTAAAATCTTCTATAGTCAAACGCAACTCCGAAAATTATTTTATTGAAAGCAAATAAAACATATAACACATAAAAACTGGGATGAGGCAACGAACCCCACCCCAAACTCAAAAATGAGTCGTGTCCCCACGACTCGAAAAGACTCAAAGCAATAAAATAATATACACTAAATGAGAAGGGATAGAAAACGTATCTGAACCAGCGTGTGGCTGGCTTTCTGTGTTGCGTCCATGAACTTTATCTTGCGTCTAGACATCGTAAGTTGTGCTTTGAACAAGTAAAGTTCAACTTGTTTGTAACGTTTCCCAACATAGCACACCTCGTATCCTGATTCTCTTCCAACACCTTGATTTTCGATTCCAACCCATCCTCGGATCATTTGCCTCCTCACTTTCAGGTTCCTCAATCACTTCCCTCTTCTTAGGATTAGCCGTAATTTGAACCTCTTCAGTCTTGTGAAATAGGAATCTCAATAGCTTGTTCTTGGATAGCACCAAAAGCGTTTCTGTTTCTTGGAGAATTCCTTCGATAAGCACACATGAAGACGGTTTTGATAGGCATCTCTTTCCACCCCAAACTCAAAACTTCAAATAGTGAGAAGCTAAGGCTTAGAACTTTGATGTTTTGAGGCTTAAGACTTGAAGATTTTGGTGGAATATGAGATGGGTAAAGGCTAATTGATGTGTGGGAAGAGGGAATTGGATTTAAGTTGAAGATTGGATAAAGAACCATCGGAGAAAAGTGGGACTTTAATAATATTTTTCGGATGGGAGATGAGTTGATTGCATGTTGTTGTGGTGAAAGAGAGCAAGATTTGAGGATTGTGTGGTTGTTGATGATGATGTTCAGGAAATTCTAGGTTTTGGGAGTGTTTTTGGAGGCTGGGTTGAAGAAAGAGGTAAAAATATAGGGCTAAAAATCTTCAAAACGACCCTATCACAGATGCAAACCGGGTTCCCGGTTTCGAAAATCCCGGTTCCCGGTTTCGAAAATCCGGGTTCCCGGTTCCGCGTCGTTGTGACGGCGCGGAAAAAAATAAAAATACTCTTTTTTTTTTTCCAACCCTCAGAAATCACTCGCCGAAACCGGGTTCCCGGTTCTGTGGAATGCGGGTACCCGGATTTTGTCGATGGCGCGAGTCAAAACGCGCCAAAACGCAGCATCCCAAAACGCTGGACCAGAGAATTCCACCACTTACAGCTCCGAAACCGGGTACCCGGTTTTGCCAAATGCGGGTACCCGGATTTGTGTCGATGCGCGAATCAAAACGCTGCAAAACGCAAGCCACCAAGACGCCGGGTCAGAACTTTTCAGAAGTTACAGCACCAAAACCGGGTTCCCGGTTTCGAAAATCCGGGTACCCGGTTCCGACGCTGTGTCGTGAACCGAGACGCCAAGTGCTGCGTTGAAAAGGTTGGTACCAGCTCCAAAACCGGGTTCCCGGTTTTGCGAAACCGGGTTCCCGGTTTCTCCTGGACATCCAACCTATTTTTCTCCTATTTTCGCCAATTCGACCCCAAACTCGTGACCTTTTTGCCCCTGAAATCATCAAAAACAACTACCCTTCCTCATTTCTTAATAATAAACACTAAAATTACGAAAATCAAACTATTCTAAATTGCAAAAATTTAAAAACTCAGCTAATATACAAGGAATTGGCTTTTGTTTAACGTCGTTAAGCTCGACGGGTTACCTCATTCATCAGTCATTGACATAACCTCCCCAGCAGTAAGTGAGGTAGTCAATATTTGCAACTCAAAATTTGCATCCCTTAGCTTTTATTCCCACTAGTTTGTCTGAGATAACCTTCGCGACCATGAATGGTCCTATCCAAGAACTTTTGGATTCACGTACCTTTGGATGGGGGTTCGGTTTCTTCATAGCTACTCCTTCACCTACCTTGAACCCCTTTTTCTTTCTTTCTTTCTTAGGTTCCTTCGGAACCTTCGTGGCACGTGCTTTCTCTTTCTTCTTCGCATGATTGAGTTGTGGATTTTTAGGGTATGGAGGAGCTTTAATTGGTGGTTTCTTTCGTAGCTCTTTCTCCTCCACCCCTAAAGTGTCCACAACATTAATTGGCTCTTTTCTTACCGGTTTCTTTACATCTATACGAAAACATTCTTCCTTGGAATCCGGAAACTTCATAGGTCTAAACACATTAAACTTCATCTCCTCGTCTTGGATTCTCATAATCATTTCTCCGTTCTCTACATCAATCAAGGTACGCCCCGTGGCTAAGAATGGTCTTCCCAAAATAATGGGGACATTCCTATCCGCGTCGTAATCAAGTATAATGAAATCAGCGGGAAAAATTAACGTACCTGCCTTAACGAGGACATCTTCGATTCGGCCTTCTGGATGTGCAAGAGATCGATCCGCCATTTGCAAGACCATAGAAGTGGGTCTTGCTTCAATATTAAGCTTGTCAAAGATTGATTTGGGCATAAGATTTATGCTTGCACCCAAATCGCATAGCGCTTTTCCTTTCCACTCATTACCAATAGATATCGGAATTGTAAAGCTCCCAGGATCAACTAACTTTGGAGGTAATTTGCCTTGACAAATAGCACTACATTCCTCAGGGAGACCAATCATCTCATTATCACAATACGGCCTTTTGTTGGTGAGGGCTCTTTTTAGAAACTTAGCATACTTGGGCACATCTCGAATAGCTTCTAACAACGGAATATTTATGCTAAGTCCTCTTACCTTGTAAAAGAATTTTTGATAATCAGCCATGTCACCCTTCTTTTGAACTCTCGATGGAAATGGTGGAGGAGGGCGGTTTATTATAGTATCATTTTTCTTTTTCGGAATCTCGTTAGACCTCTCCACTTCTTCCACTTCAACTACTTTTTCTCCATTCACCACCTCTTTCTCTTTTCTAACTTCTTTTTCTTTCGTAACTGGGAAAGGAGGTGGAGGAAGGTTCTTACCACTTCTGAGAGTAATAGCTTTACAGTCTTCGATTTGGATTGGATTCTCAGTATCGCTAGGGAGTTGCCCTTGTGGACGCTGATTCAGTTGTTTGTTAATTTGACTTAGCTGATTCTGGAACAACTTCATACTTGCTTCAACTGCGTTTTGACGTTCCATAGCTTGTGTTTGAAGAGCAATTAAGCTTTCAACTGTTTTCTGAAGAGTAACTCCTTCTTGCGGATGGGCAGGTAAGGCCTTCTGATTCATTGTGTCATCATAATTGTCTTGAGGAGCTTGTCTCTGAACATAATTTTGATTATGTCCTCCTTGGTAATTGTTGTGTGGTCTTGGATTGTAGTTGTTACCTTGGGGACGCGGCTGATACGCATAAGTAGGATTTGCTGCCCCATCAGGATTTGAGTATTGAAACCCCGGATGGTTTCTGTTAGGCTGATATCCATTACCACTTGAATTAAAGTTACCTCTATTGGACACAAACATCACGGATTCTTGATTATTTTGACAATTTTCCCAACTATGATCATTGACACCGCAATACTCACATCCATATACCTCTTGTGCAACCTTTACCTCACCTATTTTATTCGAGAAACCTTCTTTCACGGCTAGAGTAAGTTGTCTCAATTGTTGTTCTAGTGTGGTCTGAAGCTTTGTCTCTAGCGTAGCAAACTTTTCTTCCATATCAACATTATTCACTCTTTTAACTGGTGTTCTTACTGAACTCCACCCAACTTCATTCTTGACTGTTCTCTCTAAGATGATCTTTGCATGAGCGGGTTGAACTTGAAGAAAACCTGCACCACATAGCGTATCCAACTTCTCTCTCGAAATTCCATCAAGGCCTCTATAAAAGATCTTTAACTGTTGTTGTTCTGAAAAGCCATTATTAGGAACTTTACGCAAACACATCTGAAATCTTGTCCAACTCCTTCCCACAGTTTCCTCATACTCTTGACGGAATTGTGTCAATTCTAGTTCAGCATCTAACCTCATGTTACTTGGGTAATACCTGTCAAAGAACGCAATCTCTAATTGGTCCCAAGTAGTAATCTTCGTAGGATCTTGCGTATCGTGCCATTCACTTGCTCCATCAATGACAAAGAATTTAAAAGCAGAAAAATACATCTGTTCTCTTGAAACCCCTTGTGTGATATAAGAATCACATATCTGTTTAAATTTCTGTACCGCTCTAAGAGGATCTTCCGATGGTCTTCCGCGAAAATTTCCAAAGTTTTGGAATTGAGCTAGCATACCCGAATCTGGACGGAATCTCGGAACATTAATATCTGGAGCACCTACTCCTATAGCAGGAGCACGGAATGGAACTTCTGGTGGACCATTAGTAAACCATGGATCTTGAATATTCGCCATTTCTCTTTCCTCTTGTTCTCTTCTTTTCTTATTTGCAAGTCTGATTAACGAATCCGGATTATCAAGGATTCGAACTAGCGGTTCAAATCTGAGCCTTCTTCGCATACACCAAACCTAAAACCTGAGAAAACTAAACAAGAAAAAAGCGTAAAACTGATAAAAACAAATATAAAAATAAATGCAACTATCACTAAAGGATAAACACCGTGGTCACACGCTACCGTCCCCGTCAGCGGCGCCAAAAACTTGGTGGTCCTTTGTGTGTTCTAAAAATAAATGCAAATGCTAATCGAACCACAACCGCAAGTGTACGGTTGTCCCAAGTAGTATGTATGATAATACAGATTCGTTCCAAGGACGGATGGTTGATCACAATGTCTAGCAAATAGTGATTGATGCACTTATGAAAATAAAAGACAATAATATGTTTGTTTGGTTTTTTTTTGTTATAAGACTAAGTAAATGAAAGACAAATATTAAAATGCAAGTAAAAACTAAGACGCAAGGAAAATGATGTAAAACGCAATATGAGATGTAGCACCTGAGAACGCAAGGATCCTCCCAATCCTATTTCCTAACTTATGTTGTTTAAGGGCTAAATTAGTCAATTACAATGGTCGGGATTCTAAATTCCTTATACCCCCGTCAGGGTGGACTATAAGGCGATCCTAAAGTGTCACTAGTCCCGTCAGGGTAAATATGATCCACCGTTGGATGATTAAGTTTTATTACCTCATTGGCCCTAGGATTAGCTAAGCTCGTCAGAATCATTAACTTCTATCCTAGATTGAATAAATGGTTCTGTACCTAAACCCTCCGTCAGGATGATCCAATCGCCACTAATTGGAATAGCCTAGATACTAACACCTGTTCTTAGTTAGCTACTCCAAAAACAGTAAAATAATCTCAATTTATTGAAAAGAGTAAAAGCCCTAATTTAGTTTAATTCAATAAAAACCCAAATTCAACATTCGTTAATTAATAAGATTGGGATTCACCCATTATTTGTTCTCAAGCACTAACAATTGTTTAGCTCATATTAAAAAGAAATACTAAATTAAAAATAAAGGAATTCATATTTGATTACAAAATTAAAATTGAAAGAACCTAATTTCCGGAATTGGAATGACTACGAACGGAGCTATAGACCCACTCCAGCTCTTGTAGCTTCTTCTTTCTTCCTTCTGTTGCTTCTCTCTGGTGTTTAATCTTGTGGAATGTGAATTGTGTGAAAAATAGAAGTCCAGACCTCCTTTTATAAGCATAAATTCGGACTAGGGCTTGGACCAGAAAATAAAAGACTAATTAAATGTCCAAGCCCAATTTCCAAGCCCAAAATCCCGTAACTGTTGATACACCTTCACTAAAACGGCTTTTCCCGATGCGTTATGACTCCGATTGACCTTATCCAAAAACTTGGTGGTCCTTTGTGTGTTCTAAAATAAATGCAAAAAGTAAATCGAACCACAACCGCAAGTGTACGGTTGTCCCAAGTAGTATATCTGATAATACAGATTCGTTCCAAGGACGGATGGTTGATCACAATGTCTAGCAAATAGTGATTGATGCACTTATGAAAATAAAAGACAATAATATGTTTGTTTGGTTTTTTTTTGTTATAAGACTAAGTAAATGAAAGACAAATATTAAAATGCAAGTAAAAACTAAGACGCAAGGAAAATGATGTAAAACGCAATATGAGATGTAGCACCTGAGAACGCAAGGATCCTCCCAATCCTATTTCCTAACTTATGTTGTTTAAGGGCTAAATTAGTCAATTACAATGGTCGGGATTCTAAATTCCTTATACCCCCGTCAGGGTGGACTATAAGGCGATCCTAAAGTGTCACTAGTCCCGTCAGGGTAAATATGATCCACCGTTGGATGATTAAGTTTTATTACCTCATTGGCCCTAGGATTAGCTAAGCTCGTCAGAATCATTAACTTCTATCCTAGATTGAATAAATGGTTCTGTACCTAAACCCTCCGTCAGGATGATCCAATCGCCACTAATTGGAATAGCCTAGATACTAACACCTGTTCTTAGTTAGCTACTCCAAAAACAGTAAAATAATTTCAATTTATTGAAAAGAGTAAAAGCCCTAATTTAGTTTAATTCAATAAAAACCCAAATTCAACATTCGTTAATTAATAAGATTGGGATTCACCCATTATTTGTTCTCAAGCACTAACAATTGTTTAGCTCATATTAAAAAGAAATACTAAATTAAAAATAAAGGAATTCATATTTGATTACAAAATTAAAATTGAAAGAACCTAATTTCCGGAATTGGAATGACTACGAACGGAGCTATAGACCCACTCCAGCTCTTGTAGCTTCTTCTTTCTTCCTTCTGTTGCTTCTCTCTGGTGTTTAATCTTGTGGAATGTGAATTGTGTGAAAAATAGAAGTCCAGACCTCCTTTTATAAGCATAAATTCGGACTAGGGCTTGGACCAGAAAATAAAAGACTAATTAAATGTCCAAGCCCAATTTCCAAGTCCAAAATCCCGTAACTGCTGATACACCTTCACTAAAACGGCTTTTCCCGATGCGTTATGACTCCGATTGACCTCATTCCAGTTGCTAAAGTTCCGTAACTCGATAAGGAATGTTTTCTCTTCAAAGGTCAGCGGCTAAATCATCTCTTAAGCACCTCAAAATCAGCAATCTATGGCCTGGAAAATGGATTTTCAGCTCTAAAAATAATATCTTCGGGATTTCTCTTCAAGTCTTGACTCTATCTTTTGATCTTTGACTTTCTCCTCGGATTCCTCTCCTAGCTAACATCTAAAACCTGTAAACTTTACACTAAAAATACCAATATTACGTGCAAAAGTTTAATAAATTAAAAATGCTAGAAATAAAAAGGTAATTCCGGATTATTGCATATTAAGTCCAAAAGTCTATCAATTTAAGTAAATAAACACCAAAAATGATGTCTCCCAAGGGTCGAAAATAAGAACAATTAGGGAGACATCACATACCCATGTCAAAACCCAATCGTTGTAATCTTAATTGGTTAAAGACCTAATAAAAGAGGATGGTTATCCTTAACACTTTTCATCGCATGGCAACTGATTTTATCTTCTAGATACCCCTCCATGCCCTTGATGAACTTGACAAATTGATATAGGTCCATGCCAAGAAAGGAAGATTTATTACTAAATCAGGATATCATTTTATTCATTCTTTTAATGTAGTTGTGAATCCTGATACTTCATCCTCAGGTACATCTAGGGATCAGAAAATTTGGAAGACTGATGCCATGCGAAGGTACCGACAAAATTTCGAGCATCTATATGGAAATGTTGTAATGAATTCATCCCGTGTGAGGCTACACTTTTTAAGAAAAATTGCGTCGACTCTACTAGATGCAGCTTCTGCAATGAACCATTAAAACTATTGAACACATCTTCTTCGCATTGGATGAAACATCCATGAGCCACGAAAGACTTATTAAAGGTTCATGGAATTTTGAATCCAAGATCACGCACATCATTAAAGGAAGATGTAATAAAGGATGGAACACATATATCTCCACTACGTTCACCTTTCTCACAGACTAGTATATCTGGAAGATTGAGATGAAATGCATGTTTGATGGGACAAAGTGGAACGCCCAGATGATTTCGCTTCTTAGAAACAATCTTATTGCTAATTTCCATGGGCATGAATCAAAAACAAGCTCTGGTGATTGATTCTTAGATAGATTATCACACAACTCGGAATTGATCAACTCTGTCAACTCGGACATCAATTTTCTATGTAATGCCTCTTTCAAGAGCGGCTGAAAAATAACAAGGATTGCTACGATTAGTTTTGATAAGGATAATCTCCCACTTAGCTGTCAACTCGGACATCAATTTTCTATGTAATGCCTCTTTCAAGAGCGGCTGAAAAATAACAAGGATTGCTACGATTAGTTTTGATAAGGATAATCTCCCACTTAGCTGTCAACTCGGACATCAATTTTCTATGTAATGCCTCTTTCAAGAGCGGCTGAAAAATAACAAGGATTGCTACGATTAGTTTTGATAAGGATAATCTCCCACTTAGCTGCAGGAGGAACAAAGAATCAAACAATTTCCACCAAGGATAGAAATATTACGATTCAAACTAACTATCTAGTGTCACCCAAGACATCTAAAATACATCCAAGTCTGTTGGAAAGCCCAACCGCTTATGTGAAAGATCATATCTTTACGAAATCCAACATCTATATTCGACATGTTTCTAGAAAAAGAATAAGAATAAATATTCAGTTAATCTTTTCGTAACCCAACTTTCACTTCCGTTTTCTTTATAATATGCTTTTGAAAAAAAATATATATATTTTGAAACACACATCAATGCTACTTTTCTATACACATAAATGAGTAACATACTCAATAGGCCAAAGGTAAAATATACAATAGAGAGAGGCAAACACCATTTATGTCATTCCATTAAATTAACTCAAAGAAAAAAAGAACAAAATTGTAACTGTAATTAAAATTAAAACACTTCATAAAAAATATACCAATATACTATCTCTTCTCCTCCCAGACGAAAAACAAACAGTATGTTACATCCCCTATATCACAGATTGATACAACTATTCATATTCTGTCCAAACAAGTATTATCTTAAAGATTCCAACTTTATAAATAAATAAAAAAAAATCGTCTCGGTGTTCTATAACTTGAAGCAAGAGCTAGTTTGTACTTTCAACTCTCTAGAAAAAAGATGCTAAGTATATACATCTTGCTTTCACTTTGCTCATAAATCTTTCGAATATGAATCACAAAAGTCCTTAATCATCTGCTTCAAATGCTGTAAATAAACAAAAATTAACACTCAGACCAAGTAATTAGGTTAAGTAAGATTAATTTAAATAAAAAAAATACCTTTAATTCTGCATGCATAACTGCAAAGATTTTCTTTAGTCTTTGAACTCTCTGTGTATCATTATTAAGTCAGTACTTTAACAAGAAAATTATAATATTAAAAATAAATTAATAGCTTATTAATTTAGATTTACCGGTCCACATTGACGATAAGATTCTTTTAATCGAGTTACTAAATCATTATATCTCTCTATATCTTTTCCTTTCGAAGCTTCAATATCTTTTCCAACTTGATTAAATTCATTCCTAAACACATATAAAAAATAAATTAATATTTTTTATTATAGAGTAAAAAAAAGAAAGGTTTACAGTACCTGTAAGTCTCTAAGATCTTGTCTAATGAAAGATAACTCTCGTATTTTTCACTATACTCTTGTACATACTCCTCGTACCTACAATATACAGTAACATAAAAAAAATGTAAAAAGTAAAAAGTAAAAGGTAAAAAGTAAAAAAACTTACTGTGAGGGATCTTTAATTGGTCCTTTAAGTTCAGGTTCATCTTTTTCATACTTAGTATATGAGCAACTATTTTCATCTGAAGAAGATTCTCTTCTTTTTTGTCCAGTAATCGCTTCATTACTACCTGTTAATGAAGTATCTTTCTGCTTTTTAACTGTGGGACCCACTCCTCGTTTAATAGTGGGACCTACTCCACTATCACTTAACCGATTATTACTATTTATATCGGTAAATTCTAAACTCGAATTATACTGTTCACTAGAATTTCTCCTTTTAGAACCTTCCGGAACTGTAATTTTCGATATTTTAGGTGGAGCAATTACTTTATTAACATTACTAACAGGCTTTGTATTTGTATCTGAATTCCAGTAATCAGAACTTGTGGATTTAGTCCCTGTTTTTTTAAAACTTGGCTTTTTATACCCTATAGTTTCATCAGGCTCACGAAATTCACCCGCTTCTAAATCCGAGGGTGCTCGTCGCAAAGTTTTGTTACGACCATTTTCAATAACAGATTTTTCCATATCAGTTATATTTACATCTTCATCCCTGAATATAACATTCTCCTTTAACTTTTCATGTTTTCTATAATGGGACCCACTAGGTATAGACACTTTATTATTTCCAATTCCAACACTTTCTTTTCTTTCATCATTTCCAAAGCTACCCTTACTATTTTTAGAAACCTCTTCTTTACTTCTTTCAGAGTATTTAACACCAACATGTTTATTATCCTTAACAAACGAATCAACGTATTTCTGATTAGGTTGTAAAAAGTCAGAAATACCCTCCGCTTTAGCTCTTTTATTACTACCATCAGAATACTTTTCATCAAAACTCCTTTTCGATTTACTTTTATGTAAATCATCATTCCATTCAGGAGAAGGAACTTTAGATTGTTTAATAATAACAGGGGTAATATCGTCAATTTCAACAACATCAACATGATCATCATCATTATTATTATTATTATTATCAATCTCATTTCTCCAATGAAAAGGAGAGACAGGTGGCAAGTGATTTTTTAACTCCTTATGATCATCATCACTAGTCATAATATCAACATCTTGATCAGAAGCTTGTTTACTATTTATAGAAGTTTCGGTTTCACTATCACTTGATTTACTTTTACTTTTACTTTTACTTTTACTTTTACTTCTGCTTCTACTATCACTTCCACTATCACTACTTTCACTTTCACTATCACTTTCACTTCCACTATCACTTGAACTATTTACTCTTTTTACATTTTCATTTATTTTTTTCTCATCTCCTGAAAATTCATCTATATTCACTTTCTCACTTCGATATGATAACTCATTGTTTTCTAAAGGAGAGCTGTATAAATAAAATTCAAAAAGAAAATAAATATACGCAATAAAGAATAAATACGATTTAAGATCATACCTTTCATCTTTTGGTGACTCAGCTTCTGATCTTAATATATATTTTCCAGCTGCTTGATAAACAGCTATCTGAAGTTGGAAATAAATTTCGTAAATAAATCTATGAAATAAATCGATAACAAGTTTTATATTTTTTTTACTTTTACCTTTTTAACGATGGATTCGATTTGTTTATATGAAGTAGGAAATGAATCTCCCACAGCTATTTCCAATGCCTAAAAAACGAGGGATTAAGATGAAGTGAATAAATAAAGAAAAATGGTAAATTAGTACCTTAATAGTCAAGCCTGAAGGATTATCTTTAAGAAGAGTAATAATCATGCTTTGTAAATCAGCAGGTCTTTCGATTATATCTTGTCTTGTATTTGAATTGATTATTACTTTATTACTAGGAATAAACGGTGAAGAAGATTGATGAGGTGGCGAAATTGAAGGCCTGGTCTTTGGAGGGGCTGATTTGTACATAGTTTTTGAAGTTCCTGTTATATAATCGAGAGCGAGAAATTAAATAAATAAAATATTAATTTCGAATAATGTGAATTAAATGGTGATTTACCTTGAGGAGTTGGATCAGGTTTTCGTTTTTTGAGAGGAGGTTCTTTTTTCTTAAGAGGCATTCTCCATGGATTAGCTGAAACAAATCGAAAAATGCAAATTAACTTAAATTTGAAGGACTTGAAATGAAAAAAAAATGATGAAGAAATAGTTACTCTCAGCAGCTACTAATTGCTTCATTGGATTCTTCATAGATGGATTTGCAGGGTCTAATCTGATGGCTCTATTTATTTATCAGGTAATATATTTAGTATGATTATTTATTAAATAAATAATTAATTTATACAAATAAACTTACTGACGAGCTTTTGCCTTTCGTTCAGCTTCTTCTGATCGCATTTTAACATGATTTTTAGTTGATTCATCTAAAACACGTTGAACATTTAATTTTCTCCAAGTACATCCTGATTCTATAAGCATTCCATTTCCTTCTTCACCGCTTTTTCGTTCTTCATAAATATCGCAAAGATCTCCAGGCTCACGTGACCATGTAAATCTGAAATCTTTTCCACCAACATTAATTACCTGATAAGAAAGAAGAATTTAAACTTATTAGTTATGAATATGGAAAATTGAATTGGTTAATAAGTTTATCTCTAACAATTTAAGCTTTTAGATAAGATTAAGTCCGTTAAGAAGATCCCAATTTCAACAATATCCCAAGAGATGCATAATTAAATATAAAGTTTAAATTCACTTAAGAGCAAGCTTAAGAAGTGATATGAATGAAGTGGATAATATAATTGAATTGATAAACTCACATTTCCATCGGAGTGATTAGCGATACTATCGAATTTGATACGAGCAGAGCCACCTTGTTCCTCCACGCGCTTGATCTCCTCCACGAGGTCCGGAGCAAGACGTATCATCATACCAAAATTAATATTACCTGTCATTAAACTGAAACTCTCTTCTGTCCCGGCGGAAGAAGTGGTGGGACCATCTGAGATTGTACGGCCACGTGGGCCTGAGCCTGAGCCTGAACCAGGACCACCACCACCGCCGCTACCAATTGAAAGACGACCAGAAGGACGGTGAAGAGGCGGCGGGTGAAAGGTAGAGTGAGTATTCCGTTTTCCGACGCCACCACTACGTCCGCCACCGCCGCCTCTGCCGGCCTTTCCGGAGCCTCCGTACATTGTATAATTGGGTTCGGAGTTTTTCTTTTTTTTTTTTAAAATCGGTCTGTTAAGGTTTTATTACTAAGCGTTGAAAAGGTTTAAAATATTGGGAATAATTTCATGAGAACGGAAGTATTGATATTTGATAAGACTATATAACAGAGCTATCAAGGTTGTAGGTAACACTCAACTGGGGTTTTCATTTTATTTTAATTTTACTCATTATATAGAGAAATTTGGATTTGATATTAAAAACCCCACATATCTATACAAAATAAATTTGACATGACCATTTGGAACAAATAAAATAAAATTGACATGACCACTCCTTTCTATTCTTTTCTTTTACTTCCTCATAAAATTTTTGATTAAACTAAAAATTATCGTATCTTAAAATATGATTATTAACATACAAATAATGACTGACATTAAGATATGATAATTATGTGAGATCGATATAACAAAAGTGTATTATGCACGTTTAACGTCAACCGAAGGTTTAAATATTCAACACGGAAAGATTTTACACATCACATGGATTGATCAACAAAATAAAGTGTCTTTTAACTCGTGATAGTAGTGATTGATAGACTTCTAAAGTGATTAACTTTGCCCCTTTAAAAGTCGAAAAGATAAAATCTACGAATTACGGTTTAGTTTAAAATATTTTTTTATGTTTTTCTCTTTTTCTGTTATAGATAACCGTTTATATAACATATTGTATACTACATGCAATAAGTTGTATTTTTATACCAGTTCAAATGTTAACAAGTGTAGTAGCGAATTTTGAGTTTGTGTTTTTTAAAAAATAACTTTGACAATATAAAAGATTTGTATTTCTTAATATATTTTTGGAATTAAATAATTAAACAAAGTGCTAACATAAATCATGATATAACAAACAATAAGAAAAACTTCTATCATGAAATAGAAAAATGTAGTATGAGATCAACTCATAGCTTCCATTAAAAAGAAACCGTTTTTAATGTATGAAAACGGTTTCAAAAGATATTATTAGCGATCGCTTAACATTTGTGTCAACCTAATAAATATAATACTAACTTCTCTATCTATTTTCTAGAGCATCATCCCTAAAGTCATACCAA
Organism: Nemophila menziesii; assembly: GCA_029959085.1. Taxonomy (NCBI): domain Eukaryota; kingdom Viridiplantae; phylum Streptophyta; class Magnoliopsida; order Boraginales; family Hydrophyllaceae; genus Nemophila; species Nemophila menziesii. The sequence goes on from JARWIR010000008.1 coordinate 23,963,798, forward strand.
AGGACTGTTGCAAAACAAAATAGGCAAGTAAAATTTGTATGATAGTTTTTCTTTACATGAAAGTGGCACAGTTTTGTTAAATAATAGATACATACTCATCACTCTAAATCCGATCATAAATAAAGTCAACCTAATTGTCATCATAGTTTTAGAATCCATGACGAGTCTTTCTTATCATCTTGGTTTGGGTGCCAGCGTGTAGCACAATCATATTACACAACACAAATCTAAACACAACACATAGAGTGTATACAATCCCATGCAACAATCATCATGGCTATCTTAAATCGACATTTAGCTGACACAAAATTAAACCTTTATGCAATCTATTATAGTATTTCTTCATTCACTGATCAATGGTCTACATACCGTCTTAATATAACACCTAAATTGTATACAACACCATGCACTAATCATCATGTCTTATCTTAAACCGATACCATGTTGGCACAAATTGTAACTTGTATATATTTATCTACAACAAATTTTCATTTACTATTCGTTAACCTACATTCAGTCTTATCCTCGGCAGTAGACAATTGTTAGTTCATTTCCCCTACACATACAATTTGTTATATGTGGCATATAGTTAAGACCAAAAAGAAAGTTAGACCAACTCATTGATGATATTGATAATATATTTCTTACAATAACATACCTAAAGTTATTGTAGATTAGATATCCTGGAAGGGCCACTTCTTGTAGGGCTTGTGAGTCAACATGTCACAATCTTTTGAAATAATTATTTGGGACGCTGATGTATTTTTTGTAAGTTCGTTGATTTAATATAAAATTGCAATCAATAAGATTAAGTTCTATGAGACACTATCGATTTAACTATTTTTATTTCTCTTTATTACTACGTGATGCTAAGGTTCGATCCACCAAGGATTGTGGTAATCTAGGAAAGCTACACTATTTAGATTTGTTAAGAAATGGAATTTCAGATGAAAAATACTATCATATATAGGGGATTAATTCATAGAAAAGAGTTCACTTAGGGTAGTGGTTTCAGATAATGTAATCACTCGCATAGGATTGAATTGTCATAGAGTTGAATGTACTTACTTGTGGATTCACCAGAATCGACATGCTAGATATCGAGATAAGTCATCACACTATACCTTTCATCGTGAGTACAATTCTGTTAGCCCAAAAGTGTTTTTGTTTTATTGATATGCAAGAAAGTAAAATGGAGAAACAAGTATCCTAGTAAAAAAAATAAGACAAGACAAACAGGGACACGCCTCCGAAGCTATAGAGAAGCGGATTACTTAGGAAAAAACTGAAGGTGAAAACTAAAGAGAAGAAAATGGACCTCTAATAAGCAAGAAGAATGGACTACCTAAAATTATTGGAGACTAGAGTTGAGAATATATAAGGACCAGACCTCCGTATAGCAAGTGAGGTGGACAAACTGAAGTCATCCAAAGAACAAGGTTGAGCTCTGGCCCCTTAAACATCAGAACCGTCCATACGATGCCAACAATCTAGAAAGTATTGATATTTGAAGACATGTGATACAAGAGAAAATAACAGACATCTGAAAAGTTAAAATAGAGTCGTTTAATCGTCGTTATCCATCTGTTGGAACAATAGTACACATGTCGGTTATCTGATCCTCATCAGCAAGCAATACGATATCTAAATATGGATTTTAGACTGAAGACCCAAGAAGAGAGATTCTTGATCCACCTTGTAATATAAATACTAGATCTCTCTCTTGGAAAACCTCAACTCTTATAATTTCTATTTGTCAAAATCTATCTAGAATATTCCATAGACCAAATTATAGAGAGAGTTCATTATCAAACAACATTCATAGTAGTAATCTAAAGGTTTTTTTTATTGGTCATACACTTTTCACATCTACTCATCAAGAAGTAAAGATTTAGTAGAACAGACTGTAATCTGCAAACCCAAAGTTCTGGGTTGTTATTTTATCTGTATAAAAGGAACAGGTTTTTCTAGTGGTAGAAAGAAAGAGAGATCTTGAGTGGAGATTGTACACTTGATTTACTTGTATAAGTGTTAACACAAGAGGTTCCTTCGAAGGGATATTTCAAAGAGGGTGGAACAACTTGAGGACTCTTGTTCAAGTTTACGCCAGCAATGAGTTATGCCAAAATATCTTGTTTACACTACCAAAAAAATATATGCAAAAGACATAACCATCTGATAAGCTAAAGATCTATCAAACATGACGGCTCATGAACTTATTTGCAACCTTATGATGAAAAAACTTGTCTAAGATCAAGATACTCTCTGAGATGAAGTGGATAGAAAAGTAGAAAAACCTTTAGCCTTTCATGCTAGAGAAGAAATAAAGGAGGTTAGAGAAGGCATCAATAAGGAATCGGAGAAAGAAGAAAAAAATGATGACGAAGGAATCACCATGTTAGCCAAATATATGAACACTAAAAAGGATCTTAAAATACAAGTTATTCTCCAAGAGAGGAAGCTCAAACAAGCCCTATCGAGGAAGAGATGGATATTTCAAATTAGAAAAGGCTACTTGCTACCATGGCAAGAAAAATAGGCATATCAAAACTTATTGCATCAAGATAGTCAAAGAAAACCCTAAATGTTTTATACATGCAATTGCAACTTGGGATGACACAACTCCGATGGTGAAGAAAAGGACGAGGAACATGTCACAATTTTAGTATCCTTAATGGCTAAAGAAAACCCAATTTTTTTCATTTTTTCACTTTTTAACCCCAAACTCATGACTTTCTGAAATCATCAAAAACAACTATCCTTTCTCGTTTCTTAAAAAGAAACACTAATAAACAACAATTACTCTAATTTACACTACGAAATTGAAAAGACATAAAACTACTATACAATGAATTGGCTTTTGTTTAACGTCGTTAAGCTCGACGGGTTACCTCTCGCTTCTAGGGAGATTCGAGGAGGTACATGACCTCTCCGGGATGTGGATCTTCCGAGTGATTGGTATCCTCACCTCTATGATAGATCTTCAATCGATGACCATTCACCATGAAGGTGCAGTGCTCGATTGGATGCTCAATTTCTATAGCTCCATGAGGCGTGACTTTGGTTACAACATAAGGACCAGACCATTTCGATCTCAACTTACCCGGATAATTATAGAACTTGGAGTTGTATTTTAGGACCCTTTGTCCAACTTCGAACCTCTTTTCACAGGTTCGATTATCATTCCATCTCTTAGTATTTTCTTTGTACAGTTTAGCATTCTCATAAGCATGTAATCTAAACTCATCAAGTTCATTCAACTTCATCATACGATTTTCTTTGGCTAAAGTAGGATCTAAATTCAATTGTGTTATAGCCCAATATGCACCTAATTCAAGTTCAAGAGGTAAGTGACAAGTCTTACCATAAACCATACGATATAGAGATGCACCAACTGGAGTTTTGAACGCAGTACGATAAGCGCACAAGGCATCATCTAACTTCAGTGACCAATTTTTCGTGTAAGACCATCAGTCTTCTCTAGAATGGATTTGACCTCTCGATTAGAGACCTCGGCTTGACCATTGGCTTGTTGATGATAAGAGGTAGATATGCGATGGCTCACACCACACTCCTCTAGAATTGTCTTTAAATATATGTTTATGAAGTGAGAACCTCCATCACTGATTATAACTCTGGGTGTACCATGTCTAGTGAAGATGTGTGACTTCAAAAATTTGATTACTACTCGCGAATCATTAGTTGGTAGAGCTACAACCTCTACTCATTTAGAAACGTAATCAACAGCTGATAGGATGTATTGATTTTCATTGGATGGTACGAAGGGACCCCATGAAATCAATACCCCAAACATCAAATATTTCAACTTCAAGTACATTATTGCGTGGCATCTCACCCCTCTTGGATATATTACCAGTAAACTGGCATCTACATGACAATCATTATGTAAAGTAAGGCAATAAAAACCAGATTGTAGTACCTTAGCAGCTGTGCGGTCACCTTTGAAATGTCCTCCATAGGGTGAATCGTGACAACCCGCCATAATTGCTTGAGTTTCATGTTGAGGTATGCATCTTCTCACCATTTGATCACTACATACCTTGTAGAGGAAAGGATCCTCCCAAAAGAATTGTTTAGCACGACTTATTAATCTCTTCTTATCTTGTGAAGTAGCTCCTTCAGGGAAAGAACCACTCACAATAAGATTCTCTATATCCGCATACCAAGGAGTTCCCACTGCATGAATCGAAAACAAGCTTTCATCTGGAAACTCTTCTCTAACCAATTCAGGACCACTATTAAATTCAGAACCTTCAAGACGAGATAAATGATCTACAACCTGATTATCACAGCCTTTTCGATCTCGAATCTATAAGTCAAACTCTTGTAACAATAAAACCCATCTGATTAGACGTGGCTTAGCATCTTTCTTCTCCATAAGGTACTTAATAGTAGAATGATCGGTAAACACAACAATTTTTGCCCCAAGGAGTTAGGAAAGAAACTTGTCAAATGCATAAACAACCACTAACAGTTCCTTCTCAGTTACCGTATAATTAATCTGAGCACTAGTAAAGGTCTTACTTGCATAGTAGATAGAATGAAATACCTTTTCTTTTCTTTGACCTAACACGCACCCATGGCTAAGTCACTAGCATCACACATAACTTGAAACGGGATCTTCTAATCAGGAGGTAATACAATAGGTGCAGTGATAAGATTCTCTTTAATTTCTATGAATGACTTCATGCAAGCTTCATCAAAAAGGAATTTGGTGTCCTTTTCGAGCAAGTTACACAAAGGTTTTGCGATCTTAGAGAAATCTTTGATGAAATGGCGATAGAAACCAACATGGCCTAAAAAGCTTCTTACCCCTTTAACAGAATTCGGAGGGAGAAGCGTCTTTATTACCTCAATCTTAGCACAATCAACTTCTAACCCCGAACTCAAAACCTTGTGTCCCAACACTATACCTTCACGAACCATAAAATGACATTTTTCCCAGTTCAAAACCAAATCAGTTTCCTTGCATCTAATCAACACCTTTTCCAAATTCTGTAAACATTCATCAAAGTTATCACCAAACACAGACTAGTCATCCATAAATACCTCAAGGAAATTATCGATCATGTCCCAGAAAACCGCCATCGTACATCTTTGAAAGGTAGCGGGTGTATTACATAATCCAAATGGCATCCTTCGAAAGGCAAATGTACCAAAAGGACATGTAAAGGTGGTTTTGTGTTGGTCTTTCGAATCTACATAAATTTGATTATACCCTGAGTACTCATCTAAAAAGCAATAATATTCCCTACCAGCCAATTAATCTAACATCTGATCTATGAAAGGAAGAGGTAAGTGATATTTTATAGTAGCCTTGTTCAACTTACGATAATCCATACACACTCTTCAACCAACAACGGTCATCGAGGGAATGGCTTCATTATGGGCATTTAGGACGGTAGTGACACCACCCTTCTTTGGTACGCATTGAACTGGACTCACCCACTCATTACTAGCTATGGGATTGATAATTCCCGCATCTAGTAGCTTAATAACTTCTTTCTTCACCACTTCTTTCATAGCTGGCATTTATCTCCTTTGACCTTCAACCGAGCATGTACTTTCATCATCCTGAATAATCTTGTGTTGGCAATAGGAAGGACTAATACCTTTGATGTCAGCAATAGTCCAACCAATCGCCTCTTTATTAGCTCTTAGTACACGCAACAATTTATTTTCTTGAGGACCTGTTAAATTTGCTGAAACAATAACAAGTAGAGTGTCATTAGTATCTAAATACGCATACCTCAAGTGTGCTGGTAATGGCTTTTCTTCCAACTACGGAGGAGATTCAATGGATGGTTTCTTTTTAGTACCTATCTCCTCCGGTTCTCTCACAGGTTCATAGGCAGGACGCCTATATTTTGGATTCTCAGAATTAAGAGCTTCCACTGTTTCGGCAAGCTCTTCCATCATCTCAGGTAAGTCAAGTGTTAAGGCATCCTGCAAGATATCATCATAATTAAAACAATCAAATACCTCTTGCGTGGCATGTTCTGCTACATCCATTCGGAAGCAATCTCCTTAAACATCTGGAAACTTCATAGCCTTAAACACGTTGAACTTTACCTCCTCATCTTCGATTCGCACGGTCAATTCTCCGTTTTCTACATCAATTAACGTACCCCCCGTGGCTAGGAATGGTCGTCCCAAAATGATGGGGACATTCTTATCTGCGTCGTATTCAAGAATAACAAAATCAACGGGAAAAATTAAAGTACCTGCCTTGACGAGGACATCTTCTATTCGTCCATCCGGATGTGCGAGGGATTCGTCAGCCATTTGCAAGACCATAGAGGTTGGTCTGACATCTCCCATCTTCAACTTCTCAAAATTTGATTTGGGCATAAGATCAATACTCGCACGCAAATCGCATAAATCTTTTCCTTGCCACTCATTACCAATTGAAATCGGAATCGTAAAACTCCAAAAATCGAGTAACTTAGGTGGCAACTTACTTTGACAGATTGCGCTACACTCTTCTGGCAATCCTATCATCTCATTAACACAATATGGCCTCTTATTGGTGATGGCCCACTTTAAGAACTTCACATACTTTGGTACATCTTTAAAAGCTTCTAAAAACGATATGTTAATGTTCATACCTCTCATCCTATTCAAGAATCTCTGATACTCAGTCATATCTCATTTTTTCTGAACTCTTGAGGGAAAAGGTAGGGGAGGATGGGTTTCTACAACATCTTTCTTCTTAGGAATTTCTGGAATCATCTCAACTTCTACCACTTCAGGTTCATTATCTTTTTCTACCACATCCTTTACTAGTTTTTTTTTTGGTAACTTTTTTTTCTTTCATAATAGGAAAAAAGGTGGGGGAAGCTGCTTACCACTTCTTAGTGCTATAGCATTACAATCGTCTTTCTGTTTTGGATTTTTCAGTGTCACTAGGGAGTTTCCCTTGTGGACGCTGCTATAATTGCTTTGCCATTTGAGCCATTTGATTCTCTAACAACTTAATTGCTGTAGCATAAGATTGTTGATCTTGACAAGCGTTTGTCTAAAGGGCGATTAATTTCTCTAAAGTTTGGTGAATATCTACTGCACCTTCTTAAGGTTGAGCAGGTAAAGTGGTGGTCCTTTGTGTGTTCTAAATAAAAGCAATAAATAATCGAACCACAACCGCAAGTGTACGGTTGTCCCAAGTAATATAGATGATAATACAGATTCGTTCCAAGGACGGAATGGTTGACTACAATGCTTATCTATTAATGATTGATGCACTTATGAAAGCAAATAAAGATAATATGTTTGTTTGGTTTTGTTTATTAAAGCTACTAGATGAAAGACAAATTATAAATGCAAATAAAAGCTAAGACGCAAGTAAAATGATGTAATACGCAATATGAGAAGTAACACTTGAGAACGCAAGGATCCTCCCAATCCTATTTCCTAACTTATGTTGTTTAAGGGCTAAATTGGTCAATTACAATGGTCGGGATTCTAAATTCCTTATACCCCCGTCAGGGTGGACTATAAAGCGATCCTAAAGTGTCACTAGTACCGTCAGGGTAAATATGATCCACCGTTGGATGTTTAAGTTTTATTACCTCATTGGCCCTAGAATTAGCTAAGTTCGTCAGAATCAATAGCTTCTATTTTAGATTAAATAATTATTTCCGTACCTAAACCCTACGTCAGAATGATCCAATTGCCACTAATTGGAATAGCCTAAATACTAACACCTGTTCCTAGTTCATGACGCTAAAAACAGTAAAATAATCTCAATTTATTGAAAAGAGTAAAAGCCCCAATCTAATTTAATTTAACAGAAACCCAAATTCAACATTCGAAATTCAATAAAATTGGGATTCACCCATTGTTTGTTCTCAAGCACTATGAATTGTTTAGCTCATATTGAAAAGAAATACTAAATTAAAATAAATGGAATTCATAACTGATTACAAATAAAAGATAAAAGAAACCTAATTTCCGGAATTGGAATGACTGAGAACGGAGCTATAGACCCACTCCAGCTCTAGCAGCTTCTTCTTCCTTCTTTCTGTTGCTTCTCTCTGATGTTTTTAATTGTAAAGAATGAATTGTGTTAAAAATAGAAGTCCAGACCTCCTTTTATAAGCATAAATTCGGAATTGGACCTAGGCTTTTAATTAAATGAAATATAAAAGGCCCAAGTCCACTAACTTAGCCCAAAATCCCGTAACTGCTGATATGCCTTCACTAAAACGGCTTTTCCCGATGCGTTATGACTCCGATTGACCTTATTCCAGTTGCTAAAGTTCCGTAACTCGATAAGGAATGTTTTCTCTTCAAAGGTCAGCGGCTAAATCATCGCTCAAGCACCTCGAAATCAGCAATCTATGGCCTGGAAAATGGATTTTCAGCTCTAAAAATAATATCTTCGGGATTTATCTTCAAGTCTTTACTCTAATTCACGATCTTTGACTTTCTCCTCGGATTCCTCTCCTAGCTAACATCTAAAACCTGTAAACTTTCCACTAAAAATACCAATATTACGCGCAAAAGCTTAATAATTTCAAAATTCTAGAAATAAAAAGGGATTTCCTGATTATTGCATATTTAGTCCAAAAGTCTATCAAATTAATTAAATAAACACCAAAAATGATGTCTCCCAAGGGTCGAAAATAAGAACAATTAGGGAGACATCATAAAGCTCTTTGATTCATGGTGTCATTATAATTATCTTGAGGAGGTTGTCTCTGAGCATGATTTCCGTAACCTTGTACCCCTTGGTAGTTATTCTGTGGTCTTGGTTGATAATTGTTTCCTTGGGGGCATGGCTGATAAGCATAAGTAGGATTAGCTGCCCCATTAGGATTCGGATATTGGAAACGCGGATGGTTTCTATTTAAATTGATACCCTTGACCACTTGAATTGTAGTTCCCTCGGTTGGAAACAAACATTACAGATTCTAGATTGTTTTGATAATGCTCCCAGTCATGATCTTGTACACCACAATTCAAACAACCATAAACTTCTTGTGTAACACTAACATCTGCTCTTTTACCTGAAAAACCCTCTTTAACGGCTAAGTGAGCTGCTTCAATTGTTGTTCTAATGTATTCTTCAACTTATTCTCTAATGAAGAGAACTTTTCTTCAATACCAACGCTAGAAACTCCACCTCGAGTGGGTGTTCTCACCATGTTCCAGCCCTTTTCATTCTTTAATGTTCTATTCAAAATAACTTTAGCATAAACTGGTTGTACCTGTAAAAATCCACCACCACAAAGTAGGTCTAAATCCTTTCTTGATTGCCCATCAAGGCATTTATATAATATCTTCATCTGTTATGGTTATGTAAGGCCATGATCGGGAACTCTTCTTAAGCATATTTGTAATCTTGACCAACTCCTACCCAAAGTCTCATCTTGTTCTTGCTCAAAGGAGGTTAGAGAAATTTGTGCATTCAATCTCATGTTTGTTGGGCAGTATCTATCAAAAAACGTAGTTTATAACTCATCCCAAGTATTAATCGATCCTGGCTCTTACGAATCATGCCATTCACTAGCTGCATCTATCACAAAGTATCTGAAATTCGCAAAGTACATCTAATCTCTAGTTACTCCTTGTCTTATATAGGAGTCGCATATTTGCATAAACTTCTGTACTGCACGAATTGGATCTTCTCCAGGTGCTCCTCGAAAATTTCCATAATTCTGAAATTGAGATAACATTCCAGGATCTGGTCTGTATCTCGCGACATTAATATCTACTGGACCAATCCCAAGAGCAGGGGCGCGATATGGAGCTTGTTCAGGGCCATTTATAAACCAAGGATCGTTATTAATCTGGGGTTAAACTTGTTGAACAGAGGTTAAAGATTATCTTCTTCATCCATTTCTGCTTCTCTTGCTAATCTCTCTCTTTCTTCGTTTTCTTCTTTCTTTCTTTTGTTTGCAAGTCTGACTAATATCTCGGGGTTATCGAGCATGCACCAAAACCTGTAAACCTGAAAAAGGAAGAACAAACAAAGCGTAAAACTAAAAATAAAAATGAAATTAAACACTAAAGGATTAACACCGGGGTAACACGCTACCGTACCCGGCAGCGGCGCCAAAAACTTGGTGGGTCCTTGTGTGTTATAAAATAAATTTCTAAAGTTGAGGACTTACAAACCGCACGTGTACGGTTGTCCAAGTAATAGACTGATAAATCGGGATTCGTTCGCAGGAACGGAATAAGTATAACTCAGATGTGAATCAAATTGTGATTTATTTGAAAATACAGAAAAGTAAATGATATAATATTTGTTTTGGTTTTCTAAAACTAAGGTGCAAGTAAATTAAATGCCAGCTTAATTAGACTGAAATGAAAATAATACAAGTAAAGAGGCTAGACGCAAGGGCAGAAGTAGTACTTGAGTTACGCAGGGGTTTCATCTCAACCTTCTTAATTAATGCTTTCTGTTTAGGGATGAATTGCTATATTTGTGTTAGTCGGGATTCTAAAGTCTCCTTACCCCGTCAGGGTGGACTAAGGAGTTCCCTTACGGTATTCTAAAATCCGTCATAACCATTAAAACTACTTTCAGATGGTTCAATTTCTTACCGCATTGGCTATTGGTTAGTCAAGCCTGTCAAGGTCATTGGTGAATACACGCGGCAAATACCTAGTTCTGTATCTAAACTCACTGTCAAGGTGATCAATACGCCACTATATTGAATAGCCTAGATACTAAAAATTACCCTTAGTTCAGGACTCTAAATATAATAACTCGAGCATAGAATAAAAGCCAACACAAATAGCAAATTCAGTTTAAATACTTAAATCCCAAATCGGAAAAACATAAATTAATCTAGTTTGGGTTCAACCCAATATGTGATTCTCAAGTACAAAGGGAAATTAGCTCATAGTTGAAATAAAAACTAAATTAAATAAATTAAAAGAACTCATTGTCAATTACAGAATTAAAAGATAGAACCTAATTGAAGGGTTGAACTGACTGTTGATGGAAGAATTGCTTCTCCAGCTTCGGTTTCTTCTCTCCTCTTGCTTCTGACTTTTCTCTCTGATGTTGTGACTTGTGTGAATCGAGGTGTATGTAAAATAAGAGTTAAAAGGTCTATTTATAGTGCTGAAATCGGACTTGGGCTTAACTTAAGTAAATTAGTGGAATATTAAATTGCCCAAGTCCAATCTTCAAACTAAAATCCCGTAACTGGTGTACAACCTTCACTAAAATGGCTGTAACTTTCTCAAATCAACTCTGAATTGTAACTCACGTTATTTACATGAAGGGTTACTCTTTTACATGAGTTAGTCTCATCCTTGTGCATCCTCTAATGCCAAAAGCGATTGCTCGTGTGAGAATGTCAATCATAGTCTATCTGACATACTTATCCACGCGTTTATATATATATATACATATATATATATATATTACCACTTTATAGTGGAAATATAGAATTGCACATTATTTTGCAATATATACAAAACAATATAGATCCAACATGATCTGTAATTACATAACTTGCAATTAGTTCCAAAATTATATTCACAAGAATATCACATGTGGGTATAAACTGTAAATGTATACTCTTATGTGCAATAATTTCTCTTATCACGATATACATTATACCAGATATGTTTGATTATACTGTAATACTATGTGCTCATCACATAAGACATTTCCATTTCTCTATTACAGTATTTCAAAATTGAACTCCCACTATCACTTGAGAATCACAAAAAGTACAAACAAACTTTTAAACCAAACAAACCTTTTGAAATTTAGTTGAGTAAGTCATGAACTTAAACTTCACAATGGACATAACAATATATGGGTTTGTTTCTTGCTACTCCATAGATATAACACAATCTTTCAGCAAGACTACACAACCTAGAGACATTTACACTCATCCATTTTGTTAAATCAATTAACATATAGATATACTTTAGGTGTAAATATTCTATTTGAAAACATATAGCATGAGCCCTAATCCTTTTAAGGAATCTCATTGCTCATATTTCAGGTATTCAATTTTTATGCCCATAATTCTATTTAAAATTGACTAATTAAACCCATGACATAACTATAACTAATGTCTAGTCTAGTAAACATCACTGACAAATGGATAACCAAACCCAAATCATAACAAAATGCATGGCCTAGTACACATCATGACATACATAATGCTATCATCGGTATGTAATTACTAATATGATATTGTTTACCTATTCTGTTTTCATCGATGGAGTACTAGGACACATAATAAGATTAGAGCTTATTCTCTCATCTATTTGGAGTGTTAATGATAATAAAGTCTACCATGTAAAAGCGTTCACATCTCTTCTTGATGTATAATTATTTAGATAAGGACTACATAAATTCAAACATTCTTTATGAATCATAACATTAAGAATAGAGCTCGCATTTCTCATACCTTTCACATCAACAAATATTTGAAAGATAACAACTCCTTAATTTTGACAAATCACGTGTCATTCCTAGCTTGTAGAATATCAACTATATAGAGATATAAATTCATACACTTTCCTTGTGGAACTTTTGATATGTAGACAAAGTGATATTCACATATCATTTCAAAAAACTACTTATTGAAATGACTCATGAATCTCAAAAATCACTGTCTTTGGGCTTTTTTGAGACCATAGATTGTCTTCTTCGATCTACACACTGTATTTTCTGGTCTTTAACATCATATTTGTTCCAATGAATTTACCCTATTCTTTTATTCTTCACTGAGAAAAATAGTTTAAAAATCAATCTAGTACGGATCCTAATCAAGATGCACATCAAAAGCTAGTATATAATCAAATGAGGTAAATCTCTTAACAATGGGAAAAATGTTAATCCCAAGAAAAACAATTTCTTTCTTGTAATATAGCCTTTTTTCCATTAGAGAGATTTGTACCTCTCAAGTGAAGTGTCTAGTTTTCTTCTCATTTCAAAAATCTATTTATTCTCAATCACTTTGTGTCCTTGGAAAGATCAACCATCTTTCTAAATTTATTCTCTTCATTGGCTCCATCATTCCTAGTAGGATATGAAGAGTTTGTGTACTCTCTGAGGTTCTTCTATGTCTTATATAGATAACATAAATATTTATCCATGGATCTTAAATCGACAACAAAAAAATATCCCTCGATGACTTTTCCTATGTGAAGTTATTGTGAAACAAATTCACTAGATGGTGCAATAATTTCTTTCGAGTCAAAATTCGGGCAATCTTGCTTTCCTCGTCCATGTGGTACCTTATCTAGTAACACATTTAATTGCATACATCTTTTTCAACCTCATTTAATTCATGTAAAATGAGATTTTCAACAACCAAACCTTTATTTAGGAAAAACATTACTACTCAGATGTAACATCGTGTAACTCAGTCTTAACAGATTTCATTATTATGTTCAACCTTGAACACATATCCTTTAGAGTCTTTGAACATCTTCCAAATAAATCATTCTTACCTTTTGCGACCCAACTTTACATACTCATTGGATAAGTCACAAACATACCAACCCCAAGAGATCAAGTATGAAAGGTGATATTTCTTTTCTCCATAGTTCGTACGGAGTTTATGGAATTAACTTTGTGGGTACACGAATAAGTATACGAGTAGCAATAAAAACTTAGTTCCCAACCATATATTGTGAGATTGATTTGAGCAATCACACACCTTAATCAGGAGTATTACATTCCACCTTCTACCTACTATTCCATGTCATGGCATGTGAAAAAATCATAAACTTATTTATGATCCCATTCTCATCACACCCTCCTTTAAAATCCCTCAAATAGATATTCGTGATCACGGTTTCTTCTCAAGATTTTATCCTTCCTCTCTATCTGATTCTCAAATTTCTAATTAACAAATTTGTGAAGCATCTTAGTGCTTCTAATTTGAAAGAAATCTGATATAATATCACTAAACCATGTGAAATCATCTATAAGGTGATGAAATAGTATACCCCACATCTTGTTAACTTAATGAGTCTACAAATGTTAAAATGTATAAATTCCAACCAATATTGAAACATTTAGATTAAGCTTTCCAAAAATAGTCACATTACTTTCATTACTATGCAATATCTATAGTTTGGCCAAATAATTTCATCAAGTGAATAAAATGAATATCCTTCTCCAACAATATGGTTCTAGTCATAACTATTATGACATAGACTAATATTTCATAAATATTTTCTAATATCTTTAGTATTATAAAAAACATTCATAGAAAATTAACTACTATCAAAATAATAGTTCTTGTAGTCAACCTTTGCCAAATACCAAAGAACCATTTGTTCTAAAGACAGGTCTATATCATGTAGATCACTTATTGTTTGTCATAATCATGGGTACTAGATTTAATCACAGAAGAACAATGATTGAGACCAAATTGTGCCAAAATTTGTATACTTAAGATATCATGTATATACAAGGTTTGACCACTTCGCAAGCTCAACTACTTGTGCCAAACCATTGATTTCAACATTATTGTTGTCATCTATATATATCCATCTTATACAAACTCAATTTTCATTCATGGTACACTGTATAGGTCTCTCAATCTCTTGTCACAAGGTCTATTGCTCCTAAGTCCATAATCCACATATGATAAGATAAATTAGCAACACGGTGCTAGCAATAGATGCAAAAATCATAAGAAGAAGAAAGTTATACTATATCAGGCTCGCGAGCTAAGTGACTTAACTTGTCATAAATGTAGCATCTCATCTTTCTATTTTATTTCTTATGATCATACTTTATTTTCTTGTGACTATTGATCTTGATCTTTATAAAACCAGATATATCATCCTCTTGCTCTATAATGTAATTCTATATTAGAGCTAAACTCAGTAATATGTACAACTATGAGGCCAATAAACCTCAAATACACTCATTCTTGAGTACAACACAAGTAGCATCATCAAACGTGTTAATTTATTATGAGTCATTCACTTTCTAATACTCTCAATTATTTGAAAGAGATTGATGATTACTTAAGTTTGTTTTTCATAATTGAGGATATCACCAGATGTCTAGACTGTCCTAGTCACTTTAAAGCATCGCCCTTAGATGTATTAAATGACATGACTAGGTGTCTTTTTATGAGTATAATCGTTCATGTCCACTAATGCAACATCGACATGGTAGTATCCTTGATCATCTCCTTGAGTACCCACATATCTTAAGTGGTAGGATACTTGTGATACTCATAAACTAAGTCATCCTTATAACTTATCAATATTTCTTAAATAATAGAGTATTTATACCTCCAAAACTTGATAAGTCAATATGCTCCTCACGTGATGAATTTGAAGTCTTCCTCAAGCTCAAGCATCACATTACTAACAACCTAAAATTCTAGTTCCTCGAATACTCAATGTAATTCGAGTTATCATAGGGTATAGTTGTATCACCATTCATCCTTTTCCTTCTTTAAAGGTCTAAAAGATGTTACTCATAGTCATTTTCTAGTATATCTAGAGACTTTCATTAATATATAAAATATATTCAATGATACTATTATCTCAAAATGTAAATTGAACTCGTTAATAGAAAACAAAAGAAGTGAAACAGAAAGTTCACTATGTTCCCAATCATGAATCACCATACTTTTGTTTATCTAATTATAATTCAATTTCATCAAGACAAAATGCTAAGTTCTCTACAGAACTTCCACTATTCCAATACAATCAATTAAGATTGAAAACACTAGACCCGTATGATATAGTGGTATGGAATCAAACTTATTCACAAAATAACCCAACTTTCAATATATATACATATGCAATTGACAAAATATAATATATTAACTAGTAATTCATGTATCAAACACATTTAAGATACACTAATTAATCCATACAAAATATCTAGACTTTCACATTTATATCGGGTTACACGAAAGCATAATTACAAAAAATAAGTTCATGTTTAACATAATACGATCTCTGGAAAAAAAACATAATACGATCATAATACGATCATAAGTACACATGCTTATAAGTAAGACATATAGGAATATACATCAAATATGATACAATAACTTTCTAGTCAAACTACATCACTCTCATATATATAAATTTTGGGTAAAAAGAATTTTCTTTTATTTCAAATAGTCAAAAAAAATATGAACAATAGAAACAATGGTGATCATGAATGAAAATATATGATTTAGGGGTTAAGGCGGAATAAATTGTTTTATTAGTACAATACAATTAGTTAAAGGAACCTAGTGTACGGTGGAGTGGTTTTGTCTTTATCCTTTGATTTGGTTGGTTAGCATATCGAACCAGATACAAAACTTTTAACCATTTAAAAAAATTTATAACTGATTTTTTTTTGTTATAAACAAAACTTTAAAAAAAACTCGACAGCATCATGTACCAATAAACAAATCAAAGAACCAAATACTACTCACAGCACAATTGTTAAAGACACGACCCACATCGTTTGATTTGGTAGTTCGAATCACAAAACCGTCAAGATGGTTTTTAAATTTATCTGTCGAACAACACGAACCATTGCGCCAACAAAGTCAAAAACAGAAAGCAACGCAGCGGAAATAAGAGTTTAGGCTTGACCGAAAGGTCTATGGTTTGAGACATGGCAGTTACTCACTCGTAAACTAACTGGATTTTTTTTTTGAAATTGCAAAACGACGTAGTTAAATCGTTTTCCCCACCAGTAGAAATTGAGTCCATATCAAGTAAAACGAACCGATCCAACTTAACAAAATGTCCATTGCAGCCTAGCGGTTGGTTCAAAACTCTACTAGTTCAGCGATTGGCAGTTTGATCCACGCAACTGCTGAGTTTTTTTTTTAAGCCTTTTTTTTAAATAAAAAAAACAATACGACGCCGTATTGGGTCGTTTTCACCAACAGCGCAGAACCAAAAATACACCATAAAAAACCTTCAAAAAATCATATCTTATTCATTTCAAATCCAAATTTGACAAAATTTTCACCACTATGTTTCTTATTTCGAATAGAATATAAGTCTATATCTTTGATTCAATTTATACTCTTTCATAAAATCATATAAAATTAAATACATATTTGATCTAATTTATACATATGCAAATAAACATATACAGCAAAAAAAAGCATTTCGAAAAACAAACACAAGCTCTGATACCATTTGAAAGAAATTTAAAGGTTATTGACAACCCTTTTAGGCGGAATTAAGAATCGAAATACTTTTCCAGTGTTGAATCCACATACTTGACGAAGAAGATTGCTATTCCACAACCTAAATGCCGCTGGATCTTCAATCATATGTTAAAGAGATATTGAGAGATGATTTTTGTGTCTTTCAAGCATAAAGCAGAGAATCAAAAGAAACGTATCTGTAATGTGTCTGATTTTCTAATTTGAAATCACTTCCTTGAAGTTATTTATACACTAGTTATTAAAATAATAACTACCACATTGGGTCGGGTTAACCCATTATGGGCACCCACAATATAGGCCAGGCCCAAAACAATTTCTTTCAGTGACCAATAAAACCACCAGCCATTATGAATAAAAATGTTAATTAGCGACATAATAGATTACTTAGCAATATCCTAAAAAATCCTTCTTATTGAATTAATCATAT
Organism: Nemophila menziesii; assembly: GCA_029959085.1. Classification (NCBI taxonomy): domain Eukaryota; kingdom Viridiplantae; phylum Streptophyta; class Magnoliopsida; order Boraginales; family Hydrophyllaceae; genus Nemophila; species Nemophila menziesii. Next base: position 23,981,387 of record JARWIR010000008.1, read on the forward strand.
TTTACTTTAGTTGTTTATCTTTATTTTTATTTAATCATTAATTCCATTTACATTTATTTGTCTTTGGTTGTCATTAATCTTACTAAACAAAACAAATATTTCTATTTCGCTATATGAGTTACAAACTTCACATCTTTACATTGCTTTGCATAAATTGCACTCAATCCCTGCGAACAATAATCCTACTTATCCTTTCTTGCTAACCTACGATCCGTACTCTATGGAGTCGATTCCCCTATAATTTGTTGTTTTTAATTAACGGGAATGAAAAAGGTCAAGGCTCACGGCCTATCCATTAACAAAGTTTTCAGAACAGTTATTACCAGCATCGAAAAGATTATGAGATGGGGAGGGGACACTCTTGTACGTTTCAAGTATTGTTGCATGTTGGGAAGCCCTGAGTTATTCTTGTTCCTCAAAAACTTTGTGGTGAACTTCCAAATTCTAATCCAACCCAGTTTGCCTCAAGTAGGTTGGAAAATTCAAGTTGATAGCTTTATTCATTGCAACCACCATGTTATTGTTAGAACATTAATACATCAACATGTCTCGGTACCAGATGTTCTCAAGTGATGTCTTCATATTTGTGATATATTAATCTAGGTTTGAGACATCATTTTAGGTGTTTGATTAATTGTTAAGGGATTATTCCTGTTATTAGATAATTTATTAAATTGTGTCTTGATTTGGAGATTTATTACTTTTAGAGAATATTTGGTATAATTTGTGTATGAATAGGAAGCTCTTAAGGTTTATGGAATATACTTAGATACCAAATCAATTCTAAGGAGTTAAGGAAAGAAGGTCCAAGGTGAAATCTAGAGTTAAAAGAAACAAAGTTGAGTTAGTAAAGGAAAAACTACCAAGTAAATCCGCCATGCTGCAAAGTTGGTCAGTGTTTTAAAGATTGCAGAAAATTGACTACTAATTTGGATGAGATATTTTACCAGCAAATAAATTACGGTCGTTTCCATATAAATTGCGCAAAAATCCGATAAGTAACGAAGAAGATATGGCCAAAACTATGAATAGTGTTTATCTTGTCCTATTTTAGGAAACAAATTTGAATTGGACTTGGACTCCAATTACTTGCCTTCCACTCCAAGATTTCGACCTAGATTTAGAAAACACCTATAAATACACCCTCTTATCATTGTGAACATGTCCTTGGTTGGATATTAGTCCTTAGTCTTAAAGTTTTACAATCCAAAGAAGTAAGAAGATCTAGAGAATAAGACAAGAAGTTGAAGAGTCGCAAAGTCCTCTTCTCCCTCCTATCCCTCTACCATTAGGGTAAATTGTATTAGATTCTTTAGCTTAACTTTGTTTCTAATTACTTTTATCCCTAGTTTATTTCTATATCTTTAGTTATGAACTAATTTTCCATAGCTTGGGTTTGCATATGTATAATCTTTGAATTCTAATTATTTATTTGTTTTCACGTTATTTGGGATTAACCTTTTTTAAATAGACTGGTCTTCTTACCTTTATATATGTTTTATGTGCTTTGACATATTTACAACCCTAATCTTGATCACGTTAGGACTGTCTTTTATAGTTGGATGGTCACCCGGAACGGGTGTCCAATTATTGAAACACCACATAAGCGTCTAGTGAGCGGTAGTGATCCTGATGGGCTTGCCTAACTAGATAGTCACTAAGGTTTGATTTAACCATCGATCATTGCGCAGGGTCCCCTTACCCAAGTCCCCTGGTAATTGCTAGGTTGCCACCTAAGTTCACCCGGATGGGGGTTTAGAAGAAATATAGAATCCTGATTATTTACTCTAAGAGCTTTAATCATCCTTATAACTAGAATAGATTTATAAATATAAGTGCATGCTAGCAATCCTAAGCTATATTTCTCATCTCCATTCTTTATTATATTATCTATTTGCTTTATTATCTTTTGAATCCAAAAACTAAATAAATATTATTTCTTTTATCTTTGTATTGAACAAGTAATTTCTCCTACAGTTCTCTATATACATAACTAGATCTAACAGATCAAATCCCTGCGAACGAACTTTACTTACTAACTAAACTTGCAAACTATATGTGATACTTGTAGTGAGTTTCCGTGTCTGTTAAGGGTGTGTATGTTTATCTTTATTATTATTATTATTATTTAAATCGTCATTTTATCACACCTTTGCCCACACCATCAAGTCAAAACCATAAGTTGTTAAGTTGTCTCACTTACTTCCTAGAGAAGGGCCACACTACTCGCTATAATACATTTTTCCATTTTCAAAAAAATAAAACTTAGACCTATTGTCACTATTTCCCACCAAATTGTCTAGTTCAACCCTCTCTCCATTGTTTATTTGATTGACTTATATTTCGTCATTGATTCCCTGTACTAGTATCTTTGATGCATCTTCTTATTGAGTGAGGCTCGTCATAATCTTATAATGGATGATATAAATCATCTCGACACGTCTAGTAATGAACATGTCTTTCTCCTATTTGCAATATTTCTTGAGGTAATCCATATAGTGGAAATAAACCCTAGAAGTCTCATATCTACCATGAAAGTGCCCAAGGAAACCACACTTAAAACATGTCATTTCAATGTTATCATACCTAAATGCCACCCACGCTACACGTTCAACTTGTGAGATTAATCGTCCACAAGCAATGGGTATGTCCACTTGAAATATTGACTCTGAATCTGAGCACTTTAACATCCTTGTTTGAGGTAACATATGGTAGTCTACTTTGATGAGTACTCATATCGACTTTTTCAACTCATCAATAACCTCAATGAAGTTTTGAGTATAGGCCAAACATTCATCTTGGAACCAAGTTGAATAATATTTGAAATCAAGTTCCTTGAAGAGGATATTTTCTCTCCACATTATAAGCATAACATGGTGACACATGAAGATGCCAGGTCTATTCCTCCAAATATTGAGAAAATAATTCTCGTATTTAGGGAAAACTTCATCTATAGTAACATCATGGTGAAAATCTTGTTTTCTTTAGTAACATTTTTGAACAAATTGACATAGTTCGACTCAGGGGCTAACACCTTTGCCAATAGAACCCACTCATATGCAAACAAATTTGATATTATATGAAGAACATCAAGGTAATTTGCATTGAAAAATCTTTTAGACCAGGGAAGGGGATGGTTGTGAAACAAATCCATTAACCACAATGATACAAGAATATGTTAAAGAAAACAGAGGAGGGTGGATAGGCTTAAGGAGAAGTGAGTTGATATGTTTGATAGTTGGTTGAACAATATACTCCACCATTATATAATTGAAATTTTTTTGCCTGGGAATCATCTAAAATAGGTGAAGACCAATAAGAGGGAAGGTTTCTAAATCCTCGTTCACCTCAACAGTTTCTTGAGTTGGACAAAAAAGCTATTAGGAATCCCATGAGTTTCTAACACCATCGCCAAACCTAGATGCAAATGACAATCAATCTCATACACCGTGGACCAATCAAACTATCACTACAAATACTCCATAACCTTTGGATGAAGTTGTACGTTAATGAGACTAAATCACCACGCTTAACCGGAGAATAAGGAATATAAGAATTTTATTCTCAAATACGACAATAGGAATTACCTAACGTGTCCACTGGTTATCACATTTGATATACTCATGTCTTATCACAAAAACATAATTATTTGAAGCCCTATTACCGGTATCACCACTACCAGACATATAGGTTATATTGAGAATAACTTCAAGTATGAAGCTATTATCCTCTGAATCCCCATATATCCATTTCTTGAAGTTGTTAATCTTCTTAGTAAACATGTACTAGCTTATAACTTTTATGTATAACTTAACAACTACACTCAAAACTTGAAATGAAAGTCTTATCTTTCTTGTTATTTACCCTCTCCAAGTTAAACTGGGAAGAAGAAACCTAAGATATATGTTGAGGATATCCTCAAAAATGAGTCCACGATCTTTGCAAAGATTAAAAAATGACCCATAGTATCTAAATTACAATGTAGGGTCTTCTTCACACTCCCAAAGACGAAGTTGTTGAGTATGTGAGGCTAATAGAGAACCACATCATCTTGGACCTAGTATAGAGTTTACGAAACCACTTACTAGGTTGCCAAGGCTGGATAAAAAAGAATGTACCATTAGCAACCAAGATCACTTCATGCTTTGATCTAATCCAAGAAACAAAAAAGATATGGTTAGTCCACCCTCCTATTTTCAAAGGAAATAATCTCAAATTGTAGGCAAAAGGATTCTCTTTTTTTAACACTAAAGAGATCATCATCTCTGTTAAGATTGATATTGCTAACATTAGAAGAATGTATATTTTGGTTATGGAGAGGCTGATGATGATAATGATCAACGAAAACCTAAGTCTTATCATCATTCCATGTAACATAATTCGACAATGTATATGAGTTTGAATCAAGAGAATGCCCAAATTCATTCTAAATGCCAGAGATAACCAAGAAAATATACCAATAAAATAATGAATAACTCCTCTAAACAAGATGAGAAGGATCATTCTTGAGTGTATGTTCATCAATCTTAAGCAAAAAAAAAAAACTGATCATATATACCCTTTTCACCAAAAAGAAAATCACTCGAATTGGAGCCAAACAAGAATTTAATACTCTAACTACATTTTAGACCGACCCCAATTTAAAAAATCTTAGGAAACACCAAACTACGAAAACTCGTTAAACTCCTCACCGAAAAGGCTAGACAGCTGACCAAAAAATTCCAAACAAAAGAAAGTATTTTTACCAAAACAAAAGAAAATCTAAGATACAATTTGTTTCGAGACTATTCAATAGTCAATCAAAGGAATTTAATTAAATACGGGTCATAGCTGAAGCATATCACCAAATCACAAGTTGACGAACTCTTTAACTATGTCTCTTTCTGAATAAAACACCTCCTCTTCTTCCTATGATCCGTAAGACTAGCCGAATTCTTTCATTTCAAAGACACCGTGACATTAGGCACTAATTATCTCCTTTATAAAGAAATTTCGTTCGAAAGTGTAGTTCTTTACCCGGACGCACATTTATGATAATTAATTCTCCAAATGAATTATAGAAATCCATATTGATATATTAATTAAATTTTTAAATCACATCTTAAAACTTATTATCCATCTACCACAACTATTATTAATAACTATTTAATTTTTGATTAAATGTTTATAGGATAGCTAAACTATCCCACCAATTCTATTTTTACGTTTATACTACGTATTTGAAGGAAAAAACATTTATACTACCAAATACTCTTGACCAAAAAAGCTAGCTGTGATTTTTATGTTGGGTCAATGTCCTCTTAAATCAAAATAACAAACTACCTTCCCATTTAGATTACACAATATTTTAGGTTTAAACATTACAAAAATACCCTTATTGTAATTGTTATTCCCATTTAAATCAAACATTATCTAAACATGAAAGTTCATCTATATTTTTAAATAATAAAAAACATTAATTAAAAACCATCACAATCACCACCACTATCTTCACTACTCCAACCTCACTCCTACCACCACCACCACCCCACCCCCACCCACCACCACCACCACCCACCCCACCCCCCCCACCACCCACCACCACCACCCCTCACCACCCACACCCACCACCCCACCCCCACCACCCCACCCACCACCACCACCCCACCCCCACCCCCACCCACCACCCCCCACCACCCCACCCCACCACCACCCACCAACCCCCACCACCACCACCCCACCCCACCCCCACCCACACTCCTACCACCCCGCCTATACCACCACCATCTACTATTACTAATTCCATCACACGCGCGCGTCCGTGAAATTTTTTAAAATCGTCATAACTAATTCTAAAAAAATAAAAAAAATTGCATTTTTGGACGAGACAGATTAATATTTACGACTATGATTTTTTTCGGTTTTTTTTTTATTTTTGTTTTTTTTGGTTTTTTTTTTACTTTTTTTTTTCAAATGGGATTTGTCCCATCTCTAATTTTAAGATTGGGATGAATTTGTTTCATCTCCATTCTAATATTGAGATGGGATTTGTCCCATCTCTATTGTAAAACTAAGATGGGATTTATCCCATTTACAATTAAAACCTTACACCACTAGCCCACCTCTACCCCACCTCTACCACTTAAAATCGTCATAACTAATTCTAGAAAAACCAAAAAATAAAAAAATTCATTTTTAGACGAGGCAAATTAATATTTACGTTTATATGATAATTTTTTTTGATTTTCTCAAATAGGATTTTTCCCATCTCTATTATAAAACTAAGATGGGATTTATCCCATTTACTATTAAAATTGTTTTGGTCAACTTTTTGAAAGAATATTTATAGTCTAGCCATTTTTTAGTACAAAAGTGAACTATTAAATTGATCATTTAGAATCATTTAGAACTATCAATGCATTTTGTTTAGCAGAAAATGAGTTTTTGAATTTTAGTAGGTGAAAATAGTAATTGTAAAACTGAAACACAACTTTACTCTACCCATTATCAAACCACCCATTATTGAGTTTATCTTGAGTAATGCTACGTGGCTTAATTATATAAAGAAGTAATGAGTTATCCAAGTATGTATAAAAACATTCCAAATAAACTTCTTTTTGTTATACAAATGAACAAAATGAATGTCATAAAATGCACCATTTTAGTTGAGGAGGCCAAAATTTAGTCTGCGCAACCACTACATTCTAACCATCTTAGTGTGTATCTGTTATATAATATGAATTCTCCAATCAGCTATATATTAATTATGAAATATTATAATCTTTTTGAGAAAACAGAACTTGTTATCATAGTATCAAGTTGTATAACCTTCTAACTCACATAACAAAAATAATAACGCTTCTTTACTTTAGATATGTCTTGACTCCTCTAATCGGTGAAAGGAGTGAGATCAATCTTAGACTGTTTCTTACCCTTACTAACTCTCTCTAAACAAGGTAAAAAAACAACGCATAAACAACGCATACTCATAATTAAATCAAAACATCAAAGCATAACAAAAATATCTTTAACTTACAGCAACATCCACAAGCTCCACATTAACCTCTGAAATCAAACTAAGATCTTCATCTATCATTTGCCCAATCTCAACTATCTCTTCCTCGCACTTTTCCATTTTATTTTCTTTGTTAGAGTTCAACACACTAGACTTCATAGAAGCACAATTTTAATCATCTATATATATATATATTCTAATTCAACTCAAATCATATTCTTCTTTGTGCAAAAAAATTAATTCAACCGACAATCCTGACAAACAATAAAATCAATAAAAATTTAAGATGGGATTTATCCCATCTCTATTTTCAGTTTTAGATGGGATTTGTCCCATCTTTAAATAATCCATCTGAGCTTTCGCAAGAATTCTTAACCTATACACAGTATCATATTTGGGTATTTAGCATAATACAGGGACTATGATGCAATTAACTTGTTATAGTTATGAACGTACCTTTTCTGTTCAGCAGATTTCAATAACAAGATTTTACCTACTAGCAAAATTTCAATACCAAGATTTTACCTACCCCTTACATAACTCCAAGAATAATTCAAATAATTCAAAAAATGATGAAAGTAACATATAACAACAAAAGCTCTTTACTTTACAATAAGCACGCCCAAATAACAGACAAAAATGTTAAAATACAAAATAATTAGCTTCATTGATCATAATCTAATTCTCAACCATAATTAGAGACGCAGTAAATCATCTTGAAAAGTTGCAATTCACTTCCTATCAAGTCAACGATTAAAGCTACTAAAAAGATGCAAATTTTGATCCAAGAATTTTTGAAGTAATTCAATCCAAAAGGCTGAAAATATAATTTTTGTAGACAGAGAGAGAGAGACCCGTCGTCGAAGATCGGCGTCACGAAACTTGGCTTCAATTTCATCAATAGAAGAAGGCGACGAGATTTTGGACTCAGAAAGCCTACGACGGAGATGCTGTGGCATCCTCGGCGGCGAGCACGACGTCGCTCCTTTGCTTACCGGAATCTCTATCGCTACCGACGTTACTCTTCCTCTCTCCGCCATCTCCATTTCAACAATAGACTAATTTCAAATTCAACAAATGGATTCTGTTGATTGTTATTTCTATCTCGGTTAATCAAAAGCCATGACGCAGCTTCATCTTCATCAGTTTCATCAGCTTCTCCGGTTAATAAATCTGCTTCATGGAAGATCGGTTTCACTTGGAAAAGAAATCATTGAAAGTGGGTTTATAATTAATGAAGAAAAGTGAGAAAAACAGGTCTTTATATCCGTCGGCTACAAAATAAAAAAAAATTGACTTTGACTAGAAGGGCTACAAAGTAATTGTGCAATGTGAATTTGATTTAAATGGGAAACAACCTAATTTATTTGGGAAGAAATATTCACCTGTCAACATTTGGGCATAGACAATGTGAATCATGATTTAAATGGGCATTATCCCTTTTATGTTTATAGTATTAGGCTAGCTGTGATTTGAAAAAAAAAAAAAGAAAAAGCTAGCCGTATTATTCTTGACCAAAAAACAATCGATTACGCTACTAATTCTAGAATGTTCCAAAGAGAACACGGTAATACCCTTGTTCCGCGAAACAGGAGATCTTCTTCTCTTCATAAAGCAAAATAGTACACTATTGTACAATCTCATCACTACCACCTTCGGAAAAACTCCTCAGCAAAATTAATTTGGAAATGCAGCTAAGCTGTCTTCAATTTTAGGGTTCTCGATTATGTACAGTAAGTCTCCTGCTAAAATCTTTTTACATTAACATTGTATACGTATATATATGTATGTATATGTGTATGTAATAAAGATAAGAGATATTTGATAAAATGTATATTTTGTATCATATTTTGATTGTGTTTGACAGTACATTATATAGCAGTACAAAGAGAATATAATACACACACAATACATACAACTAACTATCTAACTGATTTTGTCATCTAGTGTAGTTGTATTTGCATCACACTTTGTGTGTTGCTTATCATCCCCCCTCAAGCTAACCATCGTAAGAAGAGGAAGCTTGGAGATTAAGAAGGAGAAGGTAGCAACTGGAAGACCCTTAGTAAGAAGATCAGCAACTTGATTTGAAGTAGATACATGAACAAGCTTAAGCTCTTTGGATGTGACTTGTTCACGAACGAAATGAAAGTCAATGTCAATATGCCTTGTTCTAGAGTGAAACACCGGATTAGAAGCTAAGGCTATAGCTGAGAGATTATCACAAGCCAAAATTGGAGTTTCAACAGGCAGTTTTAAGTCTTTCAACAAATAAGAAATCCATTTCAATTCAGCTGAAACATAGGCTAAAGCTCGATATTCAGCTTCAGTTGAGGAGCGAGACACAGTGGTCTGTTTCTTGGAACCCCATGATAAAAGATTAGAACCAAGCAAGATACAATAGCCGGTAGTGGAGCGCCGATCAAGAGTATCACTTGCCCAGTCAGAGTCTGAAAAAGCTCGAAGTTGAATTGGTGATTTTGTAAACGAAATGCTGTAATATATAGAACCCTTAACATAGCGAAGCAATCTCTTTAAGGACTCATAGTCAAGATTGCGAGGACTGTGCATATGTTGACACAATTGATTCACAGCAAACGCAATATCCGGCCTTGTAATTGTTAGATATTGAAGAGCACCAATCAAACTTCGAAAAAGATATGCATTCTCAAATGGTTTGAGATCATGCACAGTTGGAACAAGATACTTATTTAATGAAGGGGTAGGAGAGGCCTTACATTCAAGCATACCAGCCTTAGATAAAATTGATTTGGCATAAGTAGCTTGATTTACTAGAAAACCTGAATCATTCTTGATTATGTCTAACCCCAAAAAATAAGATACGTGTCCAAGGTCCTTCATAGCAAAACGTGACTTTAAAGCAAGTATAATAGAAGCTATAAGATCAGAATTAGCTCCTGTGATTAATAAATCATCAACATAAACTAAGACGATTGTCAAAGAATCATTAGCACCTCGAATGAACATAGACGTATCAGCTGAACTTACAACAAAATTCTGAGCTAAGAGAAATGAAGTAAGCAACTGATACCAGGCTCGAGGAGCTTGCTTCAAACCATAAAGTGATCGATTAAGTTTACATACATAAGTAGGATTATCTGAGCTAACAAAGCCAAGTGGTTGAGTCATATAAACTTCTTCAGATAGAGAGCCATGTAAAAAGGCATTTGATACATCTAATTGATGGATAGTCCAATCATAAGAAGCTGCAAGAGAAAATATTAAACGCACAGTTTGATGCTTAACAACTGGGCTAAAAGTTTCATTGTAATCAATACCAAACTCTTGCAAGAAACCACGAGCTACCAAACGAGCTTTGTAGCGAGCAATTGATCCATCAGCATGTTTCTTAATACGAAATATCCATTTACATGTAATTGGAGTACGATTACATGGAGGTGGAACCAAATCCCAAGTCTTTTGACTTATAAGAGCATTATACTCTTCTTGCATTGCATTTTGCCAACATTGAAACTTTGAAGCCTCCTTATAAGAGGTAGGTTCAGAAATTTGGGGAGTAACTGACAAAGACTGACACTTATAAGAAGGTTTTAGCGAGCCAGTCTGTAACCGAGTGACCATATGGTGCTTAGGTGGAGGAGGAGGACTAGGAGAAGAAGAGGTGGATTGTGAAGACTCAGGTGAATCTGGTGGAGTATAGTGACTCAGAGGTGATGATGACTCAGGTGGAGGAGGACTAACTGGACAGACAAAAGGATGGGATATAGAGTAAGGATTTATAGTGGTGTCAAAAATATCAATATAAGAAGAATGAGAGTCATCACTAGAATTTTGAAGACAACTTTGTGAGTCTTTGAAGGGAAAGGAATTTTCATTAAACAAGACATGTCTAGAGATATATAACTTGTGAGAAGACAATGATAAACACTTGTAACCTTTTGAGGTATTACAATAACCTAAGAATAGACAAGGTTCAGATTTGGGAGACAATTTGTGAGGAGAGTAAGGCTTAAGCCATGGAAAACAAAGACAGCCAAACACTTTTAAATGAGAAAGAGAAGGAGAAGACTGAAATAAAGTTTGAAAAGGACTTGAATTATTTAACACAGGTGTGGGTAGAATGTTGATTAAATACACAGCAGTGGCCAAAGCATCAAGCCAATATTTAGGTGGTAAAGAGGCATGTTTTAAAAGAGTACAAGTTGTCTCAATTAGGTGTCTATGCTTTCTCTCAGAGACACCATTCTGTTCAGGAGTATGAGGACAACTAGTTTGATGTATAATACCACAAGACTGAGTAAAAGATGCAAAGTCATGACTAATGTACTCACCACCATTGTCACTGCGTAGGGTCTTAATTTTGGTTTCAAATTGGGTTAAAACCATATTGTAAAAGGATTTGAAAACTGAAAGCACATTAGACTTAAACTTGATAGGATAAACCCAAGTAAAACGAGAAAAATCATCAACAAAGATTACATAATATTTGAATAAGGAAGATTCAATTGGAGAAGGACCCCAAACATCACTGTGTATCAAATCAAATGACTTTGAACTACAAGATACAGAAAGATTAAAAGGCTGTTTATGAGACTTAGACACAGCACAGTCAGTGCATTGAACTCCAAAGAAATCTAACTTAGTGTTGAGTAGAGAAGACATCTTGGAAGAAGCATAATGAGAAGGGTGCCCAAGTCTAAAATGCCACAGCTGGGCTAAAGATTTATTTGAAGTAGAGGAGAGACACTTGAAATTGACTTGACCAGATGGAGGACTTGACTTCAACTGACCACCTAAGGGAAGAGAGTACAGCCCACCCCTACAAGGGCCCTGAAACAACAGATTATGTGTATGAATATCATGAATTGACACAGAATTAGAGGTAAAAATAATAGTACAATTATTGTCTTGAGTGAATTTGGAAATAGACAATAGATTTGAGGTGATTTCAGGAACATGTAGAATAGAATTCAACTGAAAGACACAAGAGGGAGTAGAGAACTTACTGTTACCAATGTTAGCAATTTGCAAGGCACTCCCATTACCAACTGAAACGGCATTAGCACCATGATAAGGTGTAGTAGTTTGAATCAATGAGGAGTCATGAGTAACATGACTATTAGCTCCAGAATCCAAGTACCAAAGTTCAGGATCATAAGAAGAAGTTGATGATGATGGTGATGATGAAGGAGGTGGTGTTGATACAGAAGCTTGAGCAGTCAAAGCTACACGCTGAGCACGAGGAGAAGGAAATGTTGCAAAATCACTTCTATACCAACAGTCAATGGCTGAATGGCCAAATTTAGCACATATTTGACAAGTAGGGACTGAGCCAAAGGGCTGAGATGCAGCTGAATTTGACGGTTGTCCCAAAATAGAGGGACCTCTACCTGATCTACCTCTACCACGACCACGAAAACCAGAAGAAAAACCACGACCTCGAGAGTTATTCACATTATTTGAGTTATTCATAGACTGTGTAGGTGTTGAGGATTGAGAATTTGTGAAAAGTGCAGAGTGATTTGTGTTAACAACGCACGATTCTGACATTTTCATGTGTAATTCCTCCGAAACAAGTAAGCTACCAAGCGAGTGAATACTTAGAGTGGACGATTGAGCATTAGAAATTCTAATACTCGATTTAAATTGGTTGTATTCAGCAGGTAATCCACGCAAGGTGTACATTATAATGTCTTCTAGTGGTAGAGCAGATGCAGCTGTTTCTAAGCCATCACAAATTTCCTGAATCTCACTTAAATAAGCATTCATCGATCTCTCACCTTTTTGAATGTTACACAGCTTCATTTTTAATTGATGTACATGTGTACGACATTGTGAAACAAAAATCTCCTCTAGTTTATGCCAAACATCAAAAGCAGAAGTAAGTTTAACAACCTGAGATAAGATTGAAGGAATCATAGAGGCCATCAGCGAAACTTTGAGCTGTTGATCCTCAATAAGCCATGTTGTATATGTTGGGTTCGATGAGTCTGGTTTTGGATTGACTCCATTAACGTGCGATAAGTAACCATGAGCTTCCAGAATAGCTTCAAGTTGAGCACGCCAGAGAACATAATTCGTGGAGTCGAGTTTGACTTGAACTAGGCTCGACCAGTTTTGGCGAAGAAGGAGCAAACCAGCAGGAATCGATGTGCTGGAAGAGATATTTGGGGATAAATTTTGAGAAGATGAAGAAGAATCTGTCATTATATGACTTATAAGTCAGTAGAAACAAAGAAGAAGAGAAAGAATTAAGCGGAAGAGAGTGAAGGAAAGCGAGGAGGAAAGCAATTCTATGCCATTAATGGCGAAAAAGAAGAACAGAATTTGCTTCCTATTTTACCCCTCTAGCTCTGATACCATAATAAAGATAAGAGATATTTGATAAAATGTATATTTTGTATCATATTTTGATTGTGTTTGACAGTACATTATATAGCAGTACAAAGAGAATATAATACACACACAATACATACAACTAACTATCTAACTGATTTTGTCATCTAGTGTAGTTGTATTTGCATCACACTTTGTGTGTTGCTTATCAGTATGTATATATAATCTCCGGTAGATTCTCTATATTGCATGTAAAATGAGTTGACTCGCTAGAACAGAGACATTTACATTTCTGCTTACATAAATGTTTGACTAGATTGTTTACTTTCCACTAAAGAGTTGACTACGTATGACTGAGTAAACTTGGTTGCTCGCTCGAAAAGACTCGAATCGAAATTACTCTGTTTTTTTCTTTCTAAAATATATGAATCTTGTAAAAGGGAGACATTTGAATATCTGCACAAATGACTTATTAGCTGAAAATTCTTGGTTAGGTTGTTTACTTTCCAGTAAAGAGTTGATCTTGAATATTTGTGCTAGTTCATTAAGAAATTTGTGGTCCCTAGTTTTTTTTTGACCTGTGATTGTTGATTTTGGTAGCAGATCATATGGGAAGCAGCTCAGACGAAATGTCTAAAGAGTTACACCTTGTAGAAGATAAGAAAATGGTAATTTTTATATCCTGATCTTCTTCATTCATTTATGCCAATATTGCCCTTTTATTAGTTCGATTTGATTCCAGAGTGATGTTCGGAAAACTTCAATTGTTGCATATAACGATAATGTGATAAGGCTAGAACAGAAGGTCTGTGCGTTTGTTCCTTTGTTTATCAATTAAATCTCTTTTCTCATCTGTTTCACTTTTGGCTTGCAAGGATTTTAATATTAGGTTGAATTTATTAATTGCAGAAAATGTTGAATGAAGATGTTGAGTCTTTACGAGAGCTTAAAAAGAAAAAGAAGTGGGGTATTGATCAAAGTGGCAGATATGTAGCTCCTGAGCTATGGAACTCTAAAAAAAACAGAAATCCCTTTATGTCAAATTCTGAATTGAGACTTGACAACGTAAAAGAGGTATATTAGCTATTTCTCCCCTCCTTTATTGTTAGAATATGTATTTCGAGTGTAACACCAATTCTTTTGTCAGGTTGTATGTTCAGAGAGTAACCGGACCATAAAATCGTTTACAACATTGATTGCAGTGAGATACAATGGTGGGATTATAATGGGCTCAGACAGATTAATGTCAACTAATGAGAATGGTCGTTCAGTAGTCTATATGGATGATGCTACGAAAATACAAAAATTATATGATCATATCTATTGCTCCTCTTCAGGAGATGTAAGTAAATTTTTGGTGTGAATTTTTAGTTAATTTTAGTTAGTGTTTCTTTTTAAATAATACATTTCGTTAATGCAGACTTGCAGCATACATAGACTTATAGGGATGGTCCAAGGTGAACTACTTGATAGGTAAAAGTTTATAAGATTTATAATTTGAATTATGATAATTACAGTTAACTATTTATACTCTGCAACTTTTCTAGGTATGGTACCGATTATAAAGGAGATGTTGAAGAATTTGCTGAGTTATTAGACTCTGCTCGCAAGAGACACAATTTAGTATGAATGAATGATTAATTCCTATTTTTTTAATATTAATTTGTCAAAATCTAATTTTTATATTTTATTTTTTATTAGTTAGACTCTTGTTTCATAATTGGTGGAAGGGATATATCAAAAAAAGCACACATCTTCCGAGTGCCACCTGCCTTACCTTCATGTCCTAATATGGACAATTACATTTGTGCAGGTATATATTACTAAATTAACATATAATTTGAATTTTATGTTTAGTATTTTATGTAATATAAATTTTTAATTACCGCGATATATTATAGGAAGCGGCGGAAAGTACTCTTTGTCTTATATATCACAGAAATGGTCTATTAACATGTCTGAAGAGCAAGCATTGGTAATAATAATTTATTAATTAATATGAACTAACTATACACTTATGAGCATGTTTCTAAAGTTTTAGTAATTTTTTTTATATAGAAATTGGTACAATCTGCTGTAGCGATAGGAATCAATGCTGACGTTGCAAGTGGTGGAAATATGCACATCCTAGCGGTAAGAGTAAATTTTTTTCTTAACATATATATATATATATATATGTGTGATTCTGAAGGTAATTTTATCTTGTTGACAGATTAGGGATTTTCTGCCAGAAACTCTCTTCATTAAAACAGCTCCAGCTATCCTTACAGAAGAAGTAGCATTTGAAATTAGTATAAATTCAGTGGTAAGTATATTATACATAAGAATGTGTATATTTAAAATATAAGCCTACAGTTAGCCTAATGTTATCTTCGAATTAAATTTTACAGAGTGGAGCTGTAAATTTGATTGAAAGTTTATTAGGTTCAGGAATTCTAGAAATTGATGTTTGCGTAAGTGTCAAATTTTAATAAGTCATAATATGTTTTAAAATATAATATTTGTTGATTTTGCAGACATGTGATCAGAAAGGGTTACCAATAAATACAACAAGAGTAGTAATTAGAGGACAATCTCCAGATGATATTGCAAGGTTGCTCCACACATATGCTGAGACCGAGAATAAGCTCATAAGTATAAAAGCATTTGATGACGAAGCTATGGCAGCGTATACAATAGATTTTGATAAAGCAGTTACAGTAAAACAAACTATGTGCGATGAAGCTACTACTAAATTCAATGCCATGTGTGAAGAAATAGCTGCGAAATTCAACGGACAGGCAAATGAAAGTGAATATGCAACTGCAAAGTTAATTTATGATGGTGAAAATGGACATGCACAAGCTGTGTATAATCATTCGATTAATATTGCAGCGGATACCAAGGAATGGAAGAGAAGAGTGTATTGGTTTTACGATGTCACAAACTTTTTTCAAAAGTATCGCGAATCTCAGAGAGTACGGCAAGAGGTTCGGATGGGGAACCTTTGAGTTTAGCATCTCATTGGTAGGAATTTACTTTTACAAAACCAATTGAATCTTGTCCTCAAGAAACAGATAACTAGTTAGCTTTTTTTTGGTAAACTATTTGCAACTAATTTTATTCTGGTCTGTTTAATCATGTAGCCAAATATTGCAATCTGCTTTTTGCTAAATTAATTCAAGTGGAGAGACTACTTTTTATGTGCTTGGCTCAGTGATTTAAGAAGTAGATTTTGTGAAAATGCGCCTTTGGTAGATAATCTTCCCGATACACTCATAGGCTTGGGTATATGTCCATAGATTTCAGGTAATGATCATTTAGGAAGTAACAAAAAAAAAAAATTAGGAAGTAGGAGGTATTAGATAAGACAAACACTAATTTAATTTTGTATCCATAACTCAATTGTTAGTGGAATATTATAATTTCATCCCGTGAGAGCATCCATAAAATTTGGGCTAACAATTTTTTTTTTTTTTTTTTTTGAACAATGGCTAACAATTCATTAACAATTTTAAAATCTGGGATCCAAATTCAAAATAGATTCCAAAAATAGAGTTTAAAGAACATTAGAGCTTTTAAGTCACGTTCTATGTTAGAATCTCTATACCTGGAATACAATAGACAAATAAGTCAAAGAACATAGAGATAGTTTCTCGATAGGTTTTCAAAACCCCTCCTAAAAACACAAGTCCCCTTATAATATTAAGTTTTCTTTTTGTTCCAATTGTGATTTATTAGATAGATAAATAAAAGCAAATACAAAGTCTATTCAATCCTCGAAAATTGTCATTACATAAGATAGTTGCTAATGAGATGATTCGTAATAAACCAATTGTCAAATAACTTGTCCAATAATTTGTGTTTGGCAATTCAATCAACTGCAAACTTCTTAAAAGATAGAAACAAGCCTAGACTGTTCAGTAAAACCATAAATAGTTAATAATATTGCAGATTCTCAGTTATTAACGGGAAAAGATGAGGCAAGAGAAAGCATAATAGAAGAGGAGTCGTTCTATATAATTACACTCTTTACCGGAAACTCTCCAACTAATTCTGTCGCTTTCAGCACTCCTATAGTTTTTGCCTCAAGGAATAAATCTGCCCCATTAAACCATGTTTTACCTGTCAAACAATGTTTAATAGAGTCTCTTACAATACATACAATTACCAGCCTTTTTTGCTATAGACTGCATAGCAATTACTTTTAATAAAGTTATGGGGTAGGGGGAGGGGGAGGGGGAGGGGGTGGGAGGATTCCGACCCTTTTCACTGGACAAGCTACTATTGCCATTGTTAGAGGCAACATTATTATTATTATTATTGTAACCAATTCTATTGTTTACTATTTTTTTCATATAATCTTTTTTCATACAATTGGGCTTATTTGGTATATTCTTTTATATATTTATGTCCAATTTTCGTAGCCATATTAAGAGTTTGTAAGAGGTTGCATTTAATATTGTTATAGTTAAAATTATTCCCGACACCAATGTGCAAATATACTATTAAGTCATTTTTATTATAATTCTTATTAATCTTTTTAACAGTATTACTTTGCCAGTTATCAAATCTATTGGTGCTATAATTAATAGTTATTATACTTAAAGGCATAGCAAAATAAATACTTTTGGTCCAAGAGCATTAAAAAGTAAGGTGTTTTACCGTTTCACCTTTTTTTTGGACAAGAGACGGTGCCTAAAGCACCAAGGCGAAATAATTAACCTATCCCTAGTCTAGAAAAGGAAAACGCTAGCCAGAAACAGTTAACTTGTGCTTCCGACTCGAAAATTGCTCTGTGACTAGCTTTTTTTGCGATTTTGTACGCTCTACCGTTGAGGTTCCTTCATTGAAAACGAAATTCCAAAGGACCCACCTCATTAGCCTGAGAGATGATTTTCCAGAAAATCGGTTGTGTTTTTCAACACGTTGCTGACACCTGCTTAATACCTTGGATTAGTCCAAGGTAATCTAAGACAATAGTCTTTCTCTCTACTTGATAATTTTTACAAATCTGCACAACTTCAAATATAGCTAATGCTTCACCTTCGATAGCCGAATCACAAAATGCTGTCATTGCTTTCTCAGATGAAACACCTGTTGATTTATTATCGCATATAATCTCTATACCCGTCGGTTCATCTTTGCTTTTGAAGGACGCGTCACAAGATATGATGATATTGCTCTCCTCTTCTTGTAGTTTGTTGCATAATGAGTTACCCGAGGACTTACAACTCGGGAATTTTATATTGTTATTTACCTTGTTCCAATCTATTCCATGAACCTTTGCTATAAGTTTGTTAGATTTTTTTTTTTTTTTTTTTGTCAGAAAGTTTGTTAGATAAGTTTATGATATTTTCCCCGTCCACTTTCGAATCCTCATGTAGGGCTTTCATTTTTCCTTTCCAAATGTTTCAACTTGTGATCATAATGTAGTCCCTAACCACTTCAAAGGCCCAACCCCCTTCAACATAGGTATCGATGGTTTGTAAGAGCCATTGACCAAAGTCTTCCTTCATCTCATCTTGAATTCTGATTTGTAGAGAGGTTCCTGCCCAAATTTCTTTACACATAGTGCATTGAAGTAGCAAGTGTTGTGCATTTTCTTCCTTCTTGTTACACCATTAACATCGTTTAGTCTCCGAACAATTCCTCGCATAAAGATTCTTTCGTGTAGGTAAAGCATCATTTAATATTCTCCAAGAAAACATTTTGATTTTTTTGGGGATATTAGATTTCCATGTGACTTTCCAGATTAGGGAATTATGTTTTACTATTTCGGCAACCGATGTAGGTTTATTGATCACCTCTTTTTTCGAAGAATTTTGTAGCCCGTTTTTGTGTTATAAGAACCCTCAAAAGAGTAGGGCCAAATAAATCTATCTTCACAAGTAGTATCATAAATCTTAAGGCTTTTATTAATAGGAACAGTGGGATCTGGAAAAACATCGTCAAGAATTTCCGAGTTCCAATTGTTTGTGCCATGTATAAATAAATCTTTGACTTTATGTATATTACATCCATTCGGTTGATCGAGTTTCTAATCGGTATCTAGCCATTTATACTCCCATATATTGGAATTTGATCCATTCCCTATAATGTTAATCCCATATTTTTTCAACATGTCTCTCCCTTCGATCAAACTCGCCCAACTCCACGATCGGTTCTGACGTAATTTATTCATGAAAGATGTTTTATTATAGTATATTCCTTTAAGGAGTTTAGTGGCTAAATTACTTGGGCTATTCATTATTCTCCAAGCTTGTGTTTATAGCAAAACTGTATTCATTTTTTTTAAATCTTTGAATCCTAATCCTCCGATAAGTTTCCCCATTGCGATTTTTCCCACGCTACCCAGTGGATCTTATTCTTCTCACATGAGTTCCACCAAAAATTAGAAACGGATGAAATAAGTTTTTTGCAGAAAGTTCTAGGAAAAGAAAATATCAACATATAATAGTTAGGAATAGCCTGTAAAATAGCATTAATGAGAACTTCTTTCCCTCTTTCAGATAATAGTTTCGCTTTCAAGCCCTCGGTAATTTTAAACAATTTTTTGCTATCCATTCGAGAGACTCAATTTTTTATCTTTTGTAACATAATGGTATTCCTAAATAGTTCCCCAAGTCTTTGGTCTCCTTGATATTCATATACGTCATAAAATCATTCTTAACCTCCTCAGGAGTGTCTCTGCTAAAGAAGATGGCTGATTTATCAAAGTTAATTCTTTGTCCCGAACCTAAACAGTAGATCTCAAAACAATCCTTAAAAATTTCAAGATTAGTACCCTCGATATCCAAAAAAAAAAAGCGAGTCATCTGCAAAAAGTAAGTGAGATATAGTAGGACAATTGCAATTAATTTGTATGCTTTTGATATTTCCACTAGTGACAAACGAGTCCACAATACTAATCAAGGATTCAGTCATAATAGAGAAAAGGAAAGGAGATAAGGGGTCTCCTTGTCTGAGTCCTCTCCCTGGTTTAAATTTAACCTTTCTCCATTTAAATTTATATTAAAGGACGTCGTAGAAATATAGTTCTTGATCCAGTTTATCCATTGTTCTCTAAAACCCTTTTCTTTAACCATAATGATAAAATCCCATCTAACATGGTCATAAGCTTTAGCCATGTCAAGTTTAATTGTTGCCATGTGTTTATCCTTCTTTCTTTTCATGTTCATAAAGTAAGAAATTTCTTGAGCAATTAGAATCTTATCTTGTACAGCCCTACCTTTAATAAAAGCTGCTTGTGTAGGAGATACGATCTTGTCCATAATAATTCTTAGCCTGTTAGATAAAATTTTAGCAATGATCTTATAAATAAAGTTAACACAAGAAACAGGCCTGAAACTACCCAGAGTTTCCTGATTAACACCTTTGGGAATAAGAGTAATAAGACTACCGTCAATTTTATCAAGGTAAAAATTATGAGTAAAAAAATCGATAATGACGCTAATAATAGTAATTTTAACAATATCCCAAAATTCTTTATAAAATTTACCATTAAACCATCCGGGCCCGGAGCTTTAGAAGCGGATGATTCTCTAACCGTATTTTTGATTTCTTCAATAGAGGGAATTTTTGTGAGTTCTATATTCATGTATTCTGTTATTTTAGGTTTAACAGAATCAGTAGCTAGTCTCATATTATCTTCTGTGGTCTTGTCTTTGCGAATAGGGACTTGTAGAAATTTTGAAAGCACTTTTTAATTTCCTTTCGTTCCTCTGTCCAATTACCTTCTTTATCCTTGATTCTAATAACACGATTAATCTTTCTCCTTTGTACCGTAGCTAAATGAAAGAATTTAGTATTTTTATCCCCATAAGTTAGCCAATTAATTCTATACCTATCCATCCAATATTTCTCCTCTTTTTGATATTCGCTTTTTATTTTCTCCTTTATTTCTTTTTCCTCATTTATATTGTCCTCGTTGGGAGTACTATTATTGATGATAGTAACTCTACTTTGTAATTCTTTAATTTATTTTCGTGGTTTTAAAATTTCGTATTACTCCATCTAATTAAGTCATTTTTAGTGTTCTCTCTTCTTTTAATGTAAGTGTTAATCGTGTTATTGCTATGAGGAATGTTCCAACCTTTATCAGCAATATCTCTACATTCACTATCGTCAAGCCATCTACTTTCAAACTTAAAAGAGTTCACCACCATTTCACCTTTCATATTACAAATTTTACATAACTTTGATTTACTCCATTTTCTTTTATTAAGATTTTCTTCAATGGGTAGAAGAATTTTTATTGATATCCAAATGAAATTTCTAATCTTTGGAGTTGTTTTCATATTCCAAAAGTCAAAACCATAATTATTTAGTGTTGTGTGAGCTAGAAGGTTATTTGCTTCTTCCCTCTTTTTCCGTAGTCTCTTCAATTTTTTTAGATGGTGGTATGCCTCTTTGATTGTAAAGTTTCCATTTTTTCTAAAGTAACGTAGAATTTGATCCCTTGATCCCTTGTTTTATAATTAGATATAAACATCTTATTAATAAGATTAGTAATATGTGTAGAGTAGATACTTTTGACCAGATCCATGTTCTAGGACATCTTATCATTATTAAAAAAGTTGCACGCTAGAGTAGTTCCATTAGAGTTAAGGCTTGGATCCCCCTCAAGGTTAGTAATCCAATTGTGTTTTTCTTTGGACGAAATCCAATTGTGTTTATTAATGTATATTGTTTCACCATCCCTTAATTCTCAATAGGTATGGTTTATAAAATATATTTCTAGCACTTATAAGACTTCTCCACCCCCAAGAGGGTGAATGACCAATCTTAGCTTCTAGGAAGTTAGAATTCCAAAAATATTTTCCTTTCAATAGTTTAAACAAAAGAGAAACTTGATTATTATTCACGTTCCAGACTTGTTTTCCTAACAAAGCCAAATTCATTATATGTATGTCTGTAAATCCCATACCCCTTTCAAATTTTGAGGAGTTTAGGGTATCCCAATCACTCCAGTGGATCTTCTTCTTTCTATTGGAAAACCACCATAAGTAAGAGATGACTGGATCTATGCTATTGCAAATGTGTTTAGGGATTAAGGATGAGAACATTATATAATTAGGTAAGCTTTGTAAGATATATTTGATTAGAATTTCTTTTCCCCCTTCAGAGAGGCATAGAGTCTTCCAATTCTCAATCTTTTTTAATATATTATTAATTATGTATTGTAAATATTTGGACTTAATCTACTCCATTCACTTGGTATTCCTAAGTAATTGCCTATCTTATGCAACTTTTTCGTGTTAAGTCTTTTTGCCATTATGTTTTGAATTAGTTGTAAAATATTTGGGCAAAAAATAACTCCATACTTGTTAAGATTTAGGTTCAAGCCAGTGGCTTGTTTATATTTATTAATAATATCATTAAAGGTTGTTATTTCAATATTATTTGTTTTAAGATAAATACACTATCATATGCAAAAAGCAAATGAGTGACACTTGGATAGTTTTGTGAAATTTGTATACCTTGTATAAGTTCATTATCAATTTTATCTTGTATTAATATGTTTAAGATTTGTGATGTAATACAAAAAAGTAGGGGGAAGGGTTGTGGGTCCCTTGTCTAATCCTTCTAGGGTTTTTTTGGAGATTATATGTTTCTCCAATAATATTGAGTTTATAGCTTACTGTGTTGTCACGCATCATTATTTTCCTAACCCATTCCTCATTAAACCCCATTTTAAGCATTAAATCAGTGAGAAAATCCCACTCTATGAGTTCATACGCTTTCTCAGTGTCATCCTCAACTGCCACCAGGTATCGTTTGGTTTGTTTTTTCCTTTTAATGTAGGTAATCATTTCATGTTCTATGAAGGTATATTCTTGTATAAACCTATCAGGCATAAAAGTTGGTTGACTTTCACTAACAATAGTGTTCATATTTGGTTGTAATCTTTTAACAATTACTCTTGCAATAATTTTATAAATAAAATCTGAGCAGCTGATTGGTCTAAAGTGTTTAATGTTAATTGGTTTATGAATTTTGTGTATTAGAGATATAAGTGTTTGATTAATATTGTCAATATTTATTTATTATACCATAAGTTAGTAACTCTTATAGTATCTATTTTCAGGATTTCCAGTAAGTTTTGTAGAAAAAACCATTAAAACCATCTAGGCCAGGAGATTTCTTTGCTCCTAACTCCCATGCCCTTTTTACTTCATCTTACCCAATAATATTGTTAAATATGGTAATAATGTTAGGGTTTATAATAGGTTTGACAAAATTTAGTATAGAGGAATATTCTCTTATTTCCCTTGTTTGAAAGATTTTGTTAAAATAATTAGTAATTTCATTATTAATTTCACTTTTTCCCTCTATCCAAAGGCGTTCACTATCTGTTATTCTTTTGATGCTATTTTTGCTTCTTCTCTCCTTGATGCAAGAGTGAAAGAATTTGGTATTTGTATCACCTTTGTCTAACCACATGTTCCTAAACCCGTGGTGGGTCCTGAGGTGTGATAAAATTACATAATATATAAGAGGATCTAGTGACTGCAAGTGTACGGGTTGTCCAAGTAATAATTAGATAAACGGGATTCCGTTTTCAGGGATTGAACTAGTATAACTCAAGTGTTCATCAGAAAGTAGTAGTAATTGCGAAAAATGAAAAATAAATGATAAAGATTTTTGTTTAGTTTTGAAGCTAAACTACGAGACGCAAGTAAATTAATAACTAAAGCTTAATATAAAGAAAATAAATTAATAACTAAGAGATGTGAACGCAACATGAGAGGTGTAATTGAGTCTCGCAAGTGATCCACCTAAATTTATACAACTAACGTCTCCGTTTAAGGGTCAAATCAGTATTTTTGTACTAGTCGGGACTCTACAATCTCCTAAACCCCTCCCAGGTGATTATATTTACCTTCGGATGTTGAAGTCTTTTACCCAATTGGCTACGTGGTTAGTCAAGCCTGTCAGTCATTGACGAATACCACGCGTCTATTACCTAGATTTGTAATTAAACACCCCCCCGGTCGGATGATCAATTGCCACGTAATGAATAGCCTAATTATTCAACCTATTTCTAACTGGCCAGAATAAAAATAGTATATAAGCATGCGATAATAGTCAATACAAAATACCCAATTTGAATTAAATTAAATAATCCTAAATTCGGAAAGACATCAATTATATAAATTAGGGCTTAACCCATAATTGTGATTCTCAAATACTAATGATTTAGCTCATATTCAAACTAAAAATAATAAAGAAATTAATAACATACATTTTTCCTAAAACAGAAATAAGAAGAAATACCTAACTGAAGGAATAGATTGAGTTGTTGTTGAAGAAGAAAGACATCTCCAACTCTTCCTTTGCCTTCTGCCTTTTTGCTCTGCTCTGACTTTGAGAAATAATGAAGTGTGCTAAAGAATGAGGTCTAAAAGACTATTTATACTATACTTATTCGGATTGGGCTTTTATTTAATTATATTAAGTCAAATGATAAAAAGTCGAATTCCAAATAGTGAATCACGTAACTGCTGGACACCCTCTAGTAAAACAGCCGTAACTTTTGCGTCTCACGTCCAAATCACCTGATTCCAGTCCTCAATTCGCTCTAACTCAGAAGTTCAACTTTCTCCATTGAATCTCCAAACCTGAATTAGTACCTTTTTGGTGCAAAATCAGCAAGAAGTAACAGCTATCCAGATTCTCATATCTTTTCGTCAACTCTTTGAGTGGTATTTTCTCTCTTTTGACCTCTCCTCTTGATCTAAAACTTTAAACTTCACTTATTCTCTTCATATTGGTGCTCCATAGCATCCATATAGCTAAAATATTTATGCTAAAGACAAACAAATTAACGCACAAAAGCTCTAAAAATGCAAATAACATAATTTCGAAGGAGGAAAGTGCAATATATTAAAATAAGTATAAAAGTCTATCAAAAAAGTCTAATTTCAACCTAAAATGATGTCTCCTAAGGATATATATTTATCACAAAAAGGGAGACATTAAACCGTCTTCCAATAAATTTCCTCCTTTTTCCAAGATTCCTCTATGTTTTAAACTATGTTATTACATTCCTCCCAACTTTGGTTATCATTATTTATGTGACTATTAAAAAATTTCTTTAACTTTTCCATTAAATTTTCTATACTTTTATAGTTGTTTTGAATTTTCTTATGTGCCAATCTCTTAGAGATTTGCTACACTTTTTGAGTTTAAAATTAATAACCTTAAGGGTCACCCCTGTAGTTTTTATATCATTCCCAACTTTAGTAATAATATTGAGTCGGTCTGACTCTAAGGTCCAAAATGACTCAAAATAAAATGTTTTTTATTCTTAATAATTTCTTAATCTTGATGTAAGACCATGGGATAGTGGTCCTAGCATATGGCAGGTAACACTGACACCCAACTATAAGGGTAGGTGTTTCCTCAAAGTTTATTAAGTAATCCTATCAATATTTGCTTTTATAAGATTTTTACCAGCTCCTGTTAGACAAAAAGAACTTACTACCATGGCTAGTTGTTTCCTCAAGTTGATTGAGGTTTATTAACTTATTGATATGCTTAATATTTTTTTATGAATAATAATACCTTCAACTTTTTCTCTAAGATATCAAATACTGTTAAAATACCCTAGTATATTCCAAGGTCCATTAACATGTTTCCAATTATTCATTTTATCAAGAGAGTAAGTGTTATGATTTTCATACGAGCTGATATACACAAAGGTGCTACAAGTACTAGGGCTGAGCAAATTTATACCCAACTAACCCCGGAAAAGATATTTTTTAAGCTTTATTTAAAAATAGGTCAGATACATTTTAGATAAACTAACCCGCAATAACATGAGTCAGGTTAAATTTTTGGGTGATGACCACCGGATTAACCCGGTAAACCGACCCCATCATTTATAAGCATTTTTCTCATATTTTGTCTTAAGATTTCGATGTGGAAGAAGTATTATAAGGCTTTCTTGGTAGCAGCGCGTGCTATGTGTTTTTTTTGTAAAACTTTTTCTCCCACATCGGTGGTTAAACTAAATAATTTTCATTTTTTACCTATAAATATAAGCTCCAAAAGCTACATATCACTTGTATATACGGTGCTACACCTCCCTCGCCTCTATATATGGGTAACGAATTTGGGTTTTGTATAAATCTTCTCTAGATTTCGATGTGGGACAAAAACAATTAGTATTTCATGGCACAACTTGTGCTGTTTTTTTTTAACTTCTTTGTCCCACATTAGTAGTTTATTAAGGGAATGTATAGAGTTCGCATATAAATATTAAGCTCCAAAAGCTTATTCAAATACAAGCAATCCCCTCTCATCTCTTTACGTGGATAATAGGGTTTAGGTTGTTTAAGTGTAAATTTTAACTTTTAAATCCATCACTTGCTTTGATAGTGGGAAGGTTCCATAAAATAAAGAAGGGTTGATTTTTTCAAATCCTAACCCAAGATGTTACAACCCAAGGTTAGTAGAAACCTAAACCCGGTTGTAAACCATGGTTTGCTCTACCCTAACAAATACTAATGTTATCTTCGCTTTTAATCATGCATTTTGATGTCTCTATCTGTTTGATGGATTAATTCCCTCACGAGACATTATTTTAGGAGTTTATTGGGCCTAAGTAAGGAACTTTTCCCTAGTATTTTTTATTTTGTAGTCTTGTCTCTTGTTTTGGTCATATTGTTACTTATAGAGCTTTCACACTTTAGTTGTATGTTAAGGGTGTGGATTTCAGGTACATGGTTGATACAAGGTGACAAGATGAGGAGGATAAGTCAAAAAGTAAAGATAAACCCCAACCCAATGTAGAATTTGATCCTAGAGTCATTTTGGGAAGTTCGAGCGTTTGCTGGAGAAATCTTAATGTCATGTTGTTTCAGTCACCACAAATTATTAGTAAGAGATATGGCCATGATTCCTTCTAATTTAAAAAGATCTTGAATTCAGTGTCGTGTGGGAAGTCACGAAAGTCAATTATGAGTTGAGATGAAGAAGTTATGCCTTTTGTTTCTACCCTGACTCGAACTAGTCCAACTCTAACTAAAAACGGGTTGGGGACTTTTAAACCTAATTAAGTGAGACAAAGGGGGACAAAACGTTTTTTAGCTATTATATAAGTCATTTAGCAACCCCTTTATCATTATCAAGAAGCACACAAGTCATTTTATCAGTACGTTTCAAAGAGAGCAAGAGCAGAAGAGCTGGAGAGATGAAAATAAGGGTTTGTCCATAAACCCAACGATTCTTCCTCAACTATTCATCGAATAATCTCTTCATTAAGAGTAACTATAATTTATTTATTCTTTTAATTATGATTTTGTCTTTAGTTTTTATTGTTTTTATTTCTTTTAGAATCAAACCCTCATGGCTTGAGGTTTCTTATGCAAGAATTTATGCTTAGCTAGTTAATTGATTTACTAAAGTTCGGACAAATGTTTAATTGAGAATGGTTTGATTTTATCCAGTGACTATACGTTTGTTTTGATACTACCTATATTATGTCCAAATAGTGGCTATCCCATGTGATTGAGCTAACACCCGGAGGGGGTTGATTGCGGACATAGCGTGTAGCCGTCTAGTATGTGATACTGAACCGGGAGGTCTTGCCTAGCTAGATAGTAAATAAGGTTAGAACCTCAATCATCCAAAAATATTTTAGGGTCACCCAATAGGGGTCTCTAGTGAAGGAGGTTTGCCTTCTAAGCTACCGACATGAGTTAAATAGATTGTTGAATCTCGACTAATACAAATTCACCAACTCACCCTTATCAATAAAACCGTTAAACTAGAGGGGTAGGGGATTACTAGCTACTCCTCAAGCAACTCTCTCACACTTTAGTCCATCTTTTATTTATTAAGTTCACTTTCATTATTACTTTTAATTAGTCTCATTAATTATTTAGTCTTTGAACTGAAACCCAATAAGTAATTTACTATTTAAATTTTTTCCATTTACTTATTCCTCTTGCAAATTCTACATATTTACACTATTCAAAGTATAATCATCTAAATTGATAATCATGGTGGAGACGGTAAACCCCCACCTATCAAAGTATTACTTGTCAACGACTCGTACACTTGCAGGAAGTCACCCTCTCTGGTGTTGATTTGTAATATTACACTTGGGGGCTGAACAAGTTTTTGGCGCCGCTGCCGGGGATTGTAGTGTTAGATTTTTATGTTTTATTTAGTGTAAAAGTGTCTAGTTTGTTTTTGGTTTTACGTTTTTTTCTTGTTTTTGGCTCTTCACAGATTCATATGTTTTGTGTATGCTCTTGGATGCTGAGAAGTTGCTTCGAGACCAAAGAAAGAGAGAAAGAACTAGAAAAGCGCAAGTAGTAATGGATAATATTGACCCACCACCTAGTTTTAGGGTCAATGAGAATCAAGGGAACCCACTAGTAGGAGCTAATACACCTTGGGATTTTCACGACAATATTCAACAAGGAGATAACTTGAATGGATTCAATCCACCAAATCTATGTAATCATCAAATGCAAGGCAACCCTAAGCCGGGAGTTCCTTTTCATGTTCAACCTTTGGGGATTCGCCCTCCAGATGTTCAATCCGCACATTTTAAGCCTGATATGGGTATGTTGAATCAATTCCTAAAATATGGTAATTATAGTGGAGCCTCCTACCAAATACTGGTACGATCTATTAAGAAGTTCATGCAAATCCGTGACGCCTACATTACTCAAGGCGTTACAAAGGAGAAAAT
The DNA here is from genome assembly GCA_029959085.1 of Nemophila menziesii. Lineage (NCBI taxonomy): Eukaryota > Viridiplantae > Streptophyta > Magnoliopsida > Boraginales > Hydrophyllaceae > Nemophila > Nemophila menziesii. The sequence continues at coordinate 24,010,390 of JARWIR010000008.1, forward strand.
GTACTACTTCATGTTCCAATTTTTTCTTAACCGGCGGTGCAAGTGAGTGGCTAGATAGACAACCATGAGACGATCCTTAATTTGGATGCACTTCAAGCAAGGTTTTTTTATCGTTTCATCCACAAAGTATGAGGATGAAAGACCAAAATTGAGCATGCTAATTTCAAACAAGAAGATGATAAGAGCTTAGGGGAGACCTGGACCAGATTTCTACAACAGTTGAAAAAGTTCCCTCTTTATGTGTACACCCCTTTGATGAAACACTCTATTTTCTATAAGGGGCTTGATGGAAGTGCAAGGTTATGAGTTAACAATCTCGGTGATGGTGGTTTTGTGTCAATGGATCCTAATCAGGCCGCACAAGCAATGTAGATAATTATTGATTTCGAAAGAAGTTGGCTAGTCTTGTGAGTGCAAAGAGGAATTTAACATGTTAATAGTAAGACGGTGATGGATGAAAAATTTTATACATTGGAGAATCAAATGAAATAGTTGGTTATGGTTGTGAAGGAAGGATCCCAGAATAAACATAAAGAAGTGAAAGTTGAACAAGAATCCTTTGGGTGTTCTAATTCAAGCTAAATATCGAGGGTAGCCCTTTAGCACTGTGAAGTTAATTCAGAATTGAAATTATCTATGTGTTTGACCTTGTAGGATAAGTGTATGTGTGTATTAGTTCTTAGGTTGAACTATATGAGATTTATTTCAGGTTTTGTTGTGGTATCATTCTTTGGATTCTGCATTTTCTTTGTAACTTAGACCTCTAATTTTGTTCTTGCTTTATCAGAACTACAAAGCTTTGAGTTTGGGTATTGATGTCTCCCGTTTTGAGATAAAATACATCATTTTAGGTTTAAATTGGACTTATTTACTTGATTTATCATCGTATTTTGCTATAATGCACAATCATTATTCATTGGAATTATTTGTACTTTTAGAGCTTTTGTGCGTTAATTTGTTTGTTTAGTGTGAAGTTATTAGGTATATGGATGCTAGTAGTCACCAAGATGAAGAGAAGAAGTGAATATTTAAGTCCAAGAACAAGGAAAAGAATTGAAAGAGTGAAAGAAATCACTTTGGTAAAGGTGTAGGAGTTTCAAAAAGAGTTAAGTCGCCACTTATTTCCATATTTGAGGCTAATCGGTGATGATTCAAACTTAGTGGTTCAAATGAAAAGTGTGGGCCTGGAAGTCAGTGAAATTCGAGAAGTAAAATCAGTGGATTTGGACTTACGATGCAAAAGTTATAACCGATTTATTGAAGTGGTGTTGTGTAGTTCCAAATTAATTAAAATTGATTTGGACCTTTTTAAACACTTACTAAACACCATATGGGACAAGTCTGTTTTATACCTCTACGTAAGGCTTATTTGACCTCATTAATTAATACACAACTTTGTATATCATATTTTAAGATAGGGAAAAAGCTACAACGCTTGAAAGCAAGGAGCGGAAGTTGGAGAAGAAGGCCAACACCATTCTTCTTTAACCAAAGCTCGAACCATTCCACCCTTAAGAGTAGTTTTAGTTTATTTTCTATTTTAGGAATTTTGGTTTCATTTAATTGTATTAGTTTTATTTTGTCAATTATGAGCTAAACCCTTTAATTTTAAGAATTGCATAAAGGGATGAACCCTAGTTTTTAATCTACGTCTTTCAATTTTGGGATTGTGTTCAATTTAATTTAAAGTCGACTTTCCTTGTATTGACTATATTCTTATGCTTGTTTAATATTATTATTCATGCCAATTAGTGATAGGTTTTAGTATCTTGGGCTATTCGCCGTGAGTCGATCATCCGGAATGGGGGTTTGAGTACAAAATTAGAATATAGATGCGTGGTGTACGTTATTGAACTTCACGATCTTAACTAACCATGTAATCATTTGGGTTTTATGCAATAAACATTTTTAAATCATCTTTATTGTCCCTCTGACGAGGTCATTAATACCGTATAATAGCTCCCTATCTACCCTAATATGATTTAGGAAGACTTTAGAATCATGGCTAGTCTAAAAGGTCGATTTTACACTTAAGCAAGACACGTTAGATTACTTAACTTAGGTGATTCCCGAGCAAGACTCAAGATATATCTCATACATAAGTGATCTTATATTAGTTTATTTAGTTTTAATTGTAGTTTTAATCATTAGTTTTATCTCAATTCTTGCATAGTCTTTATAATCCCAAAACAAAACAAAGATATACTTTTATTATTATTGCAACTACTTCTACTCTTCGTATAAACACTTAGTCATAACCTAGTAATCCTTGTTGAGGCGATAATCCCGATTTTACTTATCAATTACTTGGAACGACCCGTACACTTGCGCTTAGTTACTCCTCTTATTTAGTTGTTGACTTTTATCACACTCTAGGAGCGACCACGTTTCCGTCCCTAAACCCTTAATTGAGGTTATAATTTATGGGCTTAGGTCAAAATAGAGGTTTAAAGGCTCTAGAAAGTTTAATTAGAACAGTTCATTAATACATTTATAAATTAAATGCTCAACTCAAATGGAACAAATTCCCAAATAATATAGAATAGAAAAATCAATAATCAGAATGTATACATAATGCAAACCCAAGGTACTTGAAGTTTAGTGCATGCTTACAAGAATAGAACTAAAGAGCAAAAGGCTTAGAAACATGGTTAAGCCAAAAAACTTAGAAAAATTACCCTAATGGTAGTAGTGGAATGATACAGAAGTGACGTTGTGATACTCTAGCTTCTGTTGCTTCCTCCTTTAGTCAACTTCTGTTGGCATATAGCCTCCCTTAATAGGTTGTTTTAATGTGACAAATCCTCTTGTGTTTAGTGTGCTAATTACTCTTGTTATACATATTCTATCTTGCACTCTAATTCATCTAATAGCACATCTTTATCATTTAGATCAAAGTTTTATTGTTATATCTTATGAAACTAATTCTCATACAAATACTTTTAACCTTATCTTTGTGTACATTGAGAATTAGCTTTAGTGATCAACTACAAAGTTTCTTAGAATGATGTTTCCAACAATTCTCGTGAAGAAGGTTTTCTGATCCGAGCATCGTAGTGAAAGATATACTCATTAAAAGGTGTTTTAGACCTTTGGTGCGGTACACCGCACTATGGGCACGGTACACCGCAGATGTGCGGACCAGGGCACGGACCAGGGGGGTAGCCCGTCAGAGAGCAAGTGATTTGAGAAAGCTTGGCGCGGTGCACCTCACCAATCCCGCGGTGCACCTCACCAACCTCGCGGTGCACCTCACCAACCCCGCGGTGCACCGCAGATTAGGGTTTCCTGCACAAAATGAAGACAAAAGCAATAGATCCGTTGGGGATATTAATATATCCGTTGGAGACAAGTCTTATGACCGTTGGGAGCATTTTGCAGCTATAAAATTGAAGGTCTTTCAAGGCTACAATTACACCTTCAACCCATATACACTTAGGGGCTTAATTGTTATCATCCAAGAAGGTGTCAAGAGCTTCATAGTTCATATCCACTCAATTAAGGAGTTAATCCAAGGAGCTATCAAAGTTAATCATCCAAGCTTGATCAAGAGCTTAAACCAATAAGCTTCAAAGTTATTATCAACTCAAGAGAAGTTTTAAGCTTATAGTTATATCATCTCTTTAGGAGTTTAGTTACAAAGCTTTTATAAGCACCCCTAAACACTTTTCCCTTCCTCTTAGTTCTTGTAATAGATTAAGAGAGTAGTGTGAGCATAGGTTGTATGCTTGGTTCCTTGTGTTGGTGATAACACAAGTGTATTTCCTTCGTGGTTTCGAAGAGATTGTCCTTCGTGTTATCGAAGAGGTTGTAAGGGTTATTGTGTTCTCGACCCGGTTAAGAGAGACACGGGAGCTTAGTGAAAAGCTTGAAATCCTAAGGAGGCTTCCTTAGGTAGTGGATGTAGGGAAACCGAACCACTATAAATCACGTGTATCTTTCTATCCCTACTCTATTTACTTTCCGCACTTTATATGTTTGATAATATGCTAGCATGAATATTGTGATATTGATTATCTAGTTTATCTAACATGTTTATCATCTAGAGTAGTAAGAGATTAGAAACTCGTTTTTACTTGTATCACTTATATATCGAACCCCTTAGCTTATCCATTGTATGATCCCTTAAGAGTTTGATATACTAAGTTGACTTAGAAGTTTCTTTCTTAAACTTATAATTGTCCAAAAGATTTTTAATTAGGCATTAATCTTATTAGTAATCCTATTCACCCCCCCTCTAGGACTTTCAACTTCCTCCTCTCTCTGGTCAAAAATCTAAATAAAACCCAAGCAAGGACCTATTTCTAATGTCAAATTATGATATTTATAGGTTAATAATCGTTTTATGGGCCATGGACTTCAGTTAATTTTTTTTTTTTGTTCTAAACGCTTATATTAAATAACCACAGTTACAAAGTTTTTGTTAGCCTACCCCCACGGGGGGCAAATCAAGCTTAACAATAAAGCTAACTTAGAAGGGAAGGGACTTGCGCAAAAGTCAAAAGACTCACCATGAGGCAAATTTTTGCAAGTCCAATCCGCTATCAAATTTGCATCTCTTTTCCCTTCCAATCCGCAAAAGTCAAAAGACTTCAGTTAAATGACACAACTACAACCAAAATCGTTTCCCTTCAAGAGTGGACTAGTTCGAGTCACGCTAGCTACAACATTAATAACTTCTTCATTTAAGCTCCAAATCACGAACTGTCAGTGGCCACACGTTCCTAACTCAAGATACTAGATGGATATCAAAGTTCTCCTCCATAATTTTTGTCAATCTTGTGTGGCACCTAGAATAATTCACTTTCTAAATCTGACCGACAACTCTTTAACTTTGAAGAACGATTTCTTTGTCCTTTAACTCTCTACTTTTGTTTTGATATTTTTTTCCTCGAATTCTTATCCATGCTTTGTAATCTAATATCATCCATGTACCTAAGAGCTTCATACTTGACACACAACTTACACACAAATAGCTCAAAAAGTAACAAATCTTCAAAACAAGACAAGTAACGAGAATATATCATTTAATGAAAAAACATCCCTCAACTAAGTACATTATGAACCTAAAATGATGTCTCGTGACTATATTATTCTATCACAAATACGGAGATATCTCTATCTTTCATATGATACATTCTACACACTTTACTTGATATATCTTTGTGTCTATTGTATATTTACTCTTCAGTTGTACTAACAATTATTGTAGTATTTCATATCATATAACTCTTATAAAGGAAATCTTTCAATCTGAGCTTTCAAATATTAAATAGATTAAGTGCCATTTCAACCAAAAAAATCGGTAAACCTAACTTACTCTCAGTATAAATCCAGAAAAGAGAATCTGTTTGAAGCCAGAAAACGGTGTGACATTTTCAAAGAAGAACAAGAATGCGTCAAAAAAGTTTCAGTTATAATTGACAACCTTGAAACCACTTTGTACTGACATCCCTACCCAAAACGATTGTATATATTTTGAAGGAAAACAATATGAAGTTTAATCATAAACGACATTGTTCCAAGTTCATTGGATTATTATATCGTTGACCAAAGGATGCCATGTGGAAAATAGTCGTTGGGGACAAAATCAGTTACCTAAACAGTATAGTATTTTTAGGTAATTTGTGATTCTTCTTAAAAGCCGCTAGAACTTGATCTACTATATATATGAGCCTCTCGTGTATCACATTGCTTATCTCTAGAAGCACAAAATTACTATCATACTATCCTACACTTCAAGAAAGAATTCACAAGCTTTTTTTATCACTTTCACATTATCAAATCAAGCTTGGGTGCAATTATTCGTGATATCCAACTCATTTATGGAATATATCATAATCAAGCTATCATCTTCATATCTACTCAACAAGGAGATAGACTTTCATCTTTATCTTATATCAACTCTCCAAGGAGTCCACATTCAATCTTGTAATATTAGCTCATCAAGAAGAACATTCATTTATTTATAATATCATCTATTCAACCTCTTAGGGTATTACTCTTTCTCTACATTAGATAAGAGTAATTTTTATAGGTTAAGATTGAACCTTGTACAAATCTAACCGGCAGTGACTTAACCGTTAAAAGTCTCATCACGCTGTGACTTAACCGGTGAAAGTCTCGGAAGTTTTTAGGTTATTATTTATCCTAAAAAGACCTCATGGTAACATTTTATATCTCACCCTTAAGAGATATCGAGGAGCTTAGTCAAAAAGTTGTAGGGTAACCGAACCACTATAAATGTCTCACATAATCTCTTTCCTTTATCTTTTACTTTTACTTTCATTTATTTTACATGATTTATTATCTATCTTAGCTTGTTTTAGATTGATTGAGTTAATCTATATCATCCTTAGGTGCCTTAGTTCTTGACCTTAAAGATCTAGCTAAGGTATACTATCTTAGTTTGCATATAGGTCCCATTATTACTTATCTTGAATGTTTAGATTTCTTTGTAGTAGGTCATTGTCCTTTACCTTATCATACCTCTCTTATCTTAGCTTAGAATCCTTAATCTTAGTACCCACAACTAGCTACCTACCCTAACTTTTAGCTTCCACACTTTGCAAACTCTCTAGATCACCTTTAGTATCCTTGGTTAAGAGTTTTGCATTCTAGATCACCTTTAGTATCCTTGGTTAAGAGTTTTGCATTATAGGTTGTTTAATCTCCTAGTTTGAGATTCCTAATTTGTTAATTAGGCATTGATTAAATGAGTGTTTATTCCCCCCCCCCCCCCCCCCCCCCCCCCCCACTCTATAAGACTTTACACATACCATAATGGCATTACTTGCGTTGCATGATTAATGTTTAATGCAACATACAATGTAACATTTAAAGGTGACTTATATAAAGGCATACTATATATGTGTAATGTATCTAAAATTGTGTATGATAATGGAGACAAAGACTTGACTTTCAAGGGTTTTAACAACATAGATTTGTGATACACACTTGGGCGCATGTCGTCTACTTTTCTACATGCTAATTCGAGGTATATACAAGCAACATAAACAGAGGGAAATCATGGAAAAGAAGAATGATAAGCACATTCACGATATTGTGAATATGTATGAGGATAAAAATAGGAATTTGTCATAGCTGAGTAGGCTTTACAACTCACGTAGTCTAATATGTGCTTAATAATGGGTGTCGAAGAAGGTGTGGAATATGTTCCTTAGTTAAAACATGAGAATATTGAAGACTCATAATGGTTCGTGGCCCACTTCCCAAACTTGGAAGGATAGCTCAATCAAAAGAAACTTAAAAAATGATATAATATATGTTGGGGCAGAGACCCTAGACCAATGAAACAACTCAGAGTTTCACCATCATGCTCGACATACTTGCAATATCTACAATCTTCTATCAGGGATAATCAAATATGATACCACTATAGATAGTGAGGTCGTATGAAAACATGCATCACATGAAAGACTGTTAGTGACATGAGAGAATGTGATAAGTCACAATTAAGACAGAATGTAACAGTTTGTTGTTATGGTAAAAAATAATTAATTCATGTGCACGTACCGACTAGCGAAACATAGACATACATTGTTGTTATGACAACAAAATAAGAAGACGAAAGTTTAGATTGCAAAGAAAACGTTAAAGGTGAAAGACTGAAACAACAAAGTGTGAAGGATATAATGAAACTCACATTGTTGCAAGACATAATGCAAATAATGGAAAGATTTGGGGGATGAAGAGGAAACTGATGGTTGTGAGCTAGCTCGATGTGTGACCGAATAAAGGAGGACGCTAGACAAGGAATGGTGAAGAGGATTCACATTTTGTCAGGATTCTGTTAAAAAAGGAATAGACTGATATATCCAACCCAAAACGGATGTTGACAAAAAACGCAAAACGGATAATATAAGACTTAAATTTGGTGTAGGTCATGTGGTACAAAGTTGATTACGCGTGGTATGTAATATAGAATTTTACAATAAAGATTGAAAAATAAATGGGCTTAGCAGATTTAATTTCAGGCTATAAAACGTCATCAAGAAATAATCTACAATCTTTTTTTTTTTTTTTTTGACGCAATCTACAATCTTTGTTCTTTTTTTTTTTGTTTTTTTTTTGTCAAGACAAAATTTAGTACCATATTCTTATATAGAACTGTGGTTGAACACGTATCTCTTTATGATTAATTTGTAACTATAAGAAATTACATACACAATGATGTGGAAATTCATACATAGAAATAAATAAGAAAATAGATACTAAATTTCTTTTTTTTTTTGGTCAACTGCTTAAATATATTAAAATATCATAATACCGTTAAATATTACAAAAATTACCCGATACTGCATGATTTCTGATTTCTTATCAAGTAAAATAAGTTGACTTAATTGAGAAGAAAAAGATAAAATGGATACTACAAAGTTAGGGAGGGAGGCAAGTGAAGATTCTAGAACATGCGCCTACGTAACGGTGGCACCTCGGTGCCAATTGAACCAAAAATCGCTGACGCTGGTTTAGCACGAGCAGCACGAGCACGAGCCTCACGAGCACGAGCCTCATTTGAAAGGACAAAAATAGGCCAAGTCCTTATACCTTTATTTTCCATATCCATGTCCAAATACAAGTCCTGTCATGGTCAATCAATCACTTCATTATGCCCTAAAATGCCCTTAAAGCAATTGGAATTTACCTTTAGCCCTACTGATCTTGCATACTTTACTGCCTCTATAAGATCACTATCTGATGCAATTTCAATTTTCTCCCCATCCTCATCTTCATACTGCACAATCAACATTAATTTAACTCATCACTCTCCGGAACTTAATAATAATATTAATAATACAAGTCTATTACCATAATACGAGGAGGCCTTTTTCCGTCATATTCATCCGTTAATATCAAAATTAACTGTGTAACCTCATACAAACTTTGAGCATCTGAAACATATATAAAGAAAATTAAGTTAATTGAGGAAAAACAAGTCTAGTTTAAGACAAAACATACCACAATTAAACTTTCCCATTTTCCCGTCTCTGAGCTTAATCTTAAATGTAAAACGGTCAGGATGCCCGTTTACCCAAGCAGAAATCAGGGCACGTTTAACCTTGGAACAAGTAGGTACAATTAATATCTCTAGCTCATTAAAATAATACAAAAACAAGATATATATATATATATATATATACCTCAGTCTCTCTCATTTTCATTTTTTTGTGCAGCTCAGTTAACCTATCAAATTCAGTCTTCCAAGTATCATGACTGTAGTTTACAAAGTTTAGTCTATCCAAAAGTGAAGACTGTTCATTTTTCCCCTGATAAAATTTAACAATAATAATAATAATAATAAATAATAATAATAATAATAATAATAATAATAATAATATAACTTACACCTAACATCATGATCTCACTAACGAGATTTGTCAGCAACCGTAAGTTACACAATTTCTCTTCTTCGTATTGAATCTGTTCAGGAGTTCTCAGGTCGTCCTTTTCGTCTTCAATATTGATCTTTTGGAAAAGGATAGGCTTATGGTTGAGTTCTAGAAACCTATTCATAATCCTGCAAAGATATTCAAAACCAAAATAAAAGTCGAAATCGAAGACAAAAATAGACAATTGATGATAATCGTTTGAATTTAAAATTTTAGTGAAAAAACAAGGCCAAAAATAAAAATCATTACGTTTTTTAGGGTTTCAATTTAAAAAATAAAAAAATAAAAAAAATAAAAATTGATTCGATACCTTGTCGATTGTGTGTATCGGTGTTTTTGGTGGTGGATTATGATCTCCGATGGCGGTGAGGTAGGACAGTGGCCACGAAGAGTGGGGTGAAAGGGTTTGAGAGGAGGAATTTCTTAGAGTTCTTTTATGTTAAAAACACAACAACACTGATTGCATATATTATTATAAGTGTCCGAAGTTTTTATAATTTCCACCTATTTTTTTGTTTTTTCTGACTATTTATTTTTAACTCTGTTTTTTTTCTTTTTTTTTAAATACATGAGAGAATCACTCTGGACTTGGAGTAAATGACTCCAATGAGATTGGATCCCAGGACCTCTTGGTCTTTGCGGAGTAACCTAACCACTAGGCCAACTATCGATCTGTTTTACTACTAGTATATTATTACTACAAAAATTTATATTTTGCCCTATTTTTTTATGACATTCAATTTCACCTATTTAAATTCCATTTATACACTCTTTTATTTCAAGATTAAATAAAAAAAATATAACTATCTTTTATTAAATTGTCTTATTAATATATAAATATGTATTTAGTTTAATATAATTTAATAGCTTTAACGCTGAGTTATTAATTTAATAAGTCCAAATACACAATAACCAACGTTAATAAATTCATAGTTTTTTACCTCCTGAAAAGGTCCAAATTACAATTTATATGACACAAATACCTTTCGATAACTCGGTTTTATTAAACATATTACCTTTATTATTAAAATTCTATATCAATCATAATACCTTTGATTAAAGCCTAAATTTATACCATATATAAATGAAAAGAGATCAATCATATTAGTTTATTCATCTGAGTGTTTTGCTTGCTCCATTGATATCACTAAACTCGAACTTTAGTAGAATACTACTCTGAAAATTATTGTTTATTATTCCAAGTATATTGTTTTCATATTGATCAGTTACTCTACATTCTTTTCTTCTTATTCATAATAACTTTATTCTTATAAGCATAATTTGTAGGAAATGTGATTAAATTGTAAACATCATGAGTTAAAATAAAATTCTCCTAACTCAATATCAACAATAGCATTACTTCATTTTTCTAAGTAACTGTTGTTTTTATTTTTCATTTTTTGAATTTATTTTTAAAAACTATTGAGTTATGAAAATTTTCATGTAACTTTAATTTTTTCTTGATTTAGTATTTGTTTTGTGTTTAGTATGAATTTGTTGTGACTTTTAGTTACAAAATTAGGGGAGGAGTTTTATTATATTATTAAGTAAATCGTAATATTTTTTTCTAGAGATTAGTTAGAAGTAAAAGTATGTTAGTCTTTTACACGTTAAAAATTGTCATGTTTTCATTTTGGACGGAAAAAGAAAACGAAACCTACTCTAGTATCCTATTAATCTGTACCTAATGTTGCGAACAAAACATTTGTATTAGTGACACTAAAAGATACATCTATGTGGCCTTGTGTTTAACATATTTTGCAAGATTATTTGCACGAGTGTTGAGGTGCCTTTGAATATGTCGGAAGGTTACTGGACCAACGTTGTCCGCCATTTTTGTACTTTTCTTCAATATCATTTGTACAGTCCAACTTGTTGTTGATGGTTGCCTAATACTTGAATCAATTCGAACTTTGTTTACAAAACTCCATGACTTCCAAAATTGCTTGTGCCTTACCTTTGATTGTAGAATTACAAAATTCTGTTTTACGATGGTTAGTTCTAACACTTGATTGTTTATGAATTTGAACAATTCCATTGCCCTTTCCATTCTTTTGAAATATGCCTAATCCTATTCCTCCGAGCAGATTCCCGACAACAAATATTTTCCATAAAGCTAATAAATTTAAATTTGAGACGTATCAAAACCTAGGGGTGTGTGCAGGCTCAGTGAAAAAGTTATATCGTCTAGAGATAATGACATGTATAATCCATGGAGGGCTTGTTACCATTGTTGCTTCAGTAATCTAAGTTGAATAAATAATGATAGGAGTGAGGGTTAAATAATAATATAAGTATACTAATATTTTAGTTGTGGATTTCCTTTTGCTCCACAAACTCTACTCTTTTAGATATCTTTATTCACTTTATCGTCCCTCTGTTTGAGTTCCTGAATCTCAATGCTCTTTAAGGTAGGTTACACCCCGTAAGTTAATGAGTCCATATGATAGAGATATATAAGATAAAATAAAACTAGTATGCAAGAAGTTTATAATTTAAAATAAAAGAAAGATATTACAAAATCCTTTTAAATACCTAAAATTTAGTTTGACTTAAATTTGCACAAGACTGCTAATACTATTATACCTAAACCAACTGCAGATACAAGTGGTTGAACCTGGTGCCTACTTACTGGTTGAATATGGTCATGCCCTGTACCTCCTATTAGTTCAACATGGTCATACTCCATATAGCTTACTGATTCAACATGGTCAATCTCCATACTTGCTGATTCAACATGGTCATGCTCCATACTTGTAGAGTAATCCAAATGTAGTTTTAGTACCTTGCGCCTAACTGATCTTGCATAGTTTAAGGCCTCTGTAAGATCATTATCTGATGCAATTTCAATCATCTCCTTGTTATCTTTCTCAACCAGAATACGAGGAACTTCATCCCCTACTTTTAACTTAATTGCAGATCTAAGATGTGTCAAACTTTGAGCATCTGAATAATAATAATAATAATAATAAGATAGCAAAAACAAGTCTAGTTTAAGTTTAAATTTAAGTTTAACAACAACATACCACAATTAAATAAATGCATTTTCCCTTTTCTGTCTTCAATCTTGAATGCAAATATGTTGGGTATCTTAAATGGAGGAGGGAGTCTCTTTAAATACATAAGACACAGAAAATCTCATAAAAACACTTTAATAATAAAATAACCAAGGAGGGAATAACTAATGCAAATTTACCTCAGAGTGCCTTACAATCGTATCTTCTAGCAGTTCAGTTAACATAGTGACCTGCCTCTCCAAAGAGTAATCCTCAACTTTTATGATCTCATCTATTAGTGGATGAGCTATATTATCTGTTAACCCCTGATATAAATTCAAAAATTAATTCATGAATAATATGGTACTAACTTTTATTTATCTAACTCACATCTAACTTTCTGATCTTAAGTATGAGTTCAATGAGGGTCTCGAATCTAGCATCATAAAATTCATCAGGATTTCCTATCTGGAAAAAAAAAAACAGAATGATTATGATAAATATTTGGCAAAAAAACAGACTAATAGCATTAGTGAAATTACTAATATATAAAACTGGACTGATTCTATATCAACCATATATATTAACCTCCTCCTTCAACTTCAACCCAATCCTAGGGACCTTATTGTACTTTATCAACAAGCAAAAAGAAGTTGTGAATTGTATAATCAAGTCCACAAACCACAATTACTATTTCTAACTTTCACTTAAGTATTGAAAAATAAGATGCATATCACTCACTCACTTTCAGGTCTTTGTTAAAACAATTTCTGAAATATGCTATAGTAGAAAAAGGGCGTTTGAGATCTCATCCCTTGTATAACGATAACAATAAAAATATTTATTATTATCATTATTAACTCACCGCTAATAATTTTCTTTTATCACAGATATCTGCAGCATACGAGAGTCCACTCATTCTTATTTTTGTTCGGATTTTAACCTCGTCCAACAGTTCGTGCAACAGTGCTTTTTCAAGTTCTTCTGATTCGGACATTTTAAGGATTCTGATAAGAAAAAGTCAGAAATTGAAGACAAAATGTAATAATTATTTAAATATTAGATTCCAGTGAGAAATTAAGATAAACATAATTATTAGGTTTGTTTTTAGGGTTTAATCTAAAAGAAAATAAAAATGGTTTGTTACCTTAGGTATTCTCTTGTCGATTGGTGGTGATGGCGGTGATTATAGAATGTCCGAGGTAAGACTAGCGTTCAAAAAGCGCTAGATAGACGGGTTTTCCTAGTTGTTTTGATTTTTTTTTAATTAAAATTTTAGGGTTGCTTAATAAACCCATGTCATGTCACCTGTGTATTTATTTTGTAAAAAAGCATGGTTTTTTTCACCTTAGCGTAGATCTTATCTATGAGTTCGTCTTCAGTACATTCCGTGTAGGTACACGGTTAAAAAAATAAAAACATTCCGTGTAGGTACACGGTTAAAAAAATAAAAAAATAAAAAGCTTTAGCAATTTACCAGGATGCCCTTATAACGTACTTTATTTTGTGGGGCTCGATGCGGATTCTAAATTTTTGTTCTGTATGATGTACAAATTTTTGTTCTTGTGTCATTTTACGATAGTACCCTTCAAGCTTTTTTGTTAATTTCTGTTCCACCGTGTTCGATATTTCTTGTTCAACCCTGTCGGGTAGTGTATTTTTTTGTTCTTTATCAAACAATTTCTGTAATTTAGGTTAAACGTTTTACTAACACGTGTCAAGCATGCGGATTTTGTAATTTCTTTTTGATTTTAAAAAAAAAAATTGAGCGTCCCGAGGTAAGTGGGCATGTCACTTCGCCGTTTCATCATCCTTCTCTCTCCACCTAGGTACCCACCGTTGACGTTCTTAGGAGCTAGCCTTACTTGGAGCCTTGCAGGTAGGTCTTCTTTCTTTTACATGTTCATTGTTGCACTCTTCATCGTCCTTGTCTCCTCTTTGATATCATGTCTTGTAGCATAATCTATGTTTTTTGCGTACAACCATATATATTTATCTTCATCATCCAGTGTACTAATCTTTTCCCTGATGATGACCAGAATAATAGGCTCCAGGAATATCTCATTTAATACTTCGGTGTTCCATTCTGTTTCCTTCACATATCTTTTTCTAACACATAATTTCTTGGTTTTTCCAGTTTCCGTTGTGTATCCAACCATGTGTCATTCCAAATATTAATAAGTTCCTCATTTCGAATTTGACATATTTCGTATTTTTTAATAAATCTCGATCTTCCAATAAACCGTCCCATGAACATGTCTTAATTTAACATCGCAAAAGTTGCCCTTAGAAAGTATATACCTTTTAATAATAGAGACGCTAGCTTGTCCGGATTATTTAAAATTCGCCATGCTTGAGCGGCCAACAATGTCGTATTTATTTGTTTGAAATCTTTAAATCCCATGCCACCTAGGATCTTACTGACGACAAGTTTTTCCCAAGCCATCCAATGAATCCTAGTTTTCTCACCTGAATTTCACCAGAAATTTGAAATCCCGGAGATTAACTTATTATAGAATGTTATAGGAAAAAATATAGTCATTGAATAATTCGACAATGCTTGCAAAACTATCTTGATCGATACTTCTTTACCTCCATCTAATTATAGGTGTGTCTGCCATCCTTCCGTTTTCTTAAACAACTTTTACATTATCTAATATAGTGAGTGCACCTTTGATTGTTTATGTCACAAAGGGATACCCAGATGTGTCCCAAGATCTTCTTTCTCCATAATACGTAACATGTCTGTGACTTGATCTATGTATTACGTCAGTGTGTCTTTACTAAAACATATCGATGCCTTATTAAAATTGATTCTCTGACTTGACCCTGCACAATAAGTAGATATACAATCCTAGAACTCCTCAACCTCATTAACGTCCAGTGTTAAGAAAAAATAATGAATCATCAGCAAACAATAAATGAGATATAGTCGAGAAATTCCTTGTTACCTGAATTCTTTTATTATGGAGTTGTGACACTTTTGTTTCAATCAAACCTATTAGTGATTCTGTCATTAAAGAAAATAAGAAAGGGGATAGTGGAACACCTTGCCTTAACCCCTGTTTCGGTTTGAACTTACCCATTCTATCTCCATTAAAATTAATTTGAAATGATACCGACGATATAAAATTCGAGTTCCCGTTAATTTATTTTTCAGCAAATCCCAATTTTTTAAGAATAATAACATAAAGTCCCATCGAACCCGGTCATATGTCTGTGCAATATTTAACTTTACAGCTGCCATTGGTTTCAAATATTTCCTTTCCCACTTCATGTAGAAAGATATTTCATGAGCCACCAATATATTATCTTGAATCGCCCTGTCTTTTATAAACATCGATTGTGTTGGTGATACTAATTCAGTTATAAATTCTTGTAATCTGTTTGTTAGAATCTTCGCCATGATTTTATAACTGAAGTTAACACACGAGATTGACCCGTAATCCCCGATCCCTTCTTGTTTTCCCCCTTTTAGTATAAGTGTTATCAAAGTATCATTCAATGTATCGTAAGATACATTGCTATTAAAGAAATCCCTGAACCATTAATAGTACATCAAATTGGATAATATCCCAAAATTCTTGGTAAAATCTACCATTTAACCCATCTGGACCTGGTGCATTAGAGTTAACATGCCAAAAACTGTTTTACGTACCTTTTCCAACATTGGTGGTTGTGTAAGTTTATCATTCATGCCAGATGTGACTTTCTAAATAAATCAATGTAGTAATTTTAAAAACAATTCCTGACCTCTGATACTCCCTCTCTCCAATTGCCATTATCATCTTTAATTCTCTGTATTCTATTAATATTTCTTCTCTCGACAGTTTATAATAAAATAATTTAGTATTCATATCTCCATATATTATCCATCCTTGCGTCGCTCTCTCATACCAATATTTTTCTTCGTCTTCATAAGCCTTCTTAATTTCTTCTTTTAATGTCATTTTCTCTTGGAATCTTTGTCGAGTATGAGGTTGATTATCCAATATTATCAATTTATCATTTAATTCTCTGATCCTATTTTCATTATTTTTTAACGTCCTTCGTCTCTATCGTTTTAACGATACGATAGTATTGTCCCTTTTTGTTACAATGTTAGGTTGTGACTCTTCATACCTGGATCACCCTAAGCAGTTTTTATACCCTCTCCACATTGTTCATTTTTCAACCACATTGTTTCAAACTTAAACCATTTTTATCCTTGTTCATTAATCGGTCATATTGTAAAAGAAGCAGGCAATGATTTGATCCAACCACTGGTGGAACAAAGACTTGCGCATTAATGTACCTGTTCATCCATTCACCAGAAGCAAATGCTCGATCAAGCTTAACCTTGGCGAGATTATCAACACTTCTGTTAGTCCAAGTAAAATAGCAACCATATGAATGAATTTCTAACAAACCTTTATTCGAGACGAACTTGTTAAATTCTTGAATATGTTTATTATTAGGAGTATTACTAAATTTTTCACATGTCTTTAATATATCATTAAAATCACCGATTATTATCCACAGATTACTATTATTCTTTTTCATATAGTAATTTCATCCCAAAGTTTTGACCTTTCGTCAAATATATTAGAAGCGTGAATGCAAACTATATAGTAAGGAACTGATTATCTTTAATAAATAAGATTACACAAATTTGACTAGGCATAACTACTTCTAAGTTCTAACTTAATATATGATTTCCAAATTACCAAAATACCCCCAGAGTAGTACGTAGTCCTGACAGGTCCCTAATAAAACTATTGGCATACTTGAATTTTTTTTAACACATCATAAGTATCTTTAGAGCATAACATAGTTTCGAAAAAACGGGTTATTTCTAACTTATCTATTAATAATAGACATGACTTGTTAAGGGTGCCCAAATTCGTTAAGAGTTCCACAGGTCGTCAACTAAAGTTGTCGAACGTCTTAAAGACAGACTGTATATCCCTAGGTAAATTAATCAGGACAACAAAAAAGTCAGATCGATCGCTTTCCACAATTTTGTTATTGACCAATTTCCAAAATAATCTCCTATATCTCACTTTTTTTACAAAATTATCAAATTTAATCTCTTTTATCATAAAAAAAATTATTTCCAATTAGAAAACCATTTAATTCACTCTTATTTTTTTGTTACATAGGAGAGTCATTGATTCGATTCGAATCTGCACCACTAGATTGGAAGACCAAGGTTCTGAGCAATGAGCTAATTCCAACTGGTTTTTTAATTCACTCATAAAATTTATTCGTTTATACCTATCATACTTAGCTAAGATAGTCCAATTGGTTTTTTAATTCACTCTTAGAATTTATTCGTTTATACCTATCATACTTAGTTGAGATAGTCCAATTAACTATATTGGATACCCTACCCTTCTGCGTTGTCTATTCATGAAACTCAAGTTGTTGATGCCAAGTGAGATGTGTTTAATACTTGATTTGTTACTTAAATAGAGGCTCAGGCGAAAAGTTGAGCGAGATAGCAAACCATAAGCTCGTTGATTACCCATCTCTCGAGCCCCATCACAATTTTGAGAATAATTTGGAAGGGTCTGTAGAAGGAAAGAGATCTCTGTATCTTCTACCTTCGCATACAACTCTTTATGCTTTCTTGATGAGACCCATTATCGATCTGAACACAATATGGAGGACGGCTTGAGTAGTGAAAACAGAGGAGGCGGCTGTTGCGTCTCTACCCACCATGGCTTCTACTGCTTAAAATGGACATATCACTATAAATTTGAATCCAAAAACTGATAATTTGATGGTGAAAACTAGAAATTGAGGAAAAATCATGAAAAACTATGAAGAAGAAAATGGAGCCACGACTCCTTCATTCAAGAGAGAATAGTCAACTCGGTCAAACCTTGTAACTAGTTAAGCTTACAAGCTGGTTGATTTCCACAATACTTGATTAGGTTGATTGACATTTTTTGATGGAAAAGATTTACAGATTACATTATCAAAATATTTTGATCACTGTACTAACTACTTCCATTGTTGCTTCCATCATCAAAGTTAAATAATTAATGATAGGAGTGAGGTTTATATAATATTATACTTTAGTTTTGGTTTTGGTTTTCCTTTTGCTCCACAAACTCTGCTCCACAAACTCTAATCTTTTAGATATCCATATTCACTTTATCGTCCCTTAAGGTAGGTTTCACCCCGTAAGTTAATGAGTCCATATGATAGAGATATATAAGATAAAAGTTATAACTTAAAAAAAAAAAAAGATATTACAAAATCCTTTTAAATACCTAAATATTAGTTTGACTTAAATTTGCACAAGAATGCTAATACTATTACACCTAAACCAACTGCAGATACAAGTGGTTGAACATGGTGCCTACTTACTGGTTGAATATGGTCATGCCCTACTAGTTCAACATGGTCATATTCCATAGAGCTTACTGATTCAACATGGTCATGATACATGCTTACTGATTCAACATGGTCATGCTCCATACTTATAGAGTAATCCAAATGTAGTTTTAGTACCTTGCGCCTTACTGATCTTGCATACTTTAAGGCCTCTGTGAGATCATTATCTGATGCAATTTCAATCATCTCCTTGTTATCTTTCTCAACCAGAATCTGAGGAACTTCATCCCCTACTTTTAACTTAATGGTAGATTTAAGCTGTGTCAAACTTTGAGCATCTGAATAAGAATAAGTAAGTATTTTGATAGCATAAACAAGTCTAGTTTAAGTAATTGAAGAACATACCACAATTAAACAAATGCATTCTCCCTTTTTTGTCTTCAATCTTGCATGCAAATATGTTGGGTATCTTAAATGGAGGAGGGAGTCCCTTTAAATACATAAACCCAAAAAACTCATAAACACCAGTTTAGTTAATAATATAAAAAAAAGTAAAAGAAATTTACCTCAGAGTGTCTTACACTTGTTTCTTCTAGCAGTTTAGTTAACATATTGACCTGCCTCTCCAAAGAGTAATCCTCAAATTTTATGATCTCATCTATTAGTGGATGAGCTATATTATCTGTTAACCCCTGATATAAATTCAGAAATTAATTCATGAATAATATGGTACTAACTTTTATTTTTATCTAACTCACATCTAACTTTCTGATCTTAAGTATCAGTTCCATGATGGTCTCGAATCTAGCATCATAAAATTCATCAGGATTTCCTATCTGAAAAAGAAAAAAAAAACAGACCAATAGCGTTTGATATCTCGTCCCTGGTATAACGATAACAATAAAAATATTTATTATTATTATTATTATTATTATTATTATTATTATTAACTTACCGCTAATAATTCTCTTTCATCACAGAGATCTACATAATATGGGAGTCCACTCATTCCTATATCTGTTCGGTTTTTAACCTCGTCCAACAGTTCGTGCAACAGTGCTTTTTCAAGTTCTTCTGATTCGGACATTTTAAGGATTCTGAAAAGAAAAACTCGAAATTGAAGATAAACATAATTATTAGGTTTGTTTTTAGGATTTAATCTAAAAGAAAACAAAAATGGTTCGTTACCTTAGGTATTCTTGTCGATCGGTGGTGATGGCGGTGATTATAGAATGTGACGGTCGAGGTCGGGCTAGCGTTCTAAAAGCGCGAGATAGACGGATTTTCCTAAGGGGGAATATTAATATAGAGCCTCGTTACTTCAATACTTCTAAATTAAAGCCTAATCCCAAACCTTCAGTTACTACCCAACTATTACCTAACTATTATATAGCAAAAGACCTAAAAAAACCCTACTAATTCTAATCCATACAGTGAGAAACACAACCCAAAAACAAAAAACCCATATAGGGTTTTGATCAAAACCCTCGATGCCCTCCTTCCCCTTCACTGTGCTGCAGAACTGATGAAGCCACCACTGATGCCCTCCTTCCCCTTCGCGCCACCACCATTCGACGAATCTCCTTCGCAGCTGGCCTTGACCGAGATGAACTCTAGCTGGCCACCACTGTTGCTGCTGCAGATCTGACGAAGCAACCACCGAGCACTGCTTCGCGCCGCCACTAGCGCTGCTTCGCGCCACCACCAGCGCTGCTTCGCAACACTCTCTCACTGGTTCGTATTCCACATCCACCTTCACTGTAAGTCTGCTTCGCAACACTGGTTCGTCTTCCCACCACCACGCACCAGCAGATCTGACGAAGCCACCACAGAGCAATGTTTCGCGCCACCACCCAACGCTGCACTACCACGACGAAGCCGCCATAACAGCACCCTCGCCGCCGTCGCGCCTCCTATAGATCCTCGAAGCAACCACCAGCGCACCACCATCGTTCTCCCACTGACGCAGCACCCCACCGCCATCAATAACCTTCGCTCCTGCACCGGAAAACCGCTGCTACAGATTCCAATCTCACCACCACCACCTCCGGCAGAGTCAAGACGCCGGATCCACCACTCACCAGTCCTCCCTCTTCCCACCCACCACCAGCGACAGCAGATTCCAATCTCCTTCGTCTTCCCACCACCACGCACCAGTTCTCTGCTTCCCACAACCTCCACCCCGATCTCTTCCCCGTTGCGAGCCCAGAAGTGTTTTTTTTAAGCCGTGTATGATTGTCCAGACATAATGGGCTGAGGTGTTCCAGCCCATAGTGGGTTGATTTCTAGTTGGGCCAATAGCTGTCCAGCCTGTCTTTGGTCCAGCCCATAATGGGCTGGCTTCTTTTGGTTTTTTTAAAACATAACTATGTAAAAGATTTTTGGGCTTGGGTACAGCCCTATAACATTGAGTGTGTGAGAGTAGAATAAATTGGGCTTTGATTACAGCCCTAGTGGTACAGACATGGATAATCTTTGCCTTTATTGTATATGGATTTTAGAAAAAACGGGCCTATCTATAGCCCTATGGACACATACTTGGACAGCCTTTGACAGAAACGGGTTTCTGTACAGCCCTAGTGTACAACATTTGACATGATAGATATGGATATATACAAAAAACGAAAATTATGTTTAGCCCTAAGTGTATTTGGACTATGTAAAAAGGATTTAAAACCCTTTAAAAAAAACAAAAAACCAATAAAAAGTCTGTACATATGTGTACGGATCTATCCGTAGATAGAAATAATAAAAAACAAACTGCTGGAAAAAAAAAAGAAAAGGGTAGAATTGAGAAAAAACCAACCAAAATTTGAAACTAGGCTTTATTTAGAACAAATTTCTAACTAGGCTTTAAAATGGGGTTGGGGATGGATTTGGGCTCTATTTTGAAGTTTCCTCTTTTTTCCTAATTGTTTTGATTTTTTTCAATTAAAATTTTAGGGTTGCTTAATAAACCCATGTCCTGTGTATAGGGCTGTAAACGAGGTGAGACGAGTCGAATACTAGATGTACATGCTTGTTTGTTTAATTTCTTGGGCCGAGCTCAAATTCAAACGAGCAAGGCCGAGCCGAGCTCAAATTTAAACGAACCGAGTCCGAACTTCCAATGATCCAAACCAGAAATGTTAGATTTTGATTGTTTAACTTATAGAACGATCCTTATTAGATTTGAGATGAGACTTTCATGATCGGTTGATATTTGATGGAGTGTGTGGTATGAAAATATGAAACTTAACATTAATGAAAAAATAAATGATTAAAGCAATCAAAAAACATCCAGTTTGATATTGATGATTTAATAATATATTTATAAGCAAATAATATATTAATTCATAATTCATAATTCTAAACGAGCTCACAAGCCGAGCTCGAGGAGACTCGTTTAAATATCGAGCTTGAAATGGAGCTTGAGCTTGTTTATATTCGAGTCGATCTTGAACGAGCTTTTCTCGCCAAGTTCAAGCGGCTCGCGAGCGGCTTGGTTTATTTACAACCCTACCTGTGTATTATTTTGTAAAAAAGCATGGGTTTTTCACCTTTTTTTACCTTAGCCTCGATCTTATCTATATCTTTTAACAACTTCTCTTCTTTTAAATAATTTGACACTATTATAATTGTAAACATCAATATGTTAATAGAAAGTAAAAATTATAATAATATACAAGATGCAGATTGATGAACTATTAAGAGGAAAATAAATTCACAACCCAAAAATTATTTGGAAATGCTTAAACAACATGTCAATAACTTTTAATTAATATTTAGTAGTTGTATAAGTGTAAAACCTGGTTCTTATAATTTCATAAATGAAAGATTTACGATTTGAGTAATAGTAGAAATAGTTAAAATTACTAAACAAAAACAACCACAAAATTTGAGTTTTGGGAAACTAGTTCGGTTTGCTCAACTGGCCAAAACCTTGTTATTTCTTTAGCCCTTAAAAGAGGTAAAGCAAGAGGTATAGGTTCGAATCTCCTCCCCGAACATGCGTAACTTAGTTCTGATTCACTTGGGAATATGCATGGGGAGACGTGCCTATTTTCCATGGGATTAGTTGTGGTGCGCGAGAGCTGGCCCGAACACTCGTGTATTTAAAAAAATTGAGTTTTGAGAGATTTCCCAAAACTCAAACTGTTATTCAAATCAAAGGTAAACATTAAAAAAATGGTATATATCATATAGTATGATACATATTTATTGTTTATTACATCACAAACAATAAAAAAAAAAGACCTAAAAAACCAAACAAAATAAAAATACATCAAAAAAGAAAAACAATTTGAGTTTTTGGGAAAATTCTTAGAATATGAGTTTTAGGGATTTTCACAAAACTCAAATTGTTATTCAAACTCGAAATTCTGAGCTTTGCCTTCAATTCTAACTAGTCATGGTGTCCCATCCAAATGATTTGAAAATCAAATACCAATTCCCAAACCTTAAGGGGCAAGACTGTCAAATTTCAAACCTTAAGGTGTCCAATTGAAAAATTCCATATATGATATATGTATATTCCGTATATACAATCAATTGCTTACACCATGGAGTGTTATGAATTTTGTTATGTGTGTCACATCTCACATCTCATATGATAAAAAATTAATTGATTTATTAACAAATTAATAATGAACTCCAAATAGTTATTTTTGTTTGGCAGAAACTTAAATCTTGTAAATGGGCTAACAATAAAGAAGATGTTGCTAAAAAGCATCTGTTAAGGTCGACAATCGTTGTGGTAAAAAAGACAAAAAAGGAAGGAACCAAATGTACGGTACCCCTTTATGGGAAAATAAAGACAAGTGTGGTGAGAAAATTAACATTAACGTGAGGGATTTTCTTGTGTTACGATAGCACAAGAGATTACTTTGTGGTATCGAAGTGGTTGTAAGGGTATTGTGTCTCATCCCGGTTAAAAGAGTCACAAAAGCTTAGTTAAGAAACTTTGAAATCCTAAGATGGCAACCTTAGGTAGTAGAGTAAGGATAACCGAACCACTATACATCGTTGTGTATTTTCTATCAGTAATCTCCTTACTTATCGTATATTGATTGCTCGCCTTTTCAATTATATCAAGCCTAGTTACACCATTGCATAATCCCTTGGAGTTTGATATATATTGACTTAGAAGTTTTTCATTAAACTTATAATTGTCGAAATTTTTTTAATTAGAAATTAATCATATTAGTATTTTATTCACCCTTTCTCAAGGACTTTCAATAACATAAGACTTAAATTTGTTGTAGGTCTTGGAGGGTGATAACCATGGCATGGCAATGGTTTGAGTGTTTAAAGACTACATGTGTTACTAACGACCATGGCTTACATCTTATATTTGACGATGCAAACAACCATGGATTACATCTTATATTTGATGATGCAAAAGTGTTCTTGATGTTGAATATCTTGGGACAATGTGTCTATGATTTTTTCGTTGGTGTAACATGGTTACTGGAGAATCATATTGCTCGGGGGAGGGGGGTGGACGCTTGAGATAATTAAGGTATTTTTAATAGAAAAACTTAATGTAGGTAGATAGAGGGATTATTTTAAATTTAATTTTTGTATGGAAGATAGATAAAGGTTGACAGATAAAGTGAGATTTATGGGATTGATTATTTGAATTAGTGGAAAGTTTGAGAAATTTAAGAGGTATAAATCGATTACCATGTGGTATGTAATATAGATTTATATAATGAAGATTGAAAAATAAATGATCAGGCTCTAAAACGTCATCAAGAATTAATCTACAATTTTCAATCACAAGACAAAATGAATAGTACCATGTTCATATTCATATATAGAGTTGTGGTTGAACATCTATCTCTTTATAATTAATTTGTTATAAGAAATTACATACACATATAAATAGAAATAAGAAAATAGATACTAAAAAGTTAGGGAGGGAGGCAAGTGAAGATTTTAAAACATGCGCATACGTAGAGGTGGCACCCGGGCACGATCATCAAAAAATGGTGATGCTGATTTAGCACGAGCACGAGCACGGGCACGGTCCATAATTGGAAGGTCAAAATTCCTCCAATTCATTTTAGCTTTATTTTCCATATCCATATCTAAATACAGGTACTGTTGTGATCAATCATACACTTCATTAGTATAATTATTCCCTAAAATGCCCTTTAAAGAAACGTAATTTACCTTTCGCCCTACTGATTTTGCATACTTTACTGCCTCTGTAAGATCACTATCTGATGCAATTTCAATCTTCTCCCCATCCTCATCTTCATACTGCACAATCAAAATCAATTAAACTCATCACTCAGTGGAACTTAATAATATTAATAATACAACTCTACTACCATAATCCGAGGAGGGCTATCTCGGTCATATTCATTAGTTAGTATCAAAATTAACTCTGTAACCTTATACATACTTTGAGCATCTGAAAAATAAAGAAAAATAAAGTTAATTGAGGAAAAACAAGTCTAGTTTAAGATCAAACATACCACAATTAAACTTTTCCATTTTCCCGTTTCTGAGCTTAATCATAAATGTAAAACGGTTGAGATGCCCGTTTACCCAAGCACAAATCCGGGCACGTTTAATCTTGGAAACAAGTAGGTACAATTAGTATCTCTAGCTCATTAAAATAATACAAAAACAAGATATATTATATATATATATATATATATATATATATACCTCAATCTCTCTCATTTTCATTTTTTCGTGCAGCTCAGTTAACCTATCATATTCAGTCTTCCAAGTATCTTGACTGTAACTTTCAAAGTTTAATAGGTTTAGTCTATTTAAACGTGGATACTGTTCATTTTTTCCCTGATAAAATTTAACAATGATAATAAATAATAATAACAATAATAATAATAAAAATAATAATAATAATAATAATGATAATAATATAACTTACACCTAACATTGTGATCGAACTAACGAGATCTATCATCAATCGTACATTACACCATCTCTCTTCTTCGTATTGAACCTGTTCAGGAGTTTTCAGGTCGTCTTCTTGTTCTTGAATAGGAAGAGGCTTAAGGTCGAATTCTATTATCTTATTCATCATCCTGCAAAGATATTCAAAACCACAAAAATAGATAATTACGTTTTTTAGGGTTTCAATTTTAAAATAAAATAAAAATTGATTTGTTACCTTGTCGATTGTCTGTATCAGTGTTTTTGGTGGTGGATTATGATCTCCGTGCGTCGTGATGGCGGTGACGTAGGACAGTGGCCGCGAGGGGTGGGGTGAAAGGGTCTCAGAGGAGGAGTTTCTTAGAATTTAAAAAAAGAAAATTTAAACTCTACTTTTTATTTTTTACTTTTACTACTTTTTGACCCCAAAGTTTTATGTTTTTTCGCCCAATTTCACCTATATAAATTTAATTTATACCTTTTTATTCATTTCACGATTAAATACAAAAATTCTTTAACTATTTTGTATTAAATTATCTTAGATTATTACAGAAAAGATCTTGAAGACACCCTCAACAATACCAGGTGAGTTTTCTCTTTTTACTAAAGATCACACCAAAAAAATTAAGGGTAAATTAATGTTTAAGGCCCAAGACCCCTCCACTCTTCTATTAAAGTCCCAAAAGCCACTAATCTGTTAGAACCTAACTAAGAAGAGGAGAAAACTCAAAACACCCTCCCTTTCTTATATACCACACTGATAGAAACTAAAAACAAAAAACAAAACCCATATAGGGGTTCGATGTCTCCTTCCAACCTCCTCTGCTCTCACTGTGCTTAACCCCACAACCCCTCCCTCAACCCACCACCCCTCCTCCTCCCTCACCCACCACCGATGCCCTCCTTCATCACCACCTTCCCACCAGATCTGCGGACCACCACCACTGCTGCAGATCAGCAGCACCATTCGGCCCCCCTACCCCAGCCCATAAACAAGACGCAGATTCAAATATCACCACCACCATTCTGCTGAAGATTCAAATATCACCACCACTAGGATAAAAAATCACCACCGCAAGATTCAGAAATCACCACCACCATCGACCCCATTCCTGCTGCCTAACACCAGATTCGCAAATCACCACCACCAGATCTCCTTCTCCGTTGCCTAACACCACCAGTAAAACACCTCGACGGACTACACCATCATCACCGCCCTCAATTTCGCCGCTGCAACAGCTGGAGACTCCACCTTCGTGAGTTGGAAACATCATCACCGTCGTGAACCAAGCCACCACCATCACCGTGAAGCCATTCTCGCCGCCCCTCCTCTGCGCCGCCATTCTCGCCGCTGCAACAGATCTGGACACCATCGATCTGGAACAACGAAACCACCTTCGAGATCTGCTGCAACACCTCCATTCCACCCCCTTCTGTTCGAAATCTGCAAGACCACCACCACTCCACTTCCGCTCTTTCGCCTCACCAAGCGCAAGAAAACCGCCAGCGTGAGATCTCCAGGAGAGCCACCTCCATCACTCCCGCCTCCCTCCAGCGTAAAAAAGTCCAGGAAAACCGCTACTCCAGCCCCTTTTGGGCTTTGTGTCCAGCCCACTTTGGGCTTTATGTCCAGCCCACTTTGGGCTTTGTGTCCAGCGCTTTTTAGGTTGTATGTTTTTTCGTTTCTTTGTTTTTTTCATTTTTGGTCCAGATAACTTGGGTTCAGACTTGTTGGGCCAGGACACAATGTGTCCAGACCTGATGGGCTCAGCCAATAATTTTTTTTTTTTTAAAACCGTGTCTTAGTTCATTAAACTCTAATATATTTTGTTAATTTTGTAGGTGAAAACTAAACACCAATTACACATTAATCTTGAAGAATCTGTATAAATATGGACACTAATTACAGCCTTTCCAATATATTAATGGACACATTAGCATAAATATGGACAAATAATGACTTGTGTACGGACCATTGGGTACACGTACTTGGACATGTCTGAGAAAATGAACATATACAAAAAAAAATCGGCACAAACACACCTTAAAAACGTTAAAAAAAATATAGGTCTGTACACACTTATATATATGTCTGGACACATCTAAATATATGTCCGTACCGTGGGTACGGATTAATCTTGAAGAATCTGTATAAATATGGACACTAATTACAACCTTTCCAATATATTAATGGACACATTAGCATAAATATGGACAAATAATGACTTGTGTACGGACCATTGGGTACACGTACTTGGACATGTCTGAGAAAATGAACATATACAAAAAAAAAATCGGCACAAACACACCTTAAAAACGTTAAAAAAATATAGGTCTGTACACACTCATATATATGTCTGGACATATCTAAATATATGTCCGTACCCGTGGATACGGATCCATTCGTTTAAAGAAAAGAAGAATAGTATTACTATATTGAATAGTAATACTATATTGAAAAAATCAATAAAATATTTACATGGTGTCAGCAAAAGTAGGAGAGAGATGTAAAGGAAGGGTAATAAGGTAAGTGGTGATGGTAGTTATATACGTGTAGGCTTTTGTTAGAACTAATAGTAACTTGGGCTTTATATCCTAATGGGTGTGATATTTGGGCTGCAAATCGTAGATTCCTCATAAATTAACACTACATGCTAATTTTTCAATTACTATTTTACCCTTTTTTGTTTTTATTGTCCTATATATACTACTTTTTATCAAAAAATAATTAAAAGCCTAAACTCTCCCTCTCTCCTCTAGGGTTTGTTATAATGGTAATGGCAAGCTTTTCAAATCCCGGCGACCCGTTCTCACTGGCGGACGTCCGTTTGTTTTCTACCGGAGCGAAGCAACACCAACGAAGATGGTGGTGCGAAGACTAAGCTTCGTGGCCTCACCAAATCGGAGACTCGTCGCAGATGGCAGCAAATCCATGGATGCTGGAGGAGACTCGTCGGAGATGGAAGCAAAGTAATGGCTGCTGGAGGAGAGATGGCAGCAAATTTATGGAGATGAGAAATGAGTCAACACAATTCTTTTATTCTGGAACCATTCTTTAGATTACAATATCGATAATAATAAGATGAGAAATGAGTCAACACAATTCTTTTATTCTGGATCCATTCAGCATTCTCCATGATGATTTGAGATGAAGATGATTCGACGGCGAATCTTTAATGTAAAGGGAAATGATGCTTAGATTTGGTTGAGAAAATGGGTGACTATGCTTTATTCTATTTCTGACATAGGTTGATTATTTTATATATTTTTACTTTAATTACTTTATATTTTTATAAAATTATATTGTTGAATAATTACTAGCAATCTTGTAATAATCTTTAATTACTTAATATTTTTATAAAATTCTATTGATGAACAATTACTAGCAATTTTGTAATCATCTGAGTCGTTTTTATATATATAAATAAATTTGAATCAAGAAAATAATTAAACTCAACTTTTCTTTTAATGCTCAACAAATTTACTGAGTATACGAGCATGCTCAGCAAAGTTACTGAGCAAACGAGCATGCTCAGTAAAGCGACTCAACAAAAAAATTTGAATAATCAGCAAATTTTTCCGATACTCAGCACTTTTTTCGATGCTCAGTACTTTTTCCATGCTCAGTACTTTATACCAAGTACTTTTTCCATGCTCGATACTTTATCCTCAGTACTTTTTCCATGCTCGGTACTTTTTCCGGCGGTGGTCGGTGGTGGTCGACTGTGGTCGGAGCTGGAAATTATTGATAGTTAATGAATGAGGAGAGAGAAAAAAATGATAAAGGAGGAGATAGATTAATGGTAATGGAGGAGAGAGAAGATTTTTTTTGTCTTATATACACTAGAAGGGTAGTAATGATATTTGTCAATCTTGAGGCCTCTAAGTAGGAGAGAGAAATCACTGCGTTCCTATATGGCACTATGATTCTCCTCAAGACCCCTTGGGTAATTGACCCATTATCTTATTAGTTATATAAGCGGTAAAAACCTCTCGTGACCCTCTAACTTTCAGGAAAATTATCTGAATGGAAGCATATCTTACAATTATTACAAGATGACCCTTTATATTAATATTTTGTGACACCGTTAGCCTTTTTTCTCATATTCTGTCAATTAACCGTTAGTCAACGCCATGTGACGCCACGTAAGCATGACGTCAAAGCCACATGTCATCACCAGCTGAACTTTTTTCTCATACGTGGCAGGGGGAATTCTGCCATTTCTTCTTATAACACATTTACACATATACACGAACTCATATTGTGTTCTTGGTGTTCTTCATTTTGGGACCTAAATAGATATTTACTGCAAAACAATTCAAAGATACAGTATAAAACCAAATTGCTCACTCCAACAGTCACGACATCCTCCTCCCATATACACTATTCTCATCACGGTAAAAGGCTTCCACAGGTCATAAAATGACCATTCACCCCAAATGGGTATTTACTTCAAAACAATTTGAAATATATAATATAAGACCAAATTGCTCAATCCAACAGTCACGTCAACACTGTAAAAGACTTCCACATGTCATAAAATAGCCATTCTAGTATTTGTGTAAAAATATAATAAACATCACGACTGTAGTTATTCTTAAATCAGATAAGACCATCTCCAACAATTGCGCCAGACCAAATCAGAGAAGGCCATTGTAGGATTTCTATAAAACTATTATAAATATACTTAAATCAAATAATTCTGAAAAATTGTAAAAGTGATGAGATTAAATTAAAAATAATTCAATTTTTTACCTTAATTTGGGTTCTTCGCCAAGCCGGTTGATGATGGTGGAGCATGGTTCTCGAGTGGCGGCGGTTTTCTTGTGCAGGAAAGCGGCTTGGTATGGGAAGGTGAGTGTGAGAGATTTTTGTTTGTTTTTTACCTTAATTCGAGTTCTTCAATTGTTGATGGCGTATCCAAGATGGTTGATGATGGTGGAGAATGGACCACGAGCGGCGGTTTTTGTCAAGTCGGTTGATGATGGAGGAGCGACGGTTCCTTGTGTAGGAGAGCGTCGTTAATGATGGTGGACAATTGACCACGAGTGGTGGCGAATTTCTTAGTTTTTTTACTACTTCAATTTTTAAAAAATATTTACAACTTCATCTTCTTTGAAGAAGATGAAGAATATTGTTTTTGAAAAAAAAAACTAAGAATAGTAATGTGTAGTGGTGATGACATCATACTTATGTGGCGCCATGTGGCGTTGACAAACGGGCAAATGACAATATATAGGAAAAAAGGTTGACGGTGTCACAAAACATTAACGCAATGGGTCATCTCGTGAAAATTGTAAGATTGGTGTCTGAAATGTCAATTTTCTGAAAGTTAGAGGACCACAGGAGGTCTTTACCCTTATATAAATATGTATTTTAGTATCAAAATAATTTAATTTTGTAATAATAATTTAATAGCTTTAATATTGAGATATTAACTTAAAAAATCCAGTATCCAATAACCCATCGCTAATGAATTCATAGTTTTTTACCTATTGAAAAGGTCTAAATTAAAATTTATATGCCACCAATATCTTTATTTATCCGATTTTATCAAATAAATTGCCTTTATTAATAAGATTCTATATAAATCATAATACTTATGATTAACAAACGTCCATAATTAAAGTCTAAATTTATGCAATATCTAAATAAAAAAGATCAATTGTATTAGTCTATCTAATTCGTTTTGCTTGCTCAATTGACATCACTAAACTTAAACTTTAGTAGAAAAGTTATATGGAAGTTATTGATCTACTATTTCAGGTATATTATTTTTATATTGATTACCCTATATTCTTTTCTTTTATCCATAGTAACTTTATATTGTATAGTAATTCGTAGGATATGTGATTAAACATTAGGAATTAGGAAATTTTTCTGAAATCCAACAGATTTGGATCCTCTACTAACTTGATTCCTAAACTAATTCTACTAACTCCAATCACAATTAAATAATTGGTTTTTAACATTATTTAAATAAAAATAATACTAAAAACCAATTACTTAAATGTGATTGGAGTTAATAGAATTAGTATAGGAATCAAGTTAGTAGAAGATCTAAATCCAACATCAACATTAAATTTTATTTTATGAGTTATGAGATTTTTTTTGTAACTCAACAATAACATCACTTTATTTTTGTAAGTATCTATTATTTTTATTCTTCATTTTTTGAATTTATTTTTAAAAAGTATTGAGTCATGGAAATTTTTCCAAAACTCTTGTTTTCTCTTGATTTACTTTTTGTTTAGTGTTTCGTAATTATTTTTTGTGACTTTTATTTAAAAAATTTGGAAAAGGAATTTTATTATATTATCAATGTATATCGTGGATTTTTTTCTAGAGAATAGTTAGAAGTAAAAGTAACATGTCAAAAAATGGTCATGTTTCTTTTTTTTTTGGACGAATAAAGAAAACAAAACCTTCTCTATTATCCTATTAACCTATACCTACTCTTGCAAGCAAAACGTTTGTATTAGTGGACCTTTGTGTCTAATATATTTCGCAAGACTGTTTGCACGAGTATTGGGATGTTTTGGAATATGTCAGAAGGTGATGGGACCAACGTTGTCCGCCTTTAATTTTCCTCGGTATCAGTTATACAATGTCGTTTGTTGCTGATAATTGCCTAATACCTTGAATCAATTCATCTTGTCTAAGAAGATAGTCTTCTCTTCATCTTAAAGTTGTTAACAAATCTCCATGGCTTCCAAAATTGATTGTGCCTTCCCTTCGATTATAGAATTACAAATTATGTTTTGCGACGATCAATTTTGAATCTGATTGTTTATGAACTTGAACAAACCAAGACATGTCGGTTTATAGGGACTATGCATCAAACATGAAAGACAGGTTTGTAATGTTTCTTGGTCCTCTAACGGCTAAGTTACTCTATCACTAGTCGTTGTGATACAATTGTGGTTCATCCAATCTGATCCAAATAATTACACATATTAAGATTTGCTACTGTGATGATAATGTTCACCTCCATTTGAGTATTATCATGTAAAAATTTCATATTTGCTTTCCAAATATTCCATATTATTATGAGTATGTACGATGTGGTTATTCTAAATGGCCAACCGCCAGTTTCATAAGTCTTCATGATTTCCAAGATCCAAGAACAATTGTAGATTCCGTCTGTATCCTGATTTGAGGAGATGATCTTGCCTAGACGGTTTTGTTAACCGTGAATCTAAGAAGAAGGTGTTTCACTATTTCCAATTCATTTTGACACCATCTACATTAGTTTTTTAAGGCACTTTTTTTAGATTTTTTCCTCATTGATATCGCTTTGTTGCATGCTTTCCAAATAAAAATTTTGAATTTTGTTGGTATGTTTGTTTTCCAAACACTTTTCCAAATATTAGTTTTTTTTCCTTTCTAGTGTTGTAGATGTTTGCGTCTCTCCAGTGACTACTTGATCTGACAACAATTTGTACCCTATTTTAGTATTTTATTCGCCATTTGTATAGTGTGCCCAATAAACTTGTCATCCAGATCAGATTATAAAATTTATATTCGAAGAATTTGCGGTATAAGTGGTCTCAGGAAAGTATTATCCTACAACTCCGTATTCCATATTGTGGTTCCTTCATACCATAATTGAGATACCGTTTCCAAATAATTACCTGGTGGTTATTCCAGTTTTTGTTGAATATCTAACCATCGACGTTTCCAAATATTTATCTTTTTTCCATCACCGATCTGATATATTCTATCATATTTAATAAAGTCTCGCCCTTTTAAGATGCTTGTCCAAGACCACGTAATTTTACATCTATGAAATTTGTTTTTGAAAAATAGATACCCATTTTAAAATCCTCCACGCTTGCTAACATTGCCGTCTTCATTCTTATGAAATCCCTAAAATCTTATTCCTCCGAGAAGTTTCGTGAAAACTATTGTTTTTCCATGCAATCCAGTGGATCCATGTCTTTTAAAAACTAGTGCACATGCCATCAGAGATATTGGTCGTGGTTATGGACCTTTTTCCTATTAACTAATAAAAATGTACTCCCTTTGTCATATAATTTTATTTCTTTACCTTTTTTAAGAGATGGTTTAAAATTTGAGACGTATCCAAATTTAAAGGTGTGGAAAAGTTATATCGTCTAGAGTTAATGAAAGGCATGATCCATGGAGGGATCGTTAAGCTTACAAATTAGTTGATTTCCTCAATACTTGGTTAGGTGTATTTTTTATGCAGACATGAAAAATATTTACAGATTACATTATTAAAATATTTTGATCACTGTATGTACTAATTCCTATTTCCATTGTTGCTTCCATCATCAAAGTTGAATAATTAATGATAGGAATGAGTTGTAATAATATAACTTTAATACTTTAGTTTTGGTTTTGGTTTTCATTTTGCTCCACAAACTCTTCTTTTATAGATATCCATATTCACTTTATCCTCTCTCTCTTTGATTACCTGGATCTCAATGGTTGCTAACATGTATGCTGTGTAAGGTAGTTTTTACATCGTAATTAAATCCAGAAAAACACAAAATTTCATCCAATTTGAATACTTTTTTTAATGAACCCATATGATATATATATATATATATATAAAAGATATGGGAAGAGAGTTGACACCTAAATTTTAAAAGTGAGGTAGCACTATTAAGTATATAAAAAAATTACTTTTAAAATATAAACATATCCACCGACCTCGAGCCCAAACATCCATATCCATCGCCTCGCCCCAAACGTTCATATCCACCGATGATTGATCAGTCCATATCAACAACGATCGATCAGAGCGTCTATCCACAACCATTGTCGCACCCCAATCATCCATATCCACCATATTCAGTCCAAACATCCATATCCAACGTCATCGCCATCGCCATCGCCATCGCCATCGATAAGTCTACAAGCATATTCAATCGACATCAATTAATTAATAAATAGGTATATTACGAATAGTAACTAATTGTTGTGGGTCACTATTAGTCTGTATCAATCTTCAAATTGCAAACTTGTAAAGTAATTATAACTAATAAATAGGTGGAAATTATGTCCTTGTGACTAGCTAATATTAGTTTTCCACAACCACCTCCACCACTACCATCCCCACCCTACCACCACCCCAACACCCCCACCCCCACTACCCCCACCACCCCAACCCCTACGACCCCCTACCACCACAACTACCACCACCCCCACTCCCACCACCACCACCACCGCTCCCACTCGATCCACCACCACAACCACCATTTTTCTTCTTCAATCACCTTTTCCCATAACCATCACCGACTAAATCTTTGTCTATTACTTTAGCGTCGGAGACCCTAAACACTAAAAACCATAGAATTGCAACACTAAAAACTATAAAACCTCAACCCTAAAAACCATAAAACCTAAAATCAATAAACTCTAAACCTAGAAACTCTAAACTCTAATCCTAATCCTAAAAACCCTAACCCTAAACCCTAGCCTAAACCTAAAAACACTAACCCTAACCATAAACCCTAACTCTGAAACCCTAAATTAAAAACCTTAAACGTAAACACTAAATCTCTAAATCCTAAAACCTAAACCTTATAAAAAAAGTCTAAACCTGAAAACCTTAGAGCCTAAATCCTAAAAGAAGAAAAAATACTAATATGATAGGGTCTGTGATTTTATGTGTTCCGGGAATACAAAAATTGAGTTTTGTGTGTTCCTGAAACAGAAAAATCACAGAGTATGATAAAAAAGACTAGTATGATGGGGTCTGTCATTATGTGTGTTCTAATGCTACACAAAACTGAATTTTGTGTATTACTAAAACCCTAAAAATGCTAACCCTAAACACTAAAAACCTATTCCTATAGATGGTAATAAAGTAAGAATAAACTAAAATTAATTTTATGAAATTATAAAACTGGAAAACCATAAAACCAAGTCCATAAACCTTAACCTTAATAAAACCAAATCCTAAAAACCTAAATCCTAAACCCTAAACATAAAAACACTAATACTAATAAACCGAAACACTAAAACCATAAACCCTAAAAACTAAATACTAAAAGGAGAAAATGACTAATATGATAATGTAGGTTAATTTGTGTGTTCCAGGAATACACAAAACTTGTACACACAAATTTAAGTTTTGTGTGTTACAAGAATACACAAAACTGGGTTTTGTGTATTCTTGTAACATACAAAATCACAAAGAAGGGGATAAAGGACTAGTATTATGTGGTTTGTCATTTTGTGTGTTACAGTATTACACAAAACTAATTTTTTTTTTATACTTGTAACACGAAAAATCACAGATTAAAGAAAATGACTAATATGATGTGTCATTTCGTGTGTTACATGAATTCGAAAAATAAAAAGTACATATAATACAATATCTTTTTTTTGTATTACATCATTACACAAAACAGTCAGTTTGTGTGTTCATGTGATACACAAAACCACAAACAAGAAGGGGCTTGAATGGAAGAGAAAAAGTGAATTTGTGTGTTGTTGTAATACACAAATGACTATTTTGTGTATTACAGCGACACACAATATAACGCAATAGGGTTGGACAAAAAGACAATACATCAAAGATAGTTAAAGATGAGTAAAAATAAGTAAAAATAAGGTATATGCGATTAATAAAGTGAAAAAACTGTTAAACAAAGGAATGCTTTAGATTGATTTTATTATTTTGTGTGTTATATGAATACATAAATATATTTTTGAGTGTTGTAAGAACACATAAAAGTGGGAAAAAAACCGTTGATGTAGATATGAACTTGCCACGTCAAAAAATGTAATTTTTAATTTTTCTGATTTTCTTGGAAATAATTATAAAAAAAATTTAATTTTTTTTACGGATGCGCGTGTGTGATGGAATCGACGATTTTTTTTGTGTTATAACAACACATAAAACGGAAAATCAAAATTAAAAAATTTAAAAAATTATAGACGTGAATATTAGTTTATCTCGTCCAAAACTACAATTTTTTAAATTTTTCTGATTTTTGTAGAATTAGTTATGATTTTTTTAAATTTTTTTTTACGAACGCTAGCGTGTGATGGATTAGTTAGTGGTGATTGGTGGTGAAGGGTGGTGAAACTAGTTGGTCGTGGTTATGGGCGAAAAATGATGGTGGCCGGCGAAAAATAATGGAGATGGTGGTGGTAGTGAATGCATGTGATTGTGGTGGTTATGAGCGAAGGTGGTGGTGGTCGGTGGAGAGTGTTTAAGGAGGTAATGATAGTCGGTGGAAATGCACGAGGTGGTGGAAGTGGTAAGTGGTGGTGCCGGTGGCCGGATTTTAGAATAATATATATATATATATAAATATATGAAATTCATATTATATAATAAAAAACAATTACATCAAAAATAATAATAGAAAGTAGATATACTAAAATATTTAATTAAATATTAAATGTTTAATCAATAAAGAAATATTAATTAATTTGTCGAGAACTTTTTTTTTCTTTTTTAAAAATGAAATTTATAAAATTGTAATTAAATAAGAATTATTCTTAAAAAAAATTAATGGGTATATTAACCAAAAAAAATTATCTAAACAAATCCCTTAACAAGTCACTGAAGAGGAAAAGTTTTGTGTGTCGATGGTAGAAAGGAACATGTAACAAATACCGAAAATCTTATTTTTCTAAGTAAAGTTTGAAAAAACCATCACATGTTATAAATCCATCTAGTGGATATTCATTCCAGCCCATGGGCTAGTAGTCAAGCCCATGAGCACTAGGGTTTAGGGTATCCTATTCTCTATATAGAGGAGTCTACACTATGTAATTCAATACACTCTCTGATAATAAACAGAACTCCTCTCTTTCTTTCTCTCATGTTTACAACACGTTATCAACACGATAGACTTTACCCTCTAAACACTGGTTTCTTTTATTTCATGAAACCTGTTATAGATCACCACAGTGATCTAAAAAAAACAATTTTAAATTGTTAAATATATTAAACACCATCACAGTGGTGAATCGAACCATTAAAAGAAAAAGAAATGGCCAAAACATGAATGATTGATTCAATCGATTATTATTATTTTTTTACAAAGTATTGAAGGATTTGTTTTTCCTTTCCAATAGATTGGACAACTATCTGAAAAAAAATTGGCCGCG
Source organism: Nemophila menziesii (assembly GCA_029959085.1). Classification (NCBI taxonomy): domain Eukaryota; kingdom Viridiplantae; phylum Streptophyta; class Magnoliopsida; order Boraginales; family Hydrophyllaceae; genus Nemophila; species Nemophila menziesii. The sequence continues at coordinate 24,048,111 of JARWIR010000008.1, forward strand.
TGAATAGTCTGTAGATTGGATAACTATTCGAAAAAAATTTGGCCGCGTGAATAGTTTGATGGATTGATAAAGAATCCATTAATATCAGTGTGAAAAAAAAATCAAAGAATGGCAAGGTTACCCATTAACTATTGTGAAGAAAAAAAATCTAAGGTATGTAAACTACTTTGAACAAGTGAAAAAAAAAGCCATTGCTTTGGTAGAGAAAATGAAAAAAATGTTGTAGAGAACATTTAGTTCTCGCCATAAAAGAAAGAAACAAAACTTTTGTTTTATTGTATTATCATGGATAAAAACCATGTGCCATATTACGTCAGTAAATGCTTTTCATTATTTATTAATTAGTTTTTTTTCTTTTTTATATAAAAGATACGGTTTCTTTTACAAATTATTTGAGGATAAGTAAACTATTTACTTTTTCAATCAAATAGATTGGATAATTATCGATCAAACAAACAAACAAACAAAAAAACTCCCAATGCTTTTTGTTTTGGCTAAACACTAAAACATGGTCTATATTCTTGGTCATATACAAAATAAGTGATTTATAATCACTCATTAAAAATATATATATGACCAATTTTATCGCAAAGATATATCAATCACTCACGTGAGTTTACATGCCTGTTTTATATATTCACGTTCATATAAAACGTGGTCTATTTTTTTCATATATAAGATAAGTAATCTTTTAATTCTTTACTTTATGTTTTATGTATATTCTTATATATGCAAAACTTTTTATTACCATTTTATTTATTCTATATTTTAAGTAATTTTATTAATTTATTCTGATTATGTTATAAATAAGTATAATGCATATATAATTTTATTAATAGAAAAATATACCAATTTTAATGGTATATTTTATATGGAATATACGCTATATGGTTATATCTCCTAATATAACATAACATATAAGGTAAAAGAGATACACAAGTTGTATATATATCTTATGCATATCCGCAGATATAACATAACTTATACTGGAAAAAATCAATTTTCTGCAAATTAATGGACTGATATCCCACGAGGTTATGATACAAGATAATTTTTTTTCTTGGTAATTTTGATAAACTAATCAATATAAAAAATATACGATAAAATTGAAATGTTTTATTGATTCTGTATTTTATGATATTTCCCACCTAATTGGTGATAGATCTATTCATCAAAAATGATATTCTATGAATAAATGTATGATGATGTGAATTATATATGAAATTCTCGAGAAATCAAAATTACATTTTCTAGAAACATTGAGTTCAATAAGAGATGTTTTGACTCTAGCAAAATAAATCTACTAAATTCGAAGAGTGGATTATTTTGTGACCCTATCACTTATATTTGGAAAATATCGATATAGGTTATTTTTTGCCAACATGATCATATGTATATTTGGCTGTAAATTCTACTAAAATATTAACAAGTGATAATATTAAAGATCGAGATTATTAAATATTAGCAAATTGGCTATGCACAAACAAAGATTTTTATCCTAAATAATTTTGATATTGAATCGTCTATTTTTCTAAGACAAAATCAAGGGTTAAATACGAGTCTAGCACATTTATTTATTGAATCGTATATGACGAATTATGACTGTTGCTCATTATATACTCCCTATTGGTAAAAGATCAAAAATTATATCCATAAAGATATTTCAATTGTGCAATTTCTATTACAATTTCTCCACCACCGTGCACAAAGATGGATTATGAGAACATGTTATATATGATATTCTCAAGAATAAGGGAAGAAATAAAAAATATAACTGGAATTAAGAACACACCATTATAATGATCCTCGTATACTCATTCAAATGATTGAAAATATTGTAAAGGTGTAGTGACTAAGTCACAGTAACCAGTTATCAGTGCTCCTAATAAAATTAGTGTCTCAAAAGAGCTATCTATTAAAATTAGACTATTGTACGCTTAAAGCGCAATAGATCTATTTGGTTCCAAAGATAGCATAAAGGAGCAGCAACATGAGCAAGTTGTTAATTATGAGAATTTTGACATCAAAGTAGTGTATATAACTGAGAATTAAAATACTCCTACTGAGTATCAGGTACCTGATTATATATTGAAATCTCAATCAGTTATTTTACTACTTTAAATTATTGGAACCTAACAGAAATTGATCATGATCGAATATTTATATATACGCGTAATAACTATTAATATATGAATGAAACCGAGGATTTTTTTAATAATGTCTAAATAAACTGACTGGCCATCAGTAGAAAGACATAAATAAAGCAAATATTTCTTTTTCATTTCACTTGTATGACGTGAATTTTTTCACAATTTTGAAACGAATGTGCTACAAGGGGGAGTCACTATATAAGATAGTATGTTGTAGCACACGTAATATATTTATTAAAGAGATATAGTCTTTGGTGGTGGATGCACTTTTATTTTCTATTATTTCTTATGAAAGACTTCATATAAGTCTTATGTTGAGCTTTTTTTAAATCATTATATATGAATGAAGCGTCGATCAAATTTATGTCGTACTATTTATTACTCCTATTAAATGTCTCAAGTTATACACCATTGTGTTATATTTATATCAGGGGGAGACATTTACGCAATGCACTCTTTTTCCCTTAGCATAGGTTTTTCCCATTGGGTTTTCCTTGCAAGGTTTTTAATGAGACAATATATATAAGCATATTGAAGAATATTGTACTCTTTTTCCTTAAGAAAGATTTTGTCCCATTGGGTTTTTTCTTAGAAAGGTTTTAATGAGACATATTATCAAAACTAAATATTTAAAGGGAATGCAATCTTTCAACAAGTAAACAAAGTCCAACAATATGCTACTTCTATCACTCAAGACAAAGGAGGCTACAACAAAGATCGCTCAAGTGACAATTTGGCTGATTTATTCACAAAGTCACTACCTACATCAACATTCAAGAAATTAAGACACAAGATTGGCATACAACGACTTCAAGACCTTTCTTAAGATGCTGCCAAGAGGGGGAGACAAATACGCACTACACTCTTTTCCTTCATCACGGTTTTGTCCTAATAGGTTTTCCTGATAAAGGTTTTTAATGAGGTAGTTTTAGTTAGCGTATAAAGAAATGTACTCTTTTTCCTTGACTAGATTTTTTCCAACTAGGTTTTTCTAGGAAGGTTTTAACGAGGCATATTCTTAGGGACTGAATATCCAAGGGGGAGTGTTATAAACCCATCTAGTGGATATTCATTCCAGCCCATGGGCTAGTAGTCAAGCCCATGAGCACTAGGGTTTAGGTCTCATATTCTCTATATATAGGAGTCTACACTATGTAATTCAATACACTCTCTGATAATACACAGAACTCCTCTCTTTCTTTCTCTCCTGTTTACAACATCACAATTTTTTTTAATACATGGATGTCCGTACTAAAAAAATTAATGGGGGTATTAAACCAAAAAAATTACCTAAAAAAATCCCTTGACAAGTGATGTCTCCTTTTTTTGTCTAAATATAAGCTCTTATGAGACATCATTTTAGGTAGAAAATGGTCTTTTTATATTGACTTTTGTGCTTAGTTCGTAATATTCCCATTTCTTGTCTTGATTTGATGAATTATTATTTTTAGAGCATATATGGTTTAATTTGTGTGTTAATGTGAAGTTTTAAAGATAATATGGAAATAAATTAGATGTCAAATCAATTATAAGGAGATAAGGAAAGAAGATCTTGAAGAAATCAGTAGATAAAAGAAGGAAATGATAAACTAGGAAAGTAAAAGTTGCCAAATAAATCTGAATTTCACCAGTTATGTTCACAAAAGTGATCATAACTCAAGATTGGTTGGGAATTTGGAAGAATGATTAGAAGTTAAAGTGTAGAGCTTTCCGAGACGATAAGTTTCGATATAAAGAACGCGTCACTCGGAGTTGAAACGAAGAAGTTTTGGCCAAAACAAAACAGCAACAGTTTCTTACCTTTTCTATATTTTAGGGTTACGAATTTGAGTTGGGTTTGGACTCTTTAACTTGACACTTACTCCAAGATTTCGACCTAGCACCTATATATATATATATCAATTCTAAACCTTAGAAAATGGTCCCTTGGCTGCATAAGCTTAATATATATATATACATAATTCATTATAGAAGCAATCAGGAGGATCTAGAGGAGGAAGAAGCAAGAGCTAGAGCTTAACTACATCAATTCAACACCTCTCCATCTCTATTCTTTGGGTAAATTAGTATTAGATCTATTTTGTCTATGAGGTATTTCTAAGCTATTTATTCAAGAGTTTTAGTATGCATAATTTCTCTTTAGGATTGTAAGTATATGAACCATTGATTATTGTTTTTCTGTTTCAATTTGAATCTGGGATTTTAATATTTAATTGAATTGGTTCTTGATTTCTATTAACTATATTCTTGTGCGTGTTTACTATCATTGACGTCGCGAATCAAGGGTAGGTTTTAGTAATTAGGCTATTCACTAGTGGCGGTGATCACCTTGACGGGGGGTTTAATTACAGAACTAGAATATAGACGCGTGGTGTCCGTTATTGACCGACAGACTTGACTAATCACATAGCCAATTGTGTATAGATCTTAAGCATCTGAATGTAGCTTATAATTGCCCTGACGGGGTTTCTAATAAGGTAGGGTAGCTCCTAAGCCCACCTTGACGGGGTTAGGAGATTATAGAGTCCCGACTATTGTGAAATTTTCCATTCACCCTTATTCTTAGGAATCATAAATTCAAGGGTGAATTATACATAGGGTCTTGAAGACCATATTTTTTCTCTATAGAGTATGGTCCATGAATTCCTTCTTATTAGAGACCTCTGTTTTGACAATTATCTTTCCTACCCTTACTAACACTAAAAGACAAAGAAAGTGTGATGTCACGGTTTCTCTCTCCACTACCACTACCCACCTACCTCCGACCACCGACCTCCGACCACCAGTCACCGGTCACCGGAAAAACATAGAGTATCGGAAAAACTGAGAGTACTCTATAAATTTGCTGAGTACTCTATATATATTTTAATGAGTACTCTATCTATTTTGATGAGTGCTCCGGATAATTTTGACGAGTACTCCAGATAATTTTGATGAGTACTACGTAAATTTGATGAGTACAATTAAAGATCAAAGAGTAAAAAGCCAAAAATAATATTTTATTCACATTTCTTTCAATTTTCAAATAAATTACAAAAAATACACAATTCAAATCTAGCTTTTACTTTGACCAGATCTAAAAAAAAACCCCTACTCCAAGTTTACTATGTACGCTAGTCCAAAAAAAAAATACTGTGCTTGATCGGAATTGCTGAACCTAGAAATGCAGTGAGCACCACCTCACGCCGCCGCCAGCACCACCTCGTGCCCTCGCGACAGCAGGACACCCTCACGCCACCACCATGACCACCTCACGCCACCTCAGAATTGTTGAACTTAGAAATGCAGCGAGCACCACCAAACGCCGCCTCCAGCACCACCTCGTGCCCTCGCGACAGCAGCACAACCTCACGCCACCACCAAGACCACCGCAGACACGCGAAACAGCAAATCCCGATCTGCAGCTTCATCATCTTCTTCTTCACAAGAGTGAAGATGATGTGAACTCGAGAAGACTCAGCGCTGCACTAGAAGACTCATGCGAACCACCACGAGAAGACTCAGCGTTGCACGAACCATGGAAACCGAGCAATGGAAGCTTGAATATCCTTCGATCTCCTTCGATCTGCAGATCTGGAACATTGCAGCAGCAGTCACGAAGGCAGCTATGAAGCTCCATGGCTGCTCCGATCTGGTACTGGAAAACGTTGCACACGGATCTCGGCGAGTTTCGTGGAGGTGTTATGGTAAAGGAGTGCTCGCCGGAGCTTCAAGAAGAAGGAGTGCTCGCCGGAGCTTCAAAAAGTAAAAGGAGCTTCAACCTCCATGGAAGAAGAGAGGTGATCTTTGTGGTGGTGGTGGTGGGGTGGCCATTTTGGTGGTGGTGGATATATAGAGATTTGGGATCGGTGGTGGTGGTGGGGTGGTCGTTGAGACTTGAGAGGAGAGAGAACTCTTGGTGGTGGTGTCGATGGGTGTTGAGAGGAGAGAGAATTAGTGAGGTTTATAAGATTTTGTTTTCTATTTCAGAAATGCTATATTTAGTATATATAGGGAAAAAACAAAAGAGGGTGGTAAGGTAATAGGGATTTTGGGTTTCATGTGTTAAATTCTTTTTGAGGTCTTTAGTACAAAAAAGATGGTAAGAGGGGTTTTTATTTAGAAGAGGGGTGTGTGTTCAAGACCCTAAGTGACATTTTCTCTAAATTCAATAGGATAGATTCATACTTGCATCTCCTTATCTTATTTGCATAATTATTTGTTGTTTATTTATTATTATTTATATTATTTAGTTAATTAGAAAACAAACTCCTTTGCTGCTTATCTTTGTAATTAAGACAATTAAAACTATCTATTCTAATAAAAACTTAAATTCCTGTTGAGACTTACTTATTACTTGGAATGACCTGTATTCTTGCGGTTTGTGGATCTTTTATTCTATTACTTTTATTGCTTTAATTTATAACACACCAGGACCCACCAACAAGTCATTGAAGAGGAAAAGTTATGTGAGTCAAAGATCACAAGGAACATGTAAGAAATACCAAAAATCTTATTTTTTAAGTAAAATTTAAAAAAACCATCACACTTTTTTTTTAATACATACGTGTTCGGACCAGTTTTCATACACCATGACTAATTCCATAGAAAATACATACACTTTTTCATGCATATTTCCAGTTAATCAAAACTAGGTTACCCACGTTCAGGAAAGGATGTACCTCTTGTTTTACCCTCTTTAAGGATTAAAGAAATATTAAGGTTCTGTAAAAAACCATCACAAATTTTATCGCATATAAAGATGTCTATGTGATAAGAAGTAATTCAAGTTTCTCACACTTAGTTTACAAATCTATGAGTGTTTAGCGACAAACGAAACCAAGTGGATTCCCCTTCTCACAAAATCATCTCTCGAACTACCAAACTCAAATCTAACCTAAGCAAAACTATCAAACTCCATCAAACATGATCTAGGGATTAAAACAATCCAAAAAGAACTACATTGTGATTTTACAATCTATGTCTACATGTTTAGTACGTTCATGTTGGACGGGATTTGTAGACATGGCAATAGCTGATTTGCTACCCGAGTAGATATGAGCAGGAAAAGCATGAGAAAACCATAATCTTTGAGAGCATAAATCAACCATTGCAACTCACAAGTTGTAGAAGCAAGTGCACGATACTCTGCTTCAGCGGAAGATTTACTTATAGTTGATTGCTTCTTATTTTTCCAGAAATTAATGAATTACCAAGAAAAACACAGAAGCCAGTAACGCTACGTCGAGTATCAAGACAACCCGCCCAATCACTATCACAATAAGACTTCAATTTTATCTCAGAAGTGTGAGGGAAGAACAAACCTTGACCAGGAGTTGACTTGATATAACGTAATACTCGTTAAGCTGCATTCCAGTGATTGTTGGATGGTTTAGACAGAAATTGACTTAAACAATTAACTGAATAAGACAAATCTGGACGAGTAATAGTTAGATAAAGTAATCTACCAATTAAGCATCTATAAGTAGAAGGATCATCAAGTAAGCCAGCATCATTACGCAATTTAAGTGTAGATTCCATAGGTAAATCTATAAAGTCAGACTCCACTTATACTATAAGATGCAAGTATGTCACATAGTCAATTTTACAAAGGCTATAAAGATAGTTACTACTCAGTCATAATTTTCTCACAATTAGACTAGAGAAACAAAAGATCATACAAAATACTTGTACTTGATTAACATATCTCACATTTATTTATTTTTCTTATTTCCTTGAAACCATTATTAACTGAACCCTGAAACTTAGTACCTAAAACATGGAACGAGTTTTAAATGGCAAGATCAGGCCAGCCATTGTCACTACTCCAACAGCTAGCATTATTATCCCCACCACCATCTATCAAACCTATTTTCAGGTTGAAATTTCGACCCTCAACTAAACTTGAGCCCAACCCTGAACCGGATCCCATGCTATTACCAACCTCATTCAACTGCAAATTTGACCCATTCTGACTTATAACATTAATTAAATTACCAAGCTGTCCTCCATTAGTAGTCCCCATAAGTGGACTAATATTTCCCTCGTTTGAACCCGAGATATAGCCCAGATTGCGGCTGCTATAACTGAAGTTTCGGGCCTCACCTGTAACCGAAACCGAGCCCAATCGCAGGTTTTCACTGTTATTTCTAACCACAGTCAAAGGTAAATTTGACCCACCATTTATAATATTACCAAACTGCCTTTCATCACGAGAGCCCAAAAGTGCACTTAAACTTCCGTCATTTGTATCCGAACCCGAACCTGAGTTATGGCTGCTATTAACAAACTCACCCAACTGTAAATTTGACCCACTCTGACTCAATTCAGTAAAATTTCCAAAATGCCCTCCACCACCACCACCACCACTACCATCACCAACCCTTACACGACCATGATCAGAAGCTGCTCTACTCATTTGATTATCTTCAGCCTTTGATGAAGATGCTGACGTCACTGATGATGAAGTATTAGTACTTGGGACTGTTGAAGAGCGTTTAGTGGCGGTTAAAGAACGCTTAGTAGTTTTCCTAGAGCCACCACCAACAGGGATGTTTCGAAGAACACCGCCTTTAGTCCAGTACCTTTTGCAATTCTTGCAAAAGTGTCGTGGTTGTGAGAGATTATAGTTGTTGTAGTAGCAAAACTTTGTGTTTGAAGAATCACATCTTGGGCATTTTAAGTGTACTGCTTCTGGAAATTTGGGGTTCATTTGTCCATAAAAAGAAACGTCTTGCATTCTATATTTTTTTATCTGATAGAGTTATCTAGCTCAAAATTGGTAAAAATCCATTTTTATGGGGAGAATATATAGACTTTTTCTTTTACACCTAGTGGAGGTGAAGTGTGTGAGGAAGAAAGGAAATGAATTTATAATAAAAGTTGTGATCTTTTACTAACTTTGTAATCTGGGTATCCTCAAAATAGATAAATTCACAAATTTTTGAGTTAGAAGACAGGCAAAGATCCAAATTTTTGTGTCTATATTGAAGTTCGTTCTTTTATACCTAGTGGATGTGGAGTGTGTGAATGATTGAATTCTGAGGTGAAGTTTGTGGTTCTTAGTTGATTTGGGGAAGAGGGTTTGTCTGATCTGTAAAGAAGAAAAAAGGATTAGGACGGTATAAAGATTAAATATCCAAAAATGGATTCATTTTTCTTCTTATTTTCTGTTCTTCTGTGGGTGCAAATTTTGATGGGATGAGGTGTCAAACATTTGAAGCTTTTGTGAAGTGAAGAAAAAGGACAAACAAGTGAAGATATTTTCACAACCAAAGCAAATTTTTAAGATAATATGGAAAACATTGAAGGTGATAGAGATATGTAAGAGGAGAATGAGAATTTAGAGATTAGTAATTTTCAGATAGATTTGTTTTGAGATGGTTAATCTATATACTAATTTTGAGGTAGATTTGTTTAAAGGGAATATGAAAAAAAAAATCATATTATAAAATTTTCAGCCTAATTAATTCAAATAAAAAAAAATTCCCAATAAAATTATTTACTGAATTATTTAATAGATTATTTTACTAAAATATCTCTATTTATTTTATATATTACAAATTTACTTAATATATATAACCTAATTATTTTAACACTTTCATTTCAATTCTATCTTCCTCTCTCTCTCTATCTGATCACACTTCCTCCTCCATCGCCGCCGATCACAAATTTCTTCTATCTCCATCGCCGCTCAAAGTTCTCTCTTCCTCTCTTCATGGTCGTTTAAACATTTATGTGCTGTTTGATTTCTTCGTTCTTTTCACGTGTTTAGAGTTCTCTTCACTGATCTCTTTGTTATCCTTCTTTTTCACTACTAGTAAGTAATTATAATCAAAGCATTTTTCAGTATTTTTTCATTTATTTTTCTGTGTTTTTGTGATTTTTCAGTATTTTTTCACTACTACCGATTTGTAATTGCGGCATTTTTCCTTCCAATTATCACCGATTCTTAAATTTTTAGTTTTGTGCTGCTTAAATTTTTAGTTTCTCCAATTTGATTCAAGCTTTTCGGTAGTATATAGGTTATATTTGTCTTACCTTTTTTAATTTTTTTTTGCTTGATCATAAATTTTTTTCATTACGTTGCGAGTCATTGATCTGAGTAATTTTTGAACTGATTGTGGACTTATTGAATTGATTAATGTTTTTAGTGAACTAACAATTTAATTGTTATATTAGTGGACTTAGCAACTTGTTAACGTTTTCAGTGAATTGCTAATCTGCTTGATTTAGATAACTAATTCGATGTAGTATTCTTATTGGATTAAGTTAGTTGATGTTGTCTAGGAGTTATATAGGTGATGGTAGTATTTTTTCACGTTAGTTGATGGGATGTATATGCATACTAGTAGTTATTTACAGTTGGTGTTAAGATTGTTAGTTGATGGGATTTATATGCATGATGCGAGATGTATGTTAGGCGATTGGATTTATATTTGTGATGGGATCTAGCTGTTTGACGGGTCTCAAGTAGGTGATGGTATTTATATGCTTGACGGGATGTATAGGTGTATTTGATGGGATTTATACGTTAGTCGATGGGATTTTGTTGTTCTCTGATGATATCTATTTGTTTGATGGGACCCGAGTAGTTGATGGGACTTATATGCGTGATGGGATTTATACATTACTTTGATGGGATTTTAGTTGTTTTCTCTTGATGGGATCTTTATGTTTGATGGGACTCGAGTAGTTGATGGACTTATATGCGTGATGGGGTTTTATATGTTAGCCGGTGAGATTTAGTTGTTTTCTCTTGATAAGATCTTTCTATATTGATAGGACTCGAGTAGTTGATGGACTTATATGCGTGATGAAATTTTATACGTTAGCTGTTGAGATTTAGATGTTTTATTGGATTTATACAGTTATACGATTGACTTTGGATCTGTTTGCTTTAGCTCAAACGAAGGTACATTTTATCATTATTCTATTCTTATCTTAAGCTGAATTAATTTGATTTTTTCCCTTTTGTTTTTCAGATGATATGGAGTTTGGTTAATTCTTCTTGGATATTGCATATTAGTTGCAATAAGCGAAGGGTTTCTCCTATTACAACACTTTTATCTTCTGTGTTATACAACTCAGTGTTTAGTAATGAAAGCATGCATCAATATAATGGTGCACCTGGGCCTATGAGATGGGTCGGTATTCTGTTATATATAACTACTTTTTGTGTTAAAATAATTAAATTTAAAATTTTTGCAGTTTGCTGAGAAAATTCTTGAGGAAGGTACATGGAGTCCTCGTACTATCCGCTTAGCTGCTTTGCATTTAGTAGGTCTTTGGCTTACAAATCCCAACACTATCAACTTCTACATAAAAGAGCTCAAGCTCCTAACTTTATATGGATCTGGTGATACCACCTTTTTTTCACTTTTTTGTAAAGGATTTTAATATTTTTACTGCTTATACCTGTTGCATTTGATGAGGATTTTGAGTCTGAATTGGCTGAAAATCAGGAAACAAAGATTGAGGTTTCAGTCTTAGCTAAGAGTCCCGACACTGAGCTCACTAAGGTATGTTAAAATGTGTATATGTTAACGTTAAATTATTCACTGCTCACCTCATATATATTATACTATGTAACATGAATTTCTTAACACAGAGCTATATGCACGTGTATCCATTGCAGTGTTATTCTATAAGCTCGAATCAACAATTGAATCAGGGAAAATGTTTTTGTTGGATCTTCTTAATTCTGCGGTATTATTTCTTTTACCTTTTCAGTTATTACGCAAATCATTCGTAAATGACACACCATTATTTACTCCAGATAAATGACAAGCATCTATCCAAAGAACTCTACAAGAAACACAACTCTGTAAGTTTTCCATTTGAGATAATTAGTTGTTAATAAGATTTCCCTTATTTTTTCTGTATTAAAAGCTTATCTAGAAATTATATATATTACTAAAGATTTTGGTATGGTTTGGCAGATCCATAGACGCAAAGTTCGTGTGTGGCAGATGATATGTGTTCTCTCACGATTTACTGATGAACATATTTTGGAGAAAGTTACAACTAATTTACACATCTCAATTCAGGTTAGTTAATTAGTTTTAGTTGTGTGTTTGCTTTTACATTTTCTATATAATTAGTATATTGTTCGAGAATGAGATTAAGATTAAGATGAATCTCCGATTTTATATTTGCAGAATCACAGATTACCACTCTCATATAATTTCCATAAATATATGGTTCGGAGTATGGAAGATGAATTTTGTATATACAGGTGTGCATCAAATTTTGTTTGAATTTATTGGACTTTAATGTTTAATATATTTATATTTTTAGGATTTTTGTGATTCGAGCACTTTTACTACTACCCTTATGCCAGATGGTGATTTGCGCTACAATAACCTTGTGGATGCAACTAAAGAGGTAGATAGATTATTCTTTATTTTGTTCGAATAGATTATTCTTCTTCTGTATCAAGTATTCTTACAATTAGTTTAGTTATATGTACTACTAAATATGTACTACTACTGAAGATAAATCAGAATCTTTAGAGGACACTATTGGACAGCCTTGCCATTAATGCAGATGAAATGACAGAAAAAGAGTTATCTGGTGCCTTAAATGTGATAGACGAGGCTACCGAGACTGAGAATTTAGGGCAAAAAGATGATTGACAAATACTTTAAGGAAGGTAGAATAAATGAAATTAATGAATGTTGTGTATATTTGTTATGTAGGGTTACTGAATATTTTGCTAAAACGATGAAAATTATGTTTATTTGGTAGATTAAAGTTGAACTTGTTACTTGTTGCAACTTTTTTTCCTTGTAATTTTCAATGCATGTTTGAAGGTTATATTTTATTTTTTAATATATTATTTGCACAAATTCTCAATTAGCATGTGAATCATGTGTTATCGGAATAGTTTATCACGGTACTGGTAAGTTATTGTTTTGGAAATACAATTTCAACAATTTTTCATTTTTTCTTCCCGTCCAGGTATATGTTCTTTATCTATCAGATTCTTGTTTGAATATGTTAATATTACTGTAGAGGTAGCTTGGCCTGAACTATTCATGGATCATGAGGGTGGTTAATTATTGGGATGTGCCTTTCACAATGGTTGTTTATTTGCTTCGGTTTCTTTCAAGTATTGATATTTATGATCTGTGACGGGATTGCGTCGCGGTGTCGGGATTCATTCGCGGTGACGGGATTCGTTCGCGGTGACGGAATTCGTTCGCGGTGACGGGATTCGTTCGGGGTGACGGGATTCGTTCGCGGTGACGGGATTCGTTCGTGGTGACGGGATTCGTCTTGGTAACGGGATTCGTCGCATTGACGGGATTCGTCGCATAAAAAAATTGTCGAATTCAAACTAATCAACACAATTGATCAGACATTTCTACTAGTCTAGAATTAACCTAGATTCACGAGATTTTTCATAACTATAAAATAAATTGGTTATAAAACACTTAAAAATGAAGTTACTCCTATGAAAATGAAGTTATGTCAATAATTTATCTTCTTGATTGACTCTCAGGTGACAACACAATCTTGGATGCCTCACGGAAGAATCTAATTTTTTCATGGATTGCTCGACCACATGTGATGGCACCATCTTTCAAAATCAACATTTAATCTTTTATCTTTCAACTTTTGTACATTTTACTCATTTTTTCAGAACTCATACAATTCTTATGTGGTTTTCCTTTGTTATCACAGACCTTAGCAAATGTACAACATCTATGAAAAAATGGAGAGTGTATTGATCAATGATATTGTATGGTCCAGGCATAACCAGTTAGATACTTTTCATAATTAGCTAATTGGCTAGAGTTATAGTGTAACATTTTTTGGGTTATTAAAATAATATTGTAAATTATTTTTTCGAGAACTTTTTGGTTTTAGAACTTCAATATAACTTCAGTATTGTATTTATAGTTGCATAACTATGATATTGTAGGTCTTTAAACTGTTATTGTAGTTACAATATATACCGTCTGGTAGTTGCTCTAACAATAATATTGTAGTCCATCAACTACAATAGTTTAGTTGCTGCAACTATTGTATTGTGGTTGCAGTTCTGATACAACTATTCGCTAGAATTCGTCAGAACTGGTTAAATATATTTCAAAAGTTAAAAAAAATCAAAACGATATATATTTATTAGAAAGTTGTAAAAAGGCAAGAAAAACTCGCTTATGTCGACCATTGATCGTTGTAGTCGACTGGGCCGTAGCGGTGTTGGTGATAAATTAAATAGTTAATATATATTCATTAGATATTAATTATAATATAATTAAATAAAAATGGTATTTTAGGAAAAAAAAATTAGTTGGGCCTTAATTTAGAAGATTGCGAATGAGACTTATATAAGAATTAAGATCATGTTTGATCTAATTATAGATAAAAGGTTAGTTTCTAAGTATATTTGGGAATTGATTCTTCAAAATAAGGGACTTCTTGTATATATTTTTTTTATAAAAGTAAAACCAAGAAACGATTTTACTTGAAGCTAATGTTGGTTCCACTTCGATTTGATTTTACCGAAATACTTTTTAAATCAAATTGTTTGACTAAAAAACGGGCGAAATCCAATTGTTAAATCTCTCAATTATGCCATAAAAAATTTCTAAATTATCTAATAGATATCTTGCCTCTTTTTTATGTTTCATAGTAATCCAATGCGGATTTAAAAATTTTCTTATCGGGTAAATATATATATTAGAAATGATGCACAACCATAAAATCTACATCATAATATCTATATCATTTCCAATTTAACCCGACCAAAGATCTCTTTATCAAGATTCTAACAATAAGTTAACAAAAGTAAAAGCTACTTTCTCCCTATAAAGACTATACATTCAATTTAGGCGAGAATATTCCATTATATTCTGAATAGACGAGATGAGAATACATCGTAAAAAGACACTTGTAAGTTTTGTTGGAATGTAAATTCTCATATATATAATGCCCTTCTCTTAATGGTTCGGACTTTTAGTTGAGTTGGCAATTTAACATGGTATCAGAGCTCTATGGTCCTTGAGGTCCTGGGTTCGAGTCTTTCCACCGTCACTCACTTTAAATTTGCACGTGCAAAGCTTAACTCTAATAAACTTCTAAAGCTTCCACTAAAATTTGCACGTGCAAAGCTTAACTCTAATAAACTTCTAAAGCTTCCACTAAGCTTGCACGTGAGTGGACGTATTGGAATGTAAATTCTCATATATATAATGTCCTTTCTCCTAATAAACTTGGCAATTTAACAAGTTTGAACCTTAATATTTTTACTATACTCTCCAATTTGGGGAGTTCACCCCCCATACTAAGTTTGTCCTAGTTTACCAATTCCAGTACATAATCAAAGTGAAAAAATCTGTGATACCTTTGTCTTCCAAGCTATTCTCGTCTTATCTTTCTTTAATCATTTTAGGGTGCTTTGGATGGTGGACATAGATCTCCCTAGACCCAGACATCTCTATACAGTACGACAAATATCACCGTTGAACTTGCACTCAATTAAAAGTGCTTTTTAAATTTCTAAATCCTCCTTGCAAAGTAAACAAACCTGATCAAGTTCCATGTAAGATAGCCGCTCTTAGGTGTTGAACCTTCCCCTAAACCCAATCCATGTGAGATAGTCGCTCTTTGGGACTCCATAAAACACTAACGCGGGCTCAAGGGGGGGGGGGTTTCTTTGACAAAAAAGTATACACACTTTTTGGTCGGTCATAGCCATTTTGCGGTATATTGTTGATGATGTCTAATATATACTGGTGTCACAAGGACTGTTTATGCAATTTGTTTCCAGTATACGACTAGTGGGGTGCGGTATACCACCCTTTCCTACTGTTTTGTACCACTTCTTAAGTGATTTTTTTTACTAAGTTTCTATTACCATACACATTTAGAAGACATGTTTTAATTCGATACAAACCATTAAACAAGTGAGAATCCTCAGTATGCTTGTGTCAATCTCATATAGTTTGCTCACCTAAGAATTCACTATGTATCCATTTTATCTATAGTGATTCTTTAAGATCACAAATTTTCCATATGACTTTTGTAAGGATTACATCATTACATACCTCAAAGTTTGTAAGCCCTAGTCTACCACTCTTTGCAATACAAATATCGCCAGGTGCTATCTTAGCCGATTTAGAATTTCAAAATAAGTTATGACAAATTTGTATAATACGAGTACATATATTTTTTGGAATAGCAAATATCAAGAGCCAAAAACATTTAATAACTCATAAGAGCGAATGAATTAACTCCAACTTCCCAGCTTAAGAGAGTGACAAGCCCTTCCATATGATACACACAGTTAATCTATTTATAATAAAACATAATCTCTTACTTTTAACCTGTTAGACATGAGTGGAATCCCAAGATATCGAAATGGCATATCTCACGCGTGAGTTGTTTCGATTCATTATAATTTCCAATTCTCATTGTTTAAAACCTGTAAAATATATGTTTGACTTCGATAGATTGAGGCAAAACCCCGATCTTTTCTCAAGGTGTCTATACACCTCAATAACACTTTGACTGATCGGTTCTCCTCCAGAAAGTAGCATAAGATAATCGACAAAGACAAGATGTGTAATTTTCAAGCGTCCACATTTATGGTGGTATATAAAAAGGGATTTTGATGTGGTTTTACGGATAAGTCGTGAAAGATACTCCAAACATAAAATAAAAACACTCAAGTTGTCACTAAATCCCTCAAGTATTTTATATATTAAAAAATTAATATAAAAGCCCTCTTAAGTTAAAAAAAAAAAAAAATTGCTATTAGTATCCTTAGAGTCGAAGTGATCAATAGTATAGAAAATACTTAGGTCTAAGAGCCGATTAGGACTTGAGATAAATTCCTCTGTAGCTGTTTCACAAGTTTGTTTGCACTGGTCTCCACCCTGTCATAGTGCTGTTAGGTATAATAAAGATGCTTGTAATGTAACTCATGGACAATCTTCCTTTTCATTATTTGCAAATGCCAGTACCTGTATTTGTCAATCTTCTTTCGTGGTTGATACAATAACTCTTTTGAATTGCTGAACTTTGTTGTTTCTTATTTTTATTATAGCATTATTCTGAAAATTGATATGTTGTTGGTTTTCGTTGTTGCCTCTTACGACTTCTGAATATATTGCCTGATCTATTAAGGACATTATTCTTTATATTCGAGGGATATCACTTCAGATCCCAAATCGTAGTTCTCCTTTGTAAGAAGATTGACTAATTTTGTTGCTCATTTGATTGCAAACATGGCTTTTAATTATACTAACTGCCTTTGTTTGGAATGTTAGTGCCCCACCCCCTTTCAATTAATATTCATACTAATATACCTTCTCTATTATAAATAAAACCCGTGTCACACAATTGCTATTAAAGTTTAGCACATTAGTTCAATAATAAAATCTCAAAAGTGCAATAATTAACAGAGCAAGGGAGGAAGTATGTAATTTACACAGGCTTTAACCCATGCTTCAATGCAGCCTTCCACACAACGGCAATTTGGTCAACATTAATCGCCCCAACTTCATGGTGTGTCCAACCTTCAAGAAAATGAACAACCCCACCGGCATGGCAAGCTGCAACCTCGCCTCTTTGCATTGTATACTATTGCAATGGAAAAAAAAGAATGAAGAGTTAGACATTATCTGGAAACACAGATACTATATTGGAATGCTTATCTTAATTACAGAAATTATTTTTTGACAAATGGAGAGTATACCTCGCATGATCCTAGGCCTCGGACATCTTCAGGCAACTTCATTGCGGCCATTTTCCCATAAGTACAGTCTCTACGGAAGGGAATAACAGGCGGAACAACATATTGGTGAAAATGTGTACCTGACGGTGCACAACTTTGTTGAAAACGTGTAGACCATTTTCCTAGAATCCATGTCTATCCATTTTTGTAAACATATATGTAGTTAGTATATGTCCATATGTCTTAAAACTTAATCGCTAAAGAACGCTTTAGATGATACCTTGCATTGTTTAGCCGCTTGATAATTGGTCACTTGAACCAGAAACTTCTGACAATCTGTTGCCGCTTCTTTCTGAATTTTCATGAATCTCTCACTCGATTGAGTTAGCATCTGCATTTATATTCCTTTTATATCAATAAAAAATATTCCAATTTCGAATACGTTTCTTCTATTGAAGATGGTAAAACAGTTTAATTGAAGAAGTGTAAAGTGGCTCTCACAAGTACTCGAATGCTCCGGCTAGCTAAGTCAAGTGCAATTGCCCTTCCGAGCTTAGAGGTCGCACCAGTAATGAAAACCTCATTGACATCCTTAGGAATACCATTTAGGATCACAGCAGCTGTCAAAGTATTTCCATGGACTACTCTAACTTTAAGGTCAGGATGTTTGTTTACAAAGAGCGTTCCACCACCATTTAAGCCTTCATTCTACAGATTAATTTGATGTTAATTTACTTATCATGGAAAAGTATTAAAAACAAAATATGTATGTCAAAGAGAAAATGAACCTTATTTAATGCAGCAAGACTTATAACCTTAACTCCAAGTCTGTCAGCTTTTAGGATAGCTTCTTCGATTATCTTGTTTATGAGTCGGTCTTCCATACATCCGTTGTACCTACACCCTCCTAAAAAAAAAAAAAAATTATTTATAAAATTACTCATATACCCTTAAATTGTACTTTATTTTGTGTGGCTCGATGCTGAGGGAAAAATTTTGTTCAGTATTTTGTTTACTTTTTCGTTATGATGTGTGTTTACTATTTTACCCTTTACGCTTTAGTTAATTTTTTTGTTCCTACGTTGTTACTTATTATTGTATATCCCATTACTCTAGTTTTATTTTTCGTTCTCACATAATTAAGCATACTTTTATGCTACTGTTTGACTGTTACACGTGTCACACATGCATTGCTTTGTTTTAATTTTAATACCAAAAGAAAAGAAAAAAGAACGAAGCGCAAGGCTCAATGTCTGCCCTTTCACATTATATCTCTTCCTAGACTACTCCCTCTCCCCTAGCTCACAATCTACACTCCATTTCTGCAAAATCGTAGCTTATATATCGTCGAAGGTAAGTACTCTTTTACACACTCCATCTTCAGTTTATTCATCTCCATTGATTACCCCTTTAGTATGACAGGAAATTTGGGTATTAAAAAGTTAACATCGAAAAAGAAAATGGTGAAGAAGAGTGGAAAGGATAAGACACAAAAAGGGTAATTTTTTAGGTTAAGTTTTTAATTGTATTATTTTGTTTAGAGGTTTAACTCGTTGATTGTATTTCCGTGATAGTGGTGCTCGGAAAGAGTCGGATTCGTTAGTGTTTCCTCCAGCCACGGATCCTGCAGAGTATTTTGCGTAAGTAAAATATAGTATCTGTTATAGAAAGTTAATTTTGAATAATTAATGTTGTGTACAGAATATGTAGTTAGATTTTAATTGTGATAATAGGCAATGCATGGCGCGTGATCTTCATGTTAAATGCCCCAATGTAATTATGGATTGGGAGGCACAAAAGCTGCTGTTTTATACGTTACCTGATAGTCGAAGAGTGGTATATGAAGATGGTTTTTTGGTAAGCAAGCAACGACGTGCTGAAGAACAGTGTCGTGTTGATGAAGATCAGCAAATGGATGAAGCTGATCAGGGGCTGGATGAAGAAGGAAGTACTGATAATGGGGAGGAGTCGCAGGTATGTTGACTTGATTTTGAACCCATTCAATTTGTGTATGATGATTGTAGTTCCTAATTATATGAGTTTATAATTTTGGGTCGTTAAATTACGTTTTTTGATAATAAAAATGATAGGTTATGGTTGTATGGATGATTTGTGTTGTATGTATGACGCTATAATGTAACTTAAAATGCGAAATATATCTGTATTTGGAAGAGCAAAGTGCACCAATCAATTTAATGCGAGTGTATGGCGTAGTTCCTTTATTGAGATATTTTAAACTCAATTGATTAGCTGTTGTTTTGCAGATCAAACTCTCTTCGAGGGTGTCGTTGACTAAAATAAGCGCGTTAAAAGAGAAATTGAGTCCCCAACAAAAAAATGCTGTAATTGAGATTGGTTTTGGTAGTCTTTTAGAGTTCCCAAAGAGCGTTTTGAAGGCGGAAGTTTGCCAATTCATGTGTGAAGCATTTGACCCAGAAACTAGTTCTTTTAAATTGAATACAAGCGAGCTGAAATTTTCGTACATGGATGTCCATAGAGTGCTAGGCATTCCTAAAGATGGTGATGTACTACCCCCTTTAAGTGGTGGTGACCCCCGTAAAGTTAGATGTTTGGAGAAGGCGTTTAGGAGGTATATTATAAAGAAGCAAGCTGTTCATATGACAATCATAGAGAATAGATTTTTGCAGTGTGAAAGCCATGAAGATTTGTTTAAGAGTTTGTTTATGTTGTACGTGATTGCATTCTTGCTAAGTACGCCTAATGTGCATGGCCTTGATATCTCATTTTTACACGCGGTTGTTGAGACAGAAATGATTCCCAAATACAATTGGTCTCGGTTTGTGTATGACCAGATTTGCACAGGGATTGGAGTGTTTAATTCTGCAGACCCTACTGTTAAGTCCAAATATTTTCCAGGTTGCGTTTACGTGTTGCAGGTACTTAAGATATTTTAAATTTTTGTATTAGTTGGTTTTTTTTTGCTGTGGTGATTGATAGTGTTCTCTATGTTTGGTAGGTACTATTTCTTCAACACGTACAGCGCATAAACAAATACAAACCTGTTTCAGCCAATATACCGTTTTGTATAAATTGGCCCACAAAACAAACTGGTAAGAGAGTGAAGGAGCTTAATAATTATGGGGGGACTGACTACTGTAGGTGTAGATTTGTTGAGTTGGAGTTACCTGATGAGGAAGACGGGGAGGAGGTTATGCATGATAACCTTGAAGAAGTTTTTGCAACCCCATCGTCGGGGATGACGAAACGTAGTGGATTTGTGGGTAGTGTTGGTGAGAAATTTGTAAGTAGGGAGGAGTTTGAAGATTTGAGGGGTGTCGTGGAAAATTTAGCTGGGTCTGTAAGCGCAAAGGGTAAGGGAATTTTAGATACAAACGCTGAAGAAACACCTAGGAAAGTTGTTTCGCCAAAGGGTTCGTGGGTATCAAGAGATGTCGAAATGGGTTGTCCAACGCCAAGTCCTATGGTTCAATCAAGTGTTCACAAAGGCAACCATACCCCTGTCGATATGTACAAGTCTCCTAGTAAGGATGTTCAACGTAGAAAGGGTAAGGGCATTAATGAAACTCTTGTTGTTTCCAGCGAGTGCAGGACTCCAACGCAGGGGTTGAATAAGCAATATTTCATTCAGTTGGGTCCTGAGAGTGGGTGGTCTCCCTTTTCTATTAGCCTTAACAAAAGTGACGAGGAGCTTCTTACTTATCTTAGTGATACAAGACCAGATGGCAGGTGAGTTGTATACCATGTGCAATTTGTGTCTCGTTTATTTTAATCCCTTTACTTATAATTGTTACTAATTCATGAATTTTTAAGTCAATCTATTATTGCCTATACGTTTTACAATTTGAGTCGGAATGAGATGCTTAACCTACTAGATCCTGCTTGCTATGTGTCAGCTGATGTGAGTTCTGATACTTTTTGCATTTTTATTAGAATCTTGGTTTTTTTCAGTTAAATTAAATTTTCTTTTAGGTTATTGATTTGGTTGTGGAGTTTTTGAGTGAGCAAAGCAAGTTAACTGATCCGCACTGCAAGAGTTGGTACATGTCCACTTATTTCGCTGTAGGTTTTTCTCTTAATGTACTTCCCTAACCAACCCTTTTCCTATTATATGTACTAATTTCAATGCCTCAACTGTCATAGACGCAATTGGTTAATGGGATGCACACATTGGAGGAAAATGTTCGTGTATATTATGAACTAAAGCACTACAAAGGTTTTGTAAAGAATTTGGAAAGGGTAAATTCTTTAACTAGATACTATTTTTTTTAGCTTGCTTTGATATCAAATACTGCTGTGTTGTTTTTCCAGATGTTTATACCTGTTAACTCGCGTAAGAATCATTGGATGCTCTACATAGTTGATTTTAAAGCCCAACAAATTCATTTTTGTGATTCAATGCTTCCCACCCCTAAACCACGTGCTTCTTTCTTAAAACAATTCAGAAGTGTGGTATGTAAAAGTTTTATTTTGTTTGTTTGATTAAATTGTTTGTTTGAATGAATGGGTTTTATTTTGTGCTATAGGCTGCTGGACTAGTTGAATGGCTTGGAATGGTTGATGAAAACAATGTTTTACCTCCTCTTAATATCGAGAAGCCTAATTATCCTACTTGGGTGCCCAAGCAGGTGGATACCCTTGACTGCGCACTACACGTATGCAACATGATGATGCATCCTGGTGATATTATTAACTGGGGTATCAAGGAGTCGGCTAAAAGGCGATTTGATTTGGCGAAATTCCTCTTCCGATGTCCTTACAATTCGCTTAGATATTTTATTGAACCTTGTAATAATTAAGTACGTAAGACTAGCTGGTGTTGTGGTTTTTAACGATGATTTAGTTGTTTTGCTGGTCGTTGGACAAAAAAATAATGTTGGGGACGATGGTCTTTAACAATTTGTGTTCTCTTTTAGTAATTTATGTACTGTAATCGTTAATGTTCGTTTTCTTAACTATATTAAGTCTGTTTGTTAAACATGTTGGGACTTGGTATGATCTATCTAATGTAATGTTTGTGTAAGGCAATTATATAGTACTTAGTAACTCATAATTCTTTTGTGCTTGTATCATCTTAGTTATTTGACTGGATTCAAAACACGTATCATACACAAAAAACACACAAACATATGATTTATATAACAGATGTTATATAAATCAAATAAAGAACACAGTTGATCTAGGAAGTTGGTAACATTCAACGTAGCTTCAGGAGAGACGCGAAGGAGACAGATATACTTTACTCATATCAAGCATTTCAAGGAGAGCTTGCTTCCGGTGACCAAACCGGCACTATAAAACCTATGAGTTAGGGGAATTTAAACAAAAGTTTGTGACATTGTGTCTAGCGTGGTAGTTTGTAATTCTTACTTATTGTACTAGTAGATTAAGATTTGTAGTTGCTTAACTTCTGAATTGTAGGGGTAATATTAGGTGTGTTACAATGTTTCTAATACTATGGTTACAAAAGTTGATAAATGAACCCCAAGTTGACCAAAAGTCAACCCAAGTTGCATGGAAAACTTTCTAAGCACTACTTATGTTTAAAGGAACACAAATAGATAAAAAGTTGATAAATGAACCCCAAGTTGACCAAAAGTCAACCCAAGTTGCATGGAAACCTTACTAACCACTAGTTATGTTTAAAGGAACACAAATAGATAAAAAGTTGATAAATGATCCCTAAGTTGACCAAAAGTCAACCCAAGTTGCATGGAAACCTTATTAACCACTACTTATGTTTAAAGGAACACAAATAGATAAAAAGTTGATAAATGAACCCCAAGTTGACCAAAAGTCAACCCAAGTTGCATGGAAAACTTTCTAAGCACTAGTTATGTTTAAAGGAACACAAATAGATAAAAAGTTGATAAATGAACCCCAAGTTGACCAAAAGTCAACCCAAGTTGCATGGAAAACTTTCTATGCACTACTTATGTTTAAAGGAACACAAATAGATAAAAAGTTGATAAATGATCCCTAAGTTGACCAAAAGTCAACCCAAGTGGCATGGAAACTTTTCTAAGCACTAGATATGTTTAAAGGAACACAAATAGATAAAAAGTTGATAAATGAACCCCAAGTTGACCAAAAGTCAACCCAAGTTGCATGGAAACCTTACTAACCACTAGTTATGTTTAAAGGAACACAAATAGATAAAAAGTTGATAAATGATCCCTAAGTTGACCAAAAGTCAAACCAAGTTGCATGGAAACCTTACTAACCACTAGTTATGTTTAAAGGAACACAAATAGATAAAAAGTTGATAAATGATCCCTAAGTTGACCAAAAGTCAACCCAAGTTGCATGGAAAACTTTCTATGCACTAGTTATGTTTAAAGGAACACAAATAGATAAAAAGTTGATAAATGAACCCCAAGTTGACCAAAAGTCAACCCAAGTTGCATGGAAAACTTTCTAAGCACTAGTTATGTTTAAAGGAACACAAATAGATAAAAAGTTGATAAATGAACCCCAAGTTGACCAAAAGTCAACCCAAGTTGCATGGAAAACTTTCTAAGCACTAGTTATGTTTAAAGGAACACAAATAGATAAAAAGTTGATAAATGAACCCCAAGTTGACCAAAAGTCAACCCAAGTTGCATGGAAAACTTTCTAAGCACTACTTATGTTTAAAGGAACACAAATAGATAAAAAGTTGATAAATGAACCCCAAGTTGACCAAAAGTCAACCCAAGTTGCATGGAAACCTTACTAACCACTAGTTATGTTTAAAGGAACACAAATAGATAAAAAGTTGATAAATGATCCCTAAGTTGACCAAAAGTCAACCCAAGTTGCATGGAAACCTTACTAACCACTAGTTATGTTTAAAGGAACACAAATAGATAAAAAGTTGATAAATGATCCCTAAGTTGACCAAAAGTCAAACCAAGTTGCATGGAAACCTTACTAACCACTAGTTATGTTTAAAGGAACACAAATAGATAAAAAGTTGATAAATGATCCCTAAGTTGACCAAAAGTCAACCCAAGTTGCATGGAAACCTTACTAACCACTAGTTATGTTTAAAGGAACACAAATAGAGAAAAAGTTGATAAATGATCCCTAAGTTGACCAAAAGTCAAACCAAGTTGCATGGAAAACTTTCTAAGCACTAGATATGTTTAAAGGAACACAAATAGATAAAAAGTTGATAAATGATCCATAAGTTGACCACAAGTCAAACCAAGTTGCATGGAAACCTTACTAACCACTAGTTATGTTTAAAGGAACACAAATAGATAAAAAACTGAGAAAATAAGAAATATATTAAATTTAATAAAAAGGAACACAAATAGATAAAAATTTAATATATTTCATATTTTTAAGCAAAATACCAATCAAAGTACTTAACAATTAGCTAATAATACATAAACTGGGAAGCGAATTCAGGAACAGATTCACTAGGCGATCCTTCGTCGTCTAATTCCTCGTCGCGTAGACGCCCACCTCTTTTGGGGCATGTATTCTTCTGGTGTCCAGGGAGTCTACATAGACCACATTTACGCGGTTGAGCAGTGGT
This sequence comes from Nemophila menziesii, assembly GCA_029959085.1. Lineage (NCBI taxonomy): Eukaryota > Viridiplantae > Streptophyta > Magnoliopsida > Boraginales > Hydrophyllaceae > Nemophila > Nemophila menziesii. Next base: position 24,073,432 of record JARWIR010000008.1, read on the forward strand.
GGTTCCTTTCGGACGTGCTAGAACAGGATCTTCCGCTATTTTCCTTATAGGTTGAGAGGGTTTCTCGAGAAGCGTACCATCCGCGTTTGGAAAGTTGCTTGTCCGGGCAACCACATTCGTGATGGCTTCTAGTGTATCGTTATATCCCCTGTCGCTGCGCGCCGCATGGTATCGCATGTCTTTCCATTTCGCATTCAGGTATCCCATACGTCCAATCTCCTTGTCAGATTGACTTAAATCGGCCAAATTTTTATCCCTAATGTTAATACTACTACCAGGGGACCATCTAAACAATACACAGCTATCTGGAATCTGTCGCATCCCCTCAAATTTCATCACGTAAAACATATGCCTGCATGGTATTCCATGTGATTCATAAAGTAAGCAAGTGCAATTTAGCCTCAACGTCGATCCATCGCTAGAAATACATACTTTCCTGATCAACGTTGGGTATTGGTATGACTTAACAACGAAAGTGCGAGATCCATATGTCTGTGACACTGATTCATGAGTTATATCGCCTTGTTGGACAATTTCCTTCCTAACCTTCATGAAAAGGGCACGTGTGAATTGTTTGCCGGCCCTTAACTCAATATCGTGCAAGAGCGTGGTAGTTATAGGACTCGTATGGTTCGTGAGATACTCTTCTTTGCTTGAGTTGTCCCTAATTGTTATCATGCCGTTCAAGAACGCTTTGACAAATCCAATCAACTTGACACCCCTGTTCAGGAACCTATTAACGTAGGAATTCATACCTTCGCAACGCTGCGTTGACTTCACGAAACCAAAAAAACTACCCCTCAAATAAGCCTCGGCCCACATAGCTCGCTTCTGGTACGTCTCACGTATCCATTTGTCCTCCCATAGGTCATGGTCCCCCACCATCTTCCACCACGCTTCTTCAAACAAATCAACGCTAACCGGAAGCCGCATGACCTTCTTAAAAATGCTACCAAATCCTTCTACTTTCACGTTGGTCACAGCGTTGCGACTCAAATGCCAAGAGCATAAACGGTGTCCTACCCCAGGGTATACGATCTCGATCGCTGATGCCATTGATCTATCACCGTCCGTAACAACCGATCTAGGTTTCTTCCCATTCATTGCCGCAGTTAACGTTTCCAGTACCCACACATACGATTCCGTTGTTTCATACTTAATCAACGCAATACCGAATATACAAGTCTTACGGTGGTTGTTGACCCCTGCTAGCACAACAAGCGGGAAACCGTAGGCATTGGTTTTGTATGTGGCGTCAAATACGAGGACATCCCCGTAAATCGCAAACTCTCTCCTCGATCTACCATCGCAAAAAAACAACTTCTCCAAACGTTTCTCTTCGTCCAACGTGTATTTAAAAACAAACAAGGGATCTGTCTCACACCGACCTTCTAAGTAGGCGAGTGTCACATTAACATCCCCCTCAATAATCTCCTCCGACCTTAAACGACCAAGAACGTTGTACAAGTCTTTCCTCACAAAACCAACGCTCTGGTATGAACCAGCCTCTCTAACAAACAAGTCCATTATCTTTGTTGTTGGTATACCTGAGTCTCTCAAAGATATTGCTTGATCGAGATGCCCTTCATCTATACGCCTGTGGGACCTCAGAAAGTGTGCGGAAGCGGGAGGAGCCAAAACGTGATTGTGCTCTAAGACGGCTCGAGTCACTACGAAGCATTCAAGGTTTTTCTCGAATTTAATACGTAGATGTGCCTTGCAATTACACCTTGTGTCTGCTCTGTGACCTCGAACTCTATCTTTCATTTCAATGTACTGTTTCTGACGAACTCCTGCACAAGAACAAAGAAACAACCTACCAACAATTTCACCACCACTACCCGCCGCTTTATAGACCCGATCCTTACGAACGCTAAAACCAATTGCACGGGCATAAGTGTTGTAGAACATATACGCTTCCTCCTCGCTAGCAAACCTCAGCTTCATCACATCAAAAAGGGTCAACGATGTCACAACATCATCCTCGATCGGTTTGGCACCAACGTTTACGGAACAACTTCCTACAACGTCTACGAGTATTCATTGAATTAGGTATCAACTAGTAGAGTTCAGAATTTATATCTACCTTGTATACAAAAATAGTATAGATTTTGAATACATAAAAAGTATAATATATTAAAGTTGTTTAATTAAATTACAAAAAAAATATAAGCCGTGAAATTATATATAGTATATAATTAAACAATAGGAAATATTGAAGTTTTGTATCTAAGATAAAAAAAAACATAATGTATTCTTAAAGCTTGATGTAGATGGGTCTTTGGATTTTTTTCCACAATATCACCTACAAATTAATTAAATACACACCAATAATCCAAAAAGATATAATTGTCAACTATACATTAATTAATTTAATTCTATCATAAATAAAAGTGTAATGAAAATATATTAAACACAATAAAATTACGAAATTTATTTAAAAAAATAAATTAGTCGTGTAAAATAAAGAGCAAATGAATTTTTTTACCGGACATAAGAACATTACATTTAACCATCATCTTAGAATTTTTCAACAAATTAATAAATAAATAGCAAATGTTTATCAAACAATTTTTTTTTCCCGAAAACTTTAAACAAAATAATAAATCTCATCCAAAATAAAGAAATTTAATAATATAATAATATAAATCTTCAAAACCTAACAAAAAATACATTTAAGGGGTTAAGGGTATAAACCAACAATTAGGGTGTTAAGTTTGTTCCTACCTAGTTTGACACATCAATATTATCTATCAACGGCACATTTAGTATTTTCGTAACACAATAATTAAAATATAGCGACAACCCTAATAAAAAAATACTAACTACTACATAAGAATCAAGAACTAACCATTTGAAGACATTCCTCTAGATGTTTCCTCAACCGATACACTACACACTACAAATGATAAAACAACTATGGATGATTATTCATGCTTCTTCCCAACTCTTCCTTTTATAGGCAAACTTCCTACAAATAGCATTAATACCGACAACTCGTAGGTGGTTGGAAGTCATTAAAGGCCCAATAAATTTGCTACCAAACCAAACTCAACCACCTATCCCGTCACAATTAATGACTTTATTTAGCACCTACTTGGTTTAATCCAATCCGATTAACATCTAAATACAAGAAATAATCACCACTACCTAAAAAACAATTCAACAAAATCATGAATTTCAAAATTCCCTAGGATTGTCACGTGTTCAAAAGAATAAACATCACAAAACGACAAAACGAATATTAACGTCTACAACGGAACGAAAATATACACATAATCCCCACATTATACGAACATATAAATACACTACGCTTTACATCAATAAATGCTGATCCACTTGCTTCGACGGGACATAATAATATAATAATGGACCACCGAGAACGTGACACGTGTATGAGGTAAATTTAGTGTTGACAATATGAAACCGTTGACTACGGAACAAAAAATAACAAGCGCCGTCTTTTACGAAACAAAAAATTACACTAACGCCGCCAAAATAAATATAACTGGGAACGAAATATACATTAAAATAATATTCGAAAATAAAAAAACTGAAAAAAAAAAAAAAAAAAAACTATTCACCGATGTGACGACACATAATGATTACCTGCAGAAGGGTAATAGGGTCAATTTGCAAAATCATTAAAAACTAATAAAATGGCGGACGAACCAGATGGCTCCACGTCATCATCTGAGCGCCACGTGGCGCATTATCATTCCGTTGTACCTACAACGGTTTTATGGAAGAAATCTCCCTTGTTTATACCTTGAGCAGCAAAAGGTAAGAAGTACTGCAAAATTGTAACAACCCCAGACTTTAATATCGACTTAGGTAAAATTCTAAACCTTGTAAAAGAGTTTTTTAATTGCCAGTTACCTGAAAACCAAACCTTGGCACTATCCATGTCTCGTAAAGTCTACCTCTAAGATTGTAAAAGGAGGTCGAGTAGGTCTTTGACAGGGTCCACAGGCCAAGCATGGATAGAAAAGATAATGGCCACATCGGAAATAAGAAAGGTTTTATACGGAAAGGCAAAGAGTTGAAGGATCGGAAAACAAATGGAGCATGCATTGATGACATCATATCAACCAAGTGTACTAGAAACACGAATTCTGGTCTTCTTGTACTTGAATCTTGGAGTCATTAAAATCATAAGAAACAATGTTTAGGAAAACAGATAAATAATCTCTTCGAATTAACCATATCTTTAGCTAATTATTAAATCATTCATTAAGACTCACTGGATCTTGAGGTAATCTCCTTATGAAAATTCCAAGACCGAGAGTCCATGGTCTTCCCTAAAGCATCATAAAGAGGCATAAAGAGACAGAAATTGGTTTTCATCTCAATGTGATGTAAACTATGATATCTGCAAAGTCATTATAAACAGAACAAGAGTTGTATGAATTACGATTTCTATAAAAGATGAATGTAAATTACTCACGTGGGTGTACTGATGAGATACTTGAGGAATGGAATAGTTTGAAAGAGGCTATAAGGAATAATCTCAATATTACAATATTTGAAACATCTGAGGAAATCAAAGATTAAAACATAACTGTAGGTCGTGATTATTGAACCATAACCAATTAAGGCAGTCCCAAGAGTTGGAATTCCTATTATTATACATAGTATCAGATGTTCCATGAATGTTCCATGCCCAGCTGTATCATCCAAAAATGATAAATCAAAACTTAGAAACTATAATATAACCATGGGAACAGGGCAAATATTTGATATTTTTTTACCTGTATAAGGATGTGGAACTTTAGAGGAATGGTGAAGCCAGTGATAATGTTTGAAGAGATTTGAATTATGTAGTAATAATTTATGCACCCAATAGTAAAGAGGCTCTGAAACCCCTACGTGGAGTAGCAGACAACAGATAAAACCCTTCGTCTGCCAAATAGGTAGATTGGTTAACCAAGGAAAGCTCAGATAGGATAGTGATCCCACAACAGTTTGAAGTAGTAGGAAATTATCCCTGCTCACAGAACAAACAAGCAAACATTTAAAGTATTAATTTTCACAATACAAATAATAGACCTACTATTCTTTTTAATAGATTATTTCTTTAGATTGCTTCATCAAAATTTCACTCTAACTCTTATCTATTCTACCTCGAATAAGTACTATGGAAAATAATTTTTTTTAGTATTGGAGCCAAACACTCTCCAAAAATATATATGAAACTGGATTGTCTCATCAAATTTTAATCACTAACTAATACATTTAATAGAAAAAACATGATTTTGTTAAATTGCATACTATATAATATGTTGGTGTATCTAAGTTTGATTGTTGTTCTAATACTTATCATATAGTGATCAAAAAGTTTCAGGATCGAATTTTAACTAGTCTAAATAACTCTAAACAAAATTGCTCAAAAGAATTGTTGATCTATCTAGATATATATTTTTACAAACTATGAAAACCGTACCAGTGCCACTCCAGGTCAATTTGTTTAAAATCTACATCTTGCTCGAAAATCCGGCGAGTACGATTACACCAAAGCATATTACAGAATGTGTTCCACAGTTGATGAATAAGACCTCTCAAGGCACACAAGATGAGAACATGCAAATACCAAATATTTTTCTCTGTCTCTACTCCATGAACAGAGTAAAGAAAGTTTGCAACTAAGGGTACATATAACAAGTACTGCAATCACAAGAAAATAATAAAATATACACAAGTCAAGAAACATAACAAAATCCTATATTTTTCAGATTTGAATGTAATAAAGAAAACAAAGAACATAGTAATAGTCGATTAAAGAACATGCCTTGTAGGTACCAATATTCTCCCATGGCCAAGAAAATAAAGGTGCGCCCATTTTCCCATGAAAAGTGGTTCTTTTTTCAATAAATTCTTTGAATTCTTGATTTTTATCACCTTCTCTTTCCATTTTCCTTTTAAAGCTTAAGCTCAAGGAAAAAAAAACGATAATTTAAGAGAACTTAGAAAGAGGTTTGTAGAGCTATTATGGTGCTCTACCACCTCACCTTATTTAAGGGCAATGAAAAGGTACATGGTCTCCCATACATATCAGGGATAAATTGCGCACCATACATCATAGTATACACCTATGTAGTTTTGTATTTTAAATACAATTAAAAATACTCATATATCTACCCAAGAGATACCAGTTTTTTATTAATCTGTCCATTTCAAAATTATTGTCTATTTAGCTTTTTACATAAATAAACAAAATATTATAATTATAACTACCATAATTAATATACTTATTATTATTAAAATACAAATCATATAATATAAAGTAATAGTTCAAAAGATCCAAATATTCAGGTTTCACTCTAACAAGTCTCCTTGTATCTCCTAGTTGATTCTTGAAGGCAAGATCTTACCCAGTTAAGCTAATTTCAACTAGTTAAATATATATAATTATAAAATATCAAAATAGAAAGATTAGCAAATTATACTCACTATATTTTCTCTCTATCTTTCATTTTTTCTCCATCGATATCACAAGATAGCTATTTTTTGTTTAAAAGTTTATCTAGAAGCTTTAAGCAAGATATTGTTCAACTAATCAATGTACATAAGTTTTATTTTTGCAGAATTTGTATCTCTTTTTTTGTATAGCTAATCAAGTCTAGTTGAAACCCCTTTCCACAAGCGATGATCATTTTCATATAATAAGTTAACATTTTGACGACATATGTCTTTTTTATTGTCCAATTATTGATGAATAATTATCTGAAATAATTATGTGTACGCCTCGATTTGAAAAAAGCTGCTTATATGGTATATTCCATTTAGCGTGATTGATCTATTGGGTTTTCTATACAAACTTAGTAATCTTTAGAGAACATGCGGGTATGTTTTTCTTCAAAGCGGCCACTGCCAATCTTATGGGTGATCAAATACTAAAATACCCTCAAATAAAACAAAAAGCACACAGTGACAAAAAAACAAGTGAATTTAAGCATGGACCACCAAATTAATGAGTAAATGAGTATTAACTCATTGAGCATCGTACTTTCTAACTCTGACCACCCCCAACCGACCACCGCCTGCATCGCTGGAGATTTTACTAAGTGCTCGGAGATTTTACAGAGTGCTAAGAGATTTTACTGAGTATCTTGAAAGTGAATTTGAAAAATTTACTGAGTATTTTGAAAATCACGAAGTATCGGGGAAAATTCACTAAGTATTGTGAAAGTATTCACTGAGTAATTGAAAAAATTATTTAGTATTTTAGGAATTTCACTAAGTATCCAGGAATTTCATTAAGTATCATGGTCAATCACTGAGTATGCTCAATGAATTCACTGAGTATAGTCCAAAAATACTGAGTATTGCTCAAGAAAATTATGAGTAACTTGAAAAATTAAAATTAAACAAATTAATAAATGCATAAATTATACATTTAATATAAATAAATTACATAGTTGAAGAATAATACAAAAAAACTCATAATGCTGCTAATATTTGAAAAATAAAAAAATGGCGAGAAAAAATGAAGAATGTCCTTCATCCTCATTCATGGTTTCGAAGCAGACAAGAAGTTGTTCAACGCAGAAGGACACCCATCAGATTCATCGAAGCTTCGGTGAGTAAATATAGGGAACAAACCACGTAGAGGAAGAAGGTCGGTCTTCATGGTTGCCAAATGGAGCAGACCCGTCGAGCAATCGAAGCATCTGTCATGGCTGCCTTGGTTTGTTCCAGAGAAGAAGGACACCGATCTGTTATCACGAGATGAAAGCTTGTATAGAAGCTTGAACTCGAGCCATGGCTCGTTCCGACGAAGAAGGACAACCTTCATGGATGCTAAATGGAGCAACATGTCTAGCTGAGAATCTTCTATGGTTGCCATGGCTCGTTTAAGCGAAGAAGGACGATGATTTGATGTCACGAGATGCGAGTTTGAATGGAAGCTTGAACGACGGTTCTCGAAGGCGTTATTTTCCAAGTGGGCGCTAGTTGGTTGGATCTGGACCCTAGCTGCTTCCATGGTGAATGAAAATTCTAGCTTCAAAAAATGGAGAAGTCTTCTAGCATGGTGAATGAAGATCCTAGCTTCGAAAAATAGAGAATTCGTCTACCGTAGTGAATGAAGAGATGTTGCCTTGGAGACTTGCTACCTTGGTGAATGAAAATGATAGGTTGCTGCTTTAAAATATTACATTCGTGAGGTGTATGAGATGAGATAAGAGAAGATAGTAGCTAAAAAGGGTATAATGAGTAGTGGGAAAATATGAGAAATTAAGCCTATAATGTTAAATCTTATTTTTGTTCTTTAGTAAAAAGAGTGGATTAGGTGGGGTGCTTGGATCTATAGGGGGTCTCCAAGACCTATTAGGTAGAAATATCTTTCAATTATGTGGTTTACGTTTGGTGTTCTTTTATGTGGCTTATATGCACTGAACGTGGTTTACAATACTTTGGTAAAATACACCACTAACCTACCATGTCACACAGATAACCGAATGAAAAAACCTAATAACCCAACGATTAATATACACACCACTCACGATATACAAATAACTCACTATATTGACATCTCAACCCATTAAAAATAGGGTGAATTAGTTTATAAGGCCTCTGGCCCTATCGCTTTCTTTTAAAAATCCAGCTTCCCAACTACTAGTTGGGAGCCCAACTTATATGGGTAAAAATCCCAAAAACCCCATCCCCTATCAATATATAACCGACCTCTCTTCTCTCTCAGCAAACACGACTCTCGTCCCTCCCCTCTCCTCTGTTCTCTGTGATAGTAACCAATCCACCACCACACCCCTACCCTCTCCAATCTCTGTAATATCGGACCACCCCACCATCACCTCCCATCCCCACCGTCATCAGCATCAAGCAAAACCCACCCACCCATCCTGCCGTTGCCCACCATCATCAAAATCAAACCCATATCTCTGGAGCACGATTCGCACAACCACCATCAACAACAAATCCACTACCGCCATGGGTGCATACCCGCTCTCCATCTCCAACACCATCAAACATCATCACCATCAACAACAACCCACCCCACCAAACCCTCCTGCCTCCTGCCGTTCCCCATCATCACCCCACTGTCTCCACCACCATCAACATCGATGTCCAGCAATTCCGCGCGACCCCACCACCGTGCTGCTTGACATGATTCACACCACCACTGACCCTATGCCGCTCTACACGAAAAGCCACCACCAATATTCGCACCACCACTGACCCGATGCCGCTCTGCACCAAGAGCCACCACCAATATTCGCACCACCACCCTGCCCTTCATGTTCATCAACAACCCCGATGTCGCTCTGCACCACCACTGAACTCGTCGTCTTCCAACACGGGCTGAAACCCTACCCACTCTGGGTCCAGCCCAAGAAAAATATCCCCTTGGTCCAATCCAATTAAACCCTGTTGTGGTACAACCCCGTCAAATGCAGTAAGAGTAAATGGGTCCAATCCAGCGAGTAAATGGGTCAACCCCTCTCGGCATCGACATATCCACCAACATCACCACCCAAATTCACTACTTCACCAGCATCTTCAGTAGCAGCGGAATCCCACCCACCCTTTTGAACCCCTGCGCCACCACCCAAATCCCCAAATCCACTAATCCACCACCATCACCAAAACCCTCTTCTCTCTGAACCACTTTCCCCACCATAATCACCAACACCACCCAATCCTCTATCGACAATCATCATCATTCAATTTCAAATTGACCGCCTTCCTCATGTAGACGAGAACATGTATAAAATAGATCAGAGTTGTTTGTGGTTTGTAGTCCATCAGTTCATTTTTTATTGTGGCGGTGATGGGGCCAGGCCCAGTGTGAATTTAGTCTTGCTGGGGCCATTCCCATGTTGGATTTAATCTTGCTGGGGCCAGGCCCAAAGTGGATATAGTTTATCAGGGGCCAGACCCAATGATATTGCTGGACTAGTTGTCAGTTTTGGGTGTTGAATGGTGCAGCCCCATGAGGAAAGAATGTGTAAAAATAGATTTATAACTTCAGAATTATAAAATAACTAATGACTTAATAATTTCAAAACAACGGTGTGGGTCCGTACCCATCACGAACGGGGGTAGGATAGTAAAAAACCTAACCAGAGAATTGGAAAGTGGATTTAAATATTTTTTGTTAACTTGGATGTATATTATAAAGTTTGGAAATGTTAGGGTGTATTTTGTATTTTCCTCTTAAAATAGACAGACACCATTATTTTCAGAATAATAACTCATCTTTTATGAGATACACTAGTCTACCTAGACTCGACGAATTGGAGAGGATCGACAAATGAGGGTTGGTCGATTTGTCAAAGACAATAGATTGGTTAATGGAATAATCGTCTTGAGTCTGCTTTGAATGTAAACGATCTTGAATTCGCACAATACACTACTAGCCCTGATTACTATGATCGATACAATGGTATTACTTGGAAGTTATTTAGAATTAAAAAATCTGTCTAAGCAAGGCGCTTCCCTGAGAAGTGCCTTCAATTAAAGGCACTATTCAGAGAAGCGTCCCGCTTAGACAAACGTTTTTTAATATTATAATCTAAAATGTTTGTCTAAGTGAGACGCTCCTCTGAGTAGTGCCTTTAATTGAAAGAGCTTCTCAAGGAAGTGCCTTGCTTAGACAAAAGTTTTTTTAAAATTATTTTTTCCTTTTAACACCCCTATTGGTTTTTTTAATCCAAAACGCACTAAAATCATTGCATTATGCAATATACACAACATCAAATATTAACACTTCAATAAATGAGTCTGATAATCAGTACAAAACAATATAAACCATACATTGTTTACGGTTGTTATAGCTACATAGGAAAACTACATTCTATTGAATCAAGACTTACAAGTGTTACGATTGTGCCCATATTGATGACATTTACCATATTTTTTTATCATGAAATTATGTATCATCCATCTTATTGTGTATGCGTGATGATCTTCTCCTCCCACTTCTTGTAATTATTCTTTGTTTGCACGCCACTACTTGAAAACCGTTGTATTCTAGGCAGTCTAGTTCATCGAGAAAGAAAAATTTGCCTTCCCTATTATATTGTATACAGCGTGTGATCACACCTTGGAAACATGTTAGTTTTCTACCATCCACAAGGACCAAACCACAACCACAACCACAAACAAATAATTCCTAGGAATCCCAGATATTAGTCATGTTTTTTAAATTCCAATCTCACCATTCTACATTTGACATCGTCTTGCTCGGAAAATAGAACTCAAAATCAATGTATTGTAATCCCTATCCAAAGACCCAACCCCTGTCCCTATTTCGCGAAACACGACCTAGAGAGAACCATGAATTTTCTACATTTGCAAGTGACTGCCATGGTTCTAATGCTCTGCCTACAACTCTTATTTCTAGACTACTTTCTTTTCCCTTTGAGGATACTATAATGAATAGATGTTGTAGTTGTGGACTTCTATATTGGGCGCACCTATCTGTTGGTTCCTTGTACATCTTGAGATAAACAACCACAGAGTTGTCCCCTCTAGTCGCTACATTCACATCCCAAAACACCCATATTAGATCCACTACAACATTTTTACAACTTGCTTACATGTTGAAGCCTATCACTCACTCTTGTAAGAGATTTCTACACACGTTTGATTCCAAGGAGCAATGCTAAAATATACGATGTATCGTCTCTAACTCAACCACACACCATGTAAACGTCAAAACCAAGAAAAATTCCTATTCTCTACATTAATTCAATACGGTAACTTCTTCTTGACAAGCTACCACGTTAAAATTATAAACTTTGAAGGGCATTTTGATTGACACACCCAGTACCATTTTATCCCATCCTCCAATTCCAATGATTGAACACTCATGATAATGGTCTCGATCGAATAAACACCATGTAAGTCATGTTGCCATGAATGGTAATTAGGATTGGTAATATCCCGTTTCACCCCGATATCAACTACTTTTTAAAATCTTGGTGGATGTTTATAAGGAATGGTAACACACCCACTTCTATGACCCATCCAAGTACGTATAGTCTTCCAACAAATCGTGTAACACCTCCTCATCTACGAGGTCCAACATGAACTCAACAAGAGGTAACCCTTCCACCCAACATCCGTCCAAAAAGTGGTGTTTCTCCCATGTTGCACGCACCATTGGGACCCCTTCTAATTACATAAATTCCTTTCATGATGGCTCTACAAAATCCTCTAATAGGGTGTAGACGGAATCAAATTAGATAGTATTAGGCGTCTTTCCTTCTCCATAACTGGACCCCCACCGCCCGGATAAGAAGGGAAGGCCCATTTGCGCTGCTTTGATAGCGCTATGTGCTGGATTGTGACTCATCAAGGAAAATATTTTTCAAATTTTCTATTTTTTCTAACACTATCTCTATGGTTAATTTTGGCTCCCTTATCTTAGACCTCCTTCATTTTGTAAACTAAAATACTTTCCTAGATTTTTTTATTCTTTTCATATTTATTGTGTTTAGATATGACGCAACAACCAAATTAACACTTTTTTCCGAAGAGGTTAATTCAGTTACATAAAATCCCACCGTAATTCAAAAATGCTCTCTGACCCGATTCCCGATAAAACCCTCCCCTCCTCTTCCACCGTAAATAAACCCTAGCCCCGCCCTTTCTCCTCCCTTTCTCCTCCTTTCTCGACCGCTCTACTTCCTTTGTTAGCTGAATACACTTCTTTCAACTTTTAAGATCTTATCTTAGATCTATGAAATTAAGTGTTTTCTTCTTTTCGTTCGTAAGATTTCGTTATCTAAGAATCACGATTAAGTGTATCTTTGAGGTCTCTATTACTTTGTTCTTCTAATTATTTTCCATTAATGACTTTAAATGGAGAGAAGAAGGACGACTCAGAGGAGGACTTTTGTCTTTCTCCTGACAGAGATGTTGTCTACTCTATTTATGAGGAACCTAAACTCCTACTACGCATTTTAGCATCAGGTACCAGTAATATGAGTTCTCTTAAGAAAATAATTATTCAGTATTGGGGCATTAAAGGTAGGATTTCGATTGAAAAGAGAGGCTTTAATATGTGTACAGTTCAATTTGATGATTACGCAGATTTAGAAATTGTTTGGCTTAATAGACCCTATCACATTTTTGGTTTCCATGTCTTGGTTCAGAAATATGATGAGACAACAAAAAATCCATCTCTTTTGGATTTAACCTCTTTTTTGATCCGTATTCTTTGCATTCCCCCTCTGTTTATAAAAGAAGGCAATGTGAAGAAAATTGCTTCTAGAGTGGGTGAAGTTAAGGAAATTGAACTCCCTGATCCTCTTAAGTTCAAAGATAATTCTACTGTTACAGCAAGAGTTGATTTCTCTATTCTCAAACCGTTAACTGCTGGTTTTAACTTCAAAATTGCTAAAGAACAGTCTGTGTGGATTGCTTTCAAATTTGAGAAGTTGTTTGATTTTTGTTTTAAATGTGGAATTGTATCCCATGAAGAGAAAAACTGTGATAATACTAACAAACTTGCTATTAGACTTGGAAACTGGATTAAGTTCAATGATTATGAGAAAAAATCAAATGAATTTGTATTTAAAGCTGAGAGGGATCCTCAGGCTCAAAAAGTGAAGAGGCCATTTAAATCAAAGCAAAAAAAAGAAAGCTGCTATTCTTGAAGAGGGAGAGATTAAAGTGGGTACTAAGCCCATTTTTGTTACTAAGGCTAACTCGGTTCAAGACTCTCTTTTAACTCCTTCAGTTGTTTTGGGCCATACTTTTATTCCTGGTGTTTCAAGTAAGTCTAACATAAGGCCACTCTCTGAAAATTAAGTCCAATCCTTATGTGGGCCTCAAGGGAACCAGCTAATTAGCCCACCTCCAGAGGCTAACCCTAAAGTTATTATTGACCCTTCTATTACATAAAATTCGAATAAGAATATTACTTTTGGTTCTATTGAGAGAAACAAAACTAGAACTAAACAAGTGAGGGAAGATTTAGGTCTTCCTCTTGATGATGAACTAGCATTCCAAGTCTCAGCAACTCTTGTTGACTCCACCTTTGGAGAAGATGATGAGATGGCAGAGCCACATGAGATGGATAAAGAGATTATTGATGATGGTATAGAGAAATGGTATGATGAAGGTTTGCTTGAAGACATGGAAGCTGAAGTGGTTTGCGCGGTTGACCCAAATCAACCCCAAGGTTTCCAATGATTCAAGCCTGGAACTGTCAAGGCATTGGCACAACCTTGATAGAACTGAGCTTGATTGACATGATCAAGGCTCATCACATACAGATACTTTTTTTTATTTGAGACAAAGCACAAATTTGACTATTTATTACTTTAAGTCCTAAGATCAATTTGACTCTTGTAGCACAAATAAATTTTGAAGGATTATCAGGTGGTTTAGCCATTTTTGTTAAAGAGGCAGAATATTTCAAACTTATAAATTCTGATAAGAATTTAATTCAGTGCACTTATGAGGACCCTTCTATTGGCATTTGTGAGTACAATTTTGTTTATGGACCCACAGCTGATGAAAAAAAGGAAGAATTCCTTAAGAAATTAAATGATTTAAACCATGTTTCTAAGATGTGGTGTTATCTTGGTGACTTTAACCTTATTAGGTTTCCTTCTAAGAAACTTGGAGGTGATATCAATTATGTACATAAGAAACATATGCTTCTTTTTAATAAATTTATAGATTCTAACACTTTGTTTGATCTTCCTGCTAAGGGCTGTAATTTCTCTTGGTCTAACAAGAGAAATGACAACCAGCAAATCAAATAAAGATTGGATATAACCTTAGTTAATCAGGAATGGCTGAACAAATTTACAAATTCTTGGAATGAAGTTCTACCTCCTACAGGTTTTGATCATTCTCCTATTGTCTTGAACTTTGGTATATTCAGAGGGAACCACAAAAAGAGATTTTTACTTGAAAAAGGTTGGATTTTTGATAAGAATTTGTGTTCTATTATCAAGGAAAAATGGAAAAGAGGTGTTTATTTTGATTTGACTGGCCTTATGAAAATCAAATTCAAAATGTCCCTTCTTCAAAAAGCTATTTCAAGTTGGGCAAGGAAGGGAATTCTGAATAATAGACTGTTGATTTCTCAAAACCTATCTCAACTCGAAAAAATCATTAATGAACCATACTCTGACGCAAACCAGTCTAGGTTTGAAGAATTGAGTATGGAGCTTGAACTGTTCTGGAAAAAAGAAGAATTATATTGGTCCCTTAGATAAAAGAATACATGGTTGATATTAGGTGATAGAAATAGCAAATTTTTTCATGCTACTTCTAGAGCCAAAAGAACAAGAAACAGAATACTGAGAATTAAATCTGAAAATGGTTCCTGGCTATCAGATAAAGTAGAAATTTCTAATGAAATTGTGAGTTGCTATAATAATATTATAAATCAGTAGGCCCTAGGCAATACATTCCAATTTTGAGTAAAGTAAAAAAAGTTGTTACCTCTGAAATGAAAGTTGACTTGATTAGACCAGTTGATTTAGAAGAAGTAAAAATTGCAGTTTTCGGTATGCAACAGGTCAGAAACTCAATCTGAATTAAACTGGAGTAATGTTTAGCAAAAATATACCTGAAGTGATGAGAAATAAAATCTCTGATTAGTTAAGAATGAAAAAATTACAACATCTTGGAAAATATTTGGGAATCCCTTTTTCTTGGGGTTAATCAAAGGTCAAATCACTTGAATGGTTAACTGAAATGGTCTTGAATAGTATGGAAGGATGGGACACTAAATTACTTTCTAAAAGTGGTAAAGAGGTGCTAATCAAAGCAGTTATATGAGCTATTCCTAACTTCATAATGTCGGTTTTTCTGATTCCAAAAAAAAGTTACTTCACATTTGACTTCCCTTGTTTCTAATTTCTATTGGAACAATAAAGGGGAAGGAAGATGTCACTGGATTAAATGGCAGACATTGATGAACTCTAAAGATGATGGTGGATTGGGTTTTAAAGAATTTCACTGTCAAAACCTTGCTTTACTTGCATCTAATGCTTGGAAAATTTTCAATAATAAAGATTCTTTAATTTATAGAATATTCAAAGGAAAATATTTTCCTAATGGTGATTTTATTTCTACTGATATAGGTAGTAACTGTTCATGGGGATAGAGGAGTATGATTGAAGGTAGGAACTATTTCATGAATGATTTAAAGTGGAATGTTGGTGATGGTTCCTCAATTAGAATCTGGGAGGACTCTTGGGCCCCAAATTGTCTTGATTTTATCAAACCTACAGGTTGTACCTTTAAATTTGTCTCTGAACTGATTGATCTTGTTTCTAAAAGTTGGAATCTTGATATTTTGAATGCCTTATTTTCCTCTTCCTCTGTAGCAACCATTTCTAATATCATCATCCCATCTTTCTACTGTATTGACTCCCCTTTCTGGATTTACTCTAGCAATGGGGTTTCTCAGTGAAAGAGATGTACACTAGACTTTGGAAGGCTCAATAGCGAGAGGAAAAGCTTAAAAATGATAAGAAAGGTTCTACCTCTTTCAATTTAGATCCTAAGGATTGGAAATTTATATGGCAAATGAAAACTTTGCCAAAAGTTAAAAAATTTATCTGGAAATGCTGTGAGAATGGTTTAGCAACAAATGATAATAGAATGAAAAGAAGGTCTATTGTTTATGCTACCTGTTCTATCCGTGGGATTGAAGATGAAAATGTTGAACACCTTCTTTTTCATTGTTCATGGTCTAGAGCAGTTTGGCTGGCAAGTCCTTTCTGCTTCAAGACCTTCACTGAACCTTCATTTAACTTTAAGAAATGTATTCAGTTTTTAAGACTAAGTCTTGATCAAACTGACTCTAGTGGTGTTGCCTTGGGTGAAATTTCTTTCTTTATTGCTTGGCAAATTTGGAAAGGTAGAAACTAATGCTTATTTAGAGGCATACCACCTGACCCTTTGAGAATCTTACATGAATCACTTAAAGCTTATGATGAGTTCAAATTTGCTTCCAAATTGACTACCTAGGCATTTTCTAAGTCTAACTTAGAGTCTTTATCAAATCTCTCTGAAGGAAATTTGCAAAATGAACCCAATATGAATGGGCCTGAGGAAAGAGGTGTTATTGTTGATAATAATTCTATTAGGAATAGCTGTAATATTCTTGATAGGAAAAATTCTTGGATTCCTCCCTTACCAGGATTCTTTAAAATTAATTGCAATGCCTTTTATAATTTGAGTACTAATCAAGCTTCTGTTGCTTGCTTAGTTAGGGATTCATCAGGTTGCTTGGTTGAAGGGAATACAAAAAAGATTGTGGCTAATTCTGCTATTGAAGCTGAGGCAAGAGGTGTCTTTGAGGCGTGTTTGATTGCATCAAAATACCCCTGTGGCAAAGTAGAAATAGAGAATGATTGCTTAGCTATTATTAACCAAACTTGTAATTTTTCTAAGTTGTTTTGTAACACTATTATTTTGGTTAAGAACATTATCCGATGTAAGGTTTTGTATAACTTGAAAATCTCCTATGTTAGGAGATCAAAAAACATGTGTGCTGATTGGGTGGCTAAATAAACGCTTGTTGCCCTTTGTTTAGCCTTTGGAGCTCTTTCCCTCCTTACCAATTAGCAAACCTTTTAGCTAGGGACTTCAATCCTATAGGGTTTGGTTAATATTGTACTTGTTTGGCTTTTAAATACAAGTTTCTTTCGACTAAATTTTTTTTATTGTGTTTGTCATTATCCTAAGGATAGGAAATATACCCTCTCCCACTTGTTTGAGCTTAAGTTTTAGTCCATAAGATTAGATTAACTTTTTTTGTCCCTGAATTTTTATCCATATTGCTATAAATAGTTATTTCTAAATACTTTATTTATCCCATAAATAATGTCCACTTATTATAAATAGTGTCCCAAAACTATTATCCATTTAGAATTTCAAGACACTTTTTTTTGGATAGGGAGGGGGTACAATATACCCAAAATAAAACGTCGACAGATTAACCAAATCCTAACTTATTGAAAGATCCAAGAAGAGACTGACTAGGGTCTTGCCATATGAAATGCCGAGCTATCCTAACTTCTTTCGCAAGTGATCCGCTCTATAATTAAGTTTGCGAGGCAGGAAGCAACAAGTGATAGGTCTCACTTCTTATGCAATACGCTTAATCCTAGAAATAATAGGCTTTATAACCCAACTTGTTACTTACATCTTCTCAATACCTTGGATGAATTCAAGGTTTTCAGAACAAACACGGTTCCTTAGATTAGGATATCTTGTGCAAATAAGGGTAGCTTCAAAGACCGCCCATGCTTCTCCAATAAGACTAGAGTTGCAATAAGACACTTTATCTCACTTTTTTTTCCACTATTACTGTTATCAAAATATTAAAATAATTTTTTTAATTAATTTTTAAAATATCAAGACACTATGAAAAATATTGATGTAATGATTGCGTTTTTATACTGTATGAAAAGGTAGGTTGATATTATTTTTGGGATAAAAACATACTTGTTTATTTCAGAAAATCAAAATATTTAAGTTTTTTATATCTACTTTATTTTTATAAAAATATTAGAATTTTTGTTTTAAAAAAATATTAAAAAATATCAAGATATTTTATCAAAAATATTAAAATAAATTTAAATTAATTAATGGTTTTTTATTGGGAAAATGACCCAAAAAATCAAACTAATAATTTTTTATGCCCCAAAGAATCAACACAAAAAAATCTGCCCAATAAAATCATGAACTTAATTATTTAATAGCCTATATGACTATACTACCCTTACTTAACTTTTATACTACAATTACTTAATATATATACCCTAATTATTATAAAATCTTATTTCATTTCCTTTTTTCTTTCTCTCTCTTCCTCTGTCTCTCTCTATCTACACGATAGAGCTTTCTCTCTCTTCCTCTGTTTCTTCTCTATTGATCACGCACTAAGATTGTTGTTCTCTCTCTATCAATCACGAACGACGACATATTCATGGCCGATTTGTTCTTTCTCTCTCCACGGTTCTTCTCTGCATTTTTGGATTAAATTGCAGTTTGATTTCTTCGTTCTACTCAAGTATTAGAGTTCTCTTCAACAAAATCGTGTTATTCTTTTTGTTTATCTACGATTAAGGTATTTTTTTAGTTTTACAGTGTTTTTGATTGTTTTCCAATTTTCGTTCTTCGATTCTTAATTATATTCGAACTGTAGTGATTTTTTGCTGTTTTTTCTTAATTTAAGGACTATATTGCAGATTTTGCATAAAATTTGGATTTTTAGAGGTATTATTCTGTAGTATATAGTTGTTTTTGTTTGCTCGATAATAATGTTTAATGCATAATATAGGAATCTTCAATGCATTTTTTGATTTATATAGGAACTGTATTGAATTTTTTGCAGTTTTTTCATAATTTAGGTACTTGTAGTGCAGCTTTTGCATAATATTGGGACCTTTAGAGCAATTTACTATAAACAAATCTTGGACTATAATATATGTTTTTGATGTGATTTATATGTTCATTTGTTTAGATTTTTTGATGTCTTGTGTTGATCGGATGTTTTTATATCCATGATGGGATTTATATGTTTTTGAGGGGATTTTACATGTGTATTTGTTTGGATTTTGTTGTCTTGTGTGTTGATGGGATTTTTATATCCGCGATGGGATTTATATGTTGTTGATGGGAATTATATGTTTATTTGTTTGGATTTTTTGATGTCTTTGTGTTGATGGGATTTTTATACCCGCGATGGGATTTATATGTTTTTGATGGGATTTCTAGATGTTTTTATGGTAGTTATATCCGCGATGCCTACAAAAGATGAAGGCAAAGATGATGGAGATTGCTAGATGTTAAATTTATTCTCGTGTTCTTCAGGTAATTAATTGTTACCTCATGATCATTCTTATAATAAGTATTAGTAATTATTTTGTTTTACTTGCGTGAAATACGGTACACTAAAGGTATGGTATATGAAGAGTTTAAGCTGCACTTCAAGAAATTGTCTTTCGATAGATATGCAGTACATTTAGTCACTAAAATCTTGGATAATGGTGTATCATTTAGTTTTAAGCAATCTCAAGATAGTCTTTATCTGACCTCAATACCTCAATACCTCAAATAACAAATTATAATGGGTTTCTAAATAAGCCCAATTAAGCGTTTGTTCGAAAACGTTCACACATACCATACTGCTGTTTAATTACCCGCATCCATCACCACCGCCGCAGGAGTTTATTCTCCTCCTCCAACAACCTACAGCCGCCAACTCTTTAAGGTAAAAAATATAAATCTTTTTGTAAATAAAACCCTAGAATTACAAAACATTGATTTCGATTTCTTTCAAACTGTTATTTTCCTACATTTTTAAGGTTTTCGATAGTTGTTAAACATTTTTTTTTGCTTATTAAATATTAACGGTTCTAAACTTGGCCGTAGAGAATTTCGCATATGGGTTAGGATTTATGAGCGTAGAGTTTTTGGGCCATTAATTGCAGAAGCTGATTGTTGGAGTGAACAATTTGGTTACACGCTAAATTTTGATTTTTTCCCAGGAAATTAGGATTTTCAGCAACGGTTAGAAAACCCTAAACTCAATAAGCACGGACCATTGAAACATCGAAGAACCCCAATAGTTGGCGGCTGTAGGTTTGATTTCATTTATCTGCATTCCGAAAAATCTGAGATTTTTGTTTGTTTAAGTGGAATTAATGAATTACAAAAAGAAACATCCAATAGTTGTTTTAATTTTTCTGGATCTCCATTTTGGAATATGGAATTGTGCACATCACATCCTCAAATGGGTTTATTTCAATTTCTTAAAAAAAAAATTTAGTTACGTAGCTTCTCTTTTAAGTATATATGAAGTGATGTTTTGAAAGGTGATGAAATGGAGAGAAGATGTGTTTTGTAAATGATTGAACTGAGATAGTGTTTAATCCTTAAAACATGTTTTGGTTAGTATTTTGATCTCTTTTTAGTTTTGAGCTTTTAGTAACTTTTTGCTGATTGAAAATTTGATACTTATGATTGTACTGATTAGAATATTATGTGGTGTAGATCATGATGATTTGAAGAGACTGGTCCGTGTTTCGAAAACAGTTATGGAAGCGGTAAGATTACATATGTTTTTTGCTGATTTTTGTCTTGTTTGTTAATTAAATATGTAAATCTGATTTGGGTGTTTGGTGAATATACAGACTTTAATTGCGAAAAAATTGCATTTCGAGTATAGTACACCTAAGAAGATACTGCATTTTAGAAAAGCTACTGATGTGGATGATTTGAATGAGATTGAAGCACCAAATGCTCCTAAGCAATCAAGGAGTTGAAGGTCTAAATTGAGCCAGAAAAAGGTTTTGGAGCTTTTGGTTAATTTGTTTGCTTCGGATTGTGAAGAGATTTGGCCTAAGAGATTTATTTATGGAGATGGAAGAAGAAACATGAATTATTGATCTTGTATATTAGTCAATATTCTTGTTGTAGTATATATTGGAACAATCTTTAGCAGGTTAATTATTCTTCAATCCTTTCATTGAAGAGATGGGTTAACTTGTATGAAAATTTGTTTGTACATAAAAATTAGTTTGAAAACATAAGATTTTGTGGTGTATGGATTGTAAGGGTCTTGGATTCTCTGTTTTAATTAATTTATTCATACAGTTGAATGAGAATGTTCATCTTTAATATGAATAATGTTATATATGTGTCTATGTATGTGATTTGTTTGATCTTCGCGGTGACGGGATTCTTCGCGTGACGGGATTTTTCGCGTGATGGGATTCTTTGCGGTGACGGGATTCTTTGCGGTGACGAGATTATTCACGTGACGGGATTTTTCGCGTGACGGGATTTTTCGCGGTGACGGGATTATTTCTCGCGGTGACGGGATTATTCGCGGTTACGGGATTCTTCGCGTGACGGGATTTTTCGCGTGACGGGATTCTTCCACGTGATGGGATTATTCACGTGACGGGATTTTTCGCGGTGACGGGATTATTTCTCGCGGTGACGGGATTCCTCGCGGTGACGGGATTATTCGCGGTGACGGGATTCCTCGCAGTTACGGGATTCTTCGCGGCGACGGGATTTTTCGCGGCGACGGGATTATTCGCGGTGACGGGTCTAAAATCTTATGGGTCTAAAATACCATTAGAGTATATATTGGTGAATGAACATTCCATTTCAATTCATTCATTTCCTTCTTTTCAAATTGAGAAAAGTATTCCGATCAACGGTTCATATATGATTATCATAATTAAACGGCTCAGATTAAATGCTCAAGACTTTTTTAAAGCTTAAATAAATAATACTATATATGTACGTTTCTCAAAAATGCTATATTCTGAATTGTTAATTGCAATATTGCACCATGTGTTACGATGAAATAGCATTATATACCATTATATTCATGAATTTATCACGTGTGTTATATTAGTCAGTAATTTCGGTAAGAAATAAACAATAATTCATTAATGATGCAAATTTAAGTCTTCAAATGGATATATTTGTCACTTGTTTAAATATATGGGTACATTAGTTAATTTTGTATACATACAGGGACCAATGGTGCAATTATCCTTATTAAAAACGTACATAACTGTTGCAACTTTATTTAATTGACAGTTTGTACACGGAAAGGAAGAGCTGCGTCAAAATTCAACTCGTATACCAAACAAAAACACAGCTGAGGTATATTCTTACTCTCTTTAACCAATAAATATAAAGATTCAATTTTTAATTTCAAGTGCTTGAGATGATTATTATTTACTGTTTAATCACAGATCTGCAAAACATACAACAGTTCAGGATCATGCACATATGGCACAAAGTGCCGACTCAAGTCAACTGTACCACCAACACAGCCAGAGGTAAACCCAGCTATAGCCATGACTTTGCCAGAGATTATGACACCTGTCAAATCGGATCAGAGCAGCACCTCAACAGTCTTTACTTGTGATTGGTCACCTATGGATGATAATATTGAAGTTACTTTACCTATTTCTGATCCATCTAAAGAAGAAAATGTTGATGGATATATACATTTTCACTGCAAACACAAATCATACAGCGTCAATAATGCATTTTTTGCATAATATAAGGACCTAATAGTGCAATAGTGCCATGGATCATCTCCAACAACCATCATATCTTTCTCACTATCAGTATATAAAACTCCCCATCCTTTGTCTGGATCTTGTAAAAGCCCTTCCACGCTAAAGAGCCTCTCTAACTCAATTAGAAGATCATCATAATTTTTCACTCTCAACACATCAATAGCTCGTCCCACTAAGCTGCCTTGTTTGTGAACCTTCACTTACACTAATCGAATAATAATCAATAGAAGTAAATATATATATAGAATATATAAATATAAATTTTGTGTGTATTTAAAGTCTAACCTTTGTACAGCTTGTTAAGGAAAAACCAAATAATTTGCAGACAGGTCCTTTTGGCGTTGGATTTTCCTCTTGAGTCCCTACTTTGAGGCCCTCGTTACGAAAAGAAGCTTGGTAGGTTCCTCTTATTAGCTGAAGAGAAAATTCCAGATGAGTATTCTGGACAGACTCAGGCTATACTATGCAATGATTGATAGCATCATATAGATAACTAAGAAATTAAATATTTCCATTTGAAATAGTATAAATCTGAATTGAATTGTGTTGAATAAAATTTTTTACTTGAACAATCAAAACTGTTGTCTCAAATTATACTGTAACTGCATATAATCTGCAGAACCTATGGAACTTTAAACTCGAATTGAGAGGTCCGTGAAGAACTCATTTTATATAACACCAAACACTTGTTCATTCAAGAGTAACTGAAAACAAAATTTAGATGGTAAAAAATAGGAAAACATACGCTAATTATGTAGAAAAACGAAGTTAATTCTCATCAATTGACGCTAGTGAGACTGAAGCATGTTGCAGCGCTCTTCAATTCGTTCTCAGCAGATTGAGTTGTATCTTTCAGCGAAGATTCAGAGCTGCAAACAATAGAAAACCATTGCAAAATACCAAAAACTGTGTTCCAAAAGATTTAAACTAATTATCATATACAATAATTACCTTGACTCGTAGGCTTCTTTAGAATAACAATGGGATTCATGGTGCAATTAACCGATCAGGACACTTCCATGGCAGACGAAACAACATAAACAACAAGAAAGCAACAAATTACATCAGCAATTGGGAGAAGGAGTCCTCAAGGTTGAACTCGAATCACTCCGGTGACTCACTCGCCGCCGGATTGGGAGAAGTTTCCAAGAGGTCCGCCATCGATTTCTTCCTCGTGATCAAGCGAGCGAGACTGTGAACAAGCTGTTCGAAGATTTCACATTTATCCCATTCAGGGGAAGGAGGAGCAGGATCATACCTTTCTCCACTACACTGGTCCGTCGTCACCGGCCCATCGCCACCAAGGAAGAACTAGACGAGCATTTTGGTTACTGTGACATCGTGATAGCAATGTTGTATGGTTTGGGTGTATTTTTTATTTTAATAGTATATTTGTTATTTTTAATTTGATTGTAAGGGTATATTTGTAATCTATGTTTTTGAAATTAATAGATGATTTTTTTAGACAAGTATAATATTATTTTGATTTTTTGGGTCATTGACCCCTTTTTATTTATGAAAAAAAAAAGTAAAGTGAATGTACTCATTAATGATATCATTAAATTATCTGTCTCAATATTGTCAACTTTCATAAAAAGAAGTATGGTGTCATATGAGAAAAGCAAGTTTGGGCAGAAGCACTTTTTTTTTTTGTTCCAAAGGGCAGAAGCACCAGTGAGTCATTTACACCGTTGAAG
This sequence comes from Nemophila menziesii, assembly GCA_029959085.1. Taxonomy (NCBI): domain Eukaryota; kingdom Viridiplantae; phylum Streptophyta; class Magnoliopsida; order Boraginales; family Hydrophyllaceae; genus Nemophila; species Nemophila menziesii. Next base: position 24,098,186 of record JARWIR010000008.1, read on the forward strand.
GACCGACCTTATTTTCGGTCAAGACTCTAAAGGACCAACCATTTTCATTGTCAAGACGGAAGGACCAACCAATCAATCATAATTTCTTGTACAAATTGTCCCTCTAAAACGTCATGTGACTCCTTTTGGTTTAGTCTATCTTTCCGAAATGCAAAGTTAATTTTATGCTTTGTTACACATGAATCGGCATGAAGGAATCTACAAATTAAGGTCCATTTATTTCTTCTTAATGATATAGGCCTAGTTACAAATTACTTTTTTTTAACGCCTAACTTAAAAATCTAGTTTGGGATTTTACTTTCTTACTCTTTTTAATTTTCTTTTAATTCCTTTTTCGTTTTTTTATTAATTTTTTTTTCTGAACTTTTACTACTTGATATATTTTTCCGGTATATTCAAGGAGGTATGTACCTATTCATACAGACATATATGTTTTTAACGATTTTAGGCGTGTTAATTGGGGCTCCAATTTTAGGCGTGTTTGTGTCAAGGTTTTGTCCGTGTCAAGGTTTTGTCCATGTCAAGAGATAGGGAATACATTTTTTGTCCGTTTTTATCCGTGTCAAACTTCCGAAAAACATATCTATTAGAAACGCATTAGCTAGGATTCACTAATGTCTAGACCATAATGTCTAGCCCATAACGTATAACCCATAACGTATAGCCCATAACGTTATGGGCTAGATTAGAGTTTAACTTTCTTAAACTAAAACAAAAAACCCTATTGTCTATACTATAATGTCTAGACCCTTATGTCTAGAACTAAAAGGAAATAAAAGGAACTAAAACCATTTACAACCAAAGGTTTAAAATCACGTTTAAATAAAAAAACATTTACAGCCCAAATGTTTTTATACGACCACTTACAGCCCAAACTAAAACAAAATCACGTTTAAATAAATAAAAAAAACTTATATTGTCTGGGCTGGACCATCACGGTCTGGACCATCAAGGTCTGGACCAACAAGCTATGTTACGTTTTTAAAAAAAACTTGCTGTACATGGGCTGGACCAAAACAGATTTTAAAAAAAATATATTACTTTAATAAAATGTATCGGATCTGTAACCAAAAAAACATCTGGACCCGGAGATGACAGCGGCGTGTTTCACAGAGTTAGCGCGTGGTGAGAAGATGAGGTTCTGCTTTGGTGCATCAATGGCAGCGTGGTGGTGATGAAGGAGTTGCGCTGAAGGGAGGCGGCAATGGTGGAGCTCTGCAGCGTCATCGATGCTTCGTGGTGTAGCAGCGCGAGATGGAGATGGAGATGGAGCTGGATCTGGATCTGGAGATGGAGCTGCGCTGAAGGGAGGCGGCAATGGCGGAGCTCTGCAACGTCATCAGTGATTCGTGGTGTATCAGCGCGGTGGTTCACGATCTGCAGCAGAAGAAGGTGTTTCACTGTGGCGCTGGAACTCGATCTGCGAAAAAAGGAGGCACGCTGGATCTCGATCTGCAGCAGAATGGTTAGGGTTTAGCGCTGGTTCACGAACTGCTGCTGTTGGTGGTGCCGTTCGGCGCTAGTGGTGGTGCAGTCCGGCGTCAGCGAATGGCGGAGGGTTTCTTGCAGATCTGGTTTTAGTTAGGGATGGTTGGTGGAAGGTGGGATGGTTGGTGGAAGGTGGGATGGTGGAAGGTGGGCATCGAGAGGGCGGTGGGGTGGCTTTCGGTGGAAGGTGGGGGTGGCTCACGGTGGGGAGGTGAGAGAGAAGGAGGGAGTATAGAGAGGGGAGGTGAGAGAGAAGGAGAGGGTATAGAGAAGGGAGGGTTTTCAGAAACAAAAAATCCCTATTAGCATTTTGTTTTTGATATTGTTGGTTTACAATGGGTATAGAGAGGAGAAAGGGTTTTTAGATCTTTTAATGGGTTTTAGTTAGGGTCCAACTAGTAGTTAGAGAGGGGAATTGGGTTCGGCTTTTGTTTGTAAAAAAGAAGGTCGTGGGGCTGTGTTCTATAATTCCCCCATCAGCATGTCAATCGAGTGGTTCGGTCCGTTTCGTACATATCGGTTTGGTCTGATCCACTGTTCCTACTCTTACCTTTCGGCCCGGTCCGGTCCAGTCTTTTTATCACAAAATATGAAAACCGAACCAGTTAGAGGAATCGGTTTTACCAGTTCAGACCGGTTCCGGTCCAATTCTCTACCGGTTCCGATTTGGTTCTATACCTTTTTTTTAAAAAAATATACATTTCTTTAATACTTGGAAAATACATTTTATTTCTTTAGAATATTTTATTTTGGTGCAATGTTAATGTTTTGACAAATTTATTCTTTTCAACTTGTAACTTTCGTATAGATGATGTAAGTACAAGCTCTTATGCACTACATCCTAATAAGTTAGCCGCACAATTAACATGTACATACATATAAAAACATCATACAATTAGAGATATATAATGATAACTTTAAACATATATGATATGACTAACCATAGTCATTTGTGGAAAGCTCGGTATGATTTTCTCTATCAATGACTTTAAATAAAATATTCCCCAACCATTACATCGTACTAAACATCTCGAAAACATGATCTTGATCGTCTTTCGAAATTCCAAGAATGGTTAAGGCTTCCTGATGAAATTTCAAAATTTTATTAATAAAATACTCTAATATTCTACTCTATTTAAATTGTTATGTTATTTACCACGAGCTTATGAAACTTGTTACTATCATTTACACCATGAATTGTGAAGTAATTGCTATGTTTAAGATAGTTGTACTCGTGTGCATCTTTTATCTTGAGTTTATATATACATTTTTAAATTCAGAAAGGCTATATTGTAAAACTAATGGTGAAAAATGAAAACTAACCTTTGATACTAGATGGGGCCCCTGCACAAAGCTGGTAAAATATATTGTATGACCTCGCCCCCTGAGCAAGCTGAACCACTCGTGTTTAGGGTTTAGGGTTTAGGGTTACACAAATAACAAAATTCAAGGTCAAACAAAAATCAATTATATAAGATGTGTTTTTCAAAAGTTGAAAATTCACACTTTCAAGGAGAACTATTAATAGTTTAGGCAACAGCACGTTAAAGTACAAGGACTTTTTTATTATTTTTCAAAATTTTCTTCAACAATTTCGAAAGTACATGGACTAAATTGCAAATTTGGTATTAAAAAATTGTCGTACTTTGCAAGATATTACCACTAAAACTTTTGAAATAAAAATTAATGAAGGTTTTAATCAATATTGTTCCTAAGATACTTTCTCTTCATTAATTAAGAATATTTTTTTAATATATTTAGAGTCATTTTGACTCTAATAAGATTCGATCACATAACTTATTGGTTTCTGTAGCGTAGTCTAACCACTAGACCACCTATCGATTTTTAATTAAGAATATTTTAGTTTTTAAACATTCAACACTTAATAAATAAAAAATATAACAATGCATGTTTAAATATTCCGTATAAATTTAATATATAGTATATTATAAGAGTAATGCTGGATATCACCCCAAATCACATCACCCTTTTATCGCCTCCTAGGTGACTTTTATATAAACCAATTATATAATTTTTTTTTCTAGATTCTTTATTTTTTTCTCATTTATGATTGGTCCACATAAAGAGCGATAAATAACAATTTGGAGTAATATCTAGCATTACTTATATTATAATATTTAGTTACTAAAAAAATTAGAAACAATGGATTTTACTTAAAATTTTGCACCTAGTTTATTTTTTCATTCTAAAGTTTTTTTTAATACATTGGAGAGCCATTTTGGACTCGGTGTCATTGACTTGGTTCGAATGTGCACCGTTTAGAAAGAAAACCAAGACTCTGACCAGTTGACATAACTCCAACCAGTTCTAAGGTTTTTGTTTTTACCCAATTTAAAGTTTCCCCTAATGCCTTCCCAATTACCCGGAACTACCATGTCTTTTTTTTAGTCGAAAGCGAAATACATTAATCAAAATATTCTTACACCTTAGCCAATCCCTATTGGACGAAAGTCACTAGAAAGATGTTTTGATGATAGGAGAAGAGGAGTGAAACTCCAAAGGCTAAACAAAGAGGTTCTAGGATTTCGTTTAGCCACTCCATAAGCAGTCAAATTTCTGGATCTCTTAACAAAAGAGATTTTCAAGTAATACGAAACCTTACATTGACTAGAATTTTTAACTAACACTCGAACATTACAACTGAAAACCAAATATTAATAGCGCTAGTTTGGATACTAAAGTTGTTGCATACGTTCTCAGTTTCCACATTGCCAATAGGATAGTTTGAAACCATAGCACAAGCTGCATACATTCCTCTAGCCTCTGCATCGATTTCTGAATTGACTTTCAGATTCTTTGCATAGCCTTCTACCATTCTTCCTGCCGAATCCCTAACAAAACAAGCAGCCAAACGCTGAAAGTTTCTTTGGGGAGGAAAGACAAGTTTCACCATTGTAATAGACCAATCCCCAGAATCTGTAAATCCAATACAATGTTCATAAAGGTAGAAAATACAAACTCCTGCCTTAACAATATAATAAATCCCTACACCAATGTAAATGATTAATGCAACAATAAAGATTAATTCGACCAAATTCCAACTTAAAGCATCACAATACTGCATTTGTTCCTTTGAATTAAAAAATAACCTAATTTCAATGTCTTCCAAATCAAACCAAAATTGATTTAATAATTGTACCTATGTCGCAGACAGAATAAAAGGTTTCAACGAAGAACCTTTGAAATTTAACACAACAAGCCAAGTAAAGCATCCAAGAACAGAAATTTTGAAATTCTGAAATAGGATTTCACCAATTGTTGTTAATTTGGTAATCTTTCCAAAAATTAACCATAACAAAGAAGAATTGTCTCCGGTTAAAGAGTAGTAAACACTAATAAACTCACCTAAGTGTGAAGAAATGTGAAAATTATATCTCTGTTTTGCCAAAAAAATATAAAATTTAGCCCAAAAACTGAAACCAAGTGAGCGCAATTAAGCCCAGAAAAACTGAAGCTTTGAAATGGGTTAGCACCATTATTAACATCACCGAAAATTTCTTCAAAAATCCTATTTTTAGAGTCTAAACAATTGGGTTTTAAAACCAAATTAACCAAGTAAATAATGATGTCAGTGGGCACCTTCTTATTCACTTTACAAAAAGTTTTCTTATGAATTGAAATAGCTATTAAGTTTTTAAAAACAAATCTCATCTGTTTTTTCTCAATCATATTAATAAAAAAGAATAAGGTACATGGATGTACCTGCTTGGACAGAGAAGCTTTTACACGCGAATTGATGCAAAGGCCTAAGCGTTCTAGCGAATTGATGCAAACGCCAAGCAAATCGGCCTACGTTGGTTATGGTTCTGAAAAGCTGTTATCTCTAGTGATTTGTTTTGATTCAGAAAGCAAAAATGGAGGAAAAACAAAAATGTAGAAATGACAGAAATGAAAATTAACAGAAAACCTGTTACTGATCGAGGCTAGGATTGGATCCTATGTCTTTAAGGTTTATTAGCCACGCACTGGTGTCTTTCGTTTTGTAATGGCTTCAACCTCCAGGATACAACGATCAACACTGCAAATATCAGACACTTGAAAATCTGCAGAACTTCGAACTTTAAATGGCGTTTAATCTCTCTCTTTTATGATATTTGTTTGTAAAAAAATATTGAATGATGAAAAATGATTTTTGGCCAAGTATTTATAGGTGTAGAAGCACCTGTTTAAAACTGACCTGCAACGTTTCAGACATAGGAGATGACGTTTGAGGAAGAAGAGGCTGTTTTAAAAAATTAGAACGTTAAAGACATAACGTTTTAATTTTACAAAATATAGTCCAGCCAAGCCCAAGCCCAGGCCCAAAAGCTGGTGCCCCCAAAGGCCCAATCCTGTGCTAAGCTAAGTGACTATTATTTCCTTACTTTTCCAAAACTCTTCATATACCTCACATTTAACACTCAATTTCTCATTCACCTTCCATTTGTTTTACACAAGTGAATACATGAAATTCATTACCAAAGTAAGACGAACAACATTCGTCTTTGTCCTGACCTATAAAGAGGTCCATGACCCACTTAAAAATTGAGCTAAAGTGAGCAATTTCACTTGGGTAAAGACCCAAATGATTACATTCCCCACATGAATGAAATTGACTGGTCATAATGCATATAAAAAACAAAATGAGAGAGAAAAAACATGGAAGAATACTACGTCGAGAAAGGTAGCTTTTGGCCTTGAACCTTCTCTAGTAAGGGCTATCGGATTTACTTGCTAACCAGTGAACTTGATGTCTTGAACTGTTCAGCTTTGATGTAAATCAAGTCAATAGAACTTACATAGTACCCTGCCGACCATTATATGGTTCTCACGGTTGTGTCCATTTTTGGCCCTGGACAACTCCTGGATTCATGAGTAATTTTTCAGAAAATCAGCCTTTCAAATTTTCTTAGGAGCGGCCCTCACTCCTTTACTCATATAGGTGGTCTCTTGTCAAGAGTATCATGTTATACCCTATCTTTTAATTTAAGATACAAGAACCATTAAAAGCTTTGCTTAACCTCATCTTTGTACAAGAAGCATTGTATTTAGGTTCTAGGAATGGTTTCGAGAGAAATCCCCACAATGCTTAGCACCGAGTTGCTTTTTGCATAATTCGGTTTTCCCTTTGAACTTAGATCATGGGATCTCCAATCTACTAAGTAGGGTTTCCATTATGGCAACTCATTTCAATAGGCTTTAGACCCATTCCCCTAGATAAGTTACGCACTTGCTCTTTTGGTAATCCTTTAGTCAAGGGATCTGCAATGTTATCCTTTGACCTTACATAGTCAATTGTGATAACCCCATTTGAGAGAAGTTGTCTTACGGTATTGTGTCTACGACGTATATGTCTAGACTTACCATTATACATTTCATTTGAGGCTCTACCGATGGCAGCCTGACTATCACAGTGTATGCAGATAGCTGGAACTGGTTTTGGCCAATTAGGAAAATCTTCTAGGAAATTACGAAGCCATTCGACTTCCTCAGCAGCTTTATCCAAAGCTATAAATTCAGATTCCATGGTGGATCGAGCTATACATGTTTGTTTAGAAGATTTCCACGAGACTGCTGCTCCTCCTAACATAAAGACAAATCCGCTCGTGGATTTTGAGTCGGAGGAATCAGATATCCAGTTAGCATCGCTATATCCTTCTAAAACAGCTGGTTCTCCAGTGTAGTGCAATCCTTCGTTTAGAGTGTATCTCAAGTACCGTAGAACTCTTACTATTGCAATCCAGTGATCTCTTCATGGATTTATTGTAAATCTACTTAACTTACTAACTGCATGTGCAATATCAGGCCTTGTGCAGTTCATTAAGTACATTAGACTTCCAATTATACGAGAATACTCTAACTGATTAATTGTATCGCCAGTATTCTTTGCCAAGTGTAGATTTACGTCAACTGGAGTCTTTGCAATATTAGTATCGCCTTTACTAAACTTATTTAGTATTTTTCAATGTAATGGGATTGATTTAATACTAACCCCTCAGATTTTCTCATTATCTTAATACCTAAGATAACATCAGCAATACCTAAGTCTTTCATGTCGAACTTACTTGAGAGCATCTTCTTTGTAGAAGTGATTATGTCATTATTACTCCCAATAATTAACATATCGTCTACATATAAACAAACAATGACATATCCTTTATCAATGCCTTTTACATATACACATTTGTCACACTCATTTATTTTAAAGCCATTACCAATCATGACTTTATCAAATTTTTCATGCCATTGTTTGGGTGCTTGCTTTAATCCATATAAGGATTTGATCAGCCTACACACCTTCCTTTCTTTTCCTGGAACTTTATATCCTTCGGGTTGTTCCATATAGATTTCCTCTTTAAGTTCCCCGTTGAGAAAAGCAGTTTTAACATCCATTTGATGAATTTCAAGTTTATAGATCGATGCTATTGCAATAAGCATTCTTATGGATGAAATTCTGGTTACTGGTGAAAAGGTATCAAAATAGTCAAGTCCTTCTTTTTGACTATAACTTTTTACTACCAGTCTTGCCTTATACTTTTCGATAGATCCATCAGTTTTCAATTTTCTTTTGAAAATCCATTTACTTCCCAGTGGTTTACTCCCAGGAGGAAGATCTACTAACTCCCACGTATGGTTCTGCATGATAGACTCTATCTCACTTTTAACCGCTTCTTTCCAATAAGGAGCTTCTGGAGTAGACATAGCTTCTTTGAAAGTTCGCGGTTCATCTTCCAATAAGAAGGTAAGGAAGTCAGGACCAAAAGAAGTCCAGGTTCTCATTCTCTTACTTCTTCTCGGTCCATCGTTATCTTGTAATGCTTCTTGGTCCTTCTCTTGATGACCATCTTCTATGTCAACATGAGTCCTTTTTAAAGAACTTCGTTCTTGTGTAATTTTGCAAGGGAAAATTGTTTCAAAGAAATATGCATTTCTTGATTCAATTACCGTGTTAACACTAATGTCAACATTATTTGATCGATGCACAAGAAACCGATAGGCTGCACTATTGTGAGCATATCCAATGAATACACAGTCTATCGTTTTTGGTCCTATCTTGACCATTTTTGGTGCTGGAATAGCAACCTTTGCTAAGCATCCCCACACTTTTAAGTATTTGAATGAAGGCGGTTTTCCTTTCCAAAGTTCGTAGGGGGTCTTATCTAGTTTCTTGTGGGGTACTTTATTTATAATATGATTTGCACTAAGCAAAGCTTCTCCCCACAAGTTTTGCGGTGCTCCCGAGTTTATCAAAAGAGCATTCATCATTTATTTTAAAGTACGGTTCTTGCGTTCTGCAACACCGTTTTGTTGAGGCGAATAAGGGGATGTTGTTTGATGGATTATTCCATGTTTGGCACAATATTCTTCAAAAGGAGAAACATATTCTCCTCCCCTATCTGTTCTGAGATTTTTGATCTTCTTACTTAGTTGATTCTCAACCTCAGTTTTATATTTCTTAAATGCTTCTAAGGCCTCATCCTTACTATGAAGCAAGTAGATATAGCAATATCTTGTGCAATCGTCTATAAAGGTAATGAAGTATTTCTTACCACTTCTAGTTTGCACGAACTTTAAGTCACATATGTCACTGTGAATTAACTCTAAAGGTTCTGATGACCTTTCAACATTTTTAAACGAGTTTCTTGTCAACTTGGACTCTACGCATATCTCACATTTTTCTTGAGATTTAAAGTTAACATTTGGTAACAAACCATCGTTTACAAGTTTAGTTAATGAACCAAAATTAACATGTCCTAATCTATCATGCCATAAATTAGGAGAATCCAACAAGTAAACAGAAGAAAAATTCTTATTCATCACATCATTTGTTACATTTTTAGGAGGTACCACGGTCATTACATTTAGCTTAAACAGACCGTCACATAGGTACCCCTTGCCTACATACATCTCATTTTTCAAAAGTACAAATTTATCAGCTACAAATACAAGCTTAAATCCGGCCTTGTTAAGTAAGGAACCAGAAACCAGATTCTTACGAATATCAGGTACATGTAGCACATTGTTCAAGGTTAACTCCTTTCCAGAGGTCATCTTCAGCACAACTTGCCCCACTCCTTGAACTTTTGAGGCTGACGAATTTCCCATATAAAGAATTTCTTCATTTGGAGACGTCTTGTAGGTCTTGAACATGTTTTTCTCTGAACACACATGCCTTGTTGCTCCGGTGTCAACCAACCACTGTTTAGGGTTTCCAACGAGATTCACCTCAGAAATCATTGCAGCGAGATTCATCTCTTCAACACCATCAGAAAGCTCTGTCATATTTGCTTGACTATTGTTACCTTTCTTCTGGTTACCTTGTGCCTTCTTGTTTCGACAATCTTTTGCGCGATGACCATGTTTGCCACAGTTGTGACAATTTCCGTCAAACTTAGCCTTCTTCTTGTTGTCATTAGATTGTCCTTGCCTTTTCCGTTTGTTGTTGTGGTTAGACCTCGGTTGTTCCACAACATTAACCTTGGCTTCAAACGAACGAAACTTTCTCGGCTAGTCGGTTGTCTTCTTCAATCCTCAACCGAACGATTAAATCTTCAAGACTGATTTGCTTGCGCTTGTGCTTCAGATAGTTCTTGAAGTCTTTGTACATTGGTGGTAATTTTTCAACCAATGCAGCAACTTGGAAGGATTCCACCAATCTCATACCTTCAACATCTAACTCATGTAGTATTAACTGAAACTGCTGCACCTGCGACATCAGAGATTTTGAGTCTACCATTTTAAACTCCAAAAACTTACCAACCACAAACTTTTTAGTACCGGCGTCTTCAGTTTTGTATTTTTTCTCTAGGGAATCCCAGAGTTGTTTAGCCGAATTCATAGTGCAATACACATTATACAGAGAATTGTCTAGACAATTGAGAATGTAGTTTTTGCACAAAAAGTCTGAATGGTTCCATGCTTCTACGGCATGAACAGTTTGAGCATCGGGATCATCTCCCATTTCTGGAGCATCTTCTTTGAGAAACCTTGCAAGACTCAAAGTAGTCAAATAGAACAACATTTTCAGTTGCCATGTTTTGAAGTTTGCACCACCAAACTTCTCTGGTTTTTCAGCAGGACCCATAGGTGCTGTCATATGCATGTTATGCCTTGAACTACCACCAATTTCATTTTGCTTTTGCATTGTTGCAGTAGCATTTGCATTTTCTGATTCGTTAGACATTCTGTTACTTTCAACAAAACAAAACAGAAGATGAAATTTGATACAGTAGAAGTATAAAATAAAATCGTCTTACAACTGAATATCTAGATTCTTATCTTTCCCAAGAGTTTAGCTCTTGTTAGGCAGATTAAAGTCCCAAGTTTTTAGATCTTGTTGTAGAACTTAGAATTCAGATTCAACAGTTGGAAAAACAATTTCTGAATCAAAACGACTTATGAAGTAATAAACCTTAAATTGTTATCTCTAGTGATTTATTTTGATTCAGAAAGCAAAAATGGAGGAAAAACAAAAATGCAGAAATGACAGAAATGAAAATTAACAGAAAACCTGTTACTGATCGAGGCTAGGATTGGATCCTATGTCTTTAAGGTTTATTAGCCACGCACTGGTGTCTTTCGTTTTGTAATGGCTTCAACCTCCAGGATACAACGATCAACACTGCAAATATCAGACACTTGAAAATCTGCAGAACTTCGAACTTTAAATGGCGTTTAATCTCTCTCTTTTATGATATTTGTTTGTAAAAAAATATTGAATGATGAAAAATGATTTTTGGCCAAGTATTTATAGGTGTAGAAGCACCTGTTTAAAACTGACCTGCAACGTTTCAGACATAGGAGATGACGTTTGAGGAAGAAGAAGCTGTTTTAAAAAAATTAGAACGTGTTTAAATTTTACAAAATATAGTCCAGCCAAACCCAAGCCCAGGCCCAAAAGCTGGTGCCCCCAAAGGCCCAATCCTGTGCTAAGCTAAGTGACTATTATTTCCTTACTTTTCCAAAACTCTTCATATACCTCACATTTAACACTCAATTTCTCATTCACCTTCCATTTGTTTTACACAAGTGAATACATGAAATTCATTACCAAAGTAAGACGAACAACATTCGTCTTTGTCCTGACCTATAAAGAGGTCCATGACCCACTTAAAAATTGAGCTAAAGTGAGCAATTTCACTTGGGTAAAGACCCAAATGATTACAAAAGCGCCCAGGAAGAAGATTCCGGCCTGGATCTGGGTATTGGGCCTGGCATAATTTTGGGCATAACAAACAGAAAGGCTTGAAACGCGGAAACAGTAGGCCAGAGGCAGAAAAAGACCTGTTTAGATGGAAATAGGAGGTAGACAGGTGTGGGAGGACATGAGACTTTTTGGTGGGTTGAGGTAAGTGGCGGAGGAATGTAGGAAAGGGAGGGGGAGAGTAGCAAGTAGGGTGGATGAAAGCGGCGGTTCGATAGGGAGGCGGAGACGGCAGTAGGAAAAACCAATGAAAAAGGGCGGGATGTGGTGGTACTGAAAAGATATCTAATGAAGAAGAAAGATACGACTGTTCGGTTGGTTGGGAAAGGATGGTTGTTATTGGTCTAAAACTAAAATAAGGAAAAGAATCCCATCGAAGATGGAAAAAAGGACGGAACTAGGATTTATTGAAACATGTGCTAGGAGCGCATTTTAAGACTAGTCTCTTTACTACCCTATCTAAAAACTACCATGTCTTTGAGTGCTCATAATATATTAAAGAGAATATACAAATAAAGATATAGATACGCGTCTAGAAAAATAAAAAAAATAAAGATATAGATAAAATAAAAATAATGAATATAACCGGGCATTCACCCAACATAAATATACCACCCTCCGCAGCTAGTGTTATTATGTGGAGAAAAAGAAAAAACTATCAATTGACAGAGATAAAGAAAACTACGCAAATAATTAATGGCTACCACTCCAGGTTTTCTGACAGACTGGCCTTGGAAGCATCTTGGGAATTTCAAGGTTTTTCTTGTCACTTTTTTTTCTAATTTTTGGTCAAATGTTGTTATGTATAGTTTTAACCTACAATTCTCTAAAAACTTTGATATCTTCATGTAAATAATAAATATGAAAGAGAATTTAGGAATTCCTTCGTATTATATCGGGTGTCACATTCACTTAAAATGAAGTGAATCTATCTTATTTCGTGATGAGTATTTCAAAGAGATGTTAGAAACCAATTTTAGGTAATTAATCTTGTTTTTGGTAATTCAAACTTCTGTGAAAACTGAAAATTGAAAATAGAAGTTATAACAATTAGTTTATCAGTACTATTTCTAGATAGAGTTCCACAGATAACCTATGATTAATCATGATATATAACAAGAAACCACTTTTACTCATAAATTACTATTTCTTTTTCTCAGAACGATTAATCATCCGAACTAGGCTTTGTAGTTAAAGCCATATTGGCAGATTAATTAAGTCAAAATTGAATAGTGTCAAATGCATTGCAAGTGTTAGAGAATTGCAAAATGATAACACCAAGATTTAGACATAAAATCTAAGACAGAAAATATCACAAATCCCAGATAGAGGAGAAAGATATAATATAATCTAATTTATTGTTCCAAAGTGATAATATTAACAACTATTTGGATTTTACATCATTAATCTCTAGATTTTCACATGATTTTTGTTTTTTTTCTCTTTTTGCGAGTAAAGTATATGATTTTAGCCCCGTGGGCGGTTCAGAGTATGTACATGTTGTTGGCAAGCTGTAGAGGGAAAACTGAGATGGACTACTTCAACATTATGATAATCCCATTTATGTTATTACGAATGCTTCACAACCAGTTATGGGTTTCTATCTCTCGTCATCGAACAGCCAAAGGCAATAATCGCATTGTTGATAGAAGTATTGAATTTGAACAAGTTGACAGAGAAGTTAATTGGTACTCTCTCTCTCTCTCTCTCTCTCTCTCTCTCTCTCTCTCTCTCTCTCTCTCTCTCTCTCTCTCTCTCTCTCTCTCTCTCTCTCTCTCTCTCTCTCTCTCTCTCTCTCTCTCTCTCTCTCTCTCTCTCTCTCTCTCTCTAACATCACGGAGAACTCAATGGGTTTAGCCATGGCCGCCGAATTTTAATTTTAAGTTAATTGCATGATAGCTACGGACGAGACTCATACTAACCAGTTGAGGTTAGCTCAACTGGTTAGAGTTTTAGTTATCCTTTTAGTTAGACGGTACAAGTTTGAACCGTATTAATATACCGAATCCAAAAAATAGCTCTTTCATGTAAAAAAAAAAGACTCATACTTTATTTTAAAGTAGAAATTAATGGATAATCAAACTTATTATAAACCAATTATACACTTATGATTAAAATGATTAAGATACGATTTTAAATAATATAACATTGTTAAATTGTGATTTTAAAACATAGGATTAAATCAAATATCTAAAATATTTATTATAATATACGTATTTATATTTTTTCTCTATAAAAATAAAAAGATATATTTAAATTTCAAAATTAAGATTTAATTTATTTATTTAATCAATTATGTAAAAACACTCTATTTAATTGAAGTCTCCAACATACACGGTCTTATGAACAATTTACTAAAAATGACCCAATAAGTATTGAATACGTATTTTATCGCAATAATAAAAAAAAGAGAAATTTTGTTATAAGTTAAAAGTTATAACTTACATATGACCACAAATAAAAAATAAGTGGTAAAATGATCACTAAGCACATGTTCAAAGAAATATTGAGCACATGCATTGTTTACTACCGCTCACTCATAATCGCCCATCGTCGGAAATGGGTTCAGAGATCTATAAGTCAGCTTAGAAAGTTTTTGAGTCGGCTCAAATTTTTTTATGAGAAAGTTAAAATATGTATGTGTTTGCTAAGATATCACAAAGTTGCTCGAAAAGTCCTTAATCGTGTACAAAAAATTGATGAACACTTGAAAATTATGGACATTTATTGAGAATTTTTGTTTTCAAAATTTAACGAAATTAAAAGTAAAACAAAAAATAATAGAATTAATTAACTATTTGTAAAGATATATTACAAAAAAGAGAAAGGTATTTTTCTTGATGAAATGAATATTACAAGTAATATGAATGGAAAATAAACTTCAATAATTAAAAATTATAAAAATTACAAAATACTAAAATTAATTCTGAGTTGGAATAAAAAGGAACCCAAAAATGACATCAGCAAATACGCCATCATCTTCTTCAAAGCATAAAACCACCATAGCTAATCTGATCCATGGCCACCACTCGAGCCCTGCATCATCTTCATTAACTCGTTGAAGACCTCCCCGACCACTATATATAAACCTTAATAACTACCATGGAAGCTCGCGACAGATATGAACTCCATTCACTAGCACCAAGCTTCACGAAACTCGCATGAGTTTTAAGCCTAGACACATGGGAACCAACCAAGCAGCCACCACCCACATGCGAACTACAAAAAGGAGGTGATCTGCTACAACGTATCGCAGATTTGTTCACCGTGGCTCGGCCAACCAACCACCACTGTTGATGCCTTTGTTGCACTATCAACTTAAGGTTCGATCCTAACCTGAAACCACTGTGCTCACCCGCAAGTAGGTGTTTATAACATTTTCAAAAAATTAGGTGTAGTTTTAGGGTTTATGTTTTGAAATAAGTTGTAATTATATATATGGTAGGGAAATAATATATTTTAATAAAAAAATATTTTTATCTAATTACCCTTTAGTAAGGATAAAACTGGAGGTAGGAGATTTTAGATCTTTAGGAGGGCTTTTCAAGAGACAATGATAAAAATTTCAAGATTTTTTTGACTAAATGTAAACTAAGAGATTGATATTCTCATTAAATAACACTAAACTAAAAATTCCAAAATAGCCTCATATAAAAAAAACATTATAAGTTTAATAAAAAATTAATATCAATATTTTTAATACCACGATATTCATATCTATCAATGGTGAAAATCTAGATTTTTAAAATATTATAATTTTTAAAAACCTTGATTAACACATTTAAATTCCAAAAAATGGTGAATTTGAACTCTTGATATTAACATATTATCAATGGAGAAAATTTAAGTTATTGTAATATAATTTATATTTTAAATGAAATACCGACCTTTCAAATGTGTTTTACCTCATGCTCAGTATCGACACTAATCATATTAAATGCTAACATATTTGCCTCGTATTGAGCATCCCTAGTGTCAATATTGAGTATGTTCAGTGTAGAATTTAGAAAATAGAAAAAATTTAGTGCTAATACACTAATGTTGACATTAAACATGACCAGCATTTACATAAAGTAGTGAAAAAGTCAGAAATAAAGGTCCTAAGGGAACTATTCAATTGAAAATACCAAGAGTATATATTGTAATTATTGTCTTGTTGGAGACATGTAAGGTGAGGGTTTGAATCTTGAAGAAAACAGATCTCTTGTAGCTGACATCAAATGTGACAACTCTTGAATTTTGACTAATTGAGCCATATCCTACAACTTACCTTTGTTACCATTCCTAAGGGCATGTTGGATAGTAGACCCCTATACTGGGATTTCACCTTAAAAAATTAAAAGAAGAAGAAGAAATATACAATTAATGTAGAATTCAATACATAACAACGCCATCATTTTTTTTTGTAAAACTATGATACGACACATTGATATATCACTAATTAAGTATGTGTGTATGTGTGCATGTGTGTTAGGGGGGGGGGGGGGGGTCCAAAACCGACAAAAATATGAAATAGCTTATTGAAATAAAAACTAAAAATTAAAGAAAATTAAAAATTTATTGATCAAAAAAAGTTAATCGATTGTTAAAATTATTTTAAAAATGAATAAAATAAAAAAGATATTTGTATTCATTTAAATAACATGTAAATAATGAATTTTGACAGGGGCATACCGAGGGATTCGGGTGCAGAGAGAATTTGCCCAATTTGTTTTCCGAAGAAACCCTAAATAAAAATAAACATTATCACCCTAACCTAAATATTAGCCCCCTAATTTAAATATTAGCCCCTAGCATAAATATTAGCCTTGTCTAACTAAATATAAGACATTTAGCCATCCCTGGAAAAAAAATTAAACATAAACTTCTTTTCGGGATGATGCTCCTTACCCCACGTGTTGCTCTAACCTTCTGCCTGCCTCCCAGA
Organism: Nemophila menziesii; assembly: GCA_029959085.1. Lineage (NCBI taxonomy): Eukaryota > Viridiplantae > Streptophyta > Magnoliopsida > Boraginales > Hydrophyllaceae > Nemophila > Nemophila menziesii. Next base: position 24,114,805 of record JARWIR010000008.1, read on the forward strand.
AAAATATCCTGGATACGGTCCTTATTTTGAAATACAAAGATTTATTTACAAAATACTCAAAGATATTAACAGAAAAAATATGGTGCATTGAGAACTTGCTGTCTTCTTCAATAACAAAGCAAAGTAAAAACGAAGCACCCAAAACAATCACTGAACAACAAAAATATCTATGTTATAGTCACAACCATAAACATCATAAGCATAAACAACAAACAGATTGTAGCAATATCATATTCACGAGCTATGTCTTCTTCATCTATTCACGCAACCATGGACGATTTGTTCTAAGTTCCATCTTTTCATTCACGAACATAAATCTAAGCATATATATTACATCCACTGACAAGGCATTTTCACTGGTTTTCGGTATGATATATGTTTAAGGTGAAACGTCTTTGTTTATATTCACTACCATGAATGACATATGTATGAACAACAATCAAACTAGCAACAATATAATATTCACGAGCTATGTCTTCTTTAGCCATTCATGCAACATGGACGATATGTTTTGAGCTCCTATTCTACAAAACATTTTGTTATCTTTCAAGAACACCAAATAAGTGTGTGTTTCTATATTTTAATTCTAATGTTAAGATTTGAGGTGTATATATAAGGGTATTATTGTAACAAAAGTTTAAGATATTTCAGTTTTTTTACTTTTTGGCCTCTAAGTAAAACGAGTTTGCCCTTTTATGATGTGAGGGTGTAGTTTATAAGATCCTTTTGGGTCAAAATGTTAGTTGATTAATGGTATTTTATGCATAAGATCTTGGAAAAAACTTATTTTGTGTAAAAGGAACAATGATGGATGAATATTTTTATTAAGGAGCACTAAGGTAAGCAAGACTCAAAATACCCTACTATAAAGACATCATAATACAATTAACAATATTAAATTTTTTCATATCATCTCTGGTATCATTAATTTCTCACTTACTATGATATTTTCATAAAATATAAAAGAGACTTTAATAATTCAATACAAAATTAGGAAAAAATCATTCACGTGAATTTGAGTTAGTGATATTTTTAAGGTTTGTTTAAACAATGTCGGGAATTTAATAGACACAACCCTAGGATAAAATTCAAAGCATCGAAATACCATAGAAAAACGATTAGTCAAGCTGGTTAAAAACTAGTCAAAGGCTAATCAACATAGTCAAACTACTAGTAAAATACATATTTTCTAGTAAATCAGAGAGTGCGGTGTCGTGCAATGTGAGTAACTAGAACTGAAAAAACAAATCAGTTTGTTAGGAAATGTAGTGCATTAGCCATCTGTACACCACAAAGCACTAGAACAAAGTCAAAATTCATCCAATCATAGAGCACATTACACTAGCTCCATGTGAGCCGAACCTGATCATGAAATCATAGCAACCAATAGGAAGTAGAAGCTCACAACCTCTTTATATGTCACGACACACCAAATTCAAGCTTTACATGGCCGTCTTCTCCACCAGCGCTTAACCTGACCCACAACCCCATTTCACAATTTGCCCGTCTAACTGGTGATTGCTCTCACCAATACGTTCCATATATCATGGCAAATTTTCTCACTGTATTCATTCATCTATATCTAAATAAACTCTACAACCGTCAAACTCCACTTTGTGATGTTTATGCGTTCATCTTATAACCGGCGAGACTGCAACTCTTTAAGGAAATCATACCACCACCAGAAAAATTGTGTCAATCTATAGATTATTTTTGGTATAAATATGGGGAAGTTATATTCAAGAAAATTTATACGTCCTCTCTATGAAATCGCACGTGTTTCTGTCAACTTCAACCATATTCCACCAATTCCATGCATCGCAACAACCACAAACACCTTCATATCTTTATGACTGATCTGACTATGTTGATTTTACATTTCTCCCGTCAACAATGGATTTAAATAGAGCATCAAACTCTTAAATAAATGGTACAAATATCTTTGCAAAACGTACAACTCTTTGATGCATAATCTAAATCTACTTTTTTTTCTTTGGCTGATATCATCTTGGATTACAACACCTTTTATTTTCTACTTTTTTCCATATTCTCGTTCAACACGTACTTAAACATAATAACAATAGTTTGATAATTTATAAAATCATGGTAAAATATGTTATAGTTGCAATATAATAGAACTACAAAAATATTTAAACCTGGAAAGAAAATATATATTAACTTGTTGTAGTGGTGTGGATACCACTAAATTTAAAATTGAAACACATCCTCGATGTTAAACTATTTTTTAACAATTATTTTGTAAGGTATAACAACTATGTCCTTAATTGTGTGCATTCACAACTTTATGTTTTGGCATTGTCTAAATAGGTTTCACTTAGAAGTATGGAAATGAGAGATACAGTTGTTTAAATGGACCGATACTTGAATGATCAAATCGTATATAAATATATACTAGAGAGGTGAACATATACGATTAATGTTACGTGGAGAGAATAAGTAAACATTAAATTACAATAAAATTCTGTAAATTACAACTTTTATATTAAACGCGTTTGCTTTTTTTTTTATAGTGATACATGTTAACATGTTTTTTTTCATTCAACTTCTTTCTAGATGAATATTCATATAAATTTATTTTTCCCTTTAGATGAAGAAATTTAAACTACCAAAAAAATCTACCCCATCATACAACTTACACACATCACACCCCCCTAACCCCCTCCTCTCCTAAATTCATCGTTGGAGGTCCATTATATTGTCATATGAACCATGATGAAATTCTGTTTGATGTTCAAATGGAACTCTATGTGGATCTCCAATGGTGATATTGGGGTAAGTGGGTGGGATGGGGGTAGAGGTCATGGAAGGGCAAAGTGGGGTAGAGGAGAAGAACAAACAAATAATCATGTATTTAAAATATAAGATTTACTTTTAAAAAAACTATATATTAATTTATTTTCTTTAAATTTTTATAATTTAAAAAAAGAATATACTAATCTTATTTAAAAGTTAAAAAATATATATTTGAAAATATTAAATAGATAAGTGTTTAAAATTGTTTAATTTTATAAATAATAGAGTAAATTTATGACCATTTACTAATAGGTTGGTTGGATTTTTATTTACTATTGTTATGTAAATATTTATAATGTAACTGAACATAGTTTATTTATATAAATATATTTTTTGTTTTCTTATCTATTTATATGACATTTTTATTAATTTCAAATGTTTATAGTTTTAAGAGAAAAAGAAAAAAAACCTAAATCTAATTTTAACACTACTTCAATCAATTCGTTTTGATTTGATCATAAACATTTTAAAAAATTATGTCAGATATATCCATGTTTGAGAATGTACGGAGGACGAAACATCATATTTCACCGCTTCATAAATAAAGTTATTGTGCAGAATCTTTGAATGCATTAATTTTATTTACTCATATATCAGTTATAAATTCATTTTAAATATATAGCAATGAGTCACTTTACAACCGTAACACTTTTACATACCGAGCCATATCCTTAAGGGGACTTAAAGGTGGTTGGTTAAGTGCATTCGTCTAACTAATCAACATATAAAGGCGATCGATGAAGTAGGGTGTTAGCCCTATTCACCCTAAAATATTATCTAGAATTTTATTATATTTGAAATTTTAATATAAATAATATTATTTTTTCTTTAAGTATCCATTAAGGAGTGGAGTATTCATGATTTTTTTTTAATTGGATCTTTAGATGGTCAATTTAGTGGAAAAAAGATATCAATTTTAGATGTATTTTAATAATTTTATAACTTTTGATGTGTTTAGAGTGTCTTATATTGTGGTGTTTGATAAAAAATATTAAGATAAACAATATTCATTGAATATCAAGTGGGTTGATAAGATAAATCCCATCAAAAAGAAAAATTGGATAAATTATAGAATAATTAATTCGATTAAATAATTCTCATCAGAAAATAAAACATTGATGGGATAATATTCTGATAATTTTTTTGGATGGTATGACAATTCTAATGACATTTTTTGTGAGATAAAAGTTTTGATATCATTACAAATTTTGATTGGATGAATTTTATGTTAGAATGAACCCCATCAAATTTGGTTATGGGTAAGTATTGTCTAATACACCTTCTATTGTAACCTTGATTTTATGGCTGAGTTATTTGTATATAAGGTAATTTTTGGTTATTTCTCCTAATTTTTAACTTTAAACTATTTTTTAACAAATATTATTAAAAAGATTTGACTTTATCTCATTGTTATTTTATCTTAGAATCTTAAATTGATAATAACTTATACATATTATTACACACATAATATATATAGATAATATCCTAAAATATCTTAATAATTATATTAATACTTCTCTCATCATTTGGCTCAAATTTTTTCTTAAAAGTTATCAAATTAAAATATAATGACCTAATACACCCTCAACTTGTTTTTAATAAAAATCAACACACATATAATAATCTAACAATATATTAAACTCATTATAAAAATTACAATATACATATTAAAACTTATTATTTGAAGTTCATTTCAACCCTTTTCACTCCTCTTTATCTCTTATCACTAACTCTTCCCGTATCAAAGCACTATCACCGCCAACTAAACGGTGACATCACCTTCTCCACTTGAATCGCGACACCACTACCTGAATCTCATGGGAAAGGCTATGGATGACAAATCAACAATGTATAATTTTTTTGTGCTATATTAATCACCAGTTGGTTTTATATTTAGTGGTATGCATTTCTTGCATTTTTGTAGGTTTTGAGTGTTTCGTTCCATTTTCTAAAGACACGTGTGATTTTTATTTTTTCTTAATTCTTTATTACGTTATCAACAATGGACATACTTGTTCACTTTGTCTCTTATTTTATATTTTGATGTTATGATTAACTTGATATTATATATGCCTATTTATTATTCTAGTATATACAAAACTTAACATGGTCTAAAATATTAATGAGAATAATAATGCATTAAAAGTCTATTATTCATTAAGTTGTAACAAAGAACAATAATTGTTGTCACCTTTTTTTTCATGTCATCTTGACATTAATATTATCTAGTAAATTAATTTTTCTTTCTTCATTACTTTTTCCTCTTCATTTAATTCGAGCTTGTGATTTTCATATAGAATACGAAGTGATAAAAGGGTGATATGATAAAATATGACATATAATATTTCTTTTTAAGGAAATATGTCATTTAGAAGATAATTTTTTTTCCAATTCATTTAGAGGTACGATGGGAACAAATCAGTGTCAAATAAATTGAATGGTTATAGTAGATTATTCACACAAACTCTAAAGATACCGATTGCTATATATATATATATATATATATATATATATATATATATATATATATATATATATATATATATATATATATATATATATATATATATATATATAAAATTAATGAATACCATACAAATTTACAATAACTAGTTACACCTACTGGAGAAACAAAACCTATTAATCTATCCCTATGTGCTAAACTATAAATGTCTTTCATAATTCTTGATGATGATGTTTGTTGTCTAGTCATCCTAGCTACCGAATCAACCATTGCATTAGCGCTCTTAGGAATGTGGTGGAAAAAAAATGTGGCCATCTCCTCCCGCCAAATTTATGATCTTTTGGACAATGGGTAGCTTCTAACGACTCTGAGATACCTAGAATCACTTCAAGATTGATCGAATGGATTACTTTACTCAAACCAGGATGCTATAATCATATCCTTAATGCATGTACCACGACCATTGCTTCTACCTCCGTTGTAGAGGATTAGGGAATATCTTACCCGTTCGTGATTACATTACTATAAATTTTTTGTTGTTCAACAATACCTATTCAGTTTGATCCCCTTGTTGTGTAAACAAATCATCACAAAAATATGAGATTTCTGTGTCCTCCAATCAAACCGTATCACTTGCTTCTACATGTGGTTGTGTAGATATAGTCTTCTTCCTATATATCCAATTTTCTCCAAATAATACCTCCATGACATATCTAACCATAAAGATTATTGCATTAATGTTGGAATTTGTTGCGTCATGAAATTTTCCATTTCCTCCTTTCCATATATTTCAGATAACTAAGAGTACATGCAAAGTAATCACCCATTAGTTCCATCTCCCTTCTTTATAAGTCTGCGTGACTTTGAGTATCCAATCTCCTAAGCTTTCATACATTCCCCGATTCATTAATTTTGCTTGTGGTGATGATGCTAGCCAAACCTCCCTACCTTCTAAATATGTGAGAGATAGATGTTCCACTGTCGCATTCATTGCTGAACACCTTGAACACAAACTTGATGTCACACATTTGCATTTAGCTAAGTTCCTTGCTGTGGGCAACACGTGCTGACATCCATTTCATGCAACAATTCATACTTTTGGGTAACATTAGTATTCCATATAAGCTTCCAAATATATGGTTCATGTAGTTACTTATCCACTGATTGCGTAGCTAGTCTAATATCTATATTAACTTGAGCATGAAATCCCGACTTTGTTGTATATTCTCATCCTCGTTATGTGGCCAAATAAACTAATCTTTTTCCTTTATCTAAAATAGAATAATATACTTGATGCTATTCTTTACTTGTTTTATAAACCCGTCCAATATTTCTTCATTCCAGTTGTCCTTTTGCTCGTTAAATAATTCACTAACTTTTTTTTAAGTTGGCATCCTCCAGTATCTCTAAAATATACAGTGTACTAATCTATTTGTTATTACATATGTTTGTCATTTTTTCCATTCCCTATGACATACATACTCTCATGAAGGAATATATCCCTTCTGTTAATGCTACTTTTTCATAACCATGAAATATTTTGTCATAGCCTTGCCTCTACGAAGCTTGTCGTCAGATTATAAATTCCTATAAGAACCATTGTTTCTAACGAATATGAAATTTTCCATAACCTCCATGCATGTCATGCTAAGAGTGTTATAAATATATTTGTGAAATTTGTGAACCCTATCCCCGGATCAAATTTCTTACTGGCAACTTCTCCAATGCAAGCCACTGAATTTTGTCCCAATATTTAGATCCCTATCAAATATTTGTGATTATTTACATAATTGATAACATATTTTTTGTGAAAACTAAAAATAGATATTGCATAGCCCAAAATTGCTTAGATTATTTCTTTGATGAGAACCTCATTTCCTCCTTCTGAAAGTAACCTTGCCTTCCAACCTTGGGATTTTGAAAAAACCTTCCTAGCGGTCCATCATAACGCTTCCATTTTTTATCCTCGATGACATAATATTATGCCAAGCTACTTTCCTAGGTTGCCAGTCTTCAAAATGTGTAACATGCAAGTCATTTCTTGAATCACAAACTCTAATATGTTTTGACGAAACATTATAAATGACTTCTAAAAATTGACTTGTCGACCTAATTAATTTCAATACGTCGTAAAAACCTCCTTGAACATGTCAATTTTTTTGAAGTGATATAAAGAGCAATGAGTTATTTACGGACAACACGTGAGTAAGCCACATACAATTTCTTGTAATACGTATTTCTTTGATTACTTTTAGCTGACATTTATTCTCAATAAGAGTAACTAAACCTTATGTGAGCCTACTGAATAGACAATGTGACAATGGGTTCCCTTTATAGTAGTCCCCTCTATGTGAGAACTATGGTAAAGGTTTCCCATTAAACATTATTTAGAAATAAACCATAGTAATGAAATTGAATATCCAAGCTATCCAAACCCCAAGTTAATTAAGACGAGTAGAAAAAAAATCCCACCTAAATTTGTCAACTATGCTAAGGATGGTTCACCATAAGTTTAATGCTTAGAAATATATCCATATGCGATTCAAAAAAAATCCATAACCTAATGAAGTGGTAATTAACTTTTAGGTTTTTAAAGTTCACCTAATTTTCTGGGATAGAAAAGTTACCGTAATTAATAGCAATATTAATATGCATGGTTATATCTAAATATATATATATATATATATAATATATTTTAAAATGAGTTGAAAATTAGAGGAGTGAATTTTGAATTTTTCTCTAGGAGGACTAAAAGTTAGACAACAGAGTTCGGGGTTATGTACATGGAAATCTAATAGTCTTATTTTTTAGTCTAGGGAAGGGTAAGATTTAGGATCAAGATGACTATTATTAGGAATGAGATGTCTAATTTTTTTTCTAACATTTTTCCTTTTAAAAAAATCAAGCACATTCTCATTGTATCCCGAAGAGGGGTAGCGACCACCCTACATTCCCTTACTCTAAATTCGCTCATATTTCCCTCTATCATCCTAACTATCAAACTAACTTGAAAAAAGTATTGATATTTTTTCTTTTAACGTTTTCTAACATGGATGTAATAAAAAATTAGTAATGTTTTGTAGGGATGACCAGATTGTGTTTTCTGTAATTGTACTCTACTTCTTAAACACGACCCTATCTAAAGCATCTTATCTTCCATTCTGGAGAGGAGATGGGTTGATGATAACTGTTTTGCTTCACATTGGCCCCATAGAATATCTATATTATTGGCTCCATAGAGGCTTGCATCATCATTACCTTTACTCTCGATACCATTCACATCACCATTCTTCTATCACAACCGAACCTATCTCAGGTACGAATAAGATTCTCCGTTTTATATAATCAATCCATTTTATAATGTTATTTTCTGTTTATTGGCAGCCTTTATTCATCCGTTTGGTGAACACATAGCATATTTCTTACTATTCTCGATCCCCTTGCTAGCAACAATCTTAACCGAAACTGCATCAGTAACTTCAATTTATGGATACGTTACATATCTCGATTTCATGAACAACATGGGACACTGCAACTTTGAGTTCATTCCAAAACGAATCTTCTCTATTTTTCCACCTCTCAAGTACATGATGTACACACCTTCGTAAGTTAATTCACCCAAGCCCGTAGAAACTTGAATCCATGGAATCACAGAAATTATGTCCCGTCCATGGAACTATACTTAGTTTTGATATATGACAATTTAATCTTGATACAACAGGTTTCACTCGTTGCACCATACTCAATTTAGAACCAATTACTCACTGTTTGTGCCACTATACGACTACATATATGGAACCGTGGACAAATCAACCACTGAGCTGTACGAAACATCACTCAAAAGACAGGATGAGACACCAGATGTAGTTCATCTAACTCATCTAACAACACTAGCATCGGTTTATCACATTCGCTTAGGATTTTCCAGTTTTGCGTCCAAGCCGGAAGAATCAAAAAGGTATATGTTATTCTTGTGGCCCATAACTTGTTGGTCAATGATCATCAACATCATATTCATCCGTAATTTTGTTGTCGAAAGAAACACGTTTAATAAACTCAAGATACAATCTTGGGTAGTACCTAGATACAAAAAACATGTAAGTTCTTACAATGTTGGATAAATAATTTAGTTGGTCATTTATTCATTAAATATTTTGATAGTTTAGTTCTATTTCTTATAGTATCATATGAAATCGCAAAAAACAACTATCAATAACTTAATTGAAGAAGCAATACTAGAAGCAGATGCAAAAGGAGCAAAGGTTTTGAGTTTTGGCCTTCTAAACCAGGCAAGTTTTTCCTTAGATACTAAACTTGGTTGTTAAAATTCTAAAACTTTTTTTCCTCATAATTAGTTCTTTGATAGTTTTCCATAAGTAGATTATTATTAGGAAATTAATTTGTGTAGGATGAAGAACTAAATAACCATGGAGAGGTATATATTCAAAAGCACCCACGACTAAACATCAAAGTTGTGGATGGAAGTAGCTTAGTTGTTGCTATTGTGCTCAATAGTATTCCTGATGGTACATCTGATGTTCTTCTTTGCGGAAACCTTTCAAATAAGGTTGCTTCCTCTATTGCCATTGCATTATGCCAAAAGGGAGTCCAGGTTTGTTAACTTACTCCATGTATCACACATTATTCATATAAAATTACACACGCTACTTCAATATAGTTACTTTGTTATCAGGTGGCTACTATATACAACGATGGGTACATGAAGCTTAAGCTTAATATAAAATATGCTAGTAATTTGCATATCGCAAGGTCATTTACTCAAAAGGTAACACATAATGTGTTCTCAATTTAAATAAATTTTAAAGGTGAGAGATTGTATAAAATGTTAACAACTGAGCAATTTGTTAATGTGAAAGTAAATAATAGATATGGTTGGTTGGGGAGGGTCTAACCGATGAAGAACAGAATAAGGCACTAAAAGGAACAATCTTCATTCCTTTCTCCCAATTCCCTCCAAAGAAATTACGAAGTGACTGCTTCTACCATTGCACTCCCGCTATGATCGTTCCCAAATCTCTTGAGAACATACATTGTTGTGAGGTTTGTAATTCTTATATTTTTTGTCATGTAATTATTTAATATGTGGTAATTATGTAACAGAATTGGTTGGAAAGAAGAGTAAAAAGTGCTTGGCATGTAGCTGGAATTGTACATGCCTTGGAAGGATGGAACACACATGAATGTGGTTGTAACACTATGTTCAACATCGATCAAGTTTGGAAAGCCAGCCTCAAACATGGTTTTTGTCCAGTCAAGGTTTCCAACTTCATTTGTAGATGAATCCTATTAAGGGATTATTGGACTGCATATTATAATATGGTTTGGATTGTGTATGCATATCACTACAAAATATAGTGATTTTGCCACAGTTTTTATTGCTTTTCGTGACAGTTTATGAACATTACACTCAAACATTAACCTTCCATGTTTGAGTAAAATTTTATAAGAAGGCGTATATGTGTGAAACCAATGAAGTTTCTTTAAATTGATATTATATGAATGTAATATCTCTTTTTCGATGTGTCTCCGTCGAAACAAACACATAAGATTTGAAACAACGTAATTTAATTTTATAATAATGGTAAAAGAGTCTATTATATAAAAATATTAAATCTTATAAAACTAGATAAAATATTAATTAATAGATGAGGATTGATATACAAAATAGATGAAAATTTTGTGCCGAACAATACTGAAGAAGAACAAGCTTCTAGTGATTGACCTTTGATTTTGTCATATTAGTACTAGTACTTGTACTATTATTATTGATATCATAAAATATGAATGTATTATCTCTTATGGTGAAGTTTCAACATCGATCAAGTTTGGAAAGCCAGTACTATCACAAATGAGGAGACATCAAGACCCCCAACTCAAAGTTGTATCGTCCCGATACAATAAAAGTAAAGAACAGTAGGGTAGTCAAGAAGAAGAAGTAGGAGGAGAATAAGAATAGAACATAATGAATGATCCTAGAGCAAAAATCTAAAAAGTCTCATGTAGTAATGCTCAAGAAATAATGCACAAATATGCTTAATATACATGTAATCAACAATCCATAAATTCAAGTCCAGATTAATTTCGCAATGCCAGAAGGAGAGGATGATAACTTAGTTCAGGTTAATGGCTATAGGTTGTTCATAGGTCCCAAATACAGCATCCAATGGTCCACTTACCTACTACATAATAACTCAATTGTTTCTCCATCTAGTAGTTAGAAATCCTAAGGTCTTGGTTATATCTTCGCTTAAGGACGGGTGTGGTATATTTGGATAATGAAAAGTGAGCTTTTGGCTCTCTCCTCACTAGCCATCAACGAATCGCCCTAGAGCTTGAGTTTTCACTCGAAGATGTTCTCACTCAACCCAATTTATTGATGCTTTTGATTTGCATCCCCAATAATCCCAAATAAAATCTTTTATGATGATATACAAATTCCACTTTGCCGGTCCGAATATATATTCCTTTCATATCAATTTTTTTCTTTTGTATAGCTATGACTCTCTTTTCGAAATATCACGCTATTTTTTTCATATATATATATTCTTTCTTTTTAATGCCCTTGTTGGCAAATTTAGCTCGTAGCTTCTTTTTCATTCACTATTACCCCGGCAAAGGGTTACAATAATAACAAATCATCATCAATAAATTCACAATTATAATTCCCAAATCCCAATGTTCCCTAATAATGAAACCCACCACCCCAAACTCAAGCTCTAAAACGAGTGTCTCAGGTTTTGCGATTTGAGTGCGGGTCATATAGATAAGTCCTAAAACTAGGGTAAGGATTATAATGTGTTTCAATAAAAAGGCTTTAGAAAGGCTCAGAGGGGCTAAGACGAATAAATACAAATAATCAAATAAAAGGGTGAGAAAGTTTAAAAGGCTTCAAGTGTTTCATGAAAGAACTGCCTTAGTCATTTTTCTAACTACCGGATTTTGTTACTTTTTCATTACTAGTTCATAGACAAGTGGGTTTTCAACTAATTTTAAACCTCACATTCTACACACCAAATAACTTCCCTAAGTTTCAACGTGATTTCTTAGCATTGCTCATTAACTTTTCTATCCTTTATTTCCTGTTTTCATGCATGCATCTAAACAAATTTGTTGCATCTTCCAAAAACATACTACCTACTATCATTAACCTAATAAAATCATGCTCAAATAGGTACATTCAACATATTCTATGCCTAATTCAACCCAAAAAATTTTAAATTTTATGAAAAAACAAAAAGGAAGATGAGGACAACGAATCCCCACCCCCAACTCAAAAATGAGCCGTGTCCCCACGACTCGAAAAAGACTCAAGAAAAATAAAATTTAAAATTAGCATACATATTGCACATAAAGAAATGGTAGGGAAGAAAGAAAACATACTCTTCGAGGCTTTTACCTCGCCTAGACGATACTCGGATTAAATCTAATGTATCTTCTTCACCCATCTTCTTACTCGCTTTTCGATCAAGACACGTGATCATAATAGGATATTGCATTGTATAACGTCATGGGAGAGATTGAAAATTCGTATCACCTCCTCATAGATCAACTGTGCCACATCTTCTTCTTCTCCTCACAAAATACAATTCACAAACGACCCCATCATACCAAATCTCCACGAATCTTCATGTATTCACCTTCAACTTCTTCTTCAAATACTATCTTATAAGAAAAAGGTAGTTCCTTTAATTGTTGCTTCGGAGAAGCTATCATGGCCATTGAAGCTTTCTCTATTTCTTCTGGGTATAAGGTCTTTGATTTGTAGAGGTTGTGTTGTCTTCTTCACTAAAGATAGAACCTTTTTGCTCATTGAATCAACACAGCATGCTAACCTCTCTTCTCTTGACTTGTTTTACCCTTTGAATTGAAACTAGGACTTTTCTCACTTGATTTCTTCTCAATTAGATCCAATACCTTGATTTCTCCATCACCCTTTCAGTAGATAATGTGCATGTTCTCTTAATCATCTCAATTGACCCCCAACTCAAAGCTTTAACCACTCTTGAAATTTGAAACTCTTGATTATTGGTTGTACAAGCTTAAATTGGGTTAGGAAAGGTGATTTGATGATGATTCTCTATGTGGGTAAGATGGATTCTTCATGGATTGGCTTGGATTTAAGAAATTGTAGGATGAATTATTGAAATTTGAGCTTTTGATTCTTGGATTCAAGGTGTTTTGGGATGATATAGGTGGTTGAATCTTCCTTGTAATGATGTGGAGAATGAATTGGATGTGTTTTCATGGTGATTGGGTAGTGTTTTGATGATTGGTGAAGGTTTTGATGAGCTTCAATGGAGTTGGGAGAGTTTTGGAGAGAAGAAAGAGGGTTTGGGTTTATAAAATTCGGAATTAAAAGCTTAATACCTCCTTTATAATCAAATCCCGTAGGTTTTTCTCTCTCTTGCAGCGCTGCGGACTACCCCTGCGGACCATGGGGTGTACCGCGGGGTATACCGCGCCTCCTACGTCAAAAAACCCGTGGTAGGACCCCGTGGCACGTGTTTGTGCGGTGCATGGCGCGGTATAGGGTCCGGTATACCGGACCCATCAGCTATTTTTTTTTCGTTTCAGGATAAAACCCGCGGTAGCAACCCGTAGTACGGGTTTTTGACCACGCGGTGCACCGCGGCTGAGGTACGGTGTACCGCACGTGGCAAAAACCTCCCCAGCAGCTAGATCTCAAAAAGTTATGCAGTTTAGGCTCAAAAATCACCTGATTCCGATATCCGAGCGCAAAGATATGGCTTGCCGAAGTTTCTGTCCAAAAAAATTTTGCTCGCTTCCCTAACTCGATTTCTCCAATACCTAATCATCAAAAACACTAATACCTTTCTCAAATATGCAATATCAACTAAAATTAACTAAACTAAATATAAACTAAAAACGTAAAAACATAAAAGAAATTACGGGTTGTCTCCCGTACAGCACTTTTGTTTAACGTCTTTCAAAGTTAGACGTGTTACCTCGATTAAGGATGACGAAAATTCCACCCTTTGCCTTTAATTCCCACGAACTTTTCAGCTCGATTCTTGATAATCATGGATGGTGCCATCCAAGATTTCGTGGGAAGTGGTGTCTCTAGTGGTAACTCGATTTCATTTGTAGCATTACACTCCTCTGGCAGTCCATTCATCTCGAATCTTCGTTTGTTAGAAAGAATGTCCTTCATGAATTGACCGTATTTTGACATTCTTGTGAGAGCTTCTACAAACGGGCTGCTGTTCTTTAATTTGTTCATCATGTCAACGAACTTCTTGAATTCCAGGTCATTGTCCTTTCTGACATGTGAAGGGAATGGTGGAGGAGGACATGTATTGGTTACCACTGGGCTCTCTTTCTTTTCTGGTGTCTTCTCTTGGACACGTTCTTGTTCAACTACCTCTTCGACCTTATCTTCTGTTGCTTCTTCCCCCCTCTGATCTGGAATAGGGACTGATTCTGGTTCTGGTCTTGGTGGAGATAGTTGTTTTCCACTTTCTGATTCAACTGCATGACAAACTTTGTTTTCTGGAGCAGTAGTATCACTTTGGAGTTGCCTTTCTGCAGGGATTAGAGTTTCATTCATCCTTTGTGACATTCTCTGCAACTTCTCCATAAGCGCATTCTGCGAGTCTTGGGATTCTTGATGGCGACTCTCTATATTATCAAGTGTTTGCATCAGTCGAGCCAAACTTGAACTCAAACTCGAAGGTTGTTTTTGTACGATTTGCTGCATTGAATAAGGAAGTGGTTCTTGATAAGCTTCATTATAAATCGGCGCTTCTTGATAGATAGGTTGTGGAGGATAATAAGCTTGTGGTCGTGGTTGATAATAATCATCATGATAATGGTTATCATAATGACACGGCTGTTGATCTCCGACCCAATTGTAACTCTGTGGGGGTTGATAGTCAGCGTAATTTCCTTGAGATTGATAATAACCATCATGATAATGGTCTCTTTGATAAGGCATGAAGGAAATTGAGGCTGGATTGTTCATGCAACGTCCCCACGAGTGATCTCTTGCTCCACAACTAGGACATGAAGGTGATGTATGTACTAGATTCCTCCGAGCTAGTTCTCGCGATTGTTCTCGTAATTCCTCAAGTTGTCGGCTCAACTCCTTGAGCCTTAGAGATTCCATCATGTATTAGCTTCTTCAGGATCTAATAATACGAAACCTTTATCTCCTAAATAATCTGCTCTCGCCTAAAAAAAAATCTGTAAAACAAAAACTAAAAAGAAAAGCGTAAAATAGAACTAACTAAAATAAAAGCACAAGATAATTGCACAAGGACTAACGATGTAGTCCCCGGCAGCGGCGCCAAAAACTTGGTGTGGCCTAAGGTGTGATAAAATAATGATATAAATAAGTGCAAATACACACCCTAAACTAACACTGTACTGCAAGTATTACAGTACGTATGCAAGTTTTAATGATAAGAAGATTCGTTCCTCAGGGACTGACGAAAGTTAGAGAGAACTTATGCAAATTATCAAGTGCAGATATTAAAGATAGATAATAATACGCAAGGAGAAAGAAGAGAAAGATAGATATTTATTTGGTTTTTTGATAAGAAGACTAAACTACTAAATTAAAGACAATAAAATAAATAACAGAAAAGAAAAGAAGATAGTATGAACGATATAACTTAGGTTTTACTAGTATGCACTAATCCTTCTAATTCTATCTGTTAGATCTAATTTATAAGGGAGAATATTAGCTCTTGGTATACTTAGTCAGGATTCTAAATTCCACTACCTTAGACCTTGAGAGCGACTAAGGGGGCAACGGCACAACCAAGAAGTGATTTAAAATAGGGTTATCAAACGCCACTAAGGCCCTAAGCAAATACTGCAATCTTGGTGATATGGTGGTTAAAACAAACCTTAATGACTATCTAGTTAGAAGTATGTTTTGTCAGAACTGCTATCGACACTAGACGTTATGTGGTGGTTCAATAGTTAAACACCCTTACAAGGTGACCATCTAACTACTATTAAGGTAATCCTATACTCGTGCACTAGCAAGGAAAACAGTCATTAAATCAAAACACATAATCAAATATAAGGGTAAGTAGCTAATATAGAATTAAAACATATAATTCCCAAAGAACTTAGATAGAAGAATTAGAATTCATAGATTATACATATGCAAAACCTAAGCTAAGAGAATTAGTTCATACAAAGAAAAGAAGAAGAAATAATTACAAAATAAGAGGTTGAAGGAGACATGATTGATGCACAACTCCTTCCAGACTTCTTCTCTTGTGTTGCAGCTTCCTCTTGGCCTTAGGGTCTGGCCAAGGATGATTTAAGAGTGTTAAGAGGCTGTATTTATAGTGTATAGGTTGACCTAATTCGTTTGGTGGAGATAACTTCAAGTAATGGGCTCCTGGCCCAACCCAAATTCGTAAGGAAAACACTGCTGCGTTGTTTTGAGTGTATCTTCTTCGTTATTGGTCGGATTTTTCTCTATAAGATACCAAAAGAATCGCAACAGAGTTATCTAGGCCCTTTAGAAGGAAATTACCAAATTCGGCCTATTTCTTAGGTAAAAACACCAATCTTTGGACGTGTACTGCAGAATCCCAGATTTAGGCAGCTTTTCCTTTTCCTATTTGAACTCAGTTTCCTTCTATCTCCAATTTCCATGCATATCTCTTTCCATAAGTTGTAATCTTTGACTTGGACTCTAATTAATCTCCATAATTATCTTTAAAGCTTCACACTAAATAAACAATTAAACCCAATATGCTCTAAAAATAATAATTCTACAAATCAAGACCCAAAATAGGAAAGTGCACTAAATTAAGCTAAAATCAACCTATAAACTAATAAATAAGCCTAAAATGATGTCTCATGAGTATATTTTACTATCACAAATGAGGAGACATCAAGCAAAAACTTGGTGTGGCCTAAGGTGTGATAAAATAATGATATAAATAAGTGCAAATACACACCCTAAACTAACACTGTACTGCAAGTATTACAGGACGTATGCAAGTTTTAATGATAAGAAGATTCGTTCCTCAGGGACTGACGAAAGTTAGAGAGAACTTATGCAAATTATCAAGTGCAGATATTAAAGATAGATAATAATACGCAAGGAGAAAGAAGAGAAAGATAGATATTTATTTGGTTTTTTGATAAGAAGACTAAACTACTAAATTAAAGACAATAAAATAAATAACAGAAAAGAAAAGAAGATAGTATGAACGATATAACTTAGGTTTTACTAGTATGCACTAATGCTTCTAATTCTATCTATTAGATCTAATTTATAAGGGAGAATATTAGCTCTTGGTATACTTAGTCAGGATTCTAAATTCCACTACCTTAGACCTTGAGAGCGACTAAGGGGGCAACGGCACAACCAAGAAGTGATTTAAAATAGGGTTATCAAACGCCACTAAGGCCCTAAGCAAATACTGCAATCTTGGTGATATGGTGGTTAAAACAAACCTTAATGACTATCTAGTTAGAAGTATGTTTTGTCAGAACTGCTATCGACACTAGACGTTATGTGGTGGTTCAATAGTTAAACACCCTTACAAGGTGACCATCTAACTACTATTAAGGTAATCCTATACTCGTGCACTAGCAAGGAAAACAGTCATTAAATCAAAACACATAATCAAATATAAGGGTAAGTAGCTAATATCAGATTAAAACATATAATTCCCAAAGAACTTAGATAGAAGAATTAGAATTCATAGATTATACATATGCAAAACCTAAGCTAAGAGAATTAGTTCATACAAAGAAAAGAAGAAGAAAGAATTACAAAATAAGAGGTTGAAGGAGACATGATTGATGCACAACTCCTTCCAGACTTCTTCTCTTGTGTTGCAGCTTCCTCTTGGCCTTAGGGTCTGGCCAAGGATGATTTAAGAGTGTTAAGAGGCTGTATTTATAGTGTATAGGTTGAACTAATTCGTTTGGTGGAGATAACTTCAAGTAATGGGCTCCTGGCCCAACCCAAATTCGTAAGGAAAACACTGCTGCGTTGTTTTGAGTGTATCTTCTTCGTTATTGGTCGGATTTTGCTCTATAAGATACCAAAAGAATCGCAACAGAATTATCTAGGCCCTTTAGAAGGAAATTACCAAATTCGGCCTATTTCTTAGGTAAAAACACCAATCTTTGGACGTGTACTGCAGAATCCCAGATTTAGGCAGCTTTTCCTTTTCCTATTTGAACTCAGTTTCCTTCTATCTCCAATTTCCATGCATATCTCTTTCCATAAGTTGTAATCTTTGACTTGGACTCTAATTAATCTCCATAATTATCTTTAAAGCTTCACACTAAATAAACAATTAAACCCAATATGCTCTAAAAATAATAATTCTACAAATCAAGACCCAAAATAGGAAAGTGCACTAAATTAAGCTAAAATCAACCTATAAACTAATAAATAAGCCTAAAATGATGTCTCATGAGTATATTTTACTATCACAAATGAGGAGACATCAAGCAAAAACTTGGTGTGGCCTAAGGTGTGATAAAATAATGATATAAATAAGTGCAAATACACACCCTAAACTAACACTGTACTGCAAGTATTACAGGACGTATGCAAGTTTTAATGATAAGAAGATTCGTTCCTCAGGGACTGACGAAAGTTAGAGAGAACTTATGCAAATTATCAAGTGCAGATATTAAAGATAGATAATAATACGCAAGGAGAAAGAAGAGAAAGATAGATATTTATTTGGTTTTTTGATAAGAAGACTAAACTACTAAATTAAAGACAATAAAATAAATAACAGAAAAGAAAAGAAGATAGTATGAACGATATAACTTAGGTTTTACTAGTATGCACTAATGCTTCTAATTCTATCTATTAGATCTAATTTATAAGGGAGAATATTAGCTCTTGGTATACTTAGTCAGGATTCTAAATTCCACTACCTTAGACCTTGAGAGCGACTAAGGGGGCAACGGCACAACCAAGAAGTGATTTAAAATAGGGTTATCAAACGCCACTAAGGCCCTAAGCAAATACTGCAATCTTGGTGATATGGTGGTTAAAACAAACCTTAATGACTATCTAGTTAGAAGTATGTTTTGTCAGAACTGCTATCGACACTAGACGTTATGTGGTGGTTCAATAGTTAAACACCCTTACAAGGTGACCATCTAACTACTATTAAGGTAATCCTATACTCGTGCACTAGCAAGGAAAACAGTCATTAAATCAAAACACATAATCAAATATAAGGGTAAGTAGCTAATATCAGATTAAAACATATAATTCCCAAAGAACTTAGATAGAAGAATTAGAATTCATAGATTATACATATGCAAAACCTAAGCTAAGAGAATTAGTTCATACAAAGAAAAGAAGAAGAAAGAATTACAAAATAAGAGGTTGAAGGAGACATGATTGATGCACAACTCCTTCCAGACTTCTTCTCTTGTGTTGCAGCTTCCTCTTGGCCTTAGGGTCTGGCCAAGGATGATTTAAGAGTGTTAAGAGGCTGTATTTATAGTGTATAGGTTGAACTAATTCGTTTGGTGGAGATAACTTCAAGTAATGGGCTCCTGGCCCAACCCAAATTCGTAAGGAAAACACTGCTGCGTTGTTTTGAGTGTATCTTCTTCGTTATTGGTCGGATTTTGCTCTATAAGATACCAAAAGAATCGCAACAGAATTATCTAGGCCCTTTAGAAGGAAATTACCAAATTCGGCCTATTTCTTAGGTAAAAACACCAATCTTTGGACGTGTACTGCAGAATCCCAGATTTAGGCAGCTTTTCCTTTTCCTATTTGAACTCAGTTTCCTTCTATCTCCAATTTCCATGCATATCTCTTTCCATAAGTTGTAATCTTTGACTTGGACTCTAATTAATCTCCATAATTATCTTTAAAGCTTCACACTAAATAAACAATTAAACCCAATATGCTCTAAAAATAATAATTCTACAAATCAAGACCCAAAATAGGAAAGTGCACTAAATTAAGCTAAAATCAACCTATAAACTAATAAATAAGCCTAAAATGATGTCTCATGAGTATATTTTACTATCACAAATGAGGAGACATCAAGACCCCCAACTCAAAGTTGTATCGTCCCGATACAATAAAAGTAAAGAACAGTAGGGTAGTCAAGAAGAAGAAGTAGGAGGAGAATAAGAATAGAACATAATGAATGATCCTAGAGCAAAAATCTAAAAAGTCTCATGTAGTAATGCTCAAGAAATAATGCACAAATATGCTTAATATACATGTAATCAACAATCCATAAATTCAAGTCCAGATTAATTTCGCAATGCCAGAAGGAGAGGATGATAACTTAGTTCAGGTTAATGGCTATAGGTTGTTCATAGGTCCCAAATACAGCATCCAATGGTCCACTTACCTACTACCTAATAACTCAATTGTTTCTCCATCTAGTAGTTAGAAATCCTAAGGTCTTGGTTATATCTTGGCTTAAGGACGGGTGTGGTATATTTGGATAATGAAAAGTGAGCTTTTGGCTCTCTCCTCACTAGCCATCAACGAATCGCCCTAGAGCTTGAGTTTTCACTCGAAGATGTTCTCACTCAACCCAATTTATTGATGCTTTTGATTTGCATCCCCAATAATCCCAAATAAAACCTTTTATGATGATATACAAATTCCACTTTGCCGGTCCGAATATATATTCCTTTCATATCAATTTTTTTCTTTTGTATAGCTATGACTATCTTTTTCGAAATATCACGCTATTTTTTTCATATATATATATTCTTTCTTTTTAATGCCCTTGTTGGAAAATTTAGCTCGTAGCTTCTTTTTCATTCACTATTACCCCGGCAAAGGGTTACAATAATAACAAATCATCATCAATAAATTCACAATTATAATTCCCAAATCCCAATGTTCCCTAATAATGAAACCCACCACCCCAAACTCAAGCTCTAAAACGAGTGTCTCAGGTTTTGCGATTTGAGTGCGGGTCATATAGATAAGTCCTAAAACTAGGGTAAGGATTATAATGTGTTTCAATAAAAAGGCTTTAGAAAGGCTCAGAGGGGCTAAGACGAATAAATACAAATAATCAAATAAAAGGGTGAGAAAGTTTAAAAGGCTTCAAGTGTTTCATGAAAGAACTGCCTTAGTCATTTTTCTAACTACCGGATTTTGTTACTTTTTCATTACTAGTTCATAGACAAGTGGGTTTTCAACTAATTTTAAACCTCACATTCTACACACCAAATAACTTCCCTAAGTTTCAACGTGATTTCTTAGCATTGCTCATTAACTTTTCTATCCTTTATTTCCTGTTTTCATGCATGCATCTAAACAAATTTGTTGCATCTTTCAAAAACATACTACCTACTATCATTGACCTAATAAAATCATGCTCAAATAGGTACATTCAACATATTCTATGCCTAATTCAACATATTCTATGCCTAATTCAACCCAAAAAATTTTAAATTTTATGAAAAAACAAAAGGAAGATGAGGACAACGAATCCCCACCCCCAACTCAAAAATGAGCCGTGTCCCCACGACTCGAAAAAGACTCAAGAAAAATAAAATTTAAAATTAGCATACATATTGCACATAAAGAAATGGTAGGGAAGAAAGAAAACATACTCTTCGAGGCTTTTACCTCGCCTAGACGATACTCGGATTAAATCTAATGTATCTTCTTCACCCATCTTCTTACTCGCTTTTCGATCAAGACACGTGATCATAATAGGATATTGCATTATATAACGACATGGGAGAGATCGAAAATCCGTATCACCTCCTCATAGATCAACTGTGCCACATCTTCTTCTTCTCCTCACACATTACAATTCACAAACAACCCAAGCATTCCAAATCTCCATGAATCTTCATGAATTCTCCTTCAACTTCTTCTTCAAATACTTTCTTATAAGAAAAAGGTAGTTCCTTTAATTGTTACTTCGGAGAAGCTATCATGGCCATTGAAGCTTTCTCTTTTTCTTTTGGGTATAACGTCTTTGATTTGTAGAGGTTGTGTTGTCTTCTTCACTAAAGTTGGAATCTTTTTGCTCATCAACACAGCATGCTAACCTCTCTTCTCTTGACTTGTTTTACCCTTTGAATTGGAACTAGGACTTTTCTCACTTGATTTCTTCTCAATTAAATCCAACACCTTGATTTCTTCATCTCCCATACAGTAGATAATGTTCATGTTCTCTTAATCATCTCAATTGACCCCCAACTCAAAGTTTTAACCACTCTTGAAATTTGAAACTCTTGATTATTGGTTGTACAAGCTTTATTTGGGTTAGGAAAGGTGATTGGATGATGATTCTCTATGTGGGTAAGATGGATTCATCATGGATTGGCTTGGATTTAAGAAATTGTAGGATGAACTTTTGAAATTTAAGCTTTTGATTCTTGGATTCAAGGTGTTTTGGGATGATATAGGTGGTTGAATCTTCTTTGTAATGATGTGGAGAATGAATTGGATGTGTTTTCATGGTGATTGGGTAGTGTTTTGATGATTGGTGAAGGTTTTGATGAGCTTCAATGGAGTTAGGAGAGTTTTGGAGAGAAAAAAGAGGTTTAAGGTTTAATAAATTCGGAATAATAAGCTTTAGATCTTCATATAACCTTGAAACCCTTTCTTTTCTCTCTCTGGCGGCTCGTGCGGACTACCCCTGCGGACCATGGGGTGCACCGCGGGGTAGTCCGCGACATCTGATGCTCGAAACTTTTTGCTCACTGGTTAAAACCCGTGGTAGGACCCCGTGGTACGGGTTTTTGACTCGCGGACTAGGGTCCGGTGTACCGGAGGGTACCCCGCGGTATCTGTAGCTACTCCGTCAAAATACCCGTGGTACTCACCCCGTGGTACGGGTTTTTGGGGTGCGGACCATGGTGCGGTGTACCGCAGGGTAGTCCGTGGATTTTTTTCTTGTTTCTGGACCAAACCCGCGGTGGCAACCCGTGGTACGGGTTTTGACCTCGCGGACCATCCGTGCGGATCATGGGGTAGTCCGTGGGGTAGTCCGCGGGGTACATTCTTGCGCTCCAAAAATTTCCTCGCGTTTCCTAACTCGATTTCTCCAATTCCTACACACCAAAAACACTAATACCTTCCTCAAATATGCAATATCAACTAAAATTAACTAAACTAAATATAAATTAAAAACTAAAAAACGTAAAACATAAAAAAATTACGGGTTGTCTCCCGTTTAGCACTTTTGTTTAACGTCTTTCCAAGTTAGACGTGTTACCTCGATTAAGGATGACGAAATTTCCACCCTTTGCCTTTAATTCCCACGAACTTTTCAGCTCGATTCTTAATAATCATGGATGGTGCCATCCAAGATGTCGTGGGAATAGGTGGTAACTCAATTCCAAGTGTAGCATTACACTCCTCTAGTAATCCATTCATCTCTTTAACTTCGAATCTTCGTTTGTTAGAAAGAATGTCCTTCATGAATTGACCGTATTTTGACATTCTTGTGAGAGCTTCTACAAACGGGCTGCTGTTCTTTAATTTGTTCATCATGTCAACGAACTTCTTGAATTCCAGGTCATTGTCTTTTCTGACATGTGAAGGGAATGGTGGAGGAGGACATGTATTGGTTACCACTGGGCTCTCTTTCTTTTCTAGTGTCTTCTCTTGGACACGTTCTTGTTCAACTACCTCTTCGACCTTATCTTCTGTTGCTTCTTCCCCCCTCTGATCTGGAATAGGGACTGGTTCTGGTTCTGGTCTTGTTGGAGGTAGTTGTTTTCCACTTCCTAATTCAACTGCATGACAAACTTTGTTTTCTGGAGCAGTAGTATCACTTCGGAGTTGCCTTTCTGCAGGGATTTGAGTTTTTTCCACCATTTGTGACATTGTCTGCACCAGCTTGTCAATCGCATCATCTGAGTTTTGGATTCTTTGCTGGTTATTCTCCATCTTTTCAATTAGGTTCATCATCTTAGCCATGCTTGAATTCAAACTCGGAGGTTGTTCTTGTATGGTTTGCTGCATTGAATAAGGATGTGGTTCTTGATAAGCTTCATTATAAATCGGCGCTTCTTGATAGATAGGTTGTGGAGGATAGTAAGATTGTGGTCGTGGTTGATAATAATCATCATAATAACGGTTATCATGATGATACGTCTGTTGATTTCCGACCCAATTGTAGCTCTGTGGGGGTTGATAGTCAGCGTAATTTCCTTGAGATTGATAATAACCATCATAATAATGGTCTCTTTGATATGGCATGAAGGAAATTGAGGCTGGATTGTTCATGCAATGTCCCCACGAGTGATCTCTTGCTCCACAACTAGGACATGAAGGTGATGTATGTACTAGATTCCTCTGAGCTAGTTTCCGCGATTGTTCTCGTAATTCCTCAAGTTGTTGGCTTAACTCCTTGAGCCTTAGAGATTCCATTGTATTAGCTTCTTCAGGATCTAATAATACGAAACCTTTATCTCCTAAATAATCTGCTCTCGCCTAAAAAAAATCTGTAGAACAAAAACTAAAAAGAAAAGCGTAAAATAGAACTAACTAAAATATAAGCACAAGATAATTGCACAAGGACTAACGATGTAGTCCCCGGCAGCGGCGCCAAAAACTTGGTGTAGCCTAAGGTGTGATAAAAAGATGTATAAAATAAGTGCAAATACACACCCTAAACTAACACTGTACTGCAAGTATTACAGGACGTATGCAAGTTTTAATGATAAGAAGATTCGTTCCTCAGGGACTGACGAAAGTTAGAGAGAACTTATGCAAATTATCAAGTGCAGATATTAAAGATAGAAAGATAATACGCAAGTAGAAAGAAGAGAAAGATATATATTTATTTGGTTTTCTAATAAATAAACTAAACTAATAAACTAAAGACAGAAAATAAATAACAGAAAAGAAAAGAAGATAGTATGAACGATATAACTTAGGTTTTACTAGTATGCACTAATCCTTCTAATTCTATCTATTAGATCTAATTTATAAGGGAGAATATTAGCTCTTGGTATACTTAGTCAGGATTCTAAATTCCACTAGCTTAGACCTTGAGAGCGACTAAGGGGGCAACGACACAACCAAGAAGTAATTTAAAATAGGGTTATCAAACGCCACTAAGGCCCTAAGCAAATACTGCAATCTTGGTGATATGGTGGTTAAAACAAACCTTAATGACTATCTAATTAGAAGTATGTTTTGTCAGAACTGCTATCGACACTAGACGTTATGTGGTGGTTCAATAGTTAAACACCCTTACAAGGTGACCATCTAACTACTATTAAGGTAATCCTATACTCGTGCACTAGCAAGGAAAACAGTCATTAAATCAAAACACATAATCAAATATAAGGGTAAGTAGCTAATATCAGATTAAAACATACAATTCCCAAAG
This sequence comes from Nemophila menziesii, assembly GCA_029959085.1. NCBI lineage: Eukaryota > Viridiplantae > Streptophyta > Magnoliopsida > Boraginales > Hydrophyllaceae > Nemophila > Nemophila menziesii. The sequence continues at coordinate 24,140,422 of JARWIR010000008.1, forward strand.
AACTTAGATAGAAGAATTAGAATTCATAGATTATACATATGCAAAACCTAAGCTAAGAGAATTAGTTCATACAAAGAAAAGAAGAAGAAAGAATTACAAAATAAGAGGTTGAAGGAGACATGATTGATGCACAACTCCTTCCAGACTTCTTCTCTTGTGTTGCAGCTTCCTCTTGGCCTTAGGGTCTGGCCAAGGATGATTTAAGAGTGTTAAGAGGCTGTATTTATAGTGTATAGGTTGACCTAATTCGTTTGGTGGAGATAACTTCAAGTAATGGGCTCCTGGCCCAACCCAAATTCGTAAGGAAAACACTGCTGCGTTGTTTTGAGTGTATCTTCTTCGTTATTGGTCGGATTTTGCTCTATAAGATACCAAAAGAATCGCAACAGAATTATCTAGGCCCTTTGGAAGGAAATTACCAAATTCGGCATATTTCTTAGGTAAAAACACCAATCTTTGGACGTGTACTGCAGAATCCCAGATTTAGGCAGCTTTTCCTTTTCCTATTTGAACTCAGTTTCCTTCTATCTCCAATTTCCATGCATATCTCTTTCCATAAGTTGTAATCTTTGACTTGGACTCTAATTAATCTCCATAATTATCTTTAAAGCTTCACACTAAATAAACAATTAAACCCAATATGCTCTAAAAATAATAATTCTACAAATCAAGACCCAAAATAGGAAAGTGCACTAAATTAAGCTAAAATCAACCTATAAACTAATAAATAAGCCTAAAATGATGTCTCATGAGTATATTTTACTATCACAAATGAGGAGACATCAATTGTAAACGGTGTTGTTACAGTCCACGCAAAGGGTAGTTAGAAAAGTCTTATTTTGTTTATGAAGTTCTATATGTTTCGAAATTAACACAAAATCTCTTGAGTGTTAGGAAAATATTAAGGTTGTTCTTCAAATTTTTAGCATGAAGAATTCTTAATATTTTACAAAATTAATGGAACAATCATGTAGATGTCTTGAAACATGCTGAAATGACAAGGTTTTTAAAATACCTCTATTTACAACCAAATTTGCACACCTATAAATGGTATCCATAACGAAACACTATTCAAGATTGGTACAAGAAGAAGTTGGTAATAAACTGTTTAAGAGTTATTTTTGATGCATTACTTTTGTTCTCAAATATTAAAATTTGATGAGAAAGGAAAATATCTCTCTTTAGTATCACGGTTTACAGTGATGGCTATCATTTTTGTAAAAGTAATGATCTTCACATCTTTCTATCGCATCCTTCAACTTGTTCTGTTCAACATGAATATATTTTGGTGCTTATTTACTATAACACCTTAAAAAATTTGAGACAAATTGTCTTCCCTCTTTTGATGCCAAAATGATTATGTTGTGTATTGAAAGATATTACAAATCATGAATGAGAAGATAATGTTCTTTAATATCAAATGAATTTTAATGAATCTTATTCTTCCATAAGCAGACATATCTTGTTAATCAACCAATTACCTAGGGCGGATGCAAGAATTACTTCTCATGGATTAAAATATAGAAAATTAAGTCGGGTTATGGGAATAGTCTTGAATACTTTTTTGGAGTTAGTTTCTAGTCTTGGTGGGCTAAAAGTTTAAATATTAAGTCTGGGGAGGGATGATCTACAGACCAGGGGTTAATTCTATTTTTGTGTTACATGTTTCCCTAAATAAGGTGGGCAAATTTGCACGGTGCCTTTGGGCCTATGCAGGCTGCTGCAGTCCCTACCCACACAAAAATCTGCCCATCTCTTGTCCACTACCCTCGGTGACATCACAAGCAAAATAATATTTCAGGAGGAAAAACAACATCAACTTGTCATTTTTTCCTCACCTCAAGAGACACATGCTGTGCTACAAATCTTAGCCCCGTATGTGTGACACATAGTTGCTACCTCTCGTGATTTACAACAATTTCAGTAGTGCACCAGATTCTAATCGCGCAGATAGACATGTCAGACCAATATATAATCATTGGCGCGGACTTAGTCTCACTAGTAATTACCACATAATCCATACATGATTGAAATTTATTGGTTATCCTCCCAAAATCAGCTACAAAATACAATAGGCGTTATGTCTCAAATTAACCACATGATAACAACACTCGAAATCCCATGCGCTTTCCATTTTCATGTAAATTATATTAATCTTTGACAGGTGCATCTTTTTACTATCGTTTATAATACATAAATACATTTACTTTAGTATAATTTGAGGTTTTGTGGTCACTTCTAGAGTGTATTAAAATTGACAAAAATAGAGGAGGATAAACTCAACGCAAGTGTATCGGTCTTTCCGAGTAATAGATAAGTAAATCGGGATATCGTCTCCATAGGTATTACGAGTTTATGAATAAGTGTTCAAACAAAAAGTAAAAGTAATTGTTAAAAACAAAAGTAAATATTTTTTTGGATTTTGAATGTTAAGTTTCTAATACAAGAAACAAAATGTAATTAAATACTTGAACTTAAGGATTAAGTAACTTAAACTAAAAATTAACTAAATACGTAGATGAGAGGTATACTTGAGTCTCGCTAGAGAATCACCAAAGTTCATGAATCTAAAGCTATTGTTTTAGGGCAAAGTTGATATTTTACACTAGTCGTGATTCTAATATCTTTCTAAATCTCGTCAGGATAGATAGTCTACTATTATACGGTACTAATGACCTTGTCAGAGTGACATTACAATACTTTCAAATGATTGACTGCGTAGAGCCTAATGACTGCCTGGCTAGTCAAGACTGTTAGGTTCACTAACGCACACCACCTGTCTATGTTTTAGGTCAGTATTTAAACCCCCCCTTCCGGATGATCCTTTTGCAAAGAATAACTTAAAGTACTAAGTCATATTACTAATTGGCAGTAGAGTAATAGTGTATCAACATAAAATCACAGTCAATTGAAAAGAACTCGACTTTATTAAAATAAAAACAAACCCAAATTCAATAAAATTAAATTAGAAACTAGAGTCCATCCCTTTGATAGTGATCCTCAAGTAATGGGGTTTAAATCATGATTAAACTAAGGAAATTTAAAACAAAAATGTATTCATAATGCTAAGAAAAGAAAACTAATTAAAATTACGCTAATAGATGGAATGGGTTGATGCTGAATTATTGAAGAATGGTTGGAACATTTCTTCTTCTCTTTCGATCCTTGATCCCGAGCGTTATAGCTTTTCTCAACTCTTAAAATAATTTTGTTTACTTTTTAAAGAGGTAAATATAGCTTATATAGCTTTAGAGAACATATTAGACCCATATGGGCTTACATAAGTGATAAAAGAGGCCTAAATCTATCTGGACAACATTGCACCACTTTAGTATTTCGAGCATAACTTTTGCATCATAACTCGAAATTCACTTTTTCCACTTCTCAAATTTCATTGACTTTAAGGCCCACAACTTTGATTTGAACCACTAAGCTGATTTATCACCAATAAGCCTAGGAAATTGAAATAAGTGACAACTTGATTTCTTCTAAACTGCTCCATATCTATCGAAGTGATTTCGTTTTCTCTTTTAACGCTTCTTCTTGGGGTTGGACATGAATATTCACTCCTCATATTCATCTTGGTGCCTACTAGAATCCATATACCTAAGTGCTTGACACTAAACAAACAAATCAACGCACAAAATTTCTAAAAGTAACAATAAATCCAAAACGAAGTATGGAAGTGCATTATATCAAAATAAGATGATTAATCTAATCAATTAGTCCCTTTTAACCCTAAAATAACGTCTCATGGAAAGTTCTATCACAAAACATGAGACATCATTGTGCTAAGCGTAAAGGATTTTTTAATTGTTAAAAATTAATGTTATTTTGCATAATCAAACAATTTAGAAGCGATGATGGCAAACAATAAATTAATACTTCAACTCCTTTATGAAAATTGAACAGTAATGTAATAACCAATTACATCATCACCCTTTTTAATTCATAAATTTTGCATGAGATCTACTATCTTACTTGCAAAGGATAAAAAATATGATTACTTTGCTTCTTTCACCACCCTTTTAGTGTTTCTCCAACATATTCCTCTTAATTATTTAGTTTCTAGAAAACCTTATGACAGTTTCCAATACAAAGCAACTCTTATTCTTCTTCGTTGTTGTTATAGAGATTGTTATTCCAGTTATCTTTGTTATAAGTTTTTTTTTCTTTATCTTAATTTTTGCTTGTTGGTAAAAGTAACAAATACTGGTCATAAATTGGTAATCTCAAAAATTATATATTTATTTATTAAATAAAATTACAACAAGTTATACGTAGTTAAATAAATATTATGACAAAAAACTTACAACATATTTCAGAACCACTGAGTAATAGCGTGACTTCTAACATCACTTCATGGTATGACCGGTATCCTCAAAGGGATTACTATTACTACTCTATTCTAAGCTCATAAATAATTTGAGGAAGATGAGAGAACTTTTCAATTATGGATGTTGAAGATGAATTTTTGGTGTATTAAAAATATGACTTTAATTAGTCATGTGAGTTTCATAACGTTAACAATAAATGGCGTCACAAAAGGTTCGCCATAAAGCCAAAATCGTTTCTCTTTTCTTGAAAATTGGCATGAGCCTAGACGTAATCTTTGACAAAGGGGAGAATGAATCTGGTCAGCCTTTGTAACTCTTGAGCCTGCGGGAGTTATCGTTGCGAACATTCATGTCATCATTTGTAACTTTTGGGGCATAAGTGTGGAGCAATGATGACGATCTTTTAATACGGGAGTTTCTAATTGTTAGAAGTAAATGTCATGAAGATGACCGACAACTCTTTGGCGAGTACGAGACGAATCAGTTCCGACTAAATAAATACTCGTTCACAAAATATATTTTATTTTTATCAAGAATTCCAAACACCCCACGACCACTCCGTGCCATAATCGCCTATATAGTAAAAAAAAAGAAATATATAATTTCTATTTAAGTCATATGTGGTAATGTAATAAAATTGGCTGGCAAGATATTATGAGAAAGTACTGTGCATGTGTGGAACAGATTACAGTTCCCTTAATTGATATTAAATGAATCCATTCTCTATAATATATTTCATTCTCAGAACTTAACATGTTAGCTATGAATCAACTTATTTTAATTTAAAAACTAATGTTCATGACACCAGTACCCATGTAATATCCATTTTAATTAGGAGTGATGGAGACTCTGCCTGAGTGGCATGAGCCAATATATATTTTAGCTGGTCCTTAACTCGGGTCAAAAAACACAGCAACTTGTGCCCTATTATGAGGAATTACTGTTTAAAGATACGATTGGAGATATACCCAAGTATCAACTCTCGGCAACTGTTAAATTGATCTTCAATCTCAGTAGCGAAATAAGGAATTTAATAGCTGTCATGAGGAGCCGAATCAGTCTCTTACAATTACAAACGATTTTAGCTGTTTATTTTAATGGAGTTAGTATTAATTATCTTGGTGTTATAGAGGGAATTAAGCTGCTGGAAGACTAGTTGGATCGAGACTCTGCTTTAATTACAGTATTGAAGTATTATATTAATAATGTTCTCAAGTGACACAAATTTAACCAATATTCCATATAACAACTTTTCTCATCATCGATTATAATCTTTAACTGATTATTTATCAGAACAGTACAATATACGTAGAAATCAATCAAAGAATAAAAAAATATTCTCTTCCTATTAATAAAAACCTAATTGGACTAATCACTTTGCTATTTTTATCACGACCCTTTTAGATTTTTCACGCTTATTTCTCTTAATGGTTTTGTCTCTAGAAATCTTATGACCGTTTCCATTACAAAGCAAATCATCGTCATAGCTGTCATAGGGATCGTTCTTCCAAGTATCTTTGTGATCAGACTTTTTTGGGACAGTGATCTTTGACTCTTGTTGCACCTTTTTCTTGAGAATTTCAACTTGCTCCTTGACTTGTAGCTTAAGGTTTGCTTCACGTCCTTTATTTTGTCTTCATGAGGGATCCATCCATGGATTTCAACAAAATCATGCAATTCATCTTCTGATACGTAGGAGATCATGGCATATAGGGATTGTCCTAACAATTCTGCAGGACAAAGTGAATATCCTTCGATAGTGGTGAAATCATCTTTTGATATCAATTGAGAGAGATCCATAGTGAGCACTAGAAAGTAAATAATCAAAGTGATTAAATAAATTGGTATTGCTCTCGTTATATGTTGTTCATTTTCATTATATAGATGAAGGATTTCGAATAGGACATAAATAAAAGTGAATAAGGAATCCCCCTAAACACGGGCGTATCTAAATAGGGGCTTGGGCTCAAGCCCACTCTCAATATTTGAGAAGATATAATTAACATATAATTTGAACTTTTCTTTTTCAAGTTTTTTTTAATACAAGAGAGAGCCACTTTGGACTCGGAGTAAATGACTCCAATGAGATTCGATCCCAGTACCTCTTGGTCTCTGCGGAGTAACCTAACCACTAGGCCAACTATCGATCTCAAGTTTTTTTTTTGACTAATTTTAGTTCATTCTAATTTTAATTTTACAACAAGAGATGAGTAGATTTACTGAATCATTATTCAGTATAAATTTACTTTAATAACAAGATTACTTATCTTATCTTTAAATTTTTTTTATAGAGTTATTATATTTTATTATACGATCTTTAAATATTAATTTGTTACTTTGTCTTTTTTTTTTTATATCAATAATCAAAAACTTTTATTAAGCTCAACTTCTTTATCTTTACATCATTACAGAGCTCAATATAACATCTAAAATAAGCAATTAAATCAAGTTACAAAAAGCTAAGTTAGAATCATCTATTCTACTCTAATTAAGCCAATTTACTCTTTGAAACATAGATTAACTTCCAAGTCTACACAGTTGCAGCTCGATCTCCTTTACATTTGAACTTTTACTTGTCCTTCATTTTAACTTGCAGGAAATAGTGTATATCATTCATGATTTGCTTTTCATTCTTCACCTTATTTCCATAAATATGTGCATTACAATTAGTCTACATTGCATGCACATAAGCTGTGAACCATCCTGCAAAAATAGCTACCTTAAAATTGTTATCAACTGCATCTAGGATCAATTTCATGAGCTCCTACCACCCTATACAACTCGGCATTACTAAATTACACTTCTTAAAGCATCTTTGAAAATTCTTATAGCAAACGAACAAGTAACAAACAGGTGGTCCCTACTTTCAATTTCATTATGACACAGCTCACACAAATAATTACTCAGCTGAGTTCCCCACTCCATCATCCTAGCCTTAGTAGGGAGTCTATCCAAGCTAACCAACCATGAGCAAAAAGAAAATTTTGGAATATTATACTTGTGCCAAACTAACCGAGTCCATTCCAGGATTTCTCCATGTTCTGTAACTTCATATAGCGTTTTCTTAAATGAGAACTTTTTTCCTGATACTAGCTCTCCATGAAATCCTATCATTACCAGCCTGTAATGAGGTGGATAACTATGAATTCCATTCAAAGCAGGAGGAGTATACCACCTTCCCCAAGTAAAGTATTTGTCTATAGTCTTTTTCATCCATATAGAAGAATCTTGTACATCTCTATTTAATATTGTATTCACATTCTATCCTTCAATCCATCTGTCCCAAAAAATATAAGTATGATCACCATTCCTCACACAATGAGAAATGAATTGATATGCAATAGTTCTGAGCTTGAGAAGTTTTTTTCATGTCCAAGTATGGTCCTTCCTTAGTTTGATTCCCCGTATACACGACTCTTTAAAGACATTGTTGTGGGCCCACACACTCAAGAGATTATCATTTCTTTGATACAACCTCCAAAAGGTACTCAACAAACAAACCTTGTTCAGAGCTTTCAAATTTGGTTCTCCTAACCCATCTTCAGATTTGCATGTACACACTTTTGCCCAGGAAACTCTAGCTCCCTTTGCTCCATCTACATTGCCTTTCCATAAGAAGCTTGAAAGCTTTTGGTTAAGTTTATATATAGTATTTCTAGGCAACATAAATACCCTACGCCAATACAAGATTTAACTTACTAATACTACCTTCAATAGCTCTAGTCTCCGTGCATAGGTAAGAAGATTGTTTCTCCATTTGTTTATACTTGAACAAATGCTCTCAATCAACTTATTAGAGTCTTCAATCTTGATTTTCTTAGAGCTAAGTGGCACTCCTAGATACCTATTTGGAAGATTCCCCTCCTCAATTCCCAAGATTTGTGTAATACTTTCTTTTACTTCTCTCTTTGTACCTTCAAAGTAAACCTCACTTTTGTTTTGGTCTATCTTCATCTCAGACATCGTAGAGAACAAATTTAACCCTTTCTTCACTAGTAGAGCAGATTGAGTGTTAGCTTTAATGATATCAATAAGTCATATGCAAAGATAATGTGATTTAGTTTCAATCCTTCACACTTTGGATGAAAATAAAAGTTTCAATTCTCTCCAATCTTGTTGAATAAGGATGTGAATACTTGCATACAAATGACAAATAAGTGTGGGGAGGGAGGGACCCCTTGTCTAAGGCCTCTCTTCCCTTCAAAAAACCAACCATATCTCCAATAACTCCAAGTGAATAAGTAGGAGAAGACACACACATCTCTATCTATTTTCTAACTTTCTCAGGAAATTGTAGAGCTTCTAGGATATTGAATAGGAACTCCTAATGTATACTATCATAGGCTTTCCGTAAATCTACACATATTGTACATCTTGGACTCAAACTCTCTTTTTCATAACCATGTGTAATGTCTTCAGCCACTATTATGTTATCACGTATGAATCTGCTACTCACAAAGGCAGATTGATTGTTGGATATAATAGTGCGTAGTACTTTTCTAACTCTATTTAAGATCATTCTAGACATAGTTTTGTATGAGGTGTTCACACAAGCTATAGGTCGAAACTGTCTTACATTGGTAGGAGTTTTCACTTTAGGAATAAGGGTAATGATAGTTGAATTAACTCCTCTCACCATGTCTCAAAGTTTTCAAGCATAGCTTTACAAAATCCTTCCCCACAATACGCCATGCTTGCTAATAAAAACAACCAGTAAACCCATCTGGCCCAGGACTTTTTTATCATCTATTGAAAACAATGCTTCTTTTACCTCCCTTTTAGTTAAAGGTTGTTCCAAGCTCTTGATTTGTTCTTCAAAGAGGCTAATATGGAGTAATTCTCTAACTACTAAGGCTAAACAAGTCTCCTTATCTTCATCTACAGTTCCAATTAGTTTCTTGTAGAATTGTATAAATTCTTCCTTAATTTGCATAGGTGTTGAAAGTATATTTCCATTATCATCAATCAAGGTGCTAATCTTGTTTTTTACCTTCCTTCCCTTTATTATATTGTAGTAATACGCTGAACTACAATAGCTTTGATCTCCCCAAACTGCTCTAGCCTTTTGTTTAAGTACACCTTGTTCATACACTATTGATTCTTCAAGATTATTCAGTACACTCTTCTCCTCAACCATGATCACTTCATTGCCTTGTCCAGTCATTATCATTTCTGAAGCTTCTCAAGGTTATGTCTCAATTGTAACATATACTCGAACTCCTTTTAAAGTATTTCAAGTTGAAAGCATTCATTGCCTTCTTAACTTACTTTTGTTTGGTAAGTAAGATATGCATATAAAACCAACCACCTCTACTTCCCAAGCCTGTTTAACTACATCATGAAAAGCAATATGTTTAGTCCATACAATAATAAATTTAAAAGAGCATGGACCTCTAACTTGTTGAGCTCCAATTGTGATATGTAAAGCACAATGGTCTGATATAGAAAGTGCAAGACATTGTACATTTAAGTGAAACCTATCAAACCACTTGTAATTAATTAAGAGTCTATCAATCCTGCTAGCTCTAAGATTTACCATACTCCTATTGCTCCAAGTGTAGAAATTCCACAAGTTTGATGTTCATGTAATTCAGCTGCTTCCACACAATCGATGAACTCTTGGTCATATTCATTTATCTCATCACAATGTAATCTATCCTCTATTATTAGTTTTTCATTGTAATCTCCAACACAACCAAACACTCTATCCTTGTAAGTATCACTCCATCTAAGCATATCCTATCAAAGTATTCTTCTCCCCTTCTTATTGTTACTAGCATAATTGGCACAAAGTATAACCTTACTACTACTACGAATCTCAGTTATTTCCACCACAATGCCTTGAAAGGTTTCCTCAAGTAGTACAGCTTGTACCTCAGTTTTCTTTCACAAAATCCATACTCTCCCTCTTGTATCCTTACTATAATTGTGTGTAATATTATAGTTATAATAGTTATCTTTCATGATTATTCCCGTATATTTATATTTCACCTTAATTTCAAGTAAACACATCACTTGTACACCCCATGTGACCATGAAGGTTGAGACATCATCCTGTCTCAGGGCCATGTTCAAGCCCCTCACATTCCATGATCCTATGATCATGGATCAGGAGGCTTGTTCTTTCCACTTCCCTCAGCACTCTTTAGTAGTCTTAGTACATCTTCATCTAAGGTTGAGATGGGGCTATTTAACACTTTGAAAGAATTTTTTTTCTTAAACAGGGGAGATATAGCTACAGCTAGCTTCTTCATTCACTTTTTATTTCCTAGTGACAAACTTCCAATTTTCCTCATTACTATTAGGAGTCTCTAATGTTTCAGCTTCCTTATCTTAGTTTGTTTGTGCTCCACTATGTTATTGCTTAGGCTCCTCATTTTTCTCTTTTCTGCGATTTTCATCTTTGTCCTCCTTTTGAACCCAAAATTTATTTTCAATTTTACACATTCCATATTCAAAACATTGGCACCTAGGACATTTATCTGGTATCCAATCATAAACCACTGCAACCTCATGCAATTTACTCCTTCCTATATCCACATATACCATTTCAGGAAGCTTTGTATTCAAATTGACTTCAACACAAACTCTAGCATATCCTAATCTTTGTCTAGACTCTGTAATTGAATCCATTTGAACTGGTTTCCCTACTCTACTAGCAATGTATCCTAATCCGCTCTTAGTCCATAGATTCATAGGGACATTTTTTAGTCTTATCCATAATGGAACCCTGTTCATATCAACCTTACCAAATTGCAGATTAGCACTCCATTCTCTCAAGACTAATGGCTTACCACTTACATGCCCTATCTATTCCAAAGCTCTAGTACAATTCTCCTGGCTATCAAATTGAAATACATACATCTTACCAAATGATTTCACATTAACCTTCCCTAATTCTTTACATTGATTTCTCACAAAATTGGTAATCATATAAAATTGCGAAACAGATCAAATAAATTGCCCCACTAAGCTATTCACCCATACTTTATCACCCTCATCAAAGACATCTTGAGGTGGTTTTATGATCGTTTTACCCTCATTTACCGCCAGTTCATGATAACCGAGGTTGAGATTGACTTTGATTTTTCTCTCGAACAGAGTCGCCCATTTAGTTTTTTCAACTTTTAGTCTACTTAACTCGCTTGGCTCACCCTGTTTCTCTATGGTTTTCTGGTTTTCCTTCACGTTTGAGTCATTATTCTGAGCGATTTTGATATTATTACTTTGCCCATTGTTACTCAATTGTTCAGATCTAGCAGATGAGCTTTTGTTCATCGCTTGATTACTTTTCCCTATTTTATCTTTGACTGAAATATGATTTCTCGAAGTCGTATGGTTTTTGATGTCCTTATTACTATCTTCTGTTTGAGTTATATTTTGTTGGTTAGCTTTCTTTGTATTAGGTGACATAGTTGCAGGTGTTAAGAAAAAAGAAGAAACGTAAAAGGTTTAGGGTAGGTTAGGGTTAGAAAGAAACCAATTCTGTAAGAAAATTTGCTGTAAAATTAGATCCTAAAAAGTATGGGAAAAACAAAAGATTTTTAAAAGTGATCCTCAAAAAGTATGGAAATCAGGTGTTTTTTTTTTGAATGAATTGGTTTTAATAAAGTGTTAAAAACAAGAAGGAGAGAGAAAAAGAATCAAAAAACACAAAACGTTAAAAAAATCTAACCAACCTCATACGCTAGCGTGTTCTAAGACTTTTCCATCTTTTTCTTACTTTTTCTTAATTTAATCTTTTTATATATTTGGGAGTCATTAAATTTAATGAATTCCAAATCTTTTTGATCAATGCAAATTATTCTAACTTTTGATATCATTGTTCATATAAAGTCTAGTTTTACTGTAACAACACATCATCTTAGCTTATAAAATTATTTATATAGGATTACATTATACTTTACAATCTTTAAATATTAATTTATTTATTTCTTTTTTAATTTAATCTTTTTATACATTTGGGAGTCGTTAGAGTTAGTGAAATTCGATTCTAAATCTCTTGATCAATGCTAATCATTCTAAATTTTTTATTTTGTTACTATAAAAATAAATAAATTTGAAAACCTATCTTGATTTATATTTTTCGATTCGTCACTATCCTTAAAGTTTCTATCTTTTTTATGTATCTTATACATTTACACATGGTTGGTTCTATTAAGTGTGAGACTAATCAATTATACAGTACACATTAGTTAATATTCATTGCCCTCCTAATTTAGCGTGATTAATTATGATAAATTAAGCCAATTCTTCTATTTGCATTGAACAAAAGGACTTGGAATTTTAAATTTAATTTAATATGTGTGATGCGTATTTTATTATCAAGTTATTTAGGTTTGATTAATCGATCAATTTATCATTTTTTATTATAAAATTATTTAGATTAAGATTTATTTTCCTATTTACTTTACTTTATAATTACATTATTTTTGTAAGTCTTAATTATATATATAGTGGTAGGTAAAAATGACTAAGGGGCCATGCACGCACCACTGATTCAATGTATCACTGCTACAAATTTCAGCTTTCGCGACGACAATTGCCGAATGAAATTGCGAAAAGAAGCAATTAATAGCTTGACTGAAGCAGCAATTTCAGAAACAGATACAAAAGGCGCAAAGGTTTTGAGCCTGGGCCTTCTAAACCAGGCAAGTTTTTCCCTCAGATACTAAATGAAGCTGTAAAAATTCCAATACTTCTTTTCCTTATAACATGTATCAATGTTTTAGTTTCTTTAATAGTTTTCCATACGTAGATATTTAGCACAAAATTAATTTTTGCAGGATGAAGAACTAACTAAACAACCATGGAGAGCTATATAATAAAATGCAACCGATGCTAAATATCAAGGTTGTGGTCTTGTGGATGGAAGTAGCTTACTTGTGGGTTTTGTGCTCAATAATACTCCAGATGTAATTCTTAAATCCCTTGTCCTATAATCGCAAATAGGGTAAAACCTTCCTGAAGCCCTTTATCTTTCCCTAAAGTGCGCGATCCGCCCCTGATCTTCATTTTTCGCCTTTCTGGCCCTCCATCTCAATACTTTGTGACGCCGTTAGCCCTTTTTTGGGTTTTCTGTTAATTGACCGTTAGTCAACGCCACATGGCGCCAGGTCATCACCACATAAGCTCCACGTCACCGCCACCTAAGCATTAGGTCTCCGCCATTCCATGTCATTAATTATTTTTTTTAAAATCATTATATATATATTTTTTTTAATTCATTATTCTTCTTCTTCTTCAAATCAAAGAACCCAAAATTACTTACCAAATCACTCGTTTATTCTTCTACTTCTTCAAATCAAAGAACCCAAAATTAACAAACCACTCTAGCGTTTCATTCTCCACCATCATCACCTTCCCACGCAAGCCGCTCCCTGAACAATGGAACCGCCGCCACTCATCACTTCTCCACCATCATCAACCAGTTCGGATACGCCATCAACAATTGAAGATTAAGGTAAAAAAACACTCACCTTCCTACACCAAGCCGCTCTCTGCGCAAGCAAACCGCCACCACTCGGGACCTTTCTCCACCATCATCAGCACCGGCTTGGAGAAGAACCCAAATTAAGGTTAAAAAAATTGAATTATTTATTGAAATGCCATTTCGAAAAGTAGAATATTGTAACCAAGTTATCAAAATTGGAAAGCAATTAAAGTTCTCCCTAGTTAACATAGCTGGAAATGACATTGTGCAAGGAAATAAGAAACTAACATTGGGTATGTAAAGTGCCATTATAAAATCGAGTTTCTTTTTTCTATAGTAAGATCTAATCAAACTTTTTTTCAGCGTATCCATGGCAGTTAATGCGATACAATATGCTTCAGTTGCTAAAGAAATTAAGGTTTCAGTCCTTTGACAAGGAAATTACTGATGCCGACATTTTGGAATGGGCTAATGTTAAAGTGAGAGCTTCGGGAGGAAAGAGTAGTTTGACTAGTTTTAAGGTATCATTTAATTTTGTATTATATTATTATTCGATTGTTCACTAATAGGCCTTTTAACAGGATAAGAGTTTGTCAAGTGGCATCTTTTTCCTGGAATTGCTTAGTGTGGTGTCTCCTCGAGCAGTGAATTGGAGTTTGGTAACTAATGGATTAAGTGGTACGTGTTTTCCACTAGCTGAAATGCTTGATATGTTTGTGAAGATACCAACTTATTTATTATTATTCAAAATTCTGTAAAATGCAGATGAGGAGAAAAAGATGAATGCAACTTACATAATCAGTATTGCAAGGAAGCTTGGATGTTCAATATTCTTACTTCCAGAGGACATAATTGAGGTATATTTCCCTTTATATGTCTGACTATGTAATTCGTAAAAGCCACTAAGTGATAGTTGATGATATGTTAATTTAATTAGGTGAATCAAAAAATGATCCTCACACTCACAGCAAGTGTTATGTATTGGTGCTTGAGACACCCAGATGATGAAAGACAGTACAGATGTTCAGATAGTGAGAGTGGGAGCTTGATGTATACATCTTCATACTCAACAATGGATGACACTGCTTCAGAATCATCAGCTGATGAGAGTTGTAATAGATAGCTGGATGATTCAGAATTTATGATGTTTTAAGGACCTTATATTATTGTTTAGATGTTTAGATCTTTTTATTGTTTAGGATGAATCTATGGATGTATACAAGAAGCAACAACTAAGAGAACTTGCTATGTTAAATGGTACTTTAAGAGAAGAAAGCTCAAGTATGAGTCCAAGTATGAGCCCAAGCCCAAGTATGTCTCCTTTTAATAGCACAAGAATGAAACGAGCAAAAACAGGGAGATAAGGTTATATAGGGAAAAGGAAAAGCCTTAATGTGAGAATGGACTTAAATATCAATGGTAATTGATATACTGAAGCTCTTGTTCTGTTCTTGGCCCACTATAAGAGTATGATGATGCAAGCTTGGCCCGACCCGTACTGCATGATTACATAAAAACTTGTTTGGACCTTTTTATAGTATTTTAATTTGTTGTCTTTATGTTATTTACTTTATTGATTATATTTATAGTATTGCAATAATGTTATTTTCGATGTAAAAACAGACAGTACTAATGTTCATGTTGGTGTAATATGTGAAATTTTGTTCTCTTGTTATGGCTTGTGTACTATAGTACTGTATGCATTATGATATAATATTAAGTCCTTTTTAGCATTTAGCATTTTGTGATTTTGTATTTTTATGTATTTTAATTTCATTGAGTCAGGTATTGATATTAAATTTTATTATTTATACTAGTGTTGGATAGTATTTATAGAAGTCAATGGGTTATAGGTTACTTTGGGTGTTAACTTCATTCATATTACTAAGTTTCGAGCAAAGATTGAGGGACTATAAAATCACTCTCTTTCTTCTTTTAAAACAAATATAATTATCATCGTTAAAATCTATATCTGGCAATTTTGATAAATTGATGCTTCTCTTTGACCATGTTTTGGCATAATTGAAATTGTTTATCAACTAGGGCAAATCGAAGAAAATGAAAGCGTGCTATAGAAATCATATAAAACCTTCCGAATTTCAACAATCAAACCAAAATATAAAGATCTCTAAAGACATTGGTGAATTTATAACATCTAACAAGTTACAAAGCCATACAGGCAAAATAACCAAGATTGGTGAAAACCACGTTTTCAATAAGTTTTAAGTTTTTACCAACTAACCATCCAAAAGTATATAAAAGCTCAAATCTTAATAACAAGCAAATTAGGAATTCTGGTGGCTTGTAAGCATGAAACAGAGAAATCTTATATGCTCATATCTGAACTTTCAGCTTCTTCTATAGCTTCCCTGTCGTGGTAGCAATTAAATAATTTGTGAGATATCAGAATTTGAATGGAGAAAGAAAAAAAAAAGAAAAACATACTGCAATTTCTTTTGAATTTCCATGTTATTGGGTTCTAGCTTTAGAGCGATAAAGTAAGATATTGCTGCCTCTTTATACTTCTGCAAGCATTAATAATAATTAAAATAGTATTATATATAATATATCATAAGATAAGAAAATCAATTGTGCTTAAGAAGAATTTTGCTTACTTTGAATAGCATTAATGCTGCACCTTCACAACAGTTCACAACAGTGTGCTTTTGCCCATTTTGGCCTTAATTGAACACATTTCCTAGCATCATATAAAGCCCCACATTTTCTATTCATACGAGCAAAGCAAATACTCTTATTAGAGTATATTGTCGCATTATATGTATCTGCCCCTTCCGCCTACAATATTATTAATCATCAATTAATCAATAATAGTTAATAATATATTAATTATTAAGTGCAATTCTTACCCTAATGTAACAATTAATTGCAACCCAGTATTCCTCTCTCTGAAATGCTTCTGCACCTTTTGATATTGCCAAATAATTCAATTTTTTTAACCTTAATTTGGGTTCTTCTCCAAGCCGGTGCTGATGATGGTGGAGAAAGGTCCCGATTGGTGGCGGTTTGCTTGTGCAGAGAGCGGCTTGGTGTAGGAAGGTGAGTGTTTTTTTACCTTAATCTTCGATTGTTGATGACGTATCCGAACCGGTTGATGATGGTGGAGAAGTGATGAGTGGCGGCGGTTCCATTGTTCAGGGAGCGGCTTGCGTGGGAAGGTGATGATGGTGGAGAATGAAACGCTAGAGTGGTTTGTTAAT
The DNA here is from genome assembly GCA_029959085.1 of Nemophila menziesii. Taxonomy (NCBI): domain Eukaryota; kingdom Viridiplantae; phylum Streptophyta; class Magnoliopsida; order Boraginales; family Hydrophyllaceae; genus Nemophila; species Nemophila menziesii. Next base: position 24,157,410 of record JARWIR010000008.1, read on the forward strand.
TTTGGGTTCTTTGATTTGAAGAAGTAGAAGAATAAACGAGTGATTTGGTAAGTAATTTTGGGTTCTTTGATTTGAAGAAGAAGAAGAATAAACGAGTGATTTGGTAAGTAATTTTGGGTTCATTGATTTGAAGAAGAAGAAGAATAATGAATTAAAAAAAATATATATATATATATATAATGATTTTAAAAAAAAAATTTAATGACATGGAATGGCTGAGACCTAATGCTTAGGTGGCGGTGACGTGGAGCTTATGTGACCTGGCGCCATGTGGCGTTGACTAACGGTCAATTAACAGAAAACCCAAAAAAGGGCTAACGGCGTCGCAAAGTATTGAGATGGAGGGCCAGAAAGGCGAAAAATGAAGATTTGAGGCGGATCGCGCACTTTGGGGAAAGATAAAGGGCTTCAGGAAGGCTTTACCCTCGCCTATATAGTAAAAATATATAAATACTTTCTATTCAAGTAATATGTGGTAATGTAATAAAATTGGCTGGCAAGATACTATGAGAAAGTACTGTGCATGTGTGGAACAGATTACAGTTCCCTTAATTGATATTATATGAATCCATTCCCTGTAATTTTTTGTCATCCTCAAATCTAATCATGTTAGCTATGAATCAATTTAATTTGATCTTAAAACTAATGTTCATGACACCCGTACCCATGTAGTATCCATTTTAATTAGGAGTCTATTACTCCTGAGGAGACTCTGCCGGCCTGAGTGGCCTAAGCCAATACATATTTTAGCCGGTCCTTAATTCGGGTTTAAAAACACAGCAACTTGTGCCTCTTTCTGAGGAATTACTGTTTAAAGATACGATTGGAAATATGCCCAAGTATCAACTCACGGCAACTGTTATCGATCTTCAATCTCAGTAGCGAAATAAGAAATTTAATAACTGTCACGGCAACTCTTACAAAAACTATTTTAGCTGTTTATTTTAATGGAGTTAGTATTAATTATCTTGGTGTTATAGAGGGAAGGAATTAAGCTGCAGGTTAACTAGTTCGATCGAAACTATTTACAGTATTGAAGTATTATATATATTAATCATGTTCTCAAGTGGACATAAATTTAACCAATATTCTATATAACATCTTCTTTCTCATTATCAATTATAAACTTTAATTGATTATTTATCAGAACAGTACAATATATCAAAGAATAAAAAAAATATTATCTTCCTATTAATAAAAACCTAATTGGACTAATCACTTTGCTATTTTGATCACGACCCTTTTAGATTTTTCACGCTTATTTCTCTTAATGGTTTTGTCTCTAGAAATCTTATGACCGTTTCCATTACAAAGCAACTCATCGTCATAGCTGTCATAAGGATCGTTCTTCCAAGTATCATTATGATCAGACTTTTTTGGGACAGTGATCTTTGACTCTTGTTGCACCTTTTTCTTGAGAGTTTCAACTTGCTCCTTGACTTGTAGCTCAGGAGTTTGCTTCACGTTCTTTATTTTGTCTCCATGAGGGATCCATCCATGGCTTTCAACGAAATCATGCAATTCATCTTCTGATACGTAGGAGATCATGGCATATAGGGATTGTCCTAACAATTCTGCAGGACAAAGTGAATATCCTTCGACAGTGGTGAAATCATCTTTTGATATGAATTGAGAGAGATCCATAGTAAACACTAGAAAGTAAATAATCAAAGTGATTAAATAAATTGGTATTGCTCGTTATATGTTGTTCATTATATAGATGAAGGATACTGAATAGGAATTAGAAGTGTATAAGGAATCCCCCTAAACACTGGCGGATCTAAATATTAAATAGGGGCTTGGGCTCAAGCCCACCCTCAATATTTGAAATATATATAATTAATATATTGATTTGAACATTTTATTTTTGACTAATTTTTAGTTCGTTCTAATAATTCGTATAGTTTAACTTTAATTTTACAACAAGAGATGAGTAGATTTATTACTCATCTGATATCATTATTCATATATAGTCTAATTTTACTTTAATAACAATCTTATCCTAAAAAATTGTGTATATAGAGTTACATTATATATTATTTTACAATCTTCAAATATGTATTTGTTTATTTTTTTTTCTAATTTAATCTATTTATACATTTAGGAGACATTAAATTTAGAGTAAAGATATTAATCACCTTTTTTTGCTTCATCTATATATCACCTCTTACGTGGAGGTTTTAAACACCAATAAGAAAGTTTCTCTCTCTTAAGTGATTATTTTCTCTTTCCTTTATTTAATGCCAAATTAGATGACACATAAGAGGTAATAAATGAGTGAAGCAAAAAAAAGTGATATATAGCAATCCTTTTAAATTTAATTCCAAATCTTTTGATCAATTCAAATTATTCTAACTTTTGATATCATTATTCATATACGGTACATTAATATTTTACAATCTTTAAATATTAATTTGTTTATTTCTTTTTTTAAATTAAACTTTTTATACATTTGGGAGTTATTAGATTTAGTGAAATTCGTTTCTCAGTGCCCGTTTGGGATTGATTATCTTAGAGCTAAAAGTGCTTTTCAATTAAAATTTTAATATTTGTAAAAAATAGTGTGATTGACACATAGGGATTTGGAAACTAGGTTTTCTTCCTATAGAAACTAGTAGAAATCTTAATTTTTTAAAAAGACCTCAAAGATACTCAAATACTAAAATACCCTTACTAACACTAAAAGACAAAAAGAAGATGTCACTGTTCATCTATCTCCACTACTAACCTATCTTCGATCTCCGATCTCCGACCACCTAACTCCGACCACCGGAAAAAATTGTAGAGTTTCAAAAAAATTGATGAGTTTCAAAAAAATGATGAGCACTCTATAAAAATTGATGAGTATTCTATAAAAATTGACGAGATTCTTAAAAAAATGCTGAGTATTCTTAAAGAAATGCTGAGTATCCTTAAAAAATGCTAAGTATTCTTACAAAAAGATGAGTATTATTAAAAAAACGCTGAAATATCACTTTTATAGTCCATTATTACAACTGAACAAAAATACTAACTAATTACAACAGCTATTGAATCATTGAACAAATAAACTAACTAATTACAGCGTAAACTTAATCAATTTTCTAAAAAAAAAACAATAGCCAACAAGAATCTGCACAAGGATCGGTTTGACAAGATCTAAACAACAGCAATAAAAAAACAAGGGTGAAGCTATATTCACCCTGGAAAAAAATGCTAGAATTGAGATTCGTAACAATGGCAGCGAACGGAGCTCTTATGCTCGAAGATCACGAGGAAAAGAGGCAACTCATTAGCGAAGCTTCCTCGAACAAGTAGCGACAATCTACGATCCAGCGCACGAACGACGAGACACGATGGCGAGTAGGAACGGCGAGGGACGACCGGAGCTTCACTTCGACTTGGAATCTTCAGACCAAATCTGGATCTCTGGCGCTGAACAGAGGAGAGTTTGTGAGCTTTAGCCTTCGTTAGTGAGCAGAGATCTGGACCAGCGAAGACGATTTAGAGCACCACAACACCAGTTCGCCAGCATTCCCGGTGAAAGGTTCCATTCTGTTCATGAACGAAGCTTGAAGGTTTGTGAACTTTGCCTACGATGGTGGCGATGACAGCTTGCAGTCGGAGAAAACTCGTAGAGGAGAAGCTCATCATTCGAAGCTCCAGAACCGAGTTCCTTCCGCCGCTGCTTTCGGCCTCTGCTGCTCCAGTGAGTACTCCATGGAGATAGGCGTGTTTATTGTGAGGAGAGAGGCTTTTAGGTTTATTGTGAGGAGAGAGAATTAATAACAAAAAAACTGATAAGACTTATTATATATAGGATGAAAAAAATGGGTAACATTGTAAATGAGATTTTTGCCTATAGTGTTAAAATTTATTTGAAGTCTTTAATGAGAAGAGCAGAAAGATGGGGTCGGGTTAGGACTAAGGGGTAGGTATTCAAGATACCTTGAGTCAAAGTCTCTAAAAAATATTATATAATATTTTGACATCCAAAATCACTTTAAGTGATATTTTTAATAATCACCTACCTAGTGTTTTTTAAAAGTGATTTTAAAAGTCAAAAGTATTATTAGAAATTTAAAATCACTTTAATTAATTATTTTAAAAAATAATCCAAACATGCTACTAAAATCTCTTGATCAATGTAATTTATTTTAACTCTTAATTTTGTCCCTGGAAAAATAAATAAATCTGAAAACCTATTCTGATTTGTATTTTTGGACTTGTCACTACCCCTAGAGTGTCGATCTTAGACATAAAACCCAAGGCTGATTCTATTAACTATGAACTAGTTAATATTTAGTTCCCACCTAATTTAACGTGATTAATTATGATAAATTAAGCTAATTCTTCTATTTGCATTGAACTAAAGGATTTGGAATTCTAAATTTAATTTGAAACGTGTGGTATTTTATTATTAATTTTTTAGGTTTAATCAATCAATTAATTAATCATTTTTATTTTATAAAATTGTTCAGATTAAGATTTATTTCCTATTTACTTTACTTTATAATTACATTGTTTTTGTAAGTCTCAATGCTATATATAGTGGTAGGTAAAAAATGACCAAGGGGACATGCATACACTACTGATTCAATGTATCACTACTACAAATTTCAGCTTTCACCACTGTTGATATGTGAAATATTATATTTTGCATAATGTTGGTCTTGTAAGGTTTGGCTCCCTACGCACGCTGGCATTTTTGTGGTTAGCTACTTAACGGCTACGTGGACTTATCTTAGCACTTGATTTGGTTTGGAGATGGACGACTGAGATTAGAAGTGGAGTTTGTCTCATATCCATTGTCCGCCTTTTCTATTCTTTACTTCTTCTGATTACTCTTCCTCTATCTCTCTCTCTCAAAACCTAACCCTAGAATAGTTGAACCTTTGGTTTCTTTCAAAGATAGCTTCTGAGTGTGACTAATTAGATAATAGGTTAGAAAATCTGTAAGATTGAATCTTCTGGTTTAGTCACCGAGTGTATCTCAGCATAGTTGATGTACTAGAAAGAGATAATACACCATTTACGAGTTTGAAAGTTCTATATATTTCAAGTGTCAGTATTTACAGAAGAAGATAGTTGTATCCTGGAGGTTGAAACCTTTACTACGTAAGACACCAGTGTGTGGCTAATAAACCTTAAAGATATAGGATCCATCTTATCCTTGGTCTACTGCATTGCATATGTCAGTATTTCGATCTTTCTCCTTTCTTTAAATTTTTTTCTTATCTTAATTTTTGCTTTGTTTGAAGTTTTTTTTAGGTTTTATAATCTAGAAAATATTTTTTACACCACTGGAACTAACAATTTAAGGTTTATTATATCCACATGTAACAATTATTTTCTAGATTTCATTCTTTTCTTCTTTCTTTGTAGTTTAAGACTGTTGAGACTCGAATTCTAAGTTAAAAAACAAGACTTAAAATCTTGGGACTTAAGTCTGCCTAACAAGATATAAAATCTTGTATAGACAAATGATTCTTGAGATTCCTGTTTTGGTTTATTTTTAATCTATATTATTGTTGAATCTATAAGATTCTAAAGTTTTTTAGAACTTTTGATTATTGTGTTCTTCAAAATAAATTTGATCTTGTAATAATTTATATTTATATTTTATTTTCATTTTCTTTAAGAAAGAAAGATGGAAAATGAAAATGATAATGTTCCTGTGACGAGTGGTCCTAGAAGTACAAATGTGAATGTGGCTATGGGTCCAGCAGAGAGACCCAAAAAGTTCATTGATTCAAACTTTAAAACATCGCAACAAAAAATATTGTTCTACCTGACTACATTGAGCCTTACGAGGTTTAAAGAAGATGCTCCAGAACTAGGAGAAATCCTGATGCGCAAATTGTTCATGTTGTGGAAGCATGGAAACATTCATATTTTTTGTGCAAAAATTACATTCTAAACTGTTTAGAGAATACTCTCTATAAGGTCTATAACACAAAGGAGTCGACAAAGCAACTTTGGGATTCTCTTGAAAAAAAATATAACAGAGAATGCTGGTACAAAGAAGTTTGTGGTTGGTAATTTTCTTGTGTTTAAGAAGGTACACTCGAAATCTTTAATGTCACGTGTTCAGTAATTCCAGTTAATTCTACATGAATTAGACGTTGAAGGAATGAGATTGGTGGAATATTTTCAAGTAGCTGCAATGGTTGAGAAATTGACACCCATGTACAAAGACTTCAAGAATCATCTGAAGCATAAGCGCAAGAAAATCAGTCTTGAAGATCTGATCGTTCGGTTGAGGATTGAAGAGGCAAACGATTGGCCGTGAAAGGAGGAAACTTTTGCTCGTTTGAAGCCAGGGCAAACGTTGTGGTACAACAGGGGTCCAACCACAACCACAAACAGAAAAGGCAGGGACGATTAAATGGCAATAAAAAAAAGTCAAGTTTGATGGAGAATGTCATAACTGTAGAAAATATGGACATCGAGCAAATTAAGGATTGTCGAAACAAGAAAGCACAAGGAAACCAGAAGAAAGGTAAAAATGACCAAGCTAATGTGGCTGAACTTTTTGATGGTGTTGAAGAGATGAATCTCACGACTATGATTTCCGAAGTTAATCTAGTTGGTAACCCCAAACAATGGTGGGTTGACACCGGAGCAACAATGCATGTGTGTCCAGAGAAAATCATGTATAATACCTACAAGATAACTCTGAATGAAGAAATTCTTTAAATGGGAAACTCTTCAACTTCAGAAGGCGGGACAAGTTGTACTAAAGATGGACTCTGGAAAGAAACTAACTTTGAACAATGTGCTGCACGTACCTAACTTTCATAAGAATTTAGTTTTCGGTTCCTTACTTAGTAAGGCTGGATTTAAACTTGTATTTGTAGCCGAAAAATTTGTATTACGAAAAATGAAATGTATTTAGGCAAGGGGTACCTTCACGACAGTCTATTTAAAATAAATGTCATGACCGTGGTACTACCTAAGAATGTAACAAGTGAAGTGATGAATAAAAATTCTTCTTGCGTTTACTTGTTGTATTCTTCTAATTTATGGCATGATATATTAGGACATGTTAATTTTAGATCTTTAACTAAACTTGTAAACGATGGTTTGCTACCTAATGTTAATTTTAATTCTCAAAAAAATATGTGATATTTGTTTTGAGTCTAAATTAACAAAGAATTCATTTAAGTCTGTTAATAGGTCATCTGAACCTTTAGAATTAATTCACAGGGATATCTGTAATTTTAATTAGTGCAAAGAAGGAGTGGTAAAAAATATTTTTATCACTTTTATAGATGACTGCACAATATTTTGCTATATTTATTTGTTTCATAGTAAGGATGAAGCCTTATAAACTTTTAAGCAATATAAAACTGAAGTTGAAAATAAACCAAATAAAAATATTAAAAATATTAGAACGGATAGGGGAGGTGAATATGTTTCTCCTTTTTGGAGAGTTTTGTGTTGAACATGGTATTATCCATCAAACAACAACCCCATATTCACCTCAACAAAATGGTGTTGCAGAACGTAAGTCCGTACTCTAAAGGAGATGATAAATGCTCCTTTAATAAATTGGGGAGCACCGCAAAACTTTAGAGGAGAGGCTTTGATTAGTGAAAATCATATCTTAAATAAATTACCCCATAAGAAAATAGATAAAACTCCTTACGAGCTTCGGAAAGGATAGCCACCTTCATTCAAATACTTAAAAGTGGGAGGATGCTAGGAAAAAGTTATTGTTCCAGCCCAAAAAATGGTAAAGATATGACCCAAAATCCTAGATTGTATTTTTGTTGGAAATGCTCAAAATAGTGCAACCTATAGATTTCTTGTGTATAGATCAAATAATGTTGACATTAATGTTAACACAATAATTAAGTCAATAAATGCATATCTCTTTGAAATAATTTTTCATGTAAAAGCACACGATAACATGGTTCTTTAAAAATAACTCCTGATGTCATAGAATATGGTCATCAAGAGAAGGACCAAGAAACGTTACATGATAACCATGAACCTAGAAGAAGTAAGACAATGAAAACTTCTACATCTTTTGGTCATGACTTCCTTACTTATTTAATGGAAGATGAACCACAAACTTTCAAAGAAGAAATGTCTACTCCAGAAGTTCCTTATTGGAAAGAGGCGATTAAAAGTGAGATAGATTCCATAATGTAGAACCACACATGGGAATTAGTGGATCTCCCCCTAGGAATAGACCATTAGGAAGTAAGTAGGTTTTCAAAAGAAAAATAAAAACTGATGGATCTATTGAAAAATATAAAGCAAGATTAGTATTGAAAGGCTATGGTCAAAAGGAAGGACTAGACTATTTTGATACCTTTTCACCAGTATCTAGGATTTCATCCAGAAGAATGCGTATTGCAATAGCATCAATTTATAAGCTTGAAATTCATCAAATGGATGTTAAAACTGCTTTCCTCAATGGAGAATTAAATGAGAAAATTTATATGGAACAACCAGAGGGATATATAGTTTCTGGTAAGGAAAAGAAAGTGTGTAAGCTAATCAAATCCTTATATCGATTAAACCAAGCATCCAAACAATGGCATGAAAAAATTGATAAAGTCATCATTAATAATGGATTTAAAATAAATGAATGTGATAAATGTGTATGTGTAAAAATCACTGATAAAGGATATGTTATTGTTTGTCTGTATGTAGATTATATGTTGATTATAGGGAGTAATAATGACATAATCACATCTACAAAGAAGATGTTGTGTAGTAAGTTCAATATGAAGTACTTGGGTGTTGCAGATTTTATCGTAGGTATTAAGATAACGAGAATATCCAGAGGATTAGTATTATCTCAATAACATTATATTGAGAAAATACTAAACAAGTTTAATAAACGCAATTCTAATATGGCAAAGACACTGGTCGATGTAGATGTACACTTGGCAAATAATTATGGTGATGCAATCAACCAGTTAGAGTATTCCCGAATAATTGGGAGTCTAATTTATTCAATGAACTGCATAGGCCAGATATAGCTCATGAAGTTAGTAAATTAAGTATATTTTCAATAAATTCAGGTAGAGATCACTGTATAGCAATAGTAAGAGCTCTAAGGTATCTAAGATACACTATGAATGAAGGATTGCCATACACTGGAGAACCATCTGTATTAGAGGGATATAGTGATGCTAACTGGGTATCTGATTCATCATATTCAAAATCCATAAGTAGATTTGTTTTTTTGTTAGGAGGAGCTGCAGTCTCATGGAAATCCTCTAAACAAACTTGTATAGCCAGTTCAACCATGGAACCTGAATTTATAGCTTTAGACAAAGTCGCTGAGGAAGCTGAATGGCTGCGGAATTTCTTAGAGGATATTCCAAATTGGCCAAAATCGGTACCGGCTATTTGTATACATTGCGATAGTCAGTTGGCTATCGGTAGAGCCTCAAATGAAATGTATAACGGTAAGTCAAGACATATACGTCGTACACAGAATACCGTAAGACAATTGCTCACAAATGGAGTTATCACAATTGACTATGTAAGGTAAAAGGATAACATTGCAAATCCACTAACTAAAGGATTACCGAAAGAGCAAGTGCAAAAATCATCTAGGGCAATGGGTCTTAAGACTATTAGAAATGAATTGCCATAATGGAAATCCTACTTAGTAGATTGGAGATCCCTTGATCTAAGTTCAAAGAGAAAACTAACTTGTGCAAAATGCAACTCGGTGTTGAGCATTGTGGGGATTTCTCAAAACCAATCATATAACCTATATACAATGCGTCATGTTAAAAGTAGAGGTTAAGCAAAGCTTTTAATAGTTATTGTATCTTAAATTAAAGATAGAGTAATACATGATACTATTGATAAGATACCACCTATATAAGTAAAGGAGTGAGGGTCGCTCCTAGGAAAATATTGAAAGGCTAATTTTTTGAAAAAAAATTACTCATGAATTCCAGGAGTTGTCCAGCGCCAGAAACAGACACAATTGTGAGAACCAAATAATGGTCCCGGGTACTATGTAAGTTCTATTGACTTTGTTCTCATCAAAGCTGAACAGTTCAAGACGTCAAGTTCACTCATTAGCAAGTAAATCCGATAGCCCTTACTAAAGAAGGTTCAAGACCAAAAGTTACCTTTCTCGATGTCGTATGCTTCCATACTTTCTCTCTACCATTTTACTCTCGTATGCGTTATGACCAGTCAATTATCATTCATGTGGGAAATGTTATCATTTGGTATTTAAACTAAGTGAAATGGCTCACTTTAACTCAGATTTTAAATAGGTTATGGAACTCGTTATAGGTCGGGACGAATACAAAAATTATTCGTTTCACTTAGGTGATTAATAATATGTATTTCAAAGTTATATGTTTATAACGTATTAATTAAAATTCAAGGGTTTAGGGTTTTTATTAAACCCTAAAACTGAAAAGGTGTTTGCAACGGTAACAACACACCTCTTCTTTTCCAACAGACATTTCCTCTATTTTCTAAAAGACAAAGGTCTTTTTCAACATGTGTTTTGCATCTATAAATACTTGTCCAAACTTATTTTCAAGAGTTTTTTTAATCTTAGCACCTTTTTAATAATTAATTAGTATTTTAGTATAAAAAGGAAAATAATTACAGATTTGGGGCGGTATCCCGAACACCGCCCTTAGTCAAAATTGTAAGGGCGGTCATTCAACCACCGTCCTTAACAGAAATACAATTTTGCCTAAGGGTGGTGTACAGGATACCGCCCTTGTGCCAAATCTGAAATTACTTTCCTTCTTATGCCAATTGCCAATTATTTATTAAAAAAAAATGTTAAACTTAAAAAAAACTCTATTTTCAAGCATAGAATTTTTTTTACAAACAATAATTGCATAAAACAAGAAAGAGACAATACACCATTTAGGATTTTAAAACTTCTGTATATTTCAAGTGTCAGTATTTACATAAGAATAAGATACTACTGCATGGCTAATAAACCTTATTGATATAGGATCTAATCCTAATCTCGATCTATTGCATTACATATATCAGTATTTTTATCTCTCTTTTTCTTTGAGTTTTCTTTTCTTATCTTAGTTTAAAGTTTTTTTATAGGTTTTATAATATAAAATATATTTTTTACACTACTGAACCTAACATGTAATTCCTATATCACTTGTACTATAATCGCCTATATAGTAAAAAAAAAAAATATATATATATATATATACTCTTTCTATTCAAGTAACATGTGGTAATGTAATAAAATTGGCTGGCAAGATATTACGAGAAAGTACTGTACATGTGTCTGCAATTTTTTGTCATCCTCAGAACTTAACATCTTATCTATGAATCGATTTAATTTGATTTTAAAACTAATGTTCATGACACCAGTACCCATGTAGTATCCATTTCAATTAGGAGTCTATTACTCCTGGGGAGACTCTGCCTGAGCCAATATATATTTTAGCCGGTCCTTAACTTCGGGTTAAAAAACACAGCAACTTGTGCCTCTTTCTGAGGAATTACTGTTTAAAGATACGATTGGAGATATGCCCAAATATAGACTCACGACAACTGTTATTCATCTTCAATCTCAGTAGCGGAATAAGGAATTTAATAACTGTCATGAGGAGCATAATCGAATCTCTTACAAAAACGATTTTTAACTGTTTATTTTAATGGAGTTAGTATTAATTATCTTGGTGTTATAGAGGGAATTAAGCTGCTGGATAACTAGTTGGATCGGAACTCTGCTTTATTTACAGTACTGAAGTATTATATTAATCATGTTCTCGAGTGGACACAAATTTAACCAATATTCTATATAACAACTTCTTTTTCATTATCAGTTATAATCTTTAACTGATTATTTATCAGAATAGTACAATATACGTAGAAATCAATCAAAGAATAAAAAAAATAATCTCTTCCTATTAATAAAAACCTAATCAATAATGGACTAATCACTTTGCTATTTTCACGACCCTTTTAGATTTTTCACGCTTATTTCTCTTAATGGTTTTGTCTCTAGAAATCTTATGACCGTTTCCATTACAAAGCAACTCATCGTCATAGCTGTCATAAGGATCGTTCTTCCAAGTATCTTTGTGATCAGACTTTTTTGGGACAGTGATCTTTGACTCTTGTTGCACCTTTTTCTTGAGAGTTTCAACTTGCTCCTTGACTTGTAGCTCAGGAGTTTGCTCCACGTCCGTTGTCTTGTCTTCATGAGGGATCCATCCATGGCTTTCAACGAAATCATGCAATTCATCTTCTGATACGTAGGAGATCATGGCATATAGGGATTGGCCTAACAATTCTGCAGGACAAAGTGAATATCCTTCGACAGTGGTGAAATCATCTTTTGATATGAATTGAGAGAGATCCATAGTAAACACTAGAAAGTAAATAATCAAAGTGATTAAATAAATTGGTATTGCTCGTTATATGTTGTTCATTATATAGATGAAGGATTCTGAATAGGAATTAGAAGTGTACAAGGAATCCCCCTAAACACTGGCGGATCTGAATACTAAATAGGGGCTTGGGCTCAAGCCCACGCTCAATATTTGAAAAAAATATAATTAATATATTGATTTGAACATTTTATTTTTGAATAATTTTTGGTTCGTTCTAATAATTCGTTTAGTTTAATTTTAATTTTACAACAAGAGATGAGTAGATTTACTCATCTGATATCATTATTCATATATAGTCTAGTTTTACTTTAATAACAATCTTATCCTAAAAAATTATGTATTACATTATATATTATTTTACAATCTTCAAATATTTATTTGTTTATTTCTTTTTCTAATTTAATCTTTTTATACATTTAGGAGTCATTAAATTTATTGAAATTGAATTACAAATCTTTTGATCAATGCAAATTATTCTAACTTTTGATATAATTATTCATATATGGTCTAATTTTACTTTGATAACAAGTTCTACTCATCTTAACTTAGAAAATTATGTATATAGGATTACATTATACTTTACAAAATTAATTTGTTTATTTCTTTTACTAAATTAATTTTTTTATACATTAGGGAGTCATTAGATTTAGTGAAATTCGATTCTCAGTGTCTGTTTGGGATTGATTATTTCAGAGTTAAAAGCGTATTTCAATTAAATTTTTATTATTATAAAAAATAGGGTGATTGACACATAAGGACTTGGAGACTTGTTTTTTTTTTCAATAGAAACTAATGGGAATTTTACTTCTTTAAAGAGACCTCAAAGATACCCAAATAGTAAAATACCCGTACTAACACTAAAAGACAAAAATGTGATGTCACTGTTCATCTCTCTCCACTACCAACCTATCTCCGACATCCGACCACCGACCTTCGACCACCTAATAACTGCGACCATCAAAAAAATTTGTAGAGTTTCGAAAAAAAATATGAGTTTCAAAAAAATGATGAGTATTCTATAAAAATTGACGAGTATTTTTATAAAAAAATACGGAGTATTCTTAAAAATAATGCTGAGTATCCTTTAAAAAGTGCTAAGTATTCTTACAAAAAGCTGAGTATTATTACAAAAGGCTGAAATATCACTTTTATAGTCCATTATTACAAGAGAAAAAAAATACTAACTAATTACAACAGTTATTGAATCACTAAACAAATAAACTAACTAATTACCGCCTAAACTTAATTAATTTTCAAAAATAAAGGCAATAGCCAACTAGAATCTGCACAAGGATCGGTCTGGTTTGACCAGATCTAAACAACAGCAACCAAAAAAAACAAGGGCAAAGCCAGATTCTCCTTTGGACAAAAAAATGCTAGAACTGAGATCTGTAAAAATGGCAGCGAGCGGAGCTCTTATGCTCGGAGATCACGTGGAACGGAGGCAACTTATCAGCAAAGCTTCCTCGAACCAGCAACGGCGAGCTACGAACCAGCGCACGAACGGCGAGACACGATGGAGAGCACGAACGGCGAGGGATGACCGGAGCTTCGCTTCGACTTTGAATCTTCAGATTAGATCTGGATCTCTGGCGCTGAACGGAGGAGAGTTCGTGAGCTTTAGCCTTTGTTCGTGAACAGAGATCTGGACCAGTGAAGACGATTTAGAGCACCACAACACCAATTCGCCATCACTCCCGGTGAGAGGTTCCATTATGTTCGTGAACGAAGCTTGAAGGTCGGTGAACTTCGCCTGTGATGGTGGCGAAGACACCTTGAAGTCGTAGAAAACTCGTAGAGGAAAGCTCACCGTTCGAAGCTCCAGAGCCGAGTTCCTGCCGCCGCTACTGCTCCGGCGAGTACTCCATGGAGAGAGGCGGGTTTATTGTGAGGAGATAGGTTGAGGAGAGAGAATTAATAATAAATATTTGATAAGAATTATTATATATAGGATGAAAAAACAAAAAGGGGTAATATTGTAAATGAGATTTTTGCCTATAGTGTTAAAATCTATTTGAAGTCTTTAGTGAGAAGAGCAAAAAGATGGGGTTGGTTAGGACTAAAGAGTTGGTGTTCAAGATCCCTTGGGTCAAAATCTCTAAAAAAATATTAAAAAATATTTTGATATCCAATATCACTTTAAGTGATTTTTTTAATAATCACCTACCTAGTGTTTTTCTTAAAAGTGATTTTAAAGGTCTAAAATATTATTAGAAATCTAAATTCACTTTAAGTAATTATTTTAAAAAACAATCTCAAACGAGCTATTAAATTCCATGGTTCTAAAAGGCGCTAGGCGATACTAGGACGGTCGACCACCTTCGAGCGCCTAAAGGTTAGGCGGCCTATTAATCGGAATTCAGGCGGTCTTTAACTCGGTGGTTTTTATATTGTTTTATATTAAATATATATGGCTAATATAATGGTTTGAATAACATTTACATCCTAATATACTTAAAGTAAATCAATTTAACATAAATAATATATATATATAATATTATTATAAAATAATAGTAGTTCATTATTATTAACCTAAAAATTTCCAATTCAAGAAATCTAGACTTAAAATTTGAAAAATCTTACTTTCTGAATTTTCTCGCGCGTTTAAACTCTAAGCTAAGTAGTTTTTTTTTTTTTTTTTTTTCATATGTGTTGGGTTGGATTAGATTAAATTATGTATTTTTATGGGCTAGAATTCTATGTAGTATTTAGATTAGACATCCCATTAATATGATTGGGTAGTTTATTAATTAGATCGTATATGAACCTTAGAGCCATCTTCGAGAGAAATTCTAGGTGGATCGCACTTTGGAACGCCAAGACGGAGCGCCTAGTCGGCTAGGCGACCTTGTTTTAGAACATTGTTAAAATCTCTTTATCAATGCAATATATTCTAACTCTTAATTTTGTCACTGGAAAAATAAATAACGCTGAAAACCTATTCTGATTTGTATCTTGGACTTGTCACTATCCTAGAGGGTCGATCTTATACATATAACACAAGGCTGGTTCTATTAAGTGTGAGAATAGTTAATATTTAGTGCCCTCCTAATTTAACGTGATTAATTATGATAAATTAAACCAATTCTTCTATCTGCATTGAACTAAAGGATTTGGAATTCAAAAGGACTTGGAATTCTATATTTAATTTAAAATGTGTGATGCGTATCAATCAATTAATCATTTTTATTTTTTAGAATGAGTTAGATTAAGATTTATTTTTTATTTACTTTATAATTATATTATTATTGTAACTCTCACTTATATATATATTGGTAGGTAAAAAATGACCTAGAGCCACTCACTACTGAGTAAAAGTTATATATATATATATATATATATATATATATATATATATATATATATATATATATATATATATATATATATATATATATATATATATATATATATATATATATATATATATTTTCTTCGCCCATCAATGTTTGTCACAATTTTTAAAAATAGATGTCCACAAAAGGTTGTTTGTTAAGATACCAAGGAACTTTTTTATATTTTTTACGGGATATATAGTACTTCCTCCGTCCATCAATGTTTGTCGCAGTTTCTAAAAGTAGATGTACACAAAAGGTTGTTCTTACATTTTTTACGGAAAAATGACACTCAACTCCCTAAGTTTTTTATATTGGGACACTTAATTCCCTCAGTTCTTTTAAATCTTTTGTTAAGTCCCTTTTTAACATAGATGGTTATATTTAACGATCAAAACATTGACCTTTTTAAAATTCCTTTTGTACCCTTCATTAACTACTTAAGTAAATATACATTTCAAATTATAAATTATTTTAATTTTATTATTTAATTAAAGTAATTAAGAAATAGGATTTATATTTTGAGACACGTTTTTTTAAATGTTTTTACCAAAAACAATATAATAAATTTTAATATAATTTTTTTAAATCTATTCGTTTTATTTGTAAAGTGAACGTATATTTTTCATATAATTATTTTATAAAATAAAATATGATGAATTTTTTAATAATATGAGAAAATGACACTTAGGGTCTTGAACACACCCCTCTTCAAGATGGGGTCCCGGCCTAGAGTCTCTTCTTACTAAAGACCTCAGGAAGTTTTTAACACATGAACCCCAAAACCCCAATTACTAGACTACCCCTCTTTTGTTTTTCCCCTCTATATATACTAAATATAACATTTCTAAATCATAATTCATTTCTAAACAAAATCCTAGAAACCCTTCTCTCTCCTCTCGACACCCACCGTTACCACCAAAATGGAAACCCACCGACGAGATCAATCACTGGAAACGCACCACCACCACCACCACCACCTCCAGCTGCTTCTTCTCCAACAAGCACCACCACCACTGCACCTAGTTCCAGCCGATATTCGTTTGTATAGCTGCGAACCAGATCTGGAGCTTTTCTTTTCAGATCTGTAAAGTTCGATGACAAAGCAAACGAACCAGTGAAGATGTTCGCCGTTGCAGTGAAGATGTTCGCCGGAGTTCGAAGCTCAAATCGAAGTTTGCTGCAGGTTCGAAGCTCGCGCGCTGGTTTGCTGCAGTTTCGAAGCTCGCCGGAGGTTTGCTCGCGAATAGATCTGGGGAGAAGAAGGTGCTGCGCGAACAGATCTGGAATGAAGAGGGACAGAACGGCGGAGCACCACCGTGCAGCTCTTCCTCACGTCGCGAAGAAGCTGTGAACCTCCATGTCTGCTCCGAGCTCCAATGGTGGTGGTGTTATTAGAAGAGCTTCGATGGTGTTATTAGAAGAGCTCTTCAATGGTGTTATTAGAAGAGCAATCGTGGCTACTCCGATCTATTCGCGGTGGTGTTTGTGGTGTTATGGTGGTGGTGGTGTTCGTCTTATGGTGGTGGCCATCGGAGCTTCAGAGCTTTTGTTGTTGTGTTATGATACAACTTCAATGGCGGAGGCCACCAGCTTCAATGGATTGAACCCTGCACCACTCGAACCAGCAAACTCTGGCCATGGCGTGAACCCTGCACCACTCGAACCAGCAAACTCCGGCCATGGCTTGTCTTCATCGGCGAGAAACTCTTGTCTTCATCGGATATCTTGAACGTAGCATAGCGAATGGAGACCAAAAGAAGGGGATGAGAGATGCGATAGTTTTTTTTTTTAGTTTCAGATCTGGTTTGACCAGGTCTGGTCAAACTAGGTTTTTTGTTTTATTGTTTAATTTGTAAAAGATGTATAATAAACTTTTAAAATGAATAAAGAATTTTTTTTTACTATTTTATGCTTTGATTTTAGTAATACTCATCAATCTAAAAGAGTACTCATTAAATTTACGTTGTACTCATTACATTTATCAGAGTACTCATCAAAATTATCCGGAATACTCAGAAAAATATATAGAGTATTCCTTAAAATATATAGAGTACTCCTTAAAATATATAGAGCACTCAGAAAAAATATAGAGTACTCTATGTTTTTTCCGATACTCTATGTTTTTTCCGGCAACCGGTGACTTGTGGTCAGAGGTCGGTGGTCGGTGGTCAGTGATCGGAGGTCGGTGGTAGGTGGTCGGAGGTTGGAGTTAGGTGGGTAGTGGTAGGTAGAGGAGAGAGAAACAGTGACATCATACTTTTTTGTCTTTTAGTGGTAGTAAGGGTATGAAAGACAATTGTAAAAAATGAGGTCTCTAAGAAGAACAACTTTCAAGACACTACTCTATAGAGAAAAAGTAGTGTCTCTAAGACCCTATATATAATTCACCCTAATAATATTTGGTATAAATAATATTTTTAGCATAAAAAAAATTCTATTTAACTTTTAAGCATTCAACACAAATGTATTATATATTTTTAACAATCAAAATCACGTTTACATATCAAGTAAAAAGTTGGATATTATCTAAGTAAAATTTTATTTGATATTTACCTCATTCTACAAAGATAAACATATAAAAAATCTCACACATGCATTAAATATCACAATGTTGTTCAAATTTTCTCATATTCATGCAGGGGCGGATCCAGGATTTCGAGTCGGGAGGGCTATTAATGTTACGAAAAAACCAGACCCGATATACCTTTTGTATATCTAACAAAATAATTGAAAACACCCACAATTTTTTTTTCGCACTACGCAAAACAAATCATATACACTAAGTAGCTACAGCAAAAAAAAATCTCATACAGATGGGGTATCAAACTTTCAATAAAAAAAACAAGGGTTTTAATCTGCTTATACAGTTTGGTGTATTTTATCGTTGTTCATGGAGCTACCCATTTTATTAATTCATGAATATTTACTATGCATTCTAAAACAGTAGCTATAGTAATGACTATTTCACAAATGGACACAACTGCTGTGATATGTATCATGTATCGCAGCTCTAGTACTTGTTCAAATTATACCCGGTTTTTAAATGTTAGCGGCAGAGGTGGAAAGAACACAAATATGATTGAATTAATTTAATAAACACAAAAATGATATACTCAAAAACTTAAGAGGATACATTAATTTAATAAAATGCATAACACAAAAATTAAAATAGACAAATTAGAATTTTCTGAATTTTAATTCAAACAGTATAGAATATTGAAGGAATTTTAAGATACACCTGAGAATTCGAGACTGTATTTTTAAATTGGGGAGGACTAATTTTTTTAGTACATATGAGAACCACTTCGGATTCGGAATCATTTTGATTCCAATAAGATTTGATCCTAGGATCTCTTGGTCTCTGCAGAGTAGTCTAACCACTAGACCAACTATCGATCTTAAGGGATAATTTTTCAATTGAGAGGGAACTATAATTTTTTTTTTATATTTGAACTTATTAAAAAAAACAGGCTAAATTATAATATGGTTTATTGGTTGGGGTGAGTTTCAGCCCACATCAGCCCTCCCCTACATCTTCCACTGTATTCATGCCAAAATTTTGTTCTTTTGCCAAAAAAATTATACAAAGAACTAAAAAAAAAAATATACCCAATATTTAAATTAGATAAAAAGTATTCTCAACCATATGATTACCATGCTCATAAGATATGACAAAAATAACAAACATACTAAAATTGAAATATCTACCATATCGAGTCGAGAAGAGACAACCTCATCTATTGTGATCTTACAAGAAATATTAGCACTGTGGAGGAGATAACATTTTCTCGACATGGTGGATAATAAATTTATAGTATGAATGTTATTTTTGTCATGTCTTGTAAAATTGGTAATCATATGACCGATAATACTGTTTGTCTAATTTAGATATTGGATATTTTTTTTTTTAAATTTTTGGAAGAAAAATTTAAGCTAACGAATAAAATTTTGGTATGAATATGAGCAAATTCGAACAATCTTGTGATATTTAATTCATAGTGTGAGATTGTTTATGTGTTTATATTTGTAGAATAAGGTAAAAATTATAGGAAATAATGGTTGGATAATATATTTAACTTCTTTCTCAATATGTAAACGTAATTTTGATTCTTAAAAATATATAAATGCTTAAAAGTTAAATAAAAATATTCTTTGTAAATTATAAAATATTATTTATACCAAATATTATTTAAATATTTTACAAAATAATTAAATGAAAAACATACATTCACCTTTCAAATAAAAATAGATAGATTTAAAAAAATTATTATTTTATATTTGGTAAAAAAATTTAAAAGTTTTGTGTCTAAAAATATAAATTTTATTTATAAATTTTATCAGTTAATGAATACAACTAAAAAATAGGTTCAAAATTAAAACGGTATATTTATATAAGTAGCTAATGAATGGGGTATAATAGGAATTTTAAGAAAATTTAAATTTTGACCGTTAAATATAATCATCCATGTTAAAAAAAAAAGACTTGGCAAAAGATAAAAAGAAACCAAGGGATCTAAGCGTCCCAATATCAAAAACTTAGGGATCTAGGTGTTTTTTTCTCCATTTTCTACAAATTTTATCCTTATGTAATATTCAAAAGCGTATTATTATTAAACTCATTTATTCAGTTAGTTGAGAGTAGTTTGATAAAAATAGAAGAGATTGATTGTTTTTTTTAATCTGTGTGGAAAAAAAGTATGACAAATATTAATAGATAGATGAAATATAACCTTTATGAGTATCTAGTATTTAATTATGAGACAAATTTATAGTATCTAGTTTGGATTGCTTAATTTGTGACTTTTTATGTATGTTTGTGTTAGATTGTGGGTTGTAGACTCTTAGCTAAATGTTGTAGCGCATTTTGATTAATTTTTGTGTCCTTGTAAACTTCAATTAGGCATTGTATTTGATTGATAACCAATAGCAATCCTAGTAAACTTCAATTGGGCATTGTATTTACTTCACTTGCTACTCTGTGGGTTCATTGTGAGAGAATATAGGCTAGCATTCTGGTCTTCTAATGTGTGTACGTGAGTGGCTGAAATGATTATCAGAGTCCTGGTAGTGTGTGGCGGTAATAACCCCGTTCGCCCATAGTCATTAGCGAAACACCTGTATGGTAATTTAGTTATACATTGTGTTCTAAATTAGAACTAATCATATCATTTAGTTTTATTAGTTAGTTCTTTACTTTTATTTATTTCATCTTATACCATTCTCTAATTGTAATTCTATCCTTATCATTTCCGTCCTCATTACACTATCATTATCTAGAGTCCAAACAATTAGCTAAAGGTATACATTTATCGAATTTGTTACTTTGACAACCTATACAAGTGTTATTTGTGTACATTGGACGTTTCACCTTATTTTTATAAGGTTAACCATCAACCTTTTCCTGGATTATTATAACATTCTCAAAAGAATATGAATATTCCCTCATTATAGTATGATCTCTTCCATGTTCATGTACAACGGAAATGCAGCCGATCATAAAAAATAAAAATAAAACAATATATACCCAAATATTTTAGAATTCCATTTTCTATAACTTTTACAGCAGCCACGTTCATGCTCCTAAACTCACATAAACACTGCAGATATGGTGTAGACTAAATCCGGTTAAATAACACAATCGAGGCCAGCCTAAAACTTTTAATAATAAGCCTAGTACTAAATTGCACCAGATCAGGTAGACAGGTATGTTAATATTATTGTCCAGTTTCGATAACCAAATAATCCAAAGCTTTGATGAAAAGCGCCTAAAAGAATCTGTAATTTGGTTTTTTGCCATAAGCGTTGATAAACATGTACATGGTTTCATTGATAGTAAAGAAAATATGATAAAAATATAAGCTTGCTTAGGACTTCCATAATAATTTGCAATCCATACACCATTAATCTCAAGGATATTCTCATTATTTGTAAGTGACACAGGAAAATCATGTGTTGAGTTTTAGTAATTTCGATATATGAAACAAATACATCATGTATTTTTTACATTAAGAGTTATCTCCACACCCTTTAGGAAGTAGCACTCAAATTAAGAGTTATCTCCACAGCCTGGTTAACGTGCGTACTGGTCCGGTTTCGGACCGGTCTAACGGACCCCCATTATCGGTCCCGGTCCGAACCGGTTCTTCGGTCCTAAATAACAGAAAACCGACCGATAACAAGGTCCGGTTTATCGGTTTCCCGGACCGGTCCCACTATCGGTTTATTTTTTATTTTGTTTTTTTGTAAAATTAGAGGTGTAAGTTATTGACATTGTACTTAAATAAAGTTGTAATATTTTTGAATTAAAGTTGTAATAATTTTTAGTTCTAGTTAAAGTTGTAATATTACTAAATTGAATAAATTACTTTTTTTAACAGTTAATTTGTTGGTTTTTTTATTTTTTAAACACTTAAATATAAAATATGTATAATTTATTGATTTAGGCATACAAATACATTTTAGACGAAAGAAATGTAATAATAAATGAAACTAGAAGGTATAATAAATGTAATTGTTACAAATTATAATTGATAGAGCACATAAGTTACATTGCAACAACACCAAAGTAGATTGACCTGTGAGGAAAAAAGGAGGGGGGGGGGGGGTGGGGGGTTGGTGGCTGTGCCCATAGAATTAGGCTGCCTACGTACCTAATCTCTAAGTAGCGTGAAATGCATACTCAGAAAAATGATCAAGCCACCACGTAGTTCTTTAAACCCCCTTGGTAAAACTGTTAGTAAGTTTTTCGATAAATAATCCAAAAAAAATAAATAAAAGAGAGAGAACTCACCACGGCGCGTCTTCATCGTCCTGGTGAGACCCAGAAGGACCCGAACCGTCACTTGAGCTAGTCAGTTGATCGTTAAATCCTCGTCCTCAGACATAGCATCTAATTCGTTCTGTGTACGGGTGTCTGCCTTCCACCAGTCCGCAAGCTCCACCACCTTCTCCAATGTATCCCCGATCATAAATTGGCAAAGAACTATGCACTAATATAATAGGACATAGTATAGAAAAGTAAAACAGAAACCCTTACTTGGATGGATCACCAATCATCAACGAATATGGAAGAAATCGGCCACCAAAACAGAAAACCCCAACCATGCGCAAGAATAGAAACTAATCAATCATCAGAAATTAAAGGAATTGAAATTAGATAGAGAAGATTTGATATGAACTTACATAGAGAACCATTTCAGATAATTGCTTAAAGATCAAGAACACCAATGGTAGAAACCCACTTACTCGAATCAAACCAAACCATTAATAGAGAATATTTGATTCAAACTAACATAGAATCAACAAAGGAATCACAATAGAGTGGAATCAACCCATAGATTAGGCTGAAAATTACTCAAGACTCGCTATAGACAAGGACAGATTTACTCAAGATTAGGTTGGTTTCCATCGTAAGAACAGAGAGAAAGATAGAGTAAAGACGGTGGGTGAAGAGTAAATGGGGTGGGTAGAATGGCGGGTGGAGTGGGTATTGTTGGGCTAAAGTATTGGGGTGGGGATTGTTGAGCTAAAGAATTGGGGTGGGGGATGGGCTAAAGAAATGGGTAGGCTAACTAATGAATTGGGCTGTTATATAAAAAAAATATATAGTAATGGGCCGTTATCGGTCCGTATCAGTTACGGACCGGTTCGGTCCAAAGGAATTTTGCAGAAATTGAAAATCCGACCAATAAGAGAAATGGCGTTCCGTTGCGTTCACCGCCGCGCCACCGTTCTCGGTTCGTCGCCGGCGAGTAGCGGCTCGGACCGGTCCGTTGGACCGATAACCTGCACACGATAAGCAGGCTAAGTTCAGATTAATAAGAACCTAGACTACGAATAAATTATTTTCCCGTTTAAAAACATTTTGCTCTCCGTTTCAGTTATCAAAATATTTCTAGTGTTTTTATATGTCATAGCTTTTGCAGTTTTGCTCATACAACCACTAGCATGTCTCATCACAATCACACAATGAGAATGATTTTGTTTCCTTCTGGACTTCAAGTTCAAGATTATAAGGGATCAGCATGGTATACATCGACTCAAAGAATGATCTCCAGCATTTTTTAGGGGTTTTTTTTAGATAAAAACGTTAGAAAAAATTATTACAGCACCCCAAACCAAAATACTAACCGCCACGGGGAAAATTTTCCTGCTAACATATCAGGATGCTCTAATCTTATGGATCGTAACATATATATCACATATTATGATACTTTCAGTACTGGAAAAATTTGAGGGAGCTTGGTTCTTATCAAAGCTCACGATTTTTTCCTTTGGTTAACAAGACAGGACAAATCCCTCATTCTCTTGGCAATTTTACTGTTACTCTTGAATATAAACAAGAAGGTTTATTAGACAAACCTTATACGCAGCGGATTGAAATGAAGAGTCCAAAATTCTGCCTTCTTGTAATTGATTGAATTGGAATGAAGGAATCGCTTCTCTGGTCGTAAGTTTAATTACTAGAACTAAACCTTTTGTTTTCACCACCTAAATGTCTCAGAATTATCTATTGTGTGTTATTGATTTGGAGAGAAAAGAATTGTACGCTTAATTGTGTTGTCTGTGTTGTTGTGATTTTTGTGAGAAAGAAAGGCTCTATTTATAGAGCTGGAGAGTTGGTTTATTGCCTGTAAATAAACCACTCTCCCACTTTCTCCACCTCCTCCACCATCTAAGTGGGACGCTCATGTCTTTCCCATCATGGGTGACATGGGATAAAAATAATTTTTTTTTCTTTCATTCTCCCACTCGCACATGATGGAGTTACAATCATTACCTTTAGGTACGTGCATTTCAATGCACCATACATCAATATTTCTCAAATCTTCTCATATACACATTTCTAGAATAATTCATCATACTTGACAAAATAGGTCGTGCGACCGACAAGCATACGAGCATACGTTACTAATAACCTGTTAGGGTACATAGTTGCTCAAATGAAACTTCATTCCTTACGTATCTTGTAGTACCCCAGACTAATAATTTGTTGTATCATATTCAGTAACTCTGACCCCTTCAAATTTATATCACATCGTTTATGTGATCAAAAGAGTTCACTGACATAAATTCATGTGTCTCACTATCATGTTATGGTCCAAATTGACTTACATGATCGGTACCTGCAAGCACACACTTTGATACAGAATTTTAGTCTTCCCTTTACACTTATATCCTTTTATGTTGATTAGGTTGCTTTCCCAAACATACCCCATTAGACCGAATCATTCATGATCATTGGTAGTATGTTCAAAGTAGCATACACCTAATCAAAATATCAAGACATAGTCAAAAGTAATAAGGGCACAATTTTGAAGGCATCACACAATGAAGAGACAGGGATCGACTCTTCACTTCCTTCTGGTCGAAAGCACACGTGGTATGACACACGTGTTATGGTATTATTCATATAGCTCCAATTGTATGTCACAATTTTATAAATACCATACAGATATATAATTAGACAAGTCTCATTGCCTAAGATGAATTCTTCGATTGATCAACCATTCTATGAAATCAATCAAGCAACTCATATCTGGCTCTTATAGACTAAGTAGATAGTGGGATTCTACTTCGATCATAATATATCCTTAACATGGTTCATCCATGTTTATGATCTCATCTTAACACTTAGTTAAGGCGACTATCTTAACTCAAGTTATCTTATGGGTTCTTCACTACTATGAGTTAGTCTCATCTTTGCGTACTTCTTGTGCCAAAGGCGATTGCCCGTGTGATAGGGCCAATCTCAGTCTATAAGACATACATACTTCAAAAATACACACATTATAATATATATCAAACATGATATTATTAAAAGAAACAGTTAAATAAACATACTAATGAAAATATATACATGAATGCACATAAACTCGCAATATTATATCATGCTTAATCATATAGATTTAACATATCCATAAATATATCCCTTGGGATATCCTTTGTGAATGGATCAGCAAGCATATAGCGTGTGTGTATGTATTGCAAATCAACATCCTTTTGTGCAATAATATCTCTAACAACTTTATACTTTATATCAATGTGTTTGGTCATACTGTGATACTTAGGAGCTTTCACACAAGCCTTTTCAGCTTGACTATCACAATGTATAATAACGGGACTCCCACTACCTCCTGAGAATCCTAAATGTTCAAAATAACCTTTTTAACCAAACAACCTCTGGAACCACATCTGAGCATGCTACAAACTCAGCTTCCATTATGGACAAAATTATACAGGTTTGTTTCTTGCTACTTCAAGAAAATGCGCAATTATTCGACATGTATACATCACCTGAGGTAGATTTACCCCCATATATATTACTACCCCAAATAGCGTAATATATCCTTCTAGGTGTAATCTATTTCCTCAAAAGCATAAGGCATGATCCACGGTGCCTTTTAGATATCTCAATATCTTTTTCACAGCTTTCGGATTTTCTTGTCCTGGGTTCAATTAAAAATGACTAACTAAATCTACCACATAACATATGTCTGACCTAGTTCACATCATAACATATATAAGACTATCCATGCAACTAGAATATGACACTGTATACATTTTCTATTTCTCTTATGAAGTATTAGGACACATGTCGAGAGTTAAGTTTATTCCATTTGCTACAGGAGTGTCAATGGTATTGCACTTAGTCATGCTAAACCGCTCAATTATATTCATGATGTAAGGTTCTTGAGACAAAGATAATAGTCCTCGAAACTTAACACCAAGAATATAATTTGCTTTTCCCATATCTTTCATATCAATTTGAGAAGCTAGCTACTCCTTATTAGCTTGAATAAACTCTTTATCATCCCCTTCTAATAGGATGTCATCCACATATAGAGATAAGATTAAAAAAATTCTTGGAACATTTAACATAAACACAGTGGTTTTCACTTATCATCTCAAATCCATTAGATGAAATGATTTCATGAAATCTCAAATTCCACTGTCTCGAGACTTTCTTAAGATCATAGATTGATTTTAACAATCTACATACTTTATTCTCTTGATCTTTTGTAACAAAACCCGAGGGTTGTTCCATGAAAATAACCTCTTCTAAATCTCCATTTAGAAATGTAGTTTTAACATCCATTTGGTGCAACTCCAGATCAAGATGCGCCACAATAGCTAAAAATAAGACGTATTTAGGTAAATCTAACAATAGGAGAAAAAATTTCCTCAAAATCTATTCCTTCCCGTTGAGTTTAGCCTTTCGCTGCCAAGCGAGCTTTATACTTGTCAATGGAATTGTCAGGTTTCCTCTTTATTTTGAGAACCCATTTATTCCCAATCGCCTTACGTCTTTTCGGGAGATTAAACAGTTCACATACCTAGTTTTTCTTCATCGACTCCATTTCTTCTTCCATTGCTTTCTTCCATTCATTCTTAGCAGGACATGAGAATGCTTCATTAACCGACCGAGGTTCTTCTTCGTCTTGTGGAGTTATCATAAAGACTTCTCCTTCGATTTCAAATCGACCACGAGGAACTAAACCTCTAGCACTTCTCTTAAGTTGAGAATCCTGAGAAATAGGAATACTAGATGATGCAATGGTTTCTTCCACCTCAAGATTTAGAGGAGTGTCTGTCTCTATTTCTTGAGTATGTGTTACCTCATCAGGTGTTACATTTGTTTGCATATCATCTTCCTGAATCTCATTTAATTCACATAAAATAGAATTTCTGTCAACCTCACCTTTGCTAGGAAAATCATTCTCTAAGAATGTGACATCTCGTGATTCAATTTCAGTAAGATCCCCATCGTTATGTTCACCAATAAACACATATCCTTTAGAGTGAGCTGGGTATCTAATAAAGATACACTTCTTATCTCTTGGACCTAACTTCCCATATTTATGAGATAGATCATGAACATAGTCTGCCGATCCTAGGGTCACAAGTAGTTCATAAGGAGTTTGATGGAACAGTCATTGTGGGTATTTGGTTAAGTATATAACTAGCAGTAGGCAAGGCATCTCCACAGATTAGCTTGTGCCATCATAGACTTAACTATTTCTAGGAGAGTTCTCACTTTTTCATCACACAGTTCTTTCAACTGGTCCAATAGATATTCACGTGATTAAGGTTTTCATTTTCCTCTCTAACTGATTTTCTACTTCATTGAAATATATCATAAGAAAATTTCAATGCTACAGATGTATGAAAAATCAGGTAAACATAACCAAAACTAGTGAAATTATCTATAAAAGTGATAAAATAAAGTCCCCCTATATATTTTGAACATTCATTGGGTCACAGATGTCTACATGAATTACTTGCAATGGGTACTCGACTCGTTTAGCCTTTTCAAAAATGGTTTCCCTTTTCTTTATCTGCTAGACAATTTTTATAAGTTGGCAAGTTGACTCTAGTCAATGAACCTAAAAAGTTCGCCTTAGCCAACAAATTCATACGGTCTTGTCCAATATGAACTAGTCTAGCATTCCATACTTTTCTTCTACGTTAAAATTACTAGATTACGTATTAGTAGAAAAGCAACTACTTACATAATAACTATTAAATGAGTTATCATCATCTAGTACTACTAAAACATGAGAAATAAAACCAAAAACTTAATACTTAGCGTCATAATAGATGTCTACTTGATTGTTATGAAAATACATATTAAAACCTAATCCTAGAAGAACAGTGACCAAGACCAAATTCCTTCGAATTTCAGGTGCGTAAAGTGCATTATCCAGCTATAAGGTTTTACCACCTTGCAAGTGTCAAATATGTTGGCTTCAACCTTGTTGTTGTCTCCTACCTCATATCCATCACGTTTCCTCTGGAATTAGATGGTACTCTATATATGCCTCTTGGTCTTAGGCTACATGGTCTGTCACTTCTGAATCCACAATCCACAAAGGATTAGAATCAACTAGCGAACAATACTGGTAACATTTGTACAGTTATATGAAGTAAATGATATTGCTATCTTTATCCTCACTCGCGAGCGAAGTGACCTATCTTGTCACAATTTATAGCATTTTACTTTACTCTCGTCTTTCTTAAAAAAAACGTTGTTACCACCATTCTTGTTCTTCTTGGAAGCATGCTCATTTTCGTTTCTCTTCCCATTGTTCTTGCACTTAATGCCAGAACCTTTGAGAGAACTTGACTCAACAATATATAAGTCTGATCCCCGAGACTTAAATGCATCAAGACGTTCATCTTCCAACGTCACATGATGAGCAACATCATCAAAATTTATGATATGGTCATTTTGAGTCAAATTTATCTTCAAATGCTCCCACTTATTTGAAAGAGATTGGATCACAGCTTGAACCTGATGTTCATCAGCAAGGTTATGACCTGCAGTCCAAGTTCCCTAATCATATTAGACATCTCCCAAAGATGCTTGGTTTGATTAGGCTTCCTCTTGTAAGTGTCAAACTTAATGATCAATTGACTCAACTTAGTCATAGTTGTACCCTTGTACTTTTCATTAAGAGCGTCCCACATCTCGTGAGCAGTGGGGTATTATTGACATTCATGAACAAGATCGTCATACATGGAGCTTATCAAGATGCCTCTTGCAGTGGAATATCTCTTTTTCCACTTCTCATAAGCCTCCATGTCCCTTTTGTTTTGAGCTGTGATGCCTTCTTTAGGCTGAGTCATGACATTGTTAATAACCTCAAGAATTCTTGTTCCTCTATAACATAATGTATTTTGAGTTTACCAGGGTATAGTTCTTGCCATTCATTATGTCTCCATTGAGATCATCAATGACGGTTGTCATTTTCTTATAAAGTAAGAGATTTTTCATTAGTATACATACAATTATTTAACTACCCAATGCTATTAATGCAAAATATAATAAATAAGAAAGATAACAAAATAAGTGATAAAGAAAGTTTACTATGTTCCCAATCATGAACCACCATATTTTGTTTGTCTTAATGATTCAATCAATTTCATTAACTGCAAAAATTAAGTTCACCAAGAACTCCCACTTACTCTAACATAAATAGAGCGAAAATGTATGAAAATAAACAACTAATAACATAAAAAAAAAACTAGTTGAATTCATACATAAGTGAAATACATGTTCAATAAAGAAATAACTGAATCAAAGCAACTAATGTAGTTCCTAACAAACAGGGTTTAAATTTTTTTTGGAAAAAACAAACCACTAAGCAATCTACCTATTGCAAGTCCTAACTAGCATACGACTTTCATATCCAAAACCTTAATTTAGGAATTGACTGCTCAAAGTTCACTTCCTCATAGAGTCTAATTGGAAAATAATTATCAACACTAGTAGTTCGATAATGTATTCCACAGTTGCACTGATCCGACCTAGTAGAACTATTATAGTTCCTCCACAAGTGAGATTCAGTCAAAGCATAGACTAGCCACTCATATGTAGCTTGTCTCCCATGAACATAGTTCTCCGAAAAATCATACTCCCATAAGATTTCGATATCCCTCTTCATCTCTCTTGGTAGAGATTTGTAAAGAACTTCAACCTTATGTCCTTCACATATGATATCACCCCAATTTATGACATCTTGAATCAACCTATTGACAATTGCCACATGTTGCACTAGGGTGTGATGAGGTTTCTTCTTATAACGGAGAGCTTTGATACTATTTTTCAAAGACTGTTTTTCTTTCGGTGTCCTTGCAACTTTTGGTTTATGGATCTCTGATGATCCATTAGGATTTCTTACGTTCCTGTTGAGCCATCTGTACACTGTCAGTTTCTCAAGCCTTGCTGCTCGTGATCCCCTGGATCGTGTCAACACCATTTTTCTACATATAGAAAAAAATTAAGAACGGTAAAAAATAATACACCAAAATTGATTAGGAAACAAGAAAAAATTAATAGTATGTTTCCATAAACTCTATTCATTAATAATAATTTAAGGTAGCAAATCTGGTAAGGCTACTAGTCACTTGACTAGGTGGTATGGGTTCGAATCCCCTCACATAAATTAATCCAGAAAAATTAATTTAAGAGGCCCGAAAATAGCAACAATTAATTTAGGGACTAGGTGGTATGGGTTCGAATCCCCTCACATAAATTAATCCAGAAAAATTAATTTAAGAGGCCCGAAAATAGCAACAATTAATTTAGGGCTCAAGCCCAAAAATAAAATATTCAGACCCTATACAATATAATAAGTCACTGCTGGCCTAATAAAACATATCAAATTTTTTTTTTTTAACAAAACAAAGCTTTTTCTTTTCTTCTTCTACTTATACGACAGAACCAAAAAATAAAAGAAATACTCAATTTTTTTCTTCTGTTCGACATAGAAAAAAATTCTACATTTATATATTCAATTGGGTAACCTGGCTCTGATACCAATTGTTACTCTTGAATATAAACTAGAAGGTTTATTAGACAAACCTTATACGCAGCGGATTGAAATGAAGAGTCCATAATTCTGCCTTCTTGTAATTGATTGAATTGGAATGAAGGAATCGCTTCTCTGGTCGTAAGTTTAATTACTAGAACTAAACCTTTTGTTTTCACCACCTAAATGTCTTAGAATTATCTATTGTGTGTTATTGATTTGGAGAGAAAAGAATTGTACGCTTAATTGTGTTGTCTGTGTTGTTGTGATTTTTGTGAGAAAGAAAGACTCTATTGATAGAGCTGGAGAGTTGGTTATAACTTCCCTGTACGCTCATGTCTTTCCCATCATGGGTGACATGGATAAAAATAAAAAAAATTTCTTTCATTTACAATTTATAATTTTTGGAGCAGAATATTCTCTAGCTGGAGATATACCTAAGATAAATAAAAAAAAACTTGAAATACCTAAGATGTGGTAGTAATCAACTATTATGTTTATATAATAATTCCTTTCCTGGAAACTTCAGTTAAGGAACCAATTCCAGGAAGTGTATACATGCTTTAGGTAAGTCTTGATTTAAACCTCATTTGTGAGCTTTTCTAACTAACTAGACCTTCATGATATATTCCCAGCTAATATTTGTAATAAAAACCAATAAATAAAAGAGAAAACATGAAAAGAAAATATACTACATGTTCTCTCATGGAGTTATAGGTCTAGCTTAATTCATATTAAAGTTGCTGTTATTGTGCAAATGAATAAAACACCAACAATCGACACTTAAATAAAATATTATTACATAGAAATATAATCAAGAATATAAAGAATTTAAATACTTGCTTCCTACTTTCAAAAACCTAATCAATTGATCACTTGGCTGAATCTTGACCCATATAAATCTTTCAATATATTCCTCCTAATGGATTCGTTTCTAGAAATCTCACGACTCTTTCCAATACAGAGCAAGATATCTTCTTCTTCATAAGGATTGTTGTTCCAGCTATCTTTCTGGTCACTCTTTTTTGGGACAATGGTCTTTGACTCTTGATTCATGTTTTTCTTGGGAAGTTCTTCAACTTCTATCTTCTGAGTTTCCTTTATTTGTAGCTTGACTTCCTTTGACTTGTTTTCATCAGAGACCAATCCACGGCTTTGCATGAATTCATATAACTCATCTTCCGATACCCAACTTATATTAGCATAAAGAGATACTCCTAATAAATCTACAGGAGAAACTGAAAACTCTGGATCAATGGTGAAATCGTCTTCTGATATCAATTCAGAGAAGAGGTCCATATTAAACACGAGAGAGTTAATAATCACTTTGATTAAGTGAATTATTATTGATGCTCTTTATATAGATATAGATAAAGAATCTTATTATGCTCCAACAATTAATTTCTTATTCTTACCCCCAATTATATATATAGGAATAGGAGTTAATGGTGGAAGAGGGAATTTCCTTATTTATTTACTTATTTTTGGTATCTATTAACAAGGCTGGGTTGCATTATACGGTTCAATGCATTCCTAATTAGCTGTTTCAATGTGATTGTTATGGCAAGTCAAGCCAAGTCTTGAGTGTGATACATTTTAGTTACAGTTCAGTGCACACATGTGTTTGATTTCTCGAAAGCACCTAATAATTTGAAAAAAAAGAAGTTATTGTTGATAATATTTTCATTAAACTTTCTAATTGTATTTTTATGCATTTAATAATTTATTTTATAAAAAAATGCCTAATGAAATAATTATTTATAGAAAACATCCTCTTATATTTTCTATATCTTTACTATCCTTATTATTAAATATATTATTTTATTTTAATACTATATTAATTTTTAAATATTAAACAAATAATAGGGTACTTCTTTCACCACCACCACCACAACCACCACAACCACCATGTATGTAACCACCACTACATTCACCACAACCATCACCACCTCCACCACCACCACCACCACCGCCGCCACCTACTACTACTAATTCCATCACACGCGCGTGTCCGTGAAATTTTTTTAAAATCGTTATAACTAATTCAAAAAAAATCATAAAATTAAAAAAAAAAAAATTTGAATAAATCTAATTAATATTTACGTCTATGAATTTTTTTTGATTTTTTTGAATTTTTTCGAATTTTTTTAATTTTTTTTTCGCAGACACGGAATTCCATGTTTTAATTCAGAAAATTCCAAAAAAAATCATAGACGTAAATATTAATTTGATTTATCCAAATATATTTTTTTTTTTTGATTTTTTTTGAATTAGTTATGACGATTTTAAAAAAAATTAACGGACGCGTACGTGTGTTTATTAGTTTTTTTCTTATTTTTTAATTGTTAATTATAGGGATAATTTGGGATGGGGCTGTTTTCAATAAATATTTTATTCTAGGCACCTTTTTCTAAATAAGTTTTTTAATAGGCATCAATCAACAATTGGCTCAAAAAAAAGCATCTAATAAATTTATTTTTATTTTTGTTCTTAAAAGCACCTAAACCAGCTACATACGCCCCTTTAATTCCTTAAAATTCTAGTTTTTGTTGCAATTCAGTGTTTTAAAACAAGGCCGCCTAGGCGCTCCGACTAGGCGTTCTAAAGTGCATTCCGCCCAGACTTTTTCTCGAAGGTGGTTCGAAGGTTCGTCTACGAATAATATAATTAATAAACTACCCAATCGGATTAACGGGTCCCCCAAACCGAATACTACCTAGCATGCTAGTCAATAAATGACTACTTCAATCTAATCAAACTCAACGCATACGTAAAAAATAAAGAAAAAACTACTTAGTTTAGAGTTTGAACGGGCGAGAAAAAAAGAAGCTATGATTTTTCAAATTTAAAGTCTACTTTCTCGAATTGGTCATTTTTTAGGTTAAATTATTATAATTATATAATTAAATATATAAGATTTATGTTAACTTGATCTATTTTAAGTATATTAGGATTAAAATAATAGTCAATTCAATGTATTAGTAATATATATTTAATGTAAAATAATATAAAACCCGCCTAGACAGAAACCGCCTAAATTCCGATTAATAGGCCGCCTGGCCATCTAGGCGCTCGAAGGTGGTCGACCGCCCTAGTAGCACCTAGCGCCTTTTAGAACCATGGTTGCAAATGTGGGATAAGAAAATGTAAGAACAATTAATTTATTAAGGTCAATAAAATCTTTTTTTTTTGGGACAATGTAACCCATAAGACGAAGTAAAATTAAATCTTATCCTATTTCAAGTCGTGAGAAATGTGGAATTAGCTGATGTTGCCCTTCCATCCCAGGAGTCCTTTGTCTAGGTTGTCGGGCAGTTCGATCAACCATTCTATTGAAACAGCGAGGTAAATATTTGAAGTGTATATGTCACCATATGCTTCTGCAATAATTTTGATCCGCTTCACTAAAAGTCTGACTCTCCACCCGAATTTGACAACAACTTAATACCTTGAATCACTTCCAAATTAATCGACCAATCATTTAATTAATCGCTTATATTTTCTCGGTTTGTTTTCACTTAAAAGTTGGTTACATTACGATCTACTTTCATATTTAGTTCATATGTTTACTACTTAGTGACTAATTTGTTTCCTTGAATATTAAAAATTTGTAACCACTTGATATAAAATAAATAAAAAAATATTTTCTAGGGAATTTTAACTCTTGATATTCAAGCTGGAAACCAAGCCAAGTTGTACTTGATAAGTTGAATTTCTTTTAAAAAGCATGCCTACCATCGGGAACAAGCGGATATGATCGATAAGTACTTGTATTTCTTTTGGAAGCACGACTAAGAAAATTTGACAGAAACTCATGTACATATAAAATGGACAATGCTGGTATTCTTTTTAGAAGTCAAGCTAATAGGTATGTACTTGTTTCTCTTCTGAAAATATAACTACCATCTGAAAAAAGAGGATTTGACTAAACCTCTTGGACAAATAATGTGGAGAAGTATTGATTTGAATCCAAGTTGTCGTTGGTAAGTACTTATATTTATCCTAGACACATGTATACCTTTTAGTACAAGTAGATTCAACTAAAGCTCTTGACTATATAAAATGGACAAGTATTGATGAAGCTAAGACGGCCTTTGTGAGGTTTCAAATGGAAGATCACTCTATATAGTTCCATGTGGGGAATGTTTGAGGACATTTTGGTAAAGGTATGTAATCTTGTTATACCCAGTGATTGTATTATCTTCGATTGCAATGAATATGTCAATGTCTCAATCAACTTGGGATAGTCGTTTTTAGCCACGAGACACACTATGATTGATCTTTATGAGGGTGGGTCACCGTGATCATAGAGGATGAATCTAATACATTTAATATCTCGGGAAAGGGAAAGAAAAAATAAAGACAACGGCAAATTTATCCATGATAAGAGCGACTCAAGTTGTTTCCGTGTGAAGAATCCAAAGGTGAAGACCAAAAGAAAGAAGAAAGGATTGGGGTGGGAAATGAGGTTGTTCAGAAACCTCTCAACCCTAGCCATTAGCCTTGAAATTACAAATTCGCGTGGATAGTTGTTGTCATCTCTGAGAAGGTGATAGAGGTAGAATAATTGAAGACATGGAAGATCTAATTAATAGACATGAAATAACTCTCATGACATTAGTGTGTAGCTTAAATTAAAGCAAACAATACTTGAGGTAATCACATCAAATTTATTGATAATTGAATAAAAAAATGTCATATTTTTTATGACCCTTCATGCTATCTCGGTGATATTTGTCCCTTCAAAAAATGGTTTGAAGAAACAAATAGAGATGTGCTCTCGATTTCTTTTGACGGACAAGTTAGTATCTGGGTGTGTAAAGTCCCTCAACAACCCCTAAGCTCAGGATAAAATAATAAGTTAAAAAAGAGAGAATAATAGATAGATCACTCATATGTTATGAGAGACTGGTGGTAGTTAGTAAATCAAGGATGGGGTTACCCTTAATTGTTGTTAATGATAAGTTTGAAATACCATCGTTGAGAAACCACCTAGTCTGATTGTTTAATTAACTATATGTGTAATCAATGACCACATGTTCAGGGGTTTGTCATATAGAACTGAAAAGATAACATGTGTGTTGGACACTAAATTATACATGGTTGATCAGTGATCCCTCGAGTATATGTGTCCTCGATTTCTCTTCTGAGAAACTCTACTTTGTGGACATATAAGAAATGGTCTTTAGATACCTCAAAGAGCAATAATCCCACGTTTCAGGGTCCTATTGACGGTCTTACTTCACTCAAAGGGTAAAAAATATGATCCCTTATATTTGATTAGCTGCAAGGGTGAATTTAGGTCTCTCACCACATAAAAAAAATCTCTTGAGAGACAGCCAACGTTTAATTTAGGTCTCTCACCAGGTAAAAAAATTCTCTTGAGAGACAACCAACGTTTAATGCTTTCATAGATTATTTGTGTATTAGTAGTTATTTTGACACTTGACAAGTTTTTATATATGTATATTTAAGATTCGTAACTTGAGAGAAAGGTAGTTTTGTTGGTATGTGTGCTAGTTCAAGTGTTGAGAATCAAATTCACCTCGGTTATGAGAAGTTAATGGTTAATCATGGTGAGGCCATGCATGCTGAAATAATGATTTTGGGTCATTTTAGAAGTTGGATGGGAGTGTGGTGTGATTAGTTCAAGCAAAATCATGGATAAATTTAAATCCGGGTCTTCAATTCAACCAAAGAGATGTTGACCCGTGGTCGGATCACTATATATGCTAGTTTTTACCAATTTGTAGAGAGGCTTCCTTAATCATCACATTTAAATCTAAGAAGCAAATTTGTATTAGTTTAGAGAAGGTTAAACCCAAGATCTACGTTCTCTCTCTTACATCTTCATCTTTGCGCAACATTAATCCATGCTTTCACCATTGGTGAGTAAGGATCAACTTTGTATTATCTACAATACATATTTATATTTTAACAAATTATTTCGACTCTTTTAATTGTAGCTCTTTTAGTTATGAACCTCGTATTTCCATAACCTTGTCTTATGTTGTGACCCTTTCTTTTTAAGCATGTGTTTGCTTAAGGTATGGTTTTCCTATATATTGTGTTAGTGGAGCTTAATTGATTTTGTGTACTTATACATCAATTATTATATTGTGTTTTCCGTTTAACTTGGTTAATCATGCTTGTGTATCTTAGCCTTTTCCCTGACCAAATTTCTCCCTTAATTATTAGCAATACACATGCATAGCAAAATGGTGAACAATATACATTCCTAGATAGCCTTTATTCCACGTGAATTAAACTTCTCGTTATATTACTTTCCGTAGTTAGTCATTTACCTTGCTAGCGTATCGTTAGAATAATATTCACTTTTCCACACCTTGAGCTTATATACATTATTAAAAAAATTCATGGTTTAGATCTCATCAATGAGATAAGAGGACATTCATTTATCTTTCCAAACACCATAATTTTTGTTATCATAGATAAAAACCTCTATTTGAGTTAACATCATCATATTAACATATCCAAATACTTATAAAGTAAGCAGGATTTATATACAAGAACCTCAAAGTTGAAAAGACTTTATATCAAATGTTGAAAAGATTTTGGAAACATTACATACTCCAAGAAACCCTACGTTTCTTGAAACACTTATAGATAAACGAAAAAATATTTGAACTTCCAAGAAACTTTGAGATTTACATAAATTAACAATAAATATGAACCAGTTCTGAACAAAATTATTTAGATTTAGCTCTAATACCACATTTGTAACTTAATTAAAAGTTTAGGATGTGGATAATCCTTCAATGTTATTGTCACCTATTATCCAATTTGATCATACAAAATTTTGAATATTAAAATATAATTAGAAAACAAAAACATAAATCATATAAGCATAACCCTTTGCAAAAATATGGTAGTTAATATATATCAAGTGAATAAAGTTTTGCATCTTGCATCATAGCTGATGCAACATGTAAATGGTGTTGTTCTTACCAGATTTCATCTTCCACCCAACAAAAGTTGATAGCTCGTCACATGCATAACCAAAAATTCTCCTTCCTCAGGTGATGAACATAAAATTTCAAATCCATGACTACGTCTTTGACATGTAATGTTGTCATGTTCTATAATTTCCGAACTCGTGATATCTCCTTTTCCCATGAATGATTCATCACATAAATATAACATATTTTCCTTAGTGGTGGTAATCTATTCGTTTCCATGTGCTTCATTTTGAGTTTCTTGCTGATGTTGTGTGTTGTTCCAATATGTGCCAAAAAGCTCATACTGCTCGATGTCAAATTTTTTACCTTCATGTAGTTGTGACATTTTTTATTTCCAGACATTAAAGTGTGAAAAGTATATACGATAAAATGGTTCTCTTTTCCCAACCTTCCTTTTCATAATCTTGAGTCACTCTTAGGATCCAATCTCACAGTTTCATGTATCCCAATTCATTTATCCTGGTATGTGGTGTTGAATCTTCCCAAACTTGCTTGTTTTTGATATATGTAAATAAAATATGATTGAACCTCTCTTCATGTTTGGCACATATTGAAAAATTCACAATTTTTGAACATTTTCTTATTGCTAAATTTCTTGTCACTGGTAGCGCATTCGTACGTCCTTTCCAAGTAACACATCATACCTTAGTTGGTACATTAGTATTCCAAACAGTCTTCCAAATCCTTGAATCTTGTTGCTCCATGGCTTAGATGTTTGTGGAGTATTCCTACATTTGTAACTTTTTCACCTATTTCAAAATGTTAAGTAAAAACTTTAAGTTTCAAAAAATAATTTTTGAACAGAAGATAAGAACTTATAATTGCAAAAGTTAAATAACAATATAATTTATCATGTTTTCCATAAATTAGTTTACATCCACGGTGAGCTCCGAAAAGAGTAGACCATATATTAGAATATTCTTTATATTACATGTGTTAGACTTAGAGTTCCTCAATCAATCAATTTGAGTGAATATATTTAAATATCACCATTTTTACTCACTCATTTCAAGTGAGATAATAACACCAAAATAACCCAGATTTGAATTTGTATATCACTTTTGGTGCATCTCTCTGAATAACATGGCCCAAACGAACTGGCCGAGGTAAAATATTTGAAGTGTTGGGAAACATTAGTAATCATTCCTTAGGGGTGAGACCGGGTCGGAATCTACCTCAGTTTACTGAGTTGGGAATACTATATCCAGAATAAGGCCAATAAAATTTAACTTCGGGCAAATTTAGGTTAAACTCGGGTTGATCATGATCAAAACTAGTCAAACTTGGATTAAATACAAAATTAAAACTAATTACTCCCTTCGTCCATTTTTATTTGTCCTACTTTTTGTGACACAAAGATTAAAAAGGACATTAAATATACTTCCTCTTTACTATATTTCCCTTATTCATTGAGTATAATGTCATTTAATGCACCATTGCTTTAGACTAATTAATTAGGGGTGATATTGGAAAAATGGAAAAAAAAATGTCTTGATAATATGAAAGGGACAAATATTATTGGACACCTCCTTTTAGAAAGAAGGACAAATAAAAGTGGACGGAGGGAGTAGTATATAATAATAAATTAAAATAATGCATTTGAATCTATAATCTTAAAATAAGAACTTTAAACTAATAACATATTAAATTAATCTATTAACTTAACTATTACAAAATATGCAATCTTCAAGTAAGAAATTCAAACTTTTATCGTCTTAAATTCTTGGGGACTCTTGAATCATTTGGGTTCTCGAAAAGTACTTCGGGCATCTTATATAACATGTCTAGCTCTATTCTTGCACTAGCACACTAACAGTTTAGCAAATGATTACAAAATACAAGTTATTTCCATAAAATGGCCTAAGATTTTTAAAATCACCATCAGCTTCGATTTTTTTTGGTTCAATCATAATAGGGACCAGTTTTTACTTCATATGCCTCATATAAGTATGTAATTCAACCCAGAAATTTGGGTATGCCAACTCAGCCTTAATTATTTGTTTAGAACAAGGCAGAAACAACCACCGACTACCTATATGATGCACATTTAATGGAGTAAATACCAAGTTTAAATCGTATCGCTCAATGACTTGGGTCGATTTCATGTTGAAATTAACTAACAAATAATGAAGAAACTGGGAATTAGTTATTACACGTTTAACTAAATAAAATGATGAATAAAAGTATTCAGAGAGTTACTTCAATATGAATAAAAGTACTCAGATAATTTCTTCAATGGAGATGAATAAAATTTTACAATCAACTAAATTACCCTGAGAGTTTCTTCAATATGAAAGCTCAATTCTCAAGTATATAAAGAAGTGGCAAAAAGTAGATTAGGTCAAGAGTAAATAAACACTTGTGAACAAATAATATTATATATATATATATATATATATATATATATATATATATATATATATATATATATATATATATATATATATATATATATATATATTTATGGTCAATAAGAGTGCAATGCAATAGATAAAAATAAAGGTTAATGCTCAATAAATACCTGCAGCCTTGTCCACTATCCTGTAAAAGGCACTGTCTTTTATAAAGAACAGTGAGTTCTGGAAAATTCCCAAAACTCAAAATCTGAGTTCTGGGAATTTTCCCATAGCTCAAAATTTGAATTCTGGGAAGTTTCTCATAACTCAAACTGCTCTTTTTATGGGCAAAAAAAAAAGAACAAAATGTATGGTGCTTTTTATAGGGAAAAAAATGACGGTTGTGGTGAGCGGGAATTAAAACTAGGGTGAGGAGTTTCTTGGTCATTAATCCTAAAAATAAAACTAAAACTTTCATATTTAAGGGTGTCCAAAATTTCTGAAATCGCAGCTTCTCCTTCTTAACCGCATATTCTAGGTATATTTGTGTTATCCAAAATATCAACCGAATCCGATAATGATCTTCGCTGCCAGTTCCAACATAAAACAGTAAACTTTAGTTTGAAACTTCACAATATTCAAAACATAATCTTCTAATAAAATAACAAAGAAAATTTGTATATGAATTTATAATATAGGCATACATGCACAATATGTGGTAAGACATAATATAGAGTGAAGACATAAGAACATGGCTTGAAAATATATAGTACACATTTGTAATCAGCATTTATCATATATGAATTTTGTGAGTACACATATATGAACTTTTCAGTATCAATGTCATAAATCATTAAACTGTAAAAATCCTATAAATTAATATTTTAAAATTCATGAGGAATAACAATTTGCTAGGTGTGTGAATTCTTGTAATGGATACAAAAGACAATTGGGAGACATGGTATAGATCATATTACATATTCTCATTAACCAATGAAATAATATATCTAACTAAATAATAAAGTATCCAGCACATTATTTATAGATTTGAACTAAAAAAATACAAAATAATTTAAATCTAGTATATAAATAAAATATATTAACCAAGCTTTTAAAAAAAGTTTGGACCTTGTAGAAATTGTGATATATACCATTTTCGAAAAACATTGAAGATATATAGACTCAAGAATGCAAAAAATCGTAAAAAGTCCACCATGGTGAATTGTGTACAGAGAGATAGGGTTTATATCAGAGAGAGGAAAAAGTAAAGTTGAGGATAAGAAAGATGTGTAGAATTGACTGTATGGTTGGGGTTTCTGGTGTATAGAAATTGGGGTTTCTTTGACATGAGAGAGAAGAGGTAAGACAAGAGAGAAGTTAAGAAATAAAAGGTATGGTTTGGGGTATATGTGTGTGAGATACAATACTTAGACTGATCGGGTCCGACCCAAGTACTTTTAATAATTTTACAAGATGAGGCCCAAATCCTCAGGCTCAATAATTTCTTTCAAACCGATGGTGCAAAATTGGGCTGCACTAATTGGGCTTTAACGAGTTAACCATACCCTCGAGTTGAGCCAAGTTTTTAGGTTAGGTTGGTCAATGCTCAACCCTACCATTCCTTATTGTACAATATCTATTCTAACCTTTCCTTATCATGTTTAATACTTTTCTCTATGGTTAGAGCATGTACAAAAATAACCTTTAGTAGACATTCCTATTAAGGTGTTATTATTTATAATATTATATTAAGTTAAAACCTTCTCAGAGTTTGTATTGTTTACGTAGAATTTTTCAGATCTATGTTTCGAATTCCTTTCGGATATCTCATTCTCTAATGAATGGCATACATTATATTACACCACCATGACTGGAAAGAGATAAAGGAACTTTGTTTCTAGTCAAACCTTCTTTCCTTTCGCTAGCTAGACATGACAAATCCCTCACTCTCTAGCAATATTATAATTTACAAGTCTCCTTACAATCTCTTGAGCAAAACATTCTCTAGAGGGAGATATATCTAAAGCCTAATTGGGTTAAATTAAAAAGACATAATACATAAGATGGGGTATCAACGATTAGGTATAATTCCTCCATATTTATATGATATTTTCTTTGTTGGAAACTTTTGTCAAGGAAACAATTTCAGTTTTATTATTTTATTATAAAGTTATGCATGCTTTTGTAGATTCCAAACCGCCTTTTTGAGTGCACACATCAATACAGATGTAATAGTCATAATTTAGGGAGCAAACTGTGACGATATAGTTTAGCACCCCAGATG
This sequence comes from Nemophila menziesii, assembly GCA_029959085.1. Lineage (NCBI taxonomy): Eukaryota > Viridiplantae > Streptophyta > Magnoliopsida > Boraginales > Hydrophyllaceae > Nemophila > Nemophila menziesii. Next base: position 24,200,018 of record JARWIR010000008.1, read on the forward strand.
AACCGAGTTGTTTTTAATGCAGTGACTGGGTCACGCTATTACAACTATTCTTGTTTGTTTTGTATTTTATATTCTGTAATTTAAACTTGTTGTAAGTAAAATCAATAATGATATGTACAAGTTGTTGTTTTATTCCATATTTAGTTAATTATTTCCAACAATCTAAGATAATAATTATTTCCTTTTGAATAATGGTTTCATATGAATTCTACGCAAATTCGACCAGAGAAAAAGGGAAATCATTGCGATAATGATTGGAACAGATTTCATGAAAACATTTTCAGGTCATGGGAAGATCAACATACTTAGCACCAACATCAAGATTTTCCATGAGTACGAGGAGGTGGTCGATGAACGAATTCGACCATATGTGAAACTCAGACACATCATATGCTTTATAACTCATTTTCAAGGCCTAGACGGGTTGGATCGAGTTCCAGGCGAGATTAGGAGATTTTGAATTGTGGTATGCAATTTTATATATTTAGTAATATACATGTAATTATTATATTTTTAATTATTTAAGTCATAAAATTTAATTGAAATCACTATAGTAGATATTACAATACTAAAATTAGATATATAATATCAATTCAAGAAATCTCGACAATAAGAAAAAAAGGAGGGTCTGGGCGTCTCTTTCCCGACGAATAAGGCACGAAGCCAAAACACCTAGATTTTTTACTAGACGTACGTGGCTGATCGGGGTAGTTGACGCCTAGATGGCGCCTAGGCGACGATTTCTATATCATAGGCCACATCTAGAATCCTCGCAAAAGAAAAGGTTTTTATAAAATTAATTACTTTGAAAAGATATCTTGTTATATATGATGTGGCTCTTTTCTGTTTCCCTCGTAATAACTTGTTTCAGGGCTCCTTTTAAACGTAGTAGGATTAAAACTTGTCTTCCGGTGCGGATGGAATAGTCATCACATAGTACAATAAGTTGGTCGGGTCTTTTTATTTTAAACACTTTTTCTAAATTGATATGATTAATTATCTAAGTCTTTTGGTATGTGACTGTTAAATTATTAAAGGGATGAATTCTTTAAAATTTACATCTACTAGCATTATTGATGCATGGAAAGAAAAGCATGTTGAAAAACCCTTTACTCTGTGACCACTAAGAGACCCAGATATTAAAACTAGTGTTTTATGACTTAACTATTTTCATAAATTACCATTAATAAAGAGGAGAACATGTAACCTAGGTAATTAATTTATTTACCTCTTAAAGATATAAAACAAATTTATTGTAATATAGAGATAAAAGTCAGATAACAACTGAATAGAAAGTAAAGAGACTTATGGGTATAAGATAAGTTCCACCATCCAAAGAGAATTTTGTGAAACGAATAGGATTTTGCATGAAATTAGGGACCATTGCACACCCCATTATAATATAATAGAGAAAAGAATGAATAGATATTTTTAAAATTAATTAATACCATGATAAAACATTCAGGGTTGCCCTAATGTAGGGGGAGCAGTCTTATAAATAAGGTATGTGCCAAACATGTTAGCCCATAAAATTTTAGATAAAAAATTTAAATTATAAGAAGGTATTTTACGTAGCATAAAATACTTAAGGATGTTTTGGTGTTTGGCTATGGTTAGCCTATTCGATTTTTGAAAAAGTCAGCATCGAACATACAACTGTAGATTCTTTGTTGCATATTGATTCCTAATCTTATGTGATAGTTTATATTTGAGAATCTAAAAATGCATAAATATACCTGAGAAGATGTATCATGTAAAGGATAGTGTTAATGTTTCTTTTTTAGTACATCTGCTAGTACTAATTGACCTACTACAGTGATATGAATGTTATTGATAATACACTTTCTAGTCTGTCCTCCCTCGTTTTTGATATTATCATTTATGAACCTATAAGGATTTAGAAAGGTATAATAGGATTTTTTTGGACCATACCTTATCACTTTCCTCATCAATGAGGACTTCCCCATAGATATGCTAAGTGAAGAGATTGTAGTATGATTCTTTATTGGGGAAGCTCCTAAGACGTTTGATGAGACTATGAAATAAGTAGATTTTAGTGTTGGTAAGAAGATATTAATAATGAAATAGAATCTATTATGCCAAGTCATACTTGGAGTTTGACAAATTTGTCTATGTGTAGTAAAATGTTTAATATAAAGTGATTTTTAAGGGAAAATGAGCCATGATGGTTCAATAAGCTAAGCAAAAGTTTCACCTAAAGAAAAACTTACCCATAACAAAGGTCCTGAAAACATCGAGGTGGATAGGGTTAAACCCCATTGATGAAGGACATATGGTGGACGAGAACATATAAGGTACTATCTTCCCATCCCTATGGAATACATAGTGCAAACACAAATGAGTTTATAACTCTCAGTGAATTCATAGCCATTAAATTGGTGGGCCTATTTAGACGGACTTGGCGAATTCACATACAATTACTAAAGAACGGGTTATAAACTCTTAATGAATACATAGCAATTTCATGGTGGTCATGTTGAAATAGACTTGGTGAATTCGAACTAGATGAAGAGTTATACTCTTAATAATTTCATAACCAAGTGAGCCGGTCTTAGTGGACGGAATTTAAGAATACATTAAGGATAAGTCATAGCCTAAGAGGGGTGTTCCTAGTAAGAACGGATTTGATGAATTTATTGAGGCACAGTTTTCATTCCTAATGATTTCATAGCCTACGGAAGCAGTTCTAGTGAGTACAGACTTAACGAATTCACCGACACAACGTGAGGTTGAGCCGTATGGATTTTAATGGTCTCAAGGTCCCATAGGAGTAGTCTAACCAATGGATATACATTCTTAATTATCACTTATGTGAGTGTGAAGGTGGTGGTATCTATATAAGAGAGCACTCATAAGGACCAAGGTTTGTGCTTGGTCTTTATAAACGCAAGTATGTATCTTGTAGAATTTAATTAAAACCACGCCGGACAGTATGTGTTGTAGGGGTCTTAACGGAAGAACGCCAAGTTCAAGAATACGTTCACTTGACGAGATTTGGTTGTTTCCTCAATTTACTACGTGACCGTTCAAATCGAACAATATTGAAACTTAGGTACAATTCAGCCTTGATCCCAGGACCTATTGGTCTCCGCGGAATAGTCTAACCACTACACTAACTATCTATTAACTCCTTTTTTTTCATTAGAAATTATGTATCGTAATGATGTGTTTAATTTGTTGGAAATCCGTGTTTTAAATGATAAGAAAAAAGGTTTACATTTCTATTTATTTGATTTTGAGAACACATTAATCTAGGGGTTTTGAGAACATAAAGACATGCATATATTTCTCTGGATTTAGCAATTAAATTGTAATTTCTTGTAAGCAGACAACTGTTTCTTCGGACAGGGAAAGTAACCCACATGCCCTTGAGTCATTCTTTGTTCCCTTCAACAGAAATTGAACACGTTTGGTGTACACCATCATGTGATCCTCCATTCAATGGTAATAGTAGTGAGAACAAATCCTATATCGGATTTGGGTCCATCTCCAAAGCTTGATACGTCCACTTGGTTCTTTTTAAGGATGATTTTCTGGAAAAGTGGGAAGACCTTCGTGCTCTCAAATGCCTAACACTGAGGAGAAAATCAACATAATCCAGAATCAAATAGAGCCAGACAAGAGATGGATTTATACCTGTTTTGCTACATCTAAACAAAAATAAAAATTGGAACTCTCTGGTTTAATGCAATCAGGTAACTTTCTTTACAATACGTCTTTATTGTTGTCTCCCATAATTTTGTGTGAGAGTTTTATTCGTTTTTCTTTTTTTAATAATAACTTATTTGCAAATAAACTTAATTTCAGGGCTATAATATCGGCCTGTGGGAATGTAGAATAAGTAATATAATCACTGTCAGAATTGACTCTTAAGAAAACTATTTTAGCTGAATGGGGTTCGTATTAATTATCTTGGTGCTATAGGGGAAATTAAGGTGCTGGAAATTAGTTAGTTTATTCTCCGTATTATAAAAGAATTATTCTAATCATGTTATCGAATATGAATGAAAACAAATTTAACACTTATCATAAATAACTACTTCTTTTTCATTAACAAATATTATCTTAACTAATTATTCATCAGGATAGTTCAAATTACAAAGAAATCAATCGAAGATTATAAAAGAAATACTGACTTCCTATAAACTACCTAATTGATAATAGACTAATCACTTTGCTCCTTTCACGACCCTTTTAGATTTCTCCAACTTTTTCCTCTTAATGGTTTTGTCTCTAGAAATCTTATGAGTGTTTCCAATACAAAGTAACTCATCATCATAGCTGTCATAGGGATCGTCTTTGTGATCAGTCTTTTTTGGGACAGTGGTCTTTGACTCATGTTGCACGTTTTCCTTGAGAGTTTCTTCAACTTGTATCTTCAGAGTCTCCTCGATCTCTTTTGTGTTGTTTTCATTAAAGATCCATCTAAGACTATCAGCGAAATCATGTAATTCGTTTTCTTCTGATACATAGGAGATAATGTCATAAAGTGATCGTCCTAACAATTCTGCAGGACAAAGTGAATATCCTGGGACAGTGATGAAATCATCTTGAGAGGCAATATCCATATTAAACACGAGCGAGTTAATAATCGAAGTGATTAAGCGAATATGAATAATTATCATGCTCATTATATAGGAATTCTATTGGGCTCCAACTTACATTCTAAATCCTGTTAGGAATAGTGTAGAGGGAGTTGGCCTAGTAATTTTTCTATCTCCACGTCTTTTATGGTATTTAATTCATTTTATACTATATTAACGGACGGAATTAATCGTGGCAAGTCAAACCCAAGTCTTCTATTTGTATTGAACTAAAAGACTTGAAATCCCTTGTGATGCGCAAGTAGACCTTATAATATTCCGAACTTATTTGAAATATCTGTTTCAAAATTAAATAAAAATAAAAGAGAAAACCTAAAAAGAAATTATAAGGACTTGTAGTGCTAATACATGTTCTCTATCGTTCTCTCGTGGTTTATCGATCTATATTGATTGATATTAAAGTTTCTGATGGTTTTAAAAATAAATAAATAAATAAAGCACAAACAATAGATATTGAAATAAAATATTATTCAATATTCACGATAAAAATTAGTCAAGAATGTAACATGAAGAAATACTTAATGAGATAATTCCTATAAACAAAAAAACTTAATTAATCACGGACAGATCACTTGGCTGCTTTCATCGCCTTGTTACACTTTTTCATCACCCTTTTAGATTTTTCCAATAAATTCCTCTTAATGGTGTTATCTCTAGAAAACTTATGACCCTGTTCAAGATAAAGCAAGCTCTCTTCTTCCTCATAGCTTTCATAGCTATCGTTGTTACATTTATTTTTGTGATCAGTTTTTTTTGGAACAATGACCTTTGATTCCTGAGTGATCACTTTTTTCTTGAGAGATTCTTCAGCGTGTATCTTCTGAGTTTCTTTGATTTGTACCTTAGGAGTTTCCTTGATTTCCTTTGACTTGTTTTTATCAGAGCTCAATCTACGGCTTTTGATGAATCCAGATAATTCATCTTCCGATAAGCAACAAATCCTGGCATAAAGAGATTGCCCTAATAATTCTGCAGGACTTAGTAAATACCCAGGGGCAATTGTGAAATCATCTTCTGATATCACTTTAGAGACGAGATCCATATTAAACACAAGTAAGTTAATAATCACTTTGATTTAGTGAATAGTTTTCATTATTGATGTTGTTTATATAGATATAGGAGTTAACTGCGCAAGAAATTTCCTTAATTATTTTTGGTATCTGGACTCGTTTTTGGTATCTATTTTGTACATAGTAACATAACACAAGGCCGGGTTGCATTACTTGTGGGACTACTATAAGCTAGTTACCTATTTTAATGTGCTTGATTATGGTAAGTCAAGCCAAGTCGTGTGATTAATTAATGAAGTCAAGCCAAGGCTTGTGATTAAATATGGCAAGTTTTTATTTTATTTTTATGGTAAAAACTATGACAAGTCAAGCCAAGTCACTTAGTACTCGTTTGAAAGTGTTTTTTCGGAAAAGCACTTAAAAGTGTTTTTAGTATTTTAAGAGTTTTTTTAATTTTGAAAAGCATTTTTATGAGAAGCACCAAATAGGTGCTTCTTAAAAAAACACTTAAAATAATTTTAGATTTCAAAATAATTTTTAATAATATTTTTAAATTTTGAATTTTATTCTAAAAACGCTTTTTTACTCTAAAATAAGCACTTCCAAGCGCTTTTTAATCTAATACTACTATTTTTCTAACTTTTTAAAAAAATGTTTAATATTATTATTTATTTACAATATCAAAATAATTTTTTTCAATATTATTTTTAATTAATAATCTAAAGAAAAAGTATAATGAATAAATTTATATTATAAAATATTAAATATGGATGAGTTTGTAAAAATTAGTGTTATTTCTAATATGGAGTATTAGAAAGATGATAGATAAAACTAAACGAATCATACTAATTTACTAATCGATACACCTTAGACCGTTCAATGCGCCACATGTGTTAGTTTTCTAAAAAGCACTTAAGCTTAAGTTAGCCATTTCAAAGAGATTAATTATGAAAGGTCTCAATTCGCATTCAACTAGAAAGATATGAATTAGTTGGGTTAGCTCAATTATAGAGCCTTGTTATCTTTTTATCATTTAAATGGAAGGTTTAGAGTTTGAATCCACACTCTAACGAGTACAGACGATTCTCAAAGAGTTAATAATTCATATCCCCTCTTTGAATATGGGTATAGTTTTGATTTACCTGACATTATACATAGTAAGGCGTATATATTCTTATGGTATTAATCATAGTGCGTATAAACAATCCCAGATAGGGGTGGAAATAGGATCCGAAATTTCCGATTTCCGACTTTTCCGATCCGAAAATTCCGATTTCGGAACAACTTTTTACAGTTCCGAAATTCCGGTTTCCGATTTTTCCGAAAAAATAGGATCGGAATTGGAACTACATATAAATTTCCGAAATTTCCGGGTTTTCCGATCCGATTTTATTTCCGAAATATATTTCCGATTTTTATTTCCAATTTTTATTTTCGAATTGTATTTCCGATTTTACATTTCCTATATTAAATAAATAATAAATATTAATACAAAGAAAAAATATACAATCAGAAACGTTAAAATTTTTCATAACAAAAGAAGAAAAGAAAATCTAAACGTTAAAAAATTGAAACACAATGATACATTTTTTTTATATCAGGAAAAAAACCCTGATAAAACCTAAAGGATAAGGCTAACCCATTTCTTCACATTTTACATTACCTTCCCACGAAGCCCAATATCTGTTTGAAAAGTAATTCACAGTCATTGTTTTTTACCTTTTGTTACTTATGTTACTTCTATTACTGATCTATTACCTTTTGTTACTTATGTTATTTCTGTTACTGTTCATGAAATTTATAAGTTAAGCTTTTTAACTACTGTTACATGAAAAGATATATAAGTTTTGTTTTTAACTATCTTTGTGTAAGTGATAAACTATTACTCCGATTTTCAATCCTTAGTCCCGCAATTTCCGAAACAAAAGTTCCGAAATTCCGAACCCAAAATTCCGAAATTTCCGTGCCGAAATTTCCGAATTTCTGGCAAATTCCGAATTTCCGAATTCGGAATTGATTTTCCCAGTTCCGAAAAATTGGATAGGAATTGGAACAGAAAAAATCTATTCCGAAAAAAATAGGAATTTTTCCGAAAGACCCTTTTTCCGATCCGTTCCTTCCGATTTCCACCCCTAATCCCAGATCATCCATGTACTAATATAAAACTACAGAAGATCTTGGTTATGGTATTAATCATAGTGCATACAAACAATCCCAGATCATCCATGTACTAAAATAAAACTACAGAAGATCTTGGTCCCAGTTGACCGCTTAATTCCTTAGAAATCTACTTTTAATTACAAATGTGTGATGCATAATAATCAATGTATTGAACTATATAGGCACTCAAGAAATTAAAGTACCTTTGTGATGATGGAGATTAATTTTTTTTTTCTAAATCAAATAATTTCATATGCATCTAAAAAATACTATAAATTATGCATAAAACAATTTATATAATTCTGTAGAAATTATCGTGGTACATGTAAATTGGTATAAACCATCCATATACCAAAAAATATATATAAATTTTACTATTATACTTTTATGTCATATTGACTAATCGACTAATCAACCATTTATTTTTTCTAAGAGTTAGCTAGATTAAGACTACTTATTACAATTTTTGAATTATATTTTTTTTCTAAATCTTGTACATTAAGTAATACACCCTTTTTCTCAACTTATTTATAGTTTTAAAAAAAAATCGATATAACATTAACTAATGTTTCCTTCACTAATATTGTTTATGTTTTCAGCGACCAGACATCTAGCGATCATATCACGCGGTCGTTACAGAAAACATTTTAGCAACCACTAGTGATCGCTAGAGGTAGGCAAGTATTAATTAAAAAATTGAAGGAGCCTTTACCGACCAAGTCATGGTAGTGGTCTAATTCTTTTACCAATCACGTGATTGACCGGTAATATCCAATCAATTATTTAGTGAACAAATTTGTCTGTCTATTTCAATTTCATGCCTTTACCGATCACTTAAACATTATAAAACCCATCAATGAGTTCCCCTTTATTTTGGACTTCATTTTATTTCATTGCTTCCCAACTTTTCCTCTCTCCCTCTCCCTGCAATCTATCTCCCTTGCTGCTTCCCCTGTCGTTGTTGGCTCTGCAGTCGCGTCCTCCTCCGCTGACCTAACTCCCTCCATCCATTATACTTCCATTCACCATCGATTACTCCATCAAGTAATTAATAAATTATTTTTTTAATTTATATATTGATATATATATATATATATATTGCTTGTTAATTTTTATATTTATGTATGTAGTTTTTGTTCCAGTTTAATTTATGTATGTATTTATTGAATAACTTTAATCCCGATCAATTTTTATATGATTGATTTTAGGGGTATGCTATAGATCTTGGTTTCACGGCCTAGCGGACAACCGGGGACTAGCGCGTAGGTAGGATTATACGGTTTTGAATCTCGCCGGGTAATTTTGTGTATCTAGTGATGTCTCGCTATTTGTTCTAATTATTAACCCTTTGGAGACATCCTTTTAGGTGAATATTTGACTTATTTGATAGACTTTTGTGCTTATTTCATCATATTACACTTTCTCCCCTTGGAATCAGACTATTTGCGTTTTTAGAGCTTTTGTGCGTTAATTTGTTTAGTTTTAGTGCAAAGTTAGTAGGTTCTTGAATTTCATAAAAAACCAATACAAGGAGGAGAAGTGAGAATTAAAGTCTTAGAATATTTTTAGTGTATTAGGAAGTATTGTGTTCGAGTTTCTAATTTTAGAGTGCACTTTCTTATTTCTAGTCTTTAATTAATGATATATTAATTTTTAAAGCATATGCGGTTTAATTATTTATTTATTGTGAAGCTTTAAGAGATATATGGTAATTAATTAGAGACCAATTCAAGTCTAAGATGTAAAGGAAAGAAGATATACATAGAAATTGGAAGATTAATGAAGGAAATATGCAAAGAAGGAAAATATAAAGTTACCAAATAAATCTGAAATTCCAGCCACGTTCAAAGACGAGCTCATAACTCAAGAATGTCTAGTAATTTGGGAGAATGGTCTAGACCATGGATATATCTTTCCGAGACAAGTGATTTCGATATAAAGAACGCGTCAAACGAATAAGTATTGAAGGAGATATGACCAAAACAAATCAACAACAGAATCTTGCCTTTCCTTGATTTTAGGGCTGCAAATTAAAGAGTTATTGACTTGTCTTCCACTCCAAGTAAAAACGAATTAGGGCTTCCTAGCACCTATAAATACACCCCTTAGCCTCCTCTTTACACACACTTCAGAGAATTACACAAGAGGCTTAAGGTTTTCAAGTCAGAGCAAGTAGGCAAGGAGAAACTAGAGTTGGGAGAATTTTGTTCTTCCATCAACAGTCATCCAACCCTTTAGGTTATCAATTTATTTTCTTTAATTGAATTATGACTGCTTCTTGTTTATCTTTAAACTTTAATTTTATCATGAGATAAATTTCCATATACTTGAGAATCACAATAAAGGGATGAACCCTAATTAATTTAATCTATGTTTTGAATTTGGGATTGTTATGATTTAAATTGAGTTGAGTTTTATATATTGGATATTACTTTGTTTTCATTACTATTGCTTTTAGGAACAACTAGAAATAGATTTTAGTATTTGGGCTATTCACTTTAGTGGCGAAGCGATCATCCGAGAGGGGGGGTTTGAATACAGACTTAGGTAATACCCGTGTAATGCCTGTTATTGACCGACAGGCTTAACTAGTTACATAGTGAAAGTCCTAGAGGGGGGGTGAATAGGATTACTAATAAGATTAATGCCTAATTAAAAATCTTTTGGACAATTATAAGTTTAAGAGAAAACTTCTAAGTCAACTAAATATATCAAACACTTATAGGATCATGAAAAGGATAAGTTAAAGGTTCGATATATAAGTTTAACAAGTAAATCGACAATCTAATCTCTTACTACTCTAGAAGACAATATGTTAGATAAACTAGATAATCAATATCACAATATTCATACTAGCATATTATCAAACATATAAAGTGCGGAAAATAAAGAGTGTAGGGATAGAAAGATACACACGATTTATAGTGGTTCGGTTTCCCTACATCCACTACCTAAGGAAGCCTCCTTAGGATTTCAAGCTTTTCACTAAGCTCCCGTGTCTCTCTTAACCGGGTCGAGAACACAATAACCCTTACAACCTCTTCGATAACACGAAGGACAACCTCTTCGATAACACGAAGGACAACCTCTTCGAAACCACGAAGGAAACTCTTGTGTAATCACAACACAAGGACACCGAGTATACTCCCGATACTCAAATTCTCTCTTAATCTATCTATTACAAGAACTAGACTTAAGAGGATAAATACAAAGAGTTTAAAGGGTGAAACTACTTTGCTAACAATCTCCTAATGAGTAGATATAACACTTAAGCATGAAAGACTCCTCTTGAGTAGATAGAACTTTGTGGCTTATTGGATTAACTCCTTGAATGAGTAGATATGACAATGTATATCTCTTGACACCTTCTTGGATGATAACAATTAAGCCCCTTAATGTATATGGGTTAAAGGTGTAATTGTAGCCTTGAAAGACCTTCAATTTATAGCTGCAAAATGCTCCCAACGGTCATAAGACTTGTCTCCAACGGATATATTAATATCCCCAACGGATCTATTCCTTTTGTCTTCATTTTGCTGCAGAAAACCCTAACCTGCGGTGCACCGCGGGGTTGGTGAGGTGCACCGCGCCAACTTTCGCTTATTGCTCATTTTCAAGTCCCGAGCTAGCCATGCTCCGTGCCCTGGTCCGCACATCTGCGGTGTACCGTGCCCATAGTGAGGTGTACCGCACCAAAGGTCTAAAACACCTTTTAATGAGTATATCTTCCACTACGATGCTCGGATCAGAAAACCTTCTTCACGAGAATTGTTGGAAACATCATTCTAAGAAACTTTGTAGTTGATCACTAAAGCTAATTCTCAATGTACACAAAGATATGAATAAAAGTATTTGTAAGAGAATTAGTTTCTTAAGATATAACAATAAAGCTTTGATCTAAAATATAAAGAAGTGCTTTTTTGTTGAATTAGAGTGCAAGATAGAATATGTAAAACAGGAGTAATTAGCACACTAAACACAAGAGGATTTGTCACATTAAAACAACCTAATAAGGGAGGCTATATGCCAACACATAGCCAAAGAGGTACATTCATATCATCCGAAGAGGCATATTCTCCCATACAAGGGTTTATAGTACTTTAGGATAGCCTCTAGGTCCACCCGACAGGGGGCTAGGAGACATTAGAGTCCCGACTAATGTTATAATACCAATTATACCCTTAAACAAAGCATAGGTTACGTTAATTAGGTGGATTCCTTGCGAGACTCAAGTATCTCTCATCTCTGAAGTTAGTCAATTTATTTGCATTTATTTATTTTAGTTAATTTACTTTTAGTCTTTATTTTACTTCATCTTTTTAATTTAGAAAACCAAACAAAAATCTTCTATTTTATTTTTCTGTCAACAGTTATTCTTACTACTTGATTAATATTTGGGTTGAACCTAATTCGTCCCTGAGAACGAAACCCGATTTATCGCATATTACTTGGACAACCGTGCACTTGCGGTATTGTGGTTCCTCTTATTTATCGCATTATTTTCTAACACCCTAGGACCCACCATAGTAATATATACATAGTAATTATAACAATTTTACTATTTAAGCTATAAATTTTATCTAACAACACTATACGCGGCCATTCTTTGCCATTAATCGACGCCTAGGCGGCCATTTTTTGCCATTAATTGACGCCTAGGCGGATTAGGCACCTCTTCCACAGCGACTAAGGCGCTACGCACATAAGCCTAACGGCTGGGGAGAGTTAACCTAAGCGGCAATTTCTACAACATAGATTTTGGGTAAATAATTTCGAATATTAGTGGTTATAATGGTGATTTGCAATGCAGACTTAGTGTAATTGTTGTATATTGTTGTTGTTTTAGGAAATTTTTGAAACTCCAAGGGGATATTTGTAATTTTTGAATAAAGTTTTGATTTGTACTGTGAAATTGCAAAATATAGGGTATTGAATTACTTAGGAACTTGTAATGCAAAGTAAATAGAGGATGGTTTTGTTAAATATATTACTTTTGGAATTGGTTTCAAAATTTTTATTGTGTTTTAATGATAATTTTTATAGTTTTACAAGCTCTGGGGGGTTTCTGGTTATATTTAATGGTTTATGGTATTTTTCAAAAAAAATTGGTGTGTTTGAGTCATACATTTGAAAGTTTGGGAGATAAAAGTCACGTTTTCGATAGTTTGGGAGGGTTGAAGTCATATTTTGTTTAGGTTACTGAATTTTGTGAAATTTTAGGGAGTTAAATCCTTAATTTTGAAGGTTTAGGGGTGTTTAATGGGTATTTTGTAGATGTTAGTGGTCGAATCATTAATTTTGAAAGATTGGTAAAATACAAATTCACAAAAGTATAAGGGGTCAAATTCCAATTTTTGAAGGTTTGGGGGTTCAACGGATTCTTTGTGAAGTTTATTGACTTGTTTGGAAGTTAGCGGGTTAAATCATTGATTTTGTAAGTGTATGGGGGATAATATTCATTTTTTAAAAGTTTTAGGGGTCAAAGTCAAATTTTTGAAAGACTAGGGGTTTAAGAGATAGTTTGTAGAAGTTGTTGAATTTTTTGAAAGTTTAGGGGTTAAATCATTAATGTCAAAAGTTTGAAGGGTAAATGGCACATTTTCAAAAGTTTTTGGGATCAAAGACAAATATTGGCACATTATCAAAAGTTTCTGGGTTAAAGATAAATTTTCAATTTTTTTTAGGGGTTAAAGTGTTATTTGTATGGTTTACTGAATTTTGAAAGTTTGGGGGTTTCAAAAGTTTATGGGTTTCAAAAGTTTATGGGTTAAAAGTCAATTTTTATAAAGATTATAGGATCCGAGTTATATTTTTGAAAGTTTCACTTTTCATAATTTATCAAAATTAACTCCCTAATATTTGATAACATTCAAAAATTGTCCCTATAATTTTTTAAAAATATATATAAGAGCCTAAAATAATTAAAATTACAATAAAAAATTAAAAATTAAACCTTATAATTTATTTAAATAATATATTAGTCTCTAAAATTCATTAAAATTACAATTAATCTCCTAATATTAAATAAGAAACAAAAAATAGTCCCTATAACTTACTTTAAGAATATACAAGTCCCTAAAATTCATTAAAAATATAATTCACCCCATGATATATAATAAAATTAAAAATTAGTCCCTATAATTCATAAAAATAATGTATAAGTCCTTATAAATAATTAAAATTTTAAATAGCCTCCTTATAAAATAAAAAATTAGTCCCTATAATTGGTCACACATGAAAAAATTAGACGTTTTGTGTGGCCAAAAATAATGGTTTAACCCTCACATCTAGTTACTACCTTATTGACTGATATTGAAAATCTCTACCCGGTACATTTATAGTGTTTATCGAGGATTACTCAAGTCTGATATGATATGCACGTCTGATTAATTTTCTTACTTGGTTTATTCTTTTATATTTGACTATACTTACAAAACTACTCAAGGCCAAAGAGAGGGTGCCTCTCAATGACACTTTAATGGTTAAGATAGGTATGAAAATGTGCTTGTTTGTAGTGAAATGTTGTGTGTGCCTTCAGTATCGAGTAGAAAGATATATTTATTTTATGCACAATATATTCTTCTACTTAAAGTAAAGTCCTTACTAAAGTAAGTGTCCTTTATCCTCCTGTCTCTTTGTAACTAACATGGGATTTGATATTTATCCCTTTTTAACTTTTTTAGCTTGTCATCTTCATCTTTTCACATTACTTTACAATCTTCCGTCCTAATAACCTTTTATCCTTTTATACAAAACTTTACCACCATGTTGGTTCTGATGTGTACTAGATCTGATCTACTTAAACATTTCGCAACCCAGACACCACACACACTATACAATTACTTATGGGTCAATTTGTAGGGTTTTTAGACAAATTGTAGGCCATTGATGTTTTTACCTTGGGTTGGTGGCTAACTAATGTGTAACTGTCAATATTTTGACGTCACCTTGTCACCATAACTTAGAGATTTCCCATGTTTAAAAATCTAGACACTACAAAACGATGGCCACTATATGCTAATGGGGCAAAGGGTTTTGCTCCGAGGAGCAAAACTTGTCCTAAAACTAAAACATATATGAACAAGTAATGAAACACATATAAGTCAAATGCAAAGAGTAATTATACAAATCAATGAAAACAAAGCATTTAAGTTTATACAAAAAAATACCCTTTTATCTATAGAAACAAACCAGACACTACTAACCATCCTACAAAAAATAGCGCTACAAATAGTTAATTTAAGAAAAAGCTTAATACCCTGCGAAAAAGTTAGTAGCAGCTTCTTTCTAAGCAAATATTTTTCCATTAAAAGACTACACTTTACCTTAAAAACTAGTTTTTTTTTTTTCATTTTTTGTTTTTTTGGCCATATTGAAGATGGATCCTTTAGTTTTTTTTTTTTAACTTGTTTCTCAACTTCAACCGAAACTAGAGGGGCTTCTTCTTCTCTGGCAATATTCTCGAGGAGGCACACACTCTTCTCATGGTTAAATCAACCAAAAATTACATGTTTACGCGTAATACATGTACAAACTATTTGCAGCAGCACATGCTATTGAATTCTCAGATGGATGCCAAGCTAAATGAAGTAATTTCGTAGTGAAATCAAATGAATTTCCATTTGCATCTACTCCTGGACTTTCCGATCCTAAATAAAAAATTAATCTTAATTAAAAAAACAAATCCTTTTTTGGTATTTTTTTGTATTTGTAAAATGAATAACACACATACCTCTTCGAAGAACCCTTGGTAAACCACTAGTCATAGATCTTGGCCTTGTTGGGGTTTGAACTTGTCTTCTGAAAAAAAAAAAAACAATATAATTAATTACATTATAAACGTAACGTGAGATTATAAATTAAATAATAATAATAATACCGCATAGGATTTTTGCTAGCTTCGAGCGTAATTGCTTCAGTACTACCCGGTGCACAACCAAACACACGGAATAAATTGCTGAAATTCAACATTATATTTTACGTTAACTTTTATTTTATTTTTTAAAAAAAAAAAAAAAGATACGCGTGTATTGTATGTATGTATAGTTTACCTGTATGAACCAGTAGCTACTCGTTGACCATCACCACTAAGGCAACACTCGAATTTGTCAAAGATGGAATCATTTTCGTATAAATCACAAAGCTGTAGAGTATTTATTATAATTAGCATATATATTTAGATTTTGGTAATAAATAATTTAACTCACCTTGGGTCTGAGATACTCGTGAACCTGGAAAGTTGATACTGGACCAGAATCCATATTAATGTCCCATAACTGAAATTATAAAAAAAAATGTTAAAAAAGTTGATCGATTTTTCTAATTAAGTGTAAAGTCAAACCTTAAGAGTCATATAGTCACGACTAAGTATATATCTTCCTTCTTTAGCAAATTTAATATCGGATATAGAAGCTATTATCTCAGTAAAAAATGATCTTGATCCAGGTGCTTCATGTTCCTCAAACCTGATTTTGATATATAATTATAAAATATCTCGTAAATCTTATATTTAAGACTGAATTAAATTATTAAATACTTACAGTTTAGAATGTGAATCACATAGAGCTGATTGCCTTAAATCGATGAGACGTATTGAACCTTTTGAGCTACTATAAGCTAAGGTGTTACAATGAGTAGGATGAAACTCTGCTGATGTAATCACCTCTGTAATAAAATACACACATTGAGGGTAAAACCGGAAGATTTATTATATGTTATATTAATAGAGGTGATGAGTATGTAACTTTTACCAGTTAAATCTTCCATGTTTGTTGGTTTCACATCAACAATGTTGAAACTTTGATTACTTATTTCTAAATTCCATAGATTTATTCTTAAATCATCAGCTGATATAAATGTTTCACCATCACTGTAAAAAAATATACAAAAAAAAATAATTTAGTGAAATTTCCTAAATATCAAATTAATATATGTAAATAATCACTCACCTGTTATTTGAAATAGAGTTGATATGATAATCATGTGCATGAGCATAAACTCTTCTACATCGTGCCACCTGGCTAGTTTCATTGCTAGTCACCTACAATATAATATGTAAGTAATATAAACTTATGGTTCAAAGACATCTATGTTTTAATTTATTTAAAAATAAATAAATAATATATATAGCTTAGTCAAGTACAACTACCACAGGTAAATTTAATGGAGAAACTCCTCCATTTGCTAGAGATGGTTTAGGACTTGGAGAAATACTCATTTCAGAGAGTTTTCTCACTTTCTTCTCTTGTACCTGAGTTTATTTAAAGAAACAAAAGAAAAGATTAATTTATATATATAATATAATAAACATGAGGTTAATTAATTAATTAATATTGTACCTTCCAAAATTTGATGGTCTTATCATTAGTAGAAAGAAGAAAGAGTGCACCATTAGCTGTTTGGCACCAGCGAATCTTGTTAATTTTTTCCTCGATTTCCAAACTCTTTAGATAGTCAAACTGGTCAACAATATTTCCACACATAAGGTTTATAACAAAACTAAAGGGCAAAATAGTAATATATATATATGTATGTATATATACCTCGGGTTCATGGCTCTGAAACTCAGTCTTGTAACGAAATTCTGGGTGTCTACCTCCTGAAATATCCATCCTCTCCATATCTCTTCGGGACCCACCATTCTAAAATTTAAATAAAAAATAAAAATTTATTTCTATAAAATGAAAATGTAATTAAATTACATTTTAAATTAAATTTTACCTCTTTAGTGTCAATCCTTTCGAATAATACAACTCTACCTCCACGATCACCAGTAGCAAGATGTTCACCAGTTTTATCAAACTCTATAGCAGATATGATATCAACTGCAAAAATATATAACAAATTAATTAATTACAAAACCCCACAACTTTTCATTATTACATTTTCAGTTCAGTTTTATATAGAAATTTGGAGATACTCCATGATCACAAATACTCATAATCTTTCCAAATCAAGAGCAGAATATTCACAAATCGTAATATTTCCATAATAATCCCAAATTCTAAGACTCGAGGCATAAAATATTCAACCACATTAACTAATTTACGAGATTGCCATTTGAAACGTAATATGAGTAGTGTTATAACACGCAATGACAAGGAAAAAGCGACAATTTATTGCGTTGATACTTAAAAAGAAACAACATTTGACTAATAGAAATCGACAAAGCAAAGTTGCACGAAAAACGACAATTTTAATAAAGTAACCGTAAATGCAAATATACGCGATTTCTCTTAGTCAACGTTTAAAAGAACAAATTTAATTATGTTTCTCAATCTCAACCAACTTTTGACCAAGCTTTTATAGATATATGACATACACACAAGATCTTTAACAAGTCAACAACTAATCGCCAAAATTAATGTTAATTACACAATTGGTCCCTGTATTATGCGAAACAGCCGAACATAAGTATCAAAATATACCTAACATTGTAAATATATACCTTCACTTGGGGTATTGCTAGGGTATATTAGAAACGGTTTGAAACACATGGGGTCTATTTAGGTATTTTGTATAACACAGGGACCAATTTGTGCAATAACTATAGATGAATCCATCTTCAACCCTTATGATACAGCTACAGGGAACTTTACATCTTCACATTAGCATAATTACATATAACTAACTTCACTAAGGTTTGAGAAATCCAGGTATATTCTTCATAAAGTAGATGAAAGTAACAAAAACTGCTTTATTAAGTCACATTATTCAAACATCACACTGAGATCCAGATAAAGTCTACACCTTTCAGAAACTAGAACAATTGCATGCTCTTTAAAGATCAAAATCAATCAACAAAAAACAATGAAAAATTAAATCAACTTAGAAAATGGAGTAAAAGTTGAATAAATAACTAGGAAAAGTAAAAATAAATCTAATTAAAAAAATAAGTAAAAGTATTTGACAATAGCGATCTAAAAAGCAGATCAAAGGAGCGTGATGAAACCCTAAAAAGAAAGTAAAACGGATCGGAAGTAATGAAAGGTGGTGGTTATATTACCTTCCTGAACTTCTTCACCGGCAGTGCGTTCGCCGAAGACCTGAGAGAATTTCCAGTCCAGCGGCTGTGGTGGACCCGCCGGAGCTGCCGCGACGACCTCTCCACCATCACCACCGTTCATCTTAACACAAAATTAAATCAACGAATACCGGTGGTAAATCAAATCGAAAATCGCGAAATCTGAAAAGTGATCGGTTTTATATATAATAATATTTATTCTAATAATGTTGGGTTTAGATTGAATCATTTGAAGTTGAAAACATTTTCAACACTTAAGAAAAAAACAACAACATAGGATTTTTCTTTTTTTTTTTTTTAATTCGAGATTTTTGAGGTTTTCTCTTTTCTCTATCTATCTTAATAAGACACTCTTGTTGTTCTTCTTTCTTCTCTCTCTGTCTGAGCTCTATCAATAATACATATTCTCTTTCTATCTTGTTTTTTTATATTTCTTAAGGAATGCTAAAATCACGTGCGGGGGAGATAAGAATCGATGTTTATTATTTGAGTTAGCAAAGAGAGGGGTTGGTGGGTGATGGATCAATTGTGACGGGCAGGGTGGGTAATGGGAAATTATTAGAAATTATGTTACTCTCTCCTTCTAAAAAATATTTTTAATTTATTTTCCACATAGTCAAGAAATGTATTTATTACCATCATAAATATTAAAATAACTTTTATAAATTGTTTTGATATTTTAAGTATTTATTAAAATATAAATTTTTAACATTTAATTAGAGCTAGAGGAATATAAATTATAAAAATTTGTATAGTTTTTTTAATGAGTAATGATATTTATTTCACTATTTTTTTTCACTCTTATAAAAAAATAATAATAATAATTAGGAAAATCTACCCAGGGAGGTGATCAAAGGGTGAACCAAAAAAGAGGTACTAATAAATATCATTACTTTGTTTTAATAGACGTTGAAACTATCGTTTTTAGTAATATAGACATATTTCATAGAATAAATGAACGTTAGGATAAGGTTGGATTAAGGAAATATTTTTAATAAATAAAAATATAAAAAATAAATCATTTAATCTTAATTGAATTAAGTAAAAAATAGAAGAAAAATGATGTCATGTATATATCGTTTATATTAGGAAAAATGAATTTATCTCATAATTAAATGACTCATAGGAGCCGAGAAAGGTTTTATTATTTATCGACTTTTTCAGGTCGGGAAATCCTTTGGTCGCCTCCTAGTCAATGATATTAGAGAACTGAGAAAAGTTTTATAATCAATCGCCTTCTTCAGGTTGGAAAATCCTTTGGTCGCCCCCATAGTTATTGATCTTAAGGAAACGAGAAAGTTTTATGATATATCGACTTTTTTAGGTCGAAATCCTTTGTCCGACCCCCCAGTCGATGATCTTAAGGAGCCAAGAAAAGTTTTATAATCAATCGACATTCCTATGTCGGTAAATCCTTTTCAACTTGCTAGTATTATTTTATCGAGGGTTTACTTTTGTACATTTCTTCGAGGCTAGGATGCTTGGCTGATAAATGTACGCAAGTGATCGGTATTTCATTAATTTGGCAGGCGTCTTTCGTCTTTCTCAGCTAGCGTGTACGTGCCCAGGTAAATTTTCGAGACTACTATATAAGGTTCCTCTGAACTGGGTATGAACTTTCTTCGTTTTGCATTCGTGGTGAATTCTTGCTTTCATAGTACCATCTCCGACCATTATGTTTTTTGGCCAAACTTTCTTGTAGAATTCTAGAGGGGGTGAACAGGATTTCTAATCTATGCCTAAAAACAAAAAGTAAAGGCTGCTAAAAATATTTAGTTAAATGTATAGTACAAAAACTTTCTAAATGGATATTAAATCTATTCTAAGAGTCTGTAATATATGGAAAAAACGTTCTATTAGAAACTAGGATTAACCTAAGTCTGTGAGGGTTAAGATTAAGATTAAGACTAAGTAATCTAAAATAAGTAAGTCAAGAAGTTACTAAGGAAAAGTTTAAGTTAGATTAAATATTAGGATTACTATTAAGGCCTTTTAAGTTAAACTATGTGATATAAGTCAACCTAAGCAATTACTTAAAGATAGTAAAGAGTTTATTAGAATATATGTAAACATAATCAAGTGAAAATAAATGTGTAAATGTAAAAGGTAAGGATTTAAAGATATGTGGTAATTTATAGTGGTTTGGTTTCTCTACATCCACTACATAGGGTCGTTCTCTAGGATTTTCAAGTTTCTATACTAAACTTCTCATATCATTTACAGGTGAGATATAACCCTTTACACTTGAGGTTTTCCGTGCTAAACCACAACCTACAAAACCCAAAACTTTTATCGGCTAAGTCACAACACGTGAGACTTTTGAAAGGATAAGTCACAACCTACTAAACCTCTATTTTCTCTAAACTCTAGCAAATAGGTTAAGTTATAATCTAAACGGAGAGTGTTAACCCTTGGTGGTTGGATAGATACAAATGTGAGCAAATTACTTGTGCTTCTAAATTTAGCAAATATTACAAGTAAGAACATGAACTCCTTTGTGAATTGGATATGAAAGTTGAAACTTGATTGTTGAACTCTTTGATTGAGTTGATAATGAACATGAACTCTTAAAAGTTATCATGGTAGTGGAGAATGATTTTCATGAGGCAACACCTATTTATGGGGCATGCGAAGTTCAGAGGGGGGTGGACATAAATTTTTTTGTATTGTAAGTTGTAACTTTTTTTTTTATACTTTTTGTATTGAAAATAATTAATAAAAATCAATTAAATAATAATGAATAGTAACTTAACTACTAAAGTGAACGAAAATGTTAAAAATGGGGGCATGTGGCACAAAATGAAAGTTCAGGGGTTATGAGACATGATTTTTAAAATAGGAGAAAGTGAGTCAATTCGTGTATAGCTCATGTGACAATGAGCATCTTTTCCCCTTCTATTATATTAGAGCTTTGGGTCGTATTATCTTACTTTAGATTATGATCAATGTATAGCATGGGAATGACCATCTTCACTGTATTGATTGGATTACAGTCATATATGCAATTGGTCACTATAGTTGTATATTCAAAAGGTTAGGTTTTGCTTTGTTGATGGAAATTCCATCATTCTTGAAGCAGGGAAATTTGGTCACTTTTTCATTCTTGTGGGGAGGTTTATACATTTATTTAATGGCATGGGCACCGAAGTTTTCAATTTTCCCAGCTATCTAAATAGTTTATTTTGTAATCACCTAAATTGAAGGATCCTGTCTTGCTCAAAAGTTGACTTTAGTGGTGTTTTCAAGATATGTATAGATTAGTCGCGAGACTTTAACTACATTATTAATAAGCCTATCATTTTGGGGTTGATGATTTGCATCCTAATGGAAAAAGTTTGGGTTTACTTGTACAAATGAAGTTTCAAAGATTCCTTTAGTTAATCCATCTATATAGCTATTTTGCCTAGGTGTAAAGGGATTTGGTTTCATAATCATGTTGATTGGGATAAAAATATTTAGAAGTATATGCACTATTATACTCTACCTTATGGATGGAAAATATACTATTCTTATCATGAGATTATCTAGTATGATCTTCAGTTTGGATTTTAGTTGCAACTACAATTGTAAACTTGGACTCTACAACATGATAACCTACATATGTAATCAAATGCTATATTTTTTCAGAAAATGTGTGGTAAATTTTCTAAAGACATATAGTGGTTACTCTTTCATAGGGAGAAATATGTTGTGCTACAAAAAAAAAAGTAAACTGGCCCATAGGATTATTCCTCTTATTTTTTTTGAGTTTAGTATTATGCCATTTACAAGTCGGATAAGCATGTTGATTTTAGTATACCTATTTCCCTTATCTTCCTTACCTAGTGGAAAGTTTTTATGAAGCTTTACAATGGTACACGATGGACTCACAGTACAAAATTCTGCAAAAGGGTAGGGGTTGGTGTCAACTACTCCCTGCTTTCCAAGATAATATATTGGACAACTCAAGAAAAGCTTCAAGTCTCAAGGTTCTTATTCTGGCATTCTCCATTTGATAAGATTTTCTTTCGTGATTCTCAAGCTTCTTTCAATGCCATATAGATAGGGATATTCACTCATAAACAATCTCAACATACATTTTCTCCACCAACTGATAAGAGTCTCTACATATACCTCTACAAAATCCATCGCTTTAATAATCCTTGTAGAAAATCAATGCATCACTTCATAGACATCCTCTTCCATTAGAAAAAAGGCTTGTCAACAAAAAAACAATCTTTATGTTCTATACATCAGTGTCAAGGTTGTTTATTACATTTTGTGACGACAAATAGGTTTTTATTGCAATAAATCTTAGCTCACAAGCCCTACAAGGTCAACTTATTTTATAAAGCTGTCAAAGACAATTAGGGGTTCCAACATGATATTACTAATGACAAGGTTTATCCAAATTGATTTAGGATGGTCTTCGAGTATGAACATGACTTCATTAACGCGCAAAATAGGAGGCCATGCATTTTGTGGGGATTCATGTGATCCTCAAGGTATGGGAAGCCAATGTTCCCTTTAAAGATTTATTTCAAATACTCAATCACATAGGTACATGCAAGGGGATTGTAATACATACATAATTCTGTTGAAATCATCTAAGTTCTTAGTTTATCCATTGTGAGATAATTGGAGTTACTTGCCCTGAAGTATTTTCAACTAAGAAGGTTAATGTGCTTAGATTTTGGGTTAACTTCGGAGTTGATAGACCATTGGAATATAGATTCATTTTCATAACTCGATTGACCGGTGTGGGTGGTTACACAGAAAGTGCATATTTTGAATATGTACTCTTGTGACATTTTTAGGGCAAGTGTAGAACATTGATGGTGTACCCACACTACCTGGATAATATGCGTAGGTTTTGTAGGTGGGAAAGGGAAATCATTACCGGTAGAAATATTCTAACCATTTACTCTATTCACTTAGTGGTCAAAACGAGTCTTGGTGAAGAGGAAAAAGGAAAGATATGGAAATACAAGACATTTAGGAGGATGGAGGAGTTAATCAACTATTGAATAAGGAAATAAGGATGAAGTGGTTGTGATGGAAACCAACAATATTGGAGGCTTCTTCAAAGAGTGAAGAATTAAATATAATAAAAAAGATGGTTCTTTGCATGGAAATAAGAGATAAAATGCATTTATTCAAGGGTTTGACTTAAGGTTAGCTTATATGGGTTTCAGACAAAAAGTAAGTGGAAAAAATGTGCACAAGGTAATTACAAATGGAGAAGCTTCAAACCTTAGAATCCAAACCTATATCGAACCAAAGCAACAGTAGGTGAAACAAGGTAAGGAGCACAATTTCAATATAAATTATGAGATCGAGATTAACTATAACGTGAAGGTTCACCACAAGCATATGTGAAACTATAACTATTATGGATGCCCAAATATAAAAAAAATATCTATATGGCTCAAGAGCGATCCTACCTCTGAGAAATCTCCTCGATCTTAGGAGTGACTTAGCTAAAAACTTCATGAACTGACTGATTGTGAGCCCTCCTAGAAGAGCTGGTGAGAATGTTATAGATATAGTTGATGACTCTGGCTCTAGTCATACGAACTTTGTTGCTATGTTTGTGCCTGAACCCCACACTAATGCCAGAGTTAAAGCTTATTATCCTATTTTTGGTATTGGTACTACTGAATTCTGATATTCTACCCCTTACCTGACCAATGTCTTGTATATGGTAAGAGGAGAGTGATCAATAGTTGGACTCCTCTTCCCTCTCCTAAAAGAGTGGAAAGAAATATTTGTGGTGTATATGAGATCATGTTGAAAGAGAAGAAGGTTGATCCCAATTAGTAAGACTCGTATGAGCCTAGTGAGGAATCTGAGAGCGAGTAAGCATTTAAAAATTTAGTTGAGAAATATACCTTCGTTTTTATGTGTGGAAATGTAGTGTTTGTAGGTAGAGATGGTGACCGAGATTTTGGTGGTGATGATGTGTACTCCAAGTCTATGAAATTACTAGAGGAGTATATTTGGAGAGAGAAACAAAGTATGAAGTGGAAGGATATGGATGAAGAATGCTCAGAGCAGAACTGACGTGCACAGGTCCTTAAACATGCCACAAAATAATTATGAAGTTCACATGTTGGAACATTTCGGGGTGGGACCCTGATGTCTCCATATTTTTGATGAATTAATCCACTCATGAGACATAATTTTAGGTGAATTATATTAATTTTTAAGGGATTTTCCCCATTATTTAACATTTTCTTAATTTATGCCTTGATTTGGATATTTATTACTTTTAGAGCATTTTTGGTATAATTTATGTGTTAATGTGAAGCTCTTAGGTAAAAGAAAATAATTAGATGTCAAATCAATGTGAATGAGTTAAAGAAAGAAGATCCAAGGTGAATCTATAGTTGAAAGGAAACAAAGTTGAATTAGGAAAGGAAAAGCTGCCAAATAAATCTGCCAAAGCTGAAGAGACGTCCACTATTTTGAAAACTGTAGAAAATCGGTTACAAATCTGAATGACCCTTTTTGGGTCATATATGTCTTTGAATTTTGGTTGTTTTGATTGGTAGTACACTAAAATTGGCCAAGTAACGAAGGATATTGATGTCTACCCATTTGTCATGAATTAATATTAGTTGGAGACATCATTTTTAGTGTTTTAGGAAGTTTTTGAGTCAATTTTCCCATGAATTATTGCACTTTCCTATTTCTAGTCTTGATTTAATGAATTATTATTTTTAGAGCAAATTGGGTTTAATTATTTATTTAGTGTGAAACTTTAAAGATATATATGAAGATTAATTAGATGCCAAGTCAATTCTAAGAGATAAAGGAAAGAAGATATGCATGGAAATTGGAGATAAGGAAACAAAAGCTAAAATATGGAAAGATAAAGTTGCCAAATAAATCTGAATTCCAGCACCTACGACCACAAAAGGGCTTATATCTCAAGATTGGTTAGGAACTTGGAATAATGGTCAAGAACAAAGTTAAAGAGCTTTCCGAGATGGTCAGTTTCGACTATTGGAACGCGTCAAACGGATACGTATTGAAGCAGTTATGACCAAAACAAAAACGTGGCTGATTGTTACCTTTTCTAGATTTTAGGGATACGAATTTGAGTTGGGCTAGGAGTCCATTACTTGTCTTATACTCTAATAAAACGTGTTAGGGCTTCCAAGACACCTATAAATACACCCTTAAACCATTGTAAACATGTCCTTGCCCAGTTTCAAGTATAGGTTTAGTCCTTACTTGTATTTTCCCAGTTTTAAATAATAGCTTAGTCCTTTAATTTATTATTAATCCTTAGTATCAAGCTATTCATCCAAGAAGCAAGCTGGCCTAAAGAGGAAGACAAGAAGTAAGAAGTTGGAGAGTGACAAACTCCTCTTCTACATCTCTCCTTCTCTATATTTAGGGTAATTAGCTATAGATTTGTGGCTTCACCAGATTTCTAAGCTTTTATTCTGTAAGTTTTACTTTTTATTGTTGGGTTGTTATTTTGTCTACATTCATAATACTATTTGTTATTTTAATTGATTTGAGCTTGGCGTATATTGTTATTATGTGTTTTGACTTAGTGTTACAGCCCTAGATTTGGCCAATCTTAGGACTATTCTTAGTTATTGACAACACCACATAATCGTCTAGTAGTGACCCTATCAAGATAGCCATAAAGCTTTGATTTAACCACCAATTATTACTCAAGGTTTCTTTACCCAAGTTCCTTGGTAGTGGATAGGTTGCTCCTAAACCCACCCTGACAGAGGTTAGGTAGAAGTTAGAATCCCGGTAAATATATAATGCTCAATGTGTGACAGATTAGAATAACTTAGTAATAGACTCGTATTAGTAATCCTAATTTATTTGACTTACATTTATATTTATTTATTTGCATTATTTATTTATTCGCGTTATATAATTATTCATCTTTTTCATCTTATCCTCTTTTTATATAAACATCTAAATTCATCTACGCTTATTTAATACAAGTAGACCTAACGGATTAAATCCCTGCGAACGAACTTGACTTATCATTAAAACTTGCAAACAATCCGTAATACTTGCAGTGAGTTCCGTGGCTGTCAAGGGTGTGTAGCTTTTATTATTGTCTTTATTTATCTATTATTTTATCACACCTTTGCCCCCACCAGATATATGCTCAAATCAATCTCCAGTGTTTATCATGTCCTATATTTTAGGAAACAAATTTGAAAAGGAATAGGACTCTAATAACTCAACTCATACTCCAAGATTTCGACCTAGAACCTATAAATACAGCTAGATACTTCTGTAAACATCATCCTTTCTCACAATTAAATCTAGAATTACACTTTTAATCGTCCGGATAAGCAAGATGACAAAGAGAGGAAGACAAGAAGTTGTATAGTCACAAACTCCTCTTTTCCATCATATACATATATCATTAGGGTAATTTGTATTAGATTCAATAGCTTAACTATGTTTCTAAGCTGTTTATTCCATTAGTTTTATTTCTATGTCTTTAGAGATGAACTAATTTTCCCATAGTTTGGGTTTGCATATGTATATTCTTTGATTTCTATTTTACCTTCAATTTTATGTTATTTGAGATTAAACTTTAAATGGATTGAGCTACCTAGTTACTTTATAAATCAGTTTAATGTGCTTTGACTTAATGTTTATAGTTCTTGCGGTGGCCAACATATAGGATTACCCCATTAGTAGTTAGATGGTCACCTTGACAGGGTGTTCAACTATTGAAACACCACATAATCTTCTAGTGTGCGGTAGTGATACGAACGGGTTTGCCTAATTAGATAGTCACTAGGGTTTGATTTTACCACTGACCATTGTGTAAGGCCCCCCTTACCCAAGTCCCCTGGTAATTGTGAGGTTGCCTCTTAAGTCCACCCGGAAGGGGGTTAGGAGGAATATAGAATCATGTCTATTTACACAAAAAGAGCTCAATTTACCCTTATAACTAGAATATTTATTTAGAAGGATAAGTGCATGCTAGCAAACCCAAGCTATATCTCTCATCTACAATCTTTAGTATTTTTTTATTTGCATTATTATCTTTTAAATCTGAAAACCAAAAATATTTTTTCTTTTATTGTCTGTTTATTGAACAAGTGAATTCTTCTACACTTCTTTATATATACAAGTAGATCTAACAGATGAAATCCTTGCGAACGAACTTTACTTCCTAACTAAACTTGCAAACAATCTGTAATTCTTGCAATGAGTTTCTCGTGGTAGTTAAGGGTCTGTGTCCTTTATTATTATCTTTATTTATTCATTATTTTATCACACCTTTGCCCCCACCAAGTTTTTGGCGCCGCTGCCGGGACTTATCCTTAAGTTAGTTATTTGTGTTTATTTGGTGTAGAAGTTGTTTTCAGTTTTACGCGTTTTCTTTTTAGTCTCTTTTCAGATTTCTTAGGTATGTAGAATTATTACGCACCAGTGAATACAAATATGCATAGGGCCCGAAGTCAGAATTTATATCAAGAAGGTTCGAGCTATCAAATTTAAGCTCCACCACAGCCCATGTATAATCTGCAAGAAGGCTCCAACAATGAGTTTTTGCAAAACCTGCAAAATTTCATGAAATTAGCACAAGATCATTGATGTATCCCCATTTGTGATGATAATATTAAGTGGAGACATCATTTTTAGTGTCTTAGAAGTCTAAATACTCGATTTTAACATGATATAGTGCATTTTCCTATTTCTAGTCTTGATTTAATGAATTATTATTTTTAGAGCATATTGGGTTTAGATTTTTATTTAGTGTGAAGCTTTAAAGATATATATGGAGATTAATTAGATGCCAAGTCAGTTCTAAGAGATAAAGGAAAGAAGATATACATGGAAATTGGAGAAAAGAAAGGAAAAGCTAAGATATGGAAAGATAAAGTTGCCAAATAATTCTGAATTCCAGCACCCACAACCAGACAAGGGTTCATAACTCAAGATCGGCTAGGAATTTGGAAGAATGGTTGAAGCAAAGTTAAAGAGATTTCCGAGACACTCAGTTTCGACTATTGGAACGTATCAAACATATAAGTATTGAAGCAGTTATGGCCAAAACAAAACAGCGGCGTATTATTACCTTTTCTATATTTTAGAGTTACGAATTTGAGTTGAGTTTGGAGTCCAAGTTACTTGCCTTCCACTTTAAAAAAACGAATTAGGTCTTCTAAACACCTATAAGTACACCCTTATAACTCTTGTAAATAATCCTTGCCTCACATAAGTTAGTCCTTAAGGTTTATATCATTAGAGTTATTGTAGAGAGCAAGATGAAGTCTTTTATTCAATCTTTTAGTATATTTCCTTCAGGTATGAACTAATTTTCCCATAGCTTGGGTTCTGCATTATGTACAATCTATGAATTCTATTTTCTTTCTATCTAAGTTTCTTTGGGAATTATATGTTTTAATTTGATATTAGCTGCTTACCCCTATATTTGTTTATGTGTTTTGAATTATTGCCTGTCCTAAACCTGATCACTTTAGACTTTCTTAATAGTAGTTAGATGGTCGCCTGGAAGGGGTGTCTAATTATTGAAACACCACATAACGTCTAGTGTCCGATATTGGTCCTGACAACACCGATTCTAACTAGGTAGTCATTAGGGTATGTTTTAATCACCATATCACCAATTGAAGGAATTGTATTGCTTAGTGCCTTGGTAGTGCTTGATAACCCTGAGTTTAGACTGCCTCGTGGTTGTGTCGTAGCCCTCTTAGTCGCTCTCAAGGTCTAAGGTATGGGAATTTAGAATCCTGACTAAATATTTAAGAGCTATTATCTCCCTTATTAACTAGATTTGATAGAAAGAATTTGAAGGATTAGTGCATATTAGCAAAACCTAAGCTATATCTCTCATCTCATATTTCTTCGTATTTATTTTATTGTCTTTACTTTTAATTAGTTAATTAATCATCTCCCAATTTATTCTTCTTTAGTTTTTGTCTTTTAATTATTAATTGCTACTCGTAACTATTTGCTAATTCGTGTAACACACTAAGTCCCTGAGAACGAATTTTTCTTATCATTAGAACTTGCATACATCCTGTAATACTTGCAGTACCGTGCTAGTCTAGGGTGAATTGTGCATCGTTTATCTATCTTTTATTATATTATTTTATCACACCCTAGGCAACACCAAGTTTTTGGCGCCGCTGCTGGGGACCTGTGTCTCGTTAGCGTGTGGGTTATCTATTTCGAGTAGTAGCTTTTAGTTAAATTTTTATTTTTCAATTTTTATTTTTGTTTTTCCAGATTTACGCTTGTGGTTTGCTTTAGTCTTTTTCAGGTTTCAACAGTGTTTCATCTTTGGCCTCCTCTCCCGGAGCCCGAAAGGAGCTTCATAGCTTATAACAGACATATCCGATAAGAAAGAGCCTTAAGAAGAGCTATGGCAAAACAACAAGATCCAGTAGATCCAAAAGTACTTTGTCCGTTAGGACATATACCACCACCGGTAGGAGATAACAAAAATAACAATAATAATCTGAACAGAATTGAGCAAGACCTCCTAGGGTTGGGAGCATCGTTTCATGTTCAACCATTGGGTTACGTCCTCCAGAGATCCAAAATATCAACTTTAGGTCCGATCCGGGCATGCTCAGTCAATTTCAGAGTTTTGGACTCTATAGTGGTGCAGCAGTTCAAGATCCGGTAAGAGCGATTCAGAAGTTCATGCAGATTTGTGATGCCTATGTTACTCATGGCATTACACGTGAGCAATTGTATTGTCACATGTTTTTGTTCTTCCTGACTGGTAAAGCTGGTGAGTGGCTAGATAGGCAACCACCAGGTACAATTAATACACCGCATTCTTTAACCGTTTTAATCAAAAGAGTATGAGACTCAAAGACCAAAGCGAGCTTGCAAAGTTTTGTCAAGAGAACTAAGAAGAAGTAGGAGACGCATGGACAAGATTTCAACAGAATTTAGCTAGATGTCCACTCCATGGTTACCCCCCGTCTTTACAGTTAGCTATATTTTATCAAGGTATCAATAGAGAAAGTAGACTGAGGGTAGATAACCTTGGGAAAGGAAATTTTGTGTCCATGGATCCTACAGAAGCCGCCGAAGGTTTAGAAAATATTATTGAAACAGAAAGGAGTTGGCCACTTTCGCGAGCTCCTATTACAAATACCAAAGGTACGCTTCGATTAGATGCAGAAACTGCAAACTCAGCTCAACTATCCGCATTAGAAAATCAAATCAAAGAACTTAAGCTTGAGATGCAGAGAAATTTAGCCGCATCAAATGTAGTGCAAAAAGCACAAGGTTGTCAACAATGTGGGGTCACAAATAATACATGGGAAGAGTGCGAAGGAAATCCAGCATCTGTTTATTTCATATCCAACCAAGGAAATTATCAGTTTGGTAACAGGAATCATCCGGGTATGCAGTATTCAAATCCACAAGGGGCCACTAATCCTGGTCATTATCAACCTTGTCCCCCAGAATAACTCTTTCCAACCAAGAGGTCAAGCTCCATATCAAGGAAATCAAAATTATAATCGACCTGCTCCGCCACAACAACTTGTTAATGACGCATATACCGATATTTTAGCTCAGTAAGCTCTACCACAGTATCCTCAAGAAGGAGCTGTGGGTGTTTTCCTGCAAATACTCAAAGCATACAAAATAAAGCCGCTCATAAACATACTAGTTTCTATCATCAACATACTGAGCTTATACTTTCAAGAATTTTATTTGTGGCACTAATTCCCATGTATCAAAAAATTTATTTAATTTTTACCTAAAAACAGAAAAATCACATAAAAAATGGAGATGAGAGACAACGAATCCCCACACCTCCAACTCAAAAATGAGGTGTGTCCCCACGACTCGAAAAAGACTTTAAAAAGAAATAAGCAGATAAAGCATAAACAAAAATGGTAAGGAAGAAAGAGAACATACTCTCGAGGCTATTGCCTTGCATTATCGACATCCAAAATAGGATTTATTGAATCTTTCTTTAATTTCTCAAGGAGTGTCATGATATGCACTTGATTAGCTTTGATTTGTGCCACATCTTCGGCCAAGAAAGTTTGAGTTGCTTCAACTTTAATTAATCACTCCTCTACCTTTTCTCACCAAATACGATCCTCTTCATCTTTCGAGAGTTTCGTAACTTCTACTCCTCTCAAAATAGTCTTGATCCAAGTGTTGTCAATATTGTTCATCATGTTATACATTAACTTCTATTCTTTACCCGAAATCACATTCGCTTTCCGAACAAGGCACGTGACTATAGTAGGATATTTTAAACTAAATAACGAAGTATGAGAGACCTAAAATCGCATCACCTCCTCAAAGATAAACTGTGCCACATCCACTTCTTCTCCTCTTAAAATATAATTCAACAAGATTACATTCTTGTTAGTTACCTATGAAGTTCTCATGTTCCCAAAGACATTTGCTGTAAGGAAATTGTGCCAAACCTTTGTATCTGCTTGGAGATATTTGTAAGTCCAATATGCCTTTACTTTTCCCTTATGTGCTTGCACTCTCTCCTTATCTAATACATGCTAAAAAAGTAGATTCCAATAAAAAGTCTTTGATATTTTCTACTACTTCTCTATACTTACATGTTCCGACCAATTTCTTGAACTGGAAGTGGCTTCGAATCTCTTCAACTGTGAAAGGAACTAACTTGCCTCTAATTGGAACACAACCTTTACTTTCTTGGCTAATGAGTCCTAAATAGAAATCGGAAACTAACTCTCTACATAAATTCGATCTTCGCAACATGAATGTATACCAACCCAATCTATCTCCCATCTCTATGAATCTCTTGTATTCACCTTCTCCAACTTCTTCTTCAAATACTCTCTCGTAAGCCAAAGGAAGTTCCGGTACGTGTTTCTTTGCTAAAGCTACCAAGGCCTTAGAAGCTTCATTAATCTCGGGCACATGACTCTCGATTTGTAGAGGTTGTGGTGTCTTCCTTATGAAAGTTGAAATCTTTTTGCTTTGTGAATTTACCACAACTATCTTTCCTCTATTTTCTGAACTTGTTTTACCCTTTAAGCTAGAACTTTAACTTTTCTCAGTTAATTTCTTCTCACTAGAACCCAATACCTTATTCCGATTCTTTTTCATCTCCCTAACAGTAGATAATGTTTCTGTTCTTTTCATAATCTCAATTGACCTCCAACTCAAAGCTTTGAACACTCCTGAAATTAGAAACCTTTATAAATAGGTTGAACAAGCTTTATTTGGGTTAGGACAAGTGTAATGATGATGATTCTCTATATGGGTAGTATGAATTCTTCTTTGATTGGTATGCATATAAGAAATTGTTGGTGAAATTTTGGAAATTTAGGCTTTTGATTCTTGGATTCAAAGTGTTTTGATATGATTTGGGTGGTTAAATCTTCTTTATAATGGTGTGGGTAAAGGGTTGGATGTAAATTATGGTGATTGGGTAGTGTTTTGATGTTTGGGGAAGGTTTGGTGAAGGTTTAATTGAGGTAGGAGAGGGTTGGGGAATAAAGAGAGGCTTAAGGATTGATAAACTTGTGTGAAAACTAACCTGCTCTTCAATACCCATCTTATAACCCTTCATATCTAGATCTGGTGGCGCCGTGCGGTGCACCGGACGTGAGGCGCGGTACACCGGACTCAAGGGTTGGAAACCGTGGTCGAAAGTTGTCGACATAGTTTTGTCTTTGTAGCCTCGGCAATGTACCGTATTTGAAAACCGTCGCCACGGTTTTTGCTCGTGCGGTACACCGAAGGGTTGGTGTGGTGCACCAGACCCCTCTTTTTTTCAGACCGTAGTCTCTCTTCTCAATACGGTTTTGTCTACCTTGTCTCGGCATTGGATCGTAGTTGAAAACTGTCGCCACGGTTTTTGACCTGCGGCGCAAGAGTGGTCTGGTTTTCGCCAAATTTTCGTATTTCTTTCCCTAACTCAATTTCTTACGTACCTGAACATCAAAAACACTCATAACTTTCTCAATAATGCAATATAAACCAAAAACAACTAACTTAAACAAAATTAAAACATAAATACATAAAAAAAATTGCGGGGTGTCTCCCGTACAACATTTTTATTTAACGTCTTTCAAATTTAGACGTGTTAACTCTATCAAGATTTGCGAATATGGCCTCCCCAGCAACAAGCAAGGCTATGAACTTCTACTAACCTTTGTTTAATGCCCCTCTTGGGCCTGATCTCGATCACTTTAGCCGAAACAACCTCAGTGACTACGAATGGTCCCATCCACGAGTCTTTCTGACTTCGTGTCCTATTCTCTGGTTTGTGGGCTTCCCATACAACTTCATGGCCGACCCCAAACTCAATCTTTGTCTCAGTATCCATAGGTTTTGCGTGGATTTTTTCTGGGACACGGTGATGTGAAAGGCTGTGAATGATGGGAAATGTTGGATCTAACTTCCTCGGTTTCTTTCCCCAGACATGGAATGCCTCGGATAAGTTTTTAGCATGAAGGGTAATTGTCCCTTCCTGGAAGTTGATGATGCTCTGACTTGTGTCCATGAAGGGCCTTCCAAGTATAATTGGAACCTGCTTATTTACATCAAAATCAAGTATAACAAAGTCAATAGGGATGGTGATATTACCTGTTCGGACGTGTATGTCTTCCACTGTTCCCCATGTCTTGGTAACTGGGTTGTCAGCAAACTGCAACTTCACTAGAGCTTTCTCTGCTGAAGTCCAAGTCTATCGAACACGGACTTTGGCATAAGATTCACACCTGAACCCACATCACACATAGCTTTCATCTTGAGCATACCATTTATTTGAATAAGAAGATTAAAGTTTCCTGGATCTTTGAGCTTCAATGGCAACTCTTTCTCAAATCTTCCCGAGTCTCTCTCAGTATGAGCCACAGTCTCTTTCTTGGCTACTACACTCGCTTCTTTTTCTGGAATAACTTGCGTGAATACTTGTTGTAGTGTAAACCCTTTCTTCGCAATCTCAAGCATTTGGGCGTTGATATTTTCTGGAGTATGCGCCTCTACGAATGTCTTGAGTTCAATGTCTACCTTTGAATTTGTATCCGGATTAGTGGTGTCGACTAGGGTGTGATAAAAATATGATATAAATAAGTGAAAAAATAGACACCCTAGCCTAGCACAGTACTGCAAGTATTACAGGACGTATGCAAGTTTCAATGATAAATAAGATTCGTTCCTCAGAGCCTACGAAAGTTAGAGAGAACTTATGCAAATTATTTAGTGCAAGTATAAAAGTTAGATTAAATAATACGCAAGAATGTAAAGGACTAAAGAGATTTTTTTTTTTGGTTTTGTAAATAAGAAAATTAAACTAAATATATTAAAGACAAGAAATTAAATAAGAAAAAGAACAATAGTATGAGAGTTTAGCTCGAGAAACTAGCAAGTAATCTCCACTAGCCTTGTTTATTCTAAACATGTAAGAGTGAATTGTGTAGAATTGCAATAACCAGGATTCTAGATTCCTCCCTATCCCCGGAGAGAGAAATAGGCAGCGACCTCACAATCACGAGGGGACTTAATTAGGGTATTTCTACGCCACTAGGTTCCCATGTAAGTCTGGACTTTTAATGATGATTGGTGATTAAATCAAACCCTAATGATTATCTAGTTAGGCAAATCTTGTCAAGATTACTACCGTACACTAGAAGTTTACATGGTGTTTCAATAATTAGACACCCCTTCCAGGTGACCATCTAACTACTATTAAGGTAATTCTATACGCGGACCCTCATAAAATGAACATACAATAAATCAAAGCACATAAAACAAAGAATAAAACATGAATTCAATTTAAATACAAAGGTATCCCAAATTAGATAGATGCAAAACAAATCTAGGGTTCATACATATATGCTAAATCTCAAGCTAAAAGTAAATTAGTTCATACTAAAGAAAGAAAAGAAAACAATTACAAATTCGAAGGCTTGTGAAGACATGACATGGTGTTCAGCTCCTTCGAGACTTCTCTTCTCTTGATGTAGGCTTCTTCTTGGCTTAAGGATTAGCCAAAGATGTGTTTATACTGATTAAAGGGTGTATTTATAGGGTATAGGAAACCCTAAAACGTTTTCTTGGAGGGGAAGACAAGTATTGGACTCCTGGCCCAACTCAAATTCGTAACCCTAAAATATAGAAAAGGTAATAAACTGTTGTTGTTTTGTTTTGGTCGTAGACGCGTTCTTTATATCGAAACTAATCGTCTCGGAAAGCTCTATCACTTTGCTTCAGACATTCTTCCAAATTCCAAGCCAATCTTAAGTTATGATCACTTTTATGGACGTAGTTGGTGAAATTCATATTAATTAGGCAACTTTATCTTTCCATACTTATCAATTTAAACGAGGACAAAAAAAATATCATTCATAGATTATACATATGCAAAACCCAAGTTATGGGAAAATTAGTTCATACTAGAAAGAAATAAACTAAAGATAGATACATACTTTTAACTTGCTCTAATGATTGATCTCTAATGATGAATAAACTTAAGGGTGGGCAAGGACATGTTTACAATAGTTAAATGGTGTATTTATAGGAGTCTAGTAAGCCCTAATTCGGATTTCTTGGAGTAGGAGGCAAGCAATTGGACTCCTTTACCAAATCAAATTCGTAGCCCTAAAATATAGAAAAGGTAATAAACTGTTGTTGTCTTGTTTTAGCCGTAACCTCTTCAATATTGCTCCGATTGACGCGTTCTTTATATCGAAACTGATCGTCTCGGAAAACTCTACACTTTTTCTTCAGACCATTCTTCCAAATTCCCAGCCGATTTTAAGTTATGATCACTTTAGTGGACGTGGCTGCTGAATTCAGATTTACTTGACAACTTTTCTTTTCCTGCTTTCTCTTTTCCTTCCTTTATCTCCAATTTCCATCCATATCTTCTTTCCTTTATCTCTTGGAATTGATTTGGCATCTAATCAATTTCTGTATATCTTTAAAGCTTCACAATTAACAAACAATTAAACCAAATATACTCTAAAATTAATAAATCATAAAATCATGACAAGAAATAAGAAAATATAATATTTTGACTAAAAATCGAGCATTTGACTTCCAAATAATCCTAAAATGATGTCTCCAACTAAGATTAAATCATCATAGGGAGACATCATGTATACTCTATGATTTCTATTTTACCTTTATTCTTTTGTTATTTGGGATCAACCTTTAAATTGATTGAGCTACTTAGTTACTTTATAAATCTGTTTTATGTGCTTTGACTCAATGTTTGTAGTTCTTTCAGTGTCCAACGTATAGGAATACCCCATTTGTAGTTGAATGGTCATCTCGACAGGGTGTTCAACTATTGAAACACCACATAAATGTTTAGTGTGCGGTAGTGATCCGGAAAGGCTTGCCTAACTAGATAGTCACTAGGGTTTGATTTTACCATCGATCATTGGGCAGGGCCCCCTTACCCAAGTCCCCTGTTAATTGTTAGATTTCCTCTTAAGTCAACCCGGAAGGGGGTTAGGAGGAATATAGAATCCTGACTATTTACACAAAAAGAGCTCAATTCACCCTTATAACTAGAATATTGATTTAGAAGGATAAGTGCATGCTAGCAAACCTAAGCTATATCTCTCCTCTACATTCTTTAGTATTTATTTATTTATTTGCATTATTATCTTTTGAATCTAAAAACCAAACAAGTATTATTTCTTTTATTGTCTGTTTTGAACAACTAAATTCTTCTACACTTCTCTATATACACAAGTAGATCCAACAGATCAAATCCATGCGAACGAACTTTACTTACTAACTAAACTTGCAAGCGATTTGTAATACTTGCAGTGAGTTTCTCGTGGTAGTTAAGGGTGTGTGTCCTTTATTATTATCTTTATTTATTCATTATTTTATCACACCTTTGCCCCCACCAGACTCCGCTAACTAAACATAGTTTTATTTCTTGTGTTTTACTTTTAATCCTGATGTATTTTGTTTTTTTAGTCGAATTTGAAGCCTAGTAGTGTCGATAAATTCGTTAGGTCTAAAAAATGTTTTTAGAACTGGACCTCGGTGTCTCTTCTTGGTGTGCGGGGTTTTTCTAAAAGGTCTGTTGCTTCTATGGAAGACTAATGTTGGTATGTCTGTCATATTTTCTAGTAGTTTTATTTTTGCATATCACATTGATGATAATCTGGTAATTTTGGTAATTGATATTTGATATATGTGCACGCTCCAAACGACTATATTGAACAAAAAAAACTTTGGAGTTAGATTTCAATATAGAATAATAACAACAATGACCACTGAGTCATCGCAGTGGACTTCAACAATACATCTACATTCTTAAAACAAGTTTAATATGATGTAAATGATACCCTTATGCAAACATTCAATGACTTCATCTCGAACAATGGCTTGATTGTACTATCTCTCACGTGATGCTTCTTCACCCCGACAAGTAGGAGAAGCGATGAACCGAATGTTAAGTTCAAACTCGATAGAGTACTCTACAACTATAAATGGCTATTTATTTTTCCCAATTTTATATATTGTACCACTTGTTATCGGGTAGGATCATTTCCCACTTTTTTTTAACTGTGATCCATTCTTCTCCTGGCATATTAAGCTTTTTCTTATTGAATTTTTCGGGGTTAGTGATCCTACTTGTGAAGGCCTTGTCAACTACTTATGGGGGGTATATGAGTAATTTGGATGGTTTAGTCATTAAATGAAGAATCAGAATATCGTGAACTCTTTTGATTGGTGAAGCAAGAGAACTTTCAAAAACTCTTTTTTCTAGATCAAAACTTTACGGGATCGTCATACTCATCTTCAAAATGAACCTGGTACAATAAAAAATATGACTACGATGAAACTTTAAGGTCATTACTATGTCTATGGAAGAAAGTTAGACACAAGAGGAAGCCTTCTAGAAGGTTAGATCTAGAGATAGTTGTTGGTGGTTGGAGATTGAAACACAATATTTTTTCATGTAGTAGTCATGTTATGATGCAACTTCGCTAGTTATACTAGAATTATGGATAATAATGAGTTATGGCATGATGATCGTAGTGTCATCAAACAAAACTTTGTATCCTTTTATGAGAATATTTATAATGTAAATATGGGCATAGAAAAGTTAGAAGTACGTGACCATATTCCATGGAAGGTCACCGAGGAGATGGACTTTGATCTCATGAGAGCCCCAACTCTGGAAGAAGTTAAAAAATGTTGTATTGCGTATATGGGCATGAAATCTCTGGGACAAGACAAAAATTCTAGGTTTATTTTATCAAAATTTCAGGAGATTATTAAGTTTGACATTCTTGGCATGATTACATCCTTCTATGAGAAAAAATTGGACATTTTCAAGCTCAATTAGACTAATATTACTTTGGTAACAAAATGAGATAATTAGGTTAAAATTAGTGATTATTGACCTATCTCTTGCACCAATTTTGATTACAAAATCGTCTCTTGGTCTTGGCGGAATGACTTAAACCTATTTTGGATTATTTAGTGTCCCCCACCTAGTATTCTTTTGTGAAAGGAAGGGCCATTCAGGACAACATCATCCGAGCTCACTAGATACTTATTTTTCTACAAGAATCGTGAAACTAATAAACTTTATGCGACAGTCAAGTTGGAAATGGTTATGGCATATGAGTATGCTAGATGAGATTTCTCGGAAATTGTTTCTAAAGAGTCTAGGTTTCCATGACATTTGATTTGGGTGAATCACGAAATGTATATCGACAATGACTTATCAAATCATGATCAATGGTGTGTTGGTTGGTAAAATTAAGCCCTCTAATGGTATTAGGCAAGGTGACCCCTCTCTTCGTTCCTCTTTTGTCTTTTGACTAAAGATTTGGCGATCCTCATTAACTTCAAGACAAGAACTTGGAATATCAAAGGAATTAAGTTGGCTAGAGAATGTACAACGCTGACTTATTTATTCTTCACTTATGACTCACTTTATCAGGGTAGTCTTAGCGATACTAAATTTTTCACCTTCACAATATTGTCTCGAAATACTAAAAATGTTATGGACAGCAAGCAAAACTCAACCAATCTAGTGTGTGCTTCAGCAAAGGTATCCCAAACTCATTGGTTGATTTGCAAGTCAACTCTCTTGGTATCAAAAAATTTGACTCTAATTGGAAAATATTTAGGTATCCCAATGAATTGCACTAGATCTAAGTTGAACTCTCCAGGGGTTGAATCATTAGTTCTTCAAGAAATAAAAATGAATGGAAGGAGGGGATCTTACAAAAGGGAGAAAAGAGGTTCTTATCAAATCCATCCTTCAGGTTATCCCTAACTATACCATGTCCATTATCCAACTTCATAAGGCCTTATGTAAATACCTTTCAAGAATAGTGGCTAAAATCTGATGGTGTTTCAACCAGATAAAATATACATTGGAAAGCATGGAGAAAATTACGATATCCAAAAGAAGGGGTTGGGTTTCAGGGATTTTGGAAATATGAGCTTAACACTATTTTCTTCAACGACTTAACATCTACTCAAAAAACCAATTCCATGGTTGCTAAGGTGCCTAAGTGTATCTATTTCCCTCATTACTCTTTTTGGAATACAACAAATAATAAGATCAAATCATGGTTGTGGACTATTTTATTGGCAGGAAGAAACATCTTGAAATATTGATGTATAATGCAAGTAGGAAACATAGCCTAAATTGAAATCTGGAATGACTAATGGATCCCGACACATGTCTTGGTCTCAAAACCAGAAAACACGTTGACTCATCGAGTCCAGGACCTCCTACATCAAGATGGTTCAAGATGGAAATCTCGTCTGGTCTATGATCTCGTTCACCCTGTTGCAGCTGAATTCATTCAACATATTAAATTCATGCTTTGGATGAAGATGATAGGATTACTTTGACACATTCTGGGAAAGGAATCTATAATACAAAAAAAGGTCATCATTCCATATCTTCTCTCATGGCTAATAAATATATTAAAGCTTCAACAATCAGGTATTTCTTGTAATCCATCAATCTGGAAATATGTATGGCATGCTAAAATCTAAAAAAAAGTATGTGTTTGTTTGAAAGTGTTACAATTATGCTATTTTTTGTGGGGTAACTGTTTTGGAGGAGGTGTTAGAACACAAAAATATGTCACTTTTCTAATCACCCAGAACAAATTGTGGAACATGTATTATTGACATGCTCTAAAAGCAAAAAAGAATTGGAATAAGGGTTGCTCAAAACTCATATTGAAACATCCGGTGCTGGTTCATGGATCTTGAGAACAATCAAGGATGGGTCAACAAGGTCTCTTGTACCATTTGGAATATCTGGTCCGCCAGAATGAAAGGTCTCTTTGTAGGTACAAAATGGAACCTTAAAGGAACACACATCCTAATTGATAATCTCATGAAGTATATTTGTGGTGAGAACTAGGGAATCCCCATTGATTTCACAACACTACGATTAGCAATCCTCTGTCTCGACAGGAGTCTGGCCATGTCAATGATCCTCCATCTCCCTTGAATATATTTTTAATGCTTCTT
Source organism: Nemophila menziesii (assembly GCA_029959085.1). Classification (NCBI taxonomy): domain Eukaryota; kingdom Viridiplantae; phylum Streptophyta; class Magnoliopsida; order Boraginales; family Hydrophyllaceae; genus Nemophila; species Nemophila menziesii. Next base: position 24,241,297 of record JARWIR010000008.1, read on the forward strand.
TTGCTGGTGAGAATAACCCGACTGTATTGCTTTTATTTGGATTTCCAATCACAACACCTTAGTCGTTTGTGACAACAACAAACTTTGGTGCAACTCGAAATCGAAAGCTTGCAATTTGTGAGGCCTTTGAGGATAAGGTGTTACTATACATATTGCTTACCTTGAGGTTACGCAAGACCTGAAGACCACACCTATTATTAAATGGAAAGTTCGACATCATATGCGAAAAATCAAAGAATTTATTAGGCGCAAATCTCATATTTGTATAAAACATGTTCCTAAGCTTATGAATAGAGCGTCTGACATTCTAGTTAGAAACTTTAGGTGTAATTTACTCCTTGAGAAATTATCACTAGCCCATGTCTCCTCTCTAATCAATTCTTTAGGAGGACTCAGTAACCTATTCGGGATCGAATGAATTGTGTTGTACACTTCCTTCTATTTATTTGAATTTATTGTCTTAGACAAAAAAAAAAGATAATTATTATTATTATTATTATTATTAAAGGTTGGTATTTTTGTAACCATTATAGTATAAAAATATAGAAGAGGTGGATTGAGTAAAACGTTATTTAATATTGTAAAACTAGACATTATGATATTTTTTAAAAAGTTTTATCAAGTCAAATATAGATTATTCTAATAGAAGATAATGTTTTTTAATTTGAGGAAATTTGGTATTGAATGACATACTCCAACCTTCGATAATGAAATTGGCCTAGAAAAATTTATAAGATTAGGTGCAAAGATCTCTTTCGCATGTTTCATATATAGGTTCCACATCAAAATGATTGGACAATTATACCTTCATACAAAATATTCAGTCATCTTCCACAAAGAGTACACTTTGAAATATATTTTTTAACAATTCTTTTTTGTTAAAATATTAAAATTTATATTTGAGCCAATTGTTGATTAATGTCTATTAAAAAATTATTTAGAAAAAGGTATCTACAATAAGATACTTTATAGAAAACAACCTCATCCCAAACTACTCCTATAATTAATAATTAAAAAAAGAAAAAAGAAATTAGAAAAAAACAAAAACTAATAAACACACGCGCGCGTCCGTGATTTTTTTTTTTTAAATCGTCGTAACTAATTCTAGAAAAATAAAATAAATCAAAAAAATCAAAAAAATCAAAAAAATCAAAAAAATCAAAAAATCAAAAATTTATATATTTTGATAAATCAGATTAATATTTACGTCTATGAATTTTTTTCGGAGTTTTTTGAATTTTTTTCGCAGACACGGAATTCCATGTTTTAATCATGAAATTCCATGTTTTGAAATAAGGAATTTGTTTCCAGCCGACACGAAATTCACTGTTTAAAACATGGAATTTCATGTTTTAAACATGGAATTTCGTGTCTGCAGAAAAAAAAAATCAAAAAAATTCAAAAAATCAAAAAAATTTAAAAAAAATCAAAAAAAATCATAGACGTAAATATTAATTTGCTTTTTCTAAAAATGCAAATTTTTTAATTTTCTGTTTTTTTTGAATTAGTTATGACGATTTTAAAAAAAATTCACGGACACGCGCGTGTGATGAAATTAGTAGTAGGTGGTGGTGGTGGTGGTGGTGGTGGTGGTGATGGTTGTGGTGGCTGTAGTGGTGGTGGTGGTGGTTGTGATGGTGGAGGTGGTGATGGTTGTGGTGGTGGTGGTGGTGGTGGTAGAAGTACCCTATTATTTGTTTAATATTTAAAAATAAATATTTTATTAAAAATAAAATAATATATTTAATAATAAGGATAGTATATGTATAAAAAATATAAAGGGGATGTTTTCTATAAATAATTGTTATATTAGGCATTTATCTCTAAATAAAAAAAATAGAGGCTTAAAAAAATTAGAAACTTAATTAAGGAGGCATTTATCTCTAATTACCCCATACTAAAATAATAAAATAATAAAATACCCTAAAAAACAAAACCATATAAAGATAACAAAAATAAATGGCAAAAAGTATGGAGCACTGAAACTGAGTTTCTAGTCACTGAGTATCAGTACTATTCATCTTCGACCACCACCTACCAAACACTGTCGGCATCGCCACTCGGGGCGTGCTCAAAGATTCACTAAATATCAGTATATTGATCTCGGACAACCACCTACCGACCATAGCCGGCACCACCACCCGTGGCGTACTCAGTTATTCATTGAGTACGAGATTTTCGCTGAGTATACTCTACAAATCTCTGAGTATACTCAACAAAAATCTGAGTATACACGTTGATTTCTCTGAGTATTACCCTAGAAACAACGATTATGCTTATAATCACTAAGTATTAACACAAAAATAAATTAAATAATGAAACAAATTTAATATTTATGATATAAATAGAATAAAAATTCTATTCCAAATATACATCATTAATAAAACCTAAGAAATACAATTATACAAAAGAAGTAAAATGTGGAAGCTATTCACAACATGGATCTGTTGTGGAACACTGCTGCCATCACCATAAACATTGTTAGCCATGGATCACGTTGAAATATTTCTATAAGGTCACCACTATCATCACATCAGCAAGAACTTTAAAAAACTAATGATGCTCCACCACCATTACAATGCTAGCCATACATAAAACCAAGCATCTGGCGCTTTTTTACAGATCCAAACTCATATTCTCCCATGCTTCACTGTATAACTTTAATGGCGCTCGAACTCCATAGATCTTTAAGCTCAAATTGATCTACTCACCTGAAACTCGTCGAGATATTCAAGCCATGGATATGCACTATTGTACTCGTCTAAAACTACTTCAAAGTGACCTACCATGGCTTCAAAAATGGAGCTCCATTAAATCAACTACTGAACAAACCATTTTGAACCTCAAGAGACAAATAATTTTGGAGCACTATTCCTAGACTCAAGGCATGGACAAACTCAAGCTTCAAAGCTCAAATCTCGAAGCTATGGGGAGATTTGAGGTCACTGTAGTCTATGGTCACACTCCATGCCTTAGTGTCGTTGGCCCACCATTGTGAAGGACTATTCTCGGTGGGAGGGGAAGCGGAGAGTATAGAGAGTGTTTTAGGGGTTTGTATGTGGTAAATGTGATCTATGTGTGGTTTAGTATATATAGTGGGTAAAACATTAGAGGGTATAATGGGCAATGAGAAAATAGCTATATAATGTTAAAATCTTATAATTGGCCTTTAGTACAAACTTTAGTAAAAAAAGATAGGTTGGGTAGGGGTGATTGGGTCTTGAGGAGGGATTCCTAAGAGTCGTTGTAAGAATATCAAAACTTATAATTCGGATGTGTTGATATTCATTAAAAAATATCTCCACGACAGGCTGTAATTTTTTAGTTGGGGGATATAAAAAAATTATTTTCTTTTCAAAAAATCTAGATAAATTCATGCTGTATCCCCAAGTTGGGGTGGGCTCGGACCAATCTTGCCAATCCATTTATCTATTCCTGGATATAAAAATATGACATTAATCATTATAACATCATAAACTATGAGTAATTGTCTTAATCCTCAAACAATCAACTATATTACTCCTCCGTACCAAAGTTAATGTCCACTTATTAAAAATGATTTCCCAAATATCAAGACATATTTCCCCAGATTTTTCTATTGTTACCTTTATTAAATATTACAATGTATATTTTCAGTAATTATTTATGATATCAAGACATTAAAGAGGGGTATATCAGTTATAGTCAGTGCAATTATGACGTTTACTAGTATGTGTGAAAATCTAAATAGACAATAAGTTTGGGACAGAGTACTACTCCAAAATAGTTAACTTTTGTTATATTCAAACTACATGCACTAAACTTGATAAATCTTGGTTGAATGACCTGAGTTATATCATAAGATGACTAGTGAGGGGTGGGCTTCTCTAACCAACCTTATAGGGAAAGGATTTGAGCATTTTTTTTTACCAAACTGAGGATTAATTATAAATATAGTATTCAATGGAGTACAAAATGTAAATTGAACTCTAGAAAAAGAATAAACAAGATGTTTGGAAGCTCTAATAAACCTGTCTAACCTCCCAATTACTTCTAATAATTAGAATTGGTATATTCCAAGCTGAAACAACTTGAAACACTTTTGGGAAAATAAGAATCTTACTAGGCCTCTAAAACCCATTTTGAATGGTTGGACCGAGGAGATAAGAACTCATCGTACTTTGAATACTGCTACTCAAGGTAGGAGGATTAGGAATAAAAAATTTCATATGGTAGTGGATGATGGCTCATGGGCTGATGATCAGTAGACGATAACCTAGAGCGTATCCTTGTTTTATCTCGATTATTTATCCTTTGAAGGGCCTCGGGTCTATAATGCAGTTATTGATTGTATATCCACAAGGATGGACTCTGAAATAAATAAATCTCTAATAAAAACCAGTTACTATGGAAGAGATCAAGGGAGCCGTCTAAAGCTTGGGGATTTCTCGATCCCCTGGACCAGATGTTTTCTTAGGGGAATCCTATAGAAAACACTAGGACTTAATTGAGATTGATCTACTTAGGGTCATCTTTGACTTGATGTGGAATAAAGGGGTAATTGGCCAAAACCAGTGCCAGCTATCTGCATACACTGTGATAGTCAGGCTGCCATCGATAGAGCCTCAAATGAAATGTATAATGGTAAGTCCAGACATATACGCCGTAGACACAATACCGTAAGACAATTGCTCTCAAATGGGGTTATCACAATTGACAATCTGAGGTCAAAGGATAACATTGCGGATCCCTTGACTAAAGGATTACCAAAAGAGCAAGTGCGTAACTTATCTAGGGAATGGGTCTAAAGCCTATTAAACTGAGTTACCATAATGGAAACCCTACTTAGTAGATTGGAGATCCCATGATCTAAGTTCAAAGGGAAAACCGAATTATGCAAAAAGCACCTCAGCGCTAAGCATTGTGGGGATTTCTCCCGAAACCATTCCTAGAACCTGAATACAATACTTCTTGTACAAAGCTGAGGTTAAGCAAAGCTTTTAATGGTTCTTGTATCTTAAATTAAAAGATAGGGTATTACAAGATACTCTTGACAAGAGACCACCTATATGAGTAAAGGAGTGAGGGCCGCTCCTAAGAAAATTTGGAAGGTTGATTTTCTGAAAAATTACTCATGAATCCAGGAGTTGTCCAGGGCAAAAAATGGACACAGCCGTGAGAACCATATAATGGTCGGTAGGATACTATGTAAGTTCTATTGACTTGATTTACATAAAAGCTGAACAGTTCAAGACATCAAGATCACCGTTAGCAAGTAAATTCGATAGCCCTTACTAAAGAATGTTTAAGGCCAAAAACTACCTTTCTCTCATTTTATTTTTTCATATGCATTATGACCAGTCAATTTCATTCATGTGGGGAATGTTATCATTTGGGACTTTACCCAAGTGAAAGTGCTCCCGTTAGTTCAATTTTTAAGTGGGTCCTGAACCTCGTTATAGGTCAAGACAAAGACGAAAGTTGTTCATCTTACTTCGGTAATGAATTTCATGTATTTACACTTGTGTAAAACAAATGAAAGGTGAATGAGAATTTGAGTGTTAAATTTGAGGTATAGGAAGAGTTTTCATGAGCTTGTGGACAAGTGAAAAGTCCCACATCGGAAAAATAAGAAAATAATAGTTCACTTAATATAAAGTTCTTAGCACTTAAGGGTTGGGCCCTTGAGGGCACCCACTTTTGGGTTTGGACTTGGCTTGGCAGGTGCTTCTATGCCTATACATACTTGGCCAAAAATCATTTTCATTCATTCAATTTTTTTTTGCAAACAAATAACATAAAAGAGAGAGATTAAACGCCATTTAAAGTTCGAAGTTTTGCGAATTTTCAAGTGTCTGATATTTGGAGTGTTGATCGTTGTATCCTGGAGGTTGAAGCCATTACAAAACGTAAAATACCAGTGCGCATCTAATAAACCTTAAAGATATAGAATCCAATCCTAGCCTCAATCAGTAACAAATTTTCTGTTTATTTTCATTTCTGTCATTTCTAAATTTTTTGTTCTTTTTATCTTTTTCTTTCTAAATCAAAACAACACACTAAAAAAATTGATATTGGAAAGGTTTATGTAACATGATGGCTTGATCATTATGTAGTTGTTACATAGCAAACCTTTTTGTAATTGTTGGATTTTTGAAGAGTAATTAAAAAAATTACTTACTTGATGAGAAAAAAATTAAGAAAGAAAATGGTTTAGTACATGTCTTATTTTCAATTTCTTTGTTTTTTTTTTAATTTGCCCCGGCTTAAGAATCAATAATAATAGTGCAAAATTAAATAGATTTTTTTTTCGATAAATTGAATAGAATCATGGAGATAACAATAATGGAATTTTGGATGGGTGTAGTCTGTTTGTTTCTTGAATAGAATAATAACTGCAAAAGTAGACGTTGCATTCAAGGATGAAAAACTATCAATAGAATTATCAAAATTATTAAAAATTTAATTATATGGCTCTGAATTAGTTGAGTCAGAATCTGAAATGATGAGGTGATGACTAGTTATGCAATTACATTAACCAAATTAGTCCAGGATTGTTAATTATGAGATAAAAAGGATCAAGAATTAGGCATGTACAAATAGAGTTCTGATTTTCTGATTCATCTATTGCTAAATTTGGTAAACAGCTTTTAATAGTGCTGGCAAAGCATATTTACTTCATTCATTTTCAAATTTGCCGTTTTTGTAGGTAAGATATTTTGGTAAATGTCTCAAATGATCTCTTATGTTTTCATCCTTGTCAAGGCCGTTTTTATTTATATTAATTTCAAAAGGAAATTATTACAGAATTCAGGTAACACTAGCAACTATTACATATTAAAAGCTATTTAATTTTGTTTGATTATTATTGTGTTGGCAAATTTCTATGCATGGAAACTACACTTCTCATCGAGTTGTTTCTAGTTCTACTATCTTTTATTCAATTTTGGCATTTCTTTCAATCCAAAGAAGGTGAATACTACATCAAAAAGCGGTTTTAAACATCACAACAAATAAGGTGTTTGAACTAATGTGAATTGCACTCCCTTTAACTGTCCTCTTAAGACGTAGTAGTTGGGCTATCAAACCATCAGATAAGTATAGACTTGTTCATCCTTTACACTTAGCATCCACATTGTCTTATATTTTATTCGATCATCATATAAACCGGCAATGAAGCATGAGTGTTAGCGACAAACAATTGAAGCAGAGTTTCTTCCATTAGAAAAAAATCAAACTTGGGATCTTGTTTCATGTCCTTCATCTGGTAAATCCCTTGGAAGTAAGTTCATATTTTCTAATAAAATCCATTTTGATAGATCTTTAAATCGTTACAAGGCTCGGTTGGTGGTTCTTGGAAACAAGAAAGAGTGTGACCTAATTACGATGAGACATTTGCTCCAGTAGCTAAGATGACAACCGTGCAAACAATATTAGCTCTTGGCGCTGGTCTATACATCAAATGGATGTTAAAAACGCGTTTTTACATGGTGATTTGAAAAAGGGAATTTACATGAAATATCTCATGGTATGCCTACCTCCTCGAGCAACGTAGGCTGTAAACTAAAGCACTTTTTCTATGGCTTGAAAAAAGCACCATGAGTATGGTTTGAAAAAATTAAATCCACTCTCATTGGGTTCAAAATTACTCAAAGTGAATATGATTGTTCTTTATTTCTTCAAAAGACATCTACAGGCTTAGTTATACTTCTTGTCTATGTGGACGTTATTGAGTAGTATTAGTAATTTGTATTTATATCGTATCTAGATATTGAGTAGTATTAGTATTTATCATTCGGGAGGAGGTCAGATTACGGAACTAGTGCATAGGCGTTTGGTGTGCGTAAGTGAGCCGACGGGTCTTAACTAGCCAAGTAGTCATTAAGGTTAGTAAGATAGCTTCTCATTTACCCGAGAGGGATTTGGGAAGATTGTTGAATTCCGATTAATATGAAATTACAAATTCGCCCTTATTTATAGAAACATTAAATTAAATTACATAGGGAATTACTAAGACTCAAGCACCTTTCTCTTACATCTTCACTCTCTTATTAGTTTAAATTGCTTTCATTTTCATTTGCATTTCCATTCTTATATTTATAATATAAAACCAAATAAACATTTATTTACTTTCTTGTTATTCCTTTGGAACTTTACACTATTATACTTTCAAAATACATTGATTTAATCGTGATAGTCCTTGTGGAGACGATAACCCTTATACATATTAAATTATTACTTGTCAACGACTCGTATACTTGCGAAAAGTTACCCTTCTTTTGGTGTTTATTTATATCATACAGTAAGGGGACGACAATTTCCTTTGTAGCTTATTTTGTAGACTGATCTCCTAGTTATATTGTGCATAGCAGTAGCATCCCATGTTCCCATTTGATATCTATTAATACACATCTCTTAAGCAGAATCGACACACGCTGATTACTCTCTAAATCCTTCTCTCGCTCGCTATCCTTCTCTCTTTAAAATGGTTGTGGTAACTATAGAGTCATCTTAAGTCTCCATAGCTCCTCAGGTTAAGTAATCTACGATAGCAATAATGCTAATTTTGAGTATCGGAGTACTGTTGGGAGTGCACCTCCTTGTGGTCCTGACTTAGTGTCTGGTTTCAGGAAGGCTGGGAGATGAAAGCAGATCCTCAAACCTTTATCCAAATATTTGGGAGAGTAATATAAATATTCTCGTTGTCTAATTCACTACCCCGAGCTCTTCTACTTATTCTATACACAGCTACAAAACTTTATCATCTTTTTCACCTTCACTTTTGCTTCTTTTCCTTTTATGACACCTATTTTCCACTTGTTTATGTGAACTTGAATAAGAAAAATATCATTTTAGTAACTGACTCAACTATAAACAATTTCATTAAAAGGTGCGCTTTTCAAGTTATTGTCTTTTAGAAACAATTTGACCAAAAAAAGTCTTAGAAACAAAGAAACATATAAATAACATATGAAATAAATTAGTATTTAGAGTATCACATTATAAAAACAAACACTAATATTGTTTCATACCTACTTTCAATCCCTGAATTACAACTTCCATTTATTTCATTTCCAGCTTACAAACCTGCAGTAATCTGATCCAAAATACAAAGTTAGCCGAGAGAAAAGGGAGTGTATACTGCTCAAAAGCTTTGTTACGGATTTGATCATACAAAGTCTCAACATGGTCGTGTAAATGAATATCAAGCAATAAATTTTCTTTCAAATTTCCCAGAGCATATTTGCTGCAATAGAAACAAACACGGATTTTAATATCAAATTTTAAACACTATAATTTTTTTACCTCGTATAGAAATTGTGAATAAGCTCTGATCTTGCAAAGTAAAAGTAAGCATTTTTACGCAGATGTGAAGTTACTTCAAATTATGAACCCATGGGATAAGTGAACCCCATGAGGTAAATCCAACCCCAGTATCAAATCAACAAGAATAAAAACTATTTTCCAAAGCTTGAGGCTCAAAATGGACAAAACAAAATGAAAAATACTCATCATTATGCGATCGTGTGGACTAAGAATCGTTGTGTTATGTCCCATTTTTCTCATCTAGATGAAAAGATGCTAAAGCACTTTTTTTACACAAAATATCTAGCTCATCAATGTGCTCATTACCCCCATAGTACCTGGAATCAAAAGGAAAAAGAATTTATATCGATCAGAAGCAAAAGTTGGGTTTTTTTACTATTTTTTTTGTACCATACTTTTTATATGATTGAAACTGACATTTTTCTTGGTAAGTCTTCAGAGTGTTTTTTGTAAGGCAAGAACCAACAACTTCCATTACAACTCGATAAGCATTGTGGAACTTCCGTTTCAGAAGCTGGAGCACCTTTCTAAAAACACGTTGGTCGGATCCTCAAAGTAGCCGCTCCAGACTGGAAATAAACAGTAAACTAAAGGAAATTGGGAAATTAATTAAAAAATTGCAAGAATCAATATTTTAAAAAAAATATTTTGTTTAGAGACTCATTTAAATATAAAAGTAAGATTCGATTAAAATCCAAAAAAATTCCATACCCTTCTTTAAATAAACCTAAATCTTCACAGCTTACATCTCAATTCTCAAGTACTTAACGACCCTTGGTATATTTTCAATCAACCTATAAAAACTCCTTAAATAAATACAAATACCATTTTACAAAAAATATGAAATTATGATAGTGGAGATGAATCATATATCACCTATTAGATCTAAATACTGAAATTCAATGAATGAATATGTATGTATATTTACTTGATAGAAAGATTAATCATTTGATTATCGGTACCATCGGCATTGGAGAATTACATGTTCTAGAGGAACTATTGGTGCAATTTAACCTAAGAAACAATAATTTGAAATATTCCTAACTATATTTCAGGTTCTAGAGGGACTATTGGTGCAATTTATCCTAAGACATAATAAGTTAACACATTCCTAACTATATTCCAGGTTCTAGAGGGACTATTGGTGCAATTTAACCTAAGAAACAATAAGTTAAAACATTCCTAACTATACTACAGTATAAAGAGAATTCTTAATCACTTAACAAAAAAACTCTTAATAAATTTACTAAATACCTCCAATATAAAGAAGAATTATCACACCCTTCACCTAGACATTAATGGAAATGATTCAATATGAATGAGGTTGGATAAAAAGATATAATTTTGCACTTCTAATAAAACTAATCCAAAAAATTTCTTAGTGGTTAATGTAAATAACTTGTATACATAATAAAGAGGCAAAACGCGTATAGGAAGACAATATTCATTTCAAGGTAATATGCTACTAAACTCCCACGACAAACCCTCCCGATATAGGCTATTCTTTTTTTTTGTCTAGTACAATAAAGTTAACAGTTATCAAAAACATTCTTTGAGCTCCAGCGATCTAAGCTTCCCGTTTTCCTAATATATTTTGCGGCCAAATCAGCTATTACATTCCGCTCCCTTTTGATGTGATACACCTTTCATTCCGGAAATCTTGCGATCCATTTCCAGATCAATTCGATCAGCGGTCGGATCCTCCAATCGATTCCCTTCTTGTAATAAATTCCTTGAACAATTTCAAGGTTATCAGTATAGAAGGAGATCCTTCTATAATTTAAGGATTCAGATGTCTTCATTGCTTGTAGAACATCCCACGTTTCTCCTTCCTTTGCACTCCTAAATAGCCCTCTTCTGCATTGTTTTTCGCATACTTGACCATCTTTACCAATGGATATCGAAGCAATCCCTGCTGTTTCGTTCTTACTAACAAATGAGGAATCATTATACCATATTATATCCGATGAATCAAGTGTAATATTATCTTCGTTGTTTTCGTACTTTGATCTTTTTTCTGAGTGACACGTCTTTCCATATTTCCCTGCCCCGTATTATATATCCTCTCCATAATTCGATTTGAGTTATTGATAATCTCTTCGATATCCCATTTCTTTAACTCGTAGAAACCTTTCATTCTGGCCTTCCATAAGCTCCACAAGATCGTTATCATGTTACTAATTAATTTTCTCCTATCCCACCCATTTTCCGAATAACTATTTATCGTTCCAACAGTTAAATCAAATAATGGATATTTTCAGCGCATCACTTCCAATAGTGTAAGACCAAATAGCTCATTTACTGCAAAACAATTCAAAAAATGCAGTGTAAGACCAAATTGCTCACTCCAACAACTGTGCCAAATGAATATTTACTGCAAAACAGTTGGAAAAATACAGGGTAAGACCAAATTAATCATTACCATAATTTGGGATATTCGATTGTTGATGGCGGTGGTGGTTTTCTAATTTGGGTTCTTGAGTAATTGTGTTACAAAGAAAATAGAAATATAGCTTTTGACGACGATAATAAACAATAGACTGTAATTATAATTAAATCAGATAATTTTGTAATGAGATTGGGTTAAATATATAATTCAATTTTTGTAGAGTTACAATGGTAAAAATTAATTTTTTTTACCTATCACAAAGCATCACTTCTCATACGGTGAAAGACTTCCAACGTCATAAAATGGCCACTGCAGAAAAAATGTAAGAGTGATGAGATTAAGCTAAAAATAATTTGTTTACCTATCAGAAAATCACTTCTCTTACTGTAAAAGACTTCCAACATTAAATAAGATAATTTAGAAAAAAATGTAAAAGTAAGGAGATTAGCCTAATAATAATTCAATTTTTAGTGTTTTAATGATAAAAAATAATTTTTTTACCTTAATTTGGGTTCTTAGCAGGCTGGTTGATGATGGTGGAGATTGGTCCCCGAGTGGCCACAGATTTCTTGTGTAGGATAATGGCTTGATGGGAAAGCGAGTGTGAAGAGATTTCTTTTTACCTTTTGTTTGAATAATTCTGAAAAATTGTAAAAGGGATGAGATTAAGTAAAATATAATCCAATTTTTTACCGTTAATTGGGTTCTTCATCGAGTCGGGTGATGATGGTGGAGAATGGTCCCAAGTGGCGACGGGTTTCTTATGTATGAGAGCGGCTGTGGTGAACGGTCCTCGAGCGGCGGCGAGTTTCTTTTGTAGGAGAGCGGCTTGGTGGAAAGGAGAAAGTGAAGAACATTTTTTTTTTTTAGAATGCGAGTGTGAATGATAAGTTAATTGTTTTTTATGATTTTTTTGAGAAATTAAAGTATGTAACGGTAGAATTTTTTAGCTAAGAAAGGAGGTAATTGATTGTATTATTGATCGGTATATTTAGAATTTTATTTTAAAAAAAAGTAATAAAAATATTTAATGGTATTGATGATAAGTGGGGCCCTTGGCCACCATTTATGTTTGACCATAATCAATCTTGACCATCACTTATGTTTTACCAGTTTTAATCGTAGCCACCATTTATGCGGGTAAATCTAGATCTTTTAAAAAACTCTAAAATATAATATAGACTAGGTAAAACCCGTGTCTGAAGACACTGAAGAAAAAATTTGTTTTGTTAACGGAAATTGAACACTGGTTCCAAGGGTGAAGGTCAAGGTTAAAGTTAGGGTTCAGGTTTTTCTTTTGTTTCTCATCAAGAAGAAGGTTATGTTAAGGTTAAGGTTGAGTTTAAGGTTAAGGTTAGGTTTAAGGTTCAGGTCAAGGTTAAGGATGAGGTTAATTTTAATGCTAAAGCTAAGGGTTAAGATTAAATTTGAAGTCAAGGTTAAAGTTAAACATAACTTTAAGATTAAGGTTAAGTTAGAGCTAAGGTTTAAGATTAAACGTTTAAGGTTTAACAAAATTTCAGGTTTAAGGTCGAATATTAGCGCGATGTTTCTTTATCTGTTTAAGGTTAAGGTTACATTTAAGATGAAAGTTAAGGTTAAGGTTTAAAGTTAAGTTAAAGTTAAAGGTTAAGGTTTAAGGTTTAAGGTTCAAGGTTCAAGGTTAAGTTTTAACTTCAAGGTTAAGGTTATGGTTAAGGTTTAGGTTAAACTTAAGATGAAGGTGAATGTAAAGGTTAAGGCTTGAGATTCAAGGGTTAAGGTTTAAGGTTTAAGGGTTAAGGTTAAACTGAAGATGAAGATAAGGTTGTAAGGTTCAAGGTTCAAGGTCAAGGTAAAGTTTAAGGTTTAAGGTGTAAGGTTAAAGGTTAAAGGTTAAGGGTTAAGATTAAAGTTAAGGTTAAGGTTAAGGTGATGATGAAGATTAGGGTTTAAGGTTTGAGATGTAAGGTTTAAGGTTTAAGTTTAATGTTAAGTTTAGGATTAAGGTTAAGATTATGTTTTAGATTAAGGTTAAGTTTAAGGTCAAGGTTAGGTTAAGGCTAAGGCTAAGGATAAGGTTAAGAATAAGGTAAATAGATAAGGGGTTAAGGTTATGGATAATAGGTTGAGGGTTAAGGTTAAGGTTAAGATATAGTTTAAGTTTAAGGTTAAGTTTAAGTTTAAGGTCAAGGTTAATGTCAGGGTTAAGGTTAAGGTTAAGGTTAAGGTTATGGTTAAGGTTAAGGTCAAGGTTAAGGTTCAAGTTAAGGTTAAGTTAAAGGTAAAGTAAAAAATAAAGTCAAAGGTTAAGGTTATGTTTAAGGTTAAGGTTAATGTTAAGGTTAAGTTTAAGGTTAAGGTTAAGGTTAAGGTTTGGGTCTAGGTTAAGATTAAGGTTAACGTTTGGGTTTTGGTTTGGATTTTTGTTAACGATAAGGTTGATAGTTAAAGGTCTAAGGTAATGGATAAGGGGTCGAAATATCGTGTAGGGTAATACACTGCTCCCATATTCCCAATTTGAAAAAATATCTTTTAAAAGATCAATGTGGTTTATATATAGATACAATAAATGAGAAAATTAAAAAAATTAAAATTTTTGAGAGATTTATGAGAAGAATAAAATAATAATGAGAGAAATAAATGCGAGAGAAATAAATAATTTTTAAATATTAATAGAAATAATGAAATGCTAGATATAGTCTTATAATTTTTATAATTAATAATGTAAATTTTATTGATATATTTTACAATAAAATATACTTCATTTCCTCTATTAAAGTATTATTAAACAAAATATCATTTTGTTGTAATTTGGTTGTAAAGGTCCAAATCGGATTTGCCCAATTGTTCTTAAGTGTTTCAAGATATTATTATTATTTTTATCTTTACCATATATTTCAATATTATTTTTCTTCAATAGCTTTTCGAAAAATCGTGTAGGGTAATACACTGCTCCAATATTCCTAATTTAGAAAAAACCTTTTAAATGATCAATGTGGTTTTTATATAGATATAACAAATGAGAAAATAAAAAAAGTGAAAATATTAAGAGATTTACGAGAAGAATAAAAAAATAATGAAAGAAATAAAGGAGTGATTTAAGGTTTTTTGTTTCAAAATATAATTTTTTTTGATTAAGTAAATAAAGATTTGTTAATGGTATTAAAGATAAGTGGGTCCAGAATCAATCTTGACCACCACTTATGTTTAGCCAGATTAAATCCTGGCCACCACTTATGTTTAGCCAGATTTAATCATGGCCACCACTTATGTAGGTAAATCTGGACCGTAGAAAAAACTCTGAAATATAATATAGATATATATGAAATTTTTTATAACAAATATCTAAAAATTATTTTTGGAAAATAAATAAGATTTTAGACTAAAATCTTAAAATAAGATAAATCAAATGGCACAAACGGGTCGATACCCGTTAACTATTTAACTATTGGTTTCTTACACGGTTCCAATATAATATTCTGTTTAGATTCATGTTCCACCGTTATCATTAAACAATACCACAATCTTTTATTTCTGACAGTTGGATAGCTAACGTTAATACAACTCATCAAATCTAACCGTTCAGATTAATTTACATTAGAATAAGCTATAAGACGTCGATAAAGAAACTTTAATGGCCTCAGCGTTTAACCTTACAACAAACTCTTTTCTTCTACGTAATATTCCTTTGGAATATTATTTCTAATCTCATTTATAATTTTTGCTTTCCGTCCTATAAATACATCTTATTGCTTAAGGTTTATTTCCAGAAAACAAGCTAATATTTCTCTTCATCCTCTATAATATTGTATCGTTTTTACTAGTTGAGATGGAGAGAATTGTGGTAATTTTTGATTTTGACAAAACCATAATTGATTTGGATAGTGATAACTGGGTCGTGGATGAGTTAGGTAACAATGGTTTATTCAATCAACTTCTTCCCACCATGCCATGGAATACTCTTATGGTTAGTGTTCTTTACATGCATATTTACTTCTATTAGTTATATTTTAAATCGTGTTTCATTCAACAAATAAAACACGTAGAATATCTAACTTTTTTTTTTGGACTTCCGTAGAATATCTAACTTATGCATAACATAAGGTCATAGAACCAATAGTTCAATTAACTCTTAGAAAATTATGTGCACGAAGCAATCCCTTATTGATCTTAATGATTTTATGATAAATAAGACTCATCTCAATTGCTTTAACATAACAGGATCGAATGATGAAGGAGCTTCACGAACAAGGAAAACTAATTAAGGATATTGAAGAGGTGCTCAAACGTGTGCCAATTCATCCTCGGATTATTCCAGCTATTAAATCAGCTCACGCTTTAGGGTATGCGATACCTCTTACCTTTTTATGAGTTATGATCACCTGATGTGACTGGTTTGAGGTTAATTTTATTGTTCAATGCAAAATAGTCAAGTATATAAGTGCAAATTTAGAATATATTCTTAAAATAGAATTAACAAGGAATAAGAATTATACAGACAGATATGAAAAAGAAACTTGATTTGAGATAGTGTACAAATTTTTTGTCTATATATACTACTGCTAGGCTGGTCATATAATTTGTTTTCATATAATTTTGGTTCTTATCATTTTCTATTTTCATTTGTTTTAATTTAAAATAAAAATAAAATAATGTGCTTTTTAAAAAATAATTCAGGTGTGATTTGAGGATAGTCAGCGATGCAAACACGTTTTTTATCGAGACAATTTTGAATCATCATGGTATAAAGGATTGCTTCACACAAATTAACACCAATCCGAGTTTTGTTGACGAAGAAGGGAGGTTGAGAATCTTCCCTTGCTATGATTTTCACTCATCTTCTCATGGTTGTGATTTTTGCCCTCCTAACATGTGCAAGGTATACAGTTCTTGAGACTTGAATCTACCACATCATATCAGTTATTATATTTCTCTCTAACATAGGCCTGTTTTCCTCATATAGGGTCTGGTAATGGAAAGGATACAAGCCTCCATACCCAAGGAAGAAAAGAAAACAATCATATATCTAGGTGACGGAATTGGTGATTTTTGCACATGTTTGAAGCTTAATCAAGGAGATTATATGATGCCAAGAAAGGATTTCCCTGTTTGGGATTTAATAATCAAGAATCGTGTTCTTATTAAAGCCGAGATTCATGAATGGAGTGATGGCTATGAGCTTGAAAGAGTTCTACTTCAACTTATAAATGGAATTTGCATTCAGGAGAATTGCAAGATCAACTCTGCAACAACTACAACTTTGTTAACAAATGATTGCAAGTTTGAGAAAATTTCAGTGTCTGCTTCACAAAATTTTCCCGTTCGTCTTTTTAATTGAAGAGATTTAATATTGGTGGTCGATAGCAGAATCAAGCTTGTAATTCGGTTATTTCATTTGACATCTGTTACAACTTACACACACACAAAAAAAAAAAAAAAAAAAACACATGAATAGGAACAGAGAATACTTGTACTCTGATAAAGTAATCATTTGGAAGGTTAAAGTTATAATTCATTAATTATAATAATTGTCTTACTTTTTTTTTTAATAAAAACATTCTAATTGAGAGTCTAGTTTTTCTTTCCCTTAGTTACAATTTTCATTTCTTTCTAAAATCCTACCGATTAGAACCGCTCCCTTATAATTTTAGCCAGAAATAAGAGTCAAATATCAATTTCTCTTAAATATCAATTTCCTATAACAATTTCGCTCCAACCGTTTTTCTATTTTAACTCCTAATTTTGAAATTATTTAAACTTAATTTTAATAGTTTTTATTTTAATAAAATTTCTTTATCGGTATATTTTATATAAGTTATTTTTTATATGGGGCAATGCCCAATTAATTACATGGAGAGTGTAAAAATTTCTCAATTAATTACAACTTCAACTTAATTCCTACTTAAGCACGAAAAAATGGAAGATTACAGATACCCATAGGCAATTAATTAATTACTTTAATTATAATATTATTTATTTATTTAATTTTTTTGAAAAAAAATTTCCCCCGAATTTTTTTTTTTGTGTTGCAGGAACACACAAATTTGGAACAACCAAAATTAAAACTTGTGTGTTCCAAGGACGCACAAATCAGAGACTTTTGTGTTCCAGGAATGCACAAATCAGAGACTTGTGAGTTCCAGGAACGCACAAATCAGAGACTTGTGTATTCTAGGAATACACAGAATTGGAACAAACAAAAACAAGTTTTATGTATTTTAGTAATATATAAATTTAATTTTTATGTGTTCTATGAATACACAAATTTGAGATTTGTGTGTTCCATGAATACACAAATCTTATATTAAAGTTTGGACAAAAAGATAGTAAATATATCAAGATAGTTAAAGACGAATAAAAATAAGGTATATGCGATAATAAATATAAAAAAATAATTTTGTTAAAGAAGAGAATCTTTTTGCTCGATTTTATGACTTTATGTGTTACATGAACACATAATTCTATATTTGTGTGTTACAGCAACACAAAACACGAATTTTCGATTTTTTTAAAAGAAACTAAAAAAAATTCGGGGAAAAAAAATTGAAAAAAAAAATCAAAAAAAAAATTCGAAAAAAAAATTTCAAAAAAAATCTCCTTAAAATAAATTCTGAAAAAAAAAATCCGAAAATTTTTTAAAAAAAAAAAACCGAAAACAAAATCTAAAAAAGGTAAATATGACAATGTGAACCAGGTGAGCTAGCTCATCTGGCCAGGGCTCTGTCTCTCAAGTGAGAGGTACAGGGTTCGAATCCCGCAGGCGGAAGAAAGTTATTAAAGTTTGGAAAGTTTCCAAGGTTCGAAACCCTCCCCAAAACATGGGCAACCTAGTTCTGAATTGCCTGGAGGTATGGTTGGGGAGGCAGTCATATCTCATGTGGAACTAGTCGGGTGTAAGCCCGGAACCCTCGTACAAAAAATAAAGACAATGTGTATAATTGGGAATTAAGTTGAAAATTTGTGAGTAAATAGGAAATAATTTCCTCCTTCCTTTTTTTGGGAATGAAAAGTAAAAAAGTATAATTAATTGGGAATTATCTCTTTTTATATACTAAGTATAATTATATTTATAATGATTTTCTATATACTTATAACTTGTAGAAACATATTATTTTATTCTATTGAAAATATCATAATTTATGATTTTTTTAGAAATAAATTAAAAAAAAAACTTGATATAGAAAATGAATTAAAATATGATTAGAAAAAGAAATTAATAATAAATGGTTTTGTAAAATTATTTTAATAAATTATTTATATATTTTACAAAAGTTATTTTTTATGTACTAATTATAATTATATTTATAATTATTTTTCTATCTATTTATAATTTGTAAAAACATATTATTTTTTATTTCTTTTAAAAATATTATAATTTATGATCTTTTTTTCTTTAAAATTTGAAAATACTCAATATAGAAAGTAAATTAAAAACACAAAGCTTGAATGTACAAAATGAATTAAAAAGAAAAAAGAAAATAATGTAGCTTAAAATGTGTAACTCAATACATATAGCTAACATTATCAAAGTTATTGAGAAGCGATTGCAGTTCTTGAAGCAACACAACTTGGAGCGAACTTCCCGGAGAGGAAAATTGTTATCCATTCGGACAACCTTGAGATTATTCAAGGTATAAAGCATGTGTCAGCAGCTCGTTGGAATATCCAACCCACCCTACGAAAAATTATCCACAGAACTGAAGAGCTAAAGCTTGTCTCATTTAAACACATTAACAAGAAGCTCAACAGGGAAGCGGATAAATTGGCGAAGGAAGCTAGGCACGCGGCAACTTTTGTTAATCGGAATACGCTTAGTATTTTCGATTTATCTGTAGCATTTAATAGATTAGGCATTGGATGAACCTTTTGTTTTCTTTCGCAGGGTGCTTCCGCACCCTTTCATTGTCCAAAAAAAAAATTCTATTGAGCCTAGTGGAACAATAATATGAAATTGTTGACTCCCCATTCTAGCATTTTGCTAGATTATGGGAGCACTTGGACAATGGCTAACCACTTGATTCTGCCAGTTAAAACACATCTTTTATCTTTCTTCCACCATAAATTTTCATCAAAGTCATGGTGGGTATGTAATTTTACATTGCTTTTGGCTTCAGTTTTCTTATCTTTTCATTATTACTTTTCTTTTTATCTTTAACAAAACAATTTTCTTCAATTCTAATTAATTATTGTTGGAATTATTAAATAAAAGATGATTTGTTTTATTAATTCTTTCATCTTTTTAGAAAAAGTGAAAAAAAACTATTTGTATGCTAATAGTCCTACATTAAAATTTGAGAAAAAAATAGTTAGGAATTACTAAAATTAAAGAGTTTTATTTTATTAATTCTTTTTTTCCTTTGAAAGAAGTGAGAAAACTTTTTATGTGTTAAAAGGCCCCACCTAGAAAATGGAGAATAAAATATAATACAAACCAACTAATAATTGATGGCTCATTGACTCAGAATTAATTATCGATATTCCATCATCAAGAGCTCTTAATTCAGATGTTACGGTGGTTACAAAAGTTTGATCAAGAAAAATGTCAATATTAATGAGTCTCTTTATCAATGACTATTAATGTGCATTAATGATCATTTATGTGACGGTTGTTTTGTTTGTTTCTTTCTCTTATAAATAGTGATGTTGTCACTTTTATTTACTAGAGAAGAAGAAAAAATAATTCTAGAGAGAATGAAAAAATTAGCCTAGAGAGAATAGGAAAAAAAACTATTCAAGAGAGAATAGAAAAAACTATTCTAGAAGGAATATAATATAGAGTAGAAATTGTTAGAGATAATCGGTACGACCAGAATATCGTTTTAACGCAAGTTATATACCGTGTAATCTTTTCAGTATTCTGTGTAAGTTTTCGTATTTTTCAATTTATTGTAATAAGTGTAGTGTTACTTTAATTGAAAAGTATTTTGTTTCATTAAGAGAATTAAGAGATAATTTCAATTTTGCTACTTCTGGGGGTCCTTGGATGGTTTTAGACCATTACTTAATTGTGCGCGAATGGACACCTAACTTCGATGTTGTGACAAATTCCATTGCAAGAACAGTCGCGTGGGTTAGAGTATCTAATGTGGGAATGCATAACTATACCACTCGTATATTGCGGAATATAGGAGATAAGATTGGCAGAACCGTTAGGATAGATCCTTTATCGAAAGGTAGACTGAGGGGGAACTATGCGAGATTGGCAGTGGAAAATTATCTGAACAAACCTTTGGAGCCGGAAGTTTGTATTCGACTGGATATTTGTAAAGTTGAATATGAAGGGCTTCACCTTATCTGTTTTTGTTGTGGGAAGTTTGGACATAGAAAAGAAGGATGTCCTCCTAATGCCCCTAGACACCAAGTGGTTCAGGATGTGGATAATATCATACATGTTCCTACTAATTCAATGGAGAGAAATAAGGAGTCTCCAAAGGAAAAGTACGGGGAATGGATGACGGTCCGGAGAAATAATCAAAGTTATGGGAAATAAAAAGGTGGAGTGGGTCAAGGAGGGCAAAAAGAAGCGAGTGTGAATGTCTCAAGGTCACGCTATGAAGTGTTAAGAATTGATGACGATGACTCAAGCTCAGGATAAGTGATAAAAAATATCCCAAAAAGTAGAGACCAATCTGTTGGGGGTATGGGAAAGAACAATAAGGGCAGAAATCAAGTTGGTAATGGGGGGTCTCGAGATAAAGGAAATGGAGATGTGGGTCATAAAATTATAGCAACCCCAACATTCGAGCAACAAAGGACATTAACCTCGGTACTAGAAATAAGGAACTTTGAATCTACACCTCACCATGAGGGTGCTAGCGGGAGCAACACAGGTACCTTTGGTGCAAAAAAAGCTGAAAAGGAAAAAAAGAAGAAGGATAAGTCAGTGAGTTGGGATTGTGAGAGGACTGATTGGGGGGCAAGATAATGTACTAAAAGGTGATGAGCTAAGTAGTGCACGGATGAACAGTGGGGTAGAGGAAAAGATTAATGCTGTTGGTGGTCCAGGAGTGCTTCAGCAGCCTCCACCTCATACAGCAGGTAATAATACGCCTGCACAGCAGCTCAGAGTTATACAAAATCCGATGAGAACATCAGCTATCACCAAGAAAATCATAGCACCACAGGAGCATGATAGAGGTCCGGAGCTTCATCTCCTGGTGAATGATGGAGGCGATCAAAATATGTCTGAAACACAGGTGCCTGAATCTCCTATCGAAAACCAGCTTATGGATAATTTGGAGCAGATGAAGGATGAGACGGATATGTATGTATCATTACATTAAGCGCTTTCGAGTACTCCCCTTCTTATCATTTTATTATTTATTGATGATATGTACACCAGTTGTTTCAGATAATACTTGGGGTCCTCTAAACAACCCTTAAACATTCTTTTATGGAATTGTTACAGTGAATCAAAGGTTCCGTCGTATGGTTAAAGATATGATGGCAAATCACAAAGTCTGGCTTACAGTTATTGTGGAACCGAGAATAAGTGGGGTTAATGCGGATACGGTTATTAATTTGTTAAAAAAAGATAACTCAATCCGAGTTGATTCATAATGTTATAAAGGAAGTATATGGTTGATTTGGAATAATACGGATATTTCGGGTCGTGTTTTGTCAGCTGGCCGCCAAGTAATCAATGTGGAGGTGAGTAAAATTGGGAGTAGATCGTGGATTTTCTTGGCAATATACGCACGGACACACTATAAAGAATAGGAAGAATTATGGAATGCGCTTCACCAAGCTTTCCATAATTTAACTATTCTGTGGTTAATTGCGGGTGATTTCAATCAGATAGGAAAAGAGGAGGATAAAAAGGTGGTGTTATGGGAGTTACTAGACGGATGGAGAAATTTGAGGAATGGCGAGAGAGTTGTGGATTGGTTGACTTAGGTTTTGAAGGCCCTTGATTCACGTGGTGTGACTCTTGGAATACGGGTCAAAGGATAATGGAACGACTAGATAGGGCCTATGGTAATTCGGAATGGATTGAGTTATTTCCAGAGGCGAAAGTAATACACCTTACTCGAGTTCATTCGGATCATATGCCAATCCTAATTCAAGTTTGTCCGAGTCCGAAACGGATAAATCATTCGCGTCGTTTTCATTTTGAAATAGCTTGGTGCCTTCATAAGGGGTTCCAAAATTCTGTTAATAGTAAGTGGGATGGAGATGCTGTTGGTATTGGTCGTGGTATTGAAAATATTCAATAACACATCAATAAATGGAAGATAGAGAGTTTTGGAGATATTAATAAGAGAAAGCTTTCCTTGATAGCTCGACTATGTGGTATACAAAAGTCCCTTCAAAATTCTTATAACTCTTTGCTTTGGGATTTGGGGAATAGATTAACACGGGAATATGAGAGTCATTAGCACAAGAAGAAGTCATGGTTTATCAGAATTCTAAGGATAATTGGGTTAGATATGGGGAGCGAAATACACGGTATTATCATCTTTCGAGGATTATAAAGAGGAAAAAATTAAATTGTGTTCGCTTATTGGATGATAATGGAGATTGGATTGATGATGAAGACGGTTTAAAAAATCTGGTTCGAAATTATTTTGAACAACTATACGAAACGCCTGAAGATAGTATTGGTATTTTTCTCTTCCTAATGTGCCTTTTGTTGGGGTGGAAGCGCTAAGCCTACCCTTTTCGGAAGAAGAAATTAAAGATGCGGTTTTTAAATCAAATCCGATGAAATCCCCTGGCCCAGATGGGATGTTGGTAGCCTTTAATTAAAAATGTTGGAGCACAGTCGGTCCTTCAATCGTGACTATGTTCAAAGATACTCTTGAGACAGGTAGACTTCCTCTTCACCTCAACGATACTCTTATGCACCTGATTCCAAAAGTTTCTTATCCAGAAAGGGTAAGTTTGTTTCGACCAATTAGCCTCATTAATTCACCTTGTCAATTTTTTATGAAGGCTATGGTTGAAATATTTAGGCCTTTGCTCGTTGAAAAAATTGGTCCATGTCAAAGCAGCTTCCTACCGGGGAGATCAACCACAGATAATATTATTCTAGTTCGAGAAATTGATCACAGAATGCGTCATCTTAAGGGGAAGAATGGTATTATGGCAGTTAAAATTGATTTAGCAAAAGCTTATGACAAAGTTCGGTGGGAATTCATTGAAGACACAATCAAGAATTTCGGTTTTCCTTCGAGTTAGGTGTCGATTATTATGTCTAGCATGGAGGATAATGAGAAGAAAGTATTATGGAATGGCGAACCGCTTGCACCTTTTAAACCTTTTCGGGGGATTCGGCAAAGGGATCCTCTTTTGTCGTATATCTTCATTCTTTGTATGGAAAGATTATCTATCTTAATTTAGGAACTTTGCGATAATGGTTGTTGGAAGCCGATTAGAATGGGAAGAGGAGGTCCAAAATTGTCTCACTTATCTCTTCCTGACAATTTGATTTTGTTTTGTGAAGCCTATTTTGAACAGGTGAATTTAATACATGAAACATTAAATGTTTTCGGTAAAGAAGCTGGATAGACAATAAGTGCGGAGAAATCCTTAATTTACTTCTCAAATAATATACCAAAGGAGGTTTGACTCGAAATAGCTGGGTGGGTGGTTTTTTTCTAAGAGAGTCTTTTGGTACCTATCTCGGAACCCCTATACAATCGGGTAGGTCACCTAAGGGATCCTATAATAGGATTATGGAACGTATGAGAAGCACGCTAGCGGTTTGGAAGGCAAAAAGTCTCTCCCTTGCAGGTAGAATTACATTGTCCCAATCGGTGCTTAGCGATATTCCCACGTACCAAATGCAAGTGATGAGGCTTCCAGTTTATGTTTGTGAAGAAATTGACCGGATAACGTGGAATTTCATATGGGGTTCTACTGATGAGATGAGAAAATGACATTGGATTTCATGGACCAAATATGTAAACCAAAGTCTTGTGGTGGTTTACAATTTCAAAAAGTGAGAAATTTCAACCTAGCTTTACTAGCGGAACTTGGATGGAAGTTTCTTAAGAACCAAAAAGTTGCATGGATTGAGGTGTTTAAGTACAAATATTTTAAATCAGGCCTTTTTCACGTGAAATTAAGGCAAATGAATCGAATGTCTGCAAAGCTATCACTGTGGGAGCAAATATTCTTAAGAGTGGTGTTATTGAGAGTGGTGATAGGCAGGGGAAGATTTATAAATGGACAAAAGAACCATCGGGCCATTTTTCGGTAAAATCGGCTGTTAATTGTATTGAATGTGATTTGCCAACTACGGATTTCGATTGGAAAATTATTTGGAGATTAAAATGTTCGCAAAAGCTTCGAGTACTGTTATGGATGATTGCCTGGAACAAATTAGCCACCTCGGACAACTTGTACAGAAGGAATATTATCCAAACACAAGGATGTGCGATCTGTGGTACAACGATTGAAGACCTGCTGCATCTATTCGTGAATTGTAAGTTTTAGAAAATCCTTTGGCGTGAAATAGGAATGACAGGTTCGGCTGGTGATAGTTTGGTTAGAAGGGTGGAATCGCTAGAGAATGATGGTTCTGTCTCGGTAATGAGGAGTGTTGTTGTACCTGTACAGCTTCTTTCTTCGTCTACTGGTGCTGCAGCAAATTGCAGCGAATGAACGAATGACAGGGCCTCATGTGAGCTGTTGTTGGCCTATGAAACTGCTGCTTCGTTCCCAGCTGGTGGACATGTAGATGCTGATCAAATGTGTACAAGAAGGAGTTGTATCCGAAATTGAAGCAACTTACATATATGGAGGGATAGAATGGAAGCACATTTTTGTGGCTGCAGTTAGTGTATTATGGGAGCGAAGGAATGAAGCACTCTTTAAGAATGCTACGGTAACTTCTCGTTTTGCCGGCCATAGAAGGAACACAATAAATTAGCTTGTACTTTTGTATCCGCATGGGGTAAAGAATATGACGGAGGTGTGATAAGATCAGCAAAGAGCGAGTTAATTAAGTGGACTAAACCGAATGGGATGCTCAAAATAAATGTCGATGGTAGCTATGATGGGGGTAAGGGTAATAGCCGGAATAGGAGGCATTTTAAGGAATGAAGATGGAAATTTTATAGAGGGATTTTCGGGCACTTGTGTGGCAGGTTCTTCCTTCCGATCAGAGGTTCTTGCGTTACACTATGGTTTGAGATGTGTAATAAATCGAGGAATAAAAACCTTGAATGTCGAGACTGACTCGAGTGAGCTTCACGCGCTAGTGAGGGTGGTGGTAGCTTAAAGAGTTGGAATTGTCATATTGGACGGGATTGTCAAGAGATGCTTAGATATCATCCGGGTTTCAAAATACATTCTATATATCGAGAAGCGAATGTTTGTGCGGACTTGTTAGCAAAGATGGGAGCGGAATCGAGCGAAGGTCCTTGTATATTAGTAGATCCTCCGGATTACATATGTGATTATTTGACTAGAGATAGGAATGTTTGTGCGATTCCTAAACTAGTTATAGACTCTTAATGAGAGTGTAGTTGTTTAGTTTTTTCTATTCAACTTCGGCTTTATGCCTTATTTGATTCAAAAAAAAAGTTATCAATTTAAAAAAAAAAAGATAAAAGAATATTAGTGTTATTATTATTTTGTATAATTTATCAAAATATTTTTTTTCTAAAATAAGGTAGATTAAGATTTTTATAATTATCTAAATTACTTTTCTAAAATAAATTTCTAATACAAACTTCAGAAAGAATTAAAAATTACCTCGCTCCTTCTTTCTTTTTCCTTTTCTTTCAAAACTCTCCATCCAAAAATACTCTAAAAAAATTTAAAAAATAAATTATCTTTATTTAATAATTCTGACAGATTATATATTTTCTTATTAGAAAAATTCTTCCATTGGATGAACTTATCCCAATCATATTAATGTAACCTACACCAATCATATTAATACACATGTTTTATGTTTTAAACTTACAAAAATAACTAACTAATCAATCAAATAACATGTATTTTATTATAATAATCAAAAGATGTGATGTATATATTGGACCATCTAATATTTAATGAAAGTCTTACCATTTACACTATCAGATAAATCAATTTATTAGTAGTTACTTCTTAATTTCCATAACCTCATTAAAGTCCCACACCACGGGCTAGATATAGCTAACTGAGCCAATTCTCTATATGTATCCCAAAGCTTGCCCCTTAAATCAGGAGAACTATACCAATACATATGGGATATAGAAGAAGTTTGATTGGTATATATCCATATGACTACTTCCTTGGAAAGAATTGCTTGATCATTAACTTCCATAATATTCAACTTGTTCTTATTTAGTTTCCAACAAATCCATATGATTTAATGAGTATCGTGATCATATTTGTGATATTGTTTGGATGTCAATTTTCTCAAATTGCATTTCTAATTTCCATGCTCTGAGATCTATGCCACCATCTTCTCGAGAGTTTTGTTGCAATTAGTATCTATTGGACTCATTTATTGTCCACAATACTTCTTAACATGTGGGATATATTTTTTGGTTAACATGTGCTAGTGTGTAGTGGGGGAAGTGAAGGAGTCTTCCCACATCGATAGAGTGAATGGAATAAAAGGCATTTATTATCTTTGTGGTATCCTTAGCTCCCAAAGAACTAACACCTATGCATATGAAAAGATAATGGAGAAGTTCATACACGCGCACCACCACGACCTGAGCCCGGGTCTTGGGGAATCAAAAAATAAAAATAAACTAGTTTTATAACCAGCTTTTATTTTCTTTTTTCTGATAAAGAAGTTATAACCAGCTTTCATTTTCTTTTTTCTGATAAAGAAGTTATAACCAGCTTTTATTTATTTTTTCCTGATAAAGAAGTTATAACCAGCTTTTATTTTCTTTTTTCTGATGAATACTTTGTTTACGCTTGACTAATTCCTTCCACGTTGGTCATCAGTTTTACCCACGTTGGTCATTAGTTTACCCACGTTTATAAACACAACGTCACTATTGTTACTGGTCTGATTTTCTTGGCATGTGATGTCTCTTCATTTGTGATAGATTTATGTTAAGATGAGACATCATTTTTAGTGATTTAGAAGTCTTTCTAATAGTTTTTCTTGAGAAATAGTACACTTTCCTATTTTGAGTCTTGATTTAGTAAAATAATATTTTTAAAGCATATTGGGTTTAATTATTTATTTAGTGTGAAACTTTAAAGATAATTATAGAGATTAATTAAAGTCCAAGTCAAAGACTAAGAGATATGGAAAGAGATAACCATGGTAATTGGAGATAAAGAAAGAAAAGCTAAAAACATGGAAAAGGAAAAGCTGCCTTAAATCTGAATTTCTGAACCTACGACCACAAATCAACTTATATCTCAAAATCGGTGTAGAATTTGGAGAAACGGTCAAGATCAAAGTTGAAGATCTTTCCGAAACGATGAATTTCGACTACTCATACGCGTCAAACAGATGAGTATTGAAGCTGTTAGGACCAAAACAAAAACGGGCATGATTTCATGTTTTAGGGTTACGAATTTGAGTTGGGCTTGGAGTCCACTACTTACCTTCTCCTTCAAGATACGAATTAGGTCTTCTAAACACCTATAAATACACCCTTATATCACTTGCAAATCATCCTTGCCTCATAGTAATTAGTTCTTAAGGTTTTATTCTTCAAAGTTATTGTAGAGAGCAAGATGATGTCTTTTATTATTTTCTTTAGTTTATTTCCTTCAGGTATGAACTAAACTTTCCATAGCTTGGGTTTTGCATCATGTATAAACTATGAATTCTAATTTCTTTCTATCTAAGTTTCTTTGGGAATTTCATGTTTTAATTTGATATTAGTTGCTTACCTTTATATTTGTTTATGTGTTTTGATTTAATGACTGTTTTTCTTGCAAGTGCACGAGTATAGGGTTACCTTAATAGTAGTTAGATGATCGCCTTAGCTGAGTGTCTAATTATTGAAACACCACATAACGTCTAGTGTTGATATTGGTCCTGACAACACTAATTCTAACTAGATAGTCATTAGGGTATAATTTAATCACTATCACCATGTATGGAAATTGATTGCTTAGGGCCCTAGTAGCGTAGGATAACCCTTTTTGAACCAGCCTCGTGGTGTGTCCATAGCCCCCTTAGTCGCTCTCATGGTCTAAGGTATGGGAATTTAGAATCCTGACTAAATATCTAAGAGCTAATTATCTCCCTTATTAACTAGAATTGATAGAAAGAATTAGAAGGATTAGTGCATAATAGCAAAACCTAAGTTATACTTCTCATCTCATATTTCTTCGTATTTATTTTATTGTCTTTATTTTCCTTAGTTTAATTAATTATTTCGAATTTACTCCCTTTACTTTTCTGTCTTTTAATTAATTACTTCTTACTCGTTATTTCTACCCATTCGTATAACACACTAAGTCCCTGAGAACGAACTCAACTTATCATTAAAACTTGCATTCGTCCATGTAATACTTGCAGTACTGTGCCTGTCTAGGGTGAGAGTGCGTTGTTTTCTGACTTATTATTTATCTTATTTTTATCACACCCTAGGCGACACAAAGTTTTTGGCCCCGCTGCTGGGGACTTGTGTCTCGTTAGTGTGGGGGTATCTATTTCGAGTAGTAGTTTTTAGTTAATTTTTATTTTTCAGTATTTAGTTTTTGTTTTTCCGGATTTACGCTTGTGGTTTGCTTTAGTCTTTTTCAGGATTCACAGTGTTTAATTCTTGGTCTCCGTTACCGAAGCCTGAGAGGAGCTTCAGATCTTATAATAAACGTGTTCGTGAGGAAAGAGCCTTAAGAAGAGCTATGGCAGGCGTACAAGATCAGTTAGATCCACCACTTGTAATCCCACCTGGAGGATTACCATACTTTGCACCAGGAGGGCCACCACCATTTATTCCCCCTGGTATACAACAACAAGGACAACATCCACTAGGAAGAGGTAACGGGCAAAACAATGTTAATCAAAACCGAGTTGGACAAGACTTTCCTAGCCTCCGGGTGCCGTTTCATGTTCAACCGATAGGTTACCGTCCTCCGGAGATCCAAAATATTAAATTTCGACCCGATCCGGGTTTGCTCAGTCAGTTTCAAAGTTTTGGACTCTATAGTGGTATAGCAATTCAAGATCTGGTAAGAGCGATTCAGAAGTTTATGCAGATTTGTGATGCTTATGTTACTCCAGGCATTACACGCGAGCAGATGTATTGTCATATGTTTTCGTTCTTTCTGACCGGTAGAGCTGGTGAGTGGCTAGATAGGAAACCACCAGGGACAATTAATTCATGGAAAGATTTAGAAAGGCTAGAAGGGGCTGAGAGGGATATAGCATATAAAATCAAATAACAAGGTGAGAAGGTATAAAAAGGCTTCAAGTGGCTTCAATATGAAAGAACTGCCTTAATCACTTTCTACATCATGCAATTTCGTTATTTTCTTACCTTTAGCACTTTCATCAAATGGGTTTGTCAACTAGCTTGGATCTCACGGCCTACACACTTCTCAAGGTTCCCTGAGATCGAACATACTTTCTATCGCATTGCTCACTAATATTTTCTTTACTATCAAGGTGTGTTTTCCTGCAAATACTCAAAGCATACAAATAACATAGCTCATAAACATACTACTTACTATCATCAATTCACTGAGCTTATGCTTTCAAGCTATTAAACACACTCTACATCTAATTCCCATGCATCAAAAATTTTAATTTCTACCTAAAAACAGAAAAATGGAGATGAGAGACAACGAATCCCCACACCCCCAACTCAAAAATGAGTCGTGTCCCCACGACTCGAAAAAGACTCGAAACAGAAATTAAAATTAGCAGATAAATGCATTTACAGAAATGGTAAGGAAGAAAGAGAACATACTCTCGAGGCTTATTGCCTCGCATTATCGATATCCAAGGTAGGATTTGCTTAAAATTTAGTTAATTGCTCAAGGAGTTTCATGATGTGCACTTGATTTGCTTTGATTTGTGCCACATCATTGGCTAAGGAAGTTTGAGCTGCTTCGAAATTGTTTAAACGCTCCTCCATCTTCTCTTTCCAACTTTGCTCCTTTTCTTCTTTCGAGATTAGCATAGAAACCGCTCCTCTCAAGACTTTCATGATCCAAGCATTATCAATATAACTCTTCTTAAACTCGAGTTTCTCTTCTTCACCCAATATAACATTCTCTTTTCGCACAAGACACGTGATCATAGTAGGATATTTAACATTATAAACTGATTTGGGAGAGACCGGAAATCGCATCACCTCCTCAAAGATCAACTGTGCCACATCCACTTCTTCTCCTCTCAAATTACAATCCAAAAGTAGAGCGTTCTTCTTAGTCACATCCAAAGTTCGTGTGTTTCCGAAGACATTAAGAATAAGGAAATTGTGCCAAACTCTAGCATCCGGTTGAAGATATTTGTAAGGCCAAGGTGCCTTCAATTCTCCCTTATGTGATTGCACTTTTTCCTTGTCTAAAACATGCTCAAAAAGTAATTCCTCATCAAAGATTTTTCGTTTAGCAACCGCTTCGCTGAACTT
Organism: Nemophila menziesii; assembly: GCA_029959085.1. Taxonomy (NCBI): domain Eukaryota; kingdom Viridiplantae; phylum Streptophyta; class Magnoliopsida; order Boraginales; family Hydrophyllaceae; genus Nemophila; species Nemophila menziesii. The sequence goes on from JARWIR010000008.1 coordinate 24,272,473, forward strand.
GCAAGGTCCAATTTATTTCTTAAATTGGAAGTGGTTTCTAATCTCCTCAACTATGAAAGGAACTAACTTTCCTCTAATCGGAACACAACCTTCACTAGCTCGGCTAAAGAGGCCTAAATAGAACTCTAAAACTAACTCATGACACAGAACGTCTCACCATGAACGTAGACCAACCGAATTTTTCACCAAGCTCCAAGAATCTTTTATATTCTCCTGTACCAACTTCTTCATTGAATACTTTCGCATAAGCAAAAGGTAGTTCCTTTAATTGTTTTTCTGCAGAAGCTATCAAGGCCTTTGAAGCTTCCTCTTTATCTAAGGGCGTAGGACCTCTGAAAAGAAGAGGTTGTGTTCTCTTTTTGGAATAAAACAAAACTTTTTTACCCGTTAAATCGAACATAGCCGGCTTACCTCCTTCTTCAACATCGATTTTACCCTTTGAATTTGAACTAGAACCTTTGTTACTTAATTTCTTCTCAATTGAACCCAATACCTTGCTTTTCTTCACCTCCGCCTTGTCAGATAATGTTTATGTTCTTTTAGTCATCTTCAGCATGATTAAGATCAACCAGCTTTTATTTTCTTTTTTCTGATGAAAACTTTGTCTACGCTTGACTAATTCCTTCCACGTTGGTCATCAGTTTTACCCACGTTTATAAACACAACGACACTATTGTTACTGGTCCAATATTCTTGGCATGATTAACAGCCACGACTAAGCCTTAACGGCTAGTCTACTGGCTAGTTTTTCTTCTATAAATAGTGCTGCTCTTCACTTCATTTATACACCAACTTTACACAGCAGCAATAACACCAGCTTACGAAAATATATCAGCAACGAAATATTTCTTCTCTTTCTTCCATTCTGTTCTAGAGCGAATATTATACAGATTCCGACCTACGATTGTGAATGCACACAAGAGTAGGTAGTAGTGTTTACACCTTGAGGAACGTTCAGAAAAACAGTGTAGTATCTCGGCTGTCCCGAAATTCGTTCTTAAGGCAGTGGCTCCTCCACGACACTACATTATTTATCTTCGTATTCTACAGTAGTTCTGTCATCACCTTCACTAATCGAGTTCGTCTTTTTTCTTTCATTTTTTACAATTCGGTTTTTACATTTCAGTCTTTATTTTTGTAATTAGTAGTTAAAGCTTATTTTTTGCATTTAGTTTTAAAATATCATTACAGTACTTTCATTTTTACCAACAATATCATTGTCAGATTTGAAAATAATTAAACATAGTATTTTCACTTGATTTTACTTCAATTTTGTCTACATTTTTTCATTGAAATTTCATCGAAATTATTTAGTATGTAGAACGGCAGATGAGTGTCTATAAATTGTTCAAGGAGACAATTAACCATAATTTAGATCGTCGTTAAGAACGTGAGCAGAAATTTCACAATTCTTTTACCTTCATGAACGATTAGTTGGTGAAATTTGAGTTTCAACGCACCTTTAATGTTTCCGTTAAAGAAATTAATACACGTAGTTTTAATTCTCTTCATGAATGTCATTCAATTCAAGCTTCTTAGTTTGAGTAGCGTCATAAGAAAAGCCGCCAAAAGTGAGAATCATTACGTTACTCAACTCAGAAATCAGTCTTCAAAAATACACTTAACTCTCCTATTAACATTCAAAATTTCCTTATTTTTCTCATAATTTCTTTATTCTTCTTATTTATTTATTTATTATATTATATACACATACATATATTTGAAAAAAGAAAAATTAAAAAATATATATACTTCCTCCACGATAGACTTAAAATATTAACAAAATATAATATAATAAATAGGATCTTAAAATATCTACTTTAATATCTTATTTGATAAAAATGATAAAAATAATATATTAACTAAAATTAAATTTACGTTTGAATTTGATCTATATTTATTGCCACAAAAATCGTTGAATTTTTTTAGAAATAATTTGTCAACACCATTTTTCCATTTTTTTACTACAAGATTATTTATATTATATAAATTAATTAAATATTGTTTTAAAAAATCTATATTATATAAAAAAGTATATCCATATACCTTAAAATAATTTTTTATCAAAAACTAAATCTTTCAAAAAAAAAAAATCAAATTTCTCAATCTTAAATTTACCTTTCACCTAAATCTTGACCTTAACCTTTAATCTTAACCCTTAAATTTAACCTTAATCTTAACTTTAATATTAACTTTAACCTTAATGTAAGGCTAAACCTTAATCTTAACCTTAACCTTAACCTTAACCTTGACCTTGACCTTAATCTACCTTAACTTTACACTTGACCTTAACCTAAACCTTAACTTTATACCTTAAATTTATTTAAAAAAACCATTATTTCAAAACAAAAATCAAATATCTTTAACATAAACCTTAACTTTATATTCTGAATTTATGAATGAAAAAAAAACAATTATTTCAAAAAATTTCCAAACATCTTAATTTTAAAATAAATCTTAGTCTTAGCCTTAACTTTAACCTTTACCATTAATAATATACTATTGGCACATCATATTTGTTTTGCGACTTCTTTAGTAATGTAGACATCTTTCTTAGCCATTTTATTCTCATTCTCAAAGAAATAAAAGGAAAATATGAAAGAGAAGAAGTGGAGGGAAAAAATCATGTGGAAATGATGATGGACTATGTGTTTGATCGAGTGGTGGTGATGATGGTCGTGATTAATATTCCGATAATGGTGATAACGATTGCTAGATAAAAGAGAAAATTTGTGTAGAGAGAGATGAGAGCTTGACCAAAACGTTTGACTCTTATTTTTCAAATGTAAGGTTAGTTATAACGCACAGACTTCTTCTTTTCCATCCTCACCGTTGAACCTTACAACAATCTCTTTCCTTTGACGTAATATTCTTTTGGAATATTAATTTTAATTTCATTAATAATTTTTTCTTTCCCTCCTATATATACATCCTATTGCTTGAGGGTTTCTTCCAAGAGAAGAGCTAATATTTCTCTTCATCCTCTATAATATTACATATTCTTTTTACTACTTATAATTATAATGGAGAGCATTGTGGTGGTTTTTGATTTTGACAAGACCATAATCGATTTGGATAGTGATAACTGGGTCGTGGATGAGTTAGGTAACAATGGTTTATTCAATCAACTTCTTCCCACCATGCCATGGAATACTCTTATGGTTAGTATTATTTACGTGTATTTTAACTATAATTATATTTCAAACTCCGTTTCATTTGACAACTGAAACACGAATATCTAGCATAACACAAGATCATAAGAACCACTTGTGCAGTTAACTTTTAAATTATGCGCACAAGGCAATTCTCCTATTGATCTTGATGATGGTTTATTGATGAATAAAGATTCATTTCATTTGCTTTAACATAACAGGATAGAATGATGAAGGAGTTTCACGGACAAGGCAAAATAATTAAGGATATTGAAGAGGTGCTCAAACGTGTTCCAATTCATCCTCGAATTGTTCCAGCTATTAAATCAGCTCACGCTTTAGGGTATGCAACTTCTCTTACCTTTTTTCAACCACCTCGTTTGAGGTTAATTATATGCGTTAGTCCATGTATTATGCAAAACAGTCAAGTATATATTTGCAAATATAGGATATATTCCTGAAAAAGAATTAACAAGGCGTAAGAAATATTCAAATTTATAAAAGAATCTTTTGGTTTGAGATAGTGTACACGTTTCTTGTCTAAAGTAAAAAAATGAACTAATGTATGCTTCTAAAATAAAATCAGGTGTGAATTGAGGATAGTTAGCGATGCAAACATGTTCTTCATCGAGACAATTTTGAATCATCATGGTATAAAGGATTGCTTTACACAAATTAACACCAATCCAAGTTTTGTTAACGAAGAAGGGAGGTTGAGAATCTTCCCTTGCTATGATTTTCACTCATCTTCTCATGGTTGTGATTTCTGCCCTCCTAATATGTGCAAGGTATACAATTCTTGAGACTTGAATCTACCATATCAGTTATCATATTTCTCTCTAACGTAGGCCTGTTTTCTTCATAGGGTTTGGTAATGGAAAGGATACAAGCCTCCATACCCAAGGAAGAAAAGAAAACAATCATATATCTAGGTGACGGAATTGGTGATTTTTGCACATGTTTGAAGCTTAATCAAGGAGATTATATGATGCCAAGAAAGGATTTCCCTGTTTGGGATTTGATAATCAAGAATCGTGTTCTTATTAAAGCCGAGATTCATGAATGGAGTGATGGCGATGAGCTCGAAAGAGTTTTACTTCAACTTATAGATGGAATCTGCGTTCAGGAGAAATCCAAGATCAACTCTGCAGCAACTTTGTTAACAAATGATTGCAAGTTTGAGAGGATTCCAATAGCTTCTTCTCAAATTCTTCCAGTTCGTCATTAATTTAAGAGATTTAATTTTGGTGGTCGGCAGAAGAATCAAGCGTGTAACTCTAATTTTTCTTTTAACATCTTGTACACACAAAAAAAACACATTAAAATTATACGATGAGCAAATTATTCAACTTTATATTTTAAAGATTTTAAAAATCTGGCAAATTATTCAATCTGGTAAATTCTATCTGGTAACTTTTTGATAAACCTCTCAAAAATATCTAATACTCTACTTATCAAGCAAAAATTTACAAATTTATAACCTCATTTACACCTCTATCAGTTATTTGACACCAAATTATGCACCAATTTGCTAATCTATGTCACTTGGTTTGCCACCTGTACCGATATGTTTTTGTAACTATTGTAAAGCGGCTTTCAAAAGAATAAAGTTATAGCTTTTCCTTTTTGGGATGATATCGTTCCATTGAACTTGAACAAGGATTACAACTAATACACATTCCTAAATTGATCCGAGAAGATCAAACTAGAAGAGCCTCTACACCATTTTACTTAGGACACTGCGACGCAATCAGAATCCACAACCACAATTCCACAATTACCTAAGCTCATAAGAAGGTAAAGTAACCAGAACAGAAAAAAGTACACAAAAAAGAACTCATGGCCAACAAAAACTGACATGGTAACATCCACGGTGTTAAACACCACCATGGTGGGAAAATCAAACTTCCATCGAAGAGAATCTAATGAAACGTTTTCATATAAATTATTGTAAATTCGAGAATGAAGTTTTTATTCTATACATGTGATCATGACGGCATCTAATTTCTTAAGAAAATCCCAATTATGTCGAATTTTTCATTTTTGAAATGCAATATAGAATCCGCATGAATAGGATTAAACCTTATTTCATTGTATTTACATGAGGCTCTTCTTTAAGAAAGTCCTCGAAACGCTTAGTTGATCGATGATTTATGTTTCAACTTTTTTCGTTTGGTTCGAGAATCAATCTATCGATGAATTCCGATTCTTTCTCTTCTTTATCCCTTCTCAGTAAAGCAATAACTAAAATTAGGATCTCCAATCTTTTATATACTGCATGATGCTTTAGAATTAGAATATAAAACTCAATTTGATGGAGTCCCAATGGGCAATCACTAAGATTTGAGTGCATATTCTTTTGACAAAAAAAGAAGTGTATATTAGGATATGTACAATCATGAGAATTTAATTGATTGACTATGATTTGAGTGTATATTAGGATTGTCCATATCCTAATATACAAGCAGCGTTTTTAGAGACAAGTTGTAACTTCCATTTCTAGCTTTCTCCGTAATACTACTACAAGCAGCGTTTTTAGAGACAAGATTGTGAGTAAAAATGGAAGTTATCGGTTTTCAAAACAAAGGAATGGTATTCCAAAAAAAAAATATTCCGATTTTGGTAAACTAACTATTACAAAAAATGAAATTACGAATTACAAATAATAAACCACTTACACAAATTAGAAAAGAACAACACAATAACACGGTAATCTGGCGTTAAAAAGATATTCCGGCGTACCGGTATCTCTAACAGAGGCTCTACGACTATAGTTTTTCAAAGAGAAGAGAGGTAGAATTTTTGTTCTTTTCTGGTGTGTTTCGTAAGTAGGACAAGAAAGGGAAGAGTAGTATTTATAGCGGAGTAGGTGAGGAGAGGCTTTGCAGAAACGTCTCAATTAATCAGCTTAATTGTCTCCATAGTTGGTCCTTGATTGACTGACGGTTTTGGTTGACTCATATGTTAAACGTTTTAATTTCCAGCAATGAATCTGGACACTATGTTGACTTGATACATTCCCGTGTTGACCAAGTTCTGTAACAATTGTCTGGTGTGTAATTGACGGACGCTTGTCTTCTGGTGCATAATTGGTGGACGTTTGTCTTCTGGTTGAAAGGACTTGACATGCCACCGAATACTATAAGAACTAGCCTTCTTCCACTAGAGCCTCTTCCGAAAACTATTTTCATATTTTATTTTTTGACTCCCCAAACTCCCCAAACTCCCCAAACTCCCCAACTCCCCCACGAGCATACGAGCCCACGACCCACTTCCATGCCGTCGTCGTCGCCGGGTCGGGCGGTGGTGGTGGTGGTGGTGCACGCGTGTGGGGCTTTGCCTTTTCCCTTTTGGCTTTCATAGCCTTTGGTTCTTTTGAAAGTAATAGATGGGTAAGCTAATTTAAGCTAATATATTTTCCATCTCTACTCCTAAGTGAAACATTTTCTTCACAAAAAAATGTCTTTTCCACTTCTCCCATAAGAACATCAAAAGGAATTATATTAATACCTTGTTAAATGGATTTAAACATACTTATTTAATAATAAATTCCAACAATCCCCCACTCAGGGTCTTTGGGAGAAATAGTGAACAGGTACCCATAACTGCCAGTATGTGGGTGAAATGTACTTAAGTGGCAATATCTTTCAATTTGAATTGATACGTAGTGAAGTGAGGCAACCACCATATTCCGTTTAAGTGAACTTACTCTTGAACTTAATGGTTTTTTATCGAGACCCTCACAGCACATACTCTACCCTACTGAAAGTTATAGTTCCCTCGAACATCACCCTTCCATTTGTTCATTAAGTCGTTCTCTTAGGACCACCCCTTGCGGGCCATGAACTTTGTGGACTTATTCATATGAGACCATTAAGGACGTCTCCTGAATTTTTGTCATGAATGCTAAGTCTCACTTTTTACAATGAATTCATCAAGTCCTTCTAAAAAAGGACCACCACATGATGGCTATGAATTCATTATGAGTTGAACACTCATCATCGTGTTCTTTCTAGTATGATACGCCTTGTGTGTGAATTCATCAAGTCCTTCTCAATAGGACCACCACGAGTGGCTATGAATTCATTAAGACGATTTGTACATTCATGTCATATCCCATGACTATCGAGTCTATTGTATTTGGTCCAACAGTGACCTTACTTAGAACTCGGGTAATTTTTGCTAGACACCCCCACATTTGAGTTAGTGGGCCAGAACCGATTAACATAGCCTTTATTTATGTCATTACGTAGGGGTATGTAAGGCACTAAGTTAGTCAATAATTCTGTTAATATGACAAAGCTATTTTACGGGATTTAGAACAATATTCGTGCCCTAAATTTTTTGATTTGGCAAAATAAGTTGGTTTTTTACCTCGACCTTATGTTTTATAAACACATGTTCTGTTTCACTTTTAGTATTTAAGAGATATACTTTCATGAACCTGAAATAGTCTCCTATGAAGGTTATATAGTATGGGTTTTCTCCTTTACTAGTGGAATTTATAAAAGCATTTAGGTCCGAATGTACTAATTCTGGTAGTTTAGATTTCTCGTGGTTTCATATTAAAGGGTCATTTTCCACGAGTTTGGACTCTACACATATCATATAATATGTAAAGTCATCGACCTTATTAGTCCAAGGAATTTTTAGCCTTTAAGAAGAAGAAAAAAAGAAAGATAGCCCAATCTACCATTCCACACATCTAAACATTCAAATAGATAAGCAGAATTAGAAATGTCCTTATTAGAGCTTACAAGGTTCAATCACACAAACCCTTATTTGGAAAAGAAAAACCCCTTTCCCACAAACTCATCATATTGGTACTAGTCATGGGTTACAGTATTTAAAACAAACAAACGATTATGTAACTACCCTTTCCCACAAACTCATCATTTTTGGTAATAACTATCCCCCCTTGAAAACTAGTTTGAGTCCCACTTTATTGAGAAGAGCTCCGGAAACCAAGTTCCTACAGCGCGAGGGGACAAAGAGAACATCTTTTAACTCAAAGATCTTACTAGAAGTGAGTTTGAGGGTAACCTGTCCTTTTCGGAGAACTGTAGCAGTGGATGAGTCACCTAGGTACACGCATTCACCATTGGTTACATCCTTGAATCTTTTGAACAGGGACTTGTTTTCACAGAAGTGTCGTGAAGCCCCAGTGTCAAGGATCCACTCGCTTTTGTTTTCCACCAAGTAAACCTCAACCATTACCGCGGTGATTATCTCTTCGGTTTCACTTAGGTTTGCAGTAGGTTTTGGATTAGGAATAACTCTGTAAGGACATTCAAAAGACCTATGTCCTTCTTTACCACAACAATAACAAGAACCCTTAGGTTTCTGAATCTTACCAGAGGTTTTAAACCTTCTGTTTTGTTTGTTGGAGTTGTTTTTGTTCTTATTTCCCCCGGATTTGGAATTGTTAGCACCTTGCTGTTTTCCATTACTTTCAAACCTGTCCTTATTACCTTGCCCAAAACTTTCAACAAGGTTAGCTTTCGAGGAATGAGGAGGGAAAGAGAGTGACTTATCCTTGAGTCGATTGGCTTCTTCTACTTGTATGTGACTGATGAGTTCTTGGAGGGTCATTTCCTTTTTTTGAGTTTGAGGTGGTTACGGTATTCGCTCCAAGATGGGGGAAATTTCTCAAGCAAGATGTTGACTTGGAAAACTTCGCACATCTTCATGTCTCCGGCGATTACCTCCGCTCACAGGTTTTCGTACACAAGAAGTTGTTCAGTCATAGGTTTCTGATTAGTGAGAGTAAAGTTGTACCAGTTTCCGGTGATGTACTTTTTCTTACCGGAATCATCAGCCCCATACTTTTTCTCAAGAGTTTCCCATATGACCTTTTCCGACTTTTCTTTGGAAAGAAGATAGAAAATGGGATTCATGATATTGTTCAACATCCAGCCCCGAGCCATGGTATTAGCTCTTTTGAGCTTGGCTTCGAGGGCAAGATGTCTAGCCTGCTCTAGTTCTATAGGAGCTCCATTGTCCACCATAAGTGGAGGAGCCGTGACTATAGCAAAGTCGAGTTCATACTGTTCAAGACAGATCAGAATCTTTTGTGCCCAACGCTTGTAGTTGGAATTATTAAGGGGCTCCAACTTATTCACGTCGAGAAGTGGCTTTGCGTTCAATGATGAAGCAGCAGCCGAGATAGGAAAAGCCATTTCAGAAAACGGTGATAAAAGCAAATATCTTTTTAAATTGTGAGTAAAAATGGAAGTCACCGGTTTTTAAAACAAATGAAATGGTATTCCTGAAAAAAATGTTCCGACTTAAGTAAACTAACTATTAAAAAAAATGGAATTACGAATTAGAAATAATAAACCACTTAGACGGAATTAGAAAAGAACAACACAATTACACGGTAATCTGGCATTAAAAACATATTCCGGCGTACCGGTAACTCTAACAGAGGCTCTACGACTATAGTTTTTCAGAGAGAAGAGAGGTAGAATTTTTGTTCTTTTCTGGTGTGTTTCCTAAGTAAGACAAGGAGGGGAAGAGTTGTATTTATAGGGGAGTAGGTGAGGAGAGGCTTTGCAGAAACGTCCCAATTAATTACTTTAATTGTCTGACGGTTTTGGTTGACTCATATGTTACACGTTTTAATTTCCAGCAATGAATCTGGATACTATGTTGACTTGATACATTCCCGTGTTGACAAAGTTCTGTAACAGTTGACTGGTGCGTAATTGGCGGACGCTTGTCTTCTAGTGCGTAACTGGTGGACGTTTGTCTTTAGGCTGAAAGGACTTGACTTGCTACCGACTACTATAAGAACTAGCCTTCTTCCACTAGAGCCTCTTCTGAAAACTAGTTTCATTTTTCATTTTTTGACTCCCCAAACTCCCCAACTCCCCTAAGAGCCCACTGCCCACGCCCACGCCGTCGCCGCGCCGGGCCAAGCGGGTGGTGGTGGTGGTGGTGGTGCGCGCGTGTGGGGCTTTGCCTTTTCCCTTTTGGCTTTCATGGCCTTTGGTTCTTTTGAAAGTAATAGATGGGTAAGCTAATTTAAGATTATATATTTTCCATCTCTGCTCTTATGTGGAATATTTTCTTCACGAAAAAATGTCTTTTCCACTTCTCCTATAAGAACATGAAAAAGAATTATATTAATACCTTGTTAAATAGCTTTAAACACACTTCATTAATAATAAATTCCAACAATTATTATTTGAGACAACAAGTTTTTCATCTTTAAGGATCGACCATTGCTGACGCGACACGCGTCTTGTCGGCTGTGGCAGGTATTCTTTTTTAATTAAAATTTCGCAGATTTAGAGACGGGAAATATCGTCCTTAAAGACTTATATTTTTAGAGACTAAAAACATATTCGCAATAAATATCTTTCGAGACTAATTTTTTTAATTTAAATCAAGTTAAATTAAATGTCGTTTTTATTGATGTTGAACTTTAAAGATTACATTTTGTCTTCTCAAATGACGTCATCACCAACGAACGAAATGTCATTCCCGACGATATTTTTGTTTTAATTGATGAGTGGTCTTAGAGACGAAAAAAATGTCGTCTATGTAGTTGTCATATTCGGCCATTAAAACCCAAATCTTATATTTAACTCTCAATCCCCAACCCTAGTCCGAAATGGTCTCACCCAAACTCTTCCTACACCACCCGGTCTTCGACACATCATTCTCGGAGGATTCCAAGGTCCACTTAGACGTGGGGGTCCACTTAAATAAGAAATTGTCCGTAATTTTTTTTGAAATTACATATTATCTAAATTTAAATCTTTTTAATTTCTTTCAAATTTATATCCGTATTATTTAGCTTTAGAATATAGTTATTATCGTGTATCAATGTGATAAATTTAGATAATCAGTTAATTTTTATATATATATCTGTTAAATTCCTAAATTTTCTTATAATTTAAGTTTAGTTTTAATATAGACAATGAATCTGGTCAATAAGAGAGATTGATTAAATCAGTTAATAATTATACTTGATAATTTGTGTCGCGTGTGAGGGATTTTATTACATTTGCAGAAAAATATATGGATAAAACAGGTCAAAAATTTTATCCGTGTAATCGGTGAATAATCGAAAAAATGGTATAGCTAGTGTACAAGTCGATATTCTAAAGCACGGATTTTTGTCCACCTATGAGGTGTGGACAAAACATGGTGAAATAGAACAAATCCCCGTGAACACCTCGGTATCGTAGATGTTGATATGATGGACGTTATAGAAGATTTAAGGTCGAGTATTAATAACGAGATTAGTGACAAGAATAATCAAAGGACAAATCGTGGTTGTTTTAATGCTTTGTTTGAAGAAATGGAAACTGAGTTATACCCGGGTTCCACGACTATGGTTTGTTGAATTTTATTGCTAAGTTGATGCACATCATGGCCAAGAACAAGTGTACAAACACCTCTTTCACCGAGTTTCTTCAATTGTTTTGTCGCGTTCCACTATCCAGTTCAATGTGTCCATACGTGATCTCTTGTGGCATAACGGTATACCTAGGTACTTCCCCAGGTCTCTAGTCTAATGAATTTGCAAAGCTGCTGTTACCTGTTGCCTCAGATCTTCAGGTGTAATTACTTTCGTTAATGGTATTATTATTGATGTTTTTTTTTTATGAAATATTAATATTTTAGAAAAAAAACTCTTTGATTCTAGTATAAGATTTGTTTATTTTTGCCATCCTCCCTCCAAAATTTGAAAGTTTGAATTGGTCAGCTTTTAATGAGAATTGTCGTGATTAGCATATAATTTGTCTTGCTCACTTAAATTTCACAAAACTTTAGAAAAGATCATTAAAGCAAAATTCATCATTACTAAAGTTATGTTTCCAAAAAGACAAGATATATTAAAGAAAAGACAATATTATATCTTAGTTGGGTCAAAAAAAGAGGTGAATCTTCATACAAAATTGCAAAAGAGCCACTGAATTTCGTAAGCCATTCCAAAAGCGACAAGCTTTAAAGCCATTTCCAGACTTCTTTTTATTCTATAGAATAGGAGCTACAGATTTTCAAAAATTCAAAACTTGGCCTATTTGACATTATTTTATTAATTGTTTATTCCTCTGATATTTTATTAATTGGTCGTACGGTAGTACTGCATTCATAATCAGTATTTCTCTATTATACAAAATTAAAAGCGATTAGAACAAAAAAAATTATACAATTTTTTTTTTTCCATTGTCCCATTTTGTGATTTCTATATATCTAATAATTGCCTGCACTTGATTTTAGACATTGAGAATCAACGGAGTAGGGTTTTTCTATTATTGACGAAAACAAAAACAATGAAGAAATTTTTTTAACTCAAAAGAATTGCAAAACTGAGCTCATTCGAAAAACGATATAACTTGTACACCGCCGTATTCTAGACAATCAAAGTCATCTATAAGTGGCCTATATTTTTGTAGCCTATGATTTTCATATACAAGTTATGAAGCTCCATGGAGAAATGCCTATAGGCTGGTTTGTAATTTTTTTGGGTCAAAACTTTTTCATGTATTTGTTTTTTTCTCTAATAATAATAATAAAAAAATATTCGAAAACTTAAGTTAACCATCCAATCCTTACACAACGAAAATATTAGTGCATATTTAAGATAAATTCACTATTATCTCTTAAAAAACGAAGATACATAATAAATAAAATGCAAAAAGTAAAAAACTTACCTTTTTTTTTAAAATATACCTTCATGTAAGGGGGGGCCATCCACGAAAGCTATCTTGTTTCTCGCTCGCCAGAGCCACAAAGGCAAAATGTCGTACTTTTCCTGTCCAAAACTTCCATCCTTCATATTCTTGAGTCATTTAAGAGATTTCAAAATGGTACTTATCTCTCTTGTGAAACCAAGCCATTTCCTTTTTTTTTCGTTCAAACAGTTATATATATTAAAATAAACACCTAACGGATGGGAAAACCAAATCCGAGGCATTTAATAACATACATACAAATAAAAGTTAAAACGATACAAAAGTGAAAACCAAATTACAACAAAACTTTGATACACCTTGCTCCACCACCAAATCCACCTGAAAGCTACCAAGATCCTTTTTCATAAGCCAAACCAAACTGAAACCAACAATCGAACCGAAACCAAAGAACCATGTCCGGATGGAAGCCACCACCGAGCTAAGGATGGAAAAATCTACCAGAACAAAGTCACGAGCTAATCCATACCTCCAAGCAGTATCACCACAAAAAAAGGTGATAAAAAGGCCGAGAAAAGGCGTAACTCTCTAGATGGAACAAAGACGGCAAGCGCATATAAAATCGCAGAAGATAAGTAAAGGGAACACCACAAAGAAACAATCAAGTGAAATCTTAGCCCGTTCATCAATCCCAAACGTACACACTTGACCAAGCAAATCACACATGACAAAAACAAACAAAATGAAACTCGCGCAAACGACAAACACCCAAATTTCACCTCGATCGAGTCAAATGCAAAGAAATACCAGGCCAAAAGTGAGTAACCACCGTCAACTAGTGGGGAAATAAAGCATGAATTAAGAAACACCCAATTACAAAATATAAGACAAACCCATAGAATAAATAACTGAAGTAAAGCCCACTGTCGAAGGTCCAAATAATTCAATACTAGGAGCTTACCAAGGCAGAACAAAGTATCTATGCCGAAAAAGCTTGGTGAAAACCCGTAAAGAAGTGTGACCATTTTCCAGTCACGAGAAACCGATTCGAAATCCCAAAATAATTTCAGGATCTGTCTCCCCAAATCAACTCCGAGAGACAACCTGTAACTTTTAGAGAAAAGTGGGCCCCACCAGAACACTCTCAAGCGCCACATCTCAATCTCCACAAAAAAGCTGAGCAATCCCATGTTGTGAAAAGCCCCCTCCTTCCTCAATAGTAATTTGTGTTGATTACCAATCACATCTCACCGAAAAATAAAACAGGGATAGTATTACCAGAAATGGAGTCTCTGCCGCCGTAGAAGAAAGAGACCAGAAGCTTGGAAATTACGGTGCAATCGGCCGACCTAAAAAACACAAATCGACCGTCAACAATGAAACAACCAAAAGCTATCGGACCCAAGCCCACACAAAAGCAAGCCACGGCCCAACAAAGTAGGTCGGACCCAGCCCACACAAAAGCAAACCACGGCTCACAAAAGTAAAGCGTTTCCACCAAACCACGGACAAGGCGGCAGCAGACCGGCTCCGTCGGAATAGCCGGGAGAAAACAAAAGCAAGACAACCAAAAAAACTTACAATACTGAGAAATAAAAATAAAAATAAAAATCTGGAAAAGAAAGGTACAGATAGGGGGTGCCGCCGTCGCCTGGGAAGAAGAGGTTAGGAGTGGCGACGACGGCGGGAATTTAGGGTTAGTGTTCGGTAAAGTATGGGTTGGGGAAGCTTTTAAGAGATAGAGGTTTTAAAATTTGATAAAATAATCTTTTAGTTTTACCAGATATTTCATACCTAACTTGAGAATCCACACTAAAAAAATAACTATTTATTGGTTTTGAAATTCTCACCTCACGTGCCACAAATGGGTTCAACACCATGTACACCATACGATCTTTGATTTGTAACTTGTCTTGAAGGATCATCAATAAAAAAAGAGTCATGAATTATGTTTGCCCAAGGCCCAGGCAAAGTACAACGACAAATATATCGTAAGACTTTTTATATATCTCAAAATATTTCCTACTTGTTACAACTTTTTGTGTGATGCCACCCTTAGGCAGAGCCGGTCCTGAAGGGAGGCCAAGGAGGTCATCGTCTTGCCCCCCCCCCCCCCACTTATTATCATTTTTAGGGTCCCAAATATTTTTTTTGCATATATAGTATAATTTTTTTCCTAATTAAAAATACCCAGTTTTATCCCAACTTAAAACAAAAATGCTAATCAGCTTTTTTATCTTTTACGAAAATTGTTTAATTAATTTAAGTAAAAAAAATCATTTGTAATACACCTAAGATTTTTTAGGGGCCCCTATTTTAAAGTTTACTTTGGGCCCCCAAAATGTTAGGACTGGCCCTGTCCTTAGGCGAAGATAATGCCATATCCTCAATATACTATGAATATTAATAATGGGACTATTTCTTTCATGTTGCAACTCTATCACACCAAACCACTTTGCCAATAGCTTACAAAGAAGGTTTTATGATCCCAAAGTGTGTAGTCAAAGGTATACTAGTGAAAATATACGGGATGGGCAACATATAAAACGTAAAGTATTGAGTTTATGACCACCTTATAGCTAACTTCTTCAACCCTTTCCCACAACTCCCCTTTGCACTTTAACCTTAATAAATTTGGTACTTATTTTGTCTAACATGTTTCGATTGTGCATTTGATATGATAATATGATATACATGATAATCACACATTAAAGTATTTTCCTTATTTTCATGTCTTTGCATACCACATCCTAATTTTTTTGATCTTTTTGGACTCTTACTTATGTGCTAACATTGTCTAGACAACAATAGTTTATCCTCATTTTTTAGATCTTTTTGGATTCTTACTTATGTGATAACATTGTCTAGACAACAATGGTTTAAGTTTTTCTCTCTATGTCCCATTTTATGTGATATTTTGATAAGTTTAGAGCCCTTTTTTGTATAGGTTTAGGTTCTTTATTCCTATTTTGTGTCCTATAGGTATATATTATCATTTGTTGGTCTCAGAGTCCTTTTATATGTTTTAGCTAGTTTCACGCACTTTTGTTTATTTTTTAGCCATTTTATGGAAAATCCATTCGATCTGTGATGATTTCCAAATGGATGAAGAGAGACCCCAAAAACTTAACCTACGAAGCAAGCCAATGAGGTTGAGAGAGTGAAGAATAACTAAGAAAAAAGAAGATAATGAGTTGATTTGAAGACACAAACAGACTTGAGATAGGATCTCACGCAAGTCAAAAAGAGAATCAGTAGGAACCACATCTCAAATTATCCTTACCGCTGTAAATCTTATGTCATGCTGAGATAAAGCTTATGTCATACCGTTGTATGGCTCAAGACCCGATGAGCAAGGATAAAAATATTGAAAGTCGATTGTCAACCATTAAAGCCGACACGTGTAAGAACCGTGAGTGGAGCACTATATATGTTTACTTTCATCTATTTGTACATAAAGAAATTAAACACAACTTATTTTGATTAGACTTGAGTTTTCTATCTTATTTTAGGAGAGAATAAACCCTAATATCTCTCATCCATTTAACTTTGTATGCAATCCAATAGAGCTTTCCATCTTGGTTGAGAAAGCTTAACTTTTAGTTTTATTTATGGTACTCTCATTACTCTACTAATTAGTTTTACTCTTGTACTTATTCTTGTATCAGTTATGAGTTGAACCCTTTCATAGATTGGAGTTATATTGAGACCAAATATGTATGTATGTGGTATTTATCTATCTTGGATCTACTTTATAATGATTATTTCGATATTAGTTAGTTAACTCAATTATATTAGCTTGTTTGTTTTTTTTCGATATGACAATTTGGCCATAAATTGAGTAGCATGATTCTTCAACCAATTTTTCCTAAGAAAGTTTCATAAAATGGTTCAGTGTATAGTCTTAGGACTATTTTTGGTGACTGACGTCCCCAAAATCCTAAGTGTACCCTTCTATATGGTTAAATATATACTCACCTCTTATCTTGCATCGGTTTGGTCGATCATAGTAAGAGTTGTTTGATGATAGGTAAAATTATAAGGACAATAAAGTACATGTTAGTGTTTAATCCTTAATTCCCCCTTAAGTAGTGACAAAGCATATCCCACAAAGTAGTAATAAATCAAATATTAAAGCTAGTATTTAATCTTTCGAGTAATCTAGTTACTATTCTCGCTATACAAATATATATATATATATAAATTCTCTAACTTTTCTTTGGGATCAGATATGGAACCATGCTAGCTGCATCATGAGAAATAAAAACAAATAAAATTTTATGTATTGTTCATACATTTATCTCACATTAATAGTATTCACCAATATAAAAGTTATAACAAGAATTTTTTATCTTTTAATTACACTTTACAATATCAACGACGTTGAAGGACTAGGATATCTTCGATGGGGAGATCAATAAAAACTAAGAACATAGATAGAGAGTGGTAAGACCTCAAATGTCTCAACATCTGTTGATGTAGAGGAATGCAAAGTTGAACTCCACCTCCACAATTTCAATTTTTTTTAATGAAGCAGAGGGAAATTTAAAGAATCAGATTCTACAAGTTGCTAAAGAATTCACAAAAATATCAAACAAATATCCTTGTGCTTTTTCAGACTGGGAAAACAAATTTTATATAATTAATTGTTTTACAAAAATATTAAACGAAAAATATATCTAATAAAACTAGCATACCCCTATGCCACTTTTTAAAAAAATCCTGTTTATTATACATCATTTTATTACCTGAAGGTGTTGCATCCTTCATTTCAACACCTATATATGATCAAAACTAAAAAACACATAAGTATGTTTCTTTCCCTATCGAATCATAATTTCCGAGTTTGATTGGTGATGGATTTGATAAAAATATTGTTTGTTTATGGAGATGATTATGTTTATGTGCTCTCAAAATCAGGTGGTACTATAGGGGTGGGGGTGCGATAATTAAAAAGAAAAGAAAAGGGAATAAATTTTTAAGACTCTTGTAATCGTTTGTTGATGGTGGTTATGGTGATGGTATTGATAGGTGCTGGTGAAGAAGAATGTGGGTTGGGTGGGGGTTACATATTAAAAAGAAAAAATAATAATATGGTGACGGAAAGAAGATGTACAATGTGAGGGCGGGGGTTGCAAAGAACATTAACCTGGGTGGGGATGGTTGGGTGTGGGCCTTGGGCATGGTGTTTAATATAAATGAAAAGATACAAGAATAAAGTATTATACATATATATATTTATTTATAAACTATAATTAATATAAAATGTCTAAAGTACCCTCGAAGTTAAATTCCACGTCACTATAAATGGAAATCAACTAACAAAATGTCAAGTGAGGACTAACATTGGGACGAAATCTAAGTTGGAAGACCATTTGAGGTAACTTCAAAAGTTCGAGGACCACAAAATTTCTCTTAAGGTTATTAGTATCATTATTACTTCAAGTACCATCTCATTAGCTTCTCTATCTTTATCCTTATATTTTTGCCCCATCTAGTCAAAACTCCAGTTAAAGTATGTTTTTTGTGCCATATCTTACTATACCTTTACATGTATACTTTCTAGTATTGTCCCAAGTGTTTTAAGAAAGTTGTATATACTCAATATATTTTTCCTAATTTTTTACATATATAAATCTTTTATTTTTCAAAACTTTCCTATTATAGAAATAAATTATAATGGGTGAATGATCAGACCCTATGGTTTGGCAAATTAGACACTCAAGAATTCTTTAAGATATAGTTTCATAGATCGTCAACTATGCATCTATTGGTCTTTTCTTCTATGAATTTTTTCACATTTCTTTTGTTAGTGCATGTCCTATGAGTGTAACTCACTAAGAGGTAGGCTATTCATGGACTTGTAGTGTTTTATTTTTTAATGTGATTTTGTATTTCTTCCCAACATTCCATGATCATATAGGAATGATATTGAATGTCAAGCTATATTCAATGGAGTCTTGTTTGTGAGCTTAGCATATTTTTTAATTTCAAGTAAATCATTATCTTTGAAATCATCATTTGTGTGAACATAAAAAAATGTTAAAGACATTGATACTTTTTTCACATAAGTGATTATATAGTGTACTAGACCTTTACTCTTTCTAACTACTTTAGTTTCACAACTTATAGAAAGTAGGGCATATTTCTTGACTACTCCGCCGGTTCTACAGTACAAATAAATTCCATACAAATGCTTTTTGCAAGATTTTGAGTTCATCACAACTATCTTTTTTTATAAAAGAAAAATTACATGTGGTTAATGATTTTTCACCAGCTCCTAGATTGTTAGAACTGTCAAAGGTGTGTTTATTCCTTGACAGTTCCAACACATTTGTATCAATGGTCTCTTGGGGTCATTTAGGTTCAACACCTCAATTACTCACCAATTTATTTCTAACTAAGCTTTCAATATTCCTTGTCACTCAAAGAGTTTTATACTTGTCGGTTAAGGATGCTTGTCGTTGCAGAGCCTTTCGACTCGACGTCGCTCTAAGCTCCTCCATCTTTGTTACTCCATTATCAGCCTTCATCTCCTTATTCTTTGAGCTCATATTTATCTAATCATCACCCATCTTATACTCATTCTTGAGTTTTTTGGTCTTTATGAATTCTTTCCTTATGTGTTGTTAGTTTTTTTATTACTCATCTCACGAACCTCACATGGAAAATAGGCTGGGTATATGCTAAAGAACACATTATCTCCAAGTGGAAGAATTTTTTGGAAGCTCTTGATTAGTCAAGGTGTAGAAAGTAGCTTGTATTCAAAGCTCTTAGGTTATGAATTAGGGTTCTCAGACAAGCCTTACTTTTTTATTCCTTTTTATTGTCCGGGTCCGAAATCTTAGTAGCCCTTGTGACTTTATCAGGCTAAGACCCAAAGAACAAATTAACTGGGCTTGGCACAATATTTCAGAAACCACCGTCCTTTTAGGGGTTTTGAATATGTCCAACCCACTTATATCTTTACCCGATTAGAAATTAGTAGCTCAATATAATTTGACCAAAGTATTGTTATCATTAAATGCAAAAGTATCCCCTATCACTACTTACCATCACATGCACATCATTCGTCCCTTCTTTCTGGTTTACTTTTTCTTTATTTGATCTATGTTGTAGATCTCAGTTTTGCAGCCTAGGCGGTCGACACGGGTCTTAGCGCCTAGGCTTTATTATACGGGCCTATGCGAGATTAGGTAGTTTTGAATCTCGCCGTGTAATTTGTATAGGTAGTAATTATAACAATTTTAGATATTTAAGTTATAAAGTTCATCTAACAACACTATAGTAGATATAAAATACAAAATTTGAATTATAAATCAGTTCAATGATTCTCGAGAATAAGAAAAATAAAAAGAAGGTCTAGGCGGCCATTTTTTGCCATTACTCGGCGCCTTGGCGGGCTAGACACCTCTTCCATGACGACTAAGAAGCTAGGAGAAAAAGCCTAGAATTTTTAGGCATAAGCGGCTGAGGGGGGAGTTGATGCCTAGGAGGCGATTTCTACAACATAGATTTAATGACTTGTCCAAGAGACCGCAATCAAAACACACTTCTCCTAACTATGCTCTCCATTCAAGCTGAGATTTCCAATCAACAACTTCTTAACATTCCATTCTACTTTGATCTTGGGTTGCTAAACTGTTTGAGTGTTGCAATTAGAGGCATCCAAATCTTTGATCTTATTTAATCGTTTATCTATCTTCACACTATAGTTCTCCTTAATCATTTTTGGGCGGATTCCATGATCCTGAACCAAAAAAACTATGATGTCCCTCTCTTCCTCTATAAGAACAACTCCTAGTTTCCATTTTCATACTATGACGTGTTTCCTTGCCACATTCAAGTATGTACTTCCACACATGGTGATAGTCATCTATTTTTTCAAACTCAAGAGTACATGCATTAAACCCATTTTTCTCCATATCAATCGACCCGTTGAGTCCCCAATTTATGATAATGGTACGTTTATTGAGATTAAGCTAAGTAAATCTTTACGGGTAACCTTAGCCATCAATTTAAGTCCCTTTATTCATGCATATATCAAGTCTGGGTTGATGTCTAGGATAATTTCCTCATTTTCTTTGTCTTTATCACTGCTAGGTTAACAACCTCATAATAATAACACTTAAATCGCATTCATGGCTACACACAAATTGCACATCCCTCGTAATAAAGACTTAGTTGCAATAGTTTCAAATAAATGCAGTCTAACAACCCACCCATGATGTATGAGAACTTGATTAATGTATTGTTGACATTTAGTGTAGTTGAAGTTAATTGACATTGGGAGGTGAAAAAGGGTTAAACTTTAGCGATCGTATTTAGCTGGGAAGTTATTAAAGAGGAAAAGACCAAATTACATGTGGAGAAAAGTGAGTTAACTTACATTGGCTATTGAATAGTTATTTTGGTAGAGGTTGTGGCGATTTTGGTGTTGTTGATGGTGGAGGGTTTTCTTGTGATGGTTATTAGAAGAATTGAAAACTCAAATATACGCATATTCCTTGGTTAGTGATTTGAATTTAAGAAAAGAACCACATTGATTGAAATACCGTACATATATAATACATTTTTAGATATCATAACTTATCTAGAAAGTGAAGTTACAAAACAAAAATATTCACACGTGGCAAAGTGAATTCAAGTCGACTAGTAATAATCAACTTTATGTAGTTCACTTTTAACGATTCTAAAGATATATTTTAAATAAAGATGATTTTTTTTAAATGAAATATTTGAAAATAAATATTCAAGCAATTCATCATTGTCAATATAACAAACACACAATATCCATCAAAGTTATTGACTAGACAACATAATTTTATTAGAGATTTATAAAGTAGGAACTAAATTACTTTACTTTTAGAACTTTAGACAAAATTTTACTCGAATAGTCTAAAATATCCTATTTATTTTAGTTTTTCTGAAAAAAAAGATAGAAATTTTTACGCAAGAGGTCTTGAAGACACCCTCTATAGACACATGCCCACCTTCCCAAAACCATCTTCTTACTAAAGGCCACAAACAAATTTAGAACTGTACTCCAAAATCTCCCTACCCATTGTACCCTTTTCCCCCTATTTATACCATTTTTGACATAATCATTTAAAAACCTAACCCCTCTCTCTCTCTCTCTCTCTCTCTCTCTCTCTCTCTCTCTCTCTCTCTCTTAAAAATCACTCCATATTCATGTTCATGTTCATGTTTGACCAAAAAGAAACAAAGCTCACTCCATTGATCGTGAATACTCCAGCGTGAAGTTCACTCCATCCTTTGTGAAGAACCACCGCGAAGCCTCGAAAATTACCTCGTCCGCCGTGAAAAACCACCGCGATGTGTGCTTCTCAACTTCTCGTGAGAAATAAGCAACCATGGCATCTTTCTAGTTTACGAAGCTCAGGTGAGCTTCATGGTAAAGCGTCGTTGGTTCGTTTGTTGAGAAGGAGATCTGCAGCCCACTCGAGAATGAGATCTCCACCATGTAGTTCGTTCCTGTTGCCCTTCGTTTGGTGAGAATGAGATCTCGCAGCTCGCCGGAGAAGGATATCTCGTTGTTCGAGATCTGTTCGCGTAGGCATGTCAGAAGCTGTCTTCTCCGATCCGTCGGTGATCAAAAACTTTGAGTCGAGGTTAGCAGCTCAGTATTCTCCAGATATGGTTCTAGCTGGAAGATCCCCTCGTTCTCTGAAGATCTGTCGTGCTCAGTAGATCTTTCAAAATTACAGTGGATACTCAATTCTATTTTTTTGTCTAAATTTGATACTCAAAACTTCTTAAGCAAACTGAGTATCCCCCTCTTGTTCGAATGTTAACAGATCTAGATCTAGGAGTTTGTATTTTTTTTTCTTTTGATCAACGAATATTGCTTTTTCTTCTTGTAATTGTAATGTATTAAATTTTGAAATTTATGTCCAGCTGTAATTTGTATTTATTTTTCCTTATTTTTACTTGTTTTAATTTATTTTTGCCCTAGTACTCAGCAGTTTTGCTCTAATACTTAGTAAAATCCCTCAAATATTCAGTTTAATTTCCCAAATACTCAGTAATTTTTCCTGAATACTTAGTGTAATATCTAAATACTCAATATATTTTTCTACGACTTTCCGAGTACTCAATATTTATTCTGCGGCATTGGAGATGGTCGGTGGATTATGGTTGGAGTTGAAAAGTATTGATGCTCAATGAAGAAGAAAAGAAAAAAAATGATAATAGATAAAAGAAAAAAATAACAATGAAAAAAAATGATAATCTATCTTTGTTTTATGGGATAATTAGATATAAATGCCTCCTTAATTAAGCCTCTAATTTTTTTAAGCCTCTAATTTTTTTATTTAAAGATAAATGCCTAATAGAACAATAATTTATAGAAAACATCTCTTTTATATTTTTTATACCTATACTATCCTTATTATAAAATATATTATTTTATTTTTAATACAATATTTATTTTTAAATATTAAACAAATAATAGGGCACTTCTACCACCACCACCACAACCATCACCACCTCCACCATCACAACCACCACCACCACCACTACAGCCACCACAACCATCACAACCACCACCACTACAGCCACCACAACCATCACCACCTCCACCACCACAACCACCACAACCACCACCACCACCACACCTACTACTAATTTCATCACACGTGCGCGTCCGTGAAATTTTTTTAAAATCGTCATAACTAATTCAAAAAAAATCAGAAAATTAAAAAATTTGCAATTTTAGATAAAGCAAATTAATATTTACGTCTATGATTTTTTTTGATTTTTTTAATTTTTTTTGAATTTTTTGATTTTTTTTAAATTTTTTCCGCAGACACGAAATTCCATGTTTAAAACACAAATTCCATGTTTTAAACAGTGAATTTCGTGTCTGCGGAAAACAAATTCCTTATTTCAAAACATGGAATTTCATGTTTAAAATATGGAATTCCATGTCTGCGAAGTAAAAAATTCAAAAAAATTCAAAAAATTTCGAAAAAAATCATAGATGTAAATATTAATTTGCTTTATCCAAATATATAAATTTGGAATTAGGTATAACGATGCTAAAAAAAATTCACGGACGCGCGCGTGTGTTTATTAGTATTTTGTTTTGTTTTTTTTCTAATTTCTTTTTTTTAACTGTTAATTTTAAAGGTAGTTTGGGATGGGGCTGTTGTCTATAAAGTATCTCATTCTAGACATTTTTTTTAAATAAGTTTTTTAATAGACATTAATCTATGATTGACTCTTGTTTTATATATACCTTATTTTTAACCCGTAAAATTTTAAATATTTAAAAAAATTGAATTAAGATATTATTTTTGAGTACATGGATAATGACCAACATTTGGTAGGTAATTCACTCAAAAAAAGTACTCCATGAGTTGAGATGCTTTAACTCTTAAAATGAACTCAAAATACACTCTTAAAGCAAGATCATTAAAGTCCGATTGGCTGACACAGATATAAATGGATACAATCTCCGCAACGATAATCCTCGATGGCGACTTTCACAAATCACCATAATCTTCTTATTTATTACAACAACAAACATCGAGGCACAACACAGAAACAACAGATGTCTTCTTTCTCTTATATGCAGAGTCAAGTCCATTTCTAACACCTGCACTCATTATTACACTACCCCACATAGTCTTTTTCATTTCCTCCCTTTAGTAAAAATCAAAACTCTCTCTTTTCCTCACCAACGTTAGCATTAACATATCATATCATATCATCATCATCAAACATTGCCTAAACTTTCAATCAATTTCTCGATAAATTTGAGAAAGAGATACGTTTTTGCTAATGGTGTTTTGGATTTTGTAAACAAGTGCTGTAAAAGACTGAACATGTTATCTTTCTTGATGCAGACTTGAGTGGTCTTTTAAATATATAATTAAGCATTTAAGGACCAAGTGTGGAAATAATGAGTAAGGAATTGAAGAAAGGGAAGCAAGATAGTAAGGCATTTGATGGTGCTGAGAAAGTTGTGGTAGCTGTTAAAGCTTCTAAGGATATACCAAAAACTGCTCTAGTATGGGCATTAACTCATGTTGTTCAACCTGGCCATTGTATTACACTTCTTGTTGTTGTTCCTTCGCAAACTTCAGGTAAATTCTTATATACCTTTTTTTTTTTTTTTTTTTTATAATTCCGTTTTATATCCCTGTATTTCAAAAATGTCGCAACACCCTATCTGACTTATCAAGAGCATTTTTTGATAATATTCACAAATTTATTCATTATCGTGTTTATACAGGTAGAAGATTATGGGGTTTTCCATTATTTGCCGGAGATTGCCACAGAAAATCATACTCCGGTAATAATTCCGACGAAAAGTTCGACATAACCGATACTTGCTCGCAGATGATTCTTCAGCTTCATGAAGTTTATGATCCTAACAAAGTAAATCTCTAGATCTCCATTATATTAAAGTTGTTAACTTAATTATAATGTTTAATTGTGCTATTTTTCTCAGGTAAATGTAAAGATAAAAATTGTTTCGGGTTCACCATACGGAGCAGTTGCTGTGGAAGCTAACAGAATCAAAGCTAATTGGGTTGTGTTGGATAAGTAATACTTTACACAATTTCTATATCGAAATTCAAAAAATGTTTATACTACATTTAATTAATTACTTATGAATTTCATACAGACATCTCAAAAACGAAGAAAAGAGATGTATGGAAGAATTACAATGTAATATAGTATCTATGAAACGATCACAACCCAAAGTTCTCCGTTTAAATTTAGTCGGTTCATCGAATTATGAACCTGAACAAATCCAAAAGGACGATACTTCAGTTTCGACTCAAAGTCCAGAACCTTTCACCACAACTGAAGCCGGAACATCTTCAGTTTCCAGCTCCGATCCGGAAGCTTCACCTTTAAAAATCAACGAGAAAAACACAAATCCGGATCTAAAGAAAATATCGTTACAATCAAAAGATCATACTCTCGAAGAGTCATGTTCAGAGACCGAAAGTGAAAATCCATCTTCATGCTCGTCAAGTTTACGCTTTCAGCCATGGAAAGCTTTACTCGAGAAATTCTCGAAACTAGACGAAGAATCCGAACTTAGAACACCGAGTTACAGATCGGAAGTAGATTACACTGGAAATGTTCGAGAAGTAATTTCATTTTCTAAAAGCGCACCTTTAGGTCCACCACCTTTATGCTCATTATGTCAACATAAAGGACCAGAATTTGGAAAACCTCCAAGATTTTTCACTTACAATGAACTTGAACTTGCTACTGAAGGATTTTCAGAAGCTAATTTCTTAGCGGAAGGAGGGTTCGGATCAGTTCATCGAGGTGTACTACCAGATGGACAAGTAGTTGCTGTTAAACAACATAAATTAGCAAGTTGTCAAGGTGATCAAGAGTTTTGCTCAGAAGTTGAAGTTTTAAGTTGTGCTCAGCATCGTAACGTTGTGACTTTAATCGGATTTTGTATTGAAGATGGACGAAGATTACTTGTTTATGAGTATATATGTAATGGATCTTTGGATTATCATCTCTATGGTATGTGTAATCTTTTTCTTTTTTAAATTTGTGAATTCTTTATTAACTTTTTATATATTTTCAGGGCGTGATCACGATCCGTTAGAATGGTCAGCACGTGCGAAAATTGCGATTGGTGCTGCACGCGGTTTGCGATATCTTCATGAAGAATGTAGAGTTGGATGTATTGTTCATCGAGACATGAGACCCAATAATATTCTCATAACACATGACTTTGAACCAATGGTATAAAATATTATTGTATTTCACAAAATGTTTGTTTGCTTTTGTCCTAATCTTTTTTTTCAAGGTTGGAGACTTTGGGTTAGCAAGATGGCAGCCAGATGGAGACACAGGAGTTGAGACGAGAGTTATTGGGACTTTCGGGTGAGTATTTATAAATTCGGTCACTTTTTTCAAAAAATATATATTTATAGTGGCTATGCGAAAATTTCGATTAGGTATTTAGCTCCGGAGTATGCTCAAACGGGTCAGATTACAGATAAAGCAGATGTTTACTCTTTTGGTGTTGTATTAGTAGAACTTGTTACGGGTAGAAAAGCGGTAGATCTTAACAGGCCCAAGGGTCAGCAATGTCTCACTGAATGGGTATTTCTAGTTTCGTTGTTGCGAAAATTTAATAATATTTTTTCTCGGAATCCTTATTTTTTGTTGAATTGTATAGGCGCGACCTTTGTTGGAGGAATATGCTATAGAAGAACTAGTGGATCCTCGAGTGGGAAAGAATTATTCAGAACAAGAAGTTTATTGTATGTTACACGCTGCATCATTGTGTATTAGACAAGATCCTCAGACACGTCCACGAATGTCACAAGTAAAAGCCTTTACCTAAACAGTTTGTTTTTTCGTTTAACATAAATTATATTTAATCACATTTTTTTAAAAAGGTTTTGAGGATATTAGAAGGTGATGGAATAATGGACTCGAGTTATCTATCAACGCCTATGTATGATGGAGGTGAGCGTAGTAGTCGAAGGATTTTGGAGACACCGGAGAGATTTCACCAGAAGCACTTTTTGGACACGAGAAGAGCTGCTTATTGGGAGAGGGAAAAAGCGAGGACTTCTTATGAAGATTTGTAGACAATGATAATGGAGTAGATTATTTCGTACTCTGTGAATTTTATCCCAGACTTTTGCTTGATAATGGTGAGTATTACTTGGTAGTGATTCAGTAACGCAATTATAGCTTCGTGTAATGGTTTTTGTATCAAAGGGGATAAAACGGACTCCTTTTTTTTTTTTTTTATTCAGGTTGCTTATTAACTAAGAACTCTTTTCTTCTAGTTTTTACAAGTTTATACAATTCATATTTAATGGAATGACACTAATCCTAAGATCTAAAATCGATAGTTGCTCTAGTGGTTAGACTACTCTGCAGAGACCAAGAGGTCATGAGATCCCCTTTGTTCTATGAAATATATGATTTTATAGCAAGTATTTTATTATATGGTTTGATAACCATTTTTTTATTTTTTGGAATAGAATTCACGAATACAGAGTTATGAGTTATCCAATACCTGATCGGTAATCGAGTTTATTAAAAAAAAAACCAAAAAGAGAAAGGAAATTCTAAAAGAAACTGGTAAAAATACATAAAGATAGAACTCATCGTCAACACTTATCCAATAAATTTATAATGTTTGAAAACTTTTAGAAAAATAGTTCTAGAAATAACTAAAAGGATACGAAATTCGACAAAAACGAAGAGAATACTATTATGAACACCATTCACGAATCGTGATAATGGTAATCATCACTCAACCTCCATGCATATCATAAAAAACGATGGTTTAATGTTCGGGAGAAGCCAAATTAGATAAAGTGTTTGAAGAAGTAACTACGGACAAAACCACCAACTACTTTATTACCACCATTATCATTCAACCATAAAATTGTAAATATGAGAGTTGGAGGAAAAGTACCTTGAATCTTTATCGATCTTTTAAAACAAAGGTTAAACTATTCCAAGTCTCTTTTCCACCACCACCGATAGGGTAATGGAGTTCCATAGACAGAGGCATTAGAATCCTTTAGAATTGGAGAAAATTATATTTTCCAAACCAAATGAACAATGGTACATGCTCTCAAAATGTTTTGGGAGTTGATTCTGAAGTGGCTCACTTTTCACATGTTTCCACGGAGCATGTGGTACCAACAAAAAACCTAACAACCTCAGTAAGCAATTATAGAGAAAATTTGTTCGAGACCTTAAAACCAATGTATAACTTATTAGGTTGGAGCAACAAACCAAAGTAAACAAGTTGGGTTAGCTCAGAACCCACGTACCAAAAAAATCCAAAGTAATTAACCACGTCTCCAAAAGAAAAAGTAGGAGAACCAAGAGAGTCAGGTGGCAAAAGAAAATCACCTGAGAGAAAATATAACCCAACTTAACATGCTCTAAGAAGAAACATAACATCTTAGAATATAGATCAAATAATAGATAAAAGGAAGTTGCACAATATAACACAAGATAATAGTGCAAGGACCATTTTGTAATAAAGTAGTTAGATAGCTGTAAATTAGTTACAAGAAAGCAGCTGAAATAATAAGTATAAATACAATGTACTCGCTACTATTTTCAATCAATAAAAATCCTCTTCTCACTTTTACTGCTGCTATTTTCTTCTCCTTCACTTTACTTCTTCTTCTTCTTCTTCTTCTTCTTCTTCTTCTTCTTCTTCTTCTTCTCCTTCTCGCCATTAATGGCTGCTCAATTACACAATCTATCATGGTATCAGATGTGAATTAAAGATTCTTCCGCACCTTTTCTACTATCTTCTCCTAGATTTCCTCTATTCTTCTATGGCTACTCATAACTCCATTACTGAAGACTTCTCAAGCCCTTACTACTTACATCCTAGTGAAAGTACAGGCATCTCTCTTGTCTCGGAGGTTCTCACTGGCGACAATTACTTATCTTGGACACGTGCGATTGAAATCCCTCTCTCAGTCAAGTACAAGCTGGGTTTCATCAATGGTGATATAGTATAACCTCCTCTCATAGATCTTGCTCTCTTCATGGCTTGGAATCATGCAAATAAACTTGTTCTTTCTTGGTTCCTCAACTCGATTTTTAAAGAAATAAGAGGTAGCTTACTATACGTGAATTCAGCTTATGATCTTTTTAACGAAATCAAAACACGTTTTAGTAAGAGTGATGGAACAGGAGTCTTTCACCTTGAAAAAGCATTGAGTTCAGTTTCTCAGAACTCTAGTTCGATTTCTGAATATTTTGCTCGAAGTAAAACTATTTGGGATGAATATATCCATTTTCAAAAGTCTTATTGATAGACAACAACACGATTTTGTCATCAAATTCTTGATATGTTTAAATGAATCCTATTCAGCTGTTAGAAGCCAGATTTTGCTAATGAGTCCCTTACCTACTATTAATTCTGTATTTGCTATGTTGAGCCAAGAAGAAAGTCAACGAAAACTTACTCATTCAGCAGTAGATTCTACAATACAGAATTTCTATTCTAAGAATGTGCAGAGACCTTCAACATATAATGAAAGAAAAAAGATGATATGTACTCATTGTGGTTACAATAGTCACACTATTGAAACCTGCTTCCAAATTCATGGATATCTTGTTGGTTGGGATGGTCTTAAAGGCAAGCGTTTCATTCTCAACAATCAAAAGGTTCAGAACTCAAAGGCTCACTATGCAATGTCTCCAGAATCTCCTCCTCGTGACTCGAAAATTCTCACCTCGTATGAGTTTACTCCTGATGAAATTCAAAAACTTATGGCTTTGGCTCATTCCTCATCTCTTGACAAGTCTTCTAATGATGCATCTATTCACCAAGTTTCCACTGAAGAGGGTACTTCTGATATAACTTCTTGGATTCTTTATACAGGTGCAACAAATCATCTTATCTTTTCATCTTCTCTATACACAAGAAATGTTACTCTTGTCAATATACCTGTTACTTTGCCTAATGGTGTCATTATTTCTGCTACTCATAAAAGAGATATATGGCTCAATCAACATATAACTTTACACAATGTGTTATGTGTGCCAAATTTCAAATACAATTTGCTCTCTATTTCTAAACTTATTAAAGATTCAGCTATATCTGTTGTCTTTTTTCCATCTTACTGTATAATTTAGAAGACTGCCTTTGAGCTTCAAGGTTTGTATTATCTGCACTCACCAAAAACTTCTTCATCAGCTCAATCTTCTCTAGTAGTTGTTACTGAAAGTTTTGATATATGGCACTCAAGATTAGGACACCCTTCAAAGGAAAAATTAGCTGCTCTAAAAGCTATGAACCCTTCAATCTATTTCTTACCAACAAATATCTGTGATTCTTGTCACTTTGCAAAACATAAGAAACTTGTTTTTCCTATTTCTTGTACACAAACTAGTTCTTGTTTTGAGCTTATTCATTGTGATATTTGGGGACCTTTTAGACAAGAATCCCACTCGGGTCACAATTATTTCTTAACAATAGTAGATGATTTCTCAAGATGTACTTGGATATATTTGATGAAACACAAATATGAAGTTCAAACTCACTTGTTTTCATTTTATACTTTAATTTTGACTCAATTTAATAACAAAATCAAAGCTATAAGGTCTGATAATGGACCTGAATTTTTGCTCTATGATTTATATGCTTCAAATGGTATTGTTCATCAATTGAGATGTGTTGAGACTCCTCAGCCGAATGGTCTTGTAGAGCGCAAACATCAACATCTCCTCACCATTGCTAGAGCTTTGATGTTTCAAGCAAATCTTGCATTACAATTTTGGTCTGAATCTATCCTCACAGCTGCTCATTTGATTAA
This sequence comes from Nemophila menziesii, assembly GCA_029959085.1. Taxonomy (NCBI): domain Eukaryota; kingdom Viridiplantae; phylum Streptophyta; class Magnoliopsida; order Boraginales; family Hydrophyllaceae; genus Nemophila; species Nemophila menziesii. The sequence goes on from JARWIR010000008.1 coordinate 24,303,598, forward strand.
CAGGCTTCCAACTCCACTCCTTAACAACATCTCACCATATCAGGTATTGTATAACAAGCCTCTTACATTAAATCATTTACGAGTATTTGGCTCTCTCTGTTTTGCTTCAACTCTGCAGCATAACAGGTCTAAATTTGAATGTAGAGCAGTCAAATGTATTTTTAAAGCTATCCTACAGGTGTCAAAGGATATAAACTTCTTGATATATCATCAAATACTACTTTTATATCAAGAAATGTTATCTTCCATGAAACAAAATTCCCTTTTGCTGATAACACACCTCAAACCTCCTTGCATACCTTTTTATTTCCCCCATCTTCTACCACTTACATTGATCCAACTCTTCATCATCCAACCCATACTTCACCTCTCATTTCACCCACTCCACCACCCCAACCACCTCCCTCTACAAGACCAGTCAAACCTAGACAACCACCATCATATCTGAAAGATTACATATGTCATAATACCTCTTTATGTTCCTCTACTTCTTCAGGGAAATCCAATTCATCTTTTTACCCTATTCATGACTTTCTTAGCTCAGAAAAACTTTCACCATCCTACTCAGCCTTCATAGCCTCCATCACCACCCAAACTGAACCTAAATCTTACAAATCAGCCTCCACCTCTTCTGAATGGATGGAGGCTATACAACATGAACTTTATGCTCTACAAACAAACAACACATGGGAAATTATCCCTTTAACTTCAAATATTACTCCTATTGGCTCAAAATGGGTTTTTATGTTGAAGTATCGAGCTGATGGTTCTCCTCAACGTTACAAAGCTCGTTTAGTGGCTAAAGGGTATGACCAACATGAGGGGCTTGATTTCTTTGATGCCTTTTCTCCTGTTGCCAAGTTAACTTCAATTCGCTTATTACTTGCTCTTGCCTCTATCAATAATTGGTTTCTTCATCAGCTTGACGTCATCATCTTCTTCTAAATTATTGTACTAAAAACGGGAGTGATTTGGGTAATAATTTGGCTCCAAAACAGATTTTTGTGAGCTAAAAACACCTCTTATAACTTGTTGTTTAGGAGCTCTTTCTTTGTAAATAAAATGATCCTTCGATCCTCCAATAATAAAGTAAGATGAAGCCTGCACTTGATTGGCTTTGTGGGACCCATCAGTAGCCAAAGAGTGATGAATTTTAGCACTGCTACGTGAAGCCTTCATAGCCTCCATCACCCCCCAAACTGAACCTAAATCTTACAAATCAGCCTCCACCTCTTCTGAATGGATGGAGGCTATACAACATGAACTTTCTGCTCTACAAACAAACAACACATGGGAAATTATCCCTTTAACTTCAAATATTAGTCCTATTGGCTCAAAATGGGGTTTTAAGTGAAGTATCGAGCTGGTGGTTCTCCTCAACGTTACAAAGCTCGTTTAGTGGCTAAAGGTTATAACCACCATGAGGGGCTTGATTTCTTTGATGCCTTTTCTCCTGTTGCCAAGTTAACTTCAATTCGCTTATTACTTGCTCTTGCCTCAAACAATAATAGTTTTCTTCATCAGCTTGACGTCATCATCTTCTTCTAAATTATTGTACTCAAAACGGGAGTGATTTGGGTAATAATTTGGCTCCAAAACAGATTTTTTTTTGAGCTAAAAACACCTCTTATAACTTGTTGTTTAGGAGCTCTTTCTTTGTAAATAAAATGATCCTTCGATCCTCCAATAATAAAGTAAGATGAAGCCTGCACTTGATTGGCTTTGTGGGACACATCAGTAGCCAAAGAGTGATGAATTTCAGCACTCCTACGTGAAGCTTTCGGAACCCAAACAACAACACTCGATTTTCCTCCTTTTTTTGTACTATAAGTGGGGGCATTACTAGCATTATAATTCTTAGAGACATTAAAATTGTTAAAATCAGAATAAGAAGTAGATGCACCTGATTTATCTTTAATTTCATGAGAGGTCCCAGCGGTAAAATTATTAGAATAAGCCACCGGAGTTTGTGCAGAATTTCCAACAGCTCCTTTAATTAAATTTGAGGCTTCAGTAAGTTCAATATCCTCCTCAGGAACATCACTTAAGGCATCAAAACTATTCCGAATATTCACTTTAGCCCCCGGTTTTTCAAGGACCTGCTTAGCTCGTTTCTGATCAGCTAGTTTAGAAATAAAAGCCGGCATTCCAGTTTCAATAAAAGCTGAATCACCAACAACTAATTCTTTCCCTTGCACTTGATTATCAACCAAACCACGGTTAACCGATCCACGCGCTTGATTACCATTTTTAGCATCTGTACCAACTTTTTCTTCACGTTCGTAATACATACATCGATTTTTGTTGTGTCCAATAGCCAAGCACTTAGTACATTTAACCGGTAATTTTTCGTATTCAACATCAAGGCGAAGAGTTGCTCCACACGGCAAATCAATAACTATCTCGTGTATTAGTTCTTGTGAAACATCAACTTCAACCAAGATTCGAACAAATTTAACTTTTTTATCAATTCTAGTCTTGACATCGGAATGGAGGGGTTTTCCTACTGATTCGGCAATTTTCTTAGTAGTTTCCCATGTTCTTAGATCTTCCGGAAGGTGTTTGATAAAAATCCAAGTGGGAATCTTGGTTATTTCAAAGTTTTTATAATTAAAATAATACGACATTTCCGCAAGAAGAAGTACTCTTCCAAACGTAAAATAGGGACCTTTTTCTAGCACCAAAGTACGGTCTTCTTTGTTTTTAAATGTAAAAGTTAGCCACCCACTTTGATGCATCGAAACCTTACATTCCATGCCCCATTCTTCAATAAGACGATACATTTCTCTCATACCGGTGAATCGTTCTGTGACATAACCAATAAGCATAAAACCTAAGTCTTTTTCAATCTCTTCTTTGGTACGAATATCACTCCATTCTAACTTAAGACGTTCCCATCTTTAAAGGGTGCAATTAGTGTATTGGTAACCAAGGTTAGGATCCCTGTTGTTCATTAAAACATTTTTGTAATTCGGTTTCTCAACAGGTCCTTTTCCTTTATCCATTTTCGAAGTAGAAGCTTCATTTGTTGCAGGATTTTTAACAGCATAATCTTGTTCCTTATCTTTTGTAGAAAAATTATCAAGCACGATGCTGGTATGTTCGTTCTTGTCCAAATTCATCGCCTCATATGGAGGTTTAGCAACTAGTTGACACCCATTCTCAATATCACTTATATTCTTATCTATAATAACATTTTTAGCCCCTGTATCAAAAGAAAAATCAGCAGGGGCACCTATATTTTTATTCGAAATTTGAAGCACTGCTGTTGAAGTTTCAAGTTCGATCAAATTGTTTTGTTGAAGGTGTGAGGAATCACGGTTAATAGCAGTATCTTGAATAGTAGATTGGACAAATTCGTTTATACTAAGAGATTCAGGAACTATTTCAACGGAGCAAGAGTTTCCATCATGTTCTGTATTGGCCATCGATCCAGAATCCAAGGCTAGGGTTAGTGAATTCATAGAAGTTTTTGCAGAAGGCTCACTACTATCAACCGATTCTTCATATTTTGAGCAATCAATATCTACTTTATCACTCGATTCAGCATTCTTAAATTTCATTTCGCGTTTTAGCAGTTTAGTAGCGAGAGGGAATTTCAATTCAACAGCAAGCAATTTGGCTTTAATGGTTTCATCACTATCCGAATCATGAAAGGAGGAGTCAGAATCGAATGAATTTTGTACCTGATCTTCTTCTTCATGATGTTTGGAAGCAGAGTTGATTTCATCGCCGTGTTGAACTTCTTCTATCGCGGCTACAGTAAGGGGCTCCAAAATAAATTGATTACTGTTCATACTTGGCCCAATATCCAGTTTGGATAACATTTTAAGCCCTTATTCCTCCTTGGATCCATTACTGTTCATAGAAGGAGACCTATTAGCCAAAATTTTGACCGATGGATTTTTTAGGGTTTTATCAAAAGTAGAGGATGTAGCTTGTAAATCATGATTTAACTTATTTTTCTTGTTTTTGCCCATTGGATCTAGTCAAAAACAAGGAAAAATGTAGAAGGGAAAGGATTTTTGTGTGGATTTGAGAAGAAAAAGCACCAAAAAAATTTAGGGTTTCTTTGGGAAAGTTTCTCTCTCTAACTTCTCTCTCTACGCCACTACTACTAACATCTCACCATATCAGGTATTGTATAACAAGCCTCCTACATTAAATCATTTACGAGTATTTGGCTCTCTCTGTTTTGCTTCAACTCTGCAGCATAACAGGTCTAAATTTGACTCTAGAGCAGTCAAATGTATTTTTTAAGCTATCCTACAGGTGTCAAAGGATATAAACTTCTTGATATATCATCAAATACTACTTTTATATCAAGAAATGTTATCTTCCATGAAACAAAATTCCCTTTTGCTGATAACACACCTCAAACCTCCTTGCATACCTTTTTATTTCCCCCATCTTCTACCACTTACATTGATCCAACTCTTCATAATCCAACCCATAATTCACCTCTCTTTTCACCCACTCCACCACCCCAACCACCTCCCTCTACTAGACCAGTCAAACCTAGACAACCACCATCATATCTGAAAGATTACATATGTTATAATACGTCTTTATGTTCCTCTACTTCTTCAGCGAAATCCAATTCATCTTTTTACCCTATTCAAGACTTTCTTAGCTCAGAAAAACTTTCACCATCCTACTCAGCCTTCATAGCCTCCATCACCACCCAAACTGAACCGAAATCTTACAAATCAGCCTCCACCTCTTCTGAATGGATGGATACTATACAACATGAACTTTCTGCTCTACAAACAAACAACACATGGGAAATTATCCCTTTAACTTCAAATTTTACTCCTATTGGCTCAAAATGGGTTTTTAAGTTGAAGTATCGAGCTGATGGTTCTCCTGAACGTTACAAAGCTCGTTTAGTGGCTAAAGGTTATAACCAACAGGAGGGGCTTGATTTCTTTGATGCCTTTTCTCCTGTTGCCAAGTTAACTTCAATTCTCTTATTACTTGCTCTTGCCTCTATCAATAATTGGTTTCTTCATCAGCTTGACGTCATCATCTTCTTCTAAATTATTGTACTCAAAACGGGAGTGATTTGGGTAATAATTTGGCTCCAAAACAGATTTTTTTTTAAGCTAAAAACACCTCTTATAACTTGTTGTTTAGGAGCTCTTTCTTTGTAAATGAAATGATCCTTCGATCGTCCAATAATAAAGTAAGATGAAGCCTGCACTTGATTGGCTTTGTGGGACCCATCAGTAGCCGAAGAATGATGAATTTCAGCACTGCTACGTGAAGCTTTTGGAACCCGAACAACAGCACTCGATTTTCCTCCTTTTTTTGTACTGTAAGTGAGGGCATTACTAGCATTATAATTCTTAGAGACATTAAAATTGTTAAAATCAGAATAAGAAGTAGATGCACCTGATTTATCTTTAATTTCATGAGAGGCCCCTGCGGTAAATTTATTGGAATAAGCCACCGGAGTTTGTGCAGAAATTCCAACAGCTCCTTTAATTAAATTTGAGGCTTCAATAAGTTCAATATCCTCCTCAGGAACATCACTTAAGGCATCAAAACTATTCCGAAGATTCACTTTAGCCCCCGGTTTTTCAAGGACCCGCTTAGCTCGTTTCTGATCAGCTAGTTTAGAAATAAAAGCCGGCATTCCAGTTTCAATAAAAGCTGAATCACAAACAACTAATTCTTTCCCTCGCACTTGATTATCAACCAAACCACGGTCAACCGATCCACGCGCTTGATTACCATTTTTAGCATCTGTACCAACTTTTTCTTCACGTTCGTAATACATACATCGATTTTTGTTGTGTCCAATAGCCAAGCACGTAGTACATTTAACCGGTAATTTTTCGTATTCAACATCAAGGCGAAGAGTTGCTCCACACGGCAAATCAATAACTATCTCGTGTATTAGTTCTTGTGAAACATCAACTTCAACCAAGATTCGAACAAATTTAACTTTTTTATCAATTCTAGTCTTGACATCGGAATGGAGGGGTTTTCCTACTGATTCGGCAATTTTCTTAGTAGTTTCCCATGTTCTTAGAGCTTCCGGAAGGTCTTTGATAACAATCCAAGTGGGAATCTTAGTTATTTCAAATTTTTTATAATTAAAATAATACGGCATTTCCGCAAGAAGAAGTACTCTTCCAAATGTAAAATAGGGACCTTTTTCTAGCACCAAAGTACGACCTTCTTTGTTTTTAAATGTAAAAGTTAGCCACACACTTTGATGCATCGAAACCTTACATTCCACGCCCCATTCTTCAATAAGACGCTACATTTCTCTCATACCGGTGAATCGTTCCGTGACATAACCAATAAGCATAAAACCAAAGCCTTTTTCAATCTCTTCTTTGGTACGAATATCACTCCATTCTAACTTAAGACGTTCCCCTCTTTTAACGGTGCAATTAGTGTATTGGTAACCAAGGTTAGGATCCCTATTGTTCATTAAAACATTTTTGTAATTCGGTTTCTCAACAGGTCCTTTTCCTTTATCCATTTTCGAAGTAGAAGCTTCATTTGTTGCAGGATTTTTAACAGCATAATCTTGTTCCTTATCTTTTGTAGACAAATTATCAAGCACGATGCTGGTATGTTCGTTCTTGTCCAAATTCATCGCCTCAGATAGAGGTTTAGCAACTAGTTGACACCCATTCTCAATATCACTTATATTCTTATCTATAATAACATTTTTAGCCCATGTATCAAAAGGAAAATCAGCAGCAGTACCTGTATTTTTATTCGAATTTTGAAGCACTGCTGTTGAAGGTTCAGGTTCGATCAAATTGTTTTGTTGAAGGTGTGAGGAATCACGTTTAATAGCAGTATCTTGAATAGTAGATTGGACAAATTCGTTTATACTAAGAGATTCAGGAACTATTTCAACGGAGCAAGAGTTTCCATCATGTTCTGTATTGGCCATCGATCCAGAATCCAAGGCTAGGGTTAGTGAATTCATAGAAGTTTTTGCAGAAGGCTCACTACTATCAACCGATTCTTCAGATTTCGAGCAATCAATATCTACTTTATCACTCGATTCAGCATTCTTAAATTTCATTTCGCGTTTTAGCAGTTTAGTAGCGAGAGGGAATTTCAATTCAACAGCAAGCAATTTGGCTTTAATGGTTTCATCACTATCCGAATCATGAAAGGAGGAGTCGAATCGAATGAATTTTGTACCTGATCTTCTTCTTCATGATGTTTGGAAGCAGAGTTGATTTCATCGCCGTGTTGAACTTCTTCTATCGCGGCTACAGTAACGGGCTCCAAAATAAATTGATTAATGTTCATACTTGGCCCAATATACAGTTTGGATAACATTTTAAGCCCTTCTTCCTCCTTGGATCCATTACTGTTCATCAAAGGAGACCCATTAGCCAAAATTTTGACCGATGGATTTTTTAGGGTTTTATCAAAAGTAGAGGATGTAGCTTGTAAATCATGATTTAACTTTTTTTCCTTGTTTTTGCCCATTGGATCTAGTCAAAAACAATGAAAAATGTAGAAGGAAAAGGATTTTTGTGTCGATTTGAGAAGAAAAAGCACCAAAAAATTTTAGGGTTTCTTTGGGAGAGTTTCTCTCTCTTACTTCTCTCTCTAGGCCACTACTACTAACATCTCACCATATCAGGTATTGTATAACAAGCCTCCTACATTAAATCATTTACGAGTATTTGGCTCTCTCTGTTTTGCTTCAACTCTGCAGCATAACAGGTCTAAATTTGACTCTAGAGCAGTCAAATGTATTTTTTAAGCTATCCTACAGGTGTCAAAGGATATAAACTTCTTGATATATCATCAAATACTACATTTATATCAAGAAATGTTATCTTCCATGAAACAAAATTCCTTTTTGCTGATAACACACCTCAAACCTCCTTGCATACCTTTTTATTTCCTGCATCTTCTACCACTTACATTGATCCAACTCTTCATCATCCAACCCATAATTCACCTCCCATTTCACCCTCTCCACCACCCCAACCACCTCCCTTTACTAGACCAGTCAAACCTAGACAACCACCATCATATCTGAAAGATTACATGTGTCATAATACCTCTTTATGTTCCTCTACTTCTTCAGGAAAATCCAATTCATCTTATTACCCTATTCAAGACTTTCTTAGCTCAGAAAAACTTTCACCATCCTACTCAGCCTTCATAGCCTCCATCACCACCCAAACTGAACCTAAATCTTACAAATAGAGATGTAACAAATAGTCGAAACCACTTCAAAATTAGCCCAAAACCACATATAAGAAAGGATCCCACATTGTATATACAAGTTCATCCAACCCAAAATAAGGTCATGAGCATATCAACAATCCCCAACCACCCAAACTTCAACCTGTTTTTAGAGAAATGCAAGTGAAAAAGTTAATCCAAGTAGAGCAATTTGTCCTTGAGCACAAGGACAACTGGTTAGATATACCTGGAGTAAACGGGTCCCATTAGAAAGAAACCCACATTAGGAGAACAAAAAGATCACTGGAATAATTATCCGAATAAAACCCCTGACAACCCACTAAAAAGGGGAAAAGCTCACTGAGTAAAGAATCGGGAACATACAAGAAATACCAAACGTCTGTCTTTTTCTTATAATATTTGAGAAAGCCACCACAGGCTTAATTGCACAAAATGATGGTATAAAAAGTAAATAAAGTTTAGAAATTGGGCTACCACATCTATCAATGTTAGGCGACAAACAAAAATTACTGACTTCTTAATCCAAGTGTGTTGTTGCAAAACCATCTCTCGAGCAACCAGACTCAAATGTATCGCAACTATTTCAAGGGTAAAAGTTGATACACTTCATCAGCTCACTAAAAAACACTAATTTCCAAGTTATTCTAATACAAAAAGAAATTATCTTTCAAAATAGAGAAACAGAAGTTTGCAACATATAAAATCTACCCCCGAAAACAGAAAATCAGCTCTATGAACACCAAAAATAAGGAAAAACAGAACAAGAATTAACATATACTGGTAAATTAAACATAGAACTGGCTTTACTATTACTTAACAATTACTGAAACAAAATACTCTTTATGTACTACTAAAAGGGGTAAAAAAAAAAAAAAACCGAGGATACTAGCAGATATCCAACAATTCCTTATCTCTATACTATTACAGAACTGCGATCATAAGTGATGATCACTAGTACCACCATACATTCTCCTCCTCCAAAAAACACCTGATACTATTATCACAACCGTGGTTGAGTTTAACTAAACTGATGAGTACTCACCGCATTGACATTAAAGTCCTAACCTTTTTCCCCCTCTCTTCAATCTTAGCTGTGGGTGTTCGCTTCAGTTTTTGCATCTCCTCCATCATCACTTTCTCAACTGTAACTATAGAGTTTAACAGCTTCTTTTGTGGGGTTAAAAAGTCTTCATTGGTTGAAGTATTAAGCAATATCTTCGCAACTTTTGTACCCGATTGGTGAATTATCTTTCCTTGAGGTGTCATTATAGACTCATCATCTTCTTGATGATCGAGATGAGCATCAAATGTTGATGCAGAAGGTGGAGTTTGGCTTTCGTCTTCTCCTAATCGTGCTCTTCTTCTCTCTATCGCCTAAAATTAATGAAACAAAGAACATTGTCTGATAAGGTAAATTGCTATATTAGTGACAGAAATTGACTGATTATAAGATTCTAATCATTATTTACCCTCATTACGGCAGTGACATCTCGGAGAGGTGTCCTGGGATACCATGAAGGAAGAACACTTCTGCGTCCTCTTGCCCGGACCCTTCTTCTGCCCGGAAACACATTTTCGCGACCAGTTGGAGTCACCTGTGATCCGTACATATTCCGACCACCACTCCTTCGAATCTCTGCTAATCCCATCTGGCCACGTGGACCTGACATTGGGATATCTCCCCATCGAAAAGGCAATCTTGCAAGCCTTATTTCTTCAATTTCTTCGTCAGCTAGAATCTGAAAACTCTCAGGTGACAGTCTAAACGGACTGTAGACCACCATGAGATCACCTACTTGAGCTAATATATCTCTTGATTCAGGCATTTCTGTAACTACAATCATAAAACACAAGAACAGAACAAAGTTAAAGAGATCAGAATTGAGCTTTTCCGGCTTGGTTGGAGGCAGGAAAATGACGTAGCTTAAAAAACAAGATGGGGTTTGGAGTTACCTGAATTATGGTTTAGTTCTTTAATGGTGGAAGAAGAAGAAAGCTTTTTGGAGAGACTAATGGCAGAATTTGAAAATGTAAGTAGGCGGTTCTTTATACAAAAAAAAAAATATTATTGAAACTCAAATTTTTTGAAATGAAAATTTTAAAAAGAAATTAAAAACTCGCACGTGTGATTTACCTAAAAAAATGATGAGCATTTAGGTAACTTGCTTAGATAAGTAAGATAATTTAAAATGTGGGGTGGGATAAATTACAAAATGTGAATTTTTATAGATGTTAATTAACCTAAAAGGGAAATGATTTAATTTTTTGGTTTTTAAATTTTAAATTAAGGGGTGAAATGGAAAAAATGTTTTTGCAATAAATAATATGAAACATAGAAAAAATATTTTTTCTAAAATGTTATATCGAGTTTAGAATTTTATTTCGTAATTAATAAAATTGATAGTAGCATTCCATTCATGACAATTTTATTAATGATCATTTTTCAATATATAAGTAATTAGGAGTCATTATAGTATTTTATCCAAATTAGAATTTTGTGAAAAATTAATGAGATAAATGTTATATACCATTTTTTATATATCATTTTTTCCGTAATTAATAAAATTGTAGTAGTATTCCATTAATGATAATTTCATTAAATGAATTTTTTATATATATAAGTAATTGTAAGCAATTATTGTATTTATCTGAATTAGAATTTTGTGAGAAATTAATAAGATGGATTCTTTATATATCATTTTTATATCCAAAGGTGAGGTTAGGGGATTGGTTTTGAGATATAGTGAAAATTTATCCGAAAAAATATTTTAGGAAAAAATTTATAGTAAATTTTTTTATTTGGTCTTTCGAGACTGAATAATAGCCCCCAGAATAATTATAAAACTTTTAGGGGTGAATTACCTATGGGTAAGGGGTAAGCATGGTTTGATTCGTTTTAGTTTTTGGCCAAAACCAAAATTGAACTGGATTTTATAATTTAATAACCAAACCGGGTGGTTCGTATTTGGTTCCACATTCGATTTTTTGTTCCGAATTGGTTCGTTTCGGTCCGCTTTTGGTTCGCTTCGAATTCAGATGATTGGTTAATAATATTTACCACCTCATTTCTTTAAATACATTGTCTAATAGAGACTACTATTCTAATACAAGTATGCTACTATTATTTGTCCATTTGGGCTATTAATATATCAATTGAATAAAAACCTATAATCTAACCACACTTATCTTAATTCACAATACTACATAAATTTATTAAATTAAATCTATTACTTCCTAATTCATATAATCATAATCCATAAATTCAATCAAGTAATGGATATTTATATATAAAAAATTCTCACTAATAGCACTACCGAATTGTAACACTAAAATTTCACGTAGATGACAAATTATCACCAAAAGTTCCTCCCACATAATTCTTATAAAAAAGTTCACACATTCCTCATTTCTTTCCTTCGCCAGTTCGGTTTTTTGGTTCGTTTTTTGCATAGTAAATCGATCCAACCAAAAGAATCCGAATTTTGAAAAATTGAAAACAGAAACATTTGGTTTCGGTTTTCGGTTTTCGGTTTTTATTGTTTGTTTTTTCTGGCTTTTTGATTCGGTTTGGTTTTCTGCTTCTCATTTGCTAACCCTTACCTATAGGGTCTTGGAGACCATCTTTTTGACTCAAAGGTAATCTCCATATTTGTTTTTCTCTAAAGGAGCCTTTGAAAACCTTCTGGGTAATAAATACCCCCCTTAAGTGATATATAAGACAAAATTAGTTTTTTCTCTCTCCTCAATTACCATATTTCTCTCTCCTTTTTCATTGAGTGTCAACTCAATGAATATCAACTCACTAAGCATCAATACTTTCTAGTTCCGACCACAACCCATCGACCACCACTGATCACCGCCAGTGTCACCGGAAAAAATATTGAGTACTCGGAAAAAGTACTGAGTCGCTGGAAAATTTACTGAGTACTCAGACGAATTTATTAAGTATCATGAAAAAAACATCTAAGTATCATGCATTTTACTGAGTATCAAGTGAAATTACTGAGTATCAAGTGAAAGTACTGAGTATACTCAGTAACTTTCGTGAGTTTGCTGATTAGTTTTTGTGAGTATGACCCATAAATAATGTGTAACTGAAATTAAACAAGTATTTAATACATTACAAGAAAAAGAGAAAGAAAGAAAAGTTACATAATAGATTTAGTACAGTATATACAATACACACTCAAAAAGAAAAAGAAAAGAAATGGCACTCAATTAATTGCAAAAAAGAAAAAAAAAACGATATGAGCATGTTCTTCATCCACCTTTTCCGAACCGGCGAGCCTAAATAAGCTGAGAATCTCCTGTGTTTTCACTTAGATGAATATAGTAAAGATTTGAGAAATCATCTGTAATTGGTGTGTTTTGCGCCATTGTTGTGAGGGTAAAAGAGGTTTTAGGGCCCAAGTATAGTAGTATTTTCTAAATAGAGGCCCCAATTAGAATCCAACTAGCTAATTAGAATCCAACTAAAAAAACCCATAAAACCACTCTCCCCTCTCTCCTCTCCCTCATTCTCTGTAAAACCAAACCCATTCCACGCTCTCTCCCATATTTGCCGCCCACCTCCACCGCGACCTGTTGCAGACCACCTCATCCCAACGCACCACCACCCCACTGCCACCCCATCCCAACGCACCACCACCACCACTGCCACTCTTCTCACACAGCAAAACCACCACCATCATTACAGACGAAGCTTCTCACCTTCACCACGCCTCATCTCATCTGCTGCTGTCAAGGCCATTCTCCACCACCAGCGCGGCCAGATCTGTTGCAGACCAAACAGCTCAGATCAAACAGCTTTGTTCCCCATCCCACCACCATTGAGCTTTGACGAAGCCAGAGCGTTAGCCACTAGATCCACCCTTCCCTCTGCTCCGTTGTCTTCTCCAGCGAAAGAGGCGGCGCCGTTCTGCACCAGTAAACCGAGGCGACGCAGACCTAGCCCTTCGCCATTCCTGCTCACAACTGTACCGTTCTACACCAGTAAACCGCCTCCATGAAGAAACCTAGCCTCCCCTCTACCACCACCACGCAGTCCAGGCCCTTCTCCACCACCGTGAACCATTTTCGGTTCAGATCTGTATGTTTTTAAATTATTTATTTTATATATTGGTCCTTTTTTTTGCAGGTGGTGCTTTTGCAGAATCTGGATATTGAGGGGGTAAATACCCCCTGTTTTTCTATTTTTGGGGGTAAATACCCCCTGTTTTGCTATTTTAGATGTATCTCAACCCTACCATCTCCCGTCAATGCTAAACTTGGATATATTATTATGTAAGGGTTGAATTCTAAAATATCAGAGTAATGATAATATAATACGTGTCAAGTAAAGTACAGGATTCGATCTATTTTAGGGGGTAAACATGATTTTTAGGGGGTAAACATGATTTTTAGGGGGTAAGAATGGTATTTTAGGGGGTATATACCCCCCGTTTTGGACGAAACTGTATTTTGGACTGCCTTGGACGATATGGACAATATGGACTGTGAACAATATGGACTTAAATTAAAAAAACGTTGGGCGTGTACCCCCTAAAAATTAAAATAGGTGGGAATCTACCCCCAAAAAATTAAAAAAAGGGGGTGTGTACCCCCTAAAAACGTAAACCTAACCAGAAAAATTTCTAGTTAGGCCCTTAAAAAACATAAGAAATATCTGGGCCCTTAAAATTCTCTTTTTTGAATTTGAGGCCTCAAAAGGTATATTCCTCATTGTTGTGAAGAGAAATGAACTTTAAGAGACGCGGAAGTAAGTCTCACCCGATACCATGTAAAGTAATACAATATTAAAAACTCAAGAATTCATTAAAAATACAATAAGGATGCAGAGCATCGCGAAGAAGAAGAGAAGGAAGAAGATGAAAAATTTCAATTAGAGAAACAAAAGAGGTTTATACACATATATATACAACAATTATCTAACTTGCTGACTAAGTTATTCTAGTTTTACATAGCTGATTACAACTTACTTGCTGTAAAACCTTTCGTAACTATTTTATTTGAGTATTTACAAAATAGTCTGTGTAGTCTCTTCTTTATTTATTTCTCGGATTTGCGTTGTAAATCTGTTTTCTATAACTTTTATTAAATTCCAAGAAGTTGTAAATGACAAAGTTGAGGACCTTTATTTAAAATACTTAATTGATAAAAAAAATGCCCTTTATGTACATTGAATTATACTAAAAGAGGTAAAAAAAACAAAACAAAACAAAAAACCGAGGATACTAGCAGATATCCAACAATTCCTTTATCTCTATACTATTACAGAACTGCGATCATAAGTGATGATCACTAGTACCACCATACATTCTCCTCCTCCAAAAAACACCTGATACTATTATCACAACCTTGGTTGAGTTTAGCTAAACTGATGAGTACTCACCGCATTGACATTAAAGTCCTCACCTTTTTTCCCCTCTCTTCAATCTTAGCTGTGGGTGTTCGCTTCAGTTTTTGCATCTCCTCCATCATCACTTTCTCAACTGTAACTATGGAGTTTATCAGCTTCTTTTGTGGGGTTAAAAAGTCTTCATTGGTTGAAGTATTAAGCAATAACTTCGCAACTTTTGTACCCGATTGGTGAATTAGCTTTCCTTGAGGGGTCACTATAGACTCATCATCTTCTTGATGATCGAGATGTGCATCAAATGTTGATGCAGAAGGTGGAGTTTGGCTTTCGTCTTCTCCTAATCGTGCTCTTCTTCTCTCTATCGCCTAAAATTAATGAAACAAAGAACATTGTCTGATAAGGTAAATTGGTACATTAGAGACAAAAATTGACTAATTGTAAGATTCTAATCAATATTTACCCTCATTACGGAAGTGACATCTCGGAGAGGTGTCCTGGGATACCAAGAAGGAAGAACACTTCCGCGTCCTCTTGCCCGGACCCTTCTTCTGCCCGGAAACGCATTTTCACAACCAGTTGGAGTCGCCGGTGATACGTACATATTCCGACCACCACTCCTTCGAATTCCTGATAATCCCATCTGTCCACGTGTACCTGACATTGGGATATCTCCCCATCGAAAAGGCAATCTTGCAAGCCTTATTTCTTCAATTTCTTCGTCAGCTAGAATCTGAAAACTCTCAGGTGACGGTCTAAACGGACTGTAAACCACCATGAGATCATCTACTTGAGCTAATATATCTCTTGATTCAGGCATTTCTGTAACTTCTATTATAAAACACAAGAACAGAACAAAGTTAAGAGATTAGAATCAAGCTTTTCCGGCGTGGTTGAGGCAGGAAAATGACGTAGCATAAAAAGAAGATGGGATTTGGAGTTACCTGAATTATGGTTTAGTTCTTCAATGGTGTAAGAATAAGAAAGCTTTTTGGAGAGACTAATGACAGAATTTGAAAATGTATGTAGGCGGTTCTTTATACAAAAAGAAAAAAAAAAAATTGAAACTCAACTTTTTTAAAATGAATTTTTATTTTTAAAATTAAAAACTCGCACGTGTGATTTACCTAAAAAATAAAATGATGAGCATTTAGGTAACTTGCTTAGATAAGTAAGATAATATAAAATGTGGGGTGGGATAAATTACAAAATGTGAACTCTTTATAGAGGTTAATGAACCCAAAAGGGGAATGATTAAATTTTTTGTTTTTTGAATTTTAAATTAAGGGGTGAAATGGAAAAAATGTTTTTGCTACAAATAATATAAAGTATAGAAAATTTATTTTTTCTAAAATGTTATATGCTCGATTTTAGAATTTTTTTTTCCGATTTTAGAATTTTTTTCGTAATTAATAAAATTGATGGTAGCATTCCATTCATGACAAATTCATTAATGATAATTTTTTAATATATAAATAATTAGGAGTCATTATAATATTTTATTTAAATTAAAATTTTGTGAAAAATTAATGAGATAGATGTTGTGCCCGTTTAGGATTGATTATTTTGGAGCTAAAAGTGCTTTTTGATTAAAATTAAAATATTTGTAAAAAATATTAAAAAATATTTTGACATCTAAAATCATTTTAAGTGATTATTTTAATAATTACTAATCTAGTGGTTTTTCTAAAAGTGATTTTTAGAGTCTAAAATATTGCTATGGATCTAAAGTCACTTTAAGTGATTATTTTAAAAAGCAATCCCAAACGGGCACGTTATATACCATTCTTTATATGTATCATTTTCCCGTAATTAATGAAATTGTAATAGCATTCCAGTAATGATAATTTCATTAAATGAAATTTATATATATATATATATATATATATATATATATATATATATATATATATATATATATATATATATATATATATATATATATATAAAAGTAATTGGAAGCAATTATAGTATTTGATTTGAATTAGAATTTTGTGAGAAAATAATAAGATAGATAATATATACAATTCTTTATATATTATTTCTATATCCAAAGGTGGAGTTGGGGATTGGTTCCGAAATATAGTGAAAATTTATCCGAAAAAATATTTTAGGAAAAACTTGATAGTAAAAAATTTATTTGGTCTTTCAAGACTGAATAATAGCCCCAAGAATAATTATAAAACTTTTAGGGGTGAATTACTTATGGGTAGGGGTGAGCATGGTTCGATTCGTTTTGATTTTTGACCAATACCAAAACCGAACTGGATTTTATAATTTAATAACCAAACCGGGTGGTTCGCATTTGGTCCCACATCTGATTTTCGGTTCTGAATTGGTTCGTTTCGGTTCGCTTCGAATTTGGATGGTTGGTTAATAATATTTACCACCCCATTTCTTTAAATACATTGTCTGATAGAGACTAATATTCTAATACAAGTATACTCCTATTACTTGTCCACGTGGGCTATTAATATATCAACTAAATAAAAACCTATAATCTACCTACACTTATCTTAATTCACAATACTACATAAATTTATTAAATTAAATCCATTACTTCCTAATTTATATAATCATGATTAATAAATTAAATCAAGCAATGGATACTTATAATGTTAATTGATATGAAAGAAATTCTCACTAATAGCACCACCGAATTGTAAAATTAAAATTTCATGTAGATGATAAATTATCACCAAAAGTTTCTCCCACATAATTCTTATAAAAAAGTTCACACATTCCTTATTTCTTTCTTTCGTCAGTTCGGTTTTTTTTTGTTCGGTTGAACCATTTGGTTTTCGGTTTTTGGTTTTTTTGGTTCGGTTTTTCCGGCTTTTTTATTCAGTTTGGTTTTCTGCTTCTCATTTTCTCACCCCTATCTATAGGGTCTTGGAGACCATCTTTTGTCTCAAAGGTAATCTTCTAATTTGGTTTTCTCTAAAGGAGCCCTTGAAAACCTTTTGGGTAAAAAATTACCCCCTTAAGGGATATATAAGACAAATTAGTTTTTTCTCTCTCCTCAATAACCATATTTCTCTCTCCTTCTTCATTAAGTGTCAACTCAATGAATATCAACTCACTAAATATCAATACTTTCTAGCTCCGGCCACAACCTGTCGACCACCACTAATCAACGCAAGTGTCGATGGAAAAAGTACTGAGTACTCGGAAAAAGTATTGAGTCGCTGGAAAATTTACTGAGTACTCAGACGAATTTATTGAGTATCATGAAAAAATCATCTAAGTATCATGCATTTTACTAAGTATCAAGTGAATTACTGAGTATACTCAGTAACTTTTCTGAGTATGCTGATTAATTTTTGTGAGTATGACTCACAAATAATGAGTAACTGAACTTAAACAAGTATTTACAGTAAACTAAATCATATTTATTTATAAAATTCAAAAATTAATACATTAAAAAAAAGGTACATAATAGATTTATTACACTATACAAACAAAATTGAAATGAAAATTGGAAAAGAAAAAATCAAAAACTTGCACGTGTGATTTACCTTTAAAAAAAAAAATTAGGTAACACTTACTTAAATAAATAAGACAATTCTAAATATAAATATGGGGTGGGATAAATTATAAATATGAACTTTTTATAAAAGTTAATAGACCCCAAAAATGGAATGATTAAATTTTTTGCATTTTAGAATTTAAATTAAAGGAGGGAAATGGAAAAGATGTTTTTGTTACAAATAATTTAAAGTATGGAAAAAATGTTTTCTAAAATGTTATATGCCCAATTTAGAATTCTTTTTCCCTAATTAATGGAATTGATGGTAGCATTCTATTAACGACAATTTTATTAGGGTGTGATTGGTAGGCTGTAATGAGATCAGTAATGTAATGGCATTACTGATTTAGACATGATTAATGTGATTGGTACGTCGTAATCAACTCCGTAATACCATTACTTCCGTAATCACATTACAACGAAAATTGAGTTTTTCATTACATAGCTACTACCCATGAATGACCCATTACAATCGTAATCGTAATGGATATTTTCTTTTAACAGACAAAAATAATTTTATTAAACTTAATATATAACACATTTTTATCATATCTTTTTTTATTATATCAAATATGTAAAAATTCATATTATTATTTTTAGAAACTCAAAAAAAAATTATAGTATATTTACTATGTATATACATAAATCGTATATAATTACATAAAATCTTTATATATCGGTGATATATTTCACTATAATATACTAAAAATTATAACAATTTTTTTATTATTTCTCACATACTCATAAATCATGAATCAACATTTATATCAAAATATTAACATGAAATTAAAATTTTAATTAAAATATTAAAATTTTATTTCTTTATAACAATTAAATAAGTTACCTAACCAATAACTAACCAATTGAATTCTAGATTACATCAATTATACTACTATCATACATTTTCAATAAAAGTTAAAATCGAAATGTATAAATATAAGATTTATCGAACTATATATACAAATTATTTAAAGTATTAAAATAATTTATTTTTTATATTCTATTTTTTTAAAATTATTTATATTTTATAATAATAAAGTGATTACCTTATATCTTAAATAATTTATTTATAATCTTATTTAATTAAACTATTTATTAGCACAAGGTTGAAATCAAGCAGGCCATTACATCCTCATTCAAATAGCATACCAATCACTGTATAATAATTACAAAGTTCATTACATTCCCAGTCTCATTACATTACTGCCTAAATCCATTACAGCATACCAATCACTACCTTAATGATTTTTTTATGAGTAATGATATATGTCACCCCTTTTCGTGTCACCCTTTTATCACCCGTCTATATATATGTGTTGATTTCCTTGAATAGAAGATAGAGAAAAATTAAATAGGATAGAGAAATCAATTAATTGGTCCATGTAGGCATACACGTAGGAGGTGATAAAAGGGTGATACGAAAAAGGTGACAAATATCATTACCCTTTTTTTATATATAAATAATTTGGAGCAATTATAATATTTTATCTAAATTAGAATTTTGTGAGAAATTAATAAGATAAATGTTATATACCATTCTCTATATATCATTTTTTCTTGTAACTAATGGAATTGATAGTAGCATTCTATTAATGACAATTTCATTAATGATTTTATTATATATATATATATATATATATATATATATATATATATATATATATATATATATATATATATATATATATACTAGGTAAAACCCGTGTCTGAAAACATTAAAGCAAAAATGAATTCTGTTGACAGGAATCAAACCTACGTTAAAAAAAAAAACCGTATCTAAAGACACTAAAACAAAAATAAATTCTGTTGGCAGGAATCAAACCCAGGTTCAAAAAAAAAAAAAGTGGGGCCAGAATCAATTATGGTCACCACTTATGTTTAGTCAGATTAAATCCTGGCCACCACTTATGTTTAGCCAGATTTAATCCTGACCACCACTTATATGGGTAAATCTGGACCGTAGAAAAAACTCTGAAATATAATATAGACTAGGTAAAACCTGTGTCTAAAGACACTAAAACAAAAATAAATTCCGTTGACAGGAATCGAACCCAGGTTAAAAAAAAAAACGTGTCTGAAAACACTAAAGCAAAAATGAATTCCGTTGAAAGGAATCGAACACAGGTTCAAAAGAAAAAAAATTAATAAGTGGGACCAGAATCAATCATGGCCACCACTTATGTTTAGCCAGATTAAATCCTGACCACCACTTATGTTTAGCCAGATTTAATCCTGGCCACCACTTATGTGGGTAAATCTGGACCGTAGAAAAAACTCTAAAATATAATATAGATATATATATATATATATATATATATATATATATATATATATATATATATATATATATATATATATATATATATATATATATATATAAGTAATTGGGAATAATTATAATATTTAATCAAAATTAATATTTTGTGAATAATTAATAAGATGGATGTTATATACCATTCTATATATAGAGTAATGATATACATCATCTAAAATTATACCACCTAAATACTATCCAATGACGTGACATGAATTGGTTAGTAATAAATCGTTAGCTAGATCAAGAAAATAAATAGATTGACTATTTATAACCTATCAATTCATATACGTCATTGAGTGATATTTGGGTGGTATGATTTAGATGGTATATATCATTACTCCTTTATATATCAATAGATATTACCTTTGTCTGAATACACTTCTAAAAAAAATCAATTAATCTCCTTATGAAAATTTTAGGTAATATAGAAACGAAATGAATTCGAAAACGACGGAGCTACAACCTTTCTGGTCGTGCAATGCAATGGTATAAGATAGCGAATGGTTTGGCGTCAACAATTCTTTGAGTTAATTACACTAAAGGTCCTATATAATGCAAAAAGTGTACTATGGGAACTCTTATCAATTGATTTGAGATAATTGCACTTTAAATCTTATATTAGGCAAAGAAAACTATATTTTATGATACATATAAAATTATAACTAAATGCCCAACAATAGGGGAAATGTGGCTTGTGGGTCCTTTTTCTTAATTTAAATATTCAAATTGATAAATAACTTAATCGAACTGGACCGAAAACACTATAACAAACTAGACCAAATTGAACCTATAAAGTATAGAATAGATTTTTCATTTCAGTAAGAGTAAATATCACCTTTGCCCCCTACGTTTGTCACGGATTGACAGGTTGCCCCCCAACCTTTAAAATGCGCCTGTTTACCCCCCACATTTTATTTTCGTGACCCGTTACCCCCCGACTGCGTGTTCCGTCCATTCTCGCCGTTAAAAGTGACGTGGCATTGCCATGTCACCTTTTTTTTTTTTTTTTAATTCCAGGTGTTAATTAATTAATTAATTAACTTAATCCCACTTTTTTTCAAGGGCAAAATTGGTACTTCATTTCAAACCTACCCTATATATAACACAAAAACAAAACAAAATTAATTAATCAAATAACCCAAAATCAGAAGAAGAAGAAGACGAAAGAGCGCGGGTTCTTGCGAAGAACACGAAGAACACCACCAAACCCAGAAAAGCAAAGTTCTTGAGATTTGAAGATAATCAATGGCGCCTTTAAGTCAATGGAGTAAGTGTGTTTGATTATTACCCCTAAATCGTAACTCTTGGGTTATGATTATTAAACCCGAAAATGTAGGGTTTTGTATTTTATCCATTACATTTATATTTATCACGCGTAATGGTAGCAGATTTTACTGGATTTGGTTACTATAGTCATAGTGTGGTAATACCTTTTCAATTTGGTAACTAATCTAGTTAAATTTGATTGTGTAACAGAGAAATTTACACTGAAGATTCACTTCGGTGGCTTATTTAATGAAGACAAGAGTTGTTATCATGAAGTAAGCATTGAATACGTAGATGGGTGTCACTATGACAAGTTTAGTATACCTATTCTTAAAAAAATTATGTCGAAACTGGGTATAAAAGGTAACTTGGAGTTTTACTATCTGAAATTGGGGGAAAAATTACCTGATGGTATAGTTTGTTTGGATAGTGAGGATAAAGGTTTGGAGATGTGTAGCATTGGTGAGGAGAACGTAACTGTTGACTTGTTTGTTGTTAGTAGTCCCGTAGGAGATGTTGACACAGAGATTCAAGCTCCTATATTCATGCCTTTGTTATTAACGTGGAACAAGGATGAAGAAATGGTTCAGAAACGAGAAGATGAGTGTTCGAAGGAAGAGAACTGTGTTGATCAAAACACAGAGGTAGGTGATGATGAACAAATAAACGAGACCATTGATGATCATAACACAGTGGTTGTTAATGAACAAGATGTTGACCAGAACACAGTGGTTGATAATGAACAAGAAAAAACTACAGTTGAAGAAGAAAGTGTAAAGGTAGACACTCATTTGACAGACTAGCCCTCATCATATAATATGATTGACAAATTACCCCTCTAGATTTACACTTCTTTAACTGTATAAGTCCTTTAACATTTCAGATTGTTTGCGAAGACCAAAGCCCAACTGTTGAAAACCTAAACGAATGTGGAAAAGATGATGTACCTGGTGGTGAAGAAGTAGGCCAAACTCGTGATCAAGGGCCCATGAACGTGGACGATATAAATGATGAAATGCAAGTGGATAAAAACGGGGAAGAGGACATTTGTGACGAAGAAACGACAAAGGTACAAAGTCATTTGACAGTTTACCCCTACTTGTTTGAAGCTTGTGACAAATCACCCCCTAAATATTTCATGTAATGTGTCAGTTTGTTTTCGAGGAGCAAAGCACGCCAGTTGCAGAAGTAACTGTAGGAATTGAAGAGAAAGTACAGGGTGTTGAAGAAGTAAGTGAGACTTGTGAGAAAGGGCATGATTGGAACGTGGAAGTTGATAATAATAAAACACATTTGGAGAACACAGTGGAGGAAGAAATTGGCAAACAAGACACGACGAAGGTCGTCATTTGTTTGACAGTTTACCCCTTAATTTTTCATATGATTGACAAATCACCCCTTAATATTTTATGTTATGTTTCAGGTTGATCATGAAGAGCAAACCACACCTTTGAATGAGGAAGAAGTTAATAACGCTATGGAAGAACAACTCTCTGATATTGGGGAGAAGGAGAAGTCTGTGAATGATATGTTAGATAAAGTGTTGAAAGCTTTGAACACTGAAGATAATGTGACTACGAGAAGTTCCAAACATAAATCTCCATTGAGGCCTTTCAGGCTTATAGACGAAGACCTAACAGATGACTCGGATAATGTTTTTAAGAAAGCTGATGGTGAAGAAGATGTAGATGGCCACATCAGTGACATTGAGGACTCAGACAGCGATTTTATTATACGTGATGTTGAGGATGAGGAGGATGATGAGTTTAGTGACTACTTACCCCCTATATAATTTATATATTGACTAATTACCCCCTATATAATTTATATATTGACTAATTACCCCCCTATATAGTTTATATATTGACTACTTACCCCCTACATTATTCTTCGAGCGCAGAAGGTAAAGATGGAAAAGTTGACTGATCTGTTGGAAAAAGCAAAAGAAAAAACTGGTAAGGAGGCGGAGGACACAAGTGAGCTTATCAGAGGAAAAACGCAGAAGGAGGCTCCCCCTTTACAAAAAAATAAGATCTCGTTAAGGGATATACCAGGGGTAATTATATTTCTTTTTGACTATCTACCCCTTAGGAATTTTTTTTAGTGACTTAACACCCCCTGAAACTACAAAATTGAGACAAAGTGACCATCTGCGCATTAACTATAACAGATTGTTTTTTACTTGTTGTTTACCATTTAGGTGAGGGTTACACAAAAGAAACAACCAGGTTCATCAAAAAGGAGTTTACCTGAGGTTAGTTGTTACATTTTATAAACACTACATCCTGCAGATTGTGTAACTTCCTCTTTATCTTACTAGCAGGGAGGGAACAAACGAGAACCTGAGAAAAGGAGGCGCTTATTCCAGCATACACAGGGGGTGCTAATGAGAGAGGGAGATCCAAAATACGTCACAGTTGCAGAAGCACTTCGTTTGAGGAAAGCAGGTAGCAGTTCTTCAGCAAAAGCCAGGAAAGAAGATAAAAAATGAAGAATTCTGCAGATTTGTGGTTTTATGATTCTGTGTTTTATGTCTTTGTTTTGTGTAAGCTAGATCTAGAACTAGCAAACTTGTGAGTAGTAAAGACTTCTATTATGTGGTGGAGGTGGTATTTAAGTAGGGTTATCTATGTTGGTTGGCCTTTATTGCAGGGTGTGGTTTTTGTATGTTAGTGCACAACTTGATGATTTGAATATTTATTTTTTGCTCAGGTCTATGTAATGCCAGCACTTTATGTTATCTTTATCTACTTTATTGAGATTGCACTAGATTTTGTTGTCCATTATGTATTTCTACTTATACTTTATTCATTGCACAATAAAACACACATTAAACAAACAGCAAAAACAACTACATTCTTGAATTCAATTAAAGTTAAACCAAAAGATTACAAAGACTGCTTTTAAACTAACACACTACACAAAGTTAGATCACTTAAACAACCTGCAACTACACCAACACAAAATACAACTTCAACAACCTGATTCATCAAACAAGCCCCACCAAAATACAACTTCAACTCCATTCTAATACACAGAAAGACTAAAACCAGACAAAATGGAGAACAAGAAGACTATAATCATAAAGAAACTCCATTTCAGCATCTTGTTTTCCCGAGTAACTCTTGTCATCACTGTCTTAAGTCGTTGCACCTCGTCCTCCAACACCTTCACTTTCGCACACTCAAATTTCAAATCTTTGGAGGCAACATGTTCTTTTTCTTGCAATTCAACCAAATCATTAGCCATCAAGGTCAACTGTGTGTTCAGGTCATTGACTTTTGCACATTCGAGCTTCCAATCTGCAAAAGCTTTTTTCTCTAACAGCATCATATCTCCGAAATCAGAGACCAACAAGTTCATCTTCGACTCCATTGCATCTTTCTCAAGACAGTGATTGGCATCTTTAAAAAGAAGCCCTCGAATTATCGATTTGGTACCCTCCGGCAATGGCTCATCCAACCACATGAAGAACTTGCAATCCATTGAACACCCCCAATACATGCACCTGTAAAACCTCCTGCAAGGATTAGCATCTGTCCAAGAGGTGTGAAGCCTTGCTAATTTCTTGCATCTGCAATAGGGGACTTGAGAACTATAGTGCGACGAAGAACCAACGCTATCGGCTTGAAGGGGCGACATCGGCATCGAGATTGAAGGAATTGGGAGGCTTCGTCGCGGATTTGGGTAGAAAACTAGGGTTCTTCGTGTTCTTCCCCAAACGCGTTCTTCTTCTTCTGATTTTGGGTTATTTGATTAATTAATTTTGTTTTGTTTTTGTGTTATATATAGGGTAGGTTTGAAATGAAGTACCAATTTTGCCCTTGAAAAAAAGTGGGATTAAGTTAATTAATTAATTAATTAACACCTGGAATTAAAAAAAAAAAAAAAAGGTGACATGGCAATGCCACGTCACTTTTAACGGCGAGAATGGACGGAACACGCAGTCGGGGGGTAACGGGTCACGAAAATAAAATGTGGGGGGTAAACAGGCGCATTTTAAAGGTTGGGGGGCAACCTGTCAATCCGTGACAAACGTAGGGGGCAAAGGTGATATTTACTCTTTCAGTAAATATGACCGATTACACCGAACCGATAAAACCATAATGGATCTAACCAAAATGATCCGTTAATTGTTTAAAAAAAAAAACGCTCTGCAACGTCTCTTTTAGTTCCACTTTTTTCGTTCAAAAAATAACAGATTTTTGTATCACCATGGCTGCTGCGCCTTCTGTGGCCGGCGGCGAGCCCGTTCCAGGGCAACCACCTGAAGAATCAATGGAAAATACGAACGTGATTAATCACAACAACACCATGACAGAAAAAATCAGTGAGGACAACGATCATGATCACCAAATGGTTGATTTTCCAGAATTGGTGGATGCGAATCGTGGGGGACGAACGGGTAAGAGGTCGCGTGCGAACCTTGAAGGACCAATTGCGATTACAGCTAACAATTCGTCACCAAACTCGAGAATAACTGCAGCGCCTGTAGCAAACCCAACGAACATTCCTGGAGCGCCTAAAGGTAACATCCCTGGACCGTTTAATAAGCCTAGTTTAGGTGGGTGGAAGGGAACATTAACCGGGAACAATATTATCATCCCGATTATAGAAGATAGGGATGAGAGTAGGGTTATTAATGCCTTGAGGGAGGATGACTTTTTAGAACTAGAAGAACTAATTGAGGATGACGACGAAGGTATAATATGTGATTCAATAACAACAGTTATTAGGACTAGAGATGAGATACAAGAAGGGATTAGACTGTGGCGTAATACTGCTGTGATTAGGCTATTGGGTAGGGAAGTTGGTTTCACGTATCTACACTCGAAACTAAGACAAATTTGGGCTCCAAAAGGTCATTTTGAACTCGTTGATGTAGGATTTGGGTATTACATGGTAAAATTTGAACAGAGGGATGATTTCGAGTTCGCGCTTTCGGGTGGACCATGGATGATCCTAGATCACTATCTGATTGTTAGAGAATGGACCCCGAAGTTTAACGCAGCATCTAATTCAATAACAACAACGACTGCATGGGTAAGGATCTCGAATGTGGGTATGCAAAATTACACCGCGCGCATTTTGAGGAAAATAGGAGATAAACTAGGCCGTACCGTCAAGATTGATCCGATGACTAAAGGTCGCTTAAGGGGTAACTATGCAAGGTTAGCTATTGAATTGGATTTGAAAAAACCCCTAGAACCAGAGGTAAGAATTGGCTCAGATATATGTAAGGTTGAATATGAAGGCCTGCATTTGATTTGTTTCAAATGTGGCAAGTTTGGACACAAAAAAGAAAATTGCCCGCCTAATATAACGGATAGAATGGAAGAAGATAGGTCTACTGTGAAAGGAAAAGAGGTAATGGTAGATGATGTTGTGGAGGTGACGGAGGCTAAAGAAAAGTACGAAGAATGGATGACGGTTAGGCGAGAAAATAGAGGTGGTGGGAGAAACGGGACGAATAACGTGAGTAAAATTCAGGTAAATAATAATTTTAGGACGCGTTTCGAGGCACTAAGGATGGAAGAAAATATAAGTGAGACACGTCCAAATGCGCAAAGTATACAGAGCAGAGGTCAAACTTCGGGTACTAAAATAAACTCTAATAAAGGCAAGGGTGTTTCATGGGCTTCTACGGGCAATAAAAAAGTAGGGGGAACTAAAGGGCATGGAGTAATTACATCCCCAAACTTTGAACAAAGGAAGGTCTTGGTGGATGAAGTTGAATTGTGCGAGGCGGGTCAAGAAGAAGTTAAAATGTGGTTAATAAGGGGAGCAAAAAATCGAGCAAACGAGGTACAAAAGAGGTAAGTGTTACTGTTAATAATGGAAGGTGCAACAATAAAAAAAATTCAGATGTGGGGGAGAGCAGCAGGCCCTCGGCTGGGGTAGAAATAGGTGGGGAAGTTGAAGGTTTGGTGGAAGTAGCTATTACCGAAGGGGGCAAAGGTGACAGGGACTTCTTTGCAAATAATGCAAAGTTAATTCCTTTTGATAATGGGCCTGGAACTCCACAACACAGACCTACTCTAATTACCGAAACTGCTGGACTGGACCCACCTAGTCCTTGCGCTAGTCCTCCTGGAGTGGACACCAGCAACATGACGCCAGACCCTTTATGGGACACAACAGCATATGGCGAGTATGAGGAACCTCCATGGATGGAAAGTCAAGTTCCAAAAACTGCAAAAACCTGTTCGCCGGATCAGGAACAAGAAGCGCAGAGACAAGACGGAGATGTGGAGATGGAGGCTCGCGCCTAGTTGCGCCATGAGGTACTGAATTAATTTAAATTTTATATTTAATGAATTTGTTAAATGTTGCAGATACTTCCTGGGAAAATTCAAAACATCCCATAAATATTTTGATTTGGAATTGTTACGGAGCGGCGAAAGCACGTTTCAGACAAGTTTTACGCGATATGATGATAAACAATAATGTGTGGCTTACAGTAATTGTTGAACCACGTATTAGCGGTGCAACGACAACCAAGGTGATCAATTCGTTACAAAAGGACAATTCAGTTAGAGTTGACTCGGAATGTTACAGAGGTGGAATCTGGTTGATATGGAACGACTCGAATGTAAATGTAAAAGTCCTATCAGCTGGGCGCCAAGTTATAAACGTGGAAGTAAGCCAGAAGGGATGTAAGTCGTGGATTTTTTCAGCTGTGTATGCAAATCCAGATTACAAACAGCGAGATTTATTATGGGATGCGCTTCACCATGCTTTCCATAATATACAATCGCCGTGGCTAGTTGCCGGAGACTTCAACCAGGTGGGTTTGGAAATAGATAAAAGAGGTGGGACACCGGGAGTATCTAGAAGAATGGAAAAATTTGAAGAATGGAGACACAGCTGTGAGTTGATTGACCTCGGTTTTGAGGGCCCTCGGTATACTTGGAGTGACTCGTGGAATAAGGGACAGAGAATATTAGAACACCTTGATAGAGCTTATGGTAATGTAGAGTGGCAGTTGCAATTTCCAAATACACGGGTTATTCATTTGGCCAGGGTACATTCGGATCATATGCCAATATTAATACAAATTTGTCCAAATCAGAGACCGATGGTGAATTCGCGACGTTTCAGGTTTGAAATAGCTTGGTGTCTGCACAAAGGCTTTTTAGATTTTGTTAATGAGAATTGGAATGGTAATAATGTGGGTTTAGGAGAGAGTATAGTGGATATCCAGAATCAAATTAAAAAATGGAAAATGGAGGTGTTCGGGGACTTAAATCGCAAGAAAAGAGAACTAACCGCAAGAATTAGAGGCATCCAGAAATCATTACAGGTCTCTTATAATTCGTCTCTTCGTCTTATGGGGCTGAAATTAGCGAAGGAATATGAAAGTATTCTCGACCAAGAAGAAGCTATGTATTTTCAGAAATCGAGAAGCAAATGGGTAGAGTCAGGGGATAGGAATACACGTTTCTACCAAGTTGCAGCGTCAATTCGAAAGAAGAAGGCGCAGTGTATGAGGTTATTGAATGAATTAGATATTTGGGTAGAAGAGGAAGATGGCTTGAAACAACTAGTCCGGAGTTATTTTGAGTCCCTTTATGCTGAACCGGAAGACCTAATGGAGGGTTACGCTCTGCCGTTTATAGGTCCTATAGATGGGGAGGCTAAGAGAGATTTGGAATTACCCTTTTCGGATGAAGAAATACGGGTTGTGGTCTTCCAATCTAACCCAAATAAAGCTCCTGGGCCAGATGGTATGTCAGAAGCCTTTTATCAGAAATGCTGGGCTTCGGTTGGACCTTCTGTTTGTAAGATGGTTCGAGATGCAATTAATACGGGTCACTTTCCTTCGGGTCTGAACGGTACACTCATACATCTTATTCCAAAGGTACCAGACCCGAACCGGGTACGTTTATTTCGTCCTATTAGTCTTATTAATTCTCCGGTTAAATTTGTTATGAAGGCAATGGTCAATAGACTAAAGCCTATTCTATCTAATATTGTTGGTCCGTGTCAAAGTAGCTTTTTACCAGGTCGCTCAACAGTGGATAATGTGGTGCTTGTTCGGGAGGTGGATCATAAAATGCGCCATCTTCAAGGGAAAAAGGGAATTATGGCGGTAAAGATTGATCTCGCGAAAGCATATGATAAAATTAGATGGGAGTTTATTGAAGAAACGATCAGATATTTTGGGCTTCCGGAGAGTTGGATAAAGCTTATCTTGTCTAGTATGAAGGAGAACGAAATGCGTGTCCATTGGAATGGGGAGCCTCTTGACCCATTTACCCCACATCGTGGAATCCGTCAAGGGGAACCGCTATCACCGTATATTTTCGTCATGTGCATGGAGCGGTTATCTCTATTAATCCAGGGACTATGCAATTCGGAACGTTGGAATGAAATTCGTGTTGGGCGTCAAGGGCCTAAGCTATCACATCTATTTTTTGCGGATGATCTAATCTTGTTTGGTGAGGCGTCTTTGATGCAGGTACAAGTTATTCAAGAAACGATGGATAGGTTCTGTAAGGAAGCTGGACAAACGATTAGTGCGGATAAATCGCTGATCTATTTTTCTTCGAATGTTCCGGAACAAGTACAAAAAGAACTAGCTTTGGCTAGTGGATTTTGCCATAGTAATTCTTTTGGTACTTACTTGGGTGTCCCTATTCTGTCCGGCCGGTTACCGAAGGGGTTTTATAAAGGTATTGTGAAGAAAATGAGGGGTAAACTAGCCGCATGGAAGACGAAAACTTTGACACTTGCGGGTCGTGTCACACTAGCTCAGTCAGTGTTGAATGCGATGCCGTATATCAAATGCAAGTCTTGAAATTGCCTAAGTACGTGTGTAAGGAAATTGATAGGGTGGTGAGGGATTTTATTTGGGGGTCTTCTAATGCGGAGAGAAAAGTACATTGGGTATCATGGGATCAAGTGTGTAAGATAAAGACAAATGGTGGTCTTGGTATAAGAAGTGCCGAAAGGTATAACTTATCTTTGTTAGCAAAGTTAGGGTGGAAAATACTTCAGGGAGAGCAATCAGTTGTTTGGGTGGATGTTTTTAAGCGTAAATACTTCAAGAATGGTTTACTTAATCGGACCTTAAATGGAAGTGAGTTGAATATTTGTAAGGCTATACCTGCGGGAGTGGAAGCTTTTCGAGAGGGTTTTGTTGAGTTAGGCGATGATGATGGAGCTAGAATAGGTTGGAAATATAACGAATCAGGCCTTTTTACGGTTAAATCAGCTTTCTTGAGTATGGAGAATACGGATTTGGATACATCATTCAAATGGGATCTCATATGGAAGCTAAAGGTTTCGCAAAAGTTACGTGTCTTTTT
The DNA here is from genome assembly GCA_029959085.1 of Nemophila menziesii. Taxonomy (NCBI): domain Eukaryota; kingdom Viridiplantae; phylum Streptophyta; class Magnoliopsida; order Boraginales; family Hydrophyllaceae; genus Nemophila; species Nemophila menziesii. The sequence goes on from JARWIR010000008.1 coordinate 24,334,578, forward strand.
GTGGAGAATAGTACTTAATCGTATCGCTACGGGAGAAAATCTTTACAAGCAGAACGTGATAGAGACAAAGGCGTGTAGTGTGTGCGGAGCGGAAAGGGAAGACCTCATCCACCTTTTTTTAAAATGTAAAATAGTTGTCTCGGTATGGAATTCATTGGGTTTTTTTCAGGTGAAGAACAAGCATCAAATGGTGCTCGATGCAGTCCAGGAGCAAAGAGCATGGCTCGATGCAGTCCAGGACTGAGGAACAAATCTGGTCTGCTGGTGCGAGCTTGGACCTGGAGCGTGAGGAACTGGGAAGAATGAGCAGTGGCGACAGGGACCTGCTGTGGAAGCTTAACACTGAGTGGCAACAAAGCCGTGACAGCAGCTTTTCTGCAGATCATCGGATAATACAGGTGCAGCTTGGAGCTGCTAGCGCTGCTGCAGCAGCTGTTTCGGCGGGAATCAAGACCTGGATCACTGGTCACCTTCGTTCAAAGACGAGACTTGATGGATTCGAATGGCCCTATATCTTTGCCTCCGCGTTATGGATAATTTGGACTAAACGGAGCTTAGTGGTTTTTAACGAAGAGATTAATATGCCTCCTGTACTTGAACTCAAAAAGGAAATTCTTTCCTTGGCAAGTTCTTTTATATTAGCATGGGGCAAATCAATAGACGAAGGCATAATTAAAGTAGCGAATAATGTAATGATCAAGTGGGTAAAACCTACCAAGGGTGTTAAAATGAATATCGATGGAAGTTTCATCGCTTCGAGAAATTTAGCGGGTATTGGAGGTTTAATACGAGATAAGTATGGCACGTTTATCTCGGGCTTCATGGGTTCATGCTCTATGTTATCCCCTCTAGTTTCAGAATTGATAGCATTGAACTTTGGCCTAAGGTGGGATTGTAATATTGGTTATACTGAAATGATTATTGAAACAGATTCGGAGGAGCTCCACGCGCTAGTGAAGGGCGGTGGGAGCTCAACTCGTAATGAGATGGACTCGGGGAAGTTCCATGCGCTAGTGAAGGGCGGTGGGAACTTAGGTAGTCGCACTGTTTCAATGATCAAGGAGTGCTATGCATTGTTAAGAAGATTCCCTAAAATTGAGTTTAATCATGTCTTTCGAGAAGCCAACCTTTGTGCGGATAGATTAGCAAAAGGAAGGGGCAACGATGAATATTCAGCCTACAACGTTGAACGAACCTCCCGAATACCTTTGGAAATTGATTACAAGAGATAAAAGAGAGTGTGCAACTGCTAGAGTTGTGCTAGATAGTCAATAAGATCTTTGATCTATATGTAATCGCTTGATTGTAACGGCTTTATAGCCTCTTATGTATGAAAAAAAAATGATCCGTTAAAATAATCATGACTTTGTATATGAGCTATTCCACAATCCTATGCAATCATTGTTTATGACTTCTTCCACCGATCTACAAATATGATGACGTAAATGCAGTCTCTTTTTGCTTAAGTTTCTGAGCAATCGACTTGTTTTTTTACAACTCAATATGATATTTTTTTTATCCTTTTATATAGATAGTTACAAATATAATCCTCTAGTACAATATAATTTTCAATATTATAGGAAAATAAATCGCACCATATGATATTTCGAAGTTTGATGGCCTAAAACAAATAATCAAATCAAACTTAAATTGTTTTTAAAGGTAAATCAAACTCAAATTCACATTTAAAAGACATATGCAATTCATGTAAATAAAAATCTAATCTACCGTTAATAATAATTTGGTAAATGAAAGTAAAAGAAACAATTTTTACAACTATAAGATTGAATAAATGTAAAACAGACAACATATTGACAAATTACCATTATTAGGGTTTCCATGTTGAATGGCAGTGGTTATGGTTGTGGACTGAGTGGCGAGGAATGGCGGTGGCTAGGGTTGTGGACTAAGCGGAAAAGAGTGACGGTCGTAGTAGTGAAATGGCAGTGGCTATGGTTCTGTAGGTTCTAATGCCAGAGTTTTAATATTTCTTCAACCCTTTAAGAGTGTAAAGTAAGATTTACAAGATTCAAATCCTTTTCCTAAACAAAGATAACCTAATTCTGATTTATCTGGAAGTATGTTTAGGGAGACGTGCATATTTTCTGTAGAATTAGTCGTGGTGCACACAAGTTGGCCCGGATTACTCACGTATCAAAAAATTATTTGTATATCATGTTTCCATTTTGTTTATGACTCAATCTAGTTTATTAGTTTTACCTTTGACTTTTTTTAATCAGAACGAATGAAACCTCTTGGTTTCTGTAGAGTAGTCTAACCACTAGACCAATTATCGATCATGCTTACATCTTTTTTGCTAATGAAAATGTTAAGGTCATGTCAAAAAGAAAAAAGAATGTTAATGTCCATTATTTAGAGAGGATAATACAATCCAATGCCCAACTATCCCCAACTTTCTCTTTAAAATCCTAATTAGAAAAAAATATTTATCATACTGGGTACGGACCTGTACTCATTTTTGGGGTTCAATTTCCTGATTCAAGTTGGGGTGGGGGTTCTAATTTTTTTCTTTTTTGTCCATGTGGGTACGGACCCATGTCGACTATTAGCTACATTAGTCCGTACCCATGTCAAAGTTAATACATATACGGGTTGGCCCATCAAGAACAAAAAGCTGGGCTTTGAACACAAAATATATTTTAAATCATCTGGGTTGTACCCATGTAGAACAAAAAAAACACCCAAATATATCTTATAGCGGGCCAGCCCCATTACAACCAACATCTACACTGGACTGGCCCATCAGCAACATGGTACCCAATGGGGCTGGCCCTAGTTACGCAATACATTATATATAAAAAAAATGCATCAACGAACAGCAGGTGAGGAGAGCGCGGCGCCGGTGATGAAGAGGAAGGTAGAGGCCATTATAGTGGTGGGTTTACTCAGATCTGGGATGGTGGGGGTGAATGGTGATGAGATGAAGGTCGATCTAGGATGGTGGGGATGAATGGTGGCTTTTCTGTTTTCTCGGCGGTGGTGGTGGGATGGTGGGGGTGAGTGGTGATGGAGACGAAGCTTTGCTGGTCGGTGACGGGTGCTCGACGGAGCAGCAGAGCGTTGCAGTTGTTGGGTGCTAGACGGTGCATGAGAGCAGCGAGCAGGAGGCGGCTTGGTGGAAAGTTGAGATCTGTGCAGAGAGTGAGTGGGTGGCTGTGGGAGGTCGTCGATGCTGAGGAAGGTGATGAAGACAGTGGGTCGAGCAGGAGAGAGAGGAAGGGGTAGAGCAGCAGCGGAGCAGCAAAGGTGATGTTGGTGGTGGTGTTGTTGTGACGGGGAGGGGGGGGGGGGGGGTAGGTTCGCTTCTGCAGAGAGATGCGAAAGAGAGACTGAAGGAGGAGTGATTTGGGTTTGGGGGATCCGCTTAATGGGTTTGAGGGGTAGGTTTTGGATGTTTCACTATGAGTTAAGGGTTTGGAGGGTATTTTAATATTTGACCTCACCTAATTGGATTAGTTAGGGGCGGGTTGAGTTTGGGATTTAAAAAAGAAAATGAGATGGAGGTTGGGTTTTATAAAGTAAATTCTTAGAGTCGTGATACTAATTATGACATGAAAATTAACAAGAAATACTCATTTCACCAATAATGAAGGAAATTACAAACAATCATAAAAAAATCTAAAATAAAATTACACAAATACCCTCCTTCATCTTTTCTTTACCGAATCCTTTTCCTACCCATTTCATTTTGTGTATTTTTGTTCCATCGCTTATAAAAACATAACTTTTTATGCGATGTCAATAATAAATAAGACACACAAATTAAATAGTAAAGGTGAAAACGTCATTATCCATAGCTAAAAGAGGAAAAGCTTGAGAAATTAAGGGGAGGCCGGCGGCGGAACACGGACGGCGGAGGCGGACTCTTCATCCACATACAAATCATCAGTCTTTCTAAGCAGCGCGTGAATTAAGAAAAACACCACTGCAATCAGGATCGACACTATTATGTTCATCGTTGCGCCAGTCAATAACAACAAAGCTAAAGTCACCACAGATAAAAATACAATCACCACACGATCAGAAATCGTACGGCCGAAAATCAACACTGGCTCGTCACGGAGAAAGTACAAGAACAGCCAAGCTGCCATCAGGATGGCGAACACGATTAACGAAATCGGATGCCAAATCAGGCTTAAGAAGAGGATAAACAGAGAGATTAAAACATAGTTCATGCGAAAGTAAGCTAGGTTTGACTTGACTCGTGAAACAGTGTCACTGAAGCTCGTCGGAAGGCCAAAACAGTGGAGGTCAAACATTTCTTTCCATGACCGACTTGTGTGGAACTCAGCCTTCAATTGATCCTTAGCGCGTGATATGTACTCGAGGTTTGCTATTCCTCCTGAGGATGATGGAGGGATTGCACCGTATGATGACGTCATTTCCAGGTGGGGAGCTTAGAGAGAGGTGAAAAAATGGGTGGAAGAAATGAAGAGTAATGTGATCGTTTGTTTGAAAAGGTGGAAGACGTATAGAAAGAGTGCGGGTGTACATGAGGAAGAGTGGGGATGTGATGTAGGTGATCTGGACTTATTTTTTAAGCAAGAAAGAGCTGTTTATGGTACAAGCAAGGTGCATAGAGTTGTGAATTTCTATGTCAAATCTCAATTAGTTCAATTTTTTGTATTATTTAATAGCTCAATCTTGGAATAACATTGACCAAAAAAAAAACTTGAATAGCTGAGCTTAGTTGATAAAGACGTTAATGTTAAAAAAATGAGGAAAAAATAAAAACAATTGAGTCGGATATATTAGATATTTTGATCAGAATATCGAATTAGATTTAGTTTTTTTTTTTTTTAAATACATGAGAGAGTCACTTTAGACTCGAAGTAAATGACTCAAATGAAATTCGATCCCAGGATTTCTTGGTCTCTGCGGAGTAACCTAACTACTAATCTCAGTTAGGTTCGTTAACACTAATATCAGTATAAATTAAGGATGCATTATTTGTGCATAAATTAAGGATGCATTATTTGTGCGAAATCATAATTTTAGAGGGTATTTTTTTCAAATATAAAGATTATTGATATAACAAAATTTATTAATAAATAACTTGGTTGAATAGAGGGATCTTTGGATAAATTGTGGATCTTCAAACTAATTGAATTCTAGATGTTGTCTATCTTCAAATTTTAAATAGTTATTCGTAAATTAGTTATTTTATACAATCAAAAGTGGATTAGAATGATTAACCGATATATTTCGACAATTGAATAATACGATAATTATAAATAAATTTTCTTAAATTCAAGACTTGGAAAACCATGTATAAAATTGTAAAATTTGTAAGTAAATATATCGTATATGCTTTTTTTTAATTCCTATATGGGTATAAATATGAATATTTATGAGAAAGTAATTCAATATTAATCTGGTTCATTAAAATTATATTGAATAATTATTAATTGATCTATTTTATTAATATTTCTAGTTAAATTTGATTTATTTAAAAACTGTTATATAACAAAATAAATTTTATTTATATGTTATAAGTATTTTGTATTTATCGCTTAAAAAATAATGACATTTTATTATAGAATGCCTCACTAATATATGTTTATTACACAAAGATATTTTGAACCTTTGAAATATCATTTATGATAAATTAATTAATTTTAGAGATAATTGCTAATAAGGCTTGTAACCCAACAAATCAAACTTTTAGTCTAACTTAATAGTTTAGCTAAATAAAGTTTAAAATATTATTTTGAACTTATAACATACGAAATCAATCATTTTCTTCACTCTAAAGCACACAGCTAACCAAAAGGAAAAAAAACTTAGCTTTCAATAATTCCCAGTTTCACGCATCAATCCTATCTGATGCAACTAAATCATTACCATAACGGATTCACCGAAATTATAAGGCAATTATATCAACAATTAACATTTCACTTTAGCAAAAGGAATCAAACACGTCAATTTAGAAAATATTCTTAATAACAAGTGCTCTCCACATTCAAACTATTATCGTTCAACTAGGTATGTAATCCATTTCGCCAGAAGTGTTCAGATGTTTTACAGGTGATAGTAAACACGTGAAGTATCACATTCCAAAACATGTTATCTTTTTTCATACGGTGTATTCTTGTCCAACAACCCACATATTTAATGGACACAACCCAGCAAATGCGGCACAAATGTGTTAAAGGTTCTGCTTTTACTCAGCACACTAAATTATACCGTTTTGCCCACCCTAAGTGCAAACGCTAACGCACCATAGCCCAACACCGTATCTGCAAACCCTAACGCACCATTTGAGCTCCTTTTACTGTTGCATCTCCACTATCACCTTCATTAGGACCTCTATTGGACGAAGTCCTTACTGGGTTGAGAGCGCTTTTGGGTTGTATACTCGCAGCTATCGTCCCCGCCGACCCACCATTCTCTTTTCCCGTGTTCGTGCAACCTGAATGCCTAAGTGGGATGTGTTGTTTGTTAGCTGGGTTCGCCAGATTGCTCTTACCTGATGGGCGTTTCATGTTTTTATTTATTTTTTAGATACTTCTGATGTCTCCACATTTGTGATAATAAAATCTATTTCTGAGACATCATTTTAGGTGTATTTATTAAAGTATAGGTCGATTTTATCATGATTTAGTACACTTTCATATTTTGGATCTTGAATTAATTATTTATTATTTTAGAGCATATTGGGTTTAATTATTTATTTAGTGTGAAGCTTTAAAGGTATATGGTAATTAATTAGAGTCCAAGTCAAAGTCTAAGAGCTAAAGAAAAGAAGATAAACATGGAAATTGAAGATAAGGAAGTAAAAGCTAAAAATATGGAAAAAGAAAAGTTGTCTTAAATCTGAATTCAAGCACCTACGACCTCAAATCAGCTTATATCTTAAAATCAGTGAGGAATCTAGAGAAACGATCTAGAGCAAAGTTAAAGATCTTTCCGAGACGATGAATTTCGACTACTCATACGCGTCAAACAGATGAGTATTGAAGCTGCTAGGACCAAAACAAAAACGGGTCTGATTCCATGTTTTTGGGCTACGAATTTGAGTTGGGCTAGGAGTCCAATATTTACCTTCTCCTTCAAGAAAACGAATTAGGTCAACCTATACCCTATAAATATAGCCTCTTAACATTAGAAATTCATCCTTGACCAAACCTTAAGGTCAGGAAGAAGCTACAACACAAGAAGAGAAGTCTGGAAGGAGTTGTGCATCAATTATGTCTCCTTCATCCTTTAATTCTGTAATTCTTTTCTTTTATCTTCTGAGTATAAACTAAATTCTATTTAGCTTGAGTTTTAGCATATATGTATGAACCCTATTTTTGATTGACATCTATCTAATTTGGGAATTTTATATTTTAAATTGATTTATTCTTTTTATTCCCTGTTTATGTGTTTGGATTTATATTCTGTGTTCTTGTGGACTGCAGCCATACAGAATTACCATCATAGTAGTTAGGTCATCATTGACAACGGTGTTTAACTATAAGATTAGCACATAACGTCTAGAATAAGGTTTAGATCCGACAAATCAACCTAACTAGATAATCACCCTGGTTTAGTGTATTGCTATTTAACCAATTGCAGGAACATTTTGCTTAGAACTCCTTATTGACATAGGTAAACCCTATTTAAAACTACCTAGCGCAATTGGAAACGATTATTGAAATACTACATAATTCACCCTTACATGTTTAGAACGGCAAAACTAGTGGGGATTACATGCTATTTACTCAAGCTAAACTTTCATACTATCTTCTTTTCTTTTCATTAATTTATTTTCTGTCTTTTTGTTTATTAGTTTAATTTATTGAAAATCAAATAAATATCTATCTATCTATCTCTTCTTTCTACTTGCGTATTATCTGTTCTAACTTTAATATCTGCACTTGAATAGTTGCATAAGTTCTTCTTAACCTTCGTAGCCTCTGAGGAATGAATTCTACTTATTCATTAAAACTTGCATACGATCTGTATACTTGCAGAACCGTGCTCAGCTTAGGGTGATTAATTGCACTTATTTATATTCTATTTTTATCACACCCTAGTCGACACCAACTTCTCTCCTAATTAGTTTTGGATTGCATTAATTAAGAAAAATTGGTTTGATATGACAAGGTGTGCTGCAGCAACGTTTGAACTCTCCTAAATCACCGCATGTTACCAATGTGGCTGTTAAACCAATTAATCAAACGTGTGTGTAACACCAAAGAGTAATTCGGGCTAGGCTTTTTAGTAAAATGAGATGAATCTTATAAAAAAAGTTTGTTGGGCTATGGATATTTTGAGTTAAAAATCCTTAATTTTATTATATTGTGATGTGTATGTCAAGTATTTGGATATAGTTAGGTATTAATCATTTAGACTCAGGCCATAACTTAAAAAAAAAAAAAAAAAAGACTCTGGCCATAAAATTGCTCAAGGAGAAGTAAATAGTTTATTTATTTCTTATTATATTGTTGATTATTCTGATTCAGTTATATCTACTTTTATTAATAATTTAAACTAGTGTACTAAAACACGATTATGGTGTGTATTGGATCCTTCTATTATAAATGTACTAATTTTACTTGTTGGATCACTAAGTCATGAAATGATCACATATTAAGACCAAAAAAAAAAAAAAATATCATTAAAAAATCGAAACAGCTAGTCAACTAATTTCATTTATAATATAAGATTAATATATAATTGTGTATTTCTTTATTATGTCCCAATTAAATTGGTTCCCTTTTTTTTTGTTCAAATAAATTGGTTCCCATGTGGGGCGGGGCAGGGAAGGAAGGAGAAGGACCCTGTGCAAGGATAAGTTACAGATAAGACTACACTAATGGTAAAGGCGATAGTGTCAAGACATTTATATATGGACGAGCCCCGGCACCAGAGGACCCATATGGTTGTCGATACAATACGAATACTTGTCAAATGATATTTTGAATAATAAAATAATAAAAATATTTCCATAGATGACTTCTAGATTGAATAAATGATGGTTTGAAATAGCACTCCTTCCGCTGTAGTCTTAAATTCTAATAATAATTATCCAAAAGATTAACATATTAAAATAACAAAAAAAAAATCAAAATCTATCACTTTTGCTTTTGTTCAAATTTAAAATTCATAATTTTAATATAAATATTTAAATGATCAAAATACTATATAATAATTTAATGTTTATAAGGACAGTAGATCATATTTTTATTATTTGGTTTTTTGATCTTTATAATTTTCAGTGTTGAAGAAAAAAAGAGATCATTGTCCCAAAAAAAGAGAAGATTAAGGCTAGACGCTAAAGGCATAGTCAGGCTTCAAGTGTTTAGAGACTTCACTACTATTGTTCACACTTCTACCGACCATACCTTTAATAACCGCTTAAAGTTGTCGTTTAAGCAAACCTTTTAGTAATCGTTCAGTAGAAGCATGAGGTAAATTTGCAATAAAAAATAAACTAAAGGGAACCTTCACTGACCAAATAAGCCATCTTTAGTGACCACGCAATGCTCGTTAGTGGTCTAGTACTTTTACCGACCACTTCACTGGTCGGTAAAAACCCAATTAATTATCGGTCGTGGTATGTGGTCGCTAAAGCCAAACTTGTAACTAGTGGTCAGACCACGTGATGGCTCGTAAAATACCCAACCAGTTATTTGGCGGACCAAACTTGCACGTTTGTTTTAATTTTGTGTCTTAACTGGCCACTCGGTTTACCTCTAGCACCATCAAAGTGGTCACTAGAAGGTTAAAACATTATTAAACCCATCAGCGATTCCCATTTTATTTCACTGCTTCCTTACAAACTTGAAGTGATGTCGCCAAATTTTAAGAAGTCCAAAAAACGCAATAGGAGTACAAGAATAATTTTTTCAAATTTGCCGCCGAATTTGAAGTGTGTCGAGGACGTTATTAAGGCATTAGAAACTAGTACATACACCATTGGATAACCCTTAAAGTTTAGTTTACGTGGCCGGAAACATAATGCAATTTTTGAGTGTGTACGAAGAAAGTTACAGGCGTTTCCACGAGACGACACAAGTTGTCCAGGTTCAGCGAATACCTAGCGGATCAAGTTTTTAACTAGTTTGGCCTGCAGGTTGACTCTTGAGGGAGTGTTACAAAAAGTACATGTTAAATTAATTTATGCACTCCTTTTTATAAGTATGCAAAAAATGTAATACGAGAAAAGAAAGAGAAACCATTAACATTGTCATTATCACCAAAGTATTGTAACACTTTATATTTTTTATTTCTTGAATTATGACTATATTTAACTTCATATCATTCATGAACTAATTTTTTCCGTTAATTGGAATGATTTATTATAAACCCTAGAATTATGAATTTCGGATTTTTGTATGAATTTATTGTTTTTGCTTACTTGATGTTAATTTATTTATATAGTTTAAATCTTGAATGAAATTTCCTGTCATCATAGAGGTCATTTTATTGTTACATGGGTCTCCTTTGCAAATAACCAAGATTGTGGAGTACTAATGGGCCGTATCAGAATAGCTTAGCTCAATTACATTTGACCTGGAACAGTGCATTACACCAACTATATGTGTTGCAAAGCAGTCAGGCGCAAATAATACACTGCAGCAACGTGCAAGGCTTGGAACCCAATCCTTATCACACATCAGTTCCGTCTTTTGCATAGCTAAAGATACTTGCTTTGAGTTCGGAGTTACTAACCACTACAGGGAAGGGATTTGATGGCGCATGGTGGTACAAACATTTTAGCAGGCAGGAGTATATTTGCAGGGTTACAATAAACCGTTTTCTTCAAGGAATTAATAGAGACTGTTTGGACAGAGCTAAATGATGTAGTTTTTAATGGTGGCGCCTTCCCCAGCAGTAAGGCAGTGATTAAAAAAGCACATTTTCGTGCGCAAAATTATAGTAGAGTGTGGGGCCATAGTCCGGGAAACCCTTATCGAGTAAATTTTTTGTAAACTTCATTGGGTGGAGTAAGCCGAGTCAAGGCGTAAAATTGAACATCGATGGTAGCTGTAATAGATGGCGCCATGTAGGTGGTGGAGGAGGGGTAATCAGTGATGAGGATGGAGACTGGATCCATGGTTTCTCGATGAAAATCACCCATGACATTCCCGTAGTAATTGAGCTTACCGAGTTATGCGAAGGATTGAAAATGGTGGAAATGTTAGGCATGACTGAAGTAGAGGCGGAGGTGGATTATTGTGAAGCAATTGAAGTTATTCGAAATGTAGATGAGGGTAGAGGGCTAGCGGCAAGATGGGTTTCACAGTATTTGTCACTTACTTAAAATGTAGTTTTAAAGCCGATTAGAATATCAAGACACTTTTTCTTTCTTTTTGTTATTGCCCTTATTAAAATATTAGAATTTATAATACACATTTAAGATGTCAAGACACTTTATGAAGGATAGTTTTGTAATTGAAAGTGTTATAAAGGTATTAAGAAGCTCATTATTAAGAAGGAATTGGAAAGGTGAATCTTGTAAGAGAATACTACAAAATAAGGCCCAAAGTAATACTAAAATATTTTTTTAAAGCTTAACTAGATAAATAAAGGCCTATTCTTACTTTCTGGTTGGATTTTTTCCAATATACCATTTTTTAAATTCTTTAAAATAATACCCTTGTACCTTTTATTTTTTTAATTAATCTAATGGGCTCACGAGGAGACGTACTCACGAGGGCACGTACATGTGCCATTTTTAAATTTTGTAATGTGTTTTTTAATATAAATGTCTATATGAAAGTTTGGGGAATATCATTTTTGTCCATGTCTAATCGTTGTACCCTAGGGGATGTACCCAAGCCATAGAAACAAAAAAACAAAAAAAATCTCTTCACTCTTCACAAAAAATCAATGAAACAAATACCCACTGGGATGCACCCCAATACACAAATAGGCACCAACAGTTTGTACAAAAACCAAAAAGATATCTGCACCCAGCCCAATGGGTTGTACCCAAGCAAAAGAATCCCTTCACACTCGCATACACTCGCATAGGAATAGAAAAACAAAAAGAATCCCTTCACCTTAACAACGTTGAAAAACAATTAAACAGAAAACTAAAATAAAGTCTAATAAAAAAAAACAATGAACGTTGAATGGTGGGAAGGTTACGGGTTGGACCCTACCCCTTTACCAACAAAGAAATGAAAATTCATCACAATAAAAAATTAAACATGATAAATATCTCGGTGGTAATATAAAGTAAGAAATAAATCTTAACAGGTCTGAGCATGGCGGCGGCGAGGGCTCATGGCAAAGTCGAAAAAAAATAAAAATTACATCACCAGATCTGGACAGTTTTGGTTTGATCTGAGATGTCTAAGGTGATGGCGGCGATTTTCTTGTCCATAAAAGCCGGCAGATTTCTTGTGGGAGAAGAGAGCTTCTTTGTGTGGTTATTGGTGGTGGAGAAAGGCCATGATGGCGGCAGTTGATACAGGAGCTTCGACCATGGCCATATCTGAAGATGGCGTCGGTTTTCGTGTGCTGGTGGAGATGGTGGGAAGGTGGGAAGGTGAGCGGCGGTGGAGATGGTGGGAAAAGGGCATGCGGTTTTCTAGTCGGAAGATGGCGTCGATTTTGTTTGCTGGTAGAGATGGTGATTAGGTGAGAGGCGATGAAGATGGTGGGAAGAGGGCATACGATTTTTGTGTGCTGGTGGAGATGGTGGTGATGATGGTTGTTGCAAGCGGTGGCCATGGTGGAGAGGGGTGGGTGGTCCACCGTGACCATAGTGAGAGGAAAGGGTAGAGAGAGGGGTAGGTTTTCGTTGGTTGGTTCCGGTCTGGAATAGAGAAAGACAGAAAATAGGATGAGATAGGAATACGAGAGAATTGGACGAGATAATGGTCCCTATTGGACTTTTGTTTTGATTTCTGTTTTCTCACTGTAACACAAAAGGGAAGTGGGTGTAATGGGTATTTTGCTTTCTTTTTAGTTAGATTTTAATGGGTAATAGAGAATGAGCTTTATTTTGTTAAAGAAGAAGTCATATGGCATTATAAAATAATTGCCCCATCTTGTAAAAGGACAAACACTATGGAACAAGGTTAGTAAAAGGGGAAATTACTTTTAGAAGCCTCAAATTCACAAAAATAGTAACGAAAGCCTAAGTGAAAAAAGAAACTTATAAAGTCCTCTAGTTAGAAAACCCCATTAGAATTTTTACCATTATACCTTTAATCAGTTTGTCTTTGGTACATACCAATGTTTTTTTCGTTTTTGTATAGACCAATGTTTGTTTGGTTGGAACTTACATCGTTTTGGTATAGATTAATGTTTGTTTGATTGGAACAGATCAATTTTCCAGTTTGTTACGCACCAAATGCTATTATGTTCGTTTTACGTTTTATTACACGATCACTTTTCTAGACTTAGATGGTTTTTGTTTATATCCAAGGCTATTGTCCGGACTTATTTATAAACCCGATCGAAGCTATTAAGTCGAGATCCATTGGTATGCGCCAAACAAAGTTTTTCCTGAAAAAACAATAAACAAAGATATTCACGATAACTTTTTTAACGATAAAAACGAATTGGTACATTCCAAACAAATCATTTTGGTACATTCCAAACACATCTAAATCTAGATCTAAAACAAAAAGAAATCTTTTTACAAATAATATTGGAATTAAAAATTAATAAATAAACAAACAGATCTCGAACATGAAGTTAGGGCATGAATCAAGCAGCTATATCATATAATTTAGGGCATGAATCAGGCGCGTATGACTGGCATCCACTTCACACAGTTTAGGACAAGAAGTTAGCGAAACAAGAATTGCGTGAACAGGCCTGTAGACTTCCGACAAGAAGTTAGCGAAACAAGAATTGCGTGAACAGGCCAGTAGACTTCTGCAGCAGGTATATCAGTTCATTCTTTGAGCAGATCTCGGTTCTGCAAGAGCCTGGGTTTGATGATGGTGGCAGTGTTCAGTTAACTACGAATCTTGGAACGGTGGAAGAGCAGGTTTCTAACCGGTCTTCTTTGCTAATGGACGACGCTGGTGAAGCCTCGACGTTGGTGATAGCGGCGCACAAAGGCCACGAATCTTACCGTTCTCATTTTACTGTTCTGTTTGGCTTGCTGGTGGAGCGTGAGAGGCCGAGATTTGAGGAGCGACGCTGGTGGCCATGGATCTCGGTGGGATGGTGGGCCAATATAGGTGAGAAGGTGGATCTGGAACCTGTGAGAAGGTGGGCCTGGAAGGCTGCGTGAATGGACCAGAAGAGAGGCGGCGACACCACCGTTATATCTCCTCTATATGTCTTCTCACATCTCCTCCGTGAAGCACAGGTGTTTACGACTTCATCTCGGCGGCGGTGGTGGAACTCTTAGCTGGCGAAGGTAGGAGGGAAAATGTCTTTGTTTGGCGAGAAAGGTGGGAGCTTGTGCAGGGGAGCGTGTATTGTGCAGCAAATTTGTGAGATATGAGAGAGAGAATAGAAGATGTGGCGAGGTGGGTTGGGTTTCTGATTTCAAAATCTAATAAGGTTGTATTCAATTGGGAGTCTGTTGGATATTTTTGGATTTTAAAAGTCCAGGGGTATTCAATCAGGATTTTAAAAAGTCTATTAAAATCTTGCGGTATTCAATGAGATTTTGAAAACTCTTTTAAAATCTAGATGTATTCAATCAAGACTTTTTTAAATCTATTAAAATTTTAAGATATTCAAAAGCCATTAGACTTTCTAAGTCATTGGATTTTATTGGAGTTTAAGGTTTAAATATAAATAAAAAACTCTTCTACAAATCTTTCTGTAAAAGTAGAGACTTTATAAAGGGGTTATTGTTGATAACATCCTCATTAAACTCTCTAATTGTTTTTTTATGCCTTCAATAATCTTATTTATAAAAAAAATGCCTAATGAAGTAATTATTTATAGAAAACATCCCCTTTATATTTTCTATACCTTTACTAATTCCATCACATGCGCGCGTCCGTGATTTTTTTTTAAAATCGTCATAACTAATTCAAAAAAAATCAGAAAATTAAAAAAAATATTTTTGAATAAATCTAATTAATATTTACGTCTATGAATTTTTTTTGATTTTTTTTGAATTTTTTGAATTTTTCCGATTTTTTTTGATTTTTTTTGAATTTTTTGAATTTTTCCGAGTTTTTTGAATTTTTTTTTCGCAGACACGGAATTCCATGTTTTAAACCGTGAAACAAACATGAAATTTCGTGTCTGCGAATAAAAAATTAAAAAAATCGAAAAAAATAAAAAAATTCAGAAAATTCCGAAAAAAATCATAGACGTAAATATTAATTTGATTTATCCAAATATAATTTTTTTGATTTTTTTAATTTTTTTTGAATTAGTTATGACGATTTTAAAAAAAAATTCACGGACGCGCGCGTGTTTATTAGTTTTTTTTATTTTTTAATTGTTAATTATAAGGGTAATTTAGGATGGGGCTGTTTTCAATAAATATTTTTTTCTAAGCACCTTTTTCTAAATTAGTTTTTTAATAAGCATCCATCAACAATTGACTCTTTTATAAACTCCAAACAAAACAACAATAAAAATAAAAGAAATTCATAAACTATTTTATAATTATTATATACCCATCATTTACTACAAAAATTTATGTTTCATTGTATTTTTTTGAAACATAAAAAATGTTCCATTTTTTCTCATCGTTTACTTTTTCTTCTTTTTCTGTGCTAAATGTGAAGGATACTTTTTTTTTCTTCCAATAGAATGTGGAGTGTGAAGAGATGGGTTAATTTGAACAAAAAAGGGTGAAGAGATGGGTTAGGTTTTATCATGTTTTATTGTATTTTCTTCTGAACATGAAAAAAGTGTTAGTCCTTTAGCTTTTCTTTTTAAACAGATGGCTGATTCTCACCAGTTTTTGGTATTCAGACATCTACCGTGAAAACTTAACGGTTTGGCGGACAGAGCAGCTAGGAAAACTAGGCAAGCAGCCAGCAACCCGTCTGACGATCGTGGGTTGCTTCTCTCGTTTACAAGATTAGGAATCGGTTGACTGAGTAGAAGTTGATAGGTATAATAATTGGTAACGTTCGGAAAAAAAAAAGCTTTTTTTTTATTTTTTTATTTTGAATGTGAGGGCATTACTTTTTTTTTCTTCCAATGAAGTGTGATCAAGAGATGGGTTAGGTTTTATCATGTATCATGGTATTTTTTTTTCTTAACATGAAAAAAAATGTTTGTTGTTTATTTATTTTATTTCTTTTTTTATTCTGAATTTCAATGTTTTTGGATGCATACTTTTTTATATTTTAAAATTTATTATTTATTTAGTATTTCGAAGGTAAAATTGGAATTATAAATCAAAAATAAAAATAAGCTCGACCATCATGGTGGAGGTCATTCCTCGTTACTGTTAAGCCACCATGATGAAGGAATACTTTTTTTCGTTAAAATATATATATATATATATAAATATATTATTTTATTTAGAAAAAAATCAAAATCTATTAAAATAAATTAAAATCCATTAAAATCTTTACATAAAATCCGTTAGATTCTATGTAGAATTAAAAGGAATCTTATAAACTCCATATGAAATTGAAATAATCCGTAAGTTTGCAAAGTCCATGGATTTTCAAAATTTAAAAAATTCCAACAAACTCTCAATTGAATATACCCCTTTATTTTGGTTTTTTTCCTTTACTGTGTGTATAAGGAGGGTTTGGGAAGTTTTTGGGCTTTTACTTTGTACTAGTTGGGTTTATTTAGTTTAGTTAGGATAGGGATTTTATGAGTATTATTTATATTAAATAGGTTTTTAAAAATAATTGACCCCTTAGTAAAATAACATCATCGCCTTTATGGGGATGGCAGACAAATCTACAGTCCCCTACAGAGGGATCAACTTTCAGCTCCTCCTCCTTTTTGAGGACTGTTCTCTGTTATATAATTTTTATTCTTTTTAAATAACATGATGTGATATTATTTCATGATGGGTATTTAAAGAAGTCATGTTATTTGTCTAGTTTACGTTGTTTACATGGAAAATGCATGATATGGATTTGAGTAAATAACACTTTTGCCCCCTGTGTTTATACCCGATTGACAGGTTGCCCCCTAACTCTTAAAATGCGCCTAGATACCCCCTAGGATTTGTTTTTGTGACCCGTTACCCCCTACTGCGTGTTCCGTCCATTTATCACCGTTAAAAGTGACGTGGCAATTCCACGTCACAATTTTTTTTTTTTTTTTAATCCAGGTGTTAATTTCGTTTTTAATTAACTTAACCCTTATTTTAACAAGGGCAAGATGGGGAATTCACTAAAGGCTATCCTATATATACCCCAAAAACACTTTAACATCTTTACTTAAACAAAAACGAAAATCAAAAGGAAGAAAACGGGTTCGGTTTGGGGAAGAACTCGAAGAACACCAAAACCCTAGCTTTCTACAGTAATTCGCGTCGAATCCTCCCAATCCCTTCAACCTTGATGCCGATGTCGCCCCTTAAAGCCGATAGCGCTGGTTCTTCTTCGCACTACACTTCTCAAGTCCCCTATTGCAGATGCAAGAAATTAGCAAGGCTTCACACCTCTTGGACAGATACGAATCCTTGCAGGAGGTTTTACAGGTGCATGTATTGGGGGTGTTCAATGGATTGCAAGTTCTTCATGTGGTTGGATGAGCCATTGCCGGAGGCTACTAGTTCGATAATTCGAGGGCTTCTATTTAAAGATTCCAATCACTGTCTTGAGAAAGATGCAATGGAGACGAAGATGAACTTGTTGGTCTCTGATTACGGAGATATGATGCTGTTAGAGAAAAAAGCTTTTGCAGATTGGAAGCTTGAACATGAGAAAGTGAATGAACTGAACACACAGTTGGTTGAATTGCAAGAAAAAGAACAAGTTGCCTCAAAAGATTTGAAATTTGAGCGTGTGAAAGTAACTGTCTTGGAGAATGAGGTGCAACGTCTTAACATATCGATGGACACTATATCTCGGGAAAACAAGTTTCTGAAATGGACCTGCTTCATGATTATATTCCTCTTCCTCTCCATTTTGTCTTGTATTAGTGTGTCAAAGAATTAGAATGTTGTTGGAGGTGTATTTTGGTGTAGACAGAGTGATGGAGCAGGTGGTTGCAACTGATGGTGTTTTGTGTTTGATTGATCAGTTTGTTGAAGTTTGCAGCTGTTGATGTTTTGTGTTTGTTTTATCAGTTTGCTTTATCTGGTGTAATGTGTTAGTTTTCAGCTTTGTTTGTAATTGACTGTTTAACAAAAGTTTTTGGTTTTAGTTGAAATGGATTATGAAGTTATTGCGGTTTGTTTAAGTTGTGTTTTACTGTGCAATGAATATAGTATGTTAAAGAAACAGTTAATGGACAATAGAATCTAATGCAATCTAAAAAAAGTAGATAAAGATAACAATAAAGTGCTGGCATTACATAGACCATAGCAAAAAAAATATTCAAAGCATCCACTAGTGCACTAGCATACAAAACACCACAGACCTGCAATAAAGGCCTTACCAACAAAAAAACAGTATTTAAATACCACCTACACCTCATACTAGAAACCCTTAAAAACCACATCCTTGCTGCGTGAAGATCTACTTTTACACAAAATAAAAGTCACAAAACACAGAAATATAAAACACTCAAATCTGCAGAATTCTTCAATCTTTAGCTTCTTTCCTAGTTTTTACTGAAGAACTGGTGGCTGCCTTCCTCAAACGTAGTGCTTCAGCAACAGTTACATACTTTGGATCACCCTCTCGCATTACCACCCCCTGTGTATGCTGGATTACGCGCCGCTTTTTCTCTGGTATTCTTGTGTCTCCTTCCTGGTAGAATGATAAAGAAGAAGTTAAGCATTCTGTAGTATGTAATGGTGTAAAAAAAAATCAACACATGGCTAACCTCAGGTAAACTCCTTTTTGAACCTGATTCTGCTGGTGGTTTATCATGTTTGAACCTCACCTACATGGTAAACAAATAAAAGCATTCAATAAAGGTATCTGCAGAAGGTCTTTTTAGCAAAATTTTGTAGATCCAGGGGGCATTTAGTCACTGAAATAAAAGTCTAAGGGGTAGTTAGTCAAATCATTATATACTTACCCCTGGGATGTTCCTTAATGAAATCTTCTTTTTTTGCTTAGGGGGGGCTTTCTCCTTTGTTTTGTCTATGCTTATTTGCTCACTTTCTTTCTCATTCTCATTTGTTTGTGCATCCCCAGCATTTTTATGCTTTGCTTTTTCCAATAGTTCTGTCAACTTTTCCATCTTTACCTTCTGCATAAACAAAGTAAGTTATAGGGGGTAAGTAGTCAAGACATAAACAATTATAGGGGGTAAGTTGACAAAACATAATTAGGTATAGGGGGTAAGTAGTCATAAACCATAACTTTAAAGGGGGTATTAGTACCAACCTTTAAAATTGATTTAGGAGGATTATTTGTAGTCTTCTGTTTTTGTTTCCCAGATTCATCAACCTGTAATCATTATTCACACAATACAATGTCTTATTCACACAATAAACAATAAAATATGCAAAAAATAGTTTCTATTTCAATAATAATGACCTCTAATGGTGATATAGGAGCAACAGAAGTATTTCCCTTTTGTGTCCCTGGTTCATCTTCCTCTAAAGATATAGGCATTGTGCTTGAACCTCCTGAAACTGTCTTCAATCCTTGATCCTTAATTCTACTGCTTTGGCGTATAGGTTTTTCCACTGCTTTGTCTGGTATGCGCAGCTTTGGTCTGGACTTTGGTGGACTATCAACTACTGGCTCATCTGATCTGTGTACTGGAAAGCGCATCTTTGGTCTGGATCTGTGTGTTGAATTATCACCTGCCTCCTGTGATGTTTGTCCTGGTAAGCGCATCCTTGGTCTTGATCTAGGGGGTGAGTTAACACCTGAATCCTTTTCCTGAGGTAAGCGCATCTTTGGTTTTGATCCTCTGGTTGTCTTAGCAATTGTTTTTTTCTCTTTGTCATTCTCACCAATTGTAGCTTTTTTTGTCACATTCAAATTTTCAGGCTCAGATGGAGTAGATTGTGGGTTAGAAGGAGCAGACGGTTGGACTTCTAACTCATCAAACATTTTGTTAATCATCTCATCTGGGGTCTCATCCACAGCTGCATTAACACCAACACCCATACCATCAGCTACACCATCTTCCATAACTTCATTGTCACTAGCACCCCTACCATCAGCTACACCATCTCCCATAACTTCATTGTCACCAACACCCCTACCATCAGCTACACCATCTCCCATAACTTCATTATCACCAACACCCCTACCATCAACTACACCAGCTCCCATAACTTCATTATCACCTTGAATATCCTCCAATCCTACAGTTTCATGTTCTGTAGTACTTAAATTTGCTTTACATGACCTTTTGTTATGGCCTTCTCCCTTGCAAATTGCACATTTATGTGAAGTACCTTTCAGTAACATCTTTTGAACACCTTCAGATGTTCTTTCTTTCCTCCACTTTTTAACCTGGTCCTCATCTGCCTCCTTAGTTCTTGCCTTTTTGGGTCTGCCAACCAACTTAAAAGCTACTGGAGGTTCTACACTTACAGGCCTTGTACTAGGCCACATCTTTGGTCCATTTATAGGGTATATCATTGGTGTATAAGCCTTCATATACGTCACCTTTGAGTAGCATTCGTGGACATAGTTTTCTGGGTCTTTACCTATGTATTGAATACTCGCTATCGCATGAAAGCAAGGTATCCCAGAGAGCTCCCACCTCCTGCAGGGACAGCTATTTGTATCTAAATCTACAGCATACGAATCTGTTCCAAGGTTCCTTACTTCAAATTTCATTTCACCGCAAAACACTGCATGCCACTTTCCACTGTTTGTTTTACCTTTATTCACCAACTTCCTAACCTTAGGACATAGATCACCTTCGTATTTTGTCATCCATGCTCTTTTAGACTGAAGCCTTTTCAAACTATACATCCTAAGACCCTCTAGTATGACGATGATAGACTTGTCCCTGAGCAAAAAAAACCTTTAATGTCAGTTGCGTAGGGGGTAGGAAGTAGTAATTATCTAAAACTAAGTAGGGGGGGAAGTGGTCATTATGTAAAACTAAGTAGGGGTAAGTAGTCATTATGTAAAACTAAGAAGGGGTAAGTAGTCATTATGTAAAACTAAGTAGGGGGTAAGAAGTCATTATGTAAAACTAAGTAGGGGGTAAGAAGTCATTATGTAAAACTAAGTAGGGGGTAAGTAGTCATTAAATAAAACTTTATAGGTGGTACGTAGTCATAAATTAGAACTTTATAGGGGGTAAGTAGTCATAATACCTGACTTTTTTTATGGCATTGTTATAGCTTTCACAGATGTTGTTAAGTAGAAGATCACATTTTGTAGCAGTACTAAAGTGAGACCTTGTCCATGTCTTGGGATCTAAACTAGATAGCCAATTGAATGCCTCCTCATTCATGTTTTTAATCTCAGCCATGACCTCATTAAATATGTATTCTGTGGGGGCCCTAGCAGCTTCCCAAACTTTGTCTTTTAAGGCCATTCCAGGATGTTTGCTTTTGAAATTATTGTAGAGATGCCTCACACAATGTCTATGTTCAATATCTGGAAGCATGTCACTCATCACTTGAAGCAAACCCTATACACACATACATTTAGAAATAAATTCAGTGTTCTAAAGAAAACAATTTAATTAAGCCAGTGAAGGATAACCAACCTTTTGTCTATCTGATATGAAAGTCCATTCTTCTTGATTAGTAATACCAAGATCTTGTATCAACAAATTAAAAAACCATCTCCAAGAATTGCTATCTTCTTTCTCAGCTACACAATACAAAATTGGGAATATACAATTGTTCCCATCAATACCAACTGCTGTCAAAATTACACCAGGATGTGGACCTTTCAAGTGACATCCATCAACCCCAACAACCTTTCTACAACCCTCTAAAAATCCCCTTCTGCAACCCTCTAAGCAAACATAAATTCTTTGAAATCTTTCTACTCCAGTTACCTCATCAGTAGTTGTTTCAATTGCTACAGTACTTCCAGGATTACTTCTTCTAATTTCTGCTGCATAATCATAAAGTTTTTTGTATTGATCTTTGTATTCAGCCTCAATCATACTTTTTGCAAGCTTATATGCCCTGTAGCATGTTCTGGTACTAACATTAACTGAAAAATCCCGATGCACTAACTGTTGAAAGTCACTCACATTACTGTAGAGGTTCAATCTTATCATATCTTTAAAAGTATTTGCCAAGAACTTTGCAGTAACATGCTTATGGTTAAGGTTTTTACCACAACTATGTTTATTACATAAACTCATTATCACCAGCCCACCAACCTTTTCTTTATGCGATGCATATAAAAACCACCCACATCCTGCTCCTTTGCAAACAACTCTAATCCGATTCCAATCGTTCTTCACAAACTTAATGTTGACCACCTTTCTTATGGCATGTGTTCTTACTGCTTGTCTAAGATCAGAGGCATTCGCAAATGTCAATCCTAAAACAAATCTAGGCTTCTGCATATCTATACTCGCCTTAAATAGGGGGTACTTCATCTTTTTCTTGCGCAACTTTTTATTTTTTCCATCTTCATCTGTACCAGAAGAAGAACTAGCTGTACTCAGATCTTCGGAATCATGTATATATTCATCTGAATCTGTCCCACCACCAACATCATCACTATTGCCTTCAGAAGCATCTGCATCATCATTTTCCACAGTCATTCTATCCACTTCCACATCCGAGTCAATGAATATATTATAATCCTGGTCGTCATCACCCTCACTCAAATCGATGTCGCTATCTATTATATAATCGTCATCAGTTGTGGATTCCTCATCCACATCTTCATCAGGTTCAGACACCTTCTTTTTCTTTTGAGAACTATCTTTCCTAGAACCTTTATTGTAACTCTCTCGTTTGGTACCACTAGGGCCCACTCCATCTACTCTTGTTCTTTTTATACTAGCCCTAGTCCTTTTCTTGTTACCTACTGTTTCTGTTTTCTTTACTTGTGAACTGGTTTGTTTCTTCTGTTGTTGTATAACCAACTTCTTCTTCTTTATGACATTAGCAAGTAACTCATTATCACTGAACTCCTCATCCACATCTTCTTCACCATCAGCTTTGTTAATGACATTATCCGAGTTGTCTGTTAGGTCTTCATCTATAAGCCGGAAAGGCCTCAAAGGAGATTTATGTTTGGAACTCCTTGTAGTCACATTATCTTCAGTGTTCAAAGCTTTCAACACTTTATCCAACATATCATTAACAGACTTCTCCTTCTCTCCTATATCAGAGAGTTGTTCTTCCAAACTGTCATCCCCTACCTTCTCATTAATTTGTGTGCTTTGTTCTTCAGAAACAACCTGAAACAAAGAATGAAATATTTAGGGGGTAGTTTGTCAAGCATACGAAATAGTAAGGGGTAAACTGTCACACAACCTTTGTCCCGTCTTTGCAATTCTGGACTTCTTCTTCAACATTACTATCATCCACTTTATTATGGACTTCATCAGCAGTCTGAGATACTTCTTCACCATTAACTCCTTCATCCTTTTCACCTTCATTGTTATCACAAGTCTGAGCTCCTTCTTCAGAAACAACCTGAAACAAAGAATGAATTATTTAGGGGGTAGTTTGTCAAGCATACGAAATAGTAAGGGGTAAACTGTCACACAACCTTTGTCCCGTCTTTGCAATTCTGGACTTCTTCTTCAACATTACTATCATCCACTTTATTATGGACTTCATCAGCAGTCTGAGATACTTCTTCACCATTAACTCCTTCCTCCTTTTCACCTTCATTATTATCACAAGTCTGAGCTCCTTCTTCAGAAACAACCTGAAACAAAGAATGAAATATAAGTTAAAGAACTGAACGGGGTAAACTGTCAAATGAGTTTCTACCTTTAATCCTTCCTGTACAACTTTGTTTTCCTCTAAGATTTTCGCATCATTACATTCTTGAACTAATTCTTCATCATCTACTTCTACTTCATTAACATTAACTTCTTCTCGCTGCGTAACTGTTTCTTCATCCTTGTTCCACGTTAGTAGCAAAGGCATGTAGATGGGAGATTGAAGAACTTGGGCATCAGGGCCTATGGGGTTATTAACAACATAAAGGTCCACAATTACCTTGTTGTCTACGATTCTACACATCTCCAAGCCTTTGTCCTCGCTATCTAAACATACTAAACCATCAGGTAGATTCTCTCCCACTTTCAAATAATAAACATCAGAGTAACAAATTACACCCAATTTCGAAAGAATTTTCCTAAGAACTGGTATACTAAACTTGTCATAATGACAACCATCTACATACTCAATGCTCACTTCATGATAGTAACTCTTATCTTCATTAAAGAACCCACCAAAGTGAATCTTTAGTGCGAATTTCTCTGTTAAACAAGCAAAATTGAATACATTAGTTACCAATTACATTAAGAATCACAATATGGAAAATCAATTAACACACTATGGCTATGGTAACCGAATCCCGTAAAATCTGCTATTATTACTAAGAAAATCCCTCAATCCACGCGTGATATCTATGTATGTAATAAATTTAGTACAAAACCCTATATTTTCGGGTTCAAGGATCTTAGCCAACGAGCAAGGATCTAGGGTTAATAAATAAGCCCACTTACTCCATTGATTTGCCTGCGCCATTGATCTTCTTCAAAGCACATGAACTTTGCTTTTCTGGGTTTGGATTTGGTGTTCGTCGAGTTCTTCAAAAAGCCCGCGCTCCTTGAGTTTTCTTCCTTTTGATTTTCGTTTTTGTTTAAGTAAAGATGTTAAAGTGTTTTTGGGGTATATATAGGATAGCCTTTAGTGAATTCCCCATCTTGCCCTTGTTAAAATAAGGGTTAAGTTAATTAAAAACGAAATTAACACCTGGATTAAAAAAAAAAAAAAATTGTGACGTGGAATTGCCACGTCACTTTTAACGGTGATAAATGGACGGAACACGCAGTAGGGGGTAACGGGTCACAAAAACAAATCCTAGGGGGTATCTAGGCGCATTTTAAGAGTTAGGGGGCAACCTGTCAATCGGGTATAAACACAGGGGGCAAAAGTGTCATTTACTCTATGGATTTTATCTTGCCTCTAAAGTGTTCCCAAGTAAATCCTAAGATTGGATACATAGAAAGACTAAATAGAATGACAACTTCTCGTATAGAAGCTAAATGTCGATGGTTGTGAAACGAATACCATGAGTAATTGAATTATGTAGTACGACCGTTCGACCTTGTGACTAAAATTGGATTGTCAAAGCTAGATAATCCCGAAGAACAGGACCCAAATGAACATTCTAACAAAACATCAGCACTCACAAGAGGTTAAACAAAAGGATTTGTCATTAGAGGGAATTTTTTGTCCATCTTAGAGAGGCCAATATCTAAAATTAATAATTAATGTTGAGATTTATAGCTGTGGTCGGGGACATAGTAATCATCGCAATTGTAGCACAGACGGTCGGGGACCTTTACCACAACGAGTTTGTATTTCACTAGGAGATAATCGAATTGTGTACAAGGAAGTGGTGGTGTGGAAACAACAATAAAGCTATAATAAAAGGGGTTAAAACTGAGATAGATAGTTGGCCTAGTGGTTAGGCTACTCCGCAGAGACCAAGAGGTCCTGGGATCAAATCTCATTGGAGTCGAAATGACTTCGAGCCCAAAGTGGCTCTCTCATGTACTAAAAAAAAAGGGGTTAAAACTTAAAAGGGAGGGATTGGGCCATGAAAGATGATATCGAAGACTAAATGGAGTTCGTGTACGATTACTGCAGGCGTTCAAGGCTAGTAGCATGATAAAGATACATGAGCTTAAAAGTTAAAATCAGGTTTGGTCCTGAAATTTAAGAGACTCTAGCCGAAATTCAAATTAGGAGGTGTTCTATATAATTGTCTTTATAAATTTAATAATAAAATATAATTAAAAAAATGAAATACATAACAACAAAAAAAAACTAAAAATACTTTTTTTTTTTGCATACAAGAGAGGTTTTAAAAAACCGTTTAGAATAGTAAATTACAAGAAGAACATCAGTTCTTATTAAACATCTAAAACAACTCTAGCCGTTGCTTGCTCACTTCGATCCCTCATTATTAAATTCAGAAGATATCTGGAGGTTCATCAAAATCAATCGGTTGTATGTTCATAGCTGTTCCTTCTTTTGCAAGTTTATCAGCACATAAATTCGCTTCTTCTATATATACGATTAAGCACAATCTGTGGGAAGTCTTTCAATATCAAACAACATTCTCTAAGGATTGAAACATTGCGACTACTTAAGTTCCCACCGCCCTTCACTAGCGCGTGGAACTTCTCCGAGTCCATCTCATAGTGAGTTGAGCTCCCACCGCCCTTCACTAGCGCATGGAGCTCCTCCGAATCTGTTTCAATACACAACGCTATATACCCTTTATTTATTGCCCATTTCAAACCAAAATGTAGTGCAAATAATTCCGATATAAATGGGGAATCAGCTAGGCGAGGACCCACAAAACCCGCGATGCACGAGCCATATTTGTCCCTTAGGATTCCACCAATACCTGCAGCCCCTTTCCTAGCTATGAAGCTACCATCGATATTTAGTTTAAATCCATTATCCGGTTTTACCCATCTTACCATTACATTTTTTGCGACTTTGATTATCCCTCCATCGCAACTTTTCCCCCATGCCAAAACAAAATTATTAGCAAGGCGAAATATTTCTTTCTTGAGCTCTATAGCACACGGTATATTCGCGCAATCGTTGAAAATCATATCGCTTTGTTTTGTCCAAATAACCCACAATGCCGCTATGAACACATACGGCCAATCAAGGCCCACAATTCTAGCTTTCGAACGCAAATTAGCTTCCACCCAAGATTTTACAGAGACCAAATCAGTAGCCTCCATCTCGTGATAACCTCTCTGTACACGTACATGGTTTCCCGCCAAATTTTCTGCAGAAGATCTCGGACTTGCCGAGACTGTTACAGCAGCAACGCTGCTTCTTGAGAGTTCCCATCTTCTGGTCCAGTGCAGCAGAACAGCACTATCCTTCGCCGCCAGCTGTTCAGCATCCAGGAGCAGACCATGTCCAGCAGCTGCAGCGTCCCTATAAGTTGCTTCCCAGTCCGCCTCTTCAGCTGCATTTCCAGTTCCCATCCCCCTCCGCGCAGCAGCTGTATTCAAGCTCCTCAAACCTGCAAAAAGACCCAATAAATTCCATACCCGAAACGAAACTTTACATTTTAATATCATGTGATAAATGTCTTCCCTTTCCGCTCCATAGATCGCACATTTTCTCGATTCCACAATATTTCTTTTGTAAAGATTTTCAGCTGTAGCCACCCGATCAAGTACAATCTTCCACATAAAAAGTCTTATTTTTTGTGAACATTTCAGCTTTGATATCAAATCCTAACTAAACGATTTATCTTGAACACTCTCATCCAAGTTCAAGAAGGCAGACTTCACGATAAATACACCTAAATTCTCAAGTTTCCATATAACCTTTACTCCCAACTCTTCATTAGACACATTTTTACCCTCACGGATAGCTTTGACTCCAATTAATATGGCTTTACATATGCTTGATTCACTACGGTTCAACTCGCGATTCAATACACCACCCTTGAAGTATTTATTCCTAAGAATGTCTATCCATGCCACTGAATGTTCGTGTTGAAGGATCTTCCACCCAAGTTTAGCAAGCAAAGCCAAGTTATACTTCTCCGCACTACGTATACTAAGACCCCCATTTTGCTTCGCTTTACAAACTTGGTCCCACGCTACCCAATGAATCTTTCTTTCAAGATCATTTGAGCCCCAAATAAAATCTCTAACGACCCTATCAACTTCTTTGCATACATATTTCGGTAACTTCATGACTTGCATTTGATATACCGGAATAGCGTTTAGGACTGACTGAGCTAGCTTTACCCGTCCAGCAAAAGAAAGCGTCTTTGTCTTCCACGTAGCAAGCTTGCCTCTCATCTTCTCTAGTATACCCTTGTAAAAACCTTTTGGTAACCTCCCAGAATGAATAGGAACACCCAAGTATATACCACAGGAGTCACTATGGCAGAAGCCACTTGCTAATGCCAAATCTTACTGAGTCTGAATTGGTACATTCTTTGAAAAATATATTAGGGATTTCTCGGCACTAATAGTCTGCCCAGCCTCCTTACAGAATCTACTCATTGTCTCGTGTATCAATTGTACCTGCAATAAAGATGCTTCACCAAACAAGATTAGATCGTCAGCAAAAAATAAATGGGACAATTTCGGTCCGTTACGACTGATTTGAATTTCCTTCCATTTTCCCAAGTTGCACAAGTCTTGGATAAGTAGCAAAAGCCTTTCCATGCACATCACAAAAATATACGGGGAAAGGGGGTCCCCTTTCCGGATTCCACGGTGAGGTGTAAACGGCGGTAGAGGTTCCCCATTCCAGAGTACACGCATTTCATTCTCCTTCATGCTTGACATAACAATCTTAACCCAGCTATCCGGAAACCCGAAATGGCTAATTGTATCTTCAATGAACTCCCATATAATTTTGTCATACGCTTTAGCAAGATCAATTTTAATAGCCATATATCCTTTCGCTCCTTGTTGATGACGCATCTTGTGATCTACTTCTCTGACTAACACCACATTGTCAATTGTTGAGCGACCTGGCAAAAAACTACTTTGGCAGGGGCCAATAATGTTAGACAAAAGAGGCCTGAGTCTATTGACCATAGCCTTCATTATAAATTTAACCGGACAATTTATAAGACTAATAGGACGAAGTAAACGTACCCGGTTCGGGTCTGGTACCTTTGGTATTAAATGTATAAGTGTACCATTCAGACCCGAAGGTAACTGACCTGTTTCGATTGCTTCTCGAATCATCTTACACATCGAGGGTCCCAAGGTAGTCCAACATTTTTGATAGAACGCAGCGACATACCATCCGGTCCTGGGGCTTTAGATGGGTTAGATTGGAAAACTACAATCCGAATTTCTTCATCTGTAAACGGCTGATCAAGCTCTCTACTTTCATCTCTTTTCACGGGTCCCACGTGCGGTAATGTGAACTCATCAATACAATCATCGGGATTTTCATACAATGCTTCAAAATATTCCCGAACCATAAGTTTCACATCTTCTTCCTCCTCTACCCAATTATCATGATCATTAAGCAATTTTGTACAAATAACTTTCTTCTTCTTAATTGACGCAGCTAAATGATAATATTTGGTATTCCTATCCCCGGATTCAATCCATTTTTCTCTCGATTTCTGAAAATATATTGCCTCTTCTTGTTCAAGAACATCTCCATACTCCTTACTCAATTGGAAGCCCAATTGTCTAAGTGAAGAGTTATACGAAACTTGCAGTGCTTTCTGAATTCCTCTAATCCTCGCGATTAATTCTCTTTTCCTTCGATTTATATCTCCAAAAACCTCCATCTTACACTTATTTATCCGGTCTTGAATTGCCACTAGTCCGTCACTAATACCTATTCTGTTACCTTCCCAACTGTTACTCACAAATTCCTGGAAATCCTTGTGAAGACACCAAGCTGTCTCGAATCTAAACCGACGAGAATTCACTTTTGGTCTCTGTTTCGGGCATACTTGAATTAAAATTGGCATGTGGTCCGAATGGACCCTTGCCAAGTGTATAACTCGTGTATTCGGAAATAAAGTCTGCCATTCCACATTTCCATAAGCTTTATCCAGCCGTTCCATTATTCGTTGACCCGAGTTCCAAGAATCGCACCATGTATAACGCGGTCCCTCAAATCCTAAATCTATCAAATTACAGCTGTGTCTCCACTCTTCAAATTTCTCCATTCTTCTTGATACCCCAGAAACCCCACCTTTTTTATCGATCTCTAATCCCATTTGATTGAAGTCACCGGCTACAATCCAGGGGGATTGTAAATTATGGAAAGCTTTATGAAGTGCTTCCCACAATACTTGTCTCTCTTTGTAATCCGGGCTAGCATAAATAGCTGAAAATGTCCAAGGTATACATCCCATCTGTGATGTTTCTACATTAATGACTTGGCGACCAGCCTGTTGGCATATAGCCTTCCTTAATAGGTTGTTTTAATGTGACAAATCCTCTTGTGTTTAGTGTGCTAATTACTTTTGTTATACATATTCTATCTTGCACTCTAATTCATCTAAAAGCACATCTTTATCATTTAGATCAAAGCTTTATTGTTATATCTTATGAAACTAATTCTCATACAAATACTTTTAACCTTATCTTTGTGTACATTGAGAATTAGCTTTAGTGATCAACTACAAAGTTTCTTAGAATGACGTTTCCAACAATTCTCGTGAAGAAGGTTTTCTGATCCGAGCATCGTAGTGAAAGATATACTCATTAAAAGGTGTTTTAGACCTTTGGTGCGGTACACCGCACTATGGGCACGGTACACCGCAGATGTGCGGACCAGGGCATGGACCAGGGGGCTAGCCCGTCAGAGAGCAAGTGAATTTAGCAAGCTTGGCGCGGTGCACCTCACCAATCCCGCGGTGCACCTCACCAACCCTGCGGTGCACCTCACCAACCCCGCGGTGCACCGCAGATTAGGGTTTCCTGCAGCAAAATGAAGACAAAAGGAATAGATCCGTTGGGGATATTAATATATCCGTTGGAGACAAGTCTTATGACCGTTGGGAGCATTTTGCAGCTATAAATTGAAGGTCTTTCAAGGCTACAAGCACACCTTCAACCCATATACACTTAGGGGCTTAATTGTTATCATCCAAGAAGGTGTCAAGAGCTATGATTGTCATATCCACTCAATTAAGGAGTTAATCCAAGGAGCTTCAAAGTTATTATCAACTCAAGAGAAGTTTTAAGCTTATAGTTATATCATCTCTTTAGGAGTTCATTAGCAAAGTAGTTTCACCCCTTAAACACTTTGTATTTATCCTCTTAAGTCTAGTTCTTGTAATAGATAGATTAAGAGAGAATTTGAGTATCGGGAGTATACTCGGTGTCCTTGTGTTGTGATTACACAAGAGTTTCCTTCGTGGTTACGAAGAGGTTGTCCTTGTGTTGCGATAGCACAAGTGTTTGTCCTTCGTGTTATCGAAGAGGTTGTAAGGGTTATTGTGTTCTCGACCCGGTTAAGAGAGACACAGGAGCTTAGTGAAAAGCTTGAAATCCTAAGGAGGCTTCCTTAGGTAGTGGATGTAGGGAAACCGAACCACTATAAATCGCGTGTATCTTTCTATCCCTACTCTATTTACTTTCCGCACTTTATATGTTTGATAATATGCTAGCATGAATATTGTGATATTGATTATCTAGTTTATCTAACATATTGTCATCTAGAGTAGTAAGAGATTAGAAACTCGTTTTACTTGTATCACTTATATATCGAACCTCTTAGCTTATCCATTGTATGATCCCTTAGGAGTTTGATATATTAGTTGACTTAGAAGTTTCTTTCATAAACTTATATTTGTCCAAAAGATTTTTAATTAGGCATTAATCTTATTAGTAATCCTATTCACCCCCCCTCTAGGACTTTCACAGCCGATAACACTCTAACTTTTATATCGGAATCATTCCAAAGCAACCATATTCCACCTCTATAGCATTCCGAATCAACTCTAACTGAATTATCTTTTTGCAAGGAATTAATAATATTGTTTGCAGATACCCCACTAACCCGCGGCTCTACTATCACTGTTAACCAAATGTTATTAGATATCATCATATCTCGTAACACCTGGCGGAACCTTGACTTTGCTGCACCATAACAATTCCATACTAAAATATTTATTGGCTGTTTGGATTTTTCCCAAGCCATTCCTGAAACATTTGAACAATTCATTAAATAATAAATATAATTTACTAGGATTACCTCGAGGCACATTAGGCGCGAGAATCCATAATTACATCCTCGTCTCTACTTTCTTCTCGTTGCTCAAGTTGTTGCTGGTTCATATCCGGTGTCTCGCGAACCTGGCTCTCCAACCCCATGACATCATCTTCATCGTTACCTTCCGCCATGTCCCACAATGGGTCCGGAGGCATGGGTTCTATGATGTTACTAGTAGCATTTCCAAGGGGGCTGACTTGCGCAGCTTCAAGTTCAACTGCCACGAAGACCAAGGCTGTGGGAGTACCAGGTTCGATCAATATGGGTTCCAGCTCTTTATTTTTTGCAATTAGGCCCCTGCCGAAAGAGGAGATTTCCTCTACTGTTATATCTACTAAATTCCCTTCTAGAACAATTTCTTGCCCAACATTTGTGCTCCCTTCGTTGACCAAAGTATCCACTACACCATCAGTAGCGTCCATGTGACTAACAGTCACTTCATTTCCTTCCAAATTAATGTTATTGTTTCTATTTTTTTCGAACCTCTTTTTCCAGTTTTTTTCTTTTTTTCCGCAGCTGTCCCACTGGTCCCAATTAAATTGTCTACTTCTTGCACTTCCACCTCATCAACCAACACTCTCCTTTGCTCAAAATTGGTAGATGTAATCACACCATGACTCCTAGCACCAACACCTTTCTTGTTATTCGCATTCGCCCAAGAAACATTTTTACCTTTATTAATATTATTCTTCTTTGTTCCCGAACTTTGCCCTCTACTAAAAACACTTTGGACTGAACGTCTTACTTCTTGGCCATTCTCTTCCACCCTTAGTGCCTCAAATGGAGTCCCCAAACCACTACTAAATTGCGGCTTCGTTGAATTACTCATAGCACCTCTACCTTGCCCTCTATTTCCCCGTCTAACCGTCATCCATTCTCCATATTTTTCCTTGCTAGTTGGGGCTACTATATCTCTTTCCGGCCTCACTTCTTTACCTTTGGAAGTAACCGCGTCTTCCTCCATTCTTGAAGGTGCATTAGGTGGGCAATTCTCCTTTCTATGCCCAAACTTTCCACATTCAAAGCATATCAAGTGTAGCCCTTCATATTCTACCTTGCATACATCTGAACCGATTCTTACTTCAGGCTCTAATGGTTTTTTTAGATCAAGTTCTATGGCCAATCTCGCGTAATTACCTCGTAGTCTTGCTTTTGTCATCGGGTCAATTCTAACCGCTCGCCCAAGTTTATTCCCTATTTTTCTCAATATACGTGTGGTGTAGTTTTGCATACCAACATTCGTAATCCTGACCCAGGCTAACGTTGTAGTTATTGAATTAGATATTGTATTAAAGCTTGGCGTCCATTCTCTAACAACCAGATAGTGATCAAGTACCATCCATGGTCCCCCTGATAGTGCAAAATCGAAGTCCTCTCTTTTTTCAAATTTGACCATATAGTACCCATGCCCAACATCTACTAGCTCAAAATGTTCCTGGGGAGTCCATATTTGCCTAAGTTTCGAAGATAAGTAGGAGAAACCAACTTCTCTACCCAATAGCCTAATTACCGCAGTATTACGCCATAGCCTAATACCTTCCTGAATCTCATCCCTAGTTCTAATAACAGTTGGAATTGTATCATTTATCTCATCTTCATTATCATCTTCAATTAATTCCTCCAATTCATAAAACTCATCCTCACCCATTATCCGATTAATTTTTGTTTCCTCACTATCCTCCATGATTGGAATAACTAGATTATTACCCGTTACAGTACCTTTCCAACCATTTAGTTTAGGCCTAACAAAAGTTCTGGAAGAATTACCTTGATTCGTGTTAATTCCCATTTTGTTAATTGGATTTTGCACCAAATTTTGCACCGCCGTAGGATCCGCAGATGCTATGTTACTGTTTCTGGTGTCATGAATATCAATAGGAGTAGCCCTTAATCTCTTTCCAGCACGTCCATCTAGAATTGTAGCAGCGAGTTCTGGAAATTCTTCCATGTGAAGATCAGTGGCATTAGTTTCTGTGATTTGAACAGGAGGTGTAATTGATGGCTCATTCGATGTTGTTTTTTGGTTGTCTGGTGGCTGGCGTTCCGGCGGAAGTGCGGCGCCGCCCATGGTGGTTGGCGGTGAAGCCATGAGACGTTGGAATTCTGTTGAAGTCGCGCGGATATTGTGGAGCTTCTTTGAAATTTTCAAACGAACGGTATATGCTTAGAGTGTATAGTTAAAAAAAAACTATTTCACTAATTCAACATATTTACAATTTAATAAATAGTAATGAATAATAAATAATCCATTTAATTAATAAAATATGTAAAAAAATTATATAAATATATCGATGAAAATAAATACCACATATTGATCACTATTCTTAGTAGTTTTATTGTCACCTTGGCGCGGGATTTAATTATAGACAATACCACATAATCGTCTAGTGTGAGGTATTAATCTTGACGGACTTGCCTAACTAGATAGTCAATAGAGTTAGATGTTCATCACCGGTCTCTACGCAAGGGCTCCTTACCCAAGTCCCTTGGTAGTGTTGAGGTTGCCTTCTAAGCTACCCTGCTTAGGGAGTTAAAGGATTATAGAATCCTGACTACTTATATGTGCTCAATTGACCCTTATAATTAGAATAAACGACTTAGTAAGATAAGCTTATACTAGTAACCCTAAGTTATCTTATTAGCATTCATATTTAATTATTTGCGCTAAACATATAATTTTTTTATTTTATCTTTAAATCAAAACATTCGAATTCATCTACGCTTATATTGAACACAAGTTTGAGCTAACTATCTAAATCCTTGGGAACGAACTTTTTACTTACTTAAATACTACTTGCGAAAAATCTGTGCACTTGCGGAGAGTTTATCGTAGATTTCCATAGGTGTGTGTGCTTTTATTATCTTTTATTATTCGTTTATTTATCACACCTTTGGGCCCACCAAAATTCCTAAAATACTAGCCCAACTCCAATATCTCTTTTTAACCAGTTTTGCATCCCACAAAGTAGAATTAATAATAAATATCTTTTAGCACCTTGGCTACAAGCTAATCCAGGTTAGTTGCCAATCTACATGTGTTGTTTGACCAGTAAGTCGATATCCATTTTGCAAAAGTTTCTAAATCCAAATCTGATAATCGATTTAGACCTCGCAATATTCCTCCACACGATCTACTAAATTATATTCTTATAACTAGTATCTCACAAGAAAATCGCCATAAGACTAAACATCTTTTAACACGGCGACTTTGGAAAAAACTGTATGTAATAGTGGGAGGTGATTGTTCAGAAATGAAACAAAACATTTGATCAAATTTGCCATCGAAGTGATTTTAGCCATAATAGAAGTTAAAGGATTCTTGGCGCTCACTTCTTAGGATGGAGTGGGTTGTTAAGGTATCTTGAAGTTGATTGATAGAGTCAGAATGTCATTAATGATTTTTAGGCGACTACCAACCGTCATGGAAATAGTAGGAAGAGTAAAAATATAAAAACAACTATATAATGGAGAGACTACTAATTTATACATGTCAAGAGATTAATGAAAGAATTTGATAATTTGATGTAGGAATTGTAATTGGAAATAGAACTAATGGTTTGTTTGGATATAGAGGAAATTATTTAGTAAATGATAGGAAAGAATAGTATATTAAAAGAAAAAAGAGGAGGGTATTTAATCTTGTTTGGAATGAGTAGAAAAGGATAGGAGAGTATTAATAAATAACTATTTGAATTTTGTGTTTGAATTCTATAAGTAATGGAAAGGAAATGATTATTTTATAATTAAATTACTTTTGTTCCCCTAATAAAATATATTTTAAATAGAATATAAGGGTAATAAAGATATTTTACCAATATAGTTAATCTCTTCCTTCTAATAACACCAAATTGAATAAATTGATATATAAAAGATTAGAAGGTATTATTTTAATCTTTCTACTATCAAATTTTATTATAAAAAAAAGAAATATATATTATCCTTTATAGTTCTTTCCTTCCCCTACTGATACTTCAATCTAAACGAAAGCTAAATTGGTGAACAAGAATTTTAAAGCAAATGTAACTAACTTCTTGTTAGTCTTTCTATTTCTAGACTAAGTTCTTTGGCCTTCCCATAAATTTCATTTTTTGTAACTTCATCCTTTATTTTCAGCACACTCAATTCTCCAAGTGAGATGGTTTAAACTTGGTGTTCTAGGCTTCTAGCTTCTCTCGGTATCCTTTTCTAACTAATTTGTTGCCTTCACTACATCCTAATATGCACTTTGTATCAATCAATCTATGTTTATCATTTACAAAAAGAAAAAGGAAAAAAAACTTCGGTTACCATTTGATGAGAAAATATTGTATACAAACTCTTTAATATTTAAGCTATTTTAAAAAAAAAAATCCCGAAGCAGTAAGATAAGTATTGTATGAATGAATTTATAGGCAAGAAGTATATTATACTGGAAAACAAATTGAGAATAGATCTTTTTGTTTCTAAAACATCTCCACTCAATTATGGCAAGATTTTATTTAAAAAAAAAATTAGTTACTGGACTAATCTCTAAAGTACATATCAAATTAAAATAGTTTATTAATAAAAAGGGTAAAAACTGCCTAAACTATCCTCATATTTCATGTTTTTGTTCGTGGTCATATTTAAAAGGGTCAATTACCCAAGAAAACTTGAGGAGAATCAATGTGCCATATAGGAACCAAGTGATTCCTCTCTCCTACTTAGAGGCCAATAAGATGTTCAATGTCATAACTACCCTTATAGTGTATATAAGACAAAAAAATAGATTTCTCTCTCCTCCACTACCATTACACTCTCTCCTCCATTACCATTAATCTCTCTCCTCCTTTATCATTTTTATCTCTCCTTCTTCATTAATTATCAAATAGTTTCTAGCTCCGACCACAACCACCGATCACCGCCGACCACCATTGGCCACCGCCGGAAAAAGTTCTGAGTCTGGAAAATAGTTCTGAGTCTGGAAAAAAGTTCTGAGTCTGGAAAAAAGTTCTGAGTCTGGAAAAAAGTTCTGAGTCTGGAAAATAGTTCTGAGTCTGGAAAATAGTTCTGAGTCTGAAAAATAGTTCTGAGCGTGGAAAATAGTTCTGAGCGTAGAAAATAGTTCTGAGCATGGGGTATTGGGCATGCTCAATAACTTGTTGATCATTTCTCGTATAATCAGTAAACTGCTGAGCATTTATACAAAAGTTATTGAGTTTAAATATTTT
Source organism: Nemophila menziesii (assembly GCA_029959085.1). NCBI lineage: Eukaryota > Viridiplantae > Streptophyta > Magnoliopsida > Boraginales > Hydrophyllaceae > Nemophila > Nemophila menziesii. The sequence continues at coordinate 24,371,640 of JARWIR010000008.1, forward strand.
TTTGATTCAACACAAAAAATCAACATCACCAAAAAACTTCTGAGCATTTCATAAAACTTCTGAGCATTTAACAAAAATTCTGAGCAAAACACAATCCGACATTTCACGATATTTCTGGAAAAAAAGTAATCTAATCTAACACAAATCTATTACATTTCTGGAAAAAAAAAGTAATCTAATCTAGCTTAACGATGTGGAAACTTCTGAGCGCAGCCTTCTAGAAACTTCTGAGCGCAAAAGTTCTGAGTGCAAAAGTTCTGAGCGCAAAAGTTCTGAGCGCAAAAGTTCTGAGCGCAAAAGTTCCATTGCCAGATTTGTAATCACCAACAATTCCGAGCGTAAAAGTTCTGAGCGCAAAAGTTCTGAGCGCAACAGCTAAATCCCAGAATTCAAAAGAGCAACAGCTGGTACTAGCAAAATTAACTAATAATTCGTTTCCAAAACATTTATCTAATGAAGATGTGCAATTTAAGCTATTATTACCTTCAATAACAAAGTTTGCAGCCTGCAATTCTTTCTCACGGTTACGATTTAGGAGCTGCAGTTTTAGGGCTTGAAAAAAACCATCATCTTTATCACGATTTGGACTTATGGGTTGTGATTTGGAAAACCTTAGGCGCATCTATTTAGAAGACCCATATGGGTGTTGTTCTTCAATAAGCAGTTGTTTCACTTCTATTGCCGAAACTTCATCACAAATCCGGCTTCATTGCCGGAACTCAAACCCTAATTTCGAGCTCCATGGATTTTCGGAGGAGAGGATTGAGCTTCAAAGAGAGAGAAAGAGATGAGAGGAGAGAGGAGAGATTGAACGTGTATTGTGTTTTGATTTTTATTTGACAAAAGATATTATATATAGGTAAATAAAAAACAAAAGAGGGTAAGAAAGTAATTGGTTTTTTGGCTTATAGTGTAAAAAATAGTTTGTGGCCTTTAGTAAGAAGAGGCAATAGAGCTGGTCTTGTTAGGTTCCGATGTAGTATTTTCAAGACCTTTTGGTAATAATCTCTATTTAAAATGAGATGTCCCGGCCCTGTTTTTTATTATGCTCGATGTTAGTAATTCGTTATTTATTTGAAAAAATTAATAATACACACTTAAATATGAAGTTACTAATTCCGCTCAAGAATTAACCGATCACTAACCTTGGACAAAAAATAAAAGACAGTTAGTATGCACATTTTGGAATATCGGACTATATTCGTGAAAATATGTGAAAGGTGAGTTCCCTCAAAGACCATTATTAGTCCAAGAAAAAAAAATAATGCTAAAAACGGGATTGAGAATAGTTTATTAATGAGAACTGTGAAGTATCAAACTTTGTTAGGTTGTTGTACTTACAAACAAATTTTGTTAAGAATAAGTCACCAATCTTGTTTTTAAACCCAAAGTGTTATAAGGTTCTTCTGTGAGATATTTATCCCAAGTATTGGGAATTCTTCCATCTAAAAACCAATCACCTAATTCATTCTTTTTTCTGAATAACATAAATAAAATTTAACAGTATAAACTTAATTTTTCATATTCTTACTATTCATTATCTATGTTCACAAATCACTACCTAAACATGCATAGGCATCGCCTATGCGTCAACTCGCTCTCAACCGCTTACGCCTACTAAAAATGTTAGACGTTTTTCACTAGCGTCTTAGTCGTCGTGGAAGAGGCGCCTAGTCCGCCTAGGCGCCAATTATGGCAAAAAATGGCCATCTATGCCTTATTTTTATTTTTCTTATTTTCAGAAATTCTTGAATTGATATTATAGCTTAAATGGTGTTGTTAGATGAATTTTATGACTTAAATAGTTAAAATTGTTATAATTATTACGTATACATTACTAAATATACAAAATTATACAGCGGACTTAGAACCGCCTAATTTTGCTTAGGCCCCCGTATAATCTCGTCTAGGCGCTAGGCCCGGTCAACCGCTTAGGCCGCAAAACTGAGATCTAGATCATAGCTCATTATACCTTTTCTTTGTTATTTAACTATTATATATAATAAGGTGTCGTTTGTTTTTTTATGTGATAAATGCTAAATGCTGAATAGACCGCTGAATCAAACGTATTTTGTTAAGAGATAGTGTCTAAATGAATCAAACTTAGTTTGAAATCTCAATGAAAAAAGACTAGTTAAAAGCCATACAACTCTGAATTAGTCTGAAAAAACGAACTGTCTTATTCATCCAATGTCTTAATGAACCAGAATAAGATCTCATCAAGCGCAAACAAACACCCCGTAAATTAGAAAAACTAAAAAAATCTGTTCTCTCCTCTCTTCTTTCTCTACTCTTACCCTAACCCTAGCCAACATTTTTTTTTTCTTTTTCTCCTTTATCATCTTTTTTAACTCTATCCTCTTTTTCTCCAGATCGAAAATATAGCCACAACTTAGTAAGAAAAGTCATTTTTGTTCATATATTACAGTGAAGCCAAGCATATCGTTCGTTTGAGGTCTTGACAACAACTTTGTAGAAGAGTAGATAGAAACTCTAATAGAACAGCCATGGAGCAGCCATCACTGAACCTGCAACTTAGTAGAAGAGTGGATAACAACTCGTGACATCCTTCACAACAACAACAAGAGATTTGTGCTTCCGGTGAGGAAGCTTCGTACTAATGAAGCTTTGTGTTTCAGTAATGGTCGTTTCGTTGGCGAGAAAAAGAAGAAGGTTTAATGGCAGCTTGGTTTGACAGCAGACATGGCTTCAACTACAGCGACAGTATTCTTTTTGTGCGAACCTTCTGCAATGGTGAAACAACTGGTTAATGGCGAAGAAAGTCTCCTACGAACACCACGACTCATTAATGGAGAAAAAGATCTCCAACTAAGTAGATGCTGCTTATGGTTGTGAAAAGTACTGTGTTCAAACTTTTCATAATACTCAGTAAAATGGCTAGTTAATGGCTTCAACATAGATCTCGCTCTGACACAGTAAAATGGATTTGAAGTAGATGTTGCGCTGGTGAAATAAAATGGCTAGTTAATGACTTCGAAGAACTATATATACCCATTCATTCTTGATTAACGAAAAAGACAACTTTGCTAGCAGGTTTTCTTTTTCTTTTTCTTTTTCTTTTTCTTAAACTTCCCGTATAAGTTAATTTTTATTTATAAAAGAGGGTTGTTTTATTATTCTTCAGATATTGTAATATCTTTATTAAAAATATATAATTTATGATTTTGGTGATTTTATCTTTTTTTGTTTAATTTTAATTTTTATGTCTACTCAGCATTTTTCGGATAGGTACTTGGTGTTTTTGGACCATACTCTCTGATTTTTTCCTATACTCAGTAAAGTTCTCAGATACTCAGTGAAATATTAATGTACTCAGTGAAATTTCCAAATAACTCAATGATATTTTTCTAATACTCAGTGGATTTCCTCCCGATACTAGGCTATTTTTCTCTGATACTCAGTGAATTTTTCAAATACTTAGTGACACTTCCGGATACTCTATAAAATCTATGAGCACTCATTAAAATATCCGAGCACTTTGTAAAATATCTGAGCACTCAGTAAAGTATCTATCAGCGCATGCAGTGGTCGGTGTGTGGTGGTCGGGGATTAAAAGAATCGATACTTAGTGAGTTGATACTAATTTGGGTCATCCATGATCATCCTCAATTATTTTTGTCTTTATTTGCTTTTTATTTTATTTGAGGGCATGTTAGTATTTAGTTTTTAAGAAGAACCTAGACACATGTTCCCTATAGGATGCTAAGTATGTCTGCAAGATCCAGTAGGTCAATCACCCATTTTTTATTTAGGGGGTTCTTGAGCAACCATCCTTGGACTTTATTGCTTTCGTTTTAAAAGTATCTTGACCTATATACCTTAAATGTAGGATAAAACACTATTAACTTTTCAAAATTTAAATTTCAAGCACAATGAAATCCCACCAAACATTGTTCGCGATTTACATTAGGTAGCTTTTCAACATTGATCGTGGTGGAGCCACCAGAAACACTATTGATGATACTCACTGAGTAAATTCCACCATTGATCGTGGTGGAAACACTACTTTTCAAATGCCTAGTGTACATTTTTAGAATGCTCAATGTGTATTTTATGATGGACAATGTGCATTTTTAACATGCTCAGTGTGATATTTCTTAATCCACTTTATTTACTGACTAAACACATCTATAAATTGAATAGTGTACATATGTTTAGTGTGCCTTAATTATCAATTGAATAACAAATATATTTATTAGTTACAAATTAAATACATCCTCATTCAGTATGCACTAAATACAAATAAAACTACTTTTAAATAACTAAAAATTACACTAATATTAATAGAAAGCCCAAATTAAATAAATTCAAAAAAGATTACGTGATTGGTCAAACAAGATCTAATCAGAACAGAGAATTAAAAAAAACTTTCATGTGCATGCTGACATCACGCTTGTGACGTCGACGTTGAGGTCATCTTCTTCTTCACAATCTGAACTAAGTCTCGAACTCATCTCCGTAGGAGCCATTAATTGAGCTCGAATATTTGAGTTTCACCATCTCCAAATCCACTCCATTTTGAGATCCACATCTTAAACTTTTAAAGCTTTAATGGAGCTTCTCAACTCGAATCTTGTACATACGAGGCTTTAATGGAACTCAAACACACGAAGCACCATTAATGGTTGCACAAACTCACAAACAAACTTGTCTTCTTCAGCCATGAACTCGTCTTCTTCAACCACAAACTCGTCTACTTCTGCAATTGACTCACTAACCATGGTTGTTTGACTCAAGAGTGAACCTTGCTTGTGGATCTACACAACTCATCCATTAATGGAGTTCAAATTTCGAGTTTCACCACCACCTCTTTTCTAATTTCGAATTTCTAGATTTGATCGGTAAGGATAGAGAGAGATCTGTGTGGTTTTTAATTGAGTAATGATAGACATCACCCCTTTTCATGTCACACTTTTATCACCTTTCCATATATATTCTTTGATTTTTCTTGAATAGAAGATAGAAAAAGATCAATTAGGATAGAAAAATTGATTCATTGGTCCATGTATATAAGGATGGCAACGGTTCAGTTTTTTGCAAAAATATCAAAAACCATAACCATAACCGTTTATTTTATTAAAACCATAACCTAACGGTTTTGACCATCGATTACTTTTTTCAAAACCATAACCGCATTATTCAGTTTCGGTTTTTAACCATAATCAAATGATAATTTAATATATTTTTTTCATCAAATAAAACCACACATATAAAAAAATGTTTAAGGTATATAAAATATTATGTTGGTCTTTGATTAAATTGCCTAAATATTGTTTAGTTTGTTAAATCTAGTATTTGGAGTTGGGTTTAGAATTTCAACATCCCAAATTTAACCTAGATTATTATAAAAATTTGAATATATATGATAATAAACGGTTTTCGGTTATTCGGTTTTATTTTTATCTAAAACCATAACCTAATGGTTTTAACCACGGTTGTACAATTCGGTTTTCATCGGTTTCGGTTTTCATCGGTTTCGGTTTTTAACCGTAACCATTGCCATCCCTACATGTATATCATAATTAACAGGTGATAAAAAGATGATACAAACAGGATGACATTTATCATTACTTTTATCAATTATAATTTGTGAAAAATATGAAATGGGTAAATTATTAATTTATATATAGATATTTGAAGGATATTTTGGAAATGAGAAAATAGATCGTAAGTAAATAGCGTCATTTTAAACTTTAAGGATAATTTTTAAAAAGTGAAATCTTTTAATTCAACATGTATATAGTAGCCACTAAAACCTTTATAAGAAAAATATCTTCTAATAAAAAGTAAGGTCATATATCATATTTTTTATATAATCATATTATATGGTGTGATAGAAATGATATAAAATCTAATTGCAAATATAAATAAATTAATAATTTATTAAAATCATATCTCATCTTATACTTTTTTGTTTTTAAAAGATTGTTACATAAATTAAGAAATATTATTTATTATCTATATAATTATTAAATTGTCTTCTATAAAGTATTTTGATATCTTGAATATTAATTAAGAATATAAATTATAATATTTAATTAAAGATAAAAATAATATAAAAATTAAAAAATATTGAATTTTTTAGAGTGACAAATTTTATAGAAAAATAATTTTAGTAATAGTAAAAAATTTAGAGACAGCAAGAAGTAATTAATTGGTATACGAATATATTAAAAAAAACCAGTATGTACATACTTATAATTAAAATGTGTCACAAATATGGAGGTGTGAATATTTTTGTGAGATTACTAGCCCAGATCATTCATCTATTAATAAAAAAGGAAAAAAAAAATTGTCACAAACAATTATGGTTTTTTCTTTATTATTGGAGAGTCATTTTGACTCATTTGATTTCCTTAAATAGTAATTTCTTCGATTCTATTCCTTTACAAGTTTTTCTTTTTGGAAAAATTTCTTTAATAGAATTGAGCTAAGAAAATCTACCTAATATATATATATATACCATTTATTGCAAAGGGGAATCGTTTCAGTCTCATATGGTTCAAAAAATCAAGTTAATCAAATTAATATTTCAATATCTTTATATCAATTTTAAGCTGCATTTTCAATGGGACAAGAAATTTTTCTTAATCCTGTAAGCAGAAGAGTTGGAATTTTCAAAACCTTCCCAGAAGTATGGCCATTGCTGCTAGTTTTAAGCAGTATTATGATCGGATACTTCATCGGTGTATCATTTCAAAGGTCATATAAGGTTGAAACCATTAGAAATTTTCCAGCTTCCTCGGAATATAACAACTCAAGCTGTGAACAATTCATTAAACAAGAGAACATCTCTAAGGTAAGCATAAGCACACAATAGAAGATTGTTTCTTTTTAGTATTACATAATGAAAATTCTGACCTTCGGTATATATTGTATTAATTCACCATCTTCAATCTGCATTACAGATATATGTGTCGACTAATCCTCGTGGAGCTGAATCATTACCTCCGGGCATTGTCCAACCTTTTTCGGACTTTTATCTATGGAGAAATTTAAGCAAGGTATAATTACTTTTCTAAGAAACTTTAGATACTATCAATTTATGTAAAGATAATCGTGCAAACTTCAATTATCCCATGTGCCTAAGTCTTGTTATGCGACATAAAATTATAGATTCAGGCATTGAATTGTGGTCTTATGGTACTAAGTTTGTAATATTATTATGATATTGCAAAGTTTAACGTGCAAATATTGTAAAAAATGAATAACAAGGTTTTCTGTTCTGGTTGCACTTGCAGGAGGAAAAGTCAACAGAGCCAAAATATTTACTAGCATTAACAGTTGGAATTCGACAAAAAGATATCGTAAATAAAACTGTATCTAAGGTTAGTCTAATTCAACTTGTTCCAATTATTTTATATAATGTTTATATATCGGATTACATAATAATACATTCCCGTGCTACATGAGAGTTGCGCAATAGACTATCTAGTTTAAGGAATCAAATATCTCGTCAAATTCCAATTAATATATTATTTAATTTTGTTGGTTTAGTTCTCAAAGAACTTTTCAGTAGTATTATTTCACTATGATGGGAAGACAAGTGAATGGGATGAGTTTGGATGGTCAAAAGATGCAATTCATATCAGTGTAAAGAAACAAACAAAATGGTAATGCATATATATATTTTTCATACAAATTGATTGTATTATTTCAACTCAATATTAATTAATTTACAATTGTTAGGTGGTACGCAAAACGCTTTCTCCATCCGGATATTATCGCCACATATGATTACATATTTATCTGGGATGAAGATCTTGGTGTTGAGAATTTTAATGCCGAAGAGTAAGGAATCACGGTAACACGTGTAAATATGTTCAGGGTCTTTTACCTGAGTTAATTACACTAAAGGTCCCTTATTTTATGCAATTAATTGCACAGGTACATAAAACTTGCGAAAAAACACAATCTTGAGATATCACAGCCTGCAATTGAATCAAAGAAAGGCTTGGTATGGCAGATAACAAAGAAGAGATATGATGTTGAAGTTCACAAGTAGATCTCTTTTCTCACCATTTTCATGAAACTGGTTGTTTTATAAAACTATAAAGTCTAACTATTATGTGCAATCTCATAGGGATGCTAAGGAACCGAACCCATGTTACACCCCATATGACCCTCCCTGTGCCGGGTAATCATCTTTCTATTTTCAAGCTTTTGTCCATATATTCGTTCAAAGATCTCATAGATACTTTTCATACATTACATTATGAAAAGATTTTTGTCCACAAAAAACGATCGTCTAAATATTAAAGCCTATTGCAAAATATTTTTGGTAGGTTTGTTGAGATAATGGCTCCAGTCTTCTCGAGAGATTCTTGGCGTTGTGTTTGGCACATGATTCAGGTGAAATATATTGTACCCGAAAGTTTGTTTCATTACAACTATGAATTCTACTAATTGTGAGTGTTATCTAGCCAATTTATTGTTTTTAATGGGAACATTTCAGAATGATTTAGTGCACGGATGGGGTCTCGATTTTGCTTTAAGGAGGTGTGTCGAGGTGCGGTGACATTCTCTCTATTCATGATTGAACCTAACTAAAGGTATATAATATATGAGCATTCTTACTTTAATCTCTCTCAAATTTATATTGCAGAAGCCACATGAGAATATAGGTGTTGTAGATGCTCAATGGATTGAGCATTTGGTCCTTCCATCACTAGGAGAACAGGGTGAAGGAGAAAAACCATGGGAAGGGGTAAGAAGCTCAAACTAACTGCTTTATAGAACCTAGTAGGCAAATTCAAGAGTAGAAACCATATTTTGCTTGGCAATAGAAACATATTCATATAAAGTTAAAGTTAGGTTGTGTAATTTCAGGTTCGGGCAAGGTGTATATTTGAATGGAAAGAGTTTAATAATAGAATGAATGAAGCAGAATCAAAGCAAAGAAACCTCACTAAACTTAGCCACTAACACAATAGCTTGGAAAAGTATTTTTGGTCTCACTGGACCACTTTGAATCTATTCAGGTAATTTCAGGTTCGGGCAAGGTGTATATGTATTGATTCATGACTCTTCTTCTGACCCTTCTGTCAAAATGTTGGTTGTTTGTTTATTTAATTATAGCTGTATGTTTCGCAGAAGAAGGCTGTTCTCCATGACTGGCCCTTCAGGCTTATCACAACGAAGGAGGGGGAGTTTCTACTTAATCACCACACTAACCCTGTTTAATTCTTTTGGGACCTCCGACCTCTATGTTTTTGACCCAAATGTTTGTGAGAAGATTTGTGAAATGTAATTTGCATTTGATCTAAATGTAACAAATTATTTATTATTAAAATCTTTTCATTGGATCAACTATAATCTTTCTCCAAATCAATCTAAAATGTATTTGAATGTAACAATTTATTTATTATCAAAAACTTTTCTTTTGAATCAACTATAATCATTCTCCAAATCATTTTTGAAATACATCTCAATGAAAAAATTATTTTTATTTAAACATTTTTAACTTATTAAAAAACATACATTTTTAGTTTCATACGTCTGACTCATGTTTTGTACCATATATTTTTATAGGTTGAGCATTTTAAATTGTCATAAATTATAAATGCTTAAAATTTATAGCTAACAATTCTTGTTTTGAATTTTTATTAATTTGAAATACGAGATAAAATGTCAAAATCCGTTTTTAAGCAAAAGACACAGATTTTTTTAAGTATCCCTTTTTTAATGAAAAATGATGTCTTGTTTTAAACCTTGATCTTGAAATCAAGAAAAAAAAAGGTATCCAATTGTAGAAAAATAGACACTATGAGTACCTAGTAGTTACACTAAATGTAGCAATAGACAAATAGTACAATTGACGATTGTCTATTGACGAAAAATAATCTCGAAATTGACGAAACCCATATTTTGTGTCAGCCAGATTTCTTTTACATAATCGTTGGACTCTTATTATGCTATAAATACACACTAAAGGAGCATTAGTTACACCTTTGAACATCCTCAACTACTATTATCTTCTAGCATCAATTCAAACACCCTCAAGTGTTCAATTCTTCTAGTCATTATTATTTGTTGAAATTTTTTTATTTATTATTGTTATATTCACTATCTAAGGAGTATTTACTTTTCTTGTAAACACTTAAAAAAATCTTTACGTTACTATTTCTTTAGATTAGGAATTGAGTTCCCTTAGAATCAAGAGAAAAGGGGTTTTTATCTCTTGGAAGAAGAGAAGACCATTGGAAGTGGTTTCTTATGTTGGTGATTTAACAAGAGAATTTGACTCATGGTGTTTGAGTTCTAGTTGTATTTTAACCTGTAAAAATCTCATTTATAATTGAGTGTATATCTCACCTTTAAGTAATACCAAATTTTAGTGGAAGAGAAGACTGAAAATCCTAAGGGGTAACCCTAGGTAGTGGATTAGGCTTCTGGGAGTTCGAACCACTTTAAATCATTGTGTAATCTCTAACCCTACTATTTAATTTATGCATTGATATAAATTGCTAAGTTTTCATCTCCTGCGCTGGTGCATTTTCCATAGCTCCCTAGGTTTGACAAGTTGTCTCAACAAATTTTCAAACTCTTATTATCTTTTTAAATATTTTAAGTTAGTAGTACTATTGATTAATATCATGTTCATCCCCTCCCCTTCTAGGACTTACAAGCTATGATGTAGATCTCCCCGCCTAGGCGCCACCTAGGCGTCAACTCCCCCTTAGCCGCTTACGCCTAATTAAAATTCAAGGCGTATTTTCCTAGCGCCTTAGTCGCCGTGGAATAGGCGCCTAACCCTTCTAGGCGTCGATTAATGGCAAAACATGCCCGCGTAGGCCTTCTTGTTATTTTTCTTATTCTCGAGAATTCATTAATTAATATTATAACTCAAAATTTTAGTATTTTTATATTTACAATGGTGTTGTTAGATGAATATTATGACTTAAATAGGTAAAACTGCTATAATTACTACATATATATTACTAAATATACAAAATTACACAACAGGATTCAAAACCGTATAATTCCGCCTAGAACCCCGTGTAATCTCGCCTAGGCGCTAGGCCCCAGTCGACCACCTAGGCCGTAAAACCGAGATCTACAACATAACTTACAAGTGATATCAGAACCTAATTCTAGTATATCACTTAACCGTAATTGATGTAACATCATGGAATCTAATCATTGGGAATATTTATCTACTACTAGACCTACTCTCTTTATAGGTACAAACTATAATGATTAAAAGAAGAACATGGAGTTACATCTCCAATATTTGATTACGAGTTTTGAGAAATTACAAGTAAATGTCCGTATGTTCCTTACAAGGGAACCAAAAATGATGTAGGAGAAATTGTGATCACCAATCAAGAGAGAACTAGTGATGAGTACACCAAATATGAGAAGCTCAAACTCACAAAAAATGCTAGAACTTTGAACATCTTGATTATGGGTTATCCAAACCAAAGCATGGCTAGGTTTTCAAATGTGAATTGATATAAGAAATTTAGGAGTGTCTCAAGCTATATTACGAAGGAACCGTTGTCATAAAAAAACAAAGGTGCGGTTGTATATCATCCAATATGAGATGTTCAAGATGAAGGTTGGAGAGAACTTAAAGTAAATGCATTAAGTGAATCATTTTTAACACTTTTGGTTCTTTTGGAAAAATATATCCTAACCAACAGTTTTGCCGAAAATTTTGGGTGCTCTTCCAATAAAATACAAGACAAAAGTGATAGGACTTGTCTAAAATGTCCACTCATGAGTTCATATGTAATTTCATGATGAGAGAAATTTATCTTGAACAAGAGAAGTTACTTAAAGAAGAAGAACATAAAACCTCCGAGAATAATCTTGCCTTTCATTCTCAAACTTGCAAGAATGAAAAGATAGTGGTGGTGGAATCTGAAAGTGAAGATCCAAGTGATGATGACATTATTTCTATGTATGCAAAGAAATTTATGAGACACAAGATATACAAGGATCATGTTAGCTCAAGTAAACTCATTAAAAATGACATAGATTCCAAGAAGTATGAATAACCTTGATATTATTATCATAATAGTGGTCACATCAAAGCAAATTTCCCCAAACTTCTCAAAAAAAACTAAGGAAAGACTTGAATTCAACTTGGTATGATAAAACCTTAAATCAAAGTGACGAAGATGATCGTGTGGTCAACTATATCGATTTCATAGCCACCGGTAATGAAGATGATGAGGTAAACTCTAATGCCTGCTTGTGTTTACCTCAAGATGATTTAGATGATGATATTGAAATTTCTTATGATGCGCGTCTATTAATTACAAAAATTCTAAAAAAAATCAACAAGTTTTTTACAAAAGATGTGAAGAAACCAAGACTTTAAAAAAACTTCTACAAACTTATTATAAAATCAATGAGGAACTTGAAAGATGGGAACACCATCTTCTGGAAAAAGTCAAGGATTAAAAAAAAATTGTTTTAAGATTTACCAAGGATCAACAAAATTTTGATTTAAGGTTGTAAAATTAAATTACTAGTCTTATAAAAGGGGGTTTAGTTTTTGACCTTTTGGATAAACAAAAGTGTTTTTATAAAAGTATCTAATGAGACTTCTTTTTCTACATCGTCTTCTCCAAAAACTACCATTCTTACTTACACCTACTGTGAATAATATAGTCATATTATGACTAATTGCGAGAATCATAAGAAACTTGAATATGAATTTTGTATACCATTATGGAAGAAGTCAAAATGGATTTTGATCAATATTGTTACGAAAACTAACTTTAACGACTATCGAGGTGGTCGTTAAAGGTTTTAGCGACCGTTTATGGTCGCCAAAGATTGGTCGTTAATTTTTCGTCTTTCGTGTTATCCATTTAGTGGCTACGGGTTAAATTTACCGAACACTGCCCTACAGCGATCTCTGTAGTGGTCGGTAGACGTCCATAACCTTTAACGATGAAATTCAACGAGACCGTACCCTGAACCACCTGATTAATTGGGATGGCTGCGATAGTGCTAGTTAACTCCTGATCCTGTGCCTCGGCTGAGACTGTCGTGTGAGCATAATTATTCACTACCTCAACAATCTATGGGAAGGTGTCGCTCATCCATCTCTGAGTCATACACATATTCGGATCCACTGCATCTTCCTCTGACTCTAGGTAGGAACAACTGGTCCAACTTCCGTTTCCAACCCTTTCATGTGAAACCTATACACTCTTATGCCACCTCCGACATTGTCTGGATCTGATTTTCTCGTATCATTTAATAACTATGTTGGTGTAGTTGAGGACCCCAAGACATCACCTGAAGTCTTCGAAACCAAATCAATTCTCTCTCTCTCAATTCAATTTGTAAGTAGAAAAAATTGTTAGTCACAAAAACTATAATTATTCAACAACAGACAATTCTAACTTACACCGCGTTGATGGAAGCGCTCATCCTTTTAATCTCATGTCGTCTTAAACCCGATTTTGGTTGAATATTCAACAATCTTGGAATTCTTCTTTGACCTCTTAGTTGAGGGTGTAGGTGTAAGAGTGTCGGCATCTACCTGTGTCTCCGGTTTAAGCTCATAATTTTTCTCCTAGAGCTCTTGTAAAACAACAAATCACGATTTAATGATACAGGTTTACTTTTACAAAGTAAACGAAAACCACGATAAACATTACCACTTCCCGACCAAGAAGGCTAGGTGATTAATAACATGCTTAGGAATAAAAAAATATGGACATGAGTTGGTTAGGTATCACATTAATAAGTGGCTGCTTTACCACTTCCCGAAAGTTATAATTTAAATTATGTTTTCCAATAAATCGTCTTTACCTTGGATCATCCTCAATCCAAGTCCAAGATATTTTCATTTTATTCATTCTACATATATTAACTAACTCTTCTTTTTAATCATTTGGGATGCTTTTACTAATTAAAACTGCATTTTATTTTATTTTTAGATAAATTGATACTACTGTTTGCTTCCTTTGAGATAATTTGATCCCAATCCTGATTGAAATCTTTTGATATTGTAGTAATAATCTGATTTTCTTGTCTCGTGATTGCATGCCTAGCTTCTTTTTCAAGCTTACATGCTTGACCGTTCAACCTTCTAGGAATGTATTTGAAGGAGATTGGACCAAACTCCTCGGACATATGATGGATTTTGATTATGATCGAGAGGATTCTCCAACTTGCTGCTAACATCTGCCTAATATCTTGTATAACTTCAAGGTTATCGGAGAAGGTTTGCTTTTATATCTGCACTTTTATTAAATTAATAGTTTACCCCTATACAACATTATATAGTTTGTAGTGTCAAATGTGTATTTGAAAGATTGATAATTCTCCTCTTTTAAATCAAGAAAACAAAGGATATCATTCATGAAGGAAAACATGAGTCGCCTAAATAGAACTCCTAACAATTTTTATACCTTTTAACTTACCTTTAATCTCTTCATACAAAATAAAAGAAAAAATGTTATATGTCATAAGACAAAAGAGGAAGGAAGAAGGAAGATAGTGGATTCATTCCCTTAACGTATATAAGATATACCTCTTAGAAACACTTCACACACTATTCAAAATTCATCTGGTCTATAAATGGTCAAAACCCATTTTCTTAAGCAAAGCTTTGAGAAAACCCCATTTCACGTGCTCGTAAACCTTAGAAATGTTGGCATTTACGAGAGCATGAAGGGAATTAATTTTTCTTTCTTGTATTCTTTGAAAAAATACTGATTTCATAAGTTAAGAGAATATTTTAATAATTGGATACCAAAGACAAAAAGGTGCATATATGTTTGCAACCTCTTCACTGGGGGTGGAAATCGATCAAAACTGATAGGGAAAGGGTCTTTTGGAAAATTTCTGATTTTTTCTGGAATATATTTATCTATTTCGATTCCGATTCGAAATTTTTGGAACTGAAAAACTTGTTTTGAATTCGGAATTTTAAAAATTTCGGGTCGGAAATTTTGGAACTTTTGGTTTGATATTTTGGAACTTTTGGTTCAGGAATTACGGAACTTTTGGGTTGAAAGTCGAAATTTTCAAAATTAGACCACCTTATATAGTACTGCGGTTAATTAACAACAATTTTCAAGAAATAAATTTAAGTAGTGTAGTGTCAAACCACTGTTGACTTTTCAAGGTGTTGATGATCATACTAGGATATAATTCTACTTTTCTTCAAGCATGCATAACTTTTTATCGGGAAACATATGCATGCTCTCAATGTAAAGAAAACATGTTTTTTTAGTTCAAAAAAAGAAAGCACTCATACATGTACAAAACTCAACATCCTCCAAACACAAGGAGGAATTCTCACAAATAAAGAAAAACACAATTACATGAAAAGACTTAACAAAACTGCAAAAAACCCTCTGAGTCTCAAAATGATCATGCAATTTTGTTCCAGAGAATTCTTGCCTTGACCCTTTCGCAAGCAACCCAAGGCCTGCTTATTTCAATCAACTTTTGTAACATGATGATTTCATATAAGTGATTAGAGAAAGTGCAAAAACAATGCAAAATGAGACTCGAAAATAATATTCAGAATGTAAAATAAAAAAAACGAAAACAAAAATCTGATCAGAATATCGAAAATTTATATGTCATTCCAATTCTGATCTGATATCTTCGTAAAAATTAGAAATCGGAATTTCGAAGTGGGAACATTAAATTTTTTTTCCAAAATCAGAATTTCCAGATCAAGAATTAGAAATTTCAAATCTGATTTTCATCCCAAATGTGGGCCTTATAATTATCCATAATTACCCTTACAATGGTGTAGGCCTCATAATTAATTACCCCAGAGTATCCAAAATTTCCCCTTCAGATGGATATAGACCTTATAAATACCGTATAAAATGAGTAGGCTTTCTTGATTACTCATAGTCAATTTTAACTAACAATATATAATCAACCTCTTCTTAGAATTGTAAGTTAATAGAAGTATGATGATCCAATACATATAAAATTATTAATCTTCTTACTGCAAACATTATTTGAGTGATTGGTGTAATTGAGTTGTTACCGCTTATTTAGTAGTTGTGAATTGCTTTGAAAAATAAAAAATACAGAGTTACAATTGTTTAATAATATTTTGGCACAATTACACTTTGATGTTGTATATATCATTAGTGATGTCGTGTCGTTCTTGTGAATTTGAAGGTCATGGTTGAAATTCAAATGACTCAAATATAAAAAATAACATAATTCAAAAGTTATAAGAAATTTTGTTTAATTTATATTAATAAAATAGAATAAAATGATATTTATAAAGGTTCGGGAACAATAAGGATGATAGTCTTTTACCAGTTAGATGATTTTGATTTATATGATAATGGAAATATTTTTAACATAATTCTTATATGACACTTCAATGTTATTTTAAAAAAATTATATATATTTGTCTCAAACTTATAACTTACTAAAATTCTACATAAATCAGATATAAAATTTTATGAAATGTTTTATTTGAATATAATTTTTTTCAACTCTTATACTCTCTATCTTTATCTCTCCAATTATTATATATTTCTCTTTATATATAATATATAAGTTTTAGCATAAGAATGTTTGGTCAACCAAGGCACCATATAGAGGTAATTGCCAATAAAAATTACCAACATAAATTGTCTTTCTTTTACTAATATACATTTATGGATATGTTTTTAATTAAAAAACCAAATTATACTAAACACAGATCATGTACAACATATAACAAACCTTTTTTTCTTAAATCACTCTATAAATAAAACAAATCAGTGTTATTTCAGAGGCGAAAATCGCGAAGAAAGTCACATTAGTAAATAAAGGGGAGACTTTGAGTTTTCGGAAACTTGTTGCACAAGAATATACTGATTGCATACCCGAACAAGCAATTTACATCAAAATGTATGATTCAAATTTGTTTAGATTGAGTTTTATGTAATATTTTGAATGTATTTTTATTATATGTGGTATTGCTATGATTTGTATTTTGTATCTTACGGTGTACACCGTGTTTGTTGAATTGAGTAATTGTAGATTATTGCATAATAATGTTTGGTGTTAAGTATGTGGAATGTCACTGTTATGGATAAGCATGAGTGTATCTAATTTACATGCCAAATGGAATGGTTAGTTCTAAAAAGTAATGAGATTTTTCTTATTACTGTTTGTATAAAAATTATTATGAATTTTGCTTATTATTTGGTGGATAATATTTCTTGGTATTTGATATTAAATACAAATATGACTCTAGAGTTCAAGTCAACGTGTGACGCATTATTCCCGGTTCTTCAGTTTGAGTTTATTACAGAGCAACACGTGGCAGTATGCCAACAACTACCCTTCTACATAGTGATAAAAGTAATGTGACGTTTCCAAAGGTGTGGTAAAATAATGACAGAAAAGTTCACACACAAGTAATACTAAGTGTGTAAGTTCGTTCTTAGAGATTACGGTAGTTAATTTAGAGATAGTGTTCTTCGAAAGCGTACTAGGAAGAGTTGCTAAAATAATTCGCGAAAGAAAGAAGATGTTTGTTTGTTTTGTTTTAAGACTCTAATGCAATTAACGATAACTAAGAATTAAACTAAAGACAATAAGAAAAATAACGAAGGAAGAGAAAGGTATGAGGGTTTAGCTCGCGAACTAGCAAGTAATATCCACTAGCCTTGGTCTTATGTTTTATTGATTAAGAGCAAATTGTGAGATATGCAATAGTCTCTAAATTTATCCTAACTTCCGTCAGGGTAGTTTAGGGACAATCTCAACACAACTAAGGAACTAGGGTAAGGAACACCTAGGAAATTATCGGTGGCATCTAGTTAGGCAAACCCGTCAGAATCACGAGAGGACTACTTATCGTTTTAAATAATTGAAACCCCCATCAAGATGACACTCCTAATTCCTAAAGGGGCATCCCTATACTTGTGCATACCAAGGACTACTAACATAGGTCAAACACATAATGCAAAGCATTCGACAAACACAATTCATTTAAAAGGTAATCTTTCAAATTCAATAAATACATAGAACAAGTCTAAGTTCACAAGTAAATGTTGTTCTCAAACTAAATAGAATTAATTCATACTAAAATAATAAAAACTAAAAATGAAAAATATCATATATATAAAAGACAAAACAGAATAATAAAATTTAAAAGAAAAATACTCTACTAAAATTTAACAAAAAATTTATATATAAAATTTATATGCGTACAGTTAACGTGGCAGGTCACTGATATGCATCATAAGGTCAAATACTATCATCCCATTTAATTAAGGATTAATGCCCAATAAACCTCTCAAATTAAAATTAATTCTGTTTTACCACACCTATCATTTTTTTGTTCATAAAAGACATTGTACATGTTCTTCATTCCTTTTTTGTCCATAAAAAGAGCATTTTGAGTTATAAAAAGTTTCTCAAAACTCAAATTTTAAGTTATGGGAAAATTTCTTAAACTCAGATTTAAGTTTTGAGAACGAACTAAAAATATCTTAAAACGATAAAAAAGACCGTGCCTTTTACAAAATAATAGACAAAGTTGCAAGAGTTTATTGAGCATTACCCCTTTAATTAATTTCCAATAATTTTTAAAAAAGTAACCCGACAAATCAATCCAGGCTCGATGTTTTATCTGAATTTGAATTATAGACCCACACCACACATACCAGCTCCTTCATAATTAAGGGTTTCAAAACATTCATGTTTAATCTAAACATTACCCGGAGACCTGTTTAACAAAAAGTCTAATTTCAGTATTATAACTGCATTTAATTTACTTATTACTATTACACAACACCCTTTCTTTGAACCCAAAATATAACTTTCTGCCAAGGCTAAACCTATGTTTAGTTACCAAATCTTGTAAAGACTTTAAGTAGTTAGAGTGGTAGAGAATGATGTGTTAATATTTATTAACACTTCAATAGGTTTTTCCCATCAGAAGAAAGAGAAGGAGAAACCAAATATGATGAAGATTATTACACATACCCAAGTCTTCATTTTTGTTTTTTTACGTAGTAAATAATCACAAACCATATACACAAGTAACACAACATAAGCATAAGATCCAAGTTTTCCAATATTTTATACAAAGAATTATATACACCTCTCCATAACAAACATTCTATAAATGAAATAACATAATTAAAACTTGATTCCTGAAGCTGTAAAACCATCATCATTACGTTTCAACAGCAGATTCACTGCACGAAGCTTTATTATGATTTGCAATTGCATCCTTCAATTTTTGAAGCTACATATATTTAACTAAAATTAGAAACTAATACATATATTAAACAATTGATATTAGTAAAATGAATTAAATCCTCATACCTTTGCAAGAGAGCAGGAAAAGGAATCAACTAAGCCATCAGCTCCTCGATAAAAATGAAAATAAGGAAGTACTTTAACGTTCAAATTTTTGCACATGGGTTTGTTTTCATCAAAGTTTACTTTAAGAAAAACAATCTCTGGGTGTTCTATAGCAATCTTGCAGAGCTGGTAAACGAAAAGCGATCATTAATGAGAGGGGCGAAAATGGAATAATTTAATAAGAATGAACTTACCTTGGGAAATAATGCTCGACAAGAACCACACCATGTTCCGTAAAAGTCAACAATGACTAATCTATTTCCTGCATTACTTAGAGCATCGAGAAATTCTTGTGTTGAATTAATGTCTATCATATTTGGGCCACCACTTTTCTCCCACCATTTTGGTTCATCAGTTTCAGTTCTACTTGCACTTGCATTTACCTTTAATTTTTTGCCACAAACTCAATTAGTAAATCAAATAACAAAGAAGTAGAAATATTTAACATGAATTCTTCATTAACCGGTGTTTATTACAAGGGCTCACGGCTTTTTAGTCTCAAAACATATTTCTTACAACTCCTCAGCTTTAGCGTGTACCGTACCTCTCGAAATCAAATCGTACCAAATTAAGCATAATTCGAATTAACAATAATCCCAAAAGAAAAAAAGCAATTTTTTTGCTTTTTGCGTGATCCTTCTAGGGCTTTTTTCATATGATTTATGCAATTTGTTCTAATTTTTATTGATCCAAGACGGTTCATTAAAAGTACGAATTAATAATCATTGAGCAATTCATGTGACAAGAGTACATACACGCAAGAAAAACGGAACAAAAAACAGTAGAAACAAAAAACAAAACATAGAAACATTTATAGATTACCTTGACGAGTTTTAATTTTGTTGACGGAAGCCAAAGAAGATTAGCAGGTTTGCTAGCAATACGAGGAGCAGAAAGGCTGTGATCGCCTACTACGCACAATCTGTTGCTTCTCCTACTATTAGCGTAACGGGTTCGAGGATGATGATTATAGCAATATTTTGAAAGAAAATCGTGGTGGTTCAATTTTGGTGAAATTACAGAGTATCCCTGCATTCTTTCTCTCTTTGTTTTCTGTTTTTTTTCTTCGTATTTCTTTTGTTGCACACCCAACGAGGATTTTAATAGGGGTTTGTCAGCTGTCGTTATGACCCGGCCCAAATGAAAATTATTATGATTTTTGTTTATCTTTTCATATTTAATAATCATATCCTCTAGGAAATTTTTAAGTTGGTATATCTGAGGTAAACCATTGGTCTTGTTATTTCTCCACCAGTTTTGTTTTTGTTTTTTTTTTTTTTTTTTTGACAACCAATTAAAGAAGGTAAAATAAGATACTTTTTTCTAAACATCCATAAAGAGGGGAATTAGCTTTATAAGGCCCATTGGCTTTACACTTTATTTTTTAAGTCCCACCCATAACCAACCCCCTAACTAGTCTAACTAAGGGAAGATTGTACTAAAATACCCCCAACCCCCTATCCCACATTGAAGCACAACAAATCCACCCCCCACACCCATTAGAGAACCGAAACCCCCACCCCATCCCATTCACTCTCTTTCTCTCTGCATCTCCCTCTCTCTCTGCATCTCCTTCTCTCTCTCTGTAACAACCCCACCGAACACCACCAGCAACCCACCATCACCTTCAACAACCCCACCACCTCTGCTGCTGCACACCATCACCAACCCCCGCGCATCTCACCACCACCCCCAACTGACCACTGTGGATCTGCAGCACCAACACCACCCAACTGACCACCGTGGATCTGCTTCACCACAGCCACCTCGCGCCGCCTCTACGCCACCACCACTGTAACCACCGTCACCGGCGCTGTAACCACCATTATCACCCACCCCACCCCGTATATCACCACCACTGTAACCCCCCTCACCGTATATCACCACCGTTAACACCACCCCCCTTATCCCGTCACAGCACCACAACCAACACCACAACTATCTTCATCACCACCAGCAACCCACTGACCACCATAACCACCCTCCTCCTTCCCCTCCCAACAGATCTGGAACCACGCCCTCCCAACTATCCCGTGAGACTCGCTGGAGCAGCACCAACAGAGCGCCGAGCACCACCGTGTCTGCAGAAAACGAAGAAAACGAAGAAAACGAAGCTTCCATCACATCTTGCTGGGAAGAGGCAAGCCGCTGGGAAGAAGCCATCAACACCACCAACACCAGCAACTTCACCACCACTGTAAAATCTGCGCCCCCTCCTGCTCTCTTGCCACCCCTCCGTTCAGAAACTCAGATCCAGCACCGCGTTTCGTCGTCGTTGGAGTTTGGTTTTTTTTTTTTTGGTGTAATACATAATGGGTCCAGCCCCATATATATGTTTTGGGCTTAATGGGGCTGGCCCAATGTGGAGTGTAGAATGTGTATTGTTTTTGTATAGTATGGGTACCGCCCCAAATAGTTAAAACTTTAATTTTTTTTAATTTTTTATGTCAACTGTTGTTTGGGCCAGCCCCATTTGAGCTAATTAGTTATTTTGGGCCAGCCCCATGTTCTTCTATTGTTTTTAGTGTGTGAACTTAACAAACAGTTGTGTTTTATATTTTGTGTATATTGGATGTGTTCATGTTGGGTATGGCCCGTGAATAGATAATTTGTAAATCTGTAAGACATGTGTACATCCCACACATAATATAAACGAGTTGGGTCTGGCCCATATGTCTATAAAAGCCACTGAAACTGTATTGGGGCTGTACCCATGACGATGTAGGGGATCCCAGTGATATTTAGTGTGTATAGGTTTGTACCCATGAAGAACGAGGGTAAAATGGTCAAAATCCGAACTAGCTGGTTAGACATAGGACTTAAAAAACAATTTTTCCTAACTGGGACTTAAAACTAAAAGTTGGGAAAATTTAGGCCTTATTTTACAATTTTCTCCCATAAAAAATATAAATAAAAAAGTGTGCATATATTTTATAAGATTAATTAGGGTGTGTCATAAGTTGACCTAAACCATCTATATACAAAAAATAAAAGTAAGCTTTTCCAATTATCTTAAATTTGATTGTTATTAGAATTACATAAATTTACCAAAAAACTTGTTGCACATATTCAAAAATATAAATTTTAATATTTTAGTAAAGATAATAATGAAAAAAGTTTTAAAAAAATATAAATAGATAACAAATAGAATTCTGAAAATCATATTTGAAACTATAAGGGAATATGCATGTATATATTTTTTTTTTAAAATTGAAATCCTTTAGGTTAAAAATACCTTCAAGGTATATATAAGCAAAAAAACAAAAACAAAAAATGTTTATATGCACTAACAAATTTAATATAGTCTCGATACTTGTTGACTTGGATGTGTCCGTAGTTAATTAAAATGATCTAATTTTTCAGAATGAAATAGAAAATATTATGAAATGTTGAGACTTAATTCTTGTTTTGGATCATTAACCTACTCGTCAATTTGTAGAGTATCTTTGTACCACTAGTATTGGATTGTGATTCTTTTTTTCTCTATGGCACATCAACATTAGTAAAACTTATTTTACTGTTATTACATGATAATCTTGGATTGTAGTGTTCTATTTTGCACGCCAAGAACATCCTATAGTTGAGAGGGAGAAGAATGTGAGCTCTTGTTTAGGGTTGATCGATCTATTACAATTGAAATCAAGGCCGATAACAAATTGGCTTAGACTACTTCCACTCCTCACGTGAGAGGGAGTCCATATGGACTCTCTTTTTACTGTTATAAACAAGTTGGCTACTTTGAGACTTGGTTCAACTGAAAAAATGAAGTTGTTCCAGTTTTATTATTGAAGAGATGAATACAATTAATATCAAAGAAACATTGGTGCAACATAGTCACAAACAATTCAGATGAGCAATTGCAAAACACAGAATCATAAGGCGAGAAACTTAAAATCACTCAAAGAGGGAAGATTTAAAAAAACGTCTCAGAATTGCCAAGTGCTACACCATCAACCTAAAATATAATTTGGTCAATAATTAATACATAACCAACTCTCTTCCACTTTGTCTTTTTCGTTTCAAACTTAATATACTCGTGGGGGACTAAAATGGAAAGGTTAGAGAAAAGTCGCAAATAAAATTAGGTCACTAACATTTTCTATACGTGTCACCTGGTGAATTCAACTCCACAAAGCATTAATATACTGATTTTATATCTCTCAGAATGATAAGTTTGTATAGAATAACACCTAACCTGTGAGCTTTTTAGTAATCCTCTATCTGATGTTATAACACAATAAATACTGTTTTAGATTCCCACTTCCCAACCAGAGAAATAGGCTTATAAAGAAACTTCCCCTACCCTCATCTTTTTATTCAGAACCCTTCTCCTTTGGTCTTACCTTACCTTACCTTACCTTACCTTTCAACATATTCTTGGAGCAATCCCTTTGATAGCTTTCTTTCTGCAAAGTATTAAAAAACACTTTGTTAGATTAAAGGGAAATAAAACTGAAAAAAATAGAGAATGAATTATACAATAGCAAGTAGAAGGACAAGATGTATTGATGCAAAATTTAGTATGGCATCAATTAATTATGAGAGACTATGTAAACTATAATATACACCAACTGAAACACAGATACAAATTTCCATTTCTGACTTTGATTTTGCCATTTTTTTTAAAAAAGCCTTATTTTACTATACCACAGTATACATCTTATCTCTTAGGCTCATGCCTCGGTATCTCCTCCATCCTTCCTTGTTTTGCTTGTTTATCAATTTTATATCATTTGAAGAAAACCAATAATAACAGAACTGCAAATAAGTCAAAGTTCCAATTTGTACACTAGTCACTCTTATTTCTAGAAATGCAAACCTCCCTAACCATATCTTTGAGTGCAAACTATCATCAATATTTCTTCTCCATTCTTAAACATGATAACATCCAAAAATACCACAATACTACTAATTAATCAAACAACCCTTGCCCTTAGAGACCAATTTTAAACCAAACCATAACTTGATGAGTCTTAGAGCCAATCCGTCCTCAATATCCTGATTTGGTAACATAATTCCAATCTTATCAAGCCTTATTCCAAAGTGAAGGGAAAATCAGTTACTACATTCAACAAACAACTGAAGCTCTACTTTTATAATATTTTAGCTTATTAATTAATTATACACATTCAATAAATAAGCTGCAAATTCTATGATCCCATCTTCTGAACATTCCTTTAATCCCATGGGAAAGCAAAAAGGACCCAACCTTACCCCTAGCACTGGACTTGCATAAGGCACTAGTGCCTCCTTAAGAGCTCTTAAAAGTTACACTATGAAAAGCATCTATAACTTCCTTAATTCCATTAACTAATATCACACTCCTCCTAAACACATAATTCTACTTGGTCTGAGCAATATTCACAAACACTTTTTCCTTTTCTCCCCAATATCTCTCCAACAACTATCTCCTCATCTTTCTGTTATATAAGAAATCAACCTCATATACCCACCCTTGTTTCCCCCAAAGCATAGCATAAACGACTATTAAACTATAGAAACACACAAGTCTGATACTATAATAGATCAACCTTGTAAGAACCCCTTTCCCGTTTACCTAATAATAAGGTAAGCTAATCAGTATATAGTGAGATAATGTAGTTTAAGCGTGTAAGTGGCCAAAGAAAACTAGCCACACAATCCGAGAAGAAGGGAGAGAAAGAGAAAGAGAAAGAGAAAGAGATGTATCTAGATCTAGATGCACCTATCTATATGCAAACAATAATAATAATAATAGTCAATCATATAAAGTATAACAATACCTAGAGAGCAGAAGCAGAAGCAGAATACTTGCCTATCAAAGAAAGCCTTCATCAGCTGTCCATCCATCAAATGCTTATGACTGATTGAGGAATTTCATAACCATATGAAGAGGAAAAGGAGACTCAAATATGCTGCATAAACCACCTCTTCAATCTATATATGCCTAAACCTCCAAAAAAACACCATTACTAACCCTTCCATATCACTCTATACTGCATTTCCTAATGCATTACAATGGTTATATCACCCAATCTACCAAAGATTGATTGAAACCTATTCTTTCAAACACAAAAATTACTCCACTTCATACTTTCCAAATGCTTCTCCTGCTATTCACTATGCTTAACTATACCAAAACCTAATCTAATTTTCTCCCATTCATCTATTCCAGCTCCACAACACATCACTACACTTCATTAATCTTTATCCTCTCTCTCACTCTCTTTCTCTCTCATTCCAAAACACTTTCTGAGCGTTTATCAAACCAAATTTACCACATCTCAGGGAACACTAACATCTACAATACTTCTCACCTTAACTAGCTAAAACTAGGTGAGGCTAAAAACTAATTATATCTACCAAAAAGGTTCTATTGCTGGAAGATGCTATCTTTACTTAACAAAATTAACTACACTCAGTGGTTAAATAAACCTTTAAATCTCTCTAGATCTAAGGAGTTACACATAAAACCAACTTATGAAGTAACTATTAGCTTATATATAATAATCATCCCCTCAAATACTCAAACATCATCCTAATTCTCCATCAACATAGCCTCCCTACTTATATTCTTTATCTCAAACTAAATATCTTCAGAGGTGATGTATGATCTAAGCTCAAGCGCACTTTTTCAGGTATAAGAAGCTTGAATGTCCCAAGTATCATGTTATAACATGATTGAATCTTCCAAAACATATATGACCATGAGATTTCTCAGTCATATAGACTAAAACAATCTACAACTATACAGAAAGATCAACTTTCCACCTAATATATAAATCCACCCCCTAAATAACAAGTGTATCTTCTCAAAATCTACTTGAGACAGGTTTTACTAAGGCATAACTCCTATAAGAACATACACTTCCCACTTAAACTCATCTTACAAGTATAACCATAAGACAAGTATAATATAATTGCATAAATAAGATTAATATAGCCAGAATACTTTTAACTACTACACATAATTAAAAACATAAAGATTTATAAGTTAATGAACTCAAAACAACCCATAATTCAGTAAACATACCAACAATTTTCAAATGAAAGACTACTAAAAGTACGCACACAATTTCTTGCCACTTTTATACTTTGCATTATGGCTTCATATATCCCTTCCTTGAAAACTAAACTTTGACTTTTTCGAATTTAACGACGAGTCATTCTAGGTTTCTCAGGTCCTCCCCATGTAGTAGTAGAACTTGACCCATATGTGGGACCCCTCTCAGTAATCCCCTAAACACAATTTCATTAA
Source organism: Nemophila menziesii (assembly GCA_029959085.1). Taxonomy (NCBI): domain Eukaryota; kingdom Viridiplantae; phylum Streptophyta; class Magnoliopsida; order Boraginales; family Hydrophyllaceae; genus Nemophila; species Nemophila menziesii. The sequence goes on from JARWIR010000008.1 coordinate 24,398,215, forward strand.
CATTAATTTTTTTTTAAAAACCCAATAAATATAAATTGACTGTATTTAAAACAAAAGTTACCAGATGAACTCCATATCCTTCACGATAGGGTGCAGGAAAGCTGTTCTCAGGGCCATTGTTATTTAGCTTATAGTGTCCACCTTCAAATCATAGTGCAATGTTAGAAATAAAATAGTTAAACTAGTCAAATAAAGCTTCAATATATTGGTACGAAAGAAAGTCAAACCTGGTGCCCAAGCTCTACCATCTGAACCTGCCAGCTCAGCATGAAGCTTTTCTTTCTCACGAGCCATGGTGAGTAAATTCTTCTCCATATTCTGTCTTTGTTCCACAAGCTCAAGATTCGCCTTCTTTTCATACTCAATAGTGTTCCTATAAGACAAAATGTGTTTGATAAAAACAGATTAGTACTTTATTAATAGGTAGAAGGAATAACTAACACATAGTGAAAGGTGAAGAAAAACCTAGCACGTAAAAGCTCTTGTTGTAAACTATCAATCTCGTTTCTTAACCCAGGAACTTGTTGATTTTCACCTCGTAATCTTGCAAGCTCTTTATGAAGATTCTGTACTTGAGACACAAGATCTTGCCTTGAACTACTAAGCTTTTGTACTTCAACTCGGAGTTGATTAGCTTCTTTTTTTAACGGTTCAGTAGCACGAAGATCAGATTCAAGCTTAAGCCCTCTTTCGAAAAGTTCCCTTGAATGAGCTTCTTGATCAGCTCGAAGATCCGCTATACCAATATTCATACGATGAATTTCCTCTTTTGCAGCACCTAATTCTCTTTGTAGAGTAATTCGATCTTCAACTAGTCTTCGATTTTCAGCCAAAAGCCTTCGGATTTCGATATGTTGAATTTCAAGCTCTTCCTCTAATATAGCTGGATGAGGTGGCATAGGTCTTTGCATAGGACCTCGGATAAAAGGTCCTTCATGGTGATACCCATGCCTGTTATCAAGTGCTTCATGGGCCATACGCTTTCTTCCTGCCATTTTGATTTAATCTGCAAAAAATTCAAGGAAAAATAGTGCAATTTACATATGTGTGCATATTCTGATGCAAAATTTGATAAATAATTAGAGAAGTAATTACAAAAATTATAAGAGTGCAGCAAAATCAGATTGATTTAGCTCGTTCAAGATCTATAATTCCTAAATTACTGATAGTTTAGCTTCTAAAATGATTAACTTACATCAGCGTTTATAGAAATAATTTAGCTCGCTCAAGATCTCTGATTCTAAAATCCTGCAGAATAATTACTAATAGTGTAGTTTCTAAAATGATTAACTTACCTAACCGTTTATAACAATATGTTGATAAAAAAAACTAAACCCTAGTTATGAACAATTAATACAAAATCTGATTTGAAGTGAAAAACAGAATTGTGATTCGTACCTTTATTTTTTCTTTCTACAGAGAAGAATTGAGGAAATGGTTGCGTAGAAAATATCTAAAGTTTGTTGTTGCCTTGTTGGGAGAGAACAAAAGGTGATTTTATTGAGATGATTTATTTAGTTTTATTTTTCTACCAAAAAGAAATTGTTTTATTAGGAAAAGGTACATCTTCTAGTTTGGCAATGTTGGTAAAATATTTTGGAATAGATCAAATCCTTTTTAGACCATTACCTTAAAATATTTTTAAGTTATACGTTTTAAAAACATTATTTTTATACTAAAAATATTTAAAAATATTATTTTTAAATCATTTCATTACTTATGTGAGATATTTCATAAATTTTAAAGATAATGTTAAAATTTCAAACAATATTTCTAGTTTGTGATTTAGCCAAATAAAGATATAGTTTAAGTAAAATATCCAAATTATCTTTGAAATCTATAAAATATCTCACAGGATTTATAAAATATCCTAAAAGTGACAATATCTTTGGTCTAAAATGATATTTTTCAAATATGTAGCCTAAAATTATTTTTATGTCATTGGTAATGGCCTAAAAACTGGATTTGCTCTTTGAAATATATACATGATCGAAGATTATTCCTCGACGGATTAAAGATAAAATTGTTAAACAAAATTTTGAAACCAAAAAAAAAGTTCAGATAGAGGTTCAAGGTTTACTAAACTATACTATGTGGATCCTCCAACTTCTGAAGTCATTGGGCAAAGATTTATCAAGGATGGTTTCCAACTTCTAAGGCATTTCAGGCAGAAACATCATATTCATTGGATTGTATAGGGAATGATCTCTACACCCAAAAAAATTGGAAGCTTTATTTTTAAAGATTTGAGCATATGAATCTAGTTAATGTTGGTTGCAACACGATGGGGCATCCTTTTATACGAAACTCTTTGGTTGCTAAACTCCTAATCAATATTTGTGGTAATATTGGATTAGAACCAAATTTTAGCAATAAGTTGTTATAATATTGACGATAATATTACAGTTTACAACTTACAACAAGAATAAAATTATATAATAAAAGTACAACATAACCCATAATATGTGTAATAGCATGACTTGATCATTGTCTTAAGAACACTATTTGGTATAGTCGGGGATCTATATAGTATCTTCACTAGTCGGTCATTATCGGATAACTTACATCCATCATATATTTTCACTCACAAAAGCAGATTGAAATCTCTAAATTTTGATTTCTGGTGTTGTAACTCTAACTCATAGGAATTTTGGTGGTGGTTGTGTGTCAAATGAGAGGAAATGCTTAATATATATAGCCACCAAAGGGTTTTTTCCATAAAGCACCCCCATTAATGCATTAAACACCGCGAATGACCTAGACGCATTACTTAGCAAGGAGACCGATGTATCCAACACCTTATAAGAAGCATGAACCTAGACGCATTTTTTAGCAAGGGGGACAAAAAACCACACCACGTCACGTCTCAGCTCGCCTCACTGCGTCGATGCATGTGTTGGGTTGTGTGCGGGGTATTGTTTATTCTCCATTAGTCAACCGATGTGGGAAAACCAATAGTTTTTCAAAACTTTCATACATGTAACTTTAAATTTTTTTAATACATTGACCATTAGTGAGCTTTAATCCTTTTTCTTCCATGCATGCCCAAATGGAATTTCTTTTATTAATTCAAACAATCCTCGCTCAGGCACTAGGAGTAAAAGCACTTATGAGCGAACAAGTCATGGGTCAATTATATTTAAGCGTCAATATAATTTAATTTGAATTGACACGTAGTAAAGTGAGACAATAACCAAATGCCGTCAAGTGAACATACGCTTGAACTTGGTGTTTTTGGTCGAGACCCCCACAACACATACCCGCTTGTTTTTACAGATTTTGCGATACTCATAATGTTTCTCATTAGTGTTCAAACGAAGCAAGATGTGTTTATCATAGAGGGTGGTCACCGCCTTCACACACATAGGTAATCTTTGAGAATGTTAACGTAGACTACCCCTCTAGGGCCTTATGATCATTAAGAGCAATACATTTTAACTTCATCATATGCCGTTGAATTCATCAAGTCCGTTCTTACAAGGACAACCTCCTTAGGCTATGAATTCATTATGGGTAAAGGGTTTATCTTAATTAATTCATTAAGTCCTTTCTCACTAGGACCGTCCATCATTGGATCTAATACTATGAAGTCCATTCTCACTAGGACCATTCCACTTGGCTATGAATTTGTTTAAGGATCGAACTCATCCTTAAGTCAACAGTCAATGAATTCATCAATGCTCGTCTCAATAAGACTACCATTTAATGGTTATGAATTTATTAAGAGCTCTCAAACTCAACAACCGGTAAATACGCCTATCTCAATAAGACTACCATTTAGTTGTTATGAATTCATTAAGAGTTCTCAAACTTGATTTTTACTCAATAGTTAGTGAATTCATCATGTTCGTCTTAACATGACTACCATTTAATGGTTATGAGTTCATTAAGAATTTTTAAACTCAACCTTTAGTCTACAGTTGGTGACTTCATTATGTGAGTCTCAAGTCTCAACAAGAATACCATTTAATGGTTATGAATTCATTAAGAGTTCTCAACTTCAACCTTTACTCAACAATCGGCAAATTCATCACGTCGTCTCAACATGACTACCATTTATTCCACACTTGCATTTTATATTACTTTTGGAACTTACCCGGACCATGTATATTACCCAACCATTTTTGAACTTATATTACTTGCATCTTTCGTTTAAACATTCTTGTCTTAATCCCATTGTATGATCGCTTAAGTTTGTTAAAAAGATTTGATTTAATTACAACTAATAGATTAACTTAATTAAGATTTTTAATTAGACATTATTTATTAAGTGTCCTATTCCTCCGATTGGGCTTAGTAGACTTGGAAGTAATAAGACTAGCTAAAATATCACTGTGTAATGATACCAACAAATACAAAATGATGAAACATCAAGAAAGATAAATGAAAGGGAGTTAATACCAAAACCTACAACAATTTTGTTCCTTAACTACATAGTTATATACAAATCACAAAGAAAAACTTTTAAATCCATTCGATCGTCATATTAAACTGAGACTATTTTTTTGAACTTTTTGAAACATCTTTACATATCCAAAACATAATCCACAACCATATTTAAAGCTTGCTCCGTCTTCTTAGATTGAACAAACACCACCATCACAGATTCGATTAATGTATCTCATCACTGATTAATGTACCTCGTCCCTTTTATGTCCTGCAATTATTGAGGAGAGAAGTGTGTGTTGGTGTGTACTATGTATGATGGTGTAAAATTTGTTGTGTTAGTAAGACTTTTCATATTAAAAACATAATTAAGAAGAATTAGGAGTTGTTACCCCTTGTTACCCATTTGGATGTGAGCATAGGGTTCCAAGATCCTATATTATGCAGTCTATTTATTTCTGTGAAATAAAATTTTATTTCCCATTCACTTACTTACACATGTTTCACATACTTACACATAATAAAATTTCAGAAACATATAATTCACATTCAACATTGAGTTAGACACGTACTGTGACAAAACACTTGCATTTATAAATCGTTCATAAGATATTATCATTCCTTTAATATCACACAATTACTTCACCACAAGTTGTTATTCATCCATATTCTCCCCTTAATCTTCATTCTCAGCTTGGTGATTTTTAAATTACTAGTGACAGATTGATATCAAGCTTCATAAAAGAAAATAACAACATAATCAACAAAACACTCATAAACAAAGCAACACATTTGCTTGCAAGTGTTAAAAACAAAGATTATAAGTGCCCAATCAAACAATTTATATAAGTTTGAATAAAAACATTGAAAGAAGTCAAAACACCATAAAAATTCATTATCTCTAAAACAAGATTCAATAATATAAATATTCTTTCAAACATTCTCAACAACACAGATGATTGATTCTAGTATCTCTCAAAAATTAAAAACTTTAATAGCTTAAGCCTTCCTAGGTTTGCTAGAAGCCAACTGAGATTCAGGCTGCAAAAACAAACAAAACATGATTTTAACATATCATATACGTATATATATAACAGAAACCGTTAATAAATATATAAAACTTATTCCTCTTACCTCCTTTTTCACAGACTCCTCCTTTTCAGACAAAATCAACTCAATATGGCACGGGTGTGACATATATGCTGCAAACATAACAAATATATCAATTAAAGAGTCAAAATTAAAAATTAAACTGCAAAAAAAAAAATAAAATCAAACTTACGATTGATTCTTCCATGAGCACGATAGGTACGGCGCCTTTGTTTCTGGGCTTGGTTCACTTGAATGTGTGATATGAAGAGTGCATCAACATCCAAACCTTTCACCTTTAAAAACATGACATCATATATCAGACATAAAAAATATAAATAAATGTAAATTAATTAAAATAAAACAAATATTTACCTCAGCATTACTTTCAGCATTCTTGAGTAAATCAAGAATAAACTTGGCAGACTTTACGGGCCAACGACCTTGCCCATTTGAGTGCCTGCTTTTTGCTTGGGCTGTGCGGCCCACACCTCCACAGTAGCGTGTAAATGGAATAGCTTGCTTATGTGCAAGAACATCTTCCAAATACCTCTTTGCTTTCACTAATGGAAGCTTCCTTAGTGCGTGCGCTGTTTCCCTTGTATTCTGAATTTCAATTCAAAATTAATAAATAAATGGAATATTCGAGATATAGATTAAAAATTAATATTGTGAGGAAGATGATTGTTGAAAATTTCTAAAAGTAAAAATGAAACACAACTGCCCATCTTCCCCAAATTAATTTTGCAGAGAATACTTTCGAACAAAGTGCAATTATGTACCACAATGCCGATACACACAATCTCTGCTTTCTAATGATTAGACTAACATTAAGATATAAGATATGTATACATATTACTAATTTAAGCTAAAAGTTTGCAGCGTGAATCAAAAAATAACATCAAAATACCAACCTTGAAATGCACTCGGAGGTCTGAACCCCTAGCTTTGCAAGCTGCAAATTAAAATTAACGCAAATAAGAAACTGTAATTCGATATACTAAGTGATAGATAATTAATGAGACGAGATTAGACGATGAAAAGACACTTACATTTGGTTTGATTATCGGGCTCCCTTGAATACTTCACCATTGTTTCTGCCTCTTCTGCGGCGGAGAGGTTAAGGTTAAGGGAAGCTGTTGAAGTCTGAGAGGGTTGTTTATAAATATAGAGGAAACCCTATTGTTATAAAGTGGGCCTTCGGTCCAAAAAGCATTTCCAAGCTAATGTGTATATGCCAAATTACAAATTAGCCCAATAAGCATTTTTATGGGGCTGCCAATATGTGTGTTTTTTATTTCAAAAGATTACCATTAATTAAAAGAGGTTCAAATACACATTATAAAGGCCTGGAAAACCGACCTACCCCAACACTAAAGTATTACTAGGGTCCAATTCTTTTTAACATTGGGCCAGACCACGAACAGGAAAAGCCTAATCCACGGTTTCATACCACAATATTGGGATTAGGGCTGTAAAATAGTCGAGCTGAACCGAATAATAGATGTACAAGCTTGTTTATTTATTTATAAATTTAAATGAGCCGAGTTCGAGCCGAGCTTTGAAGTTAGTGTTTGAGTTCGGCTCGTGAGAATATAACAAAGCTCGAGCTCTAAATCTCGTTTGAAAGTGTTTCGAGGTCGAGCTCAAAAAAGCTCGTTTAAATCTATTTTGAGCTCGAAAGCTCTTTTTTTATCTCGGTCTTATTTGGATTAATTATAAGATAATTGTTGCAAACCTTTTAATTATATAGATTTTCAGTTAGAAAATAATTGTTTATCGTAATATATAATTAAATACAATCTCATATAATCGTTCTTTAGATTGTTGAATATTGAATAGTCTTTTATAATTGGGTAGATAGTGGGGGAGAGTGATAGATAAGTGTTGGATAAGAAAGTTTTTTTAATATAGTAATTAATTTTAAATTTTTGAATTGTCAGATTTTAGAAAAAAAAAATTATAATTTGATTATATTTTTCACGAGCTTTTCTGAAAAGCTCGTGAGGAGGCTCGGCTCGGCTCGGCTCCTTTAACAAACGAGCTCGTTTTTGGGCTCGATCTCGGCTCGTTTAACGAACAATCTTGAGCCAAACTTTTTTCGAGCTGAGCTCAAGCTGCTCGCAAGAGGCTTAGTTTATTTACAACCCTAATTGGGATATACACTTTTTCTTCTATTATACATATAATACACCTTATGTAATACACAAATGGAATGGTGACCCTGTCCCATTAGCTTTTCGCTTAACTGCCCTTACTCAGTCATTTGTCATTATTGACCTACAAAAACTTATATCTTCGCTCTCTCACTCTCTCTAATAAAAAATCCTATCTTGTCGCATATTTCCTTCCCCGTTAATCCAACTGGTAATAGTCGGTTAAAATGAGCGAGAAAGTACACCGCATTAAAGACCCTTCACCTAACTACATGGTCCATATTTATGACACTTGTTTTAGCTCTGATAGATATGTTGGTTGATTTTTCTGACCATGATTAGAATCGTTAATATTTGGTTACTAGGTTGATTGGGTTCTTAAATGCCTATAAAGTTGATTGTCCAATTACTTTCCAGCCTCATTCATTTCTTTTGTTTCAATTACTTTCCAGCATCTGCATTTCTTTTGTTTCAACTAAGACTGCACAAACCAGGCCTAAAACCCGCCCACCCGTTATACCCGTCCCAACCCTACCCGAATATACCCGAACCGCACCCTCATCCGATCCATTAGGGTTTTAGAATATTTTTTTATTTTGGGTTGGATACCGGATTGGGCTGAGCCCAAATCATGGATATCCAATTCGATTTATAATATGGCCCAATAGTTATTTTTTATTTTTTATATAACACATAACGTGTTAAATGAAAAGGGCAAAAGACTTTTCGTGTGTTGAAAGGTCAAGCGTAGTTATGCTTAACTCTCCCATTCTCTCAAAATCATTCTGACGCTTCATCTCTCCATCTCTCTCTCTCGTAAACCCCAAGCCATAGCCTTCAACACGTCTCTTCTTCTCCATTTCAGTCTAATCCCGTTGGAAAAACAAAACGGGAGAGTACGCCGCATTAAACACTCTCACCTAAATTAGTAGGTCGCATTTATTCTTCTTCTGATTTCTCTATTCAATTGCTATTGTGGTTGATTTATCAAGCCATGGTTAAGGTATTGGGTTGTTTATACGCTTGGATACCGATTAAAATGGGGTTAGCAGAGGCCTATAAAAGGCTCGACTCTGGTTATTTAACTTCAAAAGCCCCTTTTCATGTACTATGTAATTCGAAACCCTAATCTTTGATTTCTGTTAATCCTCTGGTTTTGTAAATCAATTTTCATGAGTAATCAGTAATGATTTGAAGTTTGAGATGATAGTTTGATTCTTTACTATTTTTAGTCAATTGCATGTTTGATTCACGGCTATTTGTGTTTGATTTTGAGAATGAAAAAGGGATTAAAGGGTTTTATGAGATGGATATGATTTTTAAAAACTGTAAAAGTGATGTTTCTGGGTTCTTCATATTTTCTTAATATCAGAGTATTTGAAAAATAAAATATTTTCTACTTTTCTTGGTTGCTTGTTACGTGCCTATTCTATGAGTTTCTGGGTTGATTGATACTCTGCGGATTATTCTCTGAGTTTGTTCTAATTTTGTGAATGTTGTCTATTTTAATGATTTCACAAATATGAGATGGAATCTGAGTTTTGTTGCTTAATCCTTTGATTCATAAAACAATTTCAGGTAAACCATAATCCTATTAATCTTTTTTCATTTAAAAATTGATTCCCGTTTAAGTTCTAACAATTTTTGGTTTGTATTTTGCACATATATATTGTAATGTGCATTTCAATACTGACTTTGCATCTCCCATCAAATCCAATGGCATATGATTACATAATAGTCAGGATTGAATGGTTGAGTTGGCAGCAATATTTGATTTGTTTATGGTAACTTGCGAGTTTAAAAAACCGTCCCTTGTCCCTAAGTTTTAAATATCCAATGATTAAAACTAATTCGAGGCTAATTCTAGTGTTTCTCTCCTCCTTTGTACTTTGTAGTGACAATTTACAGGAAATGTAATACTTTTGGAAGCAAACATTTCAAGGAAATGCACCCAATTTTGTACAAGTATGCTATTTTGCACAAAAAAGGTTGCAATTTTGATTATTCACATTTCACAATATTGTAATGTATCGTGAAATGTATTGTATTGAGTATTGACTATTTGTAATTCATTTGAGTTGAGTAATTGAGAATTAGACAGTGGTTTTGGTTTGTAATATTATTTCTGCAAATTGTCATTTTTTGAAACTTACGATATATAGTAAGTTCATTTTTTGGGAAAGTTACTATAAATGGAAACTAATATTCTGAGTTAATGATATTTTGATATTTTTTAGGTGTTTGACTTTTGTTAACTAAATTCGAACCCAACCCTAATCTGACCCAACCCAAAGTGACCCAACCCGTAAAATCAAGTTAAAAAAATGTAGGGTTAGGGTTTTTTATGATAATCTGAGCACTTCGGATTGGGTGAAGGGTATAGCACTTCGGGTCGGTTAACCTACCAGTGTGCAGCCCTAGTTTCAATTACTTTCCCGCAGCTGCATTTCTTTTGTTTGAATTACTTTCCAACAGTTTATCAAAATTCAAAGTAAGTAAATTTTAAAAAACCAAACATAAAAATTATTTTAAATCGAAACTAATTCATTTTTTATAATAAACTAACTAGATGTTAGAATACAGAAAAACAAAATAACAGAACAGAAATATAAATGAGATGCACTAATATACAAATAACAATCATTTTTTTAACTCTAGAAGCTTAACTTTTTATTTAACAGTTGGATTTTAAAAAAAATGTTATTTCATCATTTATTATATTGATAAAATTATTAGTTTACCTTTCATTTTAGCCCATAACCAACTTTGTAAACACATTAAAGCCTCTAAAGTATCTGGACTGAGTCTGCTTCCATGAGTACTAACCCTACTCTACCTCCCGTAGAGAATGCCGATTCTGAGGCAACATTGGAGACTAGAACAGAAAAAAAATCTCGAGCAATCAATTTTAAAGTAAGATATTTCACCCCGTATATCTTTCACCAATGCAAAATGTCAAACTCAACAACCCAAGGCACTGTCGCTTCTTCCAAGTAATGATCCAACTCAGATTTTACAAACTCAACATTAACACCACTATTGAGAAATTGAATTAAATCAGATAAGATATCTCACTCGCTCCCAACCATACTACTTGCGTTATCCAAGTTAGCATTAGATGCACCACAAAAATTGTCACTTGAAGTCTTTGCTTTTTGATATTCTTGAAGCAAATCGTAACAAGAGGTTTAAATTTTATCAATTTCATTTTTTGCTAATGTACCATATACGTTTTTAAAATAAAATTCAATAACTCTTAATTTATACCTAGGATCTAAGATACCAGAGACACCCAAAACAACATGAACAATACTCCAATATTTCTCAAACTTATCAAACATGTTACCTGCAATATCAGATATTACTTTGTCAGCTGGTAATTTCCACTTACACGAATTTTTACTAAGCTGACAAATTTGAACAAAGCTCGTGCTTGAGGTTGGATATTTTGTCCCAGAGAAAATTTCAGTCACACTGTGAAACTCTTTAAGTTTCTCGATAATTTTCTTACTGTAATCCAATCAGCTTCAGATGGAACACCTAAGTAATTTTTATCTCTAACTTTCATTTTAGAAAATACATCTTTGTACTCAAAAGCTACTTGAAGCATCAAATGCGTGGGATTCCATCGAGTTTTACAATCAAAGCTTGTTTTTTTAGTACACGATACTTTTAATTGACGTGGCATCTCCTCAAACTTTTCCCACCTAGCTGGACTACCTGGCCAAAATTAAACACTACTATGAATTTTTTCGACTGCACCCTCAATGACTTTTAAACCATCTTTTACTACCAAATTCAATATATGTGCACAACACCTTATGCGAACATGTCTGCCTTCAAGTAACCAATTAGTAAATAAATGTTCTACAATCTTACTTATCATTGCATCATTCGTGGAACAATTAACCACTGTGATTATAAATAATTTGGTCTATACATTCCATGTTGTTAGACCATCAAGTAAATATTCAGCTGTTGAGTAAGGTGATGTCACTTAAATAAACTGCATTTATAAAAAAAAAAGTATACATTATTTTAAATAAAATAAAACACCGTTAAAGATTAAAAACAAAATTCAAGACTTTATAAATAAATTCTCAAAAGACGGCTTTGTAAAATCCAATTGTCATCGATAAAGTGTGGTTTGATACCCATGTATCCCTTCTTTTGGTTAGAAGTCCATATTAGTTGTTATGGCTACACGACTTGTATTTTTTTCAAAAAATATTTTGCGACTTTGTCTTTTCCAATTCATACACTTTGAGTATATCTTTCTTGATTGTGTTTCGATAAACTATTTTAAAAGAAGGCTATAATATTTGAACAAACTCCCAAAATCCAACGTGATCAACCTTGGAAAGAGGGTACTCATGCAGAATAATCATCCGAGCAAGCTTATCACTTGTAAAATCAAAGGCAAATCTGAAATTCTTTAACTCGATCTTTCCATCACTTGTTTTTTGAGTTGAAATGTGCTTTTTTTTTTCGAGTCTCTTGTCGATTGATTTATTATTTTTAGCCACACATCTATATATATGATACTCAATTGTTGAAGTTCCATTTTTACTTGTATCCTTCAAAGATTTTTTATGGTAATTGCAGATTGCATAATCAATTCCACTTTTCGAGGCCCTCTTCATATGCTCCCATACATTACTACACAATTTATCTTTTTAACCAACTAGATTTTCAGCTTGACGGTTTTCCGGTTGTGATTCTTGTGAACCTTGGTGAGGAAGTGACATATCACCGTCTTCCCAACTCTCAAATTCTTCATAATCAAGACAAATAAAAATGATATTAAAGTACTACTTATCATTAATTAGACAAATATTCAGTACGATTATATGATTAGCATTCATAAATTCTTCATATGCTTTAACAATAAATAAAATAATTATAAAATACACCTCTGGATTTCAAAACTTTCGTAAAATTACAATTATATACAACAATTACACATACATTGCACAGTAGTTCACCGTTTGGACCTCCAATTATTCGAAATTAAGATACCTTAAAATCAAACATTGAAAATTATTGAGTGAGATTTAAAATTATACAATAAATACATACGCAAATTAAATACAACAAATTTTACATACATAAATCATACATATATAAATATAATAATTAAATAATTGCTTACTTGATGGAGGTGAATGAAGAAATGGGAAGTAATGGACGATGGAGGAGGACTAGGCTACGTCGAAGTATGCGTGGTGGAGGACTACGCGGCGGTGGAACCAGCTTGTCAGAGGAGAATATCGTTTGCAGGTGGTGGAAGAAAAGTTTGGAATGATGTACTGAAATAAAAATGAAATTACTGCTAGGTTTTATAATGTGGTGATATGTCACTTCCTCACCAAGGTTCACAAGAATCACAACCGGAAAACCGTCTTCCCAACTCTCAAATTCTTCATAATCAAGACAAATAAAAATGATATTAAAGTACTACTTATCATTAATTAGACAAACATTCAGTACGATTATATGATTAGCATTCATAAATTCTTCATATGCTTTAACAATAAATAAAATAATTATAAAATACACCTCTGGATTTCAAAACTTTCGTAAAATTACAATTATATACAACAATTACACTAACATTGCACAGTAGTTCACCGTTTGGACCTCCAATTATTCGAAATTAAGATACCTTAAAATCAAACATTGAAAATTATTGAGTGAGATTTAAAATTATACAATAAATACATACGCAAATTAAATACAACAAATTTTACATACATAAATCATACATATATAAATATAATAATTAAATAATTGCTTACTTGATGGAGGTGAATGAAGAAATGGGAAGTAATGGACGATGGAGGAGGACTAGGCTACGTCGAAGTATGCGTGGTGGAGGACTACGCGGCGGTGGAACCAGCTTGTCAGAGGAGAATATCGATTGCAGGTGGTGGAAGAAAAGTTTGGAATGATGTACTGAAATAAAAATGAAATTACTGCTAGGTTTTATAATGTTTAAACTTTCTAGCGACCATCAAGGCAATCGCTAGAGGTAAACCAAGTGGTGAGTAAATACACAAAATTAAAATCGACAGGTACACCAAATAATTGGTTGGGTCTTTTACCGACTAATAAAGTGGTCGATAAAAGTATTTGATAATTGGCGACCATTGAATAGTCACTAAAAAGTTTGGTCTACCAACCAAAAACCACGATTGGCAGTTGGTTGGGGTTGTTACCGACCAATCAAGTGGTCGGTAAAATATTAGACCAATAGCGAGTATTGAATGATCATCAAGATATTTTCTTTGTTCGGTAAAGATGTTCTTTAATTTTATTTTTTATTACAAATTTATCGATTATTGAGTGGTCGCTAAATGATTTGTTTTAGCGACCACGTAAAGCGTTTGCTTGAGGTTTAGTCTTTTTTTCTTTCAAAAAGAGGTTTAGTCATTAGAAGTATGAAAAGTAGTAGTGTATATACTATATAAGACGCGTGAATCAGCCTTGATTGCTCCCTGTTGCTCCCCAAATATTAAAGTCAATATCCATTAATACCTTGTCCTGCCCTATTGGCTGTTGCTAAGTTAATGTGCTGACCAATTCCATCCATCTCCCTCGTGTTGGTGCAGAACTGAATAATGTGCTTCAGACCCCAACTCCCTTGAAACATTATCTGCACTTTTTGCGACTTTATTACCAAATTTACTTTTCTTTTTCAATGTCCCCCCAGACCCTTTCTCACCATACAACAATTTCTAAATACGTGTTGTGACCGTTTCTTGCTCGGCCCCAGACCACGGACAAAGTATAGACGTATCAATCCCTCTTTTCGCGAAATTAGCTTTAGTCGGTAGCTTCTCCTTAACGGCTTGCCAAATAAGTACCTTGATCTTCAGAGGACATTGTAATTCCCATAATTTTCCCCAATCTATCTCATAGTCATGTACTGTTATATGTTCCATGCAATTCGTATTGCCACGATAGTTAATCTGACTTCCCCTTACTATGCTCCACCACTATGAAAGTTCTTAATAGTTAAATTAATTACCTTTGATCATTTCACAAAGAAATACATATGATATGTTTAATTCGCCCAAATAAAAAAGTTTTTAGTTAAGGACAATATAATTAAATTTCCCTTGATAGTTTCACAGTCAAACAAATTTAAACATAGTTTACTAGGTATAAAAAGCACATAGTACAATTCCATGCATGCAAAAAATTGTGGAAGCACAAAGCTAAAGAAAGAACCACGCCATTATATGCACCACCAGTTGAGATATGTAGTGATCATGATCAGCAGTGCATTAGATAATGCAACAACCCTTTCACCACAGGAGGAAGGGGGAGAGGAACGGGCAGGAGGAGGTGGAGGGGATTGGGGAGGAGGAGGGGAAGGAGAATGGACTGGAGGAGGGGGAGAGGAAATGGGAGGAGGAGGAAAGGCTGTGCATATATGCGTTCCAACATCAGGATCGTCGTTGCATTTTCCGTTAATGCAAATCAATTGACCTGAACAATCGTTTAAAGTTTGACACGGACCACCACAGGAGAAGGGGGAAGGGTAAAGGTTAGAAGGAGGGGAAGGAGAACGGGAAGGAGGAGAAGCTGTGCATATATGTGTTCCAACATCAGGATCATCGTTGCATTTTCCGTTAATGCAAATCAATTGACCTGAACAATCATCTAAAGTTTGGCATGTACCATTGCAGGAGGAAATTGCATTTCCATGGGATATCATGAAGCTGATGTTCATTAATAATATTATTGATAGAAGTATGAGTTTTTCCACAATGAGTGCTACTAAAAGAAGAAGAGGGGTTTATTTGGAGTATGAGTGTATGAGAGAAGAGAGTATGCATAGGCATAGCATTGCATACTGCTACTTATATTCTTTTATTTTTTAACAACTATTGGTTCACCAGTTCACCCCCAAACAAAGTGGTCCTTCTTCTAATCTAAATTCCTAGAAGGTCAACTCTACTTTGTAGGCGTACTTGCAAGTAGGGCAGCACACGGGTCGGTTAACCGACCCGCAAGGCTAAACCCAAAACCCAACCCTAAGTCTCGGTTTTCATTTTCTTAAACCCAATAACCAATATTTTTAAGTAAATCTACTCGGGTTGGGTTAGTGCGGGTGGACTCGGTTTTGGGTCGGGTTCGGTTTGGTCAACGAATAGTCAAAGGACCTAAATGTAAATAGAAACTTTCCAATAATAGAAAGTTACTAAATATAGTAACTTTCTAAAAACAGTAACTTTTCAAATTATAGAAGTTTTCCAATAGTACAAACACTACATTACTATTACAAAAATAAACCACTCTTAATATTACAAAGAATTGCAATTTACAACCTAAATTGTACATAGTAAAGTTCTTGTACGACAGGTCCTTTAATGATCCAACATATTTCCTGCAAATTTGCACCACGGAAGAGAAGAAACTGTTAAATATAGTTAGCCTCAGATTTGGTTTCATCATTGGCTTAACATTTAGCCTCGGATTTAATATCTTCATTGGCTTTTTAATCTTAGGGACAAGGGACAAC
This sequence comes from Nemophila menziesii, assembly GCA_029959085.1. Lineage (NCBI taxonomy): Eukaryota > Viridiplantae > Streptophyta > Magnoliopsida > Boraginales > Hydrophyllaceae > Nemophila > Nemophila menziesii. Next base: position 24,414,376 of record JARWIR010000008.1, read on the forward strand.
TTTTATAACTTACAAGATACAATTTACAACTCTATTGTTGCCCACTCAACCATTTTCAACCTATAATAAGTATAACTTGTTCTTCATAAGATAATATAATCATTGTATTTGGGACAATTGAAATGGGAGATGCAAACAATTTTTGGTTGTTTAAAATTGTTAACTTGAAAGTTATAATAACCTGTAACCTGCAAAATATCACCAAATCCACATATGAGTTTAGTTGTTTAGTTTATTTGTTATGAAAACATTAATCACTAAACAATAAAGCTAAGTAATTACCTGATTAATGGAGTAACAAAGCTAACTTTTAACAATAAATTCCAGAATCAGGTCCAATAGGTGAGGTGTGTTTAATGCAGAGTACATTACAAAGAACAGAAAACTCATTATCCTTATTTTCGCAAATCAAATATATATTGTCAATTGAACACATAGGAGCTTAATACATTAATATATATATATATATATATAAAAAAAAAATCTTTTTGCATAGAAATAAGATAATGATGAAGCATTTTGTCTCTACTATTCAATATTCATCTTTTAAGCAAATCAGCGGCCGTATTTTTTTCTAAGCAAATTAACAGCCACTATTCAGTATCCTTTTTTAAATCAAATTTGTATAATTGATTATTCAAAGCAAATTAGCAGCCATGATTCTCCTTCAAATCAAATATCTGTTAACACAGTATACATACCCATTAAACAAATCAAATATCTGTTGACACATTATCCATACCCATTAAACAAATCAAATCTCTATTCACACATTATCAATCGAAAATCAAATCTTTATTAACGCAGAATCAATCAAAAATTACCATTAAATACTCTATTATAGTTTAAATCATTTCGAAAAATCACTTATATTGTAAAAAAAAAATAAAAAAAAATATAAAACACCCCTATTAAAATAGATCTATTAATACAATACTTAATATAATTATAGAAATATAAAAAGTAAGCTTTTTACAAAAAAATCATACCTGAAAAAGGGGGTTTTCGGATTATGAAACCCTAGCCAAGTAGATATAGCCATTTTAGCACCATTAACCAAAGATTAAGATTATATAACCACGGTAATAAGTAAGCAAATCAACCCAGGTCGGCGTTAAGCCAATGGCAGTAAATCTGAACCGTATATTTAGATGAAGGGTGTTATTACAGAGAATAAACAACCATTCTTTACAGAGAAAACATTAAAGATTGGACGGGAAAGGGAAGAAAGGAGAGGCTAGGGTTTCTATTTACCCAGAGAAAGAGAGAGAAGAGATAACAATCGTAAGGCTTTGGGTTAGAAAGAGAGAGAAGAGATAACAATCATAAAGTATACGCCTCCCACTTTTACTTTCGTTTTATTTAATATGTATATTATATATAAATATTAAAAAAAAAAGGGAACACGGGTCGGGTGCGGGTAACCGCGGGTTTGGCAAAGCCAAACCCACAGTCCGACCCAATACCCAAATAATTATTTTTTTTGGCCCAATGGGTTCGGGTGGGGCTCGGTTTGGGTTTTTTCAGGCCGATTTTGGGTCGATTTTTTCGGTTGGGCGGGTTTGGGTCAACCTTGTGCAACCGTACTTGCAAGTTGGATTGTGGGTTTCTATAGTATTAAATTATTAATACCCACTAAATTTGAACCAAAAGAACGAAAAAAATAATTCTCCCTCTCAGTGTCACACTTATTTTTACCTACAAATTAAAAAATATCACTAGATTAATATAACAAAACACATGTCATTAGATTAATAAGTTAGTTACTTTTGTAAGTTTAAAACATGAGGTATGTGTATAAATATAATTGGTGTAGGATCATCAAATATTGGATGGAAGTATATTCCAATATGATTTTATTATTTTTATGATAATTAAAATATTTTTTATGAAATATCATGATATCTTAAATATTTATTAGAGTCAATTGTTGATTGATGCCTATTAAAAAATTTATAAGATACTTGATTGAAAACAGTCACATCCCAAATTATCCTTATAATTAACAATTAAAAAAAGAAAAAGAAATTAAAAAAAACAAAACAAAACAAAAACTAATAAGCACGCGAGCGTCCGTGATTTTTTTTAAATCGTCATAACTAATTCTAAGAAAATAAAAAACATAAAAAAAATTTATATTTGGATAAATCAAATTATTATTTACGTCTATGATTTTTTTCGGAATTTTCTGAATTTTTTTTTGATTTTTTTAATTTTTTTTCCCGCAGACACGAAATTTCATGTTTATTTCACGGTTTAAAACATGGAATTTCATGTTTAAAACGTGAAATTCCATGTTTAAAACATGAAAATCCGTGTCTGCAAAAAAAAAATTCAAAAAATCCAAAAAATTCAAAAAATTCAAAAAAAAATCAAAAAAAATCATAGACGTAAATATTAATTTGCTTTATTAAAAAATACAATTTTTTTAATTTTCTGATTTTTTTATTTAATTATGACGATTTAAAATTCACGGACGCGCGCGTGTGATGGAATTAGTAGTAGTAGTAGTAGGTGGTGGTGGTGGTGATGGTTGTGGTGGATGTAGTGGTGGTTACATACATGGTGGTTGTGGTGGTGGTTGTTGTTGTTGTGGTGGTGGTGGTGGTGAAAGAAGTACCCTATTATTTGTTTCATATTTAAAAATTAATATTGTATTAAAATAAAATAATATATTTAATAATAAGGATAGTAAAGGTATGAAAAATATAAAGGGGGTGTTTTCTATAAATAATTATTTCATTAGGCATTATTTTTTATAAAATAAATTATTGAATGCACAAAAAAATAATTAGAAAGCTTAATGAAGATGTTATCAACAATAACGTCTATTTATTATGCATATAATATTTTAATTTAATTAAAAGTAAAATTAATATAAAGAATAAAATATATCTTACTTTTTTAAAATGATAATTTTCTGTAACCACTATTTTTAGTAATAGTAATAACATTATGGAAACGGAGGAAGTACCCACTAGAAAAGGAAAGTCACCATACAGTATGGGTCATTGGATTTTTAAATACATAATAGGGTTTTTGAGTTTAAAGTTAATATTTTTTTTATTATTTGGTATATTTTAAGTCTTTAGCTAAAGTTTACGATTCACATATTTTAGAGTATTTTGAGGTATTTCACTATTTTATGCATTATAAGTGAAACTCATCACTATTCATAGATTGATTGATGAGATAAGAAGTCTAAAAATCAAAGAATAACCGTAAAAAAAGACCACAAGTGACCTGACAGAGTAAAATTATGCACCTGGAATTCAATTAAATATGTGTGCTACAACAACATGAAAACTTCATATCGATTCTACGGACGATCTTAGAGGAATTAGAAGCTGAAGAATAGACCTTTGAAAAGCTATCGGAAAATGTAAATGTGAAAGAAAAAATAGAAATTGGAGCTAGGATGAAGAAGTTGTGCTCGTTTTATTGGGTTAAAAGATACATCTTGGCTTTAGACGAGAATTATGTGTAACTGGGGGATCTTTAACTCGTTTACCCATGGGTTGACCTACAATAGAGGTGACCCACAACATTTAAAGGATATATATACCTTTTATTTTCCCTTTCTCCAATCATTCTATCACAATTCATTCAAGGAGCAAAATATAAGAGCATGAGAGCTCAAGAGAAGACAAGAGAGCTTCTTCATAACTTTAAGCACACCTTTAAGTGTTCATCATCTCTTCATACCAAAAATTGTAAAATTATTTTTACCTTTTTTTTCTTATTCCTTCTATGCTTAATTCAAAAATTATGAACCAATTGGGATTAGCTAACTGGCTAGGGCCTTGGTCATCCAATCTAGTGGTGCAGGTTTGAACCGAGTCAATGACTCCGAGTCCAAAGTGGCTCTCCTAGGTAACAAAAAAATATTCAAACACTATGATTGTCTTTACATTACTTATGAGCTAAATTCATTGTAGCTTGGGACGAGGATGGAACCATATGTCCTGTTAATCAACATTTTTTTGTTAAATTGAGGCTTAATGCTTATTGAGTAATATGCATGTTCCTTTTGATCTTGTATTGAATTATTGATTGAATATATTGGCCACATAATTAATTTATCAAAATCATTGATTATATTGGCCACATAATTGATTTATCAAAAAAATTGAATTACACTTGTAAGGGGGTTTAAGGTTAGAACCAGGTAATTGAGAATGTATTTATATATAAAATTGGAAGATCATAGGTAGATGCATAACTACGATGTGTGTATATGATTTAATCACTTTTAGGGCATTTGAGTCTATCCAGAAAGAGCTTATTTGCCTTGAGAGTAGCCTTTTAATCAGCCGGGAGGGGTTTAGGGTGATTTTGACACCCAATAAATATGAAAGATTAATCTTTTCCCTCATTATATATAAATTGTAGGGATTTATTTATTATTTTAATTACTTTAAGAGACTTATATTAAATTTACATAAAATATAGGTACTAATTTTAGGTTTTATTAATTTCATAGGGATTTAATTAAAACCTACAAATTTTCAAAAAAATGACTTTTACCCTCCAAACTTTAGAATTATTAACTATACTCCCTCAATATTTCAAATTATAAACTTTCTAAAATTAACTTTGATACCCAGTCTTTCTATAAATAAAATTTATACCCTAAACTTTATAAAAATAATATTTTAACCCCCAAACTTTCAGAAATTTAACTTTTGCTCCAAAATTTTCAAATTATTAACTTTAATCCCCTAAACTTTCATATTATTAAGTTTAACCCCCAAAATTTTGACTTATTACCTTTAACCCTCCAAACTTTCTAAAAATTATATTTAACCCCCAAACTTTCTACAAATTAACTTTAACCCCCCACCAAACTTTTGAAAATAACCCTTTAACCCCCCAAATTTTCAAAAGACTACACTAAACTAACAATATAACACTTTAAACCCCCCAAAACTTTTGAAAATTTGTGTGACACCAAATACTTTCTAAATTTTGACTTTGACAGACCTAAGGTTTTGAAAATTTGCCTTTAACCCCCACCTCTTTATACTTTTAAAAATAAAATTTGACCCCTTATACTTTTGAAAATTTGAATATTACCCCCTAAACTTCAAAAATAATGGTTTGAACCACTGAACCATAAAAAAAGACACAAACCTATACAATCTTTCTACTAAACTCCCCTAAATCTTAGAAATTTATGATTTAACCTCCTAAACCTACACAAAATTTAATAAACTATACAAAAAATGACTTTAACCCCCCCCCCCCCCACACACACACACAATCGAAAACTCGACTTTTACCCTCACCAAACTTTTGGAAAATATCAGTCTAACCCACCTAAACTTTCAAAAATTTGCATAAACCATAAAATATAAGCAATAAAACACCCTAAAGTTTGCTAAACTATATAATTATCACTAAATATCATTACAAATTTCAAAACTAAGTCCTATTCACATAAAACTCATATTTTTACTATATTTGCATGACAAGTCCAAATTAAATTAAATTTATCATTACAAGTCTTTGTATGTTGCAATACACAGTAAAAATCCAAACCTTATTAGAAATTTGTAAATACAACATTGGATTTTGAAACTTTCCTAAAATTACAACTATATACAACAATTACACTAACACTGCACAACGATCCACCATTTGAACCACCAAACATTCAAAATTAAAATGCCCTGAAATCAAACATTTAAAAATATTGAGTGAGATTTAAAATTATAAAATAGATACATACCAAAATCAAAATACAGAAAATTATATATATATATATATATATATATATATATATATATATATATATATATATATATGAAAACCATTTCTTACTTGATGGAGGTGAATGAAGAAATTGGAAGTAATGGACGGCGGGGGAGGACTAGGCGACATTGGAGTATGCCTGACGAAGGACTAGGCGGTGGCGGAACCAGTTTCATCGGAAGAGAATATCGATTGCAGGTGGAGGAAGGAAATTTTGGAAGGAAGCTGCGACATGAAAATGGAACTCGTTATTGGGATTTATAATGTTTAAACCTTCTAGCGACCACCAAAATAATCATTAGAGGTAAATCAAGTGGGGGTAAAGACACGAAATTAAAATAGGTGGGCAAGTTTGGTCTGTTAAATAATTGATAAAGTGTTTTATCAGCCAATTAAGTGGTTAGTAAAAATATTGGACCATTCACGACCACTAAGTAGTCGCTAATTTTTTTGCTTTAGCGACCAAAATTCATGATCGGTAGTTGGTTGAGGCTGCCAATCAAATGGTCGACAAAAGTTTTAGACCACTAGCGAGTATTAAATTATCCCTAATGATGGGTTATTTGGTTAGTGAATTTTTTCTTAAATTTTTTTAATAGTAAATTTATTTCTAACAATTATTGAGTGGTCGTTAAATAATTTTCTTTAACAATCGCATAAAGCATTTGTTTAGAGGTTTAGTCGTTAGAAGTATGAAAAATAGTAATGATATAAAACGTGTGAATCAACCTTGCTTGCTCCCCATTGCTCCCCAAAATTTAACGATGATTGACCTATATGATCTTAGAGACTAGATTTTTGGCCTAAAGAAACTAGTAATAATCTTATTTCTTTAATGATACCTCAATCATGACCAAATACTAAAATACCCTTACTAACACTAAAAGACAAAAAGGTGATGTCACTGTTCATCTCTTTCCACTACCAACCTATCTCCGGCCTCTGACCACCTCCGACCTCTGACCACCTCCGACCTCCGACCACCGGTCACCGAAAAAAATGACGAGTTTTCTAAAAACAAAATGATGAGTTTTCTAGAAAAGTTGATGTGTCTAAAAAATGATGAGTTTCTACAAAAAAATATGAGTTTCGATAAAAAAAATGATGAGTTTCGACACAAAATGATGAGTATACTATTAAAAGAGCAGAGTATTCGATAAAAAAAGTTGAGTATTATTAATAAATGATGAGTATCACTTTTACACATATTTATTATTACAATTGAACAAAAACCTATCTATTTACAACAACTATTAAACAAAAAGAAAAATAAACAAGCCTAATTACAACAACAACAAAAAAGACGTTCTAAAAATCTAGTTTGACCAGATCTTACAAAACAAAAAAATAATCTTCACAACTACTTCTTCTTCGAGGCTCTCACGCACAGGAAACCGTTGAATCTTCATTCACAGCAGCGAGCCTCCATGGCAGCGACTCCAACCACCACAGAAGCTTCATGTAGCGAAAGATGTGAAGCCAAATCTGTGAATGGCTCGTCTTCTACGGAGTTTCCTTCCGCCCAGATCCGATGGCAGCAGAGTCCTTGCGCTGGAGTTCTCTCACACACAAGAAAACCGTCGTTTCCTTTCTCCTTCTCCGGCGAGAAAAAATCAACATCCACCAAACAGCGAGCACAGATCACTATCGAGCAATAGACTCCGTGCGAGAACCACCAAACGACGAGCACAATTCACTATCAAAGCTCCATTCCTGTTGCTCTAAATAAGACCTTCGTGCTCCATTTAAATCTAGCTCGGAGCTCCGCTGAAGGAGCCTTGCCGCCGCCTTGAACTCGCCAAAATGGACAGAGGCTCCGGAGTATACCTCGAAGTCTTCGCCTCTTCTACTTTTCTGTCCTCCCCTGCGTTTTACTCTGACGATCCTTTACAGAGGGAGAGAGATGTGGGGCGGTATCGGTCATGAAGGGGGAGAGAGATGTTTTTGGGTTATGGAATAGAGAGAGTGTTATGGGAAAATGAGGTAGGAGAGAGAATGGGTTTTAGGGTTTTGAGGAATTTCTGGAATATATTAGTATATATAGTGGAAAAAAACAAAAAAGGGTAAAAATGTAAATGAGATTTTAGACTATAGTGTTAAAATCTTACTGAGGTCCCTATTAAGAAGAACAAAAGAAGGGGTTTGGGTTAAGACTAGAGGATGGATGTTTAAGACCCCTTGGGTCAATATATAATATTTAAGTCAATATCCATTAATATGTCATGTCCTACTGCTAAGTTGATCTGCTAACCAATTCCATGCATCCATCTTTCTCCATGGTGCCGAATTGGATAAAGTGCCTAAGACCCCAACTCCCTTGAAACATTACCCGCACCTCTTGTGACTTTATTATAAAATTAGGTTCGGATCCTGTACGATGCACAAAAATACAATTTAAGTCAAAAAATGATAAAATAAAATATAAAAAAGATAAAGTTGTGATGTTTTATCTTAATCAGAAAAAATTTATCTCAAAGATTTCATATTATAAATTTTTAAGGAAAAAGATAACAAAAGACACTTATCATTGTAAAGGAAATAATAAAAGATATTATATAACAAAGTAAAATGACAAATGTAAAAAATGAAAAGACAAATAGCAAAAGGAAAATGACATATAACACATTCAACCATCCATCTTTTTTTATATATATTATAAAGATTCACTCTCCTTATTCAATGACCCATACCCGTCTCACTATAAAATAATTTCTAGTTGTGACCTTTTCCTACTCGGCCCCCATGGACAAAGTATAGACGTATCAACCCCTTCTTCTCGCTAAATTAGCTTTAGTTTGTAGCTTATTCTTCACCACTTGCCAAATAAGTACCTTGATCTTTTGAGGATATTATAGTTTCCATAATTTTTCCCAATCTATAGGAATTTTTTTTACATCCTTTATACTCTTCTGGTTGTGGTTCTAGTATATTTTAATAAATATTAAAATATTTTTAATAAATATTAATTTTTTAATAAATATTAAAATATTTTTAATAAATAATTAATCCAAGTTTATGTATTTAATAATAATAGTAAATCAAAATCACTATTGCAGATATTGTCTTTAGCGACCACATCACTAACGATTGCCAATGTGTTCATTAGAACGGAAATTCTAGCAATCAATTATAGTCGTTGGAAAATTTTAAAAAATTAATAAATTATTTTAATATTTTTGGTGAGCGCAAGTGTGGTTTTTAGAGAGGTAACAACCATTAGCAACCACGTTATTGGTCGCTAATACTATAAAACAAAAAAATTAATACCGACCACCAAGTTGTCGCTAGTATCCAGAAGGTATCAGTGACCACCAGAGTGGTCGGTAAAGGTATATTAAGAGAAAAAAAAATCTTTACGAACTTCCATAGTGGTTGTTAAAAGCTAAAGATCTTTTAGCGACCACTTAGCTTTTAGCGACAACTATGAAAATGTGTAAACAAATTTTAGTTTTTATTTACTCTTAATGTACCTTTAATGATCACTCTGGTGGTCGATGATGCCTTCTGGATACTAGCGACCACTTGTTGACCGGTATAAGTTTTTTTTTTTTTAAATATTGTATTATCGACCAATAATGTGGTCAATAAGAGTTGGTACCTCTCTAGCAACCACACTCGCGTTCATCAAAAGATTTAAATAATTTATTTAATTGTTAAAAATTTCCGACAAGTATTATTGATTGCTAGAGATCCTATCTCTAGTGACCACATTGACGATTTCTAAAGGTACACTAGTCACTAAAGAGAGTAATTGTTATTTAAATACATAAACTTGAATCAATTATTTTGTTAAAAAATAATTTACTTTTTATTTAAATTTTTTTCCAGTTTCTTATAAAAAGTAATATAATAGTTTCGTATTGACAAAAAATATATATATATATATAATAGTTTCGTGTTTAACAAATTTTCACCAAATTTTTTTGAAAGGCTATCTTTCTTTCGTTTGGGTCAGGTCTTGTATATTTGCAAGCCCACACTTTTCAATATATTCTAAAAATATTTTTTTCCTTTACAAGAGAGGTCTAAAAAGACTATGAAGTAAAACTTTATACTAATCAATGATTAAGTAATCATACGTATAGTCTAATCATAGCGAACTTGTGCTAAAAAGCGCCAAAAACCATCCGGTAGATCCTTATATGGGATTGGTCTTTCGGCACTCCAAACTTAGCTATCCGGTTGCATATTTATTCGCTTCACGGAAACTCCAAATCAAAACAAAATGTTCCTTAGATGCCAATATATCATGGCAAGCACCTATTATGTCATTTGAAAAGTCTCTTGAATTCACACCGCCCTTCACTAGCGAATGTAATTCACTCGAGTCAATTTCAATAGTGAGGGAATCACATCCTCGACATATCGCCATATATAACCTGAAATGTAATGCAAAGAATTCCGCTTCAAAAGGTGTTCGCGCGACACAACTCCCTGCAAGACCCCCTCAATACTCCTCTTTACTATTTCGAAAAGCCCTGGACCACCAGCTACAACCTTGTCCCCATCATACGAGCCATACACATTAAGTTTTACCCCCTCCTCCGGTTTAACCCACTTTACAAGAGTAGTCTTAGCCGACGTGATTAATTCACCATCTCGCTTGACCCCCTATGCACACGTACATAATCGCTAGGCGCATTAAAAACAATAGTTCTCAATTCGCTAATCGTTTTTTCCATACCGAAGATTCGAAAATCGTGTTTCTATCATTCCAAATATACCAAATAAGTACAGCCACTATGCACCGTTTAATTCCGTTAAATTAATTTTTTTTTGGACAACACTTCACTCCACCGTCTCATCTCCTCAAGGCGTCCCTGCTGCTACTTGTGCTGCAATAGGACCTACTCCACTCCCAATTGACTGCTGCAGCGAAATAAAGTTTCCAGAAATTCCATTTTGCTTCTGCGCCACATGTCCTTGCTGCGGACCATTCATTTAAACCCCATTCCAGGAGATACTGATCTCCAAGCTTACGGACCTGCTGTTCCCGATACCAACTTGATGTCCATCTGCACATTCTTCTACTCTTCTACCCGCTGCTGCTTCTTCAACTACCTGGGATCCAAGCGAAAGTCTCTGCTCCCGTTTACACCTCGAATCTCCTGGAATACATAACTTAACCGATTTTTTATATCCAGCGCACCTCTGAAATAAATGACTAGCCGTCTTACTTTCTAAACCGCACCTGATTATCCATCCAGCACTCCTCTCGAGACAAGATTCCTGCCCGCTAGAAAACCGATCTCAAATCGCACGGCACAGTAAAATTTTGATTTTTTGCGGACAATTGAAAGACCAAACTAGTTCCCATTTGAAACTCGATTCAATTTCCACCGGTAACAAACTCTTGTACGCCGATTTAACCGGAAAGATACCCGATAATTCAAGACTCCATTTGTACGATCTCTCATTCCCATTTATCAATTCAACTTCCCCCAAGACCTCCCTACCTACCAAGATATTTTTACACATCCTAAAGTCCGGCGGCCTATTTTTTTATTTTGATACATAAGTTATTATACTAAAATTTTCTAAAACCATATTCAGAGTTATGGTTTGGGAGTACGTATAATTTTTCGTTATATGCTCCTGTGATTACTGATTAGTATTGCCACGATACCCCTGGCCCCTACTATGCTCCAGTGGAGCCTCCACCGTTATAAAAGGTTCTTAGTTAGTTAAGGTAAATATATATAGTTAGATTTTTCTTGATCATTTCACAAACAAATACATATAATATGTTAAATTCGCCCAATTTTTTTTTTTTTTTTAAGTTAAGGACAATATAATTGAATTTCCCTTGATAATTTCAAAAAACATTAAGAATATGAAAGCAAGTAGTGGTACAATTCCATGCATGCACAGATTATTGCGAAATCACAAAACTAAAGAAAGAACCACACCATTATACGCACCACAAATTGAGATAGACAGTGATCATGATCAGCAGCAGTGCATTACTTATTGTTAATTAGGCCATGGACCAAGTGACCTGTATTATACCAACGTCTGTATTTAGTCCTAATGCATCCCACACAGCCTGTGATCCATCAACTATGTTGTTTTCACATGGAGGAAGACCTGCGTGCTCTGCATCACAACCATTTCTCGAGTCACACTCATCTACCACTTTAGCTAACACACTTCTTCCATTTTTAGCTGTTATACGCACATTCATACCGCACCTGGATCCTCCATTATACCAACCTGTAGATAATGCAACAACCTTTTCACTGTTACTATGGAACATTTCATCACATTCTGATGGATCACCACCATCACCACCAGAAGCAAAATCGTTAAACGTAAGGTTTGCAGGTGTAGAAGAGGTCACTGGAGGGGAACAAGTATAAGTTGGATATGTTTTTTTACCACATGTTAGGGTGCCAGATTGTTGGCAACCACCACCGCCTGAAGGAGGGGGAGGGGGACGGGGAGAGCCAGGCGGAGGAGGAGAAGATGAGCATATATGGGTCCCAACATCAGGATCATCGTTGCATTTTCCGTTAATGCAAATCAACTGACCTGGACAATCATTTAAAGTTTGACACGAACCACCACAAGAGGAAGGGGGAGGGGAACGGGCAGGGGGAGGGGGAGAGGATCGGGGAGGAGGAGGAGAAGGAGAACGGACCAGAGGAGGTGGAGGGGAACGGGGAGGAGGAGGAGAAGCTGTACATATATGCGTTCCAACATCAGGATCATCGTTGCATTTTCCATTAATGCAAATCAATTGACCTGAACAATCATCTAATGTTTGGCATGGACCATTGCAGGAAGAAAGGGCATTTCCATGGGATATCATGGAGCTGATGTTTATTAATAATATTATTGATAGAAATCTGAGTTTTCCCATAATGAGTGCTCACTAAATTTGCTTAAAAGTTGAAATAAGGAGGGGTTTATTTGGAGTCTGAGTATATGAGAGAAGAGTATGATGCGTACTGCTACTTATATTGTTTTATTTTTCAACGACTATATATTGTTAACTCCCAAATGTCAGCTCTACATTGTAGGCTTATTTGCAAGTTGGATAATCTACTTGAGGGCTTCTATAATACCCACCAGATTTGACCAAAAAGATGAAACAAAAATAATACTACCACTAGCCAAGGGAAGACATGCTACAGTATGGGCCATTGGATTTTAAATACATAAAGTCAAATCTGTTATGAAAAGCAATCATAGATAAAGTCAACTTTAATAAAAAACAATTATACATATAACTAGTGGTGGATTTATAGCATGTAGGAACTTTAAATAATCTGAAGGTAATATTTATGAGTGTATAAAATTGATAGGTAAAATAGGAGGGTAAAAAAAGCTTACTTTCGAGTTAGCTCGGGTTAACTACTACTTAGGTTAATTTTTGGTAAAATCTATTGTAATGTCATAAAAAATTTATCTAAACTATAATACAAACCATGAATTCAATACCAAAAAATAAGGTGATATACAATAAATTCAATACCAAATTTAGAAACTAAATTTTCAAATGGAACTTCTTTTTTTTTTTTTTTTTTTGGACAAAAATGGAACTTCTCTTTCCATGAATTTTTTTTATGGAAAAAAATGGATAAAGAAGATGGGTTTATGGGAGAAGATAAAAGAAGAGAGAGAATGAGACTTTGAAATTAAAGGGTGTTTTTTGTTTTTATTTTCTATACTTTTGAAAATACGAATGAAAGCGTGTTTGGCTACAAAAAATGAAAACAGTTTTCTGGAAAATTTAAGAAAATTTAACAAAAACAGTGCTATATTGGAGAGAGTAATGTTGGATATCACCCCAAATTGCATCATCTTTATATCGTCTCCTAGGTGGATTTTAAATGAACCAATCATGTGATTTCTCTTTCCAAATTTATCATTCTCTCTCTCTTTTATGATTGGTCCAACATAAGGGCGATATAAAGGTGATACAATTTGGGGTGATATCCAGCATTACTCAGAAAACGTGAAATCGATATTTTCCATATCTTCTGAAAATTTTGAAAAGAAAACGAAAATCATTTTCTGAAATATATTCTGAAAACGAAAACAGAAGATGTTTCCACAAACTAAATAGGGCCGGGTTTTAAAAAAATATTTGCAATATTTAGTATAAAGAGAAAATAAAAAACAAAAAAGTAAGTAAAAAAGGTAGGGAGATTTTGGCCATAGTGTTGAATTTGTTTGTGGTTTTTCGTAAAAAGAAAGAATTAGATAGAAGTGCATGTATTTATAAAGTATTTTCAAGACCTTTTAGGTAAAAATCTCTTTTTTGTAATATCAAGAATTTTATTTTTGAATGAAAATATTTATGTAATGTAATTGGCAAAAAATTTGAGAGAAAAATGAGAAGAAAGGGGTTGTGAAAAGTTATGGTGTATGGTTATGTTGTGGAGAAGACGAATGGGAAGAGAAGAAAGGTGAGGGTGGCATGGTGAGATGGTGCAGGGAACTTACGAAATTTTGGAGTTATGTTTTAATGTTTGGAGATGAAGAATTAAGAAAAAGAAAACAAAACAAAAATTGTAGGAAAAAGAAACCTCTTAAATACTACTAAAACCTAAAATATTTCATTATTGGTGCTAATTATAGAAAAACCTAAAATATCTCATTAGTGGTGCTAATTATAGAAAAACCTAAAATATCTCATTAGTGGTGCTAACTATAGAAAAACCAAGTGTCAAGTTACCTTTCATGACACTAAACCATTGTTGTAAGATTTAAGGACTATTAACCGACCAAAAGTGAAGTTTGAAAAGCATTTGAGTAATTTCAAAATTTCAGAGGTCATTTGGAGAAATAATCTACATTTAGAAGACCATAAAGAAAATATTCTCTCGAAGTTAACTTCAAAATATAAAAAGAAATAATTCTCTTATAATTAAAATAGAAATCATTAAAATATGATCAATCATTACTGTTCAATTTTATTACAAATGGATAGGTTCTGGGTTATAATTCCAACATGATCTTCTCCAAATCAATCTGAAGTATTCTGAACGTTGTTTCACAAACTAGAAGCGAATTTGTCGGGAAGCTTTTGTACCTTCAACCAATCCAGAAATACATGTCACTTTTCCAGAATCATCGCATACTTTGCATATGGTAGAATCGTTTTATCTTGTTCCTAGAATAACCACAAATATTTTCTAATACCCATCTTTTCCAGATCTTTCCTCGTCTGCATGTTATCTTTGTTGATTTTTCCATCTAAACCAACCACTGTACTGAGCAAACTATCATACAAATTTTCCTCACAATGCATAACATCAATGTTATGTTTCAAAAAAAAACTCTGACCAATACGGTAAACGATAAAAAAAACTCTTTTTCTTTCAATTAAACTCACACGAACCTTTTTTCTATGTCACCTTGCCACCAAAATCCTTATGTTTACCAGAAAACACAATCGACAACCCATCTAACTGCGTTTGAATATCGACGGGACTATATTTCTTAGGTGGGGCCTATGATCGACTTACATGTACGAAGATACGTCTCTCCTAAATTGATGGCCAATAGGAAACCAGCGCCTATGATCAAAATAAACAACCCCTTTATTCAAAATAAGCATAATTCATAATAACACATCCTTAAAAAAAATTCCAGATGACAAAAAAGTCCTTAAAGAAAGTTTTACTACTTAAAATTGAGCTACAAAAGGTTTGCTGTATGAGCTTTGTAAATTATATAACCTTAGAGGTAAACACACGTCCTTCCCAATTTTTTAACATTTTAACTAGCTTCTCTTTTTTTATCCCTCAAACTCGAATCTCATCCCATCAAGACGAACTATAATGCACGATATTTTCCTACCTATGTATCAACTAGCTTCTCTTTTTGCCCCCATCAAACTCTACCATCTAATAGTATTAGCGCTTGAGGCAGTTGTCATATAAAAATATTATTAAAAAACTTATGGGAAAAAATCAGATAAACTGGTAAAACTTATATGCATTAGAATCCATGCATTCAGGGCAAGCTAAGTAACCTTGACCCGATCACCTTGAAGTGTATGATCTGGTCGGATATTCATCAATGGTGAACAACAAACAAACCTTCATTACAAAACCTTCTTCATACGTGCATCGTATGTAATGATCCTCGTGCCCCAGAACATTTCCAACTCATCTATAAGAGTACCTAGAAATACATCCATATCCTTTTCCGGTGAACGAGGACCCGGTATCAACAATGTAAGTATAAATATAGATTCTTTCATGCATAACCAAGACAACAAGTTGTAGATTGTTAATATGACATGCTACATGCTATATGAGTTGTTTTGCATGGAGAAAGGACAAACCCCATCAATTCCCAAACCAAGGCGTACATTTCTTGGTTCATTAGCAAACTCGGACAACATATTTTTGATTATTATAACGATGATTTCACCGGATATATCCACGTGGTCTTTCATAAAATTAATAAATACCAATATACTCGAATATATTCCCTCGTAACAAACTTATTTGATTTGATCCAACTCTTGTTCAAAACCAGGGCCATTATCTAAATTTAGTTAAAAATTTGATTATAATATTAACCTAATACATTAATTGCATATTACAAACAAAAAATATAAAATAAAAAAATTTAGAAAATACCTTCTTTAGGAGGATTTGATGGATAATTTTGAATGAAATTGGGATCATCACGTGCGCAATGTAGTAGAGAAGCTTTGTTTTTTATGGGCCCGATCAATTTTTATTTTTGAGAAAAAATTTGGGAGAATTTATGAAGGTTGGTAGTTTTTTTGGGTAAAATTACCATTAACGGTGAGCTTCCCGTTGGTGTGTTTATACATGCCGCTTTTTAGTGAGGACAATGTCCTCACTAAAGCTCTCGCATGTACTCATAAAAGGTTGTCCTTTAGTGAGGATAAATATGTATATAGGCTATTTTTTAGTGAGGACAATGTCCTCACTAAAGATAAAACTTTTGGTGAGGACATAAGTGTTTTTTTTTGTTTTTCTATTTGAATTTCGAATTCCTTATAAGTGAGGACATTTGTCCTCACTAAAGATTTCCTCACTAAAGACTCAATCTTATGAGAGTGAGAATCTATCCCATATGACTGCTGATTCTTGATTAAGTTTAGGTTAGATATCATAAGGAATTATGAGAGTGAGAATCTATACCATATGACTTAACCTGAACGATTCTTAATCAAAGGATCATCGAGTTAGGATCTTGATGATCCGGTTAGACTAATATGTAGCTAACAAGTATTTATTGGATAAATATCGGTAGTTCTCGTTTACCGAGTTAGGTGCATAGATAATGCACATAGAGATGTCATTATTGAACCGACTAAATCTAGAGATTCCTAATGGTTAATTACCTTGAACTGTCAAGTGGGTTAATCTCTATAGGGAGGTTTTTGCTTATAATCATTTGACCCGAGATCATCACAACTGTAGTTGTGTGTGTACTTATTGTGTTTTGATACTGGACTGCTAGTGTGTCATAATGCTAGTCGAAAGGATATTAGACATAGCTACGTATATACGCTACTAGGGATGAGTCAAGATGGAATCTATCAACTCTAGTAAAGAGTTTGAGCTCTACGATGTCTTAAGATTATAAAGATTGTATCAAATCATTGGCCAAGGTGATTGAATGAATGAAGAAAGGTGTTTCTTAGGTCATTCATCAATAATTAATAATCGACGTGTAATGTAGTTGATTTTCCAATGGGATTTGACAGTTGTACCATATCCCAGGATGATCCAGAGATGTAAAGATTGAGGGAATACATGTATGATCCTTTACCGGGTTCTTTTTACAGAGTTACTTCACGTTATCCGGTCGTTAGGGAGTGATTTTACACGCCAACCTTGATTAGTAGTTAATTAAGTTAACCATTACTGGTTTAACGATGAATCCACGTAGTCGCACACTAACGAGTGCATTGACTTTGTTTCATGATGTTAATTTATTATTAGATAATAAATATTAATTAATTATATACTTGGAATATTGGTATATTAATGTGATAGCACAAATTAATATTCTAATATAAGACCGAACTATAACAAAAAATAAAAAGGGAAAAAATTGACAAGTTTGTGGATCGAACCACATAACTCCAGTAATGTGAAGTGTGTCACTAATCGCTGGGCTAGTTAAGTCATTTGTATAATGTAAAAGGTCCTAGTCCACTTCACAAGTGGGTAGTGGACTAGATTATTAAGATAATCAATTCTCATTATACGTTCATGACTTTTCATCTCCTGTCTTTCACTTTCTCTTATAAAGTTATTATAAGTATAATAAGGATTCATTATACATATATAACTTTTATCAGTTTTCTCTCAAGAAAAAAAAAAACCACAGAAAGCAAAAAGTCTCTTAGTTTCCAAGTCAGGATTTGATTCTGAAAGCAAGGATCAAGGCTCGGTGTGCAAAGCGTAAAGACTTCAAGTTTTTGAAGTTGGGTTAGTCTATTTCAATTTCCATACAAATCCAAAAAGCTACGAAATTCTATCTTGTTTTTATCTAAATCGTACTAGATTTGTGGTGTCGCCTAAGGTGTGATAAAATAATGGATAAAATAAGTGCAAATAAACACTCTAGGCTGAGCACGGTTCTGCAAGTATACAGGACGTATGCAAGTTTTACTGATAAATAAGATTCGTCCCTCAGAGACTACGAAAGTTAGAGAGAACTTATGCAATTTATCAAGTGCAGATATATAAGGTAGAATTAATAATACGCAAGAAAATAAAGACAAAGAGATTTTTATTTGGTTTTTAGCAATAGAAAATTAGACTAATAAATTAAAAATAGAAAAGTAAATAAAAGAAAAGAAGATAGTATGATAGTTTAGCTCGAGAAATTAGCAAGTAACCCCACTAGTCTTGTTTACTCTAAACATGTAAAGGTGAATAATGTAGTATTGCAATAATCAGGATTCTAAATTCCTACCTACATCCGGAGAGCGAATAGGTAGGCTACGGCACAACCACGAGGCAGTTTAAAATAGGGTTATCCTGCGCCACTAGGTTCCTAAGCAAACAATTCCTTCAATTGGTGATATGGTGATTAAAACAAACCCTTATGACTATCTAGTTAGGCTGGAGTTGTCAGGACCAAATCCTTATTCTAGACGTTATGTGGTGTTTCAATAGTTAAACACCCCTTCCGGGCGACCATCTAACTACTATTAAGGTAATCCTATACGTTTGCACCCGCAAGGAAACCAGACAATTAATCGAAACACATAAACAGAGAATAAAACATGAATTCAAATTATATACGATAGTATCCCAAATTAGATAGATAAGAAATAGGGTTCATACATATATGCTAAATCTCAAGCTAAAATTATTTAGTTCATACTAGAAGAAGAAAAGGTAAGAATTACAAATTTGAAGGTTGAAGTTGACATAATATGGTGTTCAGCTCCTTGCAGGCTTCTCTTCTCTTGTTGTAAGCTTCTTCCTGGCTTAAGGTTTGCCAATGATGTGTTTCTTCTGATAAGAGGGTGTATTTATAGGGTATAGGAAACCCTAAAACGTTTATTGGAGTAGAAGATAGGTATTGGACTCCTATCCCAACTCAAATTCGTAACCCTAAAATATAGAAAAGGTAAGATTCTGGTGATGTTTTGTTTTGGCCGTAACGCCTTCAATATTTATCCGTTTGACGCGTTCCAATAGTCGAAACTGATCGTCTCGGAAAGCTCTATAACTTTGATTTAGACCATTCTTCCAAATTCCTAGCCAATCTTGAGTTATGATCACTTTTATGTTCGTAGCTGCTGAAATTCAGATTTATTTGGCAACTTTATCTTTTCCTTTTTCATATTTCTTTACTTTATCTCCAATTTCCATGTTTATCTTCTTTCCCTTATCTCTTAGAATTAACTTAGCATCTAATTAATTACCATATATATTCAAAGTTTCACAATTAACAAACAATTAAACCCAACATGCTCTAAAAATAATAAATAATTAAATCAAGACACGAGATAGGAAAGTGCAATACTCGATTTTCACATGCTATATTGCACTTTCCTATTTTCTTGTCTTGATTTAATGATTTATTATTTTTATAGCATATTTAGTTTAATTATTTATTTAGTGTGAAGCTTTAAAGATATATATGGAGATTAATTAGATGTCAAGTCAATTCTAAGAGATAAAGGAAAGAAGATATACATGGAAATTGGAGAAAAGAAAGGAGAAGCTAGGATATGGAAAGATAAAGTTGCCAAATAAATCTGAATTCCAGCACCTACGACCATAGAAGTTATCATAACTCAAGATTGGCTAGGAATTTGAAAGAATGGTCAGAAGGAAAGTTAAAGAGCTTTCCGAGGCGATCGGTTTCGACTATTGGAACGCATCAAACAGATAAGTATTGAAGCAGTTATGACCAAAACAAAACAACGACAGATTATTACCTTTTATATATTTTAGGGTTACGAATTTGAGTTGGACTTGGAGTCCAAGTTATTTGTCTTCTACTCCATAAAAACTAATTAGGTCTTCTAAACACCTATAAATACACCCTTTAACCTCTGTAAAACAATCATTGCCTCTCATTAATTAGTCTTTTGGTTTTTATATCATTAGAGTTATTGAAGGGAGCAAGATGAAATCTTTGTATCAATCTTTTAGTTTATTTCTTTCAGGTATGAACTAATTTTCCCATAGTTTGGGTTTTGCATTATGTATAATCTATGAATTCTATTGTCTTTCTATCTAAATTTCTTTGGGAATAATATGTTTTAATTTGATATTAGCTGCTTACCCATATATTTGTTTATGTGTTTTGAATTGTTGTCTGTCTTAAACCTGATCACTTTAGGCTTTCTTAATAGTAGTTAGATGGTCGCCCGAAAGGGGTGTCTAATTATTGAAACACCACATAACGTCTAGTGTCTGGTATTGGTCCTGACAACATCGATCCTAGCTAGTTAGTCATTAGGGATTGTTTTAATCACCATATCACCAATTGAAAGAATTGTTTTGCTTAGGGCCTTGGTAGAGCCTGATACCCTATGTTTAGACTGCCTCGTGGTTGTGCCGTATCCCCCTTAGTCGCTCTCAAGGTCTAAGGTATGAGAATTTAGAATCCTAACTAAGTATCTAAGAGATATTATCTCCCTTATTAACTAGAATTTCATAGAAATGATTAGAAGGATTAGTGCATACTAGCTATATCTCTCATCTTATATTTCTCATCTTTACTTTATTGTCTTTTATTTTATTCAGTTAAATTAATCATCTCTTAATTATTCATCTTTATTTGATGTTTCTTTTAATTAATTATTGCTACTTTGAATTATTTGCTCATTCGTATAACACATTACATCCCTGAGAATGAATTTTTCTTATTATTAAAACTTGCATACGTCCTGTAATACTTGCAGTATCGTGCCTGTCTAGGGTGATTAGTGCATTGTTTTCTGGCTTATTTTATCTTTTTTTATCACACCCTTGGCGACACCAACAACTTTTAAAAATGCAGGCCCTGGTCCATGGTAATCTGTTTCGCATGATTCCACTCCCCTGGTGTAGCAGATTCTCACTTAGATCGAAATCCCCCATTTATTAAAATGCGAGTTTTTCTAATCGAGTCAGGTGACTTCACCTTTTTCTTGGAATAGATTTTTTTGTTGAATAAAGTTTGATTAAATCTCTATTTCTGTTTTTCACTTGAAAATGGTGTTTTATTAATTGATTCGCGTCATGTTATCTCATTTTTTCCCATGAATTTATCATTTTTAATTGATCAAATTATAAACAATTTTTTTAATCTTAATCGATTGTGACTGAAAACACCTATGCATGAGAGGTGTTTAAGCTAAAGTATATTTATTCAGTTTTTCAATCATATTAATTTTTGTTTAATTGCAGCATCGGTTCACGTGTCATGTAATTCTGTTTTGGTGTATCATTTTTAGCTGTTTAATCAGCTTGTTTTGATGGTTTCAAGATTTCTAAAATAATAAAATATCTTTATTCCACCTTTATATATAAACCTCGTATATAAAACACTTTTATATATTTTAATATATCTTTTGGATCCAAGAATATAAGTACCTTTCAACCTTTACCAAAACTAGTTATCTATGGTGTATATTGTAATTTTTTCCAAAAGTCAGTGTAAGCGTGTAGCTTGATATTAATTATATTATCTAGGTATATATTCCAAATTGATGAATGGCACAAAGACCCGTATGTTGCCTGAACAAGATTAATTTGACCGCCATTATATTGTATGGAGAAGCTGATTAGAGAGTGTGTGGAAGAAAAAGGGTTTGTATGCAAAACTATACCTAAGAAGGCTGTTTTTTTGCAGCGTAATAAGCGAGAGTCCATGTGTATAGTAGTTTGCTATAGTCTGCTATATTATCTGATCAATTTCAGTATTACTATTTTAATTCTCACATAGTTAATGAGTTTGCTTTTAACAATGCAGGAGATTATTTCATTTTACAGACATAGAAAGAGAAGACAATCAAGAAATAGAAGACGTTGCAGAAGAATTTTATGATAATATTAAGTATTTGTTGATGGCATCTCAAGTGCTAATTATTGCATTGAGAAAGACTCTAGATACGATGACTCGTCAACGCATTTAAGGTCTGTTGAAACGACAACCAGTCACTAGAGAAGGATATAAGTATATACAGAAAGTGTTAAAAGAGGACCCTCAAGATGTCCGAGATCTACATAGAATGCCTCCAAATGTATTTCTCAAATTGTGTGATATTATTAAAGAACAGACACCTCTAGAAGATACAAGGTATGTATGTGTGAAAGAATTGTAGGAACATTCTTGGTTGTAGTGAGATACAATGATCGATATTGCAACATTCGTCAAAGGTTTAATCATTCACAATACACAGCTAGTCAGAGTTTCAACAAAATTTTAAAGGCGTTAAACACTATAGCACCACAAATAATGGTTAAACCTGGAACTGCGGTGTCTTCTAAAATAAAAACAAGTACTTGATTTTACTCCTCTTTTAAGGTAATTTTTTCACTTTCTACAATAATTAAGTAAATATAATTTGGATTACAAACTTTTGTTGAAACTAGTTATAGTTCATAATTTTTTTGTCAACTTTAGGATTGCATCGGTGCTATTGATTGCACCCACATTCCAGCTACGGTAACGGGGCATAGTATAAGCAGTTATCGTAATCGTCATGGATTTCGATCTCAGAATGTTTTGGCAGCTTGCAACTTTGATTTAGAATTTATTTATGTACTTAGTGGTTGGGAAGGTTCGGCACATGACTCAAGAAGTGCTAAATGATGCATTAACAAGGAGAAATGGGCTAGAAGTGTTGCACGGTAATTAGTCTTTATATAATGTTGGTTTTTGTGAGATAAAACTTTGTATACGATATACTGATTATCATATTTTAAGGAAAATATTTTCTAGTAGATTGTGGATTCGCTAATCACCGTCAATTCTTAGCTCCATTACGAGGTGTCTGATATCATCTCAAAGATTTTGGTGGCCAAGGTCGCCACCCTCAAAATGCTAGCGAGTTATTCAATCTTAGTCACGCGTCATTGACGAATGTGATTGAAAGGATATTTGGTATTTTTAAATCACGTTTAACAATTTTTAAGACCGAGTTTCCATTCCTCTTTCAAACTCAAGCAGAGTTAGTGCTAGCATGTGCTGGTTACACAATTTTCTTCGCAAAGAATGTCGTTCCGATGAATTTCCTCCTAAAACAGAAAATATTTTTTCGTCTTATCTTGATATGGACGAGGATGACCATGAAATGTTTTCTCAGTCTCAACAACAACAAAGAACAGAAGCTAATATTTGGAGACTTGTCATTGTTGAAGCTATGTGGACTGGTAGACCACTAAATATTGATAACGAAATTCCAGAAGATAATTATGAGAATTAAGAGAGTCAAATTTCATAAAATTAAAAATTCTATTAGTTTCCTTTTTTAATGTTCCATGCTTTCTTTCAATCTTCAAAGAATATTGAGTTTAGTTTTCATATCTTTTGATTATTCAACTATTTCACCTACTGATGTGAGAGTGATTTGGTTATTTTGTTATCACTGTTTGCTTTTTTAATCACGCCTAGTAGCTTATAAATAGGTAGTTTTAAATGGATATGTGTTCATTACCAATTATATCCAAATTAGATGGGCTAAGTTAAAAGCACACTGATATACTATATGCGTCCTAGAAGGGGGGTTGAATAGGACAATAGAAATTAATCGGCTAATTTTATTTCAAGTAAATAAAATTAAAAGCTAATTTGAATCCTATTGTATTAGCAAACTAAATAGTTAAAAACTAGATAATCCTAATAGGCAATATTATCAAACTATTCAACTAGGCATTTTATCAAGCATATAGAGTGCGGAAATATAAAGAGTGTAGAGATAGAATACGATACACAACGATGTATAGTGGTTCGGTTTCCCTACATCCACTACCTAAGGAAGCCTCCTTAGGATTTGCAAGATTCTCAACTAATCTTCGTAACTCTTAACCGGGTGAGATACAAACCCTTACAACCACTTCAAAAACCCTTTGAAGGAAATACACTTGTGTTATCACCAACACAAGGAACCAAGCATAAACCTATGCTCACACTACTCTCTTAATCTATTACAAGAACTAAGAGGAAAGGGAAAAGTGTTTAGGGGTGCTTGTTAAAGCTTTGTAACTAAACTCCTAAATGAGTAGATAGAACTAATTAGCTTCACAATAAATATGACTTGAATGCTCCTTTGAAACCTCCTTGAATGATAGAATTAATTGCTCTTAAGATTGGTAGATGGAAGGCTTAAGTTGTGTCTTGAATGAACTCCATTTTATAGCTGAAAAGATGGTCCAACGGTCATAAAGCTTCTCTCTAACGGATCTATTAATCTCCCAACGGATATAAGCTTTGTCCTCTAGTAATAGAGCTGAAACCCTGTCGTGCGGTGTACCGCGGGTAGGGTCCGGTGCACCGCGTGACTGTTCGACTGACTTTTGAGCTTACTGGTCGGACCATGTAGTGTACCGCATGCCTGCACCGTGTAGTGGTCCGGTGTACCGTGACAGTGGTCCGGTGTACCGTGCAGATTTTATGAGCTTACTGGTCGGACCATGTAGTGTACCGTGTGACTGGTCCGTGAGCTGCGGTGTACCGCGTGATTCCTCCGGTGCACCGCGGCACTGTTCTTTTGAATATTTAAGCTAAGTCA
Organism: Nemophila menziesii; assembly: GCA_029959085.1. Taxonomy (NCBI): domain Eukaryota; kingdom Viridiplantae; phylum Streptophyta; class Magnoliopsida; order Boraginales; family Hydrophyllaceae; genus Nemophila; species Nemophila menziesii. The sequence goes on from JARWIR010000008.1 coordinate 24,439,319, forward strand.
AATGAAGTGAGCACAACTAATCTAATGAGGGGTTTTGGAAAACATCTAAAGTTATATAAAAATGAATTTTAGTTTAAAGGATGATTTGTCGAATATTAAAACGGGAATAAAAACAAGGTGAGGCTAACAATCTCCCCCTTTTTGATGTTTGACAAATCATAAACTTTTGAAGATGCCTAAGATTAAGTTTTGAACAAAAACTCCCCCTCAACCTAATCACTAGAGTTTTTATAAAAACTCCCCCTCACAAAATGCATTTTAAAAAGTTCATTTCTCCCCCTTTGTCAACAACAAAAAGAACACAAGCAACAATTTTTCGAAAATTTCAAGGGGTCAAAACACATTTTGAGTAAAAACAAGGACTAAAGAAATAAATGGATAACAATTAGAAGCTTCAAAGAACCTATAACATCAAGAAAAGATTAGCAACAAGATTATATACACAAAAAGCTCTAAACAAAACATAACAAGAGAAGGGTTAGAGAATTTGCATGCCAATCTCACAACGAATTTTCTCAAAAAGATCTTGGGGTAGAGGTTTCGTAAAGATATCGGCTAGTTGATTTTCGGAAGTGACAAATTCAAGAACAATGTCCCCTTTTTGAGTGTGATCACGGATAAAATGATGACGGATTTCTATGTGTTTTGTTCTAGAGTGTTGAATAGGATTTTTGGTAAGATTAATAGCACTAGTGTTATCACAACGAATGGGAACACGATCATATTCTAGGCCAAAATCTAGTAATGTTTGTTTCATCCAAAGAACTTGAGTCACACAATTTCCGGCCGCAACATATTCGGCTTCGGCCGTGGATAAAGCAACACTATTTTGTTTTCTACTAGACCAAGAAACAAGGGATTGACCTAAGAATTGGCAACTACCACTAGTACTCTTCCTATCAAGTCTACAACCGGCATAATCGGCATCCGAATAACCTATTAGCTCAAAGGAGGTAAATCTAGGGTACCAAAGTCCTAGACTAAGGGTTCCTTTCAAATACCTAAAAATACGCTTAACGGCACTAAGATGGGTTTCCTTAGGAGAAGATTGAAATCTTGCACAAAGACACACCGGGAACATAATATCGGGTCTAGAAGCGGTTAAATAAAGTAAGCTACCAATCATACCTCGATATAGTTTCTCATCAACATTCTTACCATCTTCATCTTTGTCTAATTTTGTGGATGTGCTCATTGGAGTTCCAATTTCCTTTGCATCTTCAAGTCCAAATTTTTTGATCAACTCTTTTGTGTATTTGGCTTGATTGACAAAGATACCATCTTTCATTTGCTTGATTTGAAGTCCAAGAAAGTAATTTAATTCTCCCATCATGCTCATCTCAAATTCCTTATGCATGCTTTTAGAAAAATTCTCACAAAGATTTTCATTAGTAGCACCAAATATAATATCATCCACATAAATTTGAACAAGAAGGATATCTTTTGAAGACCTTTTGATAAACAAAGTGGAGTCAATTTTTCCTCTTTTAAAACCATCATCTAATAAAAATTTGCTTAATCGTTCATACCAAGCACGAGGTGCTTGTTTTAAACCATATAAAGCTTTTGAAAGTTTAAAAACATGGTTTGGAAATTTTGGATCCTCAAAACCCGGAGGTTGTTTAACAAAAACTTCCTCGTCTATAAAACCATTTAAAAAAGCACTTTTGACATCCATTTGGTAAAGTTTAAAATTCATATAACAAGCAAAAGCAAGAAGCATACGAATAGATTCAAGTCTAGCTACGGGAGCAAAAGTTTCATCGAAATCAATACCTTCTTCTTGATTGTATCCTTGAGCAACTAACCTTGCTTTATTTCTAGTAATTATACCGGTGTCATCTAGCTTGTTGCGAAATATCCACTTAGTGCCAATGATAGTAGGGCCAATTGGTTTCTCCATTAATGTCCAAACTTTACTACGCTCAAATTGATTTAATTCCTCATGCATAGCGTTAATCCAATGATCATCTAACAACGCTTCTTTAATATTCTTAGGCTCAATTTGAGATAAGAACGCTTGATGAGCACATAGAGCAATAATACGAGAGCGAGTGATAACACCTTCTTTTGGATCACCTAGAATTAGTTCACTTGGGTGATCTTTGATATGTTTCCAACACTTTGGTAAATCCGTACTAGCTTCATTTTGCATTTGATCATTTTCCTTAGGAGATTCATCATGAGATTTCACCTCTTGAGTAGGAGATTCTAAGGATTTATCTTGTGGAGTATCCTCATGTAATTCAACATCTACCACTTTCTTGATATTAAAAGGATTGGTCTCATCAAAGTCAACATGCATAGATTCCTCAATAGTACGAGTACGTTTGTTGAAAATGCGATAGGCTTTTCCCTTAGTGGAATAACCAAGAAAGATACCTTCATCCGATTTAGCATCAAACTTTCCCAAATAATCCCTAGTGTTTAAGATAAAACATTTGCACCCAAAAACACGAAAATAAGCAATAGTTGGTGGTCTACCATTCCAAAGCTCATAAGGGGTTTTCTTAATAAGGGGTCTAATAAGAACTCTATTTAACACATAACAAGCCGTATGGACGGCTTCACCCCAAAAGTATGTAGGCAAGCTATGTTCTTTTAGCATTGTTCTAGCCATTTCTTGTAGAGTTCGGTTTTTCCTTTCTACTACCCCATTTTGTTGGGGAGTTCTAGGGGCCGAAAAATTATGCTCAATCCCAAATTCATCACAAAAATGCACAAAAGGAGAATTCACGTATTCACTACCATTATCACTACGAATGCAAGTAATAGAGTAGCCTTTCTCATTTTGCACCTTTCTACAAAGTTTTGCAAATTCATTGAAGGCATCACTTTTCAAAGCAAGGAACATCACCCATGTGAATCTAGTGTAATCATCAACAACAACAAAGACATATCTAGACCCTCCTAGACTAGTGACATCAACGGGACCAAATAGGTCCATATGCAATAATTGAAGTGGCCTAACGGTGATGACCTTATTAATGGATTTAAAAGATGAACGATGTTGTTTACCAAGTTGACATGCATCACATAATTTATCTTTATCAAATTTGTAAATAGGCAAACCAACAACAAGATTTTTTCTAGATAATTTTGAAATCAAATCCATGCTAGCATGTCCTAAACGTCTATGCCAAAGCCAACTATCATTAACCACGGATAAGCATTTAATATTTTTGCACATAAGACTCTCAAGATCAACAACAAAAACATTATCCGATCTTTTTGCAATAAACATAGTATCTAACTCATCATTTTTGAAAACAACACATCTAGATGCTTCAAATTTAACACTAAAACCAACATCACAAAGTTGACTAATACTAAGCAAGTTAAAAGAGAGACCCTCAACAAGTAACACATTAGAGATAAGTAAAGAGTCCAAATTACCAATGTTACCTTTACCCAAAACGCGTTTCTTAGTGTTGTCGGCAAAAGTAACTTTATCACCTTTAGTTTTATATAAATTTGTAAATAATGATGGATTTCCGGTCATGTGTCTTGAGCATCCACTATCAAGTAGCCATATGTTTTGCTTCTTGATGCTCAACCCCTACAAACAAACGATAATTTAAGCTTTAGGTACCCAATTAGGATTGGGTCCATGAGGGTTAGTGGATTTCCTTTTTAAGACCCATTTAGGTCTTTTCCAAATTGGCACAAGAGATCCCAAATCTAACAATTTACGATAGTAACAATGAGATGCATCATGACCAAGTTTTTCACAATAGGTGCAAGAGATAGAAGATTTTGAAGAGGATGGAATTGCATTTGAAATTTTTGATTTTACAAAGACATTTTTCAAAGGTTTTTGGTGAGTGAATGGATCATATCCAACACCACTTTTTTCATTAGCCATTCTTTGAGAACCTAAAATCAAATCCAAGTTTTCTTGCCCACTAGTAAATTTTAAAATAATGGCATTTTGATCAACAATCTTTTTCTCTAACAAAGCTTTTTCTTCCAAAAGATTTTTCTCAATAAGATGAAGTTTCTCATTATCATCTATACATTCATCACAAAGATTTTGACAATCTTCCAAAGCTTTTAAAACCTCTTTAGTTCTATTTTTCTCAAATTCTAAATCTTTTGTTAAAACTTTGTTTGTTTCAATAGAATTTAAAAAATCATTATAAAGAGAATCAAATGCCTCATGAATATCTTGTTCACTAGCATCATCATTAGTTAAAGAGAGTTTGGATTTAGGAGTTACCTCATCATGATTTGCCATAAAGGCAAAGTGAGTAGTACCGGTATCATCATCCGAAGAAGCATCTTCATCATTCTCAACTTTTCCCATGAAGGCAACAAGATTGACATTTTCATTATCACTTTCTTCTTCATCCGAATTTTGAGTATCCCAAGTGATATTAGCATGCATAGCTCTTTTCGGTTTCTCCTTTTGAAGAAGAGGACAATAGGTTTTGATATGACCAACCTTCTTGCAATGATAGCAAGTGGGTTCATCTTGTTTGATAGCTCTATCATTCTTCTTGTAGGGTGTGGAAGAGCTTCCTTTTTTGGCAAAGCGTTTATATCTCATGAATTTTTTCATGTCTCTTGCTAGCATAGCTACTCCTTCATCTTCACTAGTTTCTTCTTCATGAGAGTTTTCTTCTTCACTTTCTTTCCTTTCTTTTCGTTCTTTCAACTTAGAACTCATGGCATGGAAAGCAATAGATTTCTTAATTTTCTTCTCCTCATCATCTCTTATCTTTTCTTCTTCAAGCACAAGTTCTTCCGTCATGAGGTTGCAAATGAGTTCATGAACCGTCATCTTTGAAAGATCTTTAGTGTCTCTTATAGAATTGATTTTTGTCTTGTATTTCCTTGGAAGAGCAAATAAGATTTTTCGGCATTGTTCCTTGTTGGTGTACTCTTGACCAAGAGTCTTCAAAGTGTTAACAATGTTAGAAAATCTTTGATGCATTGCATTCAAGGCTTCATCGGGCTCCATACGAAAGAGCTCATACTTTGTGATAAAGAGACCAATTTTGGTTTCTTTTATATCCTCCGTTCCTTGATAAGATAGCTCCAAGAGTTGCCACATTTCATGAGCGGAATTGCATTCACTCACTCTAGCATATTCCGTGACACTTAATCCATTGATGAGGATGTTCATAGCTTTGTTGTTTTTGGTAAGTTTAGCTATGTCTTGATCCGTGTAATCATCTTCATCTTTTAACACCGTTGTACTTCCGGCAACGTACGGAATGTAAGGACCCTTTTTGATAGCCATCCATAAAAAGTAATCGATTCCTTTCACATGAATCTCCATCTTCTTTTTCCAACCAAAGTAGTCTTTTCCTACAAAAAGTGGAGGTCTAGTAGAACATGAACCTTCCGGTTGATTAGAATCCATATCGTATTAACTCTAGAAACGATTAAGTACAATAGAGCTAGGCTCTGATACCAATTGATATACTATATGCGTCCTAGAAGGGGGGTTGAATAGGACAATAGAAATTAATCGGCTAATTTTATTTCAAGTAAATAAAATTAAAAGCTAATTTGAATCCTATTGTATTAGCAAACTAAATAGTTAAAAACTAGATAATCCTAATAGGCAATATTATCAAACTATTCAACTAGGCATTTTATCAAGCATATAGAGTGCGGAAATATAAAGAGTGTAGAGATAGAATACGATACACAACGATGTATAGTGGTTCGGTTTCCCTACATCCACTACCTAAGGAAGCCTCCTTAGGATTTGCAAGATTCTCAACTAATCTTCGTAACTCTTAACCGGGTGAGATACAAACCCTTACAACCACTTCAAAAACCCTTTGAAGGAAATACACTTGTGTTATCACCAACACAAGGAACCAAGCATAAACCTATGCTCACACTACTCTCTTAATCTATTACAAGAACTAAGAGGAAAGGGAAAAGTGTTTAGGGGTGCTTGTTAAAGCTTTGTAACTAAACTCCTAAATGAGTAGATAGAACTAATTAGCTTCACAATAAATATGACTTGAATGCTCCTTTGAAACCTCCTTGAATGATAGAATTAATTGCTCTTAAGATTGGTAGATGGAAGGCTTAAGTTGTGTCTTGAATGAACTCCATTTTATAGCTGAAAAGATGGTCCAACGGTCATAAAGCTTCTCTCTAACGGATCTATTAATCTCCCAACGGATATAAGCTTTGTCCTCTAGTAATAGAGCTGAAACCCTGTCGTGCGGTGTACCGCGGGTAGGGTCCGGTGCACCGCGTGACTGTTCGACTGACTTTTGAGCTTACTGGTCGGACCATGTAGTGTACCGCATGCCTGCACCGTGTAGTGGTCCGGTGTACCGTGACAGTGGTCCGGTGTACCGTGCAGATTTTATGAGCTTACTGGTCGGACCATGTAGTGTACCGTGTGACTGGTCCGTGAGCTGCGGTGTACCGCGTGATTCCTCCGGTGCACCGCGGCACTGTTCTTTTGAATATTTAAGCTAAGTCAAATGAAGTGAGCACAACTAATCTAATGAGGGGTTTTGGAAAACATCTAAAGTTATATAAAAATGAATTTTAGTTTAAAGGATGATTTGTCGAATATTAAAACGGGAATAAAAACAAGGTGAGGCTAACACACACTCGTTGTTTAAAGAGAGAACAAAAATATTAATCATTTCAATTGCAACTACACAGTCACGCACACATAAAACCGTAGAAAGAGAAAATGGCGATGGTGTATGTTACAGGAGCATCTAGCTACATAGCTTCATGGATTCTTAAGTTTATACTCCAGCGTGGTTATACGGTGAAAGCCTCTGTTCGCGATCCCAGTTTAGTACCTTCTTCTCTCTCTCTCTCTCCCAATTGTATGTATACCTATTTTTATTTAACTTCATTATAGCTAAGCTATTAATATGGCTTCTCATCTTCTTCTTTAATTTACTTTTGTTTTCTTAGCATCTTCCCTTTTTTTTGGATAATTTGAAAATGAAAAATTCCACTAGGTTATGTAAAATTTACTCTGAAAGTTGAAATCGACCTAATTGGATGTGTGGTTGTGGTTTCATATACATTTAAGATTCAAAGTAGATGCTGTAATTAATCATTAAAACTCATTAGGACGTTATAAATTTCTGCTTATAAAGGACACCTTGTATTCGAGAAAGGTTGTGATATGAAAAGTTCATGTATAGCAATTTATGATTCTTTTTCTTTTTTTGTTTTTCCTTCAGTTATTGTCTATTGCCTTTGGTTGCTTGAAACGACAATTATATGTTTTGTATAATGATTTTATCAAATCTGTAACACATGAATCACTTTGTATATAAGGATTCCTTCGCAAAATGTATCGATTAAAGATATGCCTCAACTAAATTGTTGTATCTGGATAGGTTATTAGTACACTTGTTGTTAATTTGAACTTCTATGCGTGTTTGGTGTGCTAGAAAAAATTATACTTTGATATTCTTGGTCTCCTCTATGTCTTTAACCATTAGCATTAATTTTTCAGTAGCGATTGATAGATTCACATGGCTCATTGAACCTTTTTCTTTAGTTGCAGAAGATTATAAAACCTGTTTTTTGACAGAGTTAAACTTTTTATCAGATGAGGCGGTATGATCAATATGTTTAGGGACCTATAATACAATTCTTGCATAGTATAGGACCTATATAAGTTAATTATCAGATATATTGTAATTCTTGACAAGGACCTATAGTCAATTATTTTAAACTGATTCTCATTTATTGTAAATCACACTTCAGCCCATTAATTTTTTTGAACCAGATTAATTTTGATTGTAATGAGAATGGACTGATAAGGTGTCTGATTTGTTAGGATTAGGTTTCGAATTGTTTACACTTTACAAAATGAGTTAATTTTAGTTATACGAGTAAGATTATTTTTTTTTAGAATTGTTTTGTTGTATTTTGTACAGTTAATTATTCTTGAAAAAGGAGATTTCAATGATACAAATACAAGAAAGGATCATGGAGGAGGATATTTTACAGATTTGAGTTTGTTATAAGAAGTGTAATTTCTTGGAGTTAGATTTAAATGCATGCACGGGTGTAATGATGATTTTGATGTATATGATATGGTTTCTGTTTTGAAATTTAATCTTTTTTCTTTGCCTAATTAACCATATGTTATCTAAATTTGATTCATTTTTGTTATAAACGTTTTCTTTATTTAAAATAAGATTCTGTGAATTAAATCCATTAGAATAACCAGTTGGGATTAGCTCACTGGCCAGAGCCTTGGTCATCCAATCTAGTGGTGCAGGTTCGAACCGAGTCAATGACTCCGAGTCCAAAGTGGCTCTCCTATGTAACAAAAAAAAAATCCATTAAATTCCATTAAAATATAAAAAAAAATATTGATATAAAATTTTGTCAAACTCTATCCAAATTTTAAAAAATCTTATAAAATCTATGAAGATTTAAAACAATCTGTAAAATCTTAAAAAATCAATGACTTTTAAAAACTTCAATAGAGTCTTTTAAAATCCTGATTATATAAACCCCTTAGGTTAGCAGCTTTTATGGTACAAGAAGAATGAATATCCACAAAAGGGCTTGTCAATCTATCCTGGTAATAATTAATTTTAGATGCTCTTCTTAACATAGTTTTTTATACGATATTCGTATCAATCATCTAGGATTGTACTGGTTTAGAGTTGTCAATATCTTACCTGCAATTTTAACAAAGAAAAAAAAAGGAGGTCATAGTTTATGAATTGTTAATCATACCTTCAATTCTACTAGTTTGAATTGTGTATTGTAACGATTCAGATATTAAATTAAAGTCTAGTTTTGGAGTAATTTTTCCAGCATTTTCAATTGTCTCTCTTCGTGTTGTTAGCGCGTGCCCACTTATGTATTTTAAAGATACTATAAATATTATATAATTATAATCTAAATAAAACTTGATATATTATAAATTCTAAAGCATATTATAATTTAGATTTTACTATTCTACACTTTTGTTAATTTATACGATAGAAACTTTATATTTAAATTTTCCTCTATTTTATTAGATCCAAAATTTATCTTTATCTTTTGTAAGTGTTGGCACTCCAGACCTTGAATTTTTAAACACTCTAAATTCTTTTGACTCAATCAGGAATCTTAAGAATTGGCGACAATTTACCTTAGCCTAACGAAATATATATGTAAAGGCAGTTACTAAGAGAGACTTAAATAAAACTAAATAACTGCTTGATTTTAAAAAGAAAAGTGTTTATTACATGATATCTTTAACTGTTTATTTGTTATTTAACAGATGTCAAATATGGAGATGATGATGATGCCTGATGAAGTAATTGTTGATATTTTGAGCCGTTTGGATGTAAAAAGTGTACTAACATGCAGGTGTGTGTGCAAGTCACTGAAAATGATTACTCAGCAAAAGTTTTTCATTGAGAAGCATCAGAAGAATAAAAATCTTCAAATTGTTTTCCAATATATCTCTGAATCTATATATACATCAAATGATGAAAGATATATTTTTAAAAGTAGCTGCAATGGCTTGGTACTGGAGATGAATAATAGGACAATGGAGCATCGCATAAGAAACCCGGCCACTAAACAAGTGGTTCAAGTCATGGAAGACAAATCATTAGTTTCCAACAGGTGTAAAGCCATTTTGGGTTTCGATTCATCAACTGGTAATTATAAGATGATTAGTTTATGTATGAATATAGGAACAAGTAATAAGGTTATAGGTTTTAATATTATTATGTTAACTATTGGAAGTGATATTGATTCGAGTTATCAATCGCTTGATATTACTCTATCGAGTACTGGTGGCTCTCAGCCACTCATTGTATACCACAAAGATGTTTGTTACGCTTTGAGTTTTTGCTATAAAGATATAGAGAAATCAGATTTAATACGATTTACCATTGACGGAAAAAGCTCCATGAAAATCAAGCTACCTTGGGGTTTTCAAACAAGATTGGTTCCAGGAGGTATAGGTAGATCTGTAAACTTTCATTTTAATCGGTTTCGCATGTTTATTGTAGAAGATGACAAATTATCGCTTGGGTTTATACACATAAAAAGCCTCTATATATGGTTGTTAGAGGATTATAATAAAAACATGTGGTCTGACAAAAAGATTCTTCCTCTGGATTTTGTTAGTGTTAGGGAATTCAATATTGCGTATTGTAAACATAAGCTTCGTGTGTGTACCTCACCAAATTTGGGTAAACTGCATTGTGTTGCCGATGATAGTTATTTTGAATACGATACTCGTTCCAAAACATATACATATTTAAGCAAGGGACGTGGACTTTACAATCCTTTATGTTACTTTATAATTCCTAGTCTTGTATCCCTTAAAGGAATGTATTCCATTAATTAACACTTTCTTGTCTTGTACTAGTTTTTATTCATAAAATTTAACTTATTTATCATTCATCATTGGTTTCTTTATTCTTATATTTATGTACTTTCATTGTGTATGCAATCTGGAGGTTAAATTATAATATCTACTCAAAAACTAGAGCTACATGATTATCTCAATGTATCAATCTTTGTATACAAAAAGATTTAGAACATAAGACTGTATTTACACAAGGTACAATATGGTATAATTCTAAAATATGGTAAGTGATTTGACCTTTTTATAGTAATTTTTTACCACCCACAAATTACTGAACCTTATATTCCTTATTTATAATGAAAATTGGAATTAAAATAGTATATGAGGAATGTATGTAGAAGTAGATAGGTGATGAAAGTACTATTTTAAAAGCTTTGTCTAGTAATTAGACTATTTCACATAGTCCAAGAGATAGAATCTAATCTTATGATTTTGAATTTAAAGTGGCTCTCATTTTTATTAAAAAACGCTTTGTTTTGGAATTTAGAAAAAATCCTCAAAGAAAGTAAAAGGAGTGAGTTATGGGTCATGTTAGGATTTAAAGCTAAATTGATGAAAAGTCATGCGTTATGGTAAGAAGAAAGAATGAAATTGAATTGTGCAACTATGACTATGACTGACAAATATGTGGTTACTTTCACAAATATTGATAATATAAACCACAAGTGGGACCATGGGTAAGAACAGAATTTCCCCATTTTTCTTCACCTTATTATATCTGCAAAAGAAAGTAAGACACGATTGCAGACAGCTAAAAAGTTTCACTGTACATGGGAATAGACAAGGTTCCAAAAACAGTTTATTCCCGTTTGATAATTATTTCAAAACTCTGTTGTGATTCATCATTCTCCATTTACCGTCGTTGATCAATAAGAAACCAGAGTTACTCGCATAAGGATTAAGAAAACATCAAAAAAAAAAGAGTAACGTCAAAAAAAAAAAAAAAAGATTAAGGGAGAAACAGAACAACCAAAGGTGCACACTAGTAAGCTCATAGAATGGAATAAAACACACATAAGAGTCTCGTTTATTAAACAGTGATGATCACAATCCAACGGACATTCAAACTCATGATTTGAAAGCCTAATACAACTCCGAGATCCACTAAAACAGATAATAGAAAGGATAAGCAATGATATAAACCCCGATCAGTTAATGACCAGAAAACTTTCTAGTTTACAAATCGAGGGTTTAATACTGTTTAGGCTATTCCATACTTCTCCCTAAGCACACAAACAAACTCATACACTTTTTTAGAATCAGGGAGTGTTTTGGAAACACTCTCTCTTTCCATGCACCTCTTTGCCCAACCAATTAAATTGGGGCATTCAGCTTCTACACTAAATTTTCCAAAAGTCTCGAAGGCATAAAACCAACTGTAAAATCCAATAAGAGAAATGTCAACAAACCCGAAACTTTCTCCTCCGAAGTAACGCTTGTCCCCGAGCACACCCTCTAATACCTTGAGGGAATCAATGAACTCTTTCACACCTGCCTCTTGCTCTTCTCCTTTTTTTGTCCATGTTTTTCTGCTTGTTTCGTAAATCTGCAATTTCATAATATCATATTTGTTACAGCTGTATTTAAAATTATACAACAACAAACATATTAACCTGAAAATCGCAATAAACTACTCAAATTATAGATCATAGTTATAGATCGTTACCTTTTTGTCAGCGTAGTCAGCCCAGAATCTAGCTTGAGCTCTCTCGTAAGGATCGGAAGGCAACAATGGAGTCTTATTCTTCCAAACCTCATCAATGTATTCAACAATAATGTTAGATTCAGAAATTGATTTTCCGTTATGAATAAAAGTTGGAATTTTCTTATGAATTGGATTCATTTTCAAGAGTAATTCACTTTTGTTTCTCAGATCTTCTTCTTTGTATTCATACTTGATTTCCTTCTCTGCGAGTGCAATTCTGACCCTCATACCAAACATGCTAGGCCAGAAATCTAATAGAATTACTTCATCTGCCATTGTTGTTGAGACTAAAACTATGCTGTGCTCGAATGGAGAAAAGATGGGATGGCTAAAACTATGGAGTGGGTAGGTTGTTATATAAAGGTGTGAGTTTGTTGGGGGATCAAAAATCAATATTTTACTACTTCAGTATTGCTTTGTTTTGTGGGCATTTTCAAGATTCGAGAGGTCAAAGATTTGTCAAAGATTTGTCAAATATTATTTATATATTGACGACGTGTCTTTAGGTCATTGCTTTCATCCTTGACCCCAAAAAAATAGGTCATTGCTTTCGTAAGACTACTTCTCTTATTTTGATATCTTGATTTTCTTTTGGTTGATTTTTTCTATATTTTTAGCCTATCTCAAAAAGGGTTACAGATCGGCCAAACTCTTCAAAATGTATCGTATAATTATAGTTGGAGGTTTCATCATAAACACTACTATATTGAACGTTTTGAGTGTCATCAGAAGTCTTGTTCTCGAAGAATACGAACACACTTGTTTATTTGCACCCGTTACTAATAAAATATAGGATACACATTCTATTACTCTTGGAATATTAGTATATGGCAATAAGCTATTACCCATTAGGTAGTATAGTCTATTACATTTTGTGTAATATCTTATGTGTATTAGGATAATATATATCTATTTACATATATGGAGGACTAGTGTTTTAATTTTAAATACACTAAGTCATTATATCACATTTTCCGCTTAACGTGGTATCAAATCCTACAAAATTCCTTTTTTTAGTTTTATCCCAAAAAAATAAAAATAAAAAGCAATTAGCACCATCGCCTCTCCAAAATGCACATCTAAACACACCTCTCACAAACCCTAACCCTAGCTAGCGTTCACCCTACCTCCGTCACAAACTAACAAATGACACCCACCTAACTCACACCTCCAGACCATGGCGACACCACGGAAGTCGGCCACTACCTCTGTCGTTGCTATTTCGTCGGAGTTCCAGTATAAAAAAATCAAATCGCCGATCTGCACTTAGTTGCTGCTTAACAGCGCGCGTGAGTCATCCTATCTGGTTTGTAAGGAAATTCCGAGCAAGTCATGGGAGTCCCTCAATTTATGTGAACCCTAATAATATTCTTGATGATGGATTTAGAAGAAGTAAGAGACGTAGGTTCGAGTTAAGTTTTGGACCCAGTTTTATCACTATTATTATGATTGGAGGATTTCATGTAGACATGATAAGTGAAGAGATAGTCATATATCTCCTTATGAAGGAAGACCCAATTACTTATAATGATACTTTAAGATTTGTAGACGCTAGTTTTTAAAAAGACACCATTAATATTGAGCTGAATGTACTAAAACCAACTATACATGAAACTAATCGACTTAGCTAAGGGTAACAAACCCGTTAGTAGCAAGTGAAGTTTTAAGAAAAAAAATCAAATATAGGGTTCAATAGATAAATTCAAAGTTAGACGTATTTATCTTTTATCTTTTATGTGGACTTTGTTATTAACACATCTGAATCTTGTGTTTACTTTCAAGTAATATGATCAAACTGTGTTATTATTTACTTTGTGGATAAAGTACTTATTTTTTGTACTTGTATTTATATCATAAATGAGACTAAAGGTTTTTCTAAATTTGATATGGAAAATGTGGAAAAAGCTGATGTAATTCTACAGGTAAAAATTAGGGGTGCACACGGGTCGGGTATCCAACCCGCGGCCCCTAAGTCACAAACCAACCCGCACCTGCGGGTTTCAGGTTCTTAAAACCGAGAGTCAAACCATTTTATTTTCACGGGTGCGGGTTGGATCCGCTTGGTTTTTCCTTGAGGGGCTCGGGTTTGGTTTTATGCGGGTTGGTTCGGGTTTGGGTTGGTTTCGGGTTGAAAATGTATATTTATCATTTAGTCCTGAAAATTTAAAAAACTAAACAACTTCAACTAAATAATCCAAAAATCCAAATACACCACAATGATCATCAAATAGTCAATTACAATACAAATCCAACTTTAAAAACTGAATTACATTGCATAAACAAGGCTATTACAACATTGATCATCAAACTAATTAGCTATTACAATTCAAAATTACATTTGATATTAAATAGACATCCACAAAACATTTCCAAAAACAAACTATACCCTTGATCATAGTTTCCAAAAGTTAAGTTTGAAGATACAAACATTCAACTGCTCAAAAACATGCAACTTACTTTTCTTCTTTTCATTTCTGCATCTTTTCCATCCTATTTCATAAGAATTGTTCAAGTCCTCCATTTGTTAGTTCCATACTCGAGTGTTAAAATAAGCATTATATTCAATTACTCATGTCTTTATCCTCATATTTAAAGTTAATCATTGGATATAAAATTGTTCATTTTCAAGGGACATATAACAGAGCTCGCATTAAGGTTCAATGGTAAGGTATGAAAGAATATTCCAATCCATAAGTATTGACTCTACTTTTCCTAGTATTAGCAGCATATGAATGTTCACAATACTTACAAACTGACCTAACACTACCATCTTCATAAGTAACAATATCAAAGTGTTTCCAACAATCAGAAGTTTCTTTTTTAGCTTTTTTAGGGGCAGGTGGTAAACTAGTACTAGTATTGCGAGTGATAAGAAGAGGATCAGAAGAGTTACCAACAGGTGTTTGATCAACACCTTGACTAGGTTGTTCATCTTCTAAAGTAAAATCAATGATGGAATCAGAAGAATCATTTTCCATATTCATTAATCTGCAAAACACAAAAACCCAAACAAAAAAAGAATTAGTAATATCAATAAAAGAAAGTAAAACTGAAATATATTTTCGAAAATCATTACAATGTTCTTAATACTTCAAATTAATTCAGAAATTAGAGTACAGGAAGAACTATAGAGGATTAGAGGCAGATTAGGGTTCATACCTTTAAAAGGGGCTTTGAAGAACACGAACCCTAGCTCGGCCCTTTTATACAAAACCAGAAAAACCCTTAACCATATCAAAATAAGTATTAACCATGGCTTAATCGATTAACCATGGTAAGTGGTAACCTCGGAAATCGGAGGCTAGAAACTCAGAAACAATAAATGCGGACCTCAAAGGTTGGTGTAAACCAGCATAATAATTAATGCGGAGTACAAAAGAAGCCATGGAGGGATGGAGAAGAGACGGTGATGGGTGATTGAGAGGGGATGGTTTCAGATTCGTAGCGAAGAGAGAGGGTGCAGGCTAGGGTTTTTAGCCCCTTTTGGGGTAAGAGAGAGAAGAGAGCGTTTTACGCGTGAGTGAGAAGAGTGAAAATGGGGTGGACAAATGTTGACCACCCCTTTTATATCGACGAATATAAAAAAAAAAAAAAAAAAATATGGGCTAAAAGTGCGGGTTGGGTTGGTTATCCGTGGTTTGGGCTTTTCCCAAACCGAGAACCAACCCATATCCACCAAAAAAAATATTCAGGGCCCATAACAAACCATGGACTGGGCGGGTTGGTTTTTTCGGGTTGGGTTGGGTTGGTTTTTGCGGTTTTTGCGGGTTGGGCGGTTTTTTGTGCAGCCCTAGTAAAAATCTATAAAGACATTAGAGGTGCTATATTCTAGTAGCAGATAAGATCATCCATATAAGTGTAAACTCAAGGTCATATATCAGAGTGACAAAGATATATTTAGAAGTATAAACAAATGGTACTAGAATAACATTTGCGTGGTGATTTAACCCTTCACAAATCAAGCCATCTAAGATCACCAATAATTAAAATGGAAGAGTAACTTCCAGTATAAGATTAAATCCTCGTGTGCTATAACCCGTGCTTAGGCTCCTTCTGCAATTTCTATTTAAACAAGACTAAAATTCTGTCTTAAAGAATCATTCAACTTGAAAACACTCAACCATTGCAGAATAACAAACACAACACAGACACAATATATCCCTAACTAGAAGGAAATGTAATTATCAAAGATCCATGCATATCTTAAATGTTACAAAAAAAATTTAAAAACCATCCACATCTCCCAAAATGTTACATGATAAAAAACAAAGACAGAGTTAATAACTTGTGCTAATCTTCACCACCATATACACCTTTTTAGTTCCAAGAACGACCAGCACCACCACCATATCCCCTTCCACGATCTCTAAACCCACCTATAATCCACAAAATACAACAACCTTAATATCCGCTAAATAAAAAAACATAAACCCATAACTACGTGGGACCCACTAACCTGGAGGTGGAGGAGGTGCTCCACGTCCCATACTTGCCAAATCAGCAGGTACCTTCTGACCAGCCTCCTGAAGAATATTAATAAAATCCTTAGCAAATCTCGCATTTGCAGCTGTAAAAAACGTGTAAGATGTTCCTTTTGCTCCAGCTCTTCCTGTCCGTCCGATTCTATGAACATAATCTTCAAGCGATCCCGGAAAATCATAGTTTATTACATACATTACATCCTTCACATCTGTGTAACCAAACAAACATTACTATTTTAATTCTAAAAAATTCTAAAAATTTCTACAAAAATCTAAAAAATTTCTAAAAAATTCTAAAAAAATTCCAGAAAATTCTGAAAATTAGTGTTGTGAAATTAAAACATACCTAAACCACGAGCAGCAACATCTGTAGCAGTCATAATGGGAGATTTACCAGCTTTAAACTCGGATAAAACCCAATCACGTTCTGCTTGACTTTTATCTCCATGAATCGAAAGTGCGGGCCACCCATCCATTCTAAGTTGACGGGTAATTTGGTCACAACCCTTTTTCGTATCGAGGAAAATAAGGATTCTACTTCCATCCATTATATCCTCCAGTAATTTCACCAATCTGGAGTTTGTACATGATTTTAAATTAAAAAAATAAAAGAAAAATAGTCAAACAGACAGATACACAATGTTCTTTAACTTACTTATTATATTTTTGAGTCTCGGTAAGAATTTCGACGTGCTGGCGAATCGCATGGTTAGCTTTTAAATCAGCTGAGCCTATAGTAACCTGTGCAGTTAAAAAACAATTTAATATCATAAGAAAATTGAGTTTTTTTTTTATGGAAACTTACTTTGTATGAATTGTGAAGGAATTGCCTAGCGAGTAGTTCAACTTCTTTAGGCCATGTGGCACTCCAGTAAAGTGTTTGACGATCTGGGCGAATCTGCAATATTTACAAAGAACAGATATATATTCGTAAATATAGAGAACTATAAAGGTTAAAATATATTTATATATTTAAAAAAAAAAGGAGTAAACCTGATTAACAATTTTTTTGATCTGAGGCTCAAATCCCATATCAAGCATACGATCAGCTTCATCAAGTACAAGATAAGTAACTCTTCGCAAGTTTGTATGATGAGATTCAATCATATCGATTAATCTTCCAGGTGTAGCTATAACAATCTCAACACCTAATCATAATCACGCACAATTTTACATATTCTCAGCAAGAAATATATGTAAATAAAGAAAAAAACGAAACATGAAACGAGAAAAAAAAATGAAGCAGGGTTATACCCGATCCATGCACATCAGGATACAGTAGAGTAAAGTCATCTTGAGCTATCACCACCTACCTTTCTGTAGATCACGTACTTGAGGTCCTTTAGGGACCCCACCATATATGCATGTGTTTTTAATCCTTGATGATGCACCAAATTTTGTAGCTTCTTGTTGAATTTGAACTGCTAGTTCTCTTGTTGGAGCTAATACTAACACTATTGGACCATCCCCAGGAGCTAAAATGATGAATAAACACAGAATAATGTCATTACACTACTATATACATGTATATATGAAGAGAAAACTGTAAATACCTAGTATTGGCTGTGCGTTTACATGAACTATAGATGGAAGAAGATAAGCAAGTGTCTTCCCTGAGCCTGTTTCTGCAATTCCGATAAGATCACGGCCTTTTAAAGCCATGGGCCAACCTTGGGCTTGAATTGGAGTAGGTTCAGTAAAGCCCGCTTTCTCGATTTCTTGCAGAACATAATCTGGAGTTATACCAGAAAGAGTTAAGAAAATACATATCAAGTGTTTGATGAAATGCATTACCTGGAAAGCCAATATCTTGGAATTTTTTTACTGGTTTGGGAATATCTCGGCCTTCAACTGTAATTTCTCTACGTAGTCTATACTCTTCTACCTCAGTTTCTGACATGGCAGCAATTGAAGGTGATTCAACGTAAAAATTCTTCTCAAATGGAGTCAAATCATCTAAATCCACTTTTTTTGGGGACTCTGCCACGTCACTGTCTCGTTTACCAGATGAATATCTGCTATTTGAACTCCCACCAAACCCAGAATCACTACAAAAGAAAACCAAAATTTTGGTAATGCACATAAAATAACATTTGATAATGTTATAGATTATAATCTTCATCAATGTTTAGAAACAGTGAAAAGCTAATCCTATTATTAATTTATTTCCAATTTTCAGTAGCTAAACACACTTATCTCATTTTATTAATAACACACGAGGGTTACAAAATTGCGAGTTATGTTCAATCTATGAGCAAAAGATAACAAAGCGGAAGGAATTCATACACAAAATATGTTTAATTACAAACGATACCTAATTACAAACATATATATACATATGTGTGAGTAATAGAAGTAAGTTTAGGGTTTTACTTGCGGCGGTCACGGTAAGAGCCGGGGTCGGCGGAGCGGCTGTCGTAGCGGCTCATGACGTACGATTGAGAAGGGTTTTCCTGCGAGTTGAGAGTTGTAGTGTTTGGATTGAAAATCAATTTATGATTTATTTATTATTGTTTAATTATAGTGTTGACTACTCAAATTGTTTATATATAAAAAAAATACTTTTGAAATCAGTTGGGTTAACTTAACTTAACTGGCGAGTCTTACTATTTCTTCGGGGGTAAAGTTCGAACCCTTCTTAAATATGAATAACCTAATTCTGATTTGCTTAGGTATGCATAAAAAGGTTTGCATATTTTTGTGGGATTAGTTGTAATACGCGCAAACTGGTCGGATCACCCACGTACGAAGAAAAATTGTAAATGAGAGATTTTTTTAATTCATTATTCTAAGTTAAAATTTACAGATTTTTTTTTATATAATATCATAAAGATATATATATATATATATATATATATATATATATATATATATATATATATTTATATGAATGGCGGGTCAGGTTGGATCGAACGGGTTTTGGGAACATAAAAGCTCAGTATAGGTTTGAACCCGCGGATTTTGCTATATCTAAGGTCGCGTATAGACCTAAGACCCGCGAAAACGGGTCACATGGGTCGGATTGTGGATCAAGTGGTCTGAATGGGTCAAGTGAGCCATTTACTCACCCATACAATTAATCGAGATATGTACCGAGAGAAGTGAGGCCTCAACCATATCCATTTGAGTCTATGATCAAATGGTTTGAGGACTCAACCTTTACCGCTTAAATAAATACTCATTTATAAATTGAAATATAAGATAGAACGTTTTACATATACTAAGTCCCTTATCTATTACAAAGACATTTAAAGAACCATTTAAAATTGTAAAGGGAATCGCAAACCAATTTTTTGAGAGAAGATTACATCTAAAATATCTAACTAACATGTCTTAAATACAGGAATATGCCTAACCAAAATGTAAGATTTCAAAGACACAATCTCCCTAATTTTGTGTATGTGGGGTCGTATTCTTCAATTAGTATTTGATGTCGATTGACATTAAATTATTCTTATGCATTTAGTAGAAATAACCACTTTCCCTTCTTGTAAGATGTCGTCAATTTTGCAGGATTTTAAACTGCAACTAATTCTCCTTCAAGGGTCGGCCTACACCTAACCCTTTTACCTTCACAAAGTACCAGAAAATTAGAATTGTTATACCAACCATTGTAATCCCTGCAGGATCCTTGCGATAATTAAATGATGTGTCACATAAAAGATTCAGGGATACATATGCTTCCGATTCCGAGATCCTCTCAATATTTTCAAGTATTCGAGTAGAAGTTCTTCTAATAATTATGTCCCAATCAGAGCATAAAAATCCACATCAAAACAATTTTCCATCAAGATAATAGACTTTGGATTTATTTCACACCTTGAAACCTACTTTTCCTTCTGCAGTCTAGATGTTCCAGCAATCACGTAAAGAAATGTTGTAAACAAAAATTCTTAAGGTAACACATGCTAATGTAAATAACAACCATGTAAACAAATATGTGAGTTCGACATTTAACCATAGATGGGGTGAATAGAGTTATATGACTCGATGCAAAATAATGACAAGAAAAGTCATTATTAAACATATGGTTGGAATAAACCTTTAACGAGATATAAATATATAATATAATCAAGTTTGTTACATTCTCTAACTAGCAAATATAATATGGATCAATTACCTATAGAGTCTTGGGAAGCATCTTAGTGCCATAGAGAAACCAAGTGATTCCTATCTCCTACTTAGAGGCCTCAAAATTGACAAATGTCATTACTACCCTTTTAGTGTATATAAGACAAAAAAAAAAGATTATTCTCTCTCCTCCATTACCATTAATCTCTCACTCCCTTTATCATTTTTTCTCTCTCCTCCTTCATTGACAATCAATAATTTCCAGTTTCGGACACAACCACGGACCACCATCAACCACCGTCGGAAAAAGTACTGAGCATATTTTTCTAAGCATATTTTACTGACCATAATTTTCTGATAATATTTTACTGAGCATATTCACTGAGCATGCTCGTTTGCTCAATAAATTTACTGAGCATGCTCGTATACTCAGTAACTTTACTGAGCATGCTCATACTAAATTTTTGGGATTTTTACGGAGTATTAGGCCAAGAAAAGCAATTTCTCAGCAATAACTAATTAATAAGAGATTTTCATTTCATGTTCAAAATGTTGTAACATGAATTCAACTTTTAATAATTATAAATTTAATCTTTGACTTGACTTATCAAGGCCCAACTATCTATACATATTCCTACAAGAACTAAAACAAACACATCCAAAATTCTTGCTGAGCACAAGAGAAAGAAAAAAGAAAAAATATAAAAACAACAGCAAGCAAGCTCTTGGTTCAATCGATGGGCTGGATTTTGACGTACTGAGTATAGCTGTAAAGTACTGAGTATAGCTATAAAGTATTGAGCATAGCTGTAGAGTACTGAGCATAGATGTAGAGTACTGAGCATATCTGTAAGGGTACTGAGCATAGCTGTAAAGTATTGAGTCTTCACCATGGGATATCCATGAAGCTTGAACACCTGCGAAGCTTGAACATCTACGAAGCTTGAACATGAACGAAACCAAATCCATGGTAGATCTGAGCTCCAACTTCACGAAACTTGAACATGAACGAATCTGTCGAGAAGAAAGCTCGAAAGCTCGGAGAAGAAAGCCCGAAAGCTCGGACAACAGCAGATCCGGCACGAGCAGATCCGATAGAGGAAAATGGACGGCGGAGGTCACTAGCTGCAGATGTGGCGACTGAATCTTCAGATCTGCCATGGCTTGGCGTTGTAGGAGCTCGAAGGTCACCTCTTATTTTGGTAGCTCACGAGATTTTGCTGGATAGGCTCGATACTCGAGGTTCGTGAGCAGGAGAATGAGAAAGAAAGCAGCTCCAACCATGGATTTCTGAAGAGAGAGAAGACATCAACTAAGAATTTGACGTGAGGTCTAGGGAGGGAAGAGAGGGAGAAAAAAAAGAGGTTTAGGGTTTTAAAATAAATCTGAATAGAAATAGTATATATAGGAAACTAAAATACAAAAAAGGGTAAGAAGGTAATTGGGATTTTGGATTATAATTCTAAAATAATATTTTTGATCTTATTTATCTAAATTTTTTAATTAAACTTTTTAAAATGATTTGTTAAGTTATAAACCTAATTAGCAATTATATATATATATATATATATATATATATATATATATATATATATATATATATATATTTGTAAAAATATAAAAATCAATATTAATTGAGTAAACTAATTTCTTATTTTGAAAAACAATCCTAAAAATATAGTAAAGTTCAAATTCTAAGTCCAGTTCATATATTCATTTTACCAAACACAAAGCCCAATCAATATTAAAAAAAAAATGTAAACTTCGTCTAGTACTGCAATCCATTAAGATGTAAAATAAGATTAATGTTCTAGTGATCTCTACTCGTGTCTAATGTGGACGTAATTTGATATATGATTTTTGGGTTAGTTCATATTTAGCTCAAAGGGTCTAAACCAACAACTTGATCCAAATACCCCTAAATAACACAAGCACCATTTTAACGCGCCAGACTAACTATACTACGGTGAAACACACGCATCCTAATATCTAGACTCTAAATGCAGAATACATGCAAACAGGTTTACATAGCAAAAGGAACAATCTCTTCATCTCCCCAAATCACGCAATCACACAAAAAAAAGACTCTATCAATCCTCCGATTGATTCTTGTGAGATGTTCATAGTATTGTATGGTGTGAGGAAGGAAAACAGTGCGAAATCTGTTGAAGAGCAAGTCAAGGAAAAAAATCAAAAAGTTTGTTTTTTGTTAGTTGTACCTGCGTTAATTCGAAAAACTTGACAACCCGTAATTGGGTGAGTCAAAATATGGATATAGGTTTGTCTCATTCGTCAGTGGTTTGTCGCGTTTTTGGTAGTAGATGTTTATTTATACTCAGTTTCATGAAAGTCACAGTTGGTATATACTTGATTGAGCTTCTTGATTTGGTTTAAATTTTTACAATTTTGAATGTCTTCTGAGTGTCTGCAATGTTAAATGACTGTAATTTTTAATTTCTGTAATTTTTGAGATGTTATGTTAATTGTTGGATACGGTATAGGCTAATTAATATTTTGTGGTGTTGTATAACACGTAATTTTAAGTGACAGTTGGTATGTTGTGTGTTTTTGTTGGTTTGCAATGTAAAAGGTGTAGAAAACTAATAATCTTTTACTAATTTTTTGTACATTGTATGGGGTCTAAGCGAATGTTCATTTTTATTTAAAAGTTGGAAAAGTTTTGATGATAATTTCGATGGTGTGGAAACCTATGACATAGTTTTGTTGGTATGCTTGATGGATAATATGTAATGCTTAGGTACCATAATTGGTTTCCAACAAGGAAAAGTGTATCTTTATGTTAAACGTTAGACAACGGACATAAGAGCAGTGCAGAATATAGTAGCAAGGAATAAGAAATAGAATTTAATAGATATGATTTGGAATGGGATCTTATTTTATTGTTTTTGTCTAGGTATGGCAAAAATTACATATAGACCGTTGACGGAGGCCATTGTTTCGGGTTTTTTTGGGAGTAGAAGGTGGAAGTAAAGAGTTACATGTTATGAAGACAACAAAAAATGGCGAGAATTCAGCCTGGTTCGACCAAAACTTCTGGATGTAAAATGACAACTCAACAATTCAGATATAAAAAACGTATAACACAGGTGCTAGGCGTGGAACCGCAGACCGATTCAGATATAAAAAAATTCAGCCTGGTTCGACCGTGTCATGTGTTCGGCGTGAAACCGCAGGCCGATTCAGATATAAAACAATGCTGATACTTGTTTTCTAAGTTATGTTGCAAAAACAGTGGTGTTCATTTGTAAACGCAAGGTGTGTGACATGCCTCTGTTTTTGTGGAATTTTAATTAAAAATTATGGTGTGTACTAGTTAATGGATGGTGTGATGTTTAGATTATCAGATTTCTTGGAACAATAATGAGAACCACCTTTAGGTTGAGCTATACGAATACAACTAGATTGCAGAGCTTGAGAATTGCTTGAAATGTATGGAGGTTCCTACAATAAAACCCAAGAAAGAAGACGATATAATGTTTAATCTATAGTTGATTTGTTTCCGTTAATAAGTCTAATTGATATACGACATATATGGATGCGTTTTGAGTGTGTAAATATATAGCAACGTTAAAGACAGATAATGATCTTTTAATTGATTTGGTGGGTTTTTGCCTTTTATATCACATATTTATAATTTAAGAATTATTTTTATTATAAAAGAGGGCATTCTGGGAATGAGTAAAATTCTGGACCTCCTAGGGGACAAAAAAAATCTAGACTTCATGGGAGTGGTATATGGGTATTTGGTCTTTCTTATCTAATAACTCATGATTTTTTATAATTTAAATCATATAATTTTTAATAAGTATTAATAAATTTAACATTCAAACAATATATATATATATATATATATATATATATATATATATATATATATATATATAATATTCAGGTTTTTAAATTATTTTTGAATAAATTTGAGTTAAACGGTTCGACTAGTTTTTTTCCCCAGATTTTATCCTTTCGATCAAATTTGGTTTTCATTTTTTATAACTCTTCGGTTTCAGATATTTATATGTTAAATGGTTTTGGTTTTGGACTATTTCATGGTTAACCGAACTGTTTTCATCCCAACTTAAATCACTCCACTGTAGATACAAAGGTCCCGTGTTCAATCCACACTGACTATGTTTTTTGAAACTTTTGTCTTCCCAACAGTTAAGATATTTAACTTTCACTCAGACGACTTGAGTTTGATTTCCGTTAACGGAACAAACGTTTTTATTTTTTCATGAACTAAAAGTTAACATTAACCTCAACCTCAACCTCAACCTTAACTTTAACCTCAACCTTAACTTTAACCTCAACCTTAACTTTAGCCTTAGACTTAGCCTTAACATTAACCTTAACCTTAACCTTAACATTAGCCTTAGATTTAGCCTTAGCCTTAACCTTACCCTTAGTCTTAGTCTTAGCCTTACCCTTAACCTTACCCTTAATCTTAACCTTAACCTTAACCGTAATCTTAACCTTAACCTTAACCTTGACCTTGACCTTAACCTTTACCTTAAACTTAACCTTGACCTTAACGTTAACCTTAAACTTAACCTTAACCTTAACCTTAAACCTTAAACCTTAACCTTAAACCTTAACATTAACCTCCACATTAACCTTAACCTTAACCTTAAACAAAACCTTTACCATAACCATAAAGTATAAACCCCTTAAACTTTACCTTAACCTTAACCCATTAACTATCAAATTTGAACCTATTCTTAACCTTAAGCTCATACATAACCTTAATCCCTTAACTATCAACCTTAAACTTATCATTAAACTTAACCTTAACCTTAACATTAACCTTAACCTTAACCTTAACCTTAACCTTAACCTTAACCTTAAACTTAGACTTAACCTTAACCTTAACCTTAACCTTAACCTTAACCTTAACCTTAACCTTAACCTTAACCTTAACCTTAACCTTAACCTTAACCTTAACCTTAACCTTAACCTTAACCTTAACCTTAAACTTAACCTTAACCTTAACCTTAACTGTAACCTTAACCTTAACCTTAACCTTAACTTTGACCTTAACCTAAAACTTTACCTTAACCATAACCTTAACCTTAATCTTAACCTTAACATTAACCTTAACCTTAACCTTAACGTTAATCTTAGCCTTAACCTTAACCTTAACCTTACCTTAACATTAACCTAAAACTTAAACCTTAGCCCTTACACCTTACACCTTAATCTTAACCTTAACCTTAACTTTAACTTTAATCTTAACTTTAACCTTAAACTTAACCTTCACCATAACCCTTAACCCTTAACCTTAACATTAACATTAAATCCTTAAATATTAACCTTAAGCTTATCCTTGACCTTAAGTTTAACCTTAACTTTAACCTTAACCTTAATCTTAACCTTAAAATTAACCTTACACTTTAAACGTCAAAGCTCAAACCTTAAACCTTTAACCTTGAACCTTAACTCTTAAACCTTGAAGTTTAAACCTTAAAAATTAATCTTCACATTCACTTTAACTTTAACCTTAACTTTGATCTTAACCATTAACCCTTAAGCCCTAGATCTTAAACCTTAAACCTTAATCTTAACCTTCACCTTCATCTTAACTTTAACCTTCACCCTAACCGTAACTTTAAAGTTAAAAGTTAACCTTAATTTTGAATTTTGAACCTTAAACCTTTAAACTTAAACCTTAACCTCAACCTTAACCTTAACCTTAACTTTAGATTTAAACATAATCATAACCTTAACATTTAACCTTATACTTTACATTAAACCTTCAACTTTAAACCTTAACCTTAACTTTCATATTAACCTTAACCTTAACCAGATGAAGATTCATCGCACTGATATTCGACTTAGAACCTTAAATATCATTAGACCTTAACCTTAAACCTTAACCTTAAACTTGACTTTCACCCAAAGAACCTGGGTTCGATTTCCGTCAACGAAACAAATTTTTCTTGAGTTTCTTCATACACGGGTTTCACCTAGTATATTTAATAATGAGATAAGGGTATAAAGAGTGGTCGAGATTCAATCTTGGCTACAAATATATCAAATGGGATGGTCCAGATTCACCCATAAAAAATAACTTAAAAATTACTAATGAGTTGTGTTTTTTGTTGTTTTAAAGCTTGTGTTGGTGAGTTGTGTATCATGGAGTATATAGGTTTATTGATGTACTTGTGCATACATGTTTCTTGTCTCCCCTGGCCAGAAGGCATGCATTATTAGTAAACTAATTGTACTCCCTCCGTTCCACTAAATTTGTCCACTTAACTTTTCACATATATTAAGAAACATAATAAATGCATTTACCATTACAAAAATACCCCTAATAAAGTATCTTGATATCTTAAAAGTGTATTAGAAATATAAATTTTAATATTTTAATAAGGGTAATAGTGGAAAAAGTAGTAAAAAATGTGTCTTGAACTCCTAAGTGGACAATATATCTGGAACATTAATTTTAGTAAGTGGACAATTTAAGTAGAACGGGGGGAGTATCTGTTAGTTGATTATTTAGCTAAACATCTGTGGAATTGAAATAGAAAGTGATAGTAATTAATGTTTTCCCTTTTTAGCTCACTGTAATGATAAATGTATATGATAAAACTATAGGATAAACACCCTTGAGTAATTTAATATATATATTACTTAGCTAGATTGGATAAATTAATTGCATAAAAGTTAATTGCACAAAAGTCATTGTTTTCTTATACAATTCTATTCTAACTTGTGTTTTTACTTTTTACAAAATTGTTTACTCTAGATCTTTTCTTTGGTTGTGTACTTGAGAATAGAAAATATAAAAGAAAGTCCATGATTGAATTCGTCAATTGTCACCACAAGAAGATGAACATGGCTAAACTCCGTAATATGGCTAAGACTCTAGCATTTGGTAGTGACACTGAATTTTTTAACAAACCATTCGGCTTTTTGACACAAAAGCTTGTGAAAATTGCAACTGATTAGGATGTTAAGAGGATAAGTTTGATTTTTGAAGATGATGTTCATGTCTAGTTTTTTTTTCCGTACGAGGGTTCATGTCGAGTTGTATGTAAAAGGGACTATGATGAGTAAGCATGTGGTGAATGATGGGCTATTTGATCATGCAAAAAAAAAGAAGTATAACAAGGATAGTTCTAGTGAGGATGGTGGTTCGAGTGATAACACTTCTACGTAGATAGTGACTTTGAAGACACACATATGGAGAAGATATTTTCGATATAGATGAAGACCCTTTAGTCGTCGCTTCTTTGTCGTCATAATTTTGAGACGGTTTCAAAATTCAAGAATAAACTCGATCAAAGTGATTATGTGTATAATGATGAAGATTCAGATAACTTGCTTAGTGACTCAGAAGATTTTAATAGTGGTGTTAGTGAGTCAGAAGAAGAGAATGTTAGAAAAAGGCCTAAATTCAAGAGGTTCAATGATCTTCATGACTTGAGGAAGCCTAAGTTTTAATTTAGAATGATTTTTAGTAATGTTAAAGTCCTAGTAAGGTCATTGTGGCATAGTTCATTAAACGTGTAAAAGATTATAAATATAAATGCAACACGAAGTTGAAGGTGAGGGCCGTATGCAAAAAACCTTCATGCTTTTGGGTACTATATACTAGGAGGATCTAAAGCTCTAATGCCTTTCAAGATAGGACTTTTAATCCTACTCATACATGTGGTAAGGTTTTAAGTCATAAGTTACTTTCTTATAAATAAAATTACGCACTTGTATCTTGATGACATACAAAATGACATATACAAGAAGCCAAAAACACTTAGACAAAAGATAATGAGTGACTTGTCGGTAATATTTGGGATAAGACAAGTGTATAAAGAAATTAACTATGCGCATGAGGAGTTTGTAATGGGAAAATAAAAAAATCAATCTAAAGTACTTTGGAAGTATGTAGAAGAGCTAAGGAGAAGTAACCCCGATTCAACTATAGCTTTTGAGTCTATCGAGGAGGAAGAGACAGGGGATGATGTATTGCAAAGATTGTATGTGTGTCTAGAGGCATGTAAGTTTGGTTTCTTGAATGGATCTAGACGTGTGTGATTGGTTTGTATGGATATCATCTGAAAGGGCCATATCCTGGGATTTTGTTAAACGCTGTTGGACTTGATGTTAATATTTATATATCTCTTATTGCATTGTGTTGTGGAGAGCGAGAATAAAAGTAGTTGGACATTTTTCTTGCGTTTGTTATTAGTTGATCTCGGGATTGAGGCCTATCAAGAAGATTGGACACTAACGGATAAACAAATGGTTAATCTATTTATCGTATTTAAGTGTTTAACTTGCATTTCTAAATACTAATGAAGATTTTATTTGCTTTTGGTTCATAGGGTTTGGTGTCAACAATAGGAGAACTACTACCTGAAACTGAAGATCGACATTTGATGTCTCCTCTTTTGTTCTATATTTATATGCTTAGGAGACATCAAATTAGGTAATTATCTGGCTATTTTAATAGACTTTTGGACTAAATATGCAATAATCCGTTTTTCCTCTTTAATTTCTAGTATTTTTAATTTATTAAACTTTTGCGCGTAATATTGTGTATTTTAGTGAAAATTTTGTAGGTTTTGAATGCTAGCTAGGAGAGGAATCCGAGAATAAAGTCAAAGATCGTGATATGGAGTCCAAGCATGAAGACAAATCCCGAAAGAATTGATATTTTAGAGCTGCAAATCTGTAAAGTTTCCAAAGATTGCTGATTTAGAGCCACCTAAGAGTAGATTTAGCCGCTGACTTGTGAAGAGAAAACGTGCCCCATTGAGTTACGGAACTTTAGCAACTGGAATGAGGTCAATCCGAGTCGAAATGAGTCGGTTAGAGCTGTTTTAGTGGAGGTGGTGTAGCAGTTACAGGATTTTGGGCTAAGATTATGGACTTTGACCTTTATTATTTCATCTAAACATAAGCCTAAGGTCCAAGTCCGATTTTTCTAGTATAAATAAGGTTTTTGACTTCTATTTTTTACACAATTCATTATTCACAAAGTCAGACAAGGAGAAAAGAAGCAGAAGCAAGGAAAAGAAGTTTGGAGCTGGAGAATGTCTATATCTCCACTTTGCAGCCGAATCGTCTTCCTAATTAGGTTTCTTATTTCTATTTCTGTAAAACAATTAAACAAAATACCTAACTAAACTCGTTTGACCAGATCAGGTCAAACCAGATCTCAAAAAAAAAAATACTAGCGCACAGAGTACGCGAATCAACAAAAAAATGTTGTTGTGCTTCGTTCGAGTTTCACAGGTTCCATGGCAGGACCTGTAAAACTCCATCTCTGCGTTCGTGAGAGCACTCCGACGAAGACGAGCTCACCGCCATGCCTCGATCGAGATCTGCTACTGAGGAGAGAGAGTTGGCTCGTCGAAGCTTTCGTCTGCGAATCAACAACACGAGATCTTCACGGCAATGGAGAATCAACTTCCATTTGAGGATCTCTGCTTTGATCCCCACTAATGTTCCGTGCTTTCCTTCGATATCCAGTTCGTAGCTACTATTCTAGAGAGAATCTCGATCTAAGGAGGAGCACGAATAAGCCTCGTCTAAGAAGGGGCACGAATAAGCCTCTTCGATCTTCATGAATATCCTTCACATCATGCTTCAAGCTCTCTCTTCAACCAGATCTGTTGTCGGAGGGGCTGACGGGGAGGCTGACAGAGGGGATGACGGAGGCCTGACGGAGGCCTGACGGAGGAGCTGACAGAGCATTCTTTGCTTGAGCTTCTAGCAGCCATGGCTGCCATCAGAAAGCCCAATAACAGAAGCAGAAAAATCTACGGGAGAGAAGAGAGAAAAAGAGAGGAGAGAGGGAAGTGTTTTAGGGTTTTAATAATTTTTTGATAAAAAATAGTATATATAGGACAATAAAAAACAAAAAGGGGTAAGATAGTAATTGGGATTTCGAATGTAGTGTTAATTTTTTGTTGTGGCATTTAGTAAGAAGAGGCTATAGAGTCGATTTTGTTAGGTCCCGGGGTGGTGTCTTCAAGACCCCTTGGGTAATAATATCTTTTTTTAATACAAGGCCCAAATTGTAAATACAATCAACTTTCAGGGTACTACGAGTGCTTATGAGTTTGTTTAGTTGTTCTTCAAAATACAGGGCTTTAAGGGACATTATTGAAACTTGTAGTTCTTCAAAGTACATGGACCTAATTGAATTTCTTTTTTAAAACTCCATGGACATAATTGAAACATTCAGGGACCTATTATCTTCAATTACCAAAAATTAGGGACCTACTTACAATTATTAAAAGTAAAGGGACACGTTTGCAAAATCAAACAAATTTCAGGGACCTACTTGAAATTTTAGTAAGTATAGGGACCTGATTGCAATTATGAATTTGTATCTTCACACTAAAGATCTCTACTTTAGCTACAATCTAATTCAACTAACAGCACATGGACCAATTGACAATTTCACCAATTACATATCTACAAGGACCATATTGCAAATACTCTTCAATTTACACACCAAAGCTAAGTATTTTCAAAACAGGGACCAATCCCCAATTTAAATAATTCAACTTAAACAATAGGGACCAATTTGTAATTTAAATATTTAAATAGCTACATGGACCATATTCCAACATCTCTGCAATGTAAATGGCATGGCTAATTCTGTTCACAAACTCTGCAATTAACAATTTATCAATTCAACACAAAAAATAAACAAACACAGAAATTACAATTTACTACACTAAAATTTAACTAACAACAAACACTACAATCTAATTCAACAACTAATTCAACTAACAACCAAGACTAGAATCTTTCTACTAAATAAAATCCAATACACAATAACATCTCAGAACAATACGAAATCAATAATAAAACCAACAACTCAACCGTCCATCTTCATCTTTAAACTAATCCTATAAACACCAAGCACAACACAAGATAGAGGTCTTTCTTAGTAAAAAACATCTTGTACTCCAACTCCATCTTCTTCAACTCCAAAGCTCGGACTTCCTCTTGAGAATCTTCAAGCTCGGCCTTCTTCTCATTAGGATTTCTCAACAACCTAGGGAACACAATGAAGCTACGAGCGCATATTAGAGGACCATACCACTCGAACCACCCATAATCTTTGTCTTCATCATATTTTCCGCAACTAAGAAACCTCCTCCCATGTTGTTTCCATAATGTTGTAATCTTTGGATTTAATCCACAAAAACGAAAACGTTGCCTTTGATTATTGCGAAATATGGATGCCATTGAAGCTCTTACCTACTTTGTTTGAAGCTTCAAGCACTTCAAGATTCAAACTTTTAGGGTACACGAATAGGAGATTAATTGGGATTAAAGGTGAAAAAGAGTGGAATTAACAAGCACGCACGTCTTTTCTTATTATCCATGGGTAAATTACTATATTAACCCTCAAAGACGTGATATATACAAAATTACTTGATCCACGTGGCACTTAACGACTAAACTAACGTTGGGTACTAACAGAATACAAAAAATAAATCTTGGGCACTTATTTATCACTTTTGAAACCTTTGGGCACTTAATTGTCAAATTTTGGATCCATTGGACATCTATCAAGGCTAAGGGTGGAAATCGGAAGGAACAGATCGGAAAAAGGGTCTTTCGGAAAAATTCCTATTTTTTTCGGAATAGATTTTTTCTGTTCCAATACCTATCCAATTTTTCGGAACTGGGAAAAATAATTCCGAATTCGGAATTTTGGAATTTGCCGGAAATTCGGAAATTTCGGAACTTTTCATTCGAAAATTTTGGAATTTTGGGTTCGGAATTTCAGAACTTTTGTTTCAGAATTTGCGGGACTAATGGTTAAAAAACGGAGAAATAGTTTATCACTTACATGAAGATAGTTAAAAACAAAACTTATAAAACTTTTCATGTAACAATAGTTAAAAAGCTTAACTTATAAACTTCATGAACAGTTGGTGTCGCCTAGGGTGTGATTAAATTAATACAAATAAAGGTCAAGAAAACTACGCACTCTCACCCTAGACAGGCACAGTACTACAAGTATTACAGGACGTATGCAAGTTTTAGTTGATAAGTTGAGCTTGTTCTCAGGGACTTAAGTGTGCTAGTCGAATGGGTAGCAATAACGAGTAAAAGTAAATAATTAAAAGACAGAAAATTAAAGGGAAAAGATTTCGAAAATAGCAATTTAAACTAAGAAAATAAAGACAATAAAATAAATAACTGCGAATATGAGATGAGAAGTATAGCTCAGGTTTTGCTAGTATGCACTACTCCTTCTAATTCTATCTATTAGGTCTAGTTTATAAGGGAGAATATTAGCTCTTGTATACTTAGTCAGGATTCTAAATTCCCATACCTTAGACCTTGAGAGCGACTAAGGGGGCTACGGCACAACCAAGACGTGGTTTCAAATAGGGTTATCAAGCGCTACCAAGGCCCTAAGCAAACGCATCAATCAATTGGTGATATGGTGATTAAAACAAACCCTAATGACTATCTAGTTAGAATCATGTTTTGTCAGAACTAATATCCACACTAGACATTATGTGGTGGTTCAATAGTTAAACACCCAGTTAAGGAGACCATCTAACTACTATTAAAACAATCCTAAAGTGATCAGTTCTAGGAAAGACAATAAATCAAAACACATAATCAAATATAAAGGTAAGTAGCTAATACCAGATTAAAACATGTAATTCCCAAAGAAAATTAGATAGAAGAATTAGAATTCATAGATTATACATGATGAAAAACCCAAGCTATGGGGAGTTTAGTTCATACCTGATGGAAATAAACTAAAAGAAATTACAAAAGACACCATCTCTACAATAAACTGGAAGAAATAAACCTTAAGAACTAATTACTATGAGGCAAGGATTGCTAGGGTACTTTTACAAGTGATATAAGAGTGTATTTATAGGTGTTTAGACGACCTAATTCGTTTTCTTGAGGAAGAGATAAAGTATTGGACTCCTAGCCCAACTCAAATTCGTATGTAAATAAAGATAAACACTGCTGGACCGTTTTGAGCATATCTTCTTCGTTATTGGTCGGTTTTTGCTCCATAAGATATCAAAAGAATCCTCACAGAATTATCTACGTCCCTATGAAAGGAAATTACCAAAATCGGCTTCCTTGTAGGAGTAATCGCCACTTCTTTAGGCGTGTGCTGCAGAATCTCAGATTTAGGCAGCTTTTCCTTTTACATCTTTTTAGCTTTTGTTTCCTTATCTCCAATTACCATGCAAATCTCTTTCCATATGTTGTAGTCCTTGACTTGGACTCTAATTAATCTCCATAATTATCTTTAAAGCTACACACTAAATAAACAATTAAACCCAATATGCTCTAAAAATACTATTTTACTAAATCAAGACTCAAAATAGGAAAGTGCACTATTTCTCAAGAAAATAGACATTTATGACTTCTAAATCACTAAAAATGTTGTCTCATCCTAATATAAATCTATCACAAATGAGCAGACATCAACAGTAACAAAAATAACACAAGTAACAAAAGATAAAAGAACAGTAATAGAAGTAACATAAGTATCAGAAAGTAAAAAAACGACTGTAAATTACTTTTTGAATTACATAAAAAACAGATATTGGGTTTCGTGGGAAAATAATGTGAAATGTGAAGAAATGGGTTAGTCATGACCTTTAGGTTTTACCAGGTTTATTGTTTTTATTTATTTTCCTGCTATAAAAAAAATGTATTATTGTGCTTCAAGTTTTCAACTTTTACATTTTCTTTTCTTCTTTTGTTATTAAAATTTTCAACATTTTCTAATTGTATAATTTTTTCTTTATATTAATATTAATTATTCGTTTAATATAGGAAATGTGAAAATCGGAAATACAATTCGAAAATAAAAATTGGAAATAAAAATCGGAAATATATTTCGGAAATAAATTCGGATCGGAAAACCCGGAAATTTTGGAAATTTATATGTAGTTCCAATTCCGATCCGATTTTTTCTAAAAAATCGGAAATCGGAATTTCGGAATTTCGGAACCGTAAAAAGTTGTTCCGAAATCGGAATTTTCGGATCGGAAAAATTAGAATTCGGAAATTCCGGATCCAATTTCCACCCCTAATCAAAGATATTTTACCCTAAAAAAAGCAAATATATGGTAATTTTTATGTTAAAATAAATAACGACGGTGGTCAAAAAATAAAAAATAAAATAAGATCTTACTTTTTAATCACTATTTTTAGGTTGAATATCTAGATTTTAAGGGAATCAAAATAATTATACGTTTCATTAAGAGGTTATTGTTGATAACATCTTCATTAAACTATCTAATTGTTCTTTTATGCCTTCAATAATCTATTTTATAAAAAAATGCCTAATGAAGTAAATATTTATAGAAAACATCCCCTTTATATTTTCAATGCTTTTACTACCCTTATTATTAAATATATTATTTTATTTTTATACAATATTAATTTTTAAATATTAAACAAATAATAGGGTACTTCTTTCTCCACCACCACCACCACCACCACCACCACAACCACCACCACAAACACCATGTATGTAACCACCACTACATCCACCACAACCATCACCACCTCCACCACCACAACCACCACCACCACCACCACCACCACCTACTACTACTAATTCCATCGCACGCACGCGTCCGTGATTTTTTTTTAAAATCGTCATAACTAATTCAAAAAAAATCAGAAAATTAAAAAAATTGTATTTTTGAATAAAGCAAATTAATATTTACGTCTATGAATTTTTTTTGAATTTTTTTGGATTTTTTGAATTTTTTCCGAATTTTTTTAATTTTTTTCGCAGACACGGAATTCCATGTTTTAAACCGTGAAATAAACATGAAATTCCATGTTTTAAACATGGAATTCCATGTTTTAAACCGTGAAATAAACATGAAATTCCATGTTTTAAACATGGAATTCCATGTTTAAAACATGAAATTTCGTGTCTGCGAAAAAAAAATTAAAAAAATAAAAAAAAATCGAAAAATTCAGAAAATTCCGAAAAAATCATAGACGTAAATATTAATTTGATTTATCCAAATATAATTTTTTTTTGATTTTTTTGATTTTTTTTGAATTAGTTATGACGATTTTAAAAAAATTTCACGGACGCGTGCGTGTGTTTATTAGTTTTTTTTCTTATTTTTTAATTGTTAATTATAAGGGTAATTTGGAATGGGTCTGTTTTCAATAAATATTTTTTTCTAGGCACCTTTTTTTAAATAAGTTTTTTAATAGACATCAATCAACAATTAGCTCTTTCATTAATTCTTTGTGTAGTTTTTCTTTTTTCCTTTGCCTTTAATACACATGGAATATCTTGAATGGATGACTTTTGCCTACATGACTAAGATGATAAGATTTTTTTTTTTATTAAAAAGATGATAAGATCGATTAGTTCATGTTATTGTCAAAGATGGTGTTCATGAATATGAGAGATGACTGCTTATCAATTATCATCCTCGTGTCACCAATAAAAACTTATCTTATTTTGATAGGGTTATGATGTAAACATATATAGCTTTAAGAAAACTTAGGTGTCATCCTCATCTTTCTATCAAGTGCATTTTTCTTTTTCCTGGGTTCTACAGTTGAGTGCAATTTTTTTTCTGGACAGTGTTGAGTGCCATTTGACCAAGTCCTTTTCAACCATACATAGCATGGTATTCTTTTCGACTAAAAAAATAAAATACATAGCATGGTGTAACTAACGTAAAGGATAAACCGATCTCATTAAGTACTTAAAGAGAAAATAAATAAGTGATATTATGAAGAAAGAAGATAGTTTCTCTCTCTAGTTTTACGATTCTCTCGCTTCTCTCTTACGTCATAAGGATTATCAATTTTTTAATTTCTTTTCTTCTGTTTCGTCCTAACACTAAGCCTAGATCGGCGGCGAAGTACTCAGATCGTCCTTAGTTCTGAGAATACTAAGCCTAAGGATACTAGGGTAGGATCTCATAAGCACCATATCTCAAGGATGGGGCTTTCATCGGCGGGGGTGAAGAACAAAAAAGGGGATCAAGAGCTCGCGAAGAAATTAACAAAAATCTTCGATTTAATCTTACACAAAATATATTTAATAAAGGATAAGAGGAAAGCTACGAGAAGGCACCGAATCAAAGGACAAGTATTTCCATCAAGATCTACACCACGCTGGGAAAACCCTAGAAAGCTGAAATTAGGGTGTAATCATTATAGAGGAAGATGGGAAGATACACGCAAGGTAAGATCTCTATTTCTCCTTTTTGATTTAGATTGTTTGTCGTATATGTTTTGCAGTAAGGCGTGGAGAGGAAGTTTGAAATCAAAAACTTTGTTTAACAAAATAATGAAATCTGAGGAGTTGAAAGAAGATCGATATTATCAACTATCACCTGATGAAGAAATGACACAGCTTACTAGAAACATGCAGACACTTTTTGAGGGTCACGAGATCTTTGTAGCAACCAAGGTGAAACTGGAGAGACGCCACCTAAAGACTGCTAGCAATATCATTACAGCGCGAGCAACGAAGAGACTCAAATATTTTTCAAATAAAAAATTAGTCATGCGTGGGGTAAGATGTGGGTATATATTCACTCGATCAGAACAAGGTATAACCAAGTCCATAACTCAGCTTAACTCTTTCTGCAAGAAAATCTGTCCCTCTTCCAAAACTAAACAAAAAGCTATCTCTCTCTCTCTTATCTTACTACTAATCTGTTTCTACTCTTACAGTTTAGACAATCAAACACTAACCTTTGTTTCTGTGAGAATAGTGCAATGGCCTCTAGGGACTTCCACTCACTCCCCATAATTCCACTGACTGAGCACAAGTACAGGAAATTAGGGGTAATCAATATAGGGATCAAAGCTCGCTTAGCTGAAAGCATGAAGGAGGAGAAGGCAATTCTACTAAAAGTCATAGGAGATACTACTGTGTATGCTGTCCAAATGCGAAAGTTTATTGAAGAAAGATGGGGTATCCAGGGCCACTTTCGCCTTTCTGATGTGAAGACAAATACTTTCAAGCTGGAGATTTTTAATGAACGAGAGTTTAAGAGAGTCTGGGAAATGCGCCCTAGTATAGTGCAGAAGATGCACATGAGCATGACAATTTGGCCTCTAGGTAATAGAATTTCCAGACCTTAATACTGACTACTCTTCAATTTGGGTTCAGGTTAGGGGACTAGCGTTTAAACAGAATAATGTAAACACTGTAAAAGCGTTGGAGATATGCTTTATCAAAGTTGAAGCCATTGACTATCCAATTGTGGCAAACTGTGATATCAAGGTTTTGCGCTTCAGAGTCAGAATCAACACAAAGTACCCATTACCACCTGGCACTTACCTCCTTCAAGAAGAAGGAGCAGCATGGGTGGTATTTCAATATGAGAATACAGGCACGCTTTGTTTTAGGTGTGGAAGAATTGGACACCAATATGGGGATTGTCCGGTTAGAATCATCAAGCAGGTAGAGGATATAGACGAGAGAAGGAAGGTTACTTGGAGCATAGACAACATAGCAAAATTCCCACCATTTAATCCGATCTATGGCCTTCATTTAAGGATTGATGGTGAGTTTGTTCACTTCTCTTACAATAACAATGATACTCGAGGTACAGGAACGAATATGGAGAACAGGTTTCCAGCTAGAGGACTGGTGATAAAAGAACCAAGGGAAGGAGACCTTAGCAAGTTTAACTACACAAGAAACACAGGCTCGAGTCAGATGGCTAATCATAGAAATACTGAGGAAGAGAAACAAGGGGAGGAGAGGGACTGGAATAATTGGAACAAGCAGATGCACGATTTAAGGATTGAAATCCATGAATCAGCGCAAAAAATTGAAGCTTTCAAAAGAACTCATGGAATAACTGAAGAAGGAGAAGATGAAAACTCTGGGAATGTGCGAGCAGCTCTTATGGCTTTCGAGGAGGAGGTTAGAAAGATAAAAGGAAAACAAGCCATGAACCACAACACTAATGACTCTGAGAATCAAGACAGTGGATCTGAAAATCAGCAGGCAATCAAAAGAAGGAGAGAGCAGAGAAACACACAAATGGAGAATGAAATCAGCAGGAAAAAAGCTCAAATCACAGGTGGTTTCAAAAAACTAAGGGTAGTGGATCCTATTGAGGAATTTGTAAACAAAAACAAGTATAGTGTACTAGAAGAGGAGAATGAGGAGAGTGACTACCCCCCAAAGACTAGTGAAAAGAAGAAAGGCAAAGGAGAAGCATCAAAGACTCGAAATGAATCTGATTCCCAATTTGAACCAGAGGAAGAACACGAAGGTAGCTATGAGAACAGCGAAAACTACTTTGAAAAGGATTATGAGGGCGGAGGAGATGACCATGATATGAATTTCCAATATGAAGATGCAGAGGAGGAAGAGATGTCCCAGAATTCCAAAAAAGGAGGCGGCTACTCCAGTAAAGCCGCGAGTTACATATGACTACTTTGTTTTGGAATGTCCAGGGGTTGCGAGCGCCCCTGACATTGACCAGGCTACGCTCGTTGGTGTCTCAATTTAAACCTCAGGTGGTGGTGTGCTGTGAAACAATGTTAAAGGAAAAGGATTCCTTTGATGTTGTTAGAAAATTTGGTTTTGAAAAATCTTTTGTTGTTGAACCCACTGGTAGTGCTTCTCACTCTGGTGGTTTTTTGGTTTTATGGCACGTTGGTGTGCCTCTTGCTGTTGTTTTGTCTAATTCCTATTTTGTAGTAGTTAAAATTAATGAACTTTCATTTTCTTATTTCATGGTCTTTATACATGCACCTAATGACCCAAATGATAGAAAAAGAATCTTTGATGAAATCTCTATATGGGCAAATGGAATAAAAGAGCCATGGACAATTATAGGGGATTTTAATGCTATTCTCAACAACAACGAGAAACTCAGCAAGAATCCTGCAAATTTACTTCACATTAATGACTTTTTGAACTTTACTTCTACAAACACTTTATGCGAGATTAAATCTAATGGGTGTTTTTTTACGTGGTCAAACAGGATGGAAGGAGAAAAGCATGTAAAGACAAGAATAGATCGAGGACTTGCAAATTACGAATGGATGAGCAGATTTCCAAGGGCGCAAATGTTCATCCCTCCGGCAATCGGGTCGGATCACTCGCCTCTTATACTCCATCATGATATTAATATGAAAACAGGAATCAAATACTTTAAATTCGAAACCCGCTGGCTAGATAATGATGAATGTAGGATAGTAGTTGAGAAAAGTTGGAAAGAAGTTAATATGAATATTCCAGTAAAAAATTTTGTAAAAAAGAGGGAAAATACGAAGAAAGAACTAGTTAAATGGCATGTTAGAACTTTCAAAAATCATGATATTACAATCAGGAACCTCCAAGAGAAACTTATAGAACTAAATAACAAAATAACAGACTCGGACAAAGCTAACGAGGAGAAATTAATAAAAAACGAAATAAAATTAGAGTATGAAAAAGAAGAAAAGTATTGGAGTGATAGATCAAGACAGAACTGGTTAATTTTTGGAGATAAAAATACTAAATTTTTCCACTTAGCGACCATCCAAAGAAGGAAAGCCAATCGGGTAACAAAAATTAAAGATAATAACGAGAATTGGATAGAGGATAATAATGAGATTAAAAATTGTTTCCAAAACTATTACAAAGAACTCTTTAAAGAGGTGGAAACTACCAAGAGTGCTATGGAAAAAGCAACCGAATTTATAAAGCCTCGTATTACGGATGAAATGAACAAAGAACTTACGAAGAAACCTACAATGGAAGAAGTGGAAGGAGCTGTTAAAGAGCTTTCTGCATCTAAAGCTCCTGGACCAGACGGACTAAACGGTAAGTTTTATAAGGAGTTTTGGGATATCATTAAAGAAGATATTTATACACTAGTTCTGGATTTCTTTGATAATAATAGCTCTGTCGAGAAAATCAATGATACTCTAATAGCCCTTATCCCGAAAGGAAATGTTCAGGAGAACCTTGGTGATTTTAGACCCATATCATGCGTTAATTTCATATATAAGATTATCGCTAAAATTCTCTCTAATAGACTTAGAATTTATATGAACATTATCATATCCCCGACCCAGTCAGCATTTATCAAGGACAGAGCCATACAAGATAATATTATCATAGCACAAGAAATATCTTTCTTTATGAACAGGAAGCGAAAAAATAAAAAGCACATGGCGGCTATAAAAATAGATATGGCAAAAGCCTACGACCAGGTACGTTGGGATTTTATTCTTCTTATTTTAAACAAGTTTGGTTTTAGCGAAAAATGGATAAATTGGATAAGAAATTGCATATCGACGACTTCTTTTAATATTACCCTTAATGGGGAGAGATTAGATAAATTCAAAGCAGGAAGAGGATTAAGACAAGGGGACCCCTTATCCCCGTATCTTTTTACAATTATGACGGAATCACTGATAAGCCTTATAGATCATGAAATAGAGAGAAAGAACATTAGTGGTATAAAAATTAATCGAAACTGTCCAATGATATCTCACTTGCTATTTGCAGATGACTCTTTATTTTTCATTAATATAGATGAGACTAACTTGGAAATGTTTAAGCAATGTTTGACTGATTATTGCGAAGGATCAGGACAAAGGATTAATCTTAACAAGTCAGCAATTTACTACAGCAAAGAAACACCCGAAGAAAAAAGGATTGAAACATCAGAGGCTATGCAAATTAAAGAGACAGAAGATTTGGGTTATTATTTAGGGATTCCACTATGTCACAAAAGATCGAAAGTGGAATCTCTTGATTGGATAGCTAAGAAACTCTTTAAAAATACTGAAGGCTGGAAAGCAAGACTACTCTCAGAGGGGGGCAAAGAAGTTCTAATCAAAGCAATCCTCCAAGCAATCCCTAATTATTATATGTCTATTTTTTCTTTTCCAATTTCCTTCTGTAAGAAACTTATTTCAGCTATTTCTAATTTCTGGTGGAATGCAGGAGAAAAGAACAGGATTCATTGGGTGGCATGGGAGAAGGTTGCAATAGGAAAATTAATTGGAGGTTTAGGTTTCAAGGATTTTAAAAAAATGAATACAGCGTTACTAGCGAAACAAGCATGGAGAATATTGCATAACAAAAATAATCTAGCAGCGAAACTCTTAAAAGGTATTTATTTTCCTCGCTGTGGTTTTCTAGAATGTAAATTAAGACAAAGTAGAACCTGGAGTTGGGCCAGTTTAATAGAAGGAAGGGATTTCTTAGTCAAACATGGCATTCATATAATAGGAAATGGAGAAGATATTAACATTTGGGAAAATAGATGGATAGACACAACATGGAAAATAGAGAAACCAAAGAATTGTGAATATAATAAAGTTAGAGAATTGTTTATAAAAAATACTAGGATCTGGGACGACGAAATACTAGATAACTTATTCCCAGAACCAATTATACCAATTATCAAAAGGATAAGATTATACGACACGGAAATTAAAGATAGGTTTATATGGCCTTTTTCCAAAGAAGGCACCTACGATACTAAAACAGGCTATAAAAGATTGGTGGAGGATCATATAGAGAAAAATTCGACAAATTCAGCAGAAATCCAGAATCATACTTCACCCATATGGAAGCTTATTTGGAATTCGAACATACCGAAAAAAATAAAAATGTTTAATTGGAGGGCAATCAAAAACGCTTTGCCTACGAAGAAGAATCTCTACAATAGAAAATGTGCACCTTCGACAAACTGCGTCTGGTGTAATGAAGAAGGAGAAACAGTGGAACACTTACTTCTTAGATGCAACATGTGTAAGGATATATGGGCAGGAACAATGGCACAGATAAGAATCGAAGAAAACAACGAAGATTCAATAGAAGAATGGTTCATTAAAATAGTTAGCAGCTTCAAACAAGCAGGATGGGAAGAGCACATTATCAAAGATATGATTATGATTAATCTCTGGAACATTTGGAAAGCAAAAATGAAAGGTGTACATGAAAATACACCGGTAAATGGAATGGCCATAATAATGAGCACAAACAAACTAATGGCGGAGGTCCATGGAATAGAGTGGAACAAAATAAAAAACTCAAGGTACCTAACTCCAAATACAACAGAAGCTAATTCTACTATAGAGGATATCAACGAGTACGAGACTATATATTACTGTGATGCTTCTTTCAACAACAAGAGTGAAACCACAGGAATAGCAGTAGTCGAGGAGAATCAACACAATCTCTCAACTAATAAGTACACTCTCAATATAGACTGTAACTCAGCGGTCGAGGGCGAAGCTTTAGCGGTTCTCAAAGCAGTTGAACTGGGATCAAATAACCGGAATACCAAGAAATTGGTACTCTCGGATAACCTTGAAGTTATACAAGGTATTGAGCAAGTGTCAGCAGCACGTTGGTCTATCCAACCCATCCTTCGTAGGATTATTCTCATTTGTGGAGATAATGGGCCAAAATTTAAGCATATTAAAAGGGATCTCAACAAGTTGGCGGATAAGCTAGCGAAGGAAGCTAGACACAGGGCAGGGGAAGGAAACGACAGGGTTCTTCAACCTTTCCTCTTGAGTAATCTTTTTGGTAAATTAGGAATCGGATAGGTCGTGTTTGTAATCTGCCGGGGATGCTAGCATCCCCTTTATTGTTCAAAAAAAAAAAAAAAAAATAAATAAATGATATTACAAATAGGCGTACTTTGAACTTTAGTATAAATCTCTGTAGGGCGGGCTTTAGGGGAAGCAAGTCACTAAAAGCAATCTTTATTTAATTTTAGGTCTCTAAATATAAAGACTTATTATTAAATTTTAATGTTTAAATCAATATCAACATCAATAATAATTTTAATTTTAAGTTTTTATATAATAATTATATATATATTACTTTAATTTATATTAATAAATTAATTTAGCATTAATAATTTTTTACTTGAATAATAATATATTCTATTATTAATATGAGACAATTATAGATTAATACCTAAAAGAAAACAGCTCCACTCTAAACTATTCCTATAATTAGTACTTAACAAAAATAAAAAAAATTAGTAAAAACAAAACAAAAACTAATATACGCGCGCGTCCGTGAATTTATTTTGAAATCATCGTAACTAATTCTAAAAAAATCAAAAAAATCAAAAATTTATATATTTGGACAAAGCAAATTAATATTTACGTCTATGATTTTTTTTCGGAATTTTTTGATTTTTTTGAATTTTTTGATTCGCGTACACGGAATTCCATGTTTTGAACCGTGTCCATGTTTTAAACATGAAATTCCATATTTTGAAATACGAATTTGTTTTCCACATACATGAAATTCACTGTTTAAAACATGAAATTCGATGTTTAAACAGTGAATTTCGTGTCTTCGGAAAAAAAAATCAAAGACATAAATATTAATTTGCTTAATCCAAAAATGTAAATTTTTTAATTTTCTGATTTTTTTGAATTAGTTATGACGATTTTAAAAAAAATCTAGTGACGCACGCGTGTGATGAAATTATTAGTAGTAGGTGGTGGTGGTGGTGATGGTTGTGGTGGCTGTAGTGGTGGTTAAATACATGGTGGTGGTGGTAAAAGTACCCTATTATTTGTTTAATATTTAAAAATAAATGTTGTATTAAAAATAAAATAATTTATTTAATAATAAGGGTAGTAAAGGTATAAATTATATAAAAGAGGTGTTTTCTATAAATAATTGATCTATTAGGTATTTTTTTATGAGATAATTCCCAATTAATTACACTTCCTCACTTTTCATTCTCAAAAAAAAGAAAGGAGAAAATTACTTCCTACTTACTCACAAATTTTCAACTTAATTCTCAATTAAGCACATGGTCATATTTCCCTTCCATTATTGCCCTTATATGGTTTTTTATTTTATTTTATATTTATGTTATATTTAATTTCTGAATTTATTTTTTCATTTTTTTAAAGATTTTTCTTTTTTCATTTTTTTTTCGAATTTTTTTTAAATTTTTAATTTTTTTCGGATTTTTTTAAAAAAAAAAATTTCAAGATTTTTTTTCCCCGGAATTTTTTTTCCAAATTTTTTTTTTCGGAATTTTTTTTTGAGATTTTTTTCCCGAATTTTTTTTCCATAATAACATGATGTGGGATTAGTACATATGAAATTGTGTGTTAAAGTAACAAAAATCATATGTGTTGTGTGTTGCATGAACACCC
The DNA here is from genome assembly GCA_029959085.1 of Nemophila menziesii. NCBI lineage: Eukaryota > Viridiplantae > Streptophyta > Magnoliopsida > Boraginales > Hydrophyllaceae > Nemophila > Nemophila menziesii. The sequence continues at coordinate 24,484,050 of JARWIR010000008.1, forward strand.
AACATGTATAATATTGAGTTGCATAAATAACAAATTGTGTGATACATGAACACAAAATCAGATAGACAGAATATTTGTACACAAAGGTATATAATAATGTACATGTAGGCTGATTATGTGTTCATGCAACACGCAATTGCTGGAAGTATGTGTTACAGTAACACACAACAGTATAGGTTTTGTGTTGGTAAGACACACAATGCGTTTATCATTTACAATTTTGCGTTGCTTAAACACACATTGCAGGAACACAGAATAAGATATACAGAATATTTGTACACAGTAATAGATAATAGTGTACAGATAGTCTGAACATCTGATTGTGTGGTAATGTAACACACAATCGCTTGATGTGTGAGTTATAGTAACACAAAACAGTATGGACATGTGTGTCATTTACAGTTTTGCGTTGCTTAAAAACACACAAATAACAATTGTGTGTTGCAGGAACACAGAATAAGATATTCAGAATATTTGTACACGGTAATAGATAATAGTGTACAGATAGTCTGAACATCTGATTGTGTGTTAATGTAACACACGATTGCTTGATGTGTGAGTTACAGTAACACAAAACAGTATGGACTTGTGTGTCATTTACAGTTCTGCGTTGCTTAAACACACACAACTAACAATTGTGTGTTGCAGGAACACAGAATAAGATATACAGAATATTTGTACACAGTAATAGATAATAGTGTACAGATAGTCTGAACATCTGATTGTGTGTTAATGTAACACACAATCGCTTGATGTGTGAGTTACAGTAACACAAAACAGTATGGACTTGTGTGTCATTTACAGTTTTGCGTTGCTTAAACACACACAAATAACAATTGTGTGTTGCAGGAATACAGAGTAAGATATACAGAATATATGTACACAGTAATAGATAATAGTGTACAGATAGTCTGAACATCTCATTGTGTGTTAAGGTAATACACAATTGCTTGATGTGTGAGTTACAGTAACGCAAAACAGTATGGACTTGTGTGTCACAATGACAAAATCTTCGGGAAAAAAATTCGGAAAAAAAAAATTCGAAAAAAAAGAATTTGAAAAAAAAATTTAAAAAAATTAGAAAAAAATTTCGAAAAAAAATTAAAAAAAATTCGAAAAAAATCTGAAAAAAATAAATAAACATTAAACTATAATTAATAAAATATATAATTAAAGTAATTAATGATAGGTGGAAGGATATTTTGGTAATTGGGTAATATTTTGTACTTAATTGAGAATTAAGTTGAAGTTGTAATTAATAGGGAATACTTACCTTCTCCGCGTAATTAATTGGGCGTTGCCTCTTTTTTATTAAATAAATTATTAAAGACTTAAAAAAATTATTAGGGAACTCCCATGAGGATACTTTCTTTAATAACCCCTATTAATATTTTGATATAAAAATTAAAATTCATGTGTTTTATTTTTATTATATATAAATATATGTAGTAATATTATAATTTTTTTATATTGATATTATGCGTCTTTGAATTTCTATGACCAAAAGTTAAATATGTAATATATATAGTCAAATTTGACAAAATTTATAGAATTCAAGTCTCTATATTTATATTTGACTAGTCTTTACAAATGCGATTGGTGTTGCTTTTTAAACTAATTTTACTTTTGGGTCTTCAAATGTAATATTTGAATACCGCATTAATCATGCCCTAAGACAACAGGTTTAGGTCTTAATTTTTTGATTAAAAAACACTAAATTTTATCAAAATAAAAGAATTTATAGGTAAAAAAAGTATTGGAAAAAAACATTTTGATCACTAAACATATCTTAATTTCTTGGAATGGTCCTGAGTCTTTGTTGCGACATTTAGTGTCTGATAACGTAGAACTTAATATGTAGATACATTGATACTTGTATATGTATAATTTACGATGTGCGTATTAAGTATGAGTTTTTCAATCATTTTTTGATGGACATGAACAATTTGGTATCAAGACTACAATAAATTGATTCGACTATATATGGTGTATGAAAGTAACTGAGACACCTATACGATGAATAAGTAGATGATAAGATCAAGAGTTACTCTGGTGGTTAGAGTACTCATGCGGTGACAAAGAAATCTCAGGATCATATCTTATATTGATAGATGCATATAGAGGCTAGGTGGGATTAATGAGACAGCCGAACATTTGGATGCCGCCTGGCACCCCACTCTTCTGAGGTTTATGGAAGGGTCCACGCCTAACCATTGGGTTGATTCACGCTTTATATAGCTGGACCAAGATATAATAATAACCACACACATATATCAAGGATATCCCATGTTAGTTACACACATGATTAGGTATATCTCGCATGGCTTAGGATCCCAACATGCTTCTCGAGTGAGAGAAAAATGTCAGCACGTGACAAACTCCCTACTCAATCCACTGAATGTCCTCACAGCATATTTGATATCGACTTTGAATAACCACACCATTTTCCCGAGGATATTACTATATTCACCAAGGTCCTCGAAATGGATAAGTAGACCAGGAAAATCAAAACACACGTAGTTCATCTCACCACTACATGCGTGTGTAAGTTGTAACCATCGTCTTAGTATACTTTGAACAAACGTTCATATCAATCAATACCCATTTTGCGGAAGCCCGTGAGGAATCGACTCAACTATCACCCATCCTTGGAAGACTTCTCGACAAAATCACCCGCATGTAATGAAATGATGAACCACCTGTCCAACGTTATCCAATTGGGGTTGGTAAACCTACCTGCTCATCAAACCAAAATGCTCCTACATTTGTCTCCAACTTTTGTCTCCTCAACAGCTTTGGCTTGACATTAAAGACAGGTAGGCTCTAATACCAATTGAAACAAACCGATGTTCTGGATGGCGCTTGGCACCCCACTCCCCAGATATATGGGAAGGGGCCACGTCGAACTAGTGGGTTATAGCAGATTCACAATTCATATAACAATACCAAGATAAAATAATAACCATAAGAACTTGTAAGAAGGATATCACATATTAGTTACATATGATTAAGCTCATGTCGTGTGGATTAGGATCTTAACTTGTGCCTTGAGTGAGAAAGAAATATTGACACGTGACAAAATTCCCCACACAACCCGCTACACATTTTTGTAGCAGTATATCTTGTTGTCGACTCTGAAGAACCAAACTATCTACCCAAGAACTGCCACGTTCACCAAGGAATCAACATGGCCAAGTAGCCCAGGCAAAAAGAACACAATGTTCATCTGCCCACTACACGCGCATGTCACCGTTCTCTTGGCCACCAGTTGTGATTGGGTATACCTTTATCTTTTTCACTTCTAATTTTATGGTTGCTTTCACTCCGACTAGCATGGTATCATACTCAGTTTCATTCTTTGTAGATTTGAAAATTAATCAGATGGCAAAGTGACGTTCCTCACTGTTCAAATCAATGATAACTAACCCGACCCCATTTCCATCCTTCCCTGAGGCTTCATCTACTTTGATTCTCCAACTTCTGACATTCCTATTGACTGGTACTTTCCATAATTCATCAGGTAGAGTACTCTTTACAATAAAGTTGTCCAAATTTTATGCTTAAATTTTCACTTGAGCCTCAAATGCAATGGAGTATTCACTCAGTTCAATGGCCCATTTTAAAGGACATCCTAACATTGCAGGCCATAAGAATTTACTTTAGGTAAGTCAGTCAAGACTTTGATCAAGTGTGCTTCAAAATATAGTTTCAGATTTCTTACCAAATGCATGAGGGCTAAGGCAACGTTTTTAGTTGGAAAATATCTTTCGGCAATGCATTGTAGTCTCTTACTATCACAGTACACTAGTTTATGATTTCCCTCAATCTCACAGATAAGAACTGATGCTACATCTTCCTTATTGGTCAATACATGCGTATATTTTTTCCCTACATCGGCTTTGTGAGCATTGACGACAAACTTGGGTATCCTCCAAACCGCTAAATTCTTCTTGACATTGTTTGATCCATTCAAAATTATGTTGTTTCCTCAAAGTTTTGAACCACGCCGCACATCGTTTGGTTGATATTGACATGAATCATTTTAGGCAGTGACTCCCTATTAGTGAATATATGCTCAAATTGTTTGGGACGATCTCATATTAATTATAACATGTATTTTTTTGGGTTGTCCTCTATGCCTTGGTGGCTTACCATGCATCTTAAAATCTTCCTGAAGGTTACCTTAAAGAACATTTTTTGGGCTGAACCAGATACCTACGCTTCTCATTAAGGCAAATGCCTCTTCTAGATATTCGTCGAATGTGTTGTTTTTTATCAGCATATCGTAGACATAAATTTCCATGTTGTAGATGATTTTAGACTTAAAACCCGATCCGCCATTCTTTGATATGTGGATCTGACATTCTTTAGCCCAAATAGCATTACTATATAGTAATGTATACCATGATTGGTCACTAAGGTGGTTTTCTGTATATCTTATTCAGCCATCAAAATCTGATTTTAACCTTTGAAGGCATCAGAAAAGAGAGAATCATATGTTTGCCTATTGTATCCACGGGCTTGTCAGTCTTTGGAAGATGAAAGTTATTTTTTGGACATGCGCGATTAAGGTTTGTGCGGTCCACACACATCCTCCACGAGCCATTTGGTTTGCTTATGAATATAGGGTTGGATCCATCTAGGATATCAGGCTTTTGTAATATGGTTGCTTTCAATAATCAAGTAACTTATTATTTTTCTCTTTGGAGAAGTTTCTTTTCTTCTGAGCAATCGATCGAACATCTAGGTTAACATTCAAATTATTTTTGCATATACTGCGGTTAATTCCAACCATATCATTTATCTCCCATGCATATAGATATATGTTCTCTTTAAAATTGTACTAGATTGCTATATGTTGGTCATCTCATAGAGTTTTGCTGATATGGACCTTTTGATTCAAAGTATAAATTGACACCTCTATTATTTTTTTAACCAAAACCGTCTTTGTTATAAGCTCCCCTTTTGGAGAATCAATTCACAAAAACGGTGGGTCCTTTTAGTGAGTTGAAGTAACATTTTAGAGCACGTGCCTGATAACCTCAAATAACCGCAATTCCTTTTGGTGTTGGAAATTATATGGTGAGGTTATAAGTTGATACCATATTCCAAAGGTTGTTGAGGTAGATCTACCAAGGTATCATCATACATGGATTCCTATTGTGATATAACAAAGCGTACAAACACAATTTTTTACTGTTCTTCTTGTCCTATGGTAAGTTGTAATTCAATACACACAGACGGCTAGAGAACCTTACCGAGGAATCCTTTGATCGGGTCCTGATATGGTTTTATGGCGCTATGGTCGATTTATAATTGGTTGAATGCACTTATATATAGTAAGTCTACCGAGCTTCCTGTTTCGATTAGTACCCGACACGTCAAACCATTACTTATGACGGTCGGTATTACGAGCTAATCATCATGTGGAAATGTTACCATGCTTGATTTCATGTCGGTGAATTGAATGTCGTCCTTGTTTGGGGGATACTGATTCTTGGTATATCGGGCATGACTCTTTCTTACATACTTAAATCTTTTGCAACCTGGTCTACCCGTTATGGTATTTCGGTGGGGCTAAAGGTGTGATAAATAAACAGATGAATAAGATAATAATAAAGTACACACCATTGACTACCACGAGAAATTCACTGTAAGTATTACAGATCGCTTGCAAGTCTAGTTAGTAAGTAATGTTCATTCGCGGGGATTTGATCCGTTAGATCTAATTATGTATATAAATAAATGTAGGAGAATTTACTTGCTAAATAAAATACAATAAAAGAAATAATATTTATTTAGCTTTTGGATTCAAAAGATAATAATGCAAATAAATAATAAAACAAAGAATGGGGATGAGAAATATAGTTTAGGGTTGCTAGTATGCACTTATCCTTTGAACTCTAATTCTAGCTATAAGGGTGACTAAAGCTCTTATATAAATATCCAGGATTCTCCATTAACCCCCTTCCGGGTGGACTTAGGTGGCAACCTAACAATTATCACAGAATTTGGGTAAGGGGACCCTGCGCAATGATCGGTGGTTAATCTCAAACCCTAATGACTATCTAGTTAGGCAAGCCCTTTCAGATCACTACCGCACATTAGATGTTTATGTGGTGTTTCAACAATTAGACACCCCTCCCGAGTGACCATTCAACTGCTATTAATGGGTAGTCTATACGTTTGCAACCGCAAGAACTACAGTCAGTACATCAAAGCACATAAAACAATTATATAGGTTAAGTAGCTAGAATCGATTTGAAAAGGGTTTTCCGAAATAACGCGAAAACAAATGAGAATCAGAAATCAAAGATTATACATATGCAAACCCAAGATATGGGAAAATTAGGTCATATCTAAAGGCATAGAAATAAACTACGGATAAAAGTAATTAGAAACAAAGATAAGATAAAAAAATCTAATACAAATTATCCTAATGCTAGAGAGAGATGATAGAGAAGAGGAGTTTGTGACTTTCCAACTTCTTGCCTTCCTCTCTACAGGTCTTCTTTCTTCTATGGATGACTTCTAAGAGTAAAAATAATTAAAGTCTAAGCAAGTAAATTTAAAATGTTAAGAGAGTGTATCTATAGGTGTCTTATAACCCTTGGTCAAAATCTTGGAGTAGAAGACAAGTAATTAGAGTTCAAGTCCAACTCAAATTCGTAATAAAGATAAGGATAATTACCGATGTCTTGTTTTGACCATATCACTTTCATTACTGAGCCAAATTTCGCCTACTAGATATCAAAAGAATCGCAGCAGAAAGATCTATGTAACTCTTTAATGGCCCCTCCAAAATCGCATCCAATTTGGAGTATTATGCACTTTTTTGGACGTAGCTGCAGAAATTCAGTTTTATTTGGCAGCTTTTCTTTTCCTGCTTTGACTCTCTTTCCTTTTATCTCCTGATTTCTCCTGGATCTTCTTTTCTTATCTCCATAGAATTTATTTGGCATCTAATTTATTTTCATAAACCTTAAGAGCTTCACATTAACACACAAATTAAACCAGATATGCTTTAAAAGTTATAATATTCCAAATCAAGGCATGAAATAACAAAATATCTAATAATGGGGAAAAATCTCAAACTAATTAATCAGTTACACCTAGAATGATATCTCATGAGTATATTAAATCATCACAAATAGGGAGACATCATATTTGCTTTTGAACGTATGTCTTTGAACAAGTGGATCAAGGTATCGTGTGATTGTTGATCGGAGACCGATCATATCTCTGGGGGGGGGGGGGGCTCTTGATGTTTGGGATATTTGTACCACGTTGTCCCTTCTAAAAAATTCTTCAATTTTTTTATTTAGTCGATCATTTCTATGACGCCGTACATCTTCAGCGGTCGTCCCATGTCCAAGTTCCTCTCAATCTGACATTGGGTGTCTGGCGGGGCTTGTCGTTATTATGGAATTACCTAATCCCATGGTCTCCTCTTCCTTCGTACTTATCTTTTTTAAACAGTTTTTACATCCTTCGGGACAATCATCTCTTTCTTGTTTTCTTTAGGTCGGATGTTCATTAGATAGGTCTTCCCTTTCCCGAGCTCTCGAGCTTTATTTTGGATTTTTTTAGCCTTCTCAAAGATTTGTGATCTATAATTATGTCAAAACAACTATGTCATGGTTGATAGGCTAGACATGCACAAATCATAGTAAGCCAGTCCTTGAATAAAAGTATGATGAACTTCAAACTGATTTAAAACATCCACATTACAAGAAACTTCAGATAAACTTTCCATGAAGGATTGTAAGATTTTGCCATTTCCTTGGGCAAGATCGACTAAATAAGAGTTTGTTTGACCAGTGGGAATCGAGCTCGTAACCTTTCAGCAAATTAAGTGAAAGTTTTGGTGGAGTGAGATTCTAGCTTGGATATCCGTTTCCGAGCATTGATGGATCACGATGACACTCTGACACCTATGCTGTAGATATCGCCGCCTAGGCGTCAACTCCCTCCTCAGCCGCTTACGCCTAGTAAAAATGCTAGGCGTTTTAGCCTAGCGCCTTAGTCGCCGTGGAAGAGGCGCCTAGCCCACCTAGGCACCGATTAATGGCAAAAAATGGCCGCCTAGTCCCTCTTTTAATTTTTTTTACTCTCAGAAATTCTTGAATTGATATGATAACTCTAATTTTTGTATTTTCATATTTAATATAGTGTTGTTAGATGAATTTTATGACTTAAATAGATAAAATGATTATAATTTATACACATGTATTACTAAATATATAAAACTACATAGCGGGATTCAAAACCGCGTAATCCTACCTAGGCCCCGTGTAGTCCCTCCTAGACGCTAGGCCCCAGTCGACCGCCTAGGCCGCGGAACCGAGATCTACAACATAGTCTGACAGTGAGTTAAGTATTGGATCGAGGACCAGCGAAAACATATTTAGATTGTAGGACTTACATCTGACTGTGTTAATGAACAGTAAAAGTTATTACCTCTTTCAGGTGTATGACATTGGTATATGTAGATAGCGAAATTCCAATACACCAGGTTGATATTTTATCGTATTCTAACTTTAGGACGCTTTGGTGGATGTTACCCTCGCTTTCTCATCATCGGCGGTGTACTATAGACTTAGGCCATCTAATGGACCGAGGTTCCGATATGACCGTCATCCTTGGCATGGCACAACCTAACCTATCAAAGTCTAATATGGACGCGTACTCTGGTTTCTTTGACCAAGTTTTATCCTACACGATTTTTCGCGGCAAGGCTTTAGCGAATCATATTTAAAATGTTTTAGACATCTAAGAGCAATAACGTTTCTTGAAGGAAGCTACCAAAACGATCACATTAGCTAGTTTTTTGATAAAAAAGACCCCTGATTTTCATATTTTTTCTTGTCAACGAGACTCTAGATTTTCAAAACAATTACAAAAAAAGACATTTAGATAATTAAACATATTAGTTTAATTTTTTGGACCGTATAGATGCAAGAGAAAGTATAACGTAATATTAATAATAATGATATATATGTTTATAAACACTTATGTCTTATTAGTTTTTTTTCTTAAAATGATAAATTTAATGTGCCGTTAGAATTATCTCAAATGCTTAAAAATTTTGTTTGGAGATTTATCTCAAATGCTAACCCTACTGAGGCCAATAAATACAATAGAAAATATGCTCTAAATAGCTATTGAAAAGTCTGTAACACTAAGCATGAAAACACTGAACATTTATTTTTCCATTACTCACATGCGAGGGCTACTTGGTTTGCAAGTCCCTGGGCTTATAAAACCTCAAATGATTTAAACCTTAAGCTTGATCAATGGCTACAAAATCTTATCTTAATTGATCATAAAGTTGATGATAGAGGTTTTAACCAGGTAGAGATGGCAATTTGGACACTTTGGTCCATATGGAAGGCTAGAAACAAAAAAATCTTTGAAAATGTAGAAATTTGTCCAAATATCACTTGTAAAAATGCATTACAGGCTTATGATGAGTTCAAAAGGCTAAATACATATGACTCTGAAGCCTTTTTACTTGAAAAACAATCACAAAAGGAAGAATCTTTAATTACAGGAAGAAAACACCAACTTCCCCTACTATATTTATTACAGTTGATGCATCTTACCTTAATGAATCTAATGATACAGCTATTTGGTGTATTTTCAGTAATTCACAGGGCCAACTTTTGAATGGAAACACATGGAAATTCAAGTCAAAATCAGCCGAAGAAGCAGAGGAATTAGGAATTCGTCAAGCTGTCATTGAAGCCTCTACTCAACCAAACCACCATTTTGTTTTTTTGAATGATTTTCAATCTCTTATGAAGTCGCTTATGAGGTGTCAAACGTTTGCAAATCGTCATTTACTTCACGTCTATGAAGATATACAAACACTCTCTAGCACCATGAGCATTGATTTCCAATTCATCTCTCGGAAATCAACTAAAGTCGTCGATTGGATTGCTAGAAGGGCAAATTCTCTTAACCTTCCAAGCAATTGGGTGTCTTCACCCCCAACTTTTCTTTCTAAGCTGCTTATTAGTGACTTTACTTCTTTAGGCATTGGTTAAATACATTATAACTTAACTTATTGTAACTTATTTCGTATGTTTTTATTAATTTAAATTGAGTTTTAACGTTAAAAAAAAAAAGAATTACCTATCTTATCTTATAAATTGAGAAAATATATGTTGTAAGACAATGATTGAAAATATAAAATATTATTGTTGTCTCTTTTTTTATATGATTTTATAATATGTAATAAAAAAAAAATTGAAGTAGGATCATATGTAATACTATTTGTTAACATAAATGTGAAGTTAATACTTGTTCAATTTGGTGTCATAACTCATAACTATTGGATAATAGAACACTGGAGTATACTATATTATAGAGAATGTATTGACTTAGTGATATTATTATTTCTTCCAATAGTTAGATTTAGAGATTTTAATTTTTATGATTGAAGTATAGAATGATAAAGATATTGATATGTCAGCAATAGTTTGATGAGGAAATTTTGATGAAGGTGGGGGATGATAAAAAGTGGCACCAAAGAGTTCTTCATTTATGAAATCTAAACAAAACAATAAAAAGTGCTGCATGTTGGGCCAACTGTCACAAGTTTACAGCTAAGCAGCTAACAGATTTGGTTAAATATTGTAGTCGAGAGTCTCAATTTGACTTATGCCTCATGTCACTCAGATTCGAAAGCGTTAAGACGTTTGGAAAAAATTATTCGATACAATAAAAGTTTTTTTTATTAGTTCAATTTTTATGAAAAGATACCATGATATAATTAACTTTATAAAAAGATATACTTATGATGTGATTAATTTTATGAAAAGATATACCATGATTTTATTGATTTTATTGATTTGACACTAACTTTAGTGTACCGAATACTCTCCGTTTATATATATTCTTTTCATATGATTTTTTTTCTTTTGTATGAATTTCTTTTTGATGTTAAGATATCATGCTATTTTTTCATAATTCTTTTTCTTTCTTTTCATAACTTCTAATATCTTCTTTTTCATTTACTCTTATCCCGGCAAAAAGTTACAACATAATCATTGTGAATCATCATCAAAATAGAACAGAGCACAATTGATAAGCTCCAAAAATCCCAACCCAGTGTATATATTCTTATAATAGTGGACCCACCACCCCAAACTCAAGCTCAAGACATGAAGTCTCAGGATCGTGATTCAAGTGCGGGTTGTATGGAAATGCCTAATAAACTAAAGGGACATTGGCTTATAACTTGGCGACACAAGAAAGGCTTAAAGGCTAAAAATGGGGCTAAGAAGGATATAATTAAATTTCAGGGATAGAAGGCCAAAAAGGATTCAAAGGGCTAACAAAGAACTGCCTCTATCATTTTCCTATTTACACAGCTTGCCTCTAGTTCATACCTAAGTGGGTTCTCTACTCATTCAAATCTCACGTTCTACAAACCACTCATTTTCCTTAAGCACAAGTTTACTTCTTTTGCATTGTTCATTAATTCTTCCTATCAATTACCTCATGTTTGCATGCAATCAAAGTGCGTTTTATACTAAATCCTAAAGTCAACTATTTTCTATCATAAATTCATAAAAAAACATGCTTGATGGGGGCATTTAAAATACTCTATAGTCAAACGTAACCCTTAGATTAATTTTATTGAAAGCATATAAAACAAATAACACAAAAAATTGGGATGAGGCAACGAACCCCACCCCGAACTAAAAAATGAGTCGTGTCCCCATGACTCGAAAAAAATTCAATAAAGCAAATAAACTAATAAAACAAAGGAGAAAAGGATAGGAAAACGTATCTGAACCAGCACGAAGCTAGATTTCATGGTTGCGTTTAGGTTGAGATCCTCTTGTTGCATAGGTGGCATGGTGAACATGGCTTACTCCACGTAATATGTTTTGCATAGGATCCAACTCTTTTGTGACTTTTCCTATGGTTGTCAACACCTCGTCATGTTTATCCTCCAAAAATTTCATACTTTCAACTACATCTCTCAGCACCAAAAGTAATAAGAAGTTCTTCAACTTCTTCTTCCTCTTCATGGTATTCTTGACCTCCCAATCTCCGTCGTCTCAATGAACCCCAAACTCAAAACTTCAAATATTCAAAAACTAGAGAAGAGTTTTGAAATTTGATGTTTTGAGGATTTGTAATGAAGGATTATTGTGATCTATGAGATGGGTAATGATTATGTAGTGGATTTGGGAAGGTTTAATCAATAGGAGTAAAGCTTTGATGAAGAGGCTCAAGGTTGAAGGAGAAGATCTCTTGATGTTCGTGAAGGATTTGATGTTGGATGTGTGTTTGGAGTGGAATAGGAGGAAGGATTGAATGTCTCTAGTTGTTGTAGTGGTGTGATGCATGTATATAATGGGTTAGGGTCGTTTATAATGATAACTTTCATGAGAGGCTAGGTTAAAAGAGGGAAATTAGGGTTTCAATGAGGTTTTGGTAATTTCCCCGCTGGTCGGGCCGGCTAGCCGGTCCCAGATTGTGTCTTCTCGGCATAAAACCTGCTTCAGAAACCCGTGGCACGGTTTTTTTTGACACAGCGGGCCGGCATATCGGTCAGATGACCGGCTAGCCGGTCCCAGTAAAGGTCGCTTCAGCGAAAAACCTGATTCCAAAAACCCGTGACCACTATTTTTCTTCGCCGGCTTATCGCTCCCCAGACCAGTATACCGGTCAGGCCCTGGTGTGGCCTAAGGTGTGATAAAATAATGATATAAATAAGCGTAAATACACACCCTAAACTAACACTGTACTGCAAGTATTACAGGACGTATGCAAGTTTTAATGATAAGAAGATTCGTTCCTCAGGGACTGACGAAAGTTAGAGAGAACTTATGCAAATTATCAAGTGCAGATATTAAAGATAGATAATAATACGCAAGTAGAAAGAAGAGAAAGATAGATATTTATTTGGTTTTTAATAAGAAAACTAAACTACTAAATTAAAGACAGAAAATAAATAACAGAAAAGAAAAGAAGATAGTATGAACGATATAACTTAGGTTTTACTAGTATGCACTAATCCTTCTAATTCTATCTATTAAATCTAGTTCATAAGGGAGAATATTAGCTCTTGGTATACTTAGTCAGGATTCTAAATTCCACTACCTTAGACCTTGAGAGCGACTAAGGGGGCTACGGCACAACCAAGACGAGGACTCAAATAGGGTTATTAAACGCCACTAAGGCCCTATCCAGCACACTACAATCAATTGGTGATATGGTGGTTAAAACAAACCTTAATGACTATCTAGTTAGAAGTATGTTTTGTCAGAACTGCTATCGACACTAGTTGTTATGTGGTGGTTCAATAGTTAAACACCCAGTTACGGTGATCATCTAACTACTATTAAGGTAATCCTATACGCATGCATTCGCAAGGAAAACAATCATTAAATCAAAACACATAATCAAATATAAAGGTAAGTAGCTAATATCAGATTAAAACATATAATTCCCAAAGAACTTAGATAGAAGAATTAGAATTCATAGATTATACATTATGCAAAACCTAAGCTAATAGAATTAGTTCATACAAAGAAAAGAAGAGAAAAGAATTACAAAATAAGAGGTTGAAGGAGACATGATTGATGCACAGCTCCCTCCAGACTTCTTCTCTTGTGTTGCAGCTTCCTCTTGGCCTTAGGGTCTGGCCAAGGATGATTTTAGAGTGTTAAGAGGCTGTATTTATAGTGTATAGGTTGACCTAATTCGTTTGGTGGAGATAACTTCAAGTAATGGGCTCCTGGCCCAACCCAAATTCGTAAGATAAACACTGCTGCGTTGTTTTGGTCATAACTTCTTTGTTATTGGTCCGTTTGAGTTCCATAAGATACCAAAAGAATCGCAACAGAATTATCTTGACCCTTTATAAGGAAATTACCAAATTCGGCCTATTTCTTAGGTAAAAACACCAATCTTTGGACGTGTATGCAGAATCCAAGATTTAGGCAGCTTTTCCTTTTCCTATTTGAACTCAGTTACCTTCTATCTCCAATTACCATGCAAATCTCTTTCCATATCTTGTAGTCTTTGACTTGGACTCTAATTAATCTCCATAATTATCTTTAAAGCTTCACACTAAATAAACAATTAAACCCAATATGCTCTAAAAATAATAATTCTACAAATCAAGACCCAAAATAGGAAAGTGCACTAAATTAAGCTAAAATCAACCTATAGACTAATAAATAAGCCTAAAATGATGTCTCATGAGTATATTTTATTATCACAAATGAGGAGACATCAGGCCCTTAATTTATTTCTTCCTCTCGGCAATAAACCCGATTTAAAAACCCGTGTCCAATGTTTTTTCCTCCGGTATACCGAATATTTCGACGGTATACTGGTCAATGCTGCAGATTTTTCTTTTCCTTTTCGTTCCTTAGTACCCCAAACTCAATTCCTGCACCATTTAACACACTACCTTTCTCATTTCTTTTAAAAGTAAACACTAAGAAACGACACTTACTTATAATTATACACTAGGAATTGAAAAACATAAAACAATAAACTAATATACAATTAAAATGGATTTTGTTTAACGTCGTTAAGCTCAACTCTCGCATCATTTTTTCACATAACTCCCCAGCAGTGAGTGACGTTGTCAACATTTGCTACGCGAAATTTACATCCCTTAGCTTTTATTACCACTAATTGATCCGAGATAACCTTTGTGACCATGAATGGTCCTAGCCAATAAATTTTGGATTCACGTGCTTTCGGAGGAGGACCAGGCTTTTTCATTTCGACTTCTTCACCCACTCTGAACTCATTCTTCTTTCTTTCTTTCTTAGGTTCTTTAGGAACCTTCATAGCACGCGCATTTTCTTTCTTTTTAGCATGGTCAAGGTGTGGATTTTCCTTAGGATATGGAGGATTTTTATTAGGTGGTTTCTTTCTGAGCTCTCTCTCCTCCATTCCTAAGGTTTCCACCAACCTTAGTTGGATCTTTGTCTACTTGTTCAATCACATCAATCCGGAAGCAATCCTCCTGGGAATCCGGAAACTTCATTGGCCTAAACACGTTGAATTTTACCTCCTCGTCTTAGATACGCATGATCATTTCTCCATTCTCTACATCAATCAAAGTACGCCACGTGGCTAATGGTCTTCCCAAAATAATGGGGACATTCCTATCCGCGTCGTAATAAAGTATAACAAATTCAACAGGAAAAATTAACGTACCTGCCTTGACGAGGACATCTTCTAGTCTTCCCTCTGGATGTACGAGGGATCTGTCAGCCATTTGTAAAACCATAGAAGTCAGTTTCACGTTTCCTATCTTTAACTTTTCAAAAATTGATTTGGGCATAAGATTAATACTCGCTCCCAAATTGAATAAAGCTTTCCCTTGCCACTTAGCACCTGATGTCTCCTCATTTGTGATAGATTAATGTTAGTACGAGACATCATTTTTAGTGATTTAGAAGTCAATAATGTCGATTTTCTTGAGTTTTAGTGCACTTTCTTATTTTGAGTCTTGATTTGTAGAATTATTATTTTTAGAGCATATTGGGTTTAATTGTTTATTTAGTGTGTAGCTTTAAAGATAATTATGGAGCTTAATTAGAGTCCAAGTCAAAGACAACAACTTATGGAAAGAGATTTGCATGGTAATTGGAGATAAGGAAACAAAAGCTAAAAAGATGGAAAAGGAAAAGCTGCCTAAATCTGGGATTCTGCATACACGTCCAAAGATAGGCGTTTTTACCTAAGAAATAGGCTGAATCTGGTGATTTCCTTCTAAAATGTCAAGATAATTCTGTTGCGATTCTTTTGGTATCTTATGGAGCTCAAACCGACCAATAACGAAGAAGATATGCTCAAAACGGTGCAGCAGTGTTTATCTTTATTTCCATACGAATTTGAGTTGGGCTAGAAGTCCAATACCTTACCTCTTCCTCAAGAAAACGAATTAGGTCTTCTAAACACCTATAAATACACCCTTATATCACTTGTAATTAGACCCTATTAATCCTTGCCTCATAGTAATTAGTTCTTAAGGTTTTATTCTTCCAGTTTATTGTAGAGAGCAAGATAATGTCTTTTGTAATTTCTTTTAGTTTATTTCCATCAGGTATGAACTAAACTCCCCATAGCTTGGGTTTTGCATAATGTATAATCTATGAATTCTAATTCTTCTATCTAAGTTTCTTTGGGAATTATATGTTTTAATTTGATATTAGCTTCTTACTTAATATTTGTTTATGTGTTTTGATTTAATGTCTTTCCTTGAACTGATCACTTTAGGATTGTTTTAATAGTAGTTAGATGGTCTCCTTGACAGGGTGTTTAACTATTGAACCTCCACATAATGTCTAGTGTCGATGGTAGTTCTGACAAAACATGCTTCTAACTAGATAGTCATTAGGGTTTGTTTTAATCACCATATCACCAATTGATTGTAGTGTGCTGGATAGGGCCTTAGTGGCGTTTGATAACCCTATTTGAGTCCTCGTCTTGGTTGTGCCGTAGCCCCCTTAGTCGCTCTCAAGGTCTAAGGTAGTGGAATTTAGAATCCTGACTAAGTATACCAAGAGATAATATTCTCCCTTATTAACTAGATTTATAGATAGAATTAGAAGGATTAGTGCATACTAGCAAAACCTAAGCTATACTTCTCATCTCATATTCTTCGTATTTTACTTTATTGTCTTTACTTTCTTAGTTTTAATTCATAATCTCGAAATCTGTGCCCTTTACTTTTCTGTCTTTAATTATTTACTTCTTACTCGTTATTCTTACTCATGCGATTAACACACTTAAGTCCCTGAGAACGAACTCTATTTATCATTAAAACTTGCATAATACTTGCAGTACTGTGCCTGTCTAGGGTGAGAGTGCGTAGTTTCTTGGTCTTATTTTGTATTAATTTTATCACACCCTAGGCGACACCAAGTTTTTGGCGCCGCTGCCGGGGACTTGTGTCTCGTTAGCGTGTGGGTTATCTATTTCGAGTAGTAGTTTTTAATTAGTTTTTACTTTCAGTTTTTAGATTAGTTTTTATTTTTCCAGATTTACGCTTGTGGTTTGCTTTAGTCTTTTTCAGGTTTCACAGTGTTTAATTCTTGGCCTCCCTTATCGGAGCCTGAGAGGAGCTTCAGACCTTACAACAAACGAGTTCGTGAGGAAAGAGCCTTAAGAAGATCAATGGCAGCCCAACTAGATCCACCAATTGGAGGATTGCAACAAGATCCTCCCCTTGGTCAACAAGATCCACCACTCGGTGGACAAGAAGGACAACAACTACCAGCAGGAGGAGGAAATGGGCAGAATAACCTTAATAATCAAAACCGAGTTGAACAAGACCTACCAGGCCTTAATGTACCATTCCATGTTCAACCAATTGGTTACCGCCCTCCTGAGATTCCGAATATCAAATTTAGACCCGACCCGGGTATGCTCAGTCAATTTCAAAGTTTCGGACTCTATACTGGTACAGCTATACAAGATCCGGTAAAAGCGATTCAGAAGTTCATGCAGATTTGTGATGCCTACATTACTCCTGGCATTACACGCGAGCAACTGTATTGTCATATGTTTTCGTTTTTCTTGACCGGAAGAGCTAGCGATTGGCTAGAGAGACAACCACATGGAACCATTCACTCTTGGAGAGAACTTCAAGCCGCGTTCTTTAACCGATTTTATCCGAAGAGCATGAGACTTAAAGATCAAGCCGAGCTTGCAAGATTTTCCCAAGAAGATGGAGAAACAGTGGGAGAAGCATGGACAAGGTTTCAACAAAAATTAACTAGATGTCCGTTCCATGATTATACACCTGCCCTACAACTTGCGATATTCTATGAAGGTCTTAATGATAAAGGTAGAGAAAAGGTGGATAACATTGGAAAGGGTAATTTCGTGTCCCTGAATCACAATGAAGCTTCCGAGGTGTTAGAGAATATTATGGAACAAGAAAGAAGTTGGCCCTCAACGCGAGCTTCTGTAGCAAAGACCCGAGGAACGCTTCGTTTAGATGCAAAAACTGCAAACTCAGCTCAAATATCCGCTTTAGAAAATCAAATCAAAGAGCTGAAAATCGCAATGGAGAAAAATTTAGCCACAACAAAAGTAGTACAAGAAGCACAAGGTTGTCAACAATGTGGTGTTAACGATCATACATGGGAAGAGTGCGAATCAAATCCGCAATCTGTTTACTTTATATCCAATCGCGGAGGTTATCAATGGGGTAACCGAAACCATCCGGGTATGCAGTATTCAAATCCACAAGGGACCGCTAATCCTAGTCATTATCAACAGCGTCCCCAGAACAACTCTTACCAACAGAGAGGTCAATACCAAAATCAGAATAGACCTGCTCCCCTACAACAACCTGGTCAAGATGCCTATACCGATTCATTAGATCAAAAAGCTTTGCCTCAGTACCCTCAAGAAGGATCTGTGGATCAACAAACTCTAGCCCGTTTGACCGCGAACATGAACGCTCAAGAAGAGAAGATCAGAGGACACGATGCCGCACTTCAGATAATACGTACTCAAGTAGAACAGATGAACAAAGTTTTAACAAGTTTTGTAGAACAACAGGAAGTAAAGGCAATCGAAGGAGGTGAAAACAATGTTGGGTTCGAAGCTTGCAAGGCTATATGCCTTGAAATTGAAGAAACAAAAGAGGAAGCACCACATGCTGCCGTTAGTGCCGTGGAGGTTCCGAGTACTGAAGAAGAACCAACCGAGTCTAACCCCATGGAATCTGAATGTTCTGAAGTTTATGTAGAGGACGATCAAGAGAAAGCTGGATTTATAGAGCTACTGAGGAAGATGCAAGAGGAAATTCGATCGGTTATGGAGTATGCAGCTGAGCTGGCTAAAGAGAAAGAAGAAGAAGACTCAAAGAAGGAGTCAAAAGTTGAAGATGAAGTTGCACCTGCTGTGCATGAAGAGAAAGTAGAAGAGAAGGTGGAACCGCCACCTATTGTTCAACCAGTGTCATCAACTATTCCTGATACAAATCTTAAAGATGACACTGTTCTCAAAGCATTTGTAGAGGCGTATCAACCTGAAAATATCAACGCCCAAATGCTTGAGATTGCGAAGAGAGGACTTACACCGCAACAAGTTTATACACAAGTTATTCCTGAGAAAGAGGCGAGTGTAGAAATTCCGAGAGAGAACCTGAGGGTTTCAAGAAGAAGTGAAAGAGAGCTACCTGCAAAGCTTAAAGATCCGGGAAGTTTCAACCTTCCTATTCAATTACATGGTATGCTCAAAGTGAAAGCTATGTACGATGTGGGTTCTGGTGTGAATCTTATGCCTAAGTCCGTGTTCGAGAGACTTGGACTTCAGAAATCAGAGAAAACTCCAGTGAAGCTGCAGTTTGCTGACAACTCAGTGAAAAGGACATAGGGAACGGTGGAGGACGTCTTAGTCCGTGCAGGTAATATCGCCATCCCTACTGACTTTGTTATTCTTGAGTTTGATGCAGATAAGCAGGTTCCAATCATACTTGGACAGCCTTTCATGGCCACAAGTCAAAGTGTGATCAACTTCCAAGAAGAGACCATCACCCTTCATGCGAAGAATGTATCCGAGACCTTCTATGTCTTGGGTAAAAAACCAAGGAAGTTAGATCCCACCGTGCCTATCATCCGCATCCTTTCACATCACAAAGTCCCTCCTGAGGAGATCCACTTAAAGCCTGTGGATACTGAGCCAAACATTGAGTTTGGGGTTGGCCATGAAGTTTTATGGAAAGCTCACAAACGCAAGAATAGGCCACGAAGTTTCAAAGACTCGTGGATGGGACCATTCATTGTCACTAAGGTTGTTTCAGCCAAGGTGATAGAAATTCGCCCCAAAACTGGGGTCAAGCGCAGATTAGTTGACGTTCATAGCCTTACTCGTTGTTGGGGAGGCTATATTCGCAAACCTTGACAGAGGTAACACGTCTAACTTTGAAAGACGTTAAACAAAAGTGCTGTACGGGAGACAACCCGTAGTTTTTTATGCTTTTATATCTTTTACGTTTATTACTTTATGTTTAGTTTAGTTCTTTTTAGCTGATAATGCATATTTGAGAAAGGTATTAGTGTTTTTGGTGTGTAGGAATTGGAGAAATCGAGTTCGGGAGGAGAAATAAAATTTTCGGAAAAATCTGTTCATATGGGCGGTATACCGGACCTCAACCCCGGTATACCGGAGAGTACCACAGAGGCAAAAACCCGTACCACGGGGTGGCTGCCACGTGGTCCATGCCGAGGCGAATTTTTTTGAGCTGATAGGGGCGGTATACCGGAGGTTATGCCCGGTATACCGGAGGGCACCACAGGAGCAAAAACCCGTACCACGGGGTGGGTGCCACGTGTATTTTGACGGACGAAATTTTTTGGAGCTACAGATGTTCCGGTATACCGGAGGATACGCCCGGTATACCAGTCAGCGCCGCTGGAAAAGAGAAAAACGGGTTTGAGCTTATAAAAGAGGTATTAAAGCCATTATTCCGAATTTACTAAACCTCAACCCTCTTTCCCTTCTCCAAAACTCTCCCAACTCCATTAAAGCTCATCAAAACCTTCACCAATCACCAAAACACTACCCAATCATCATAAAAAACACATCAAACCTTCTCTCCACATCATTACAAGAGAGAATCAAACACCCAATCCTCACCAAATCCTTCCAATTGAAGAATCAAAGAGCTCAAATTTATCAAATTCATCCTACAATTTCATAAATCCAAGCCAACCCATTACAAATCCACCTTACCCACATAGAGATTCATCATCAATTCAAATTTCCTAAGCCAAATCGAGCTTGTTCAACTATTAATTCAAGAGTTTAAATTTCAAGGGTTGCTAAAGCTTTGAGTTGGGGGTTAATTGAAGATGACTAATAAAACAACAATCTTAGCTAGCAAGAGGGAGGTGAAGAAGAGTAACAAGGGATTGGAGGTAACCAAGAAGAAATCAAGTAACAAGGGTTCTAGTTCTCAATCAAAAGGAAAATATAAAGTTGAAGATGCTGCAATACCTTTGTTTGATCGTCATGGTAAAAAGCTTTACTTTTATGCAAAGGAGAAAGCACAGCTTCCACAAGACAAAGCGGTAGCTTTAAAAGCTTCTGCAGAGAAACAATTGAAAGAACTACCTTTTGCTTATGAGAAAGTATTCAAGGAAGAAATTGGTACAGGAGAATACGCGAGATTCTTAGAGCTTGGTGAGAAATTGGGTTGGTCTACGTTCATGGTAAGACGTTCTGAATTATGTCATGAATTAGTTTTGGAATTCTATTTAGGCCTCTTTAGCCGAGATAGTAAAGGTTGTGTTCCGATTAGAGGAAAGCTAGTTCCTTTCACAGCTGAGGAGATTAGGAACCACTTCAAGTTTAAGAAACTGAAAGGTCCTTGCAAATTTGAAGAATCGGTTGCTAAACGAAACATCTTTGATGAGGAATTGCTTTTTGAGCATGTATTAGACAAAGAGAAAGTGCAATCACATAAGGGAGAATTGAAGGCACCTTGGCCTTACAAATATCTTCAAGCGGATGCGCGAATTTGGCACAATTTCCTTATTCCTAATGTCTTTGGAAACACACGAACTTTGGATGTGACTATGAAGAACGCGCTACTATTGGATTGTATTCTGAGAGGAGAAGAATTTGATGTGGCACAGTTGATCTATGAGGAGGTGATACGATTTTCGGTCTCTCCTAAATCGGTTTATAATGTTAAATTTCCAACTATGATCACGTGTCTTGTGCGAGAAGCGAATGTTACATTGGGTGAAGAAGAGAAACTCGAGTTTAAGACGAGTTATATTGATAATGCTTGGATCAAGGATATCCTTCGAAGAGCGGGTTCTACGCAAGTCTCAAAAGAAGAAAATGAGCAAAATTGGCAAGAGAAGATGGAGGAGCGTTTATCGAAATTTGAAGCAGCTCAAACTTTCCTAGTCAATGATGTGGCACAAATCAACGCTAATCAAGTGCACATCATGAAACTCCTTGAGCAATTAACGAAAGGTCCAGCTATTCCAACCTTGGATGTCAATGATGCGAGGCAATAGCCTCGAGAGTATGTTCTCTTTCTTCCTTACCATTTCTGTAAATATGTCTATCTGCTAATTTTAATTTCAGTTTTTCGAGTCTTTTTCGAGTCGTGGGGACACGGCTCATTTTTGAGTTGGGGGTGTGTGGATTCGTTGTCTCTCATCTCCATTTCTCTGTTTTTGGGTGAAATTAAATTTTTTTGATACATGGGAATTAGATGTAGAGTGTGTTTAATAGCCTGAAAGCATAAGCTCAGTAGATTAATGATAGTAAGTAATATGTTTATGAGCTATGTATTTGTATGCTTTGAGTATTTGCAGGAAAACACACGTTGATAGTAAAGAAAAGATTAGTGAGCAATGCGATAGAAAGTATGTTCGATCTCAGGGAACCTTGAAAGTGTGTAGGCCGTGAGATCCAAGCTAGTTGAAAAACCATTTGATGAAAGTGCTAAAGGTAAGAAAATAACGAAATTACATAGTGTAGAAATAGATTAAGGCGGTTCTTTCATATTTGAAGCCCTTGAAGCCTTTTTATACCTTCTCACCTTGTGATTTTTGATTTTATATGCTATATCCTTCTCAGCCCCTTCTAGCCTTTCTAAAGCTTTTTACTGAAACACGTTATTGATGTCTCCCTATTTGTTCTAATTCTTAGCCCATTGGAGACATCCTTTTAGGTGAATAAATGAGTTATTTGATATACTTTTAGGCTTAATTGATCATATTGCACTTCCTCCCCTTGGAAATTAACTATTTGCAGAATCTGAGCTTTTGTGCGTAAATTTGAATATTTTTAATGCAAAGTTAATAGGTTCTTGAATCCCATGAAAGACCAATCCAAGGAGGAAAAGTGAGAATAAAGTATTAGGGTGTTTTAGAGTGTTAGGAAATGATTTCTAGTCGAGTTTCTATTTTTAGAGTGCACTTTCCTATTTCGTTTTTTTTTATTTATTGATTTATTCTTTTTAAGTATATGCGGTTTAATTATTTATTTAATGTGAAGCTTTAAAAGATAAATGGTAATTACTTAGAGACCAAGTCAAGATAAAGATGAAAGGAAAGAAGATTTACATGGAAATAAGAAGATTTAGGAAAGATTTATTCAAAGGAGGAAAAGATAAAGCTGCCTTTTGAAATCTGAAATTCAGCCACGTTTTAGAGATAAAATCATAATAAAAGATTGGCATGGATTCTGGACGAATGGTCTGCACCAATAGAAAGAGCTTTCCAAGACAAGCAGTTTCATATATTGGAACTTCTCAAATGGATAAGTATTGAAAAAGATATGACCAAATCAAATCAGCAGAATCTTATCTTTTAGAGCTACGAATTTGAGAGTCCTTGACTTGTCTTCCACTCCAAGCAAAATTCGACCTAGGTTCCTCCAACACCTATAAATATACCCCTTATACCTCATTATTCAGTACCTCTCACAATTCATTCAATATATACATCCTTAGAGAGAGCGTCAAGAGGCGGAAGCAAGAGCAGAAGCTGGAGACTGTCTATATCTCCAACAACAGTTCAAGCCAATTCCTCGATCTAGGTTCTTATTTTATTTTTGTTATTAGGACATGTATAATATTAATTTCTTTACTGTTTTTACTTTCAATATGAGCTAAACCTTAATTACTTTAGAATCGCAATAAAGGGATGAACCCTAATTGATTTAATTTATGTTTTGAATTTGGGATTGTTAGATTTAAATAGGATTGAGTTTTATGTATTGGATATTACTTTGTTTTCATTACTAATTCTTTTAGGAACAACTAGAATTAGCTTTTAGTATTTGGGCTATTCACTTTAGTGGCGAAGTGATCATCCGACAGGAGGGTTTGAATACAGATCTAGGTAATACCCGTGTAATGTCTGTTATTGACCGACAGGCTTAAATAGTTACATAGCCAAAGAGGTAAAATCATATCATCCGAAGAGCCATATTCGACCATACAGGTGTTTATGATACTTTAGGATAGCTTCTAGGTCCACCCGACAGGGGGCTAGGAGATATTAGAGTCCCGACTAATATTATAATTCCAATTCTACCCTTAAACATAGCATAGATTATATTGATTAAGTGGATTCCTTTGCGAGGATCAAGTATCTCTCTTATCTGAAGTTAGTCTTTTATTTGCTTTATTTCCTTTCTGTTTAGTTAATTTAGTCTTTATTTTATTTGCATCCTTTATTTTACAAAAACCAAACAAAAATTCTATCTTTTATTTTTCAGTTTAGCAATTATCTCTACTAACTGATTAATATTTGGGTTGAACCTAATCCGTCCCTGAGAACGAACTTGATTATCATATATTACTTGGGACAACCGTACACTTGCGGTTAAGTGGTTCCTCTATTTTGCACCTTATTTTATAACACCCCAGGACCCACCAGTTATAAGCCATATCCTTTAGATTTTAGGACTTTTCCATATAACCCGCACTCGAATCGCGATGCATAGACAGTTGTTTTAGAGCTTGAGTTTGGGGTGGTGGGTCCACCATTATGGGAATTGTTATTGGGTTGGGATTTTTGAGCTTATTAATTGTGCTTTGTGCTTTATATTGATGATTCACAGATTTGTATTGTAACCCTTTGCCGGGGTAATAGTGAATGAAAAAGAAGCTACGAGCTAATTTTGCCAACAAGGGCATTAAAAGAAAAAAATATATATATGAGAAAATAGCGTGATATCTCAACGTTAAAAGAGAGTCATAGCTAGAAATTGAATTGAAAAGAAAAGAAAATATATATATTCGGACCGGCAAAGTGGATTTTTATGTGAACATCTTAAGCTTTAATTGGGTTATTGGGGATGCTTAATTTTGCATCAAGGAATTCATTGGGTTGAGTGAGAAACGTTATATGAGAGTAACTCAAGCTCCAGGGCGATTCGTTGATGACTAGTGAGGAGAGAGCCAAAAGCTCACTCCAAATTATCCAAATATACTATCATACCGTCCCTAAGCCTACATTACAACCTTAATGACCTTTTGATTCTTTGCTATGTAATTGAGAAGTGATTGAGCCATTAGAGAGTAGTTGAATAGACCCTTGGATACTAGTGAAAATCGATGAACAATCTATAGCTCTCTTGGGGAACTGAGTAAAGTCCCAATCCTTCTTACATTGCGAAACTAATCTGATCTTGAATTCAAGCCGTGTTGACTGTGGATATGAGAAGTGTACAGGTATGTAGTTTATGAATATTATTGCATGAAATTTTCTGAGTTGTGTGCTTTAGGTTTATTCTATATATTCTGCTATGCTCTTTCCCTTGTATTGAAAATTGTATAAGTGTGTGTGTTTATAGACTTCCCTTTGTTTTTATCTTTATTGTATCGGGACGATACAACTTTGAGTTGGGGGTCTTGATGTCTCCTCATTTGTGATAGATTAATGTTAGGATGAGACATCATTTTTAGTGATTTAGAAGTCAATAATGTCGATTTTCTTGAGTTTTGGTGCACTTTCTTATTTTGAGTCTTGATTTGTAGAATTATTATTTTTAGAGCATATTGGGTTTAATTGTTTATTTAGTGTGTAGCTTTAAAGATAATTATGGAGCTTAATTAGAGTCCAAGTCAAATACAACAACTTATGGAAAGAGATTTGCATGGTAATTGGAGATAAGGAAACAAAAGCTAAAAAGATGGAAAAGGAAAAGCTGCCTAAATTTGGGATTCTGCATACACGTCCAAAGATAGGCGTTTTTATCTAAGAAATAGGCTGAATCTGGTGATTTCCTTCTAAAGGGTCAAGATAATTCTGTTGCGATTCTTTTGGTATCTTATGGAGCTCAAACCGACCAATAACGAAGAAGATATGTTCAAAATGGTGCAACAGTGTTTATCTTTATTTCCATACGAATTTGAGTTGGGCTAGAAGTCCAATACCTTACCTCTTCCTCAAGAAAACGAATTAGGTCTTCTAAACACCTATAAATACACCCTTATATCACTTGTAATTAGACCCTATTAATCCTTGCCACATAGTAATTAGTTCTTAAGGTTTTATTCTTCCAGTTTATTGTAGAGAGCAAGATGATGTCTTTTGTAATTTCTTTTAGTTTATTTCCACCAGGTATGAACTAAACTCCCCATAGCTTGGGTTTTGCATAATGTATAATCTATGAATTCTAATTCTTCTATCTAAGTTTCTTTGGGAATTATATGTTTTAATTTGATATTAGCTTCTTACTTAATATTTGTTTCTGTGTTTTGATTTAATGTCTTTCCTAGAACTGATCACTTTAGGATTGTTTTAATAGTAGTTAGATGGTCTCCTTGACAGGGTGTTTAACTATTGAACCACCACATAATGTCTAGTGTCGATAGTAGTTCTGACAAAACATGCTTCTAACTAGATAGTCATTAGGGTTTGTTTTAATCACCATATCACCAATTGATTGTAGTGTGCTGGATAGGGCCTTAGTGGCGTTTGATAACCCTATTTGAGTCCTCGTCTTGGTTGTGCCGTAGCCCCCTTAGTCGCTCTCAAGGTCTAAGGTAGTGGAATTTAGAATCCTGACTAAGTATACCAAGAGCTAATATTCTCCCTTATTAACTAGATTTATAGATAGAATTAGAAGGATTAGTGCATACTAGCAAAACCTAAGCTATACTTCTTATCTCATATTCTTCGTATTTTACTTTATTGTCTTTATTTTCTTAGTCTTAATTCATAATCTCGAAATATGTGCCCTTTACTTTTCTGTCTTTAATTATTTACTTCTTACTCGTTATTCTTACTCACGCGATTAACACACTTAAGTCCCTGAGAACGAACTCTATTTATCATTAAAACTTGCATAATACTTGTAGTACTGTGCCTGTCTAGGGTGAGAGTGCGTAGTTTCTTGGTCTTATTTTGTATTAATTTTATCACACCCTAGGAGACACCAGCACCAATAGAAATTGGAATCTTAAAACTTCCAGGATCAAGTAATTTAGGTGGCAACTTACTCTGGCAGATGTCACTACACTCTTCTGGCAAACCTATCATTTCATTCTCTAGATATTGGCGTTTGCTGGTGATGGCTCTTTTCAAGAATTTTATATATTTTGGTACACCTTTGATAGCCTCTAAGAAAGGTATATTAATGTTGAGCTTACTCACCATATTCATGAATCTCTGATATTCAGCATTATCTCCTTTCTTCTGAACTCTCGAAGGGAATGGTGGAGGAGGACGGACTTCTATAGCATCTTTCTTCTTCAGATTTTCCGGAGTCTTCTCCATTTCCACTACTTCGGGATCATCTTCTTTTTCCACCACATCCTCTACCGTTTTTGTTTTCATAGCTATTTCTTTTTCTTTCATAGCAGGAAAAGGTGGTGGTGAAAGCTTCTTACCACTTCTAAGCGAGATAGTGTTACACTCTTCGTATAGCTTAGGTTCTTCAGTGTCACTCGGCAGTTGTCCTTATGGACGTTGACTTAATTTTTTCGACATCTGAGATATCTGATTTTTTAACAATTTAATTGTTGCAGCAAAAGATTGTTGATCTTGGCAAGCTTTTGTTTGAAGGTTGATTAATGTCAACAAGGTTTGCTAAACATCTAACGCACCTTCTTGAGGTTGAGAAGGTAGAGCTTTCTGATGGTCTCGGTGTAGGTGTCTTGAGGAGGTTGTCTCTGATCTTGATTTCCGTAAGTTTGTCCCCCTTGGTAGTAGTTTTGTGGTCTAAGCTGATAGTTATTACCTTGGGGAAGCGGCTGAGATGCATATGTCGGATTAACGGCCCCACTTGGATTTGAATATTGGAAACCCGAATGGTTTCTATTCGGTTGATAACTTTGACCACCTGAATTATAATTCCCTCAGTTGGCAACAAACATTATGACTTCTGGATTGTTTTGACAATGCTCCCAATCATGATCTTGTACACCACAGTTAGAACACCCATAAATTTCTTGTGTAACATTAACGTCTACTCTTCTACCTGAAAAACCTTTTGTAACAGCTAGAGTAAGCTGTTTCAATTGCTGCTCCAATGTGTTCTTCAATTTATTCTCCAATGAAGAGAATTTTTCCTCAATTACAACACTGCTTTCTTTATAACTTCCACCTCGGATAGGTGTTCTCACAGTGTTCCAGCCCATCTCATTCTTCACTGTTCTATTCAAAATAACCTAAATGTGAACTGGTTGTACCTGTAAGAATCCACCACCACAAAGCAGGTCTAAATCTATTCTTGATGGTCTATCAAGGCCTTTATAGAATATCTTCATTTGTTGCAGTTCTGTAAGGCCATGATCAGGAACTCTTCTTAAATATATTTTAAATCTTGACCAACTCCTACCCAAAGTCTCGTCTTGTTCTTGATCAAAGGAAGTTAGAGCAATCTGTGCATCTAATCTCATGTTATTGGGTAGTATCTATCAAAAAATGCAGTTTACAACGCATCGCAAGTAGTAATCGATCCAGGCTCTTGAGAATCATGCCATTCCCTTGCTCCATCTATCACAAAATATCTAAAATTTGCAAAGTACATCTAATATCTAGTCACTCCTTGTGTAATATAGGAGTCGCAAATTTGCATGAACTTATGTACAACACAGATTGGATCTTCTCCAGGTGCTCCTCGGAAATTCCCATAATTCTGAAATTGAGACAACATACTGGGATCGGGTCTGTATCTCGCGAGATTAATATCTGCAGGACCAATCCCAAGGGCAGGAGCTTGATATGGAGCTTGTTCAGGACCATTGATGAACCACAAATCATTAATAACTGGAGGTTGAACTTGTGGAACAAGAGGAGGATTAAGCTCGACTTCTTCAACCATTTTTGCTTCTTGGGCTAATTTCTCCTCTCTTGCTTTTGCTTTCGCTTCTTTATTTCTTCTGTTTGCTTCTCTAACTAGAATTTTGGGATTCTCAAGGATCTCGGGATCTTCGAGCATACACCAAACCTGTAAACCTGAGAAAGAACGAACAAACCAAAGCGTAAAACTGAAAAATAAAATATCAATTAAACTACTAAAGATTAATACCGGGGTCACACGCTACCGTCCCCGGAAGCGGCGCCAAAAACTTGGTGGGTCCTGGGGTGTTATAAAATTAAGTACGAAAATAAAAGGAACCACAATACCGCAAGTGCACGGTTGTCCAAGTAATATCCGTTAAATCGTCTTTCGTTCTCGGGGACGGATTAGGTTCAACTTTAGTATTAATCAGATAGTAGAAATAATTGTTTGACAGAAAAGTAATTTAATATGATTTTTGTTTTGTTTTCTTAAAAACTAAATGTGCAATAAAATAAAGACTAAATTAATTAATTGAAAGAAATAATGCAAATAAAAAGACTAACTTCAGAGATGAGAGATACTTGAGTCTCGCAAGGAATACACCTAATTAATATAATCTATGCTAGGTTTAAAGGTAAAATTGGTATTATTATATTAGTCAAGACTCTAATGTTTCCTAGCCCCGTCAGGGTGGACCTAGGAGCTATCCTAAAGTACTATAAACCCCTATATGTGCGAATATGACTCTTCGGATGATATGTATTTACCTCTTTGGCTATGTAATTAGTTAAGCCCGTCGGTCAATAACGGACATTATACGGGTATTACCTAAGTCTGTATTCAAACCCCCATGTCGGATGATCACTCTTGCCACTAAAGTGAATAGCCCAAATACTACAAGCTATTTCTAGTTGTATCGAAAAGAAATAGTGATTAAGAACAAAGAAATATCCAATATATAAGACTTAATTCAATTTAAATCATGAAAATCCCAAATTCAAAACATAGAATAAATTAATTAAGGTTCATCCCTTTATTACGATTCTCAAGTATATGAAAGTTTAGCTCATAATCAAATTAAAGAATGAAATTAAATAAATGAAAGACATCATATTTAATTACAAAAAAGAAATAGATAACCTAAATGTTTGGTTGGCTGTTGTTGGAAGAACAGAACTCCTCCAGTTTAGCTCTTCCTCTGCCTTCTTCCTCTGACTTGAAACTATGAATCCTCTGACGTAATTCTATGAAGTATGCGTAAAAAGAAAGCTAAAGGGTCTATTTATACTAGTAAAAACGGATTAGGGCTTAGTTTAAGAGGATTAGGTCAAATTATAAAAAGCCCAAGCCCACTTCTTCTTTAATTCATGTAACTGGTGTACAACACTTAGTAAAACGGCTGTAACTTTTGCATAAGAACTCCAAATGGGCTGATTCAACTTGGAGAATCTTCCTAACTCAATAGGGCATCAAACCATGTTTCAGGACCCAAGGCTAAATCCGCTCCTAAGTATCCATAAAACAGCAATATTTAACAGCATTTAAGATCTGCAACTTCTTTAATAAAGTTCTTGGAAATTCTTTTCTTGCCTTTAGCTCCTCCACTCGATCTAAGACTTTAATTCTCACTTCTCCACCTTGTATTGGTTCTCCATATAACCATGAACCTACTAACTTTGCACTAAAAACAAACAAATTAACGCACAAAATCTCTAAAAATGCAAATAGTCTAATTGCAAGGGGAGAAGGTGTAATATGATAAAATAAGCATAAAAGTCTATCAAATAAGTCAAATATTCACCTAAAATGATGTCTCCTAAGGGCTAATATTTAGAACAAATAGGGATACATCAAATTCTGTTGTTGAAATTAAATCTAATGGTTGTTTTTTCACTTGGTCTAACAGGAAAGATGGAGACAAACATGTCAAGACAAGAATTGATCGAGGTCTTGTTACGTATGAATGGATCGAGAAATTTCCACGATCTCAAGTTTTTATTCCTCCGGCTACTAGGTCGGATTACTCACCTTCACTTCTACATTATGATATAGACATGAAAAATAGGGACCAAACATTTCAAGTTTGAAACAAGATGGCTAGATAATAACAAATGTAGAGATATTATAGATGCAAACTGGAAAATACCTAATGACACTATCCCGGTCCCTAACTTTATAAAGAACAGGGAACTCACAAAAAAAGAACTTACTAGATGGGATTTTAAAACCTTTAAGAATCACAAAAAAAATATTAAAATCCTTCAAGAACACTTCACTATACTTATTAATAACCCCCCTAGTATAAGAAATTTAAAGGAAGAAGAAGAGATTAAAGAAAAGATGAAAAATCGAGTAATGAGGAAAAGTATTGGATTGATAGAGCAAGACAAAATTGGTTAATATTTGGAGACAAAAATACTAAGTTTTTTCACCTCGCCACGATACAAAGAAGGAAATATAATAGAATTACTAGAATTAGAAATAGTGACGGAATCTGGAAAGAAGATTTGGACGAAGTTAAACAAAGTTTTAAAGAATTTCATAAGAATTCTTTTTAAAGAGGTCCATACACTGAATGATAATGTGGAGAGGGCAACGGAACACATTAAACCTTGCATTACGGAGGATATTAATAATGAATTAACTAAAGACCCAACAATAGAAGAAGTAGAGGAAGCTGTCAGAGAATTGTCAGCATCCAAAACGCCAGGACTTGATGGTCTAAACGGTAATTTCTACAAAGAATTTTGGGATATTATCATTAAGGATGTTTTCAAAATTATTTGTGATTTCTTTAATAATAACTGCTCTGTAGAATGAATTAATGATACTCTTATTACGCTTATTCCTAAAGGAGATACTCAGGAGAACTTGGGTTATTACAGAGCCATTTCGTGTGTCAATTTTATATATAAAATCATTGCAAAAATTCTTTCTAATAGACTCAGAGGTTTCTTGAACAAAATCGTTTCACTAACGCAAGCGGATTTCATTAAAGGAAGAGCGATACAAGATAATATTATCATTGCATAGGAAATCTCTTTTTTCATGAGCAGGAAAAGGAAAGATAAGAAGCATATGACGACAATAAAAGTCGATATGGCTAACGCCTAAAATCAGGTACGGTGGGATTTTCTTATTAAAGTTTTAAAGAAATTAGGATTCTGTGACAAATGGATTCAATGGATTAAAGACTGTATTACCACGGTCTCTTTCAATATCAACTTGAATGGTGAGAGACTGGAAAATTTGAATCCAGGTAGGGGTCTCAGACAAGGTGACCCCCTTTCCCCTTTCCTTTTCACTATCATGACTGAATTTATTATTAGTATTATTGATCATAATATTAATAATAGCTTTATTAGTGGAGTTCAAATTACTTGGAATTGTCCTGTAATCTCACAATTACCTTTTGCAGACGACTCGTTGTTCTTTATAAATATAGAAAAGACAAATATGGATTCTTACAAATAATGTTTAAATTTATATTGCCAGGGTTCGGGTCAAAGTATTAATTTTCATAAGTCTTTTGTCTTTTTCAGTAAAGAAACACCACAGGATGTTAGGGACTCAGTAACATCTATTATGAATATAACTAAAACTAATGACCTCGGTTTCTATTTGGGTATCCCCCTTTGCCACAAACTATCTAAAGTCGAATCATTGGAATGGATAGCAAATAAACTATTTATAAAGACTGAAGCTTGGAAAGCGAAACTTCTCTCAGAGGGGGGGGGGGGATAAGTACTCATCAAAGCAATTCTTCAGGCTATTCAGAACTACTATATGTCCATTTTTTCTTTTCCTTTAAAATTCTGTAATAGACTTATATCTGCTATTTCTAATTTCTGGTGGAATTCAGGGGAAAAAACATAATTCATTGGTTATCTTGGGAAAAAGTAGCAATTGGAAAACTTATTGGAGGACTGGGTTTCAAGGATTTTAAAAAGAATGAACACGGTTCTACTAGCAGCACAAGCTTGGAGATTGACACATAATCAAGGAAATCTTGCTACAAAGCTCTTAAAAGGTATTTTGTTTCCCGAAAACTAATATGTTAAATTATAAACTTCGACAAAGCAGAACCTGGAGCTGGGCTAGTTTGTTAGAAGGGAGAGACTTCATTAAGAAAATATGGTATACATATTATTGGTAATGGGGAAAAAATTAATATATGGAATGATAAGTGGATTGGCTCTAATTGGAAACTTGAAAAGCCTAATTATCCTACAGTCTCGACGGTTAATGAGTTACTCATACAAGGTACAACTAAATAGAACTCGGAATTATTAGAGACTTCATTAAGAAAATATGGTATACATATTATTGGTAATGGGGAAAAAAATTAATATATGGAATGATAAGTGGATTGGCTCTAATTGGAAACTTGAAAAGCCTAATTATCCTACAGTCTCGACGGTTAATGAGTTACTCATACAAGGTACAACTAAATAGAACTCGGAATTATTAGACAACTTATTTCTGAAACCTATCATCCCACTCATCAAAAGAATTACAATACCAGACATGCCTACTAAGGACAAATATGTTTGGCCTTTTTCAAAGAATGGATCTTTCGACACAAAACCAAGATATAAGACTATTACCAAAGAACAAGTTATTTATAAACCAGGTACTACGATAGTTCGCTCGAAACATGATTCTCCAATATGGAGAAAAAATATGGAAATATAATATTCCAAAGAAAATCAAATTTTGTATGTGGAGAATTCTAAATAATGCAATACCTACAGGAGTTGATTTATATAAGAGGAAGTGCGCAGATTCGACTAAATGTGTTTGGTGTTTATACTCAGAAAGACACAGTGGAACACCTTTTATTACAATGCAAAATGTGTAAAGAGATATGGGTAGGATCACCGTTCCAGATTAGAATACAAGAGTTACTAGAAGAGAACATTGAAGATTGGTTTCTAAAAATTATCAAAACCTTCAAAGAGGGAGGGTGGGATAAGAATATAGTTAGAGACTTTATTATGATAAATATATAGAATATTTGAAAAGAGAAAATGAAAGCACTACACGAAGGTACAAGAGTCTGTGGTAGTAGTATCATCCAAAGTACAAATATACAGATGGAAGAGATTCATGGTATTGATTAGAGAAAAATTAACAGTAATAAAAGTTTTGGCAACAACCCAAACAATATCGACAACAATCAGCCTTTTAAGGAAGAACCACATATCTCCTTTTACTGTGATGCATCGTTTGCAAATAAATTCGAACCAACAGGGTTGGCAGTGGTAGGAGTTAATGAATCACTCAATACTATTACAAAGAACAGTTTTACAATGGATTGTAACTCGATTGTTGAAGGGGAAGCTTATGCGGTCCTTAAAGCAACCGAACTATGTTCCCAATACTCAGGTAAACTGAAGGTTATTCTATCAGACAACCTTGAGGTTATTCAAGGTATTAAGCAGGTGTCAGCCGCTTGTGGGAGCATTCAACCTATTCTTCGCAAAATTGTCCATAAAGCTGGAGAAATTGGGCTTATTTCATATTGACACATCAAAAGGAAGCTCAATAATTAAGCGGATAAAGTTACTAAAGAAGATAGACACGGAGCATTAGAAAAACGTCAAATGACTTTTAGTCATTTCGACCTTATTGTTTGTTTTAGCAAACTTGGAATAGGCTAAATGTTTTTTTTTTATGCTTTGCACCTTTTGTTGTAAAAAAAAACAAAAAAAGACTTTTGCTAATATTGAGTTATATTTTAATTTTGATTTGAAATATATAATATCACGAAGAGTTTATCCAAAACGGTCAAGTCAATTATCAAAAATCAATAAATTTTGTATGGTTGAGGAGTTAACAAAGAAACAAAATATTAGTGACATGCAGGTTGGTGCATGCAATCATGCAAGACTTAGTGGAGTACTGCATGCAACCGTGTTGTTCTTTGCTTTCTTGAAAGTACTCAATAAGTTATACTAACATTTACCTAATAATTCCACTCCACCAACCTTTCTCCTTATCATTTTATTCATTTATTTTTCAGTTTCCTTTCTCCTCCCGGCAAGTAAACCATCTATAATACCCCTTTTTGATTGCTAAAAGTGAAAGACTCTACGTTTTCTTGTTGCTTGTCTCACTCAACATCATACAAACATAAAAGGAGTGGGTGAGCAAGAGAGAACTAATCAACGTCAAACAAATTGATGTTTTACGTTGATATTGGCAAAAAGTAATGAAACAAATATTTGAGATTATGTTTTGTATAACTGAAAATAATATATAAATTGAAATACATAACAATATTTATATTAGGATTAATTTAAAAAAAGCAAGTTGTTTACACTAAATATGATAAATAATCTCTTTCTTTCTTTATCACATGTCAATTAGAGATAAAGAGATTATTTACCTCTAATTATTAGTATTTCCATCACACTAATAATAGACTATTATTTTCTTGACTAGGTTTATTATATTGTTTGGACATCAATGATTTAACTTGGAGAAAGATATTAATTATAGTGATAGAGATACTAATAATTATAGAAATTTTTTGGTTGATTTATAGGGATGCAATAACATTGATAGGTTGGGTGAGAAGATAAAAGTTTATTGAGAAAGTAATTATAATTTTACTTAGATGGAGTGAACATTTGTAGCATGGATCAAGAACAAAAGTGCTCGCCTTACTTTGTTTGATGGTTTAGATGTTGGTTGCTAAGATGGTGGGTGATGGTACGGTGGTGGTGGAGGTCTGGTTTTTGGGAATATGTGTCTCAGAGAGAAATAATATATCGTAATTAAAGATTTGTTTTGTTCTCGTGAAGTCACTTTTTTAGTGGAAAACGCATATATAAAATCAACAAACATAGAACAAACGGTAAAACTTGAACTACAACTGGTACCCTATCGATCTAATCCTTAGTCTAGAAAAGCTATTGTATATGTCAAATGTCTCAACGCTCTATTTGGCCTGCCATCTAGAATACATAGCAATGGTATCAACCATACTATCAAGGATCTAGAGGATGGGGTGAAACTCTACCAGAGAGTATCATTTTGCCTTTTGTTGTAATCCTCAACAATATCTAGTGAATGGACATGCTAGCCGCTGACAGTTACTTAATACCCTGAATGACTTCAAGGTTGTCAGAAAAAATGGCTTTTCTTAAACCATCTTACTATTCACAAAGTTTAGTAGCTTGAAGCATTGCACGGGGTTGGCCTCCGATTGTAGATGAACATAATAACAAATTTTAATAGTGAACGTGCGTCGTAATCAATTTGTGTATTTCAACCATTATGATTCATGTTGGTTTCCATCCTTCTGTAAATGATGTGTTACATAGAAATGACATCTCCCCCTATGAAGCAATGACGATTGTGAGGTAACCCTACCCATTGTGGAAACAGAGAGGGTATCAGTTGTCCATTTTTTGTCCAAACAACTTTGTCACTATTTTTTCCATTAATAAGATGACCAAATTGATATTAATAGAGTTATTCTCATGATAAGCCTTCATTTTTTTCCTTCCATATAATCCATAACATTAAAAGAATATATGTTTTGACCCTTTTGCCTCCCACCCACATGTTGTGTAGGTTTGTACAATCCTCACTGTTCAGTCGTAAGGATTGCATTTCCTTTTCCACAAATTTAACATCGTAAGGATGACATTTACATAATATTTCCACCCAAAGATATGCATATTTGTCAAAACATTCGACTGTCGTACCAGTTTCCAGACCTCCAGACTGGAAGACTCGTTAGTAGTTGGCGTTTGCGCTATATTTTCTAGTTTGACTTTCGTTAACACAAAATATCCCGATTTTGTAGTGTAAGTACATGTATTTGTATGTTGCCATATGAACGTATCCTTATGTTATCGATGTAGAATATGCATCTTTTTTATGGCCTTTGCCGCTGATTCTGGGAAAAATCATCCACCAACGGTATCCATTCATCAGCGTCTTCCCTCATGAGATGTGAAACCCCTTGAATTTGCGTGGATTCTAGTTGCTCTAGCTGGAATGGGAGGTCCACCCACTTGTGTTGGTGGATGTTAGTATATATTTCGCTACCAATAAAAACAATATGTGCTGTAATAAGAAGTCATGTACCTCCATAATACTCTCCCATTTCCACTATTTTCCTTGCCTCAGTTTAACGTCCTTAAAGTCTTGTTTTGGAAAATAAATTCCTTTGAGAAGCTTTGCTATTAAGTTGTTTGCTTGTTGTATTAATCGACATGCATGTCTTGCTAAAAGAGTGATGTACATACGTGTAAAGTCCCCGAATCCAAGCCCTCATATGAGCTTATTAGCTGAATTTTTCTTCATGCGACTTAATTTATCATGTATCGCACTGCTGAGTTCCACCAAAAATTTACAATCATACTCGAGAGTTTTCAATAAAACACCTTTGAAAATAAAAATATGACATTGTGTAGCTTGAGATGGATGCACTGCCTTACTGAGTAGAAAGAAGTTACGATTTCCAACCTTGAGGCTTATCGGAAACCTTTTCCGTGATCCAATAAAGTGTTTCAACTTTTGATCTTTTATGATATAACGACATGCCTAAGTATTTACCTACATTATCTTTTTTTTTTGAATTTGTAGAACAAATATGATACTGTCTTTCATTTCATGTGGTGTACCCTGACTAAATGATATTGAAGATTTTAAAAAAAAAATTACCCTCTTACCCAATTTTGCACAATAAATATCAATGATCTCTTTAAGTTGTACAACTTCATTTCCTTCCAAAGATACAAAAAACACAATCGTCTATAAAAAGAAGGTGTGGTATTACAAGATAATTTCGCTTTAGATAACTTTATTGCTTATCTTCAAACATGGCCCTCTATAAAAATAACTAGTGTCTTAGTCATTTAAGAAATCACCTTGTTGTAATCCTTGTTCCGAAAGGAACCTTGGAAGCTGTTCTCTATTGAAATTAAGTTGAAATGAGACCATGGAAATACATTTCAGATTCCATCAATACCATGTATTGCTGAACCCCATATTCAGAAGAAATTCAAGTAAAAATTCCCATCAAACTTTATCGTACACTTTTCCATGTCTAATATTCATAGACACTACAAATCTCAGTTTTTTGGGTTTTTATCTTATGAATTATGAAACCTCTTGAGCAATAATAACAATATAGTAAATAAAGCGGACCTTGATGGAAGTCGGTTGAGTATGAGGCCAACACATCCATAAATTGTTTTAGTCTTGTCACTAATATCTTTGAAATAATATCGTATTTGAAATTTACACAAGAAATAGTTCTGAAATCTGTTACTCCTTCTGAATGTTTCTTTTTGTAATAGGTGAAATAAGTGTCTCATTTAGTTATCCCATAGATATATTATTGTTGAAGAAATTTTGCACCATTAAGAGCATGTCAGGCTTTATAGTTTCCCATTACTTTTGTTATAATCTACCACTCATGACATCCAATCTTGGATCCTTTGACGCTGTCAAGTAAAAAAAACATGTCTAACCTCTTCCATGTTTGGTGTCTTAGTCAATATCTCATTCATGTGTGGCGTAACCCTATGTCTAATGAACTTATTTGCTTATATTTCTTTGTTGTCGTTGTTTTTCTTAATTAATTAAGAATAGAAATTAGTAAACCCCCCCCCCCCCCCCCAAACATTTGTATTATCCTCCAGCCATGTCCCAACATCATCCTGAATTTGCACGATCTTGTTTATATTTTTACTTTATATCGATGTTGTGTGAAAAATCTTCATATTCTTGTCTCCTTTCTGGATCCACTGTTGTCGAGCATGGTTTGCCCAAGATTTCTCTTTATTCGTCCATAATATATCCAATTTTTCCTTAATCGTGTTTTATGTTTCCTGTGATTGTGTCGTTACCATACCTTCTGTAATTGAATTAACCTGTGTTACAGTCCAACAATAAACTTTAATTTATTGGCGAATGTTCTCGTGCTCCAAAATTGCAAAACATGTATAATATCCTGACATTTTCCTATAAAGTTGTCAAGTGATTCCTCGCGACATTATTCTCCCCATGCACTCTCATTGACTTTGTAACACGAGGCTTTATCTATCTAGAATGATGTCACTTACATGTAATGTAATTATTCAAAGAAAATGACGTTAACATGACATTTACTGTATATATATATATATATATATATATATATATATATATATATATATATATATATATATATATATATATATATATATATTGTATAATGTAAGCTAAAGAAGATAATGATGTCAACATAACGTTACTCGCATATATTTTTTTACTATTGTTTGCTCTACTTGACTAGAGGTTTTTTTTTATTTCTTAATTTCGAATAGTTTCAATCATTATTTGTAATATTTTAACAATTTCATTGATTAATACTGGTCTAATCAAAATCTTAAGCGCATATATATATATATATATATATATATATATATATATATATATATATATATATATATATATATATATATATCACTTTTAAATTAGTCATTAAATTATGATTCAAAAAAAGATTAGTCATTAATCTTTTTAATCAATTATGCATAAATTAAAAAGCCAAACATGACACCAATTACAAAAGTTGATTCGATCTTCGGTATCAAAAGCTAGTAGTTTAGATGATTGGATAGGAGGGCAAGTTGCCAAATGGTCAAATAAAATGGCGTATAACTTTTGTTTTGCCACCGAATAAGAAACTTGGATGTTTAATCTACTAACAAAAGAGAAATACATATTATACAAATCTTTTTAGTGTTTTATCTCTACTAAATTGTTACATAATCTTATACCGCCTTCAAAGCTCGGGTCCTTGATGGCATGTATATTGTTTTTACAATTATTTTCCATGGTGATGGAACTTATCGGATAATGTTCTGCCAACTTTCTTACAAAGATAATTTGTAAATCCTCTGCTTCCACCGAGGATCACGCACTATACCCCTAAGCTTTACCATCGATCATAAGTCCTTATGCATTTCTAACAATACAACCCACAACTGCTATACCATTAGTAGTATTCCATGTTGCATAACAATTAATTTAATAATGTATGCTTGATGTCTCTCTTTTTGTGATGGATTAATCCATTCCCAATACATTATTTCAGGAATTTATTAGGCCTAAGTGAGGTATTTTTCCCTGTTATTTGCTATATCTTCTAGTTTTGGACTTATTGTGTTTATAGAGCTTTTGTGCCTTAGTTGTGTGTTAAGTCTGTAGATTTTAAGTAAATTCTTGATACAAGGTTCCAATATGAGTAGAATTAATCAATAAGTCAAGAGAAACCCCATTTCAAAGCGAAATTTGAGCTTAGAGCCACTTTGGAAAGTTGTAGAGTTTGTTATAAAAATCTTTTTGCCATAGTGTTTCAGTCACTACGACTTTTTGGTGAGAGACTTAGACCTTATTACTTTTGTCTTAGAGAGATGTTGAAGTCAGGGTTGTTTGGCAAGTGACAGAAGTCAACTCGGAGTTAAGATGAAAAAGTTATGCCAGTTGCTTCTACCATAGTATGAACCCGAATTTTTGTTAGTAAAATGGGTTAGATCCCTTCTAAACCTAACTTAGCGAGCCTAAAGGGGGCCCAAAGGTTTTTATCTCATATATAAGCCATATTTCATCCCCCATATCATCATCCAGATTTTTAGTAACCAAATCAATCAGTTTAGAAGGGGGAAACGCTCAAGGCAGAAGGAAGAGGAGAAGACAGGGGTTTGTCTTTGAACCCACCTATTCTACCTCAACCCTTCACCGATTCCATTCGTCATTAGGTGTAACTTGATTTAATTTTTCCTCTTAAAAATTATTATGTCATTAGTTTTAATTAGTTTTTCTTTAGTTAGTTTTTATTCTTTTATTATGAACTAAACTATCATTACTTGAGGATGCTACCATAAGAATTTATGCTTATCTTTTTGATTGAGTTATTGTATTTGGGATATTATTATATTTAATTGAGTTAGGTTTAATTTATTATTCCATTTCTTTATATGTCTTGTATTAATACCACCTGTACTTTGGCCAAGTAGTGGGTGGCTATAGTAAATAGCTAGCACCTGGATGGGGGTTTTGGTTACGGAAATAACATATAAACGCCTAGAGTGAGGCACTGAACCAGATTGTCTTGTCTGCTAGGTAGTAATTAAGGGTTGGGAGCTTAGTTTACCCAAAAAGTTTAGTCATTTAGGGTAGAGCTCTAAGTCTACCCGGACAAGAGTTAGAGTGCTATTGAATTCCAGCTAATGTGAACACAATCGCTCACCCTTATCAATAACAATATTAATTAGCACCATAAACAATTACTAGCTATTCCTCAAGCAACCATCTCATATTAGTCCATCCTTCACTTTATTTACTTATTAGTTTATCTTTATTCTTAGTTTAATTCTTATTGATTTTACTAAAGTCATTAGTTGTTTAATTATATTTGAAAACCCAAAAAATATTTCCCTATTTGAAATCTTTAATATTTCGTTATTTCTATTACAAACTTCACACGTTTACACTAGTTTAAAACATTATTAGTCTCACAGATAATCCATTTGGAAAACGATAACCTTACTTATTACTTTTACTTGTCTTCGATAAGTACACAGTGGAGCGTCACCAAATTTCTATTATTGCTTTATTTTATATCACACATTGGGGGACAACAATGCTACAAGGAGTGGTCCATTTAGAGCCCGATTTGATTCTAATAATTCCCCTACAATTATACTCGAGTTTGTTTTCATATAGACTTTCATCCTAGGGACTGCTTAAAGCTCCACTTCCTTGAGAAGTAGAAGTAGGAGACTTAGAGCTGGTACCACCTCTCATACTCATTATAGGATCGGGCTGAAATATTAAACACAGTTATGGAATCAAGTTTTGAGTTTCAAAAAATGGCATTGTTACGAGAAATCCAAATTTTCCACACAAGGCAAGTCGCATAACACACCATCTCAAGGAATTTCTTGACTCTATGAAAAGGTTTCGCATACTCAAAGATTCACATTATCCATTCATCAAACTAGAAGTAGCTCCAATAAGGGTAAGATGACTAAGAGGGCTAGTCATACATGTTGCTCATGCATGAAAGCAATGAAAGAGTAAGTGCTCAACTGACTCATCCTCCTCATTACATACAAGTCATTATGGTTGTTATTTCCTTTTAAATCTATTTACATCAGTATGTAATGCATTATTAGTTGTCTTTCATAGAAAATATCTAACTTTAGTAATGACATTGAGGTACCATAATAGTTTCCACAGACCATTAAGAAGGAGTTTAGAATGGCCGCCTCTATTATTAACTAGCTTCTCTCGTCTTTTTAGCTTTTTAAGTTGAGGATCTTGTACACTTCCTTAATTGTTACTTAACCCGCTTCAGATTTTGTCCAGCTAGGTCTATCATACCCTCGCAAAATGGTACGTGGGTAAGAGATATGTCCATAACTTGAGCAGGTTGGATAATTTCGCAAACAACATATGACACACCTTTTTATTACATTGATCAGGTCATGTATGAAGAGTAGTTCAATGTTTGAAGAGTTCACTAGTTTCTTACCACTAGGTATCTAGATATCCCCCCAAATAAAAATGGAGAACCATCTACAACTACCCATATAATATTATTTTTTAAAACATATCTGCCTGTTAGGAGATTCATCCATCCCTAAGAGGCATTGTTTCTAAAACTTAGTTCTAGGAAATTGAAGATGTGAAATTATTTGCCTCTTAGAACTTTAAAAATAATAGAGTCTTGACAAAGGAATGTTCCACCCATTAGAAGTAGAAGCACAATATCCATGAGGGGAAATTCCTAAAGGCCTAGACCTCGGGTCTCCTTAGGTTTAGAAATAACATCCCAATAAGGTCAATAATTTTTGTGTTATATTTATTATCCCGAAAGAAATTAGAAACTAGTGGAGCCAAGCGGTTAGCTACTTGTGCCGGGATTAAAAGAACCCTAAGGAGATGATTAGAATTAGTGTTAAAACTGACTTTATTAAGACTCACTTCCCACTCTTAAAAAGGAAATATATATTCTAATTCACCATCATTTTTCTCACTTTTTTCGATTAGACAATCTAAGGTTTTAAATTTGGATCTGCCCCAATGGTGGTGGCAAAGGTGTGATAAAATAATGGTAACAAAAGATAATAAATAAGTACGAACACCTACCTTACCACGAGAAACTCACTGCAAGTGCATAGATCGTTTGTAAGTTATAGAAGATAAGTAAAGTTCGTTCGCAGGTATTTAGTCTGCTAGATTTTATTGTGTTAAGGTAAAAGCGTAGAAGAAATTAATTGTTAAACTTAAAGATAAAAAAAGATAAGTATTTTTGGGTTTTCAGAAAAAGAATCTAGAAGCAATAATTAAAGTAGTGCAGATAAATAACTAAAAGAATGGAGATGAGAGATATAGCTTAGGTCTACTAGTATGCACCTATCCTTCTAAATCTTATTATATTTATAAGGGTGATTTAAGCTCTATGGGAGTATACGTAGCCATGATTCTATATTCCTCCTAACCCCGTTAGGCTGGACATAGGTGGAAACTAACAATTACCAGGGGACTTGGGTAAAGGGACCCTGCGCAATGAGCGGTGGTTAAATCAAACCTTAGTTACTATCTAGTTAGGCAAGCCCGTCATGATCACTACCGCACACTAGACGTTTACTTGATGTTTATAACTGATTCCCCCGTCAGGGTGACAATCCAACTACAAAAGAAATTTCCTAATGTGATCAAGACTAGGGCGGGAATAAGTCTAAACACATCACACAAATATGTAAAATAAATAAGATGCCTAATCAAAATAACTGTCACTTTCCCAAATAAACTTTTTTTCCTTTTAACTCTAGATTTTGCCTTAAATATTATTTCCTTAACTCCTTGACATTGATTTGTCATCTATTATCAATTTACCTAAAATATTCACATTAACACACAACTTATACCTAAAATGCTCTAAAAATAATAAATCTCCAAATTAAGGCATGAATTAAGAAACTATCAATTAATGGGGGGAGGGGGGGAATCCCTTAATAATCAATATAATGCACCTAAAATGATGTCTCATGAATAGTTAATTCATCAAAAATATGGGGACATCAAGACCCCCCAACTCAAAGTTGTATCGTCCCGATACATTAAAGAATAATAACATAGGGAAGTCTCTAAATATACAACTAAGCACAAGGGAAGAAGATTGAAGATGTGAGTAATAATCTCAAAGCAACTACTTAGCAAGTTTCATGTAATATTATCTACAAACTAAATTATTTATATACATGTACATACAAACAATCAACACGGTTGAAATTCAAGATTAGATTAGCTTTGCAATGCACGAAGGAGAGGTTCTTCACTTAGCTTGATATGGAGGCTATAGACTGTTCATCGATCCTAACTAGTATCTAATAATCCATCTAATTACTCCCTATTAGTTCAATTGCTCCTAGATCACATACCAAAGAATCATAAGGTCTTTAAGGTTGCAATGTTGGCTTAGAGACGGTATGATCGTATATTTGGATAATGTAGAGTGAGCTTTTGGATCTCTGCTCACTAGCCATCAACGAATCACCCTAGAGCTTGAGTTACTCTCATAAATATTCTCGCTCAACCCAATGTTTTGATGAACTAATTAGCATCCCTAATAACCCAATAATAAAGCTTTAAGATGATCACACGAGAAAGTCCACTTTGCTGGTCCAATTCAAATTCAATATTTTCATATCAATTTTATCTTTTTGTAAGCTAGCTATGACTCTCTTTTTATTGTGAGATATCATGCTACTTCTTTCTCAGTATAATTCTCTTCTTTATTTCTTTTTCTTTTTCTTTGACCCCGGCAAAGGGTTACAATATAAAACAGTGAATCATCATCAAGAGCACAATACATAAGCACGAAAAATACCTATCCCAATAATGTCAACCCACCACCCCAAACTCAAGCTCTAAAATGTCTGTCTAAGAATCGCGATTCGAGTGCAGGTCATATGGAAAAGTCCTAAAATCTAAGGGGTATGGCTTATAATGTGTCTAATAGTAAGGATTTAGAAAGGATAGAGGGGTTGAGAC
This sequence comes from Nemophila menziesii, assembly GCA_029959085.1. Classification (NCBI taxonomy): domain Eukaryota; kingdom Viridiplantae; phylum Streptophyta; class Magnoliopsida; order Boraginales; family Hydrophyllaceae; genus Nemophila; species Nemophila menziesii. The sequence goes on from JARWIR010000008.1 coordinate 24,528,891, forward strand.
AGTTATAAATATATTAAATTTGGACAATAAGTTACAAGGAAACAAGGGGCTTATCAAAGAACTACCGTAATCACTTTCTAAAGTATGCAATTTTTTTACGTTTGCACCTTTAGCACGTTCACTAAATGGGTTTATCAAATCTCATGGCCTACACACCCCTTAAGGTGCCCTAAGATCAAACATACTTCTTGCGTATTGCTTCTAGTCTTTTCTTTACTATTAATGTGTGCTTTCATGTCACACTCTAAGCATACAAAATAACTAGCTCACAAACAAATTACCTACTATCATTAACTCACTAAATTCATTCTTTTAAACCACTACACACAATTTACATCAAATTCTGTCTATAAAAAATGTAATTTCTTCTAAAAATATAGCAAATCACAAAAATTGGAGATGAGGGACAAAAAATGCAACTGCTCCTCTTAAATTTGTCTTGATCCAATCATTATCGATGTTGGTGCTAATGTTATACATGAATGACTCTTTCTCACCAAGTTCCACCTTCGCTTTCCTTAGTATACTCGTAGTCGTTGATAGGTATTTAATGTAAAAAACCTGCATAGGTTGGATTGCTATTCTCATGACCTCATCAAAGATTACTTGCGCTACATCTACTTCTTCTTCTCGAATAACACAATCAAAAAATAAAGCAAATTTCTTACGTACTTCCGAGGAACGTGTGTTTCCCCAAATTTGGTGTGATGAAATTGTGCCATATCGTTGCTTCAGGTTGAAGGTGATTGTAAAGCTAAGTACCCATCAACTTTCCCTTGTGTAATTGCACTAACTCAAGACTCAACACATGTTCATAAAGTGATTCCAATCAATATTGTTGATATTCTTCACCTCTTCTTGATATTTGCATGAAACCAATTTCTTAAACTCGAAGTGGTTACGAATATCTTGAACTGTGAAAGGAACTAACTTTCCTCTAACTGGAACTCGACCTTTACTATCTCGGTTGAAGAGGTCTGAATAGAACTCAGAAACAAACTCAATACACAATCTTGAACGCCTTCTCATGAACGTGGTCCATCCTAATCTCTCACCCAACTCTAGAAATCTCTTGTAATTTCCTTCTCCAACCTTTTTTTCGAATATTCTCTCATAAGCAAGTAATAATTTAGGCAAACTTGTTTTGACGACAGCTAATAAGGCCTTGGAAGCTTCACATATCTTGGGTATATAAATCTTGACTTGGAGAGGTTGTGGTGTTTTCTCTTTGATCATAGAAGTATCTTGCTTTTGAGAACTTGAATTAACCGTAACCGGTTCCTCTCTAATTGATTGATTCAAATTACCTTTCTTCTTTGCCGACTTTTCACCTGATTTCTTCTTAATCTCACCCAACACGTTTCTTTTATTCTTCTTCATCTCCCTAACAATATATAGTGTCTCTGTTCTTTCGGTCATCTCTTTTGACCCCCAACTCAAAGGTTTAAAACACTCATGGACTACCTTTTTATTATAGGTAATTAAGGTGTTATTTGGGTTAGGAAAGGTGTAAGGATGATGATTTTTATATTTGGTATGATGAACTCTTGCTTGGATGATATGAGTTTGAGAAATTTTGGAACAAGATTAGAAATTTTTGGGTTTTAATTCTTGGATTCTAGGTGTTTTGAATTGATTTTGGTGGATGAAACTTGTTTATAGGAAAGTAGGGAATGATTTGGATATGAATGTATGGTTATTTGGTGGTGTTTTGATGTGAGGTGTAGGTTTTGTAAAGTTTCAATGGTGTTTTATGGAGTTTGGGGTGCTATGGGGATGAAGGAGACTTAAGCTTTGTGAGATATAATGTGAACAAACCTCCTCTTTAAGTAAGCTGTCGCGGCTCGCACCGGCTAGCCGATCATGGGACCGGTATGCCGGTCAAATTCCTCATGTTTTTTACCTCGAACCGTCGCAATCCTTGCTTCACGAAACCGGGCACGGATGGGACTGGCTAGCCGCTCATATGGACGACATGCCGGTCAGAGTTTGCAACTTTCTAACCTTGACCATCGCGACCCTTCTGATGCGAATTATGACACGGTTCATGGACCGGCTAGCCACTCATATGGCCGGCATGCCGGTCAGAGTGTAAAAACTTTTTAACTTTCACCGTGGTATGAAACGTCGCGGCCCTTGGAGAAGGGCCGGTAGGCCGGTGATGGGACCGGTATGGTGGTCCGTTGTGCGTAACTTCGGGATTTCACCCCAAACTTGATTCTTACTTAACACGCACATCAAAAACACTTCTACCTTTCTTATTATTGCAATACTTAACAAAAATAACTAATCTAAACAAAAACTAAAGCATAAAAACATAAAAAAAAATTGCGTGTTGTCTCCCGGACAACACTTATGTTTAACGTCTTTTAAAGTTTTACGCATTACCTCTTCTAAATTTTGAGTATGTAGCATCCCCAACTGAGAGTGAGGCTATGAACATCAACTAACCTACATATTTTTTTACCTCTATTACATTGTATTTCAATCACTTTTGTCGAAACAACTTTTGTAACGAAAAATGGTCCCCAATACGCGTTATTTCAACCCCGTGGCCTATTTTTGGGTTTGAGGGTCTTCCATGCAACTTAATTACCTACCCTAAACTCAACCATTTGTCTCGCGTCTACATGTTTTGTGTGGACTTCTACTCGGACCTTTTCTTTGGGCGTGATGTGAATGACAGTGACTGTGGGGATAACTTCCTTGGTTTAGTGCCCAAGACATAGAATGTCACATATACATTTCTAGCGCGGAGGGTCACTGTTCCCTCTTGGAAGTTTATGATGCTTTGACTTGTGACCAAGAACGACCTTGATTGGAACCTGTTTATCTGTATCATAATCAAGTATAACAAAGTCAAAAGCGATAGTAAAATTACCTGCTTGGATAAGCACGTCCTAAACTGTATCCCATGTCTTTGTTATCAAGCTATCTGCAAATTGTAATTTTATGAAAGCTTTATCCGCCTTCTTGATGCCAAGCCTATTTAACACTTACTTGGGCATAAGGTTCACACTCGAACCTACATCACATATTGCCTTTACCTTGAGCTTACCACTGATTTGAATAAAAAGGTTAAAACTTCCCGAATCTTGAACCTTGAGTGGTAGCTTCTTCTCAACTTTCTTCGAGACTCTCTCAGTATGAGCCACAGTGTCTCTCCTGACTTGTACACTCACACCTTTTTTGGAAATAGCTTGCGTGAATACCTGTTACGGTGTAAGCACTTTCTTAAAAATCTAAAGCACATGGGCATTAATTTTCTCTTCCCTATACGCATTTACAAATGTTTTGAGTATGATTTCACCTTTTAAGTTTGTCATAGGAATGGGTGGTGACATCAATGAAACACTAGGTGGTGATTCCGCCTCTTTCTCTTCTAGTTTCCCTTCAGGTGCAACAACCTCTTCTTTCTTCTCATTTGAGGCTTTTTCCTCTTTCTCGAAAGTCTTGATAGCTTGAAACTCAAGAACGTCTCTGATCTATTCTTGCATATTTTTTAGTAGAAGTACAAAATATCATTCTTCAGGTCTAGGCTTGGTTGGTTCTTCAATATTTTTTGGAACCTCCACGACAATTTTTGCAGCAAGTGGTGATTCCACAACTTCTCCACGTTTAAGGAAAATAGCCTTACATGCTTCGAACCTATCATTTCCATCACCATTCCCTATGGCCTTCACATCGTTCGTTCCTAAGGCCAATTGCAGAGTACTTTTCTATAACTTCTCGACATCATTAGTTACTTGGGTAACTTGCATTGTTAGTATCTTCATTGCGGCATTTTGTTCGTTGAATTTTTCTTGATATATATGCATGTTGTCTTGAGTTAAATACCAGAAACCTTTCATGGTTTATCAAATCTAGCTCCTTCTTGTGGATGTTGTGGCAAGGCTTTCTAAGTTAGACTATCGGCATAAGCATCATAAGTTGGTTGTGGTGGAGGTGCTGGCTTGTTACAATTTTGGACCCCTTGATAAGGACCTTGAGATCTCTGCTGAAAATTATTGTTCTGAGGTCGTGGTTGGTAAGAATTACTACGATTCATAACCCCATTCAGATTAGAATACTGCATGCCCAGGTGATTTCCATTACCGAATTGGTAATTCCCTCGATTTGATATAAAGTAAACTGATTCTGGGTCACCTTCACACTCTTCTCATACATGATCGTTGACCTCAAAACGCGGACAACCTTGTGCTTCTTGCACCACTTTCATCTCAACTAGATTCCTTTGGAAGCCTTTCTCTATCTTAAGTGTCATCTGCTTTATTTGATTTTCCAACATGGAGATTTTAGCGTCTAAATCAGTCTCAACTCCTTATCGCAGCATGCCTTTGGCATTTGTAATCGGAGCTCGTGACGCAGACCAACTCCTTTCGGTTTCAATAATTCAATCCATACCTTCTGCAAATTTTGTAGGATCCATGGACACAAATCCTCCTCTTCCACGATTATCTACCCTTAATCTACCTTCTGCATCGATGCCTTGATAGAACGTTTCTAATTGAAGTGTTAAGGTGTAACCAAGAAATGGATATCTTGATAATTTTTGTTGAAACCTTGTCCATGCCTCTAATACACTCTCATCACTCTCTTGGAAAAAATCTACAAGTGTCATTTAATCTTTCATTCTCATGCGCTTCGGATAATAGTGGTTAAAGAAAGCAACTTGCAGCTCGTCCTAAGACGTAATCGTATCTGATGGATGACTATCCAACCAATAACTAGCACCTCCGGTGAAGAAAAATGAAAACATAAAGTTGTACAGATGCTCGCGCGTAATGCTCTAAGTAATGTAGGCATCACAAATCGACATAAACTTTTGAATCGACCTCACTAGATCTTGATGTGTTGCCCCACTACAGTGTCCATAACTCATAAACTGACTAAGCATACCCTGATCAGGCCTGCATTTCGCGGCTTGGATCACTGGAGGTGAATCCCTAATGTTGAACTCTGAAAGGTGCTCCCAAGCTTGGAAGACCTTGTTTGCGGCGTTGATTATTAAGTGGTGGTATACGTGGAACAACTTGAGGGATTAGATTTTGTTGATTATTCGCCCCAAGTGGTTCATTGTTGTTTACGACTCCCTGATCTAAAACTTTAGCCATTGCTTCCTTCTTTTTCTCCTCTCTTTGTCTTTTACTATAAGCTCGAAGTATCGCCTCCGGATCTGAGACCATACATTAATACCTAAAGAACCTGAAAGAGACAAAAACAAAAAGCAAGCGTAAAACTGAAACAATTAAAACTACTACACTAAAACTAAACACAAATCAACTAACTAGAAAAAACGGTAGCGGCGCCAAAAACTTGGTGGTGGCAAAGGTGTGATAAAATAATGGCAATAAAAGATAATAAATAAACACATACACCTACTATTACCACACATAACTCACTCCAAGTGCTTAGATCGTTTGCAAGTTATAGAAGATAAGTACCGTTCGTTCGTAGAGATTTAGTCTGCTAGATTTAATTGTGTTAAGGTAAAGTATAGAACAAATTAATTGCTAAACTAAAAAGATAAATATCTATTGGGTTTCCAAAATAAGAACCTGAAGCAATAATTAAACTAGTACAGATAAATAACTATAAGAATAGAGATGAGAGATATAACTTAGGTCTGCTAGTATGAACCTATCCTTCTAAATTTTATCCTAGTTATAAGGGTGATTTAAGCTCTATGGGAGTATATGTAGCCAGGATTCTATATTTCTCCTAGACCCCGTCAGGGTGGACTTAGGTGGCAACCTAACAATTACCAGAGGACTTGGATAAGGGACCATGTGCAGTGATCGGTGGTTAAATCAAACATTAGTGACTATCTAGTTAGGCAATCCTGTCAAGATCACTACCACACATTAGACGTTTATGTGGTGTTTATAATTGAATCCTCCATCGGGGTGGCAATCCAACCACAAAACAGCAGTGTGAATGTGATAAAGATTAGGGCAGAAATTAGTGTAAACACATAACACAGATATGTAAAATAAATAAGATGCTCAATCAATTAACTATCACTTTCCTAAATTAACTTTATTTCCTTTTAACTTTAGATTTCACTTTATAAATTCTTTCCTTAACTCCTTGACATTGATTCGACGTCTAATTAAATCAATTTATCCAATAGATTCACATTAATACACAAATTATACCAAAAATGCTCTAAAAGTAATAAATCTCTAAATCAATGCATGCATAAAGAAACTATCAATTAATGAAAAAAATACACTTAACATTTCATATAACGCACCTAAAATAATGTCTCACGAATAGATTAACTTATCACAAATATGGAGATATTACCCAATCAGAAGGGAAACCTGAGCGTTCTAATGTGAGTCAGATGTCCTTTCTAAATAGAAACCCGCTCATTTTTAGATTAACATCTTGATTCGAGTACAAACCATAATGGTAAAATATATTATTAAACATAACAAAAGAATTCACATAAATAACTATATAAAAGTTTTTTGTAATACGAAAATCTGAAAAGTCTTTTTTTTTTTTTTAGGATGATAAAGAAAAAGCATGTTGAGACTAGAAAGGGTCAAGTCAATTTTCTTATATAATTAGTGTCAATAAGGTTTGAATTTGATGATCTAATGTAATAAATTAAATATAAAATTTATTGAGCTTAAACTATTTGATGACTAATCTGAAAGTGATATAGTATAAAATAAGTATGAAAATACATCATCATTATTCGCATTTCATTAGCAGCCCAGTGAAATGTGAACTAATATTGTCAGACTCAGACGTATAATTAAACGCCTTGGAAATATAATTAACACATAGAAAACAAATCAATTATCTAGTACAACATTCTATATTACGCGCGTTCAAGCAAGTAACTTTACGTTCTAGTTTCAATCGTTTAGGGAAGAGAGAAATTGTTTTGACGCGCTAGGAAACGTAGGGTAAAAAGCCAATTAAAAAACTTGCCGTATTTGGCCGTAATTTCATAAAGCCAAAGCCGACACGACCCCTGTATTAGAATTCATTATGGTCGTTGACCGTATTGGGATTTTTCTTTTTGGGTTTTCAAATTCGTAAATAAGCATCCATGTGAAAATAATCTGGATTCTGGCATTCTATCCGTAATCTAACTACGATTTTTTCGAAAGACGGTCATTTAATAATCAGCTTTCACTTAATTTGTTATTATGCTATTAAAGGAGATGGTCATCTAATGACCGTTTTAAGAAAAGATCGTGATCTGACCGCAACCAGAGTGTCAAATTTCAAAATTATTTTCACGTAGATGCTTATCTGTCAATTATTTTATTATATAGTGTCATGTTTGAATAAAAGTCCTATCTGAGAGATTTTTTAAAATGAATATTTCCTAACTAAAAATTATGAATCGACTCGTAACACACCTCGAAACTCCCAACCTATTGGTGGAATGACATCAAATTAAATATAAGTTGCAATTTGAACAAGCTATATTTAAGGGGGTTGATTTTATAAGGCCCAAAGCCTATACACAATACTCCTAACATATCCAACCTAACTAACCCATTAACACCGAACTAGAAAGGCTAAAATACCCAAAAAATTCTCCCCTTCCCTCTTAGTCATAGTGAAAACCCAAAAACTAAACCAAAACCCTAATAGGGGATCAAATCCATCCCCTCTCCTCCCTCTCTCTTACCATCCTACCATCCCGCCTCCCCTCCCTTTGTCTTCTCTCGCACCATCCCACCTTCTCATCCAGATCTCACATTCACACCAACAAACAGCAGCCCCCAACAAACAACAGCCCCCAGATTTCACCTTCCTACCAACAAACAGCAACCCTCTCCCCCTCTTCACACACAGGCCTCACCTTCTCATGCATAAGAAAACCAGGCGTCATTCATGGGCCATTCTCAACTGCCAAACTGCCGCCATTCTTGGACCAAATAAAACCGCTATCTCTCTGCAGCACATAAAATCACTGGCGTCGCGGCCCATTCTCCACCATCTATTCACTGTCGCTGGGCTGGTGCATCAGAAAACTGTCACCTTCCGTGGACCATTTTCCACCACCACCAATCATCGCCGCCGCTCGCCTGCATGAGAAAACTGTCGCTGCCATTTTTTTCTAGTGGTGAGTTGAAGAAGATTTTGTTTTCTTTTTTGTTCCAATTCAACGAGTATGTAGAGATTCCGTTTTGTTTTTTTGTTCTAATGCAGCGAGTGCAAAGTGTGAAGAGATTTCTTTCCGTTCTTTGTTCCAATGATGCAAGTGTGAAGAGGTTTGGTTTCGTTTTTCTTCCAATGATAGAGTGTGAATTTTTTTTTTGATAAAATGTTGCGAGTGTGAAGAGATCTCGTTTTGTTTTTGTTTATTGTTAGGGTAGAATTGGTCTAGTTGGTTCTGTACTCATATAGCTATTTGTTTGAGATGGGTCTGTACCCATATAGCTATTAGTTTGAGATGGGTCTGTACCTATATAGCTATTGTTCGAGATTGGTCCGTACCTATCTAACTATTTTTCGAGATGGGTGCGTAGGTATCGGTCGAGGTGGGTCTTTACCCACTAGGGTTTGACATGGACAACCCTAGACTTGGACATGGACAAGAGTTAGGTTTATATCAATTAAAAGTGACTTAATAAAAATAAATAATTGTATAGGTCCGTACCCATTAAGTAATTTACAAAAATAGCTACGAGCGTTAATGGTTCCGTATCTACCAAAAAAATTGAACATTTTTCTCTTCAAACCAAAAAAATATATAAAGGTCAAAATCCAAACTAAAAAATTAAAATTGAAACTTTTATAAAAAAAAATTAATTAAAATTTATTATATTAAAATTTATTATATTAAAATTTCAAATTGAGATAATTACACTTAGGGTCTTGACCACACCCCCCCTCTTCAAGATGGGGACCCGGCCTAGAGCCTCTTCTTACTAAAGACCTCAGCTAGTTTTTAACACATGAGCCCCAAAACCCCAATTACTAGACTACCCCTCTTTTGTTTTTTTTCTTCCTATATATACCAAATATTACATTTCACAGCTCATTACTATCTCTAATTATTCTCTCACCTCCCCTATCTCTCTCTCCTCCCCCATCTCCCAAACCGCCACCACCACCTCCATAACACAACGCCGCCAACAACCACCACCATAACACCACCGAAAAGGCAGCGTTGTCTCTTTCTTCTGAGGCCATGGACCAGCCATTGAAGAGGCTTCGTCTTCCCTCTATGTTGCTGCGTTATTCGTGACCACCGGAGCTGCTTAGGTTTCGCGCAGTCCAGATCCGAGATCCGGTGAGATGCAGGTGCAGCTGTTTGATCGTGAGGAGATGTTGTTCGAGCTGTTCGTGGATCGAGATCTTCACCACCACAAAATCACCAACACAGAAGTTATGTGCAGTGGAGCTCGGAGGTGAGGGCTCGCCGGTGGTTTTCGCGACTTCAGGTGCATCTATGATAGCACCATGGTCACGCGAGTCCAGCAGGTCTTCGATGCACCGCAGTCCAGGAGCAAACCCTAGCCTCGATCTATGCAGCAGTTCCGGCATGGTGAAGCTCGCTGCTCTTCTTCGATCCAGTGGTGGCGCTATCATTTCTGTTCGTGGCTGCTCCGATCTATTCGCGGTGGTGGTTGTGGTGTTATGGTGGTGGTGGTGTTCGTGTTATGGTGGTGGCCATCGGAGCTTCGGAGCTTTTGTTATGTTATGGTAGTGGTGCTGCTCCGTTCAAGATCTCGCTGCAACTTTTTTTTTTCCAGATCTGGTTTGACCAGATCTGGTCAAACTCAAATCTAGGTAGTATTTTTTTTTTATTCGTTTGAATTTCTTTTTGTATGTGTAATTCATTTGAAATCGTATAAAAAAGTTTGAAAAGTGAATAAATTATTTTTTAGGATTTATTCTTTATTTATTTTTGTAAAATAATCATCAAATATGCAGAGTACTCATCAAAATTACGGAGTACTCATCAAAATTACGGAGTACTCATTAAAATTATCTAAATACTCATTAAAATTCATAAAGTAACTCATTAAAATTCATAGAGTACTCATTAAAATTATCTAAACACTCATTAAAATTATTCGGAGCACTCAATAAATATATAGAGTACACAGCAAATTCTCGGAGTACTCTATGTTTTTTTCCGGTGACCGTGACTGGTGGTCGGAGGTCGGTGGTCGGAGGTCGGAGGTCGGTGGTAGGTGGTTGGAGGTAGGTGGGTAGTGGTAGGTAAAGGAGAGAGAAACAGTGACATCACACTTTTTGTCTTTTAGTGATAGTAAAAGTAGGAAAGACTATTGTCAAAATTGAAGTCCCTAAAAAAAATAGCATTTTTGAAACTATTCTATAGAGAAGAGAGTGTGTCTCCAAGACCCTATATATAATTCACCCTTTCAAATTTAAGGCCTCATCATATATTTTCCTCTCCATCTAATTCTTTAATTTACCCTTTACCTTAGAAAGACAATCTACATAATTAGGTACTGACCAATTGAATGAAACTATAAATACTATACGTCCAAGCATAAGACCAAAGTGGGACCCATTCATTTCCATAGGACCAAAAATCTCCCTTTCTTGGTATTATAAAATGAACTTCAGAGTACCCCATTTTTATGCAACTCTCAACACTTACTACTTCTCTACCACAAACACATTAATTCTCTCTTACATATTTTCTCAGAAAAAGTTTCATTAGTCATTGTTTTGTATTACATAGAATATATAATAATTTTATTCGAAAAAATAGATTATTAAAGTTGAAATCTTTGAAGCAAAAGGTTTAAAGGGGGTTGTTTTATTTAATGCATGATGGTGAAAATAGTTGTAAAAAATACAATGTTGATGATGGTGGTGTTAATATTGACATGGGTATCATGTATAGATTGTTCTGTTTCATATGACCATAAAGCTATAATCGTGAATGGACAAAGAAGAATACTCATATCTGGATCCATTCATTACCCAAGAAGCACACCTGAGGTATAATTATTACAATCTACTTGTTGAATATTTCACATTTTCATGTTTTTGCAAAATAAACGCGTTCAATTCTGTTTTTTGTAAAGATTTTTTTAATCAATTTTCCACTAAATGAACAGTAAGGATTGTAACTTTATTGTTCTTAATGTGTTTTTTTGCGTGTTTTTCTCTTAGTTTCACTAAATGAGCTTAAAAAACATAACATTAAGGATGTCAAAGCGGATAAATTTTAGGGGAAAATGGAGTAATTAATCCTATCAAATATTAAAGCTCTATTATGTTTACTCATTTTTTCTATTTTTTGTATTTGCTTTTTGAGTGTTAATTTCTTATTTTCAATAGATGGCCTATAAAGATTGTAGCTTTAGTTTGATAACTTATCTCCTTATCGGATTTTCATATGTTCAATACACGCTCAGTAAAGATTATGACTTAATTGTGTTTACTTGCTCTGTTTTTATGTGTTTGTTTTCTTATTTTCACTTAAGGGGCTATAAAGATTCTGCCTTTATTACTTTATTTCAAAATTTGTTGTTTTCCTGGTGATATGGCAGATGTGGCCAGATCTTATCCAGAAGGCAAAAGAAGGGGGTTTAGATGTAATTCAAACCTATGTTTTTTGGAATGGACATGAACCCGAAGCTGGAAAAGTAAGTGACTACCCTCATTTTCTTCGTTTAATTTTGTATTTTAGTGTTAAAATTAATATAATTTTTTTTTAAATTCTGTTGTAGTATTATTTTGAGGGAAGGTATGATCTTGTTAAGTTCATCAAACTAGTGAAAGAAGCCGGGCTTTATGTTCATTTAAGGATTGGACCATATGTTTGTGCTGAATGGAATTTCGGGTAAATTATCTTTACAAAAAAAATTCCATTTTCGACAAAAAATAATTTATTCTCAAGCACATGAGAATTTTTTAATTTCAGGGGATTTCCTGTTTGGCTAAAGTATGTTCCGGGTATCAGTTTCAGAACAGATAATGGCCCTTTCAAGGTAAAACATTTGTTACTTTTTCCTTTTTAAGACTTTTATAAATGGTTTTAAAATTATATTTTTAATAGGCTGCTATGCAAAAATTCACTACCAAAATTGTGAATATGATGAAAGCAGAGAGGCTATTTGAAACCCAAGGTGGTCCAATCATTATGTCTCAGGTATTAAATACTAGTATTATAAGTGGTCCAGATCTTGATCATATTAATCTTACATAACGTGTGGTTCAGATCGAAAATGAATATGGACCAATGGAATATGAGCTTGGTGCACCTGGTCGAGCTTATTCAAACTGGGCAGCTAAAATGGCTGTGGATCTCGACACAGGTGTCCCATGGGTCATGTGTAAGCAAGATGATGCACCTGATCCCGTGGTAATTCTCATATATTATCATTTATTTTTTAATTAATTAATTAATTAATTAATTTATTATATACGACTTTAATTTTTTTTCTCTTGTTTATTTGATCAGATTAATGCGTGTAACGGTTTCTACTGCGACTATTTTACCCCAAACAAAGCGTATAAACCAAAGATGTGGACTGAAGCTTGGACCGGATGGTAAGGCTAAATTTGTCTTTTTATGACGTGGCGAATTTTTTTAAATATTCCGAATATTTTAGGTTTACTGAATTTGGAGGAGCGGTTCCGTATCGTCCAGCTGAAGATTTAGCTTTTTCAGTAGCGAGATTTATTCAAAAGGGTGGCGCTTTTATTAACTATTATATGGTTTGTCCTAAATTATTCCTATTTAATATTATTTCTTAAATATTATGTATATTGATTTATTTTATTTCTCGTTTTTTTTAGTATCATGGAGGAACAAATTTCGGGAGAACTGCGGGTGGTCCGTTTATCGCCACTAGCTACGACTATGATGCGCCCCTCGATGAATACGGTAATCATTTATAGGGTAGAATTGGACTTTTATAAACCTTAAGGGGTAAAATGCAAAAAAAAAAATTGTCTTAATTAACGAAAGTTATCTTTATCTAGGACTATTGAGACAACCTAAGTGGGGACATTTAAAAGATCTTCATCGTGCAATAAAGTTATGTGAACCCGCTTTAGTTTCGGGAGATCCAAGTGTGGTCCCACTTGGAAACTATCAAGAGGCACATGTATTCAAATCAAAATCAGGAGCTTGTTCCGCTTTTCTTGCAAATTATAACCAACACTCCTATGCGAAAGTGTCGTTTAGAAATATGCATTATAATTTGCCTCCATGGTCTATTAGTATACTTCCGGATTGCAAAAACACAGTATATAATACTGCTCGGGTGAGTTGATTTATTTCCGACTTTAATTCGAGAACATAGAATTTAATAAGTATATTTTTTTTGTAAAGATTAATGCGCAAAGTGCTCAAATGAAAATGGTTCCGGCTAGTCGAGGATTTTCTTGGCAATCATATAATACTGAGACTGAGTCTTATCAAGATAATGCGTTTACAAAGACGGGTTTACTGGAGCAAATAAATACTACTTGGGATCTTACTGATTATTTATGGTATACAACAGAGTAAGTGATGTGAAAGTCTTGTTAATGATGGTTTTTTTGTGTGTGATTTGAGGTTTATGATTATGTTTTTTGATGTTTTTAGTGTGAAGATTGGGGCGAATGAAGGACATTTGAGAGGTGGAAAATGGCCGGTTTTGACTGTTATGTCAGCTGGTCATGCTTTGCATGCTTTTGTTAATGGTCAATTGGTGGGGTCCACTTACGGAAGTCTTGAAAACCCGAAACTTACTTTTAATCGTGCTGTAAATTTGAGAGCTGGTGTTAACAAGATTACGCTCCTTAGTATTGCTGTTGGTTTACCGGTTAGTAAAACTCTTTCTTTCTCTCTCTCACACACTAATGGCTTCTAATTTTCGGTTTCACATGTTTTTGAATATAGAACGTGGGCCCACATTTCGAAAGATGGAACGCTGGTATACTTGGCCCAGTTTCACTATTTGGTCTAAACGAAGGAAAAAGAGACTTATCTTGGCAAAAATGGTCTTACAAGGTAGGACTAAAAGGCGAAGCTTTAGGGCTACATTCCCTAAGTGGAAGCTCTTCTGTCGAATGGTACCAAGGCTCGACCGTAGCTCATAATCAACCCCTCACATGGTACAAGGTATATATTTAAAGCATCTTTCATATTAATATAAGTACTTAAAATCCAATTTTAACCTAATATATATATATATATTCTCCATCTCTAGACAACTTTCGATTCTCCCGGAGGAAACGATCCGTTAGCTTTGGACATGGGTAGTATGGGAAAAGGTCAAATATGGATAAACGGTCAACATATCGGAAGATACTGGCCTGCATATAAAGCTTCCGGTACATGTAACGCATGTAATTACGCAGGCACGTTTCACGAGAAAAAATGTTTAACTAATTGTAACGAAGCTTCACAAAGATGGTACCATGTTCCACGCTCGTGGCTTCGTCCGAGGGGTAATTTAGTCGTTATATTCGAGGAATTGGGTGGGAATCCGAACGGAATTTCGTTAGTGAAACGAGAGATTTCGAGCGTATGTGCCGATATATATGAATGGCAACCAAATTTAATGAATTATCAAATGCAGGCTTCGGGTAAAGTTAATCGATTATTACCTGCTAAAGCTCATTTGTGGTGTGCTCGTGGACAAAAGATAACGTCTATTAAGTTCGCTAGCTTTGGAACACCTCAAGGGAGTTGTGGAAGTTTTAGAGAAGGGAGTTGTCATGCTCATAAGTCTTACGATGTTTTTCAAAAGGTATGTTATTTTTTGTTAAGTTTTTTGTTGTTTTAAGGTGGTAATAAACTAATAAGTGTGGGTTCTGGGTTTCAGGACTGTATTGGGAGGGAATCGTGTGCTGTAACTGTGGCAGCTGAAATGTTTGGAGGAGATCCTTGTCCGAATGTTATGAAGAAACTCTCGGTTGAAGCTATTTGTAGTTGAGGTGGGTCACGGATTGGATTTTGTTTTGTTTTTTCGGCTTTTTGTTGAGGTGAAGTTGTACAGATTAAGCAACACACCGTTGGTTTAAAGCCGAATAATATTTGTGAAGAAGATTGTGTATATAAATTATAATGTGTATTATTATTATTATTGGGTCGAAATTGCACAGTGTGACGCTTCTGAAAGAGTCGTCCATGTGGATATTTGACTAGAGAAATGTAAGCTTTTTGCTTTCCAGAATGTGAAGATTGTAATATTTATGTAAAACAAAGCAATTTTTTCATTGCTTTATACATATGTAATATTTCTTACAATGTGAATAATATGATCAAATTATTATCAATTATCATTTGGAGACTACAAATTTAACAAATTCATCTTGTAATTTGCTTCTATAGCATAAGCTTGTTATAAAACAGAGATGCTGTATATGCTCTATGTTGTCATGCATAAATAGAGGGACCTATGTTGCAAAATGATTACTTCCTCTTTTCCTATAAATTTGTCCACTTACTAGTGTCGTCTCAAGAAACATGTTCATTTAGGATCAGGACACTGTTTTTCAATTTTTTCCACTATTACCCCTCTTTTAACTACTTATAATCAATGTTCCCAATAATATAAGAGATCAAAACACATTATGAAGGATATTTTATTTTAGTAATTGAGAGTATAATAATCCCAATTTTGAATCTATCAGTGGGGTAACTAAGTGGACTACCAAATGGAGTAATAACATAGGGACCTATACTGCAATTTATCTTCTCATGAACAAGACAATACGCAATAACATTGTAAAATCTAAACACAAACGAGAGACAAACATACACAAGAAATTCACAAGATAAGATTCCATTGGCCCATAATTGTGCTAATCTTCAACATACTTTCTACAACATTACAGTACACAATACAACCCTTTCACTACCAAACTAACCAAAAAAGATAGTTACTAGTAAATTTCTCCTTCGAAGCCCCTATATCTCAATCGATTTTCACAGACGAGTAAATCTTCTGCACAAACCAAAAACACGCATAAAACCCAATCGTACCCGTCAAAACAAAGAACGCATAACTAGCAATCAACATATACCCAAAGTACAAAACCCCCGATACAAATTTACTAATTCCAAGCTTCGTAAAAAAGTAAAAAACCGAATATAAAAACAAATAAACCGCTGAAGATCCAGCTGTCAAATAAGCTCTCCACCACCAATGATAATCTTCACTACACAGTTGAAAATAACACAACACGATCGTAATCTCAGCACAAGTAACCACCAATATCACAAACACTATAAACAAAAACCCGAATATATAATAAAACTGATTCAACCATATCGAGGTTAAAATAAAGAAAAGCTCGATAAAAACTGCCCCAAACGGTAAAATCCCACCGATTAATATCGAAAAAACCGGTTTCATGTACCACGCTTGTTCAGGTATTTGCCTCGGGATTTTATTAGTTTTTACCGGTTCTTCAATTGAAGGTTTTTTATAACCGAGGTAACTTCCTACAAAAACTAACGGTACTGAAATTCCGAACCATAAACAAACTAAAGCAAGCATTGTACTAAAAGGTACTGCTCCGGAAGATTTTTCACCCCAAATAATCGCGTTTAAAATAAAGAAAAACGTAAATAAAATCCCGGGGAACATAAAAGCGGTTTTTAACGTAATTCTTTTCCATTCATTGCCTTTAAACATTTTATATAACCGTGACGAGGCATAACCCGCTACTAAACCCATGAATACCCATAAAAGTACCATAGCTGTCATTAATCCGCCACGATTTGACGGTGATAAGAATCCGAGTAAAGCGAATATCATTGTGACAAGTGTCATACCAAAGAGTTGGACACCTGTCCCTACGTAGACACAGAGTAAACCCGAATTAACGGGTCCGCGAAATACATCTCCGTGTACTAATTTCCAACCTGTTTCTTCTTGAGCTTCGTCTTGTGTTTCTAATTGATTGTAATTTGTAATGTCTCGATATAAAGTTCTCATCATTATCATAGCAATCATACCCGAGAGAAAAAGAACAATCATTAAAGAGTTTATTATTGAAAACCAATGGATTTGATCATCGTTCATTAATAGATATGTGTCCCATCTTGAAGCCCATTTTACATCACTTTCCTGTGAGATAATTATGTTTTAATATAAATTAAATAAGAATGTTCTAATGTGAATTAATTACCTTAAATGTTACATCGTATGTAAATACAATTTCGCGATTAGTTTCTACTTCTTGAGGAACTGTGCTTTCTTGGATGAATTTTTTGGTTTTTTCATTACATGTTGTTAATTGAGGATTCTTTTCATCCCACTCCTTGTATTCATGGTTAATACTGTTTTACCCGAAATGAATTAGAAAATAATTTAATAAAATAAAAATAAAAAATAAAAATAACCTGTATGGATTGACTTCAAAACCAACTATTCGAGCAGAATCAGTTTCGACATCTTTATGGTACATGACTCGAAAACTTAAGTGATTATGAATGAAATACTTTTCCTCTTTACTCTATAAAAGAAAAGAAAAGTAAATTACTAAAGCAAATAAAAGAGAAACTATTAATTTCAATTTTACCCCTGCGTAATTTCCCTTAAACCCTAGACGAAAACCATGTTCGTATGTAATTGCTTGATTTCCATCGCGTCTTTGTCTCATAACAGCTACTGGAAGATTATCTAGGATCCTGTAATTACGTTTAAATATCCATAAATTACTAATTAAGGCAAAAATAAAATAAAATAAATGTTATGATACACTTACATGTTCACTCTGTATTCATCAGCGATCTTCTCTTTAAAGTTCTTTGCTGACTCAGCATCAAGCTTTACTCGGCAAGCCACAGTACATGTTCGATCAACTCTCATGTAAAACTATTAAATATCCATTAAATTTTAATTAGCAAAGTTCATTTTCGCGACAAAAATGATTATATTTTGTTAATTCTTACGGTGTAAACTGAATTCTCGATACGGTCTCCTCGAAGAACCTCTCCGAGATTTTCAGCATTATTCACAATTTTGGTTGGTCTGCAGAATTTTAAGTAATAATAGTCATAAGGAAGCTGTGTTTTTGTTGAAGAAAGCTTGTTTACTTTCACATAAAGTGGATCACCCTGTCAAAATTGAAGCCAGAGATTAACTATTATATCTCATTTATAGCGTACAAACCAATACATAACTAACAAACATATTGCACCGTTTGGTCCCTGTGTTATCCAATATAGCTAAACATACCCTGAGTTACAATTATATTTCACTATTTCGCATAACATAGGGACCAACGGTGCAATTTAACCAATTATATTTACAATAACCACAAGCATTCGATTATAATCAACTGAACTGATATCTAGCTATAAAAACAAACAAAAAGAACCAAAAAAGGAAAAAAATATCCAAATGATCCAAATCAAAACCCTAGACCCGCGATTGCACAATTAAATAAGATTTTTACACTGTAATAACACAAATTCGTCTGTAACTTAGTACTATGACCGGTGTAACTAATAAAATATATATGCATGTATATATAAACATATCTATATATAGATATATGTGTTAATTGAGAAATTGAGAGAAATGTTTACAATTTGAAAATCCCGAGGAGCAACGCCTGGGAGGTAGAAGGAGTGTGCAGATGAGAAGAGAAACAGTAGTGAGATGAGGAAGGTGAAGACCCGGTCCGGTTTTCGGATACCCATCGTTTGATCGGATTCTAATCGGTGGAGATACAGAGGGGGATGAGAAGACTTTATAGTGAGCTGAGAAATACACTCATATCATTTATAGGAGTATATTAGTAATGGGACTTCGTACAAATTTAATGAAAACTGAAAAGAAACAAGATTTGCCTATTTATTATGACATCATTTCATTCTTGAAGATCCCAACCAAAATTAACTTAGCTGTCGTCACGTTTTAGTGTAAATGCCCGGAATGGCATTTTTTTATCTTTGGTTTTTTTTTTTTTTTTTTTGGACAATCTTTGGTTAAAATATCGCTTTTCGTTTAAAAAAGAAAATCATTTTCTTTACGGTTTTTTTCTTCTTTTAATTCAAATATGGTGAACCTAATTAAAACTTGATTGGTATATACTCTAATGAGATTAAATTTAAACTTTTTTTTTGTTACACAAGAGGTCTAAAAGACCGGGAAGTACACTTCCGAAAACTATTAACTACCTAACGTTAATCTAGGTAATGCCCATCCATAGCTTTCTCTCGTCAAGAATCGCCATAACGCATTCGGTGGATCCCGATACGGTATTCGCCCCTCTTTACATCTCAGTCCAAACTTAGCCATCCAATCCGCGCTCCTATTCGCCTCTCGGTAGTTCCAACTCAGCTCGAAGTTTGCATTCGCTGCCAATATCTCGCAACACTTCCCTATAATAATGTCTGAGAAGCCTCTTGAATTCGTACCGCCCTTCACTAGCGCGTACAATTCACTCGAGTCTATCTCAACCTCTAAGGATGTATACCCACGACGCACTGCCTGTTCCAAACCAAAATGCAAAGCAAGGACTTCCGCTTTAAACGGGGTCCTCGCAACGCAATTACCAGCGAACTTGTCTAGATAATCCCCACTACTATTACGGAATAATCCGCCCACACCACCTAAAGACCTTTCCAAATCGAAAGCCCCATCCACGTTTAACTTAACTCCCGAATCCGGCTTATTCCACTTGACACGGATGCACTTGGATGCCACGACTAATCCTTCATCCCGTTCCTTACCCCAAGCACGCACGAAATCATTGAACGAATTCAAAACAATAACTTTCAACTCACTTTTCGATTTCACCCTTGCCGATTGATCGAATAACTTACTATTACGGGTTACCCATATTTGCCACACTAATACCGCCACAATAAGCCTCAATTCAACCCCATTAACTAACATGTTACTAGACATCAAATCATTCCATTTCTGCAATATCACAGGTCCCTCTTGAAGCTCCTCAAAAATTGTACTACTAGCAGCTAACTCGTCTTGATCACTGGTCTGAAAGTTCTGCAGCACTTCAGTTTCTGCCAAGATGTTGTCATAAAGTTGCTGCTGCAACGAACTCCCAAGCGAGACAACTCCCCACTGCTGTTGCGCACCAGTCCCCCTGCTCCTGTCCAACTGTGAATGCTCAACCGCCCCTCCATCAGTCTGACCTCCAGCCCCCGCTCCGTCCAATAACACCAAGCCGCACATGCAGTTGCTGAGTTCCCAGAACAACATCCTGTCCTCTCGCACCAGCTTCCCGAGCTGCTTCCCCACCATGATTCTGCTGCAGCTGTCCACTTATGCCCATATGACCTGCAGTGCACTCAAGAGCAAGATTAAAATAAAACCCACACTTTAAAAACAAATGACCTGCAGTCTCTACTTCCGCGCCACAACTCCCACACACCGGGTCCTCCAACACTCCTCTTAAAACAAGATTTCTACTTGTCGGAAGCCGCTCCCACACCGCCCTCCACAAAAGTATTTTTATTTTTTGCGGACATTTCAATTTCCAAATGAGCTCCCACTTGAACACCGCGTCCCCTTCTACCGGCATTAACTTCATATATCCCGTCTTTACCGAGAAGATTCCAGATGGCATCAAGTTCCATTTAACCACCCTTTCATCCCCATTCTCCACTACCTCTAAATTACCTTCCAACACCTCCCGACCAGCCAAGATATTCTTACAAATTCTAGAATCTGATGACTTCATATCACGCCCCATAAACCCATTTCAAAAGTACTTTTGTTTTAATACCTTAACCCATAGCGCCGGGTCGTTCTGTAATACTTTCCAACTGAATTTCGCTATAAGCGCCCTATTGTAATCATGTGCCCTTCTTAATCCAAACCCCCATGCTTCTTTAGACGACACATTATATTCCACCCAAGCCAATGTATTTTCCTTCCCTCACTAGACGAACCCCAAATAAAGTCTCGAATAATTCTACCAATCTCCTCACATACATACACCGGGAGTTTCATTGTTTGCATTATATATGTAGGTATTGCTGCTAAAATTGACTAAGCAAGTGTCTTCCGACTCGCCAAGGACAAATTCCGATTCTTCCAATTCGGGAGTTTATTCCGCATCTTCGAGTAACACTTCAAAAGAAACCCCTCGGCAGGCGTTGCGGCCTGATTGGCGTGCCCAAATAGACCCCTAAATTAACACTCTTAGTAAAACCACTCAACTCCGCAAGTTCCTCTGCCTTCTCAGTTGGCACATTTGACGAACAATAAACTAGTGATTTTTCTTTGCTTATTGTTTGTCCCGCCTCCTCACAAAAGACTCTTAACACCTCTTTCACAAGATTTACTTGAGAAACCTCCGCCTCTGCAAACAGAAGTAGATCATCTGCAAAAACTATATGTGAGATAGGCGGGCCCTGCCGATGGAGATGAATGGGTAACCATTCACCCCCCTCACAAAGACCCTGAATAAGAATAGAAAGTCTTTCCATGCATAAAACAAAAATATAGGGGGAAAGAGGGCCTCCCTGACGAATGCCTCGTTGAGGTGTGAACTCCTCTAGCTGCTCCCCATTCCATAACACAAGAATCGTATTTGTGCTCATAGCTGACATAATAAACCGTACCCACGAATCTGGAAACCCAAAATACAGTAAAGTGTCCTCAATGAACCTCCAGCTGAGCTTATCGTATGCTTTCGCCAAATCAATCTTAATCGACATATAACCATTCTTCGAAGCCAGCTTCTGCATTCGATGGTAAATTTATTGAACTAATACCACATTATCAATTGTTGAGCGTCCTGGGAGAAAACTACTTTGATTCAGCCCCACTTTCTCAGCTAATAATGGTCTTATACGATTCACCATCGCCTTCATGATAAATTTAACCGGAACGTTGATAAGACTTATAGGACGAAGCTGCCCCACCACCTCCGGATCCAGCACTTTCGGAATCAAATGAAACAGGGACCCGTTGAGCTTGGAAGGCACCCTTCCCAACTGAATCGACTCCCTTACCATTCTACACACATCGGCTCCTACCGTACCCAACATTTCTGATAGAATAACGCAGATATACCATCCAACCTAGGTGCCTTACTCAGATTAGACTGAAAAGCTGCGATGTGATTTTCTTCATCTGTAAAGTCCTCTGCTAACACTATTCTCTCCTCCCAACCCAGACTATTACCATGTGGCAACGCGAAGGGCCCATGAAAACTATCAGCCTCCAAATAAAGTTCCTCAAAAAAGCTCCGGACTAACGTACCCAAAGCCTCTTCATCCTAAACCCACTCTCCACTCGAATCTTTAGGCCGTTGGATCTTCGATATTTTCCTCCTCGTAACCGTAGCTAGATGATAAACTCTCGTGTTCCTATCCCCCGAATGAATCCACCTTTCCCTTGAGCGTTGAAACCAAAAAATTTCCTCTTCCTCCAGTACACTAAGATACTCGTTTCTCATTCTCTTACCTAACCTGAATAACGAAGAGTTATACGAAACTTGAAGCGAGATTTGAATACCCTTAAGCCTTGCTAATAAAATTCTCTTCCGCTTATTTATATCCCCAAACACCGCTTCTTTCCAAACCATAAACCGTTCTTTCATATCCGCTATTGTGTTACCTAAATCCAGCGATTCCGGATTCCATTTCTCCTGTACGAATTTCTAATAGTCCTTATGCACACACCTCGCAGCCTCAAAACAAAACTTCCTAGGTGGCTGGACTTGATCAATAGGATTCAACTGTATCAATATAGGTGCATGATCTGAATGTATCCGATCTAAATTCACCACCTTAGCAAACGGGAAAAGTGACATGAGACCCAAATTCCCATACGCCCGATCAAGCCGACAAAGAATTCTTTGACCGGTATTCCAAGAATCACACCATGTGAATCGCGGACCTTCAAAACCTAGATCCGTCAACTCACACCCATGTCGCCACTCCCCAAACTTCTCCATTCTCCTCGTGGTCCTTGGTACCCCTCCCTTCTTATCGTCCTCCAAACCCACCTGATTAAAATACCCCGCAACCAACCATGGCCTCCCGATATTACTAAATGCATGATAGAGTTTATCCCAAAGGGGTTCCTTATCCTGTGTCTCAGGCCTCGCATAAATAGTCGAAAACACCCACAATTCACAATTGCTTTTAGATATCTCAATGTTAATAACTTGATTACCCGCAAAAAGTACTCGAACTCCAATCTCCGAATCATCCCAAAGGAGCCAAATACCACCCTTAAAATTACTTGCCTCCACCCTCGTGGAGTTTGATTTGCCCAAATCTTTGATAATATCATTAGCCGTATCACCACTTACTCGCGGTTCTACTATAACTGACAACCAAATCCTATGGAGTCGCATCATTTCTCTAACCACTCTTCGGAAATTTGGTGCCACTACACCATGTCAGTTCCACACAAGTATATTAAGTGGTTGAGAAATGCCTCCCCAACTCCCTGTATTCCTGTATTGTGTACACATAACAAACAATTAGAATTTAGAATAAACGGACTAGAAGGTTAGGAACGTACCTGACCCATGCTGACGTCTCCCTCCGGGAGTAGCTCCATGTGTTAATCCCTATCCATGTCCCCCAATTGCGTTTCCGGAACCTACGACACATCGACCTCACCTAGTTCCAAGTTACACGCCCCATTCGGAGAGTTCTGCTGGTTTTTATCGCTATCAAACGAATTAACCAACTCCCCTCTTTCGAATGCCGCCGGTAACTCAAAACCATCCCCTGCAGATACTCCCTCAGCTGAGCCACGAGCCGTTGTAACCCACTGACCACCCGTGTTGACAGCTTTTTCCGAAATTGCATATAAGGTCCCTGCTGCAACTGGCGGGTCTGCTAGTAAGTATTCTTTTCCAAAATAACTCCACCAGCCTCTACACTAATGCCCCTTACCGTTCCTTCCCCCTCAGTGCCAACCTTTGTCCTAACTATTAAATTATTAGCCCCCATTTCATCCCTTTTACCTACTAACCCCACTACACATTCTCCTTCCTCACGCTCTGACACCAAAGCACCATCCACCCTACTAGAGCCTACATCACCCATACTACTACTCCCTTTGTTTCGTTTATTTATTACTTTTCTTTCTTGAAATCCCTGAACTCCCTGACCCACTATTCCCTTTCCCACTATTTCTTGCAGTGAAATATTCAACTTCAGGAATGGAAATTAATTCCTTTCGGACCTCGAAGTCAGTAGCTACCAAAAATTTATTCCCACCCCCAGATATCATCTCACTACCACCTGCTCCTATAACACCAGCATTTAGTTTTGATTTATTTTCGCTACCCCTATTCGTATCCTTTTTTTCCAGTTGTTCGAGGCTCAGTTCCGGTAAGTAGCTCTTCCCATCCTCAATGAACAGAGCACCAAACTTCGACCCCAAGTCCCTGTTTACACCACGATACCCATTCGAATTAAAGCTAGTATTTCCATACTTTTTGTGTGCTTGAATCCCTTTTTTCACAGTCATCCACTCCCCATAAGTAGACTCAACTACTTTTTCCTTACCTCGCGATTGGACCTGTCTATTCTCCTCACTACCTCTGTCAGGTTGAGCATTTTGTTGAGGCGCTAGCAAATCACACTTGTCATTATGGTGCCCAAATTTGCCACACTCAAAACAAACCAAGTGAAGACCCTCATACTCCACAAAACACGTCTCCCCCCTATATGAATACGCGGAGTCAGTGCTTTTCCCAAATCCAATTCGACAGCTATTCTAGCATAATTCCCTTTCTTTCTCGCCTTAGTAAGGGGATCTATACGGACTGTTCTACCAATCAAATTCCCCATTTTACGGAGAATACGTGTGGTATAATTTTGCATTCCCACATTAGAGATCCTTACACAAGCAGTAGTAGTAGTGATCGAATCCAAATGCGGCTTAAAATCCGGTGTCCATTCCCTCACAACCAAGCAGTGATCGTAAATCATCCACGGACCCCCTACTAACGCAAAATCAAAATCCTCCTTTATTATGAATTCGACCATGAAGTACCCATATCCAACATCCACAAGTTCGATCATACCCTTCGGGCTCCAGATTTGTTGCAATTTATTCGCTAAATATCCAAAGCCTACTTTATAACCTAAGAGCCTGACAACAACTGTGTTACTCCACAATTGTATCCCCTCTATTATTTCCTCTCTAGACCTTAATTCTTGTGGGAATTCTCAATTCTCAATTAGCTCATCATCTTTTATGGAATCAAAAAATTCATTACCCAAACTATTAGTTCTATCCTCCTTAGTTTCACAATTATCAATGATGGCAGGTACAATAAGTTTCTTACCCGTTAAAGCATTGTGCCATCTAGAGATTTTTTTTGGCAGATTATTTACGTTTATTCCTCCTCCTCTACCCACCATCGGCCGCGTATGTAGCATATTGGACCCCGGCTCAGACTGAACTGATATGGGCCTAGCCCTCTTTGATTGACGCGGCTGAGACCGATCCAATAAGGGAAAGGGTTCCTGTTCATTTCGTTCCTGTGTCTCCACCGAGTCCACAATCATAATGTTTATATTGCTTCTATTTTCCGGCAGTAGTGGTGAAGGCTCCCCCACCCTATCAGGTGGTGCTTCGGCCATTGGATTGAAGGGAGGATCAATGGTGACTGATAACGACTAGTTTTTTGCTTTTTTAGAGAGAGAGTTTTTTATCTTTCTTAACTGTTACCTATTTCTAATGTAAATTTAAACTTTTACGTAAATGGTAAATCATAATTAATTTTGTAATATTATTTTTTTCCGTAATCACATTATTATGAATATGAAAGTTTTATTATATATGAAGTACCTAAATGACCCAATCCAATCATAATGGATATTTTTTTTATCAAACTAATATAAATTTAAATTTTAACGTATTATATTTTGGATTATTGCTCAAGAAACACCTCAAGTTAGAATTAATTCCCTCTCACCCCAACTATCAATTTTTTGCGCATAAAAGGCACACATAATTTTGCTTTTTCATTTTCTTTTCCAACAAAAGAGTCGTTTGAGTTATGGGAAGCTTCCCACTACTCAAACGTTTAGTAATGGGAAGTTTCCCATTACTCGTTGTTCTTTAAAAAAGACGGTGCCTTTTATGGGCAGGGGTGTAATGTGGCAGGTGCCTATTGGGCATTAACCCTTATATTTTTTTATTAAACCATGTGTAAAAAATAATATAATAAAAGTTATAAAATTATATATTATATTTAAAATACCACGTATATTCATAAATTATACAATATTACATAAAATCTTTATATATATCTTTGGTATACTTAACCATAATATACCGAGAATTCAACAAATAAATTATTATTTTTCAACTACTCATAAATCATGATTCAACATATTTATCAAATTTTAACATAGGTTAACCTCAATAAATGTCATCTTCAAACTGTGAATTTCATTTTTGAAATATGAAATTTCAGGTTCGGAGAGTAGTCGACTGGAAATCTGATCATGTAAACACTGGATAGATTGTTGGCGACGACATGGACTGTCAAAGGTGATGCTAACTGATTTTCTTTCAAAAAAAATGGTCATAGGTGGTGATGGCTATGTCAATGGTCGGTGGTGGCAGTAGAAATTTACCTATTTTTTTGAGATTATTACCCAAAGGGTCTTGAAATCACTACACCGTGACCTAACAAGACCGCCTCTTTTGGCTCTTCTTACTAAAGGCCACAAACAAAAATTAACACTATAAGCCAAAAAACCAATTACCTTCTTACCCCTTTTTATTTTTTATTTTCCTATATATATATTAATTTTTTTACATTTTATTCTAAACCCTAAAGAAATCACTCACCACTCACGTCTCTCATCCTTTCTCTCTCTCTCTAATCAGCTTTTTTATTTTTGTCTGCCTTTTCTTTCACAGTTCAACCATGGACGGCATACTAGAAACAGCACTACGGCGAAGCTGTGAGCTCGATTTCGAAGATCCAACGTGAGCAATAGATCTTGAATAATATGATTGCAGCAATTTTGGCAGAAAGGAAGAAATGATTTTAAAAGATGCTCATGGAAATGCATTATTATTCTTCCGCCGAAGGGTAAGCTTTTATCCATCCTTTAATATCATTATTGAACTTGCGACTAAAGCTATTTGTTTTGTTTAAAATTGTGTCTGACTTAGTTTAAATGATGTTAAAAATGTGATTTCATGTATTGGTTGCAGATGTAAAAAGTGGAAAAGCTAGGCCAAGCAAATTTCGTTGACTTTTCTTGTGATGCTCACCAAAGACCAAGTAGAGGCATCTATTGTTTTCTTTAGATTTCAACCGCTGTATTCTTTTTTTTTCTTCTTTTTTTAAGTTGTATTTCTTTATATTTTACCAACAAGAATTGCATTTCTTAGGTGCTTCAATAACTGATTACATAATGAATATTGCTATTTAATGTTATTAAATGACTGAATCAAGAAATTATTTAAACTCGAAAGTTTTGTCTAAATGCTCAGCAGTTTACTGATTATACGAGAAATGCTCAGTAAATTTACTGATTATACGAGAAACACTCAGCAAGTTACTGAGCACGCTCAGCAAGTTACTGAGTAAACGAGCATGCTCAGTAAAGTCACTCAACAAAAAAATTCGAATACTCAACAACTTTTATCGACACTCAGAACTTTTTTACGATACTCAACAATTTTTTTCATGCTCTGTAGCCCATGCTCAGTACTTTTTCCATGTCCAATACCCCATGCTCAGAACTATTTTTTCAGACTCAGAACTATTTTCCATGCTCAGAACTATTTTTTCAGACTCAGAACTTTTTTTCCAGACTCAGAACTATTTTCCAGACTCAGAACTTTTTTCCATGCTCAGAACTTTTTCCGGCGGTGGCCGGAGGCGGTCGGCGGTGATCGGTGGTTGTGGTCGGAGCTGGAAAATATTTGATAATTAATGAAAGAGGAGAGAGAAAAAATGATAAAGGAGGAGAGAGATTAATGGTAATGGAGGAGAGAGAGAGAGTAATGATAGTGGAAGAGAGAGAAATAATCTATTTTTTTGTCTTATATGTACTAGAAGGGTAGTTATGACATTGGACATTTTATTGGCCTCTAAGAAGGAGAGAGGAATTGACTAGCTCCTAAGTGGCACATTGATTTTTCTCAAGTCTCTTTGGGTAATTGACCCAATAATTTTAAGAAAAATTGTCCGGAGGTGGTGTTGTTTGTAATATTGGTTGATGGCGGTGGCTAATTTTTAAAAAATAAAATAAAATAAAATAAATTTGACCAAAATTTATGGTGATGGTGGTTGCAACAGTAGTCAGTGGTGGTTGTTCTTTAACAAAAAACATAAAATATTGGCCGGTTGTGGTGGTGGTTGACGGAGGTTGTAGTAGAGTTGGTTAATTTTAAATGATTTTTATATAAATATAGAAGTAATAGTATAATTAAAAAGATAAACTAAGGATATTTTTAAATAAAGAATCTTATTATAATTTTTTTTAACAATTAAGTGTTTCAATGAATTGTCTTAAATAACCGGCTCTTCTTCAAAATGATGTTCATAAAAGATTGTTCATGTTGTATAGAATCCTTGGCAAGAGTATCATCCGTAATATTTGTTGATTGCAAAATATAACGAAAAGAGAAAATAGTGTTTTCTTCATTAATTATTTGATTTTTGAAAAAATATGATTAGCCCGTTAGGATATGGATGATCAAGCAATAATTGATGTTAGGATACAGATGATCAATCAATAATTGATATCTCTTTTTAAGAGAAAGAACAAATAAAATTGGACGAAACAAAAAATAATATCGATATTAGAGACATCTTCTACATATAATTTATTGGACTAGTAAAGTAACAGAAAACAAAGTATTATAAATCAGTCTATCCATAGTATTGAGAAACACACATCCACATCTCGCTGGTCCGCTCTAACATGGGTAATCCTCTTAACATTTCTTGCAATATAATTACTTTGACCATTGAAATGTTTAGGGAGATGATGAAACGAGACTCTCGTCAACTGTTCTGCCACCTCCACTATATTTTCACCACTAGCCGTACCGACCAATTTGTTATTGAAGGTAACCTGATACGTTGGATTACTTCAAGGTTATGGGAAAAAATTGTTGTCATTGTCTCCGGTGAGTCCTTACTTAGTGACAGACCTTCTAAAACATCTCGTGCTTCTCCCTCAATAATAGAGGAGCCAAAACACGTATGCGAACGTACCGATTTAGTTCGGAAACTCCTGTCATATCCGACTATCCCAATGCCCGTTGGCTCCAATTTATGTGTAAATGACGCACCACACGTTTTAAAAGTATCACTATCATGGTCTTCCCTCACATTTAGAACATTCTCATTAGGATGATTTTCCATCATTATTGTCATCTCATACCAGTTTGTAACATATATATATATATATCAGCCATACCTTACCCTGTAGCCCATATTACACTAATTATCTCCACATTGTTGTATTCATGGACTGCCTTCATCTTTGTCTTCCATATGTCCCATAACATAATAAGAACATACGTCGTGACAATTTTTTTATGACAACCCCTATTTCCCTTATGCTTCTGTAATATTTATTATCCAGTGCCCCAAAGTCCCTGTGATATCAGACTCAATCCGGATGTGTAGGGATGATCATGCAAAAATTTGTAAACAAATTAGGCAAGTGAGTAATAAATGAGTTATGATTATGATGTATAATGACACCAATAGAAACTATCATCTTTCACACGTTTTCTTTGTTTAAGGCCCCTTCTCGTGGGTAGTGGGTTCCTATATCCATTTCAAGCAAAGATTTGTACCTTATCTGAAACATTCAACTTTCAATTTTTTTAATAAACATCCAAATAAATAATTTCAATCACCAATGACCTTTACAGAGTCACATTGATTACCTTGTTAGTGAGAACTTGATATCCTATTTTAGTTAGAGTAAATGACACTTTTGCCCCCTGGGTTTATACGCGATTGACAGGTTGCCCCCTAAGTCTTAAAATGCGCCTCGTTACCCCCTAAGATTTAGTTTTGTGACCCGTTACCCCCTGACTGCGTGTTCCGTCCATTTTCGCCGTTAAGTATGACGTGGCAATTCCATGTCACAATTTTTTTTTTAAATCCTAATCTTAATTAATTATTTAATTAACTTAAACCAAGGGCAAAAAAGAAATTTTATAAATAGTTTTTATAATATTAAATATAATTAATATAATAACCACCCCCCACCCCACCGCACCCCCTACCCCCCTCTCTCTTCCCCATTCTTCTTCTTCTTCCCGTTCTTCTTCCCCGACCTGGTTCTTCTTTAAGAAAGAAAAAAGAACGGGAGGAACCAGGTCGGGGAAGAAGAACGGGAAGAAGAAGAAGAATGGGGAAGAGAGGGAGGGGTAGGGGGTGCGGTGGGGTGGGGGGTGGTTATTATATTAATTATATTTAATATTATAAAAACTATTTATAAAATTTCTTTTTTGCCCTTGGTTTAAGTTAATTAAATAATTAATTAAGATTAGGATTAAAAAAAAAATTGTGACATGGAATTGCCATGTCATACTTAACGGCGAAAATGGACGGAACACGCAGTCAAGGGGTAACGGGTCACAAAACTAAATCTTAGGGGGCAACGAGGCGCATTTTAAGACTTAGGGGGCAACCTGTCAATCGCGTATAAACCCAGGGGGCAAAAGTGTTATTTACTCTTTTAGTTATATATTCACCTAACTTAGAGTGAGCCCAGACAAAACGGTCTGCATCATCGCGCTGAAGAATTGACATTTTTGAAATTTATGTTAGGGCTTGGGAAGATATTGTCAAGATATCTGAATCCCATTCATCCATATTCTCCTACATGAGTTGTGATGCCATCTTAATGTTTGTATTTTGTAGTTCTTTAAGTGTCCATCCCATCAGAAGCCATTTGTGTTCCATATATTCGTTGACTTACCATATCCAATTGGTATAATTCCTTCCTACTTGATCAGGTCTCTTCCTTCCAGAGTATTTGCCAATGACCAAGATCTTCTCTGACACAACTTTACATCGAGAAAATCACATTTCAGATAATAGTTACTCCCTCCGTCCATTTTTATTTGTCCACCTTTTTGGTGCACAAGGATTAAAAAGAGCATTTAATACTCTTCCTTTTTACACAAACACCCTTAATAAATATACATGATATCATTTATTACATTACTTTTTCTACTATTTAAATACGGGTAATATTGGAAAAAGTAAGGAAAAAATGTCTTGGTATTGATAAAGGGACAAACAATATTGGACACCTTCTTTTAGAAAGTTGGACAAATAAAATTGGACGGAGGGAGTACCTTTTAAGGTACATGTCGCCAAAGACCTTGGGTTTTAAAGGATTCTCTAGGCATGTGTTGTCAAGAGCGTTATATTCAATTTTTATGTCCCAGACCCCAACTCTCCTAGTACTTTTGCCACTAGCATTTTCTCCCCGACCACCTAATGAATTTTTAGTTTTTCAGCGGAATTTCACCAAAATTTTGCAATTACTGAAGCGAGTTTTTTACAGAAAGCCAGTAGAAATGAAAAGATGAACATAGAATATGCCGGAATAGCTTGTAACACATCTTTAATAAGAATTTCTTTACCTCATTCGGGAGAAGTTTGGTTTTCATCCCTAAACTTTCAAGAAAACTTTACATCCCTGACCCCTAGGTTCTGAAGTTTGTCCAATCTTTGATATAGATTTGGCAATTCTAATGTTCATTGTCTTCACCATTAAACATGTCTTGTTCTTAAAAATCAATGGTCAACTTACAAAGTTAACTTATGAAATCTTTTAGTGTAAATAATTTATTTTTGAGTCAAAAGAATTTCTCCATCCAAACAAAAGATAAAAAATCTTAAAATTTTGTATCTTTCAATTTTTACCTACTAAACTCTAGAATTTATGTTTTATCAGGTCATAGACTCATATAAAATATATTTTAAGTAGAAATTGTTACCGTATTATTCTAACATTATAAAAATAACATGCACAAGTTATTAAACTACAAATGCATGCCTATTTAAATGCTCCTCATTTGATTTGAGCGGAGCTGAGATCCTAATTAATCATCATAATTATCATTACTATCATCTTCTCTTCGATCTTCAAATTGTCGATCCAATATGGGTAACGCCTCTGATCTATCTCAATTTTTATTTTTGATTTTTTCCATAAGTAATTATCCCCTAAATTAATGATCTGATTTAATTTATTCGTTCATTGGTTAGGGCTTCAATATACATATAAATTTCATCAAAATGTGTTATTTACTGTATCTATTATGTATATATTGTTAGTGTTTTTTCAGTTTATGGTTATTTTTGGTTAAAAGATTGCAGCATTTTGGTGAATTATTTTTCAATTTGATGTTTTTATTTTAAGATATGTTTTCCTCCTTTTCTAGTGAATTTCAATCATGTTTAGAAATCGCTTCTAGCATGAAAGTAAATAATGTAAATAACATGCCTCTGCATGTCCATTTTACCAACCTATGTGATCACTAACAATGTAGTGCTATGACACACATGTCTCTTATCCGTATCCAGTGCACTGTGAATTTGACGTTTTCTTTTTGGGTAAAAAGTTAGTAAAAAAAAGGCCTGGGATTTTTTTTGGGTGAATATTTGCTCGTGACTGAAAATCCTTGATCCGCCCCTACTCTCTGATGCGGGTAGATGAATATAGTGGTATAATCAAAGACCAGCCCGTGAGGTAATGTTAAAAATGATATAAATTCAGTTTGAGGGGCTTGATATTGTAGGGTTTAATTTTTTTAATTGTAACTGAATAATTGAGAATTTGTTTACTGACTTAATTTTTTGGAGTTATGTACACCATTGATCCTTGTGTTATGTGATATAAAAATTCGCCAACACGCTAATGTATAGCATATAAATTGTGCAATTTAATATGCTGTTTTTCCTATTGAAATAGAAGTTAAGAAAAAATAGTTATTAGACCAGGTTTTATTCTACCAGGTGGGATCGGTTACATTGGTGTTAAGATGCCAGTCATTCACATTTTTGTTTTTTGGTCGAAATTATTCCTTTTGAGACTCATCTCATAGATTAGTTCAATTGTTCCATCATATCTCGAATTTCATAAGAATGCCACAAAGTTTTAGCAAATTTAGTGCAAGAAAAATGTTGAGCTTATGCAACTTGAATAGTAAAAAAAATGGCAATAGTGAAAGAGAGGAGTTTTTTTTTTTTTTTTTGAATATAAGACTAAGAAAAAGAATAGCAATTTTTATGACGAGTTATATTTAATAATTTTTGTGATATAATTTCATCAATCTTCGGGTAAAACTCATTGATTGAGCCTATAGGATAATACAGTCCTTATACTTAGAGTTGCTAATACAGTCCTTATACTTTTTCTGCAGAGAAAAAAACTGAGAGTTGTTCAAATCACCTCATCGATGGGGATGGTACTTTCAACGCAGCTGGACTTGATAATTTCATTAAGGAAGTAAAACTTTCAGAATGTGGGCTTTCTTATGCTGTAGTCTCTATCATGGGCCCACAAAGTAGTGGTATGACTCAACCCCTTGTGAATCATCTTGTTAGTCTTTACATATTTTGTGTGACAAAGTAAATTCTGGATTCTCAATTTCTCTCAGGGAAGAGTACTCTGTTGAATCATCTGTTTCGGACAAATTTTAAGGAAATGGATGCTTATTTGGGGAGGCATGTTTTTATCAACCCTTATTATGATCCTTTTTTTTTTGATTATTTTTAATCCAACATAAATAACACTCTTTTAATTATTAGGTCCCAAACCACGAAAGGTATTTGGATGGCTAATTGTGTAGGGATTGAACCTTGCACTATTGTAATGGATTTAGAAGGCACTGATGGAAGAGAACGTGGAGAGGTACATACATACTTCCTTTACAAGTAAAATATTAGTCACTTTTTCTTATTTATTTCTCGTGTTCTTTAAGGATGACACGGCATTTGAAAAGCAAAGTGCCTTATTTGCCCTTGCTGTCTCAGATATAGTTCTTATTAATATGTAAGTTTGTCACATATTAATTTCCAAAACTTCAATTTTACATCTAGATAGTTTTTATATGAGCAATTTGTTGTTTTTCAGGTGGTGTCATGATATTGGGCGTGAACAAGCTGCAAATAAGCCTCTTTTGAAAACTGTATTTCAGGTGATATATTCGCTCCTATAATTGTTAACAATTTACATTGAATTTCAAATGCTCTACTGATCTTTTCAATGATTACAGGTTATGATGCGATTGTTTAGTCCACGTAAAACAACTTTGATGTTTGTTATACGTGATAAAACAAGGGTAATTTTCTCTTTTCTTCTTCAGTTTTTATAATGTATTGGTATATCTAAATCCTAAAATGTGAGGCCTTGCATCTCTTTATTGCTATATAGACGCCTTTGGAGAATTTGGAACCTGTTTTAAGGGAAGATATTCAGAAGGTAAAAAAACTAATGCTTCCTTTTAAATGCATCATCATCCAATAAATTCTCTGAGTGTTTTCTATATTTGTTCTAGATATGGGATTCTGTTCCTAAGCCAGAAGCTCACAAGGAAACTCCTCTAAGTGAATTTTTCAATGTAAGATTCACTTTCTCAAATAAGCTCTCGTATATATTTATGTAATCCAGTAAATGAAATTGTTTTTTTATTTGAATTGATTAAACATTCAGGTTGAAGTTGTAGCTCTTTCTAGTTTTGAAGAGAAGGAAGAACAATTCAGAGAACAGGTACTCACTCACTCTGATCTTTTCTTTATTATATTATAAATTTTTTTTGTAGTATAAGTTTTAGATTTTATTCGGCTACTTTGTTTGTGACAGGTGGCGAATCTCAGACAGAGATTCTTTCAATCGATTGCACCAGGTGGACTTGCTGGAGATAGGCGAGGTGTAGTTCCTGCTTCTGGTTTTGCCTTTAGCTCACAACAAATCTGGAAAATTATAAAAGAGAACAAGGATTTGGACTTGCCAGCTCACAAGGTTTAAAAATCATATTTACTTTTCACGGATTAAATGAAAATGAAGTACATTAATAAATATCCCCTGATATATCTATAGGTTATGGTAGCAACTGTACGGTGTGAAGAAATCGCTAACGAGAAGTTTAGTGATTTTGTTTTGAACGAGGTACCTTGCTCTCTATATTGTACTTAAACACACTTTTATATTTATCATAATTTGATTATTTATTTTTAAATAAATATTATAGAAATGGCGCCGTCTTGAAGAGGCTGTACAATCATCTTCTGTAGTGGCTGGTTTTGGGCGAAAGCTCAGTGCATTACTTGAAACTGCTATGGTAGAGTAAGTACACGTGTGAGATTATTTTACATTTTTTTTTTTGTATGTAATAATTAATGTGAGAATATTGTGATATGTGTACTTCAGCTATGATGCAGAAGCTACTTATTTCGATGAAGGAGTTAGATCTGCAAAGCGCAAACAATTGGAAGATAAATTGTTACAAGTAACGTGTCTTTTTATATAAAACACCCACTTAGTTACATTATGTGCAATTTTAAGACACTGATTGATAAGTACTATGATGTTTTATATTTTATTAGCTTGTTCAACCGACCTACCAAGCTGTGTTGGGTCAATTACGAACCGGAACTCTTGAGAAATTTAAAGAAGCATTTGATGATGCATTAAATAAAGGGAAAAGTTTTGGTGTAGCTGCTCATGAATGCACTGAGTTGTTTCTCTCACAGTTTGATGAAGGATGTGTAGGTATGTTTGTTAGACAAACTTTAAAATATTATAGGTAACAAATATTTGTTACTATGACTTATTTTTATAATTTGTTTTTTATTGTAGATTCGACCATAGAACAATCTAACTGGGACTTTACGAAAGTGAGGGATAAGCTTCAGCGTGATATAGATGCACATGTTGCTTCAGTTCGTTCAGCTAAGCTTTCTGAAATCTCAACCCACTATGAGGTTTGTTTATTGTTATTTCAAAGCATAAACGCTTATTAATTAATCCTTTTCTTGAATTGTGATTGATGAAAAATATGTGTACAGACAAAACTAAACGATGCGTTATCTGGATCAATTGAGGCTTTATTAGATGAAGCTGGTAAAGATACATGGCCAGCTATTCGAAAGCTTCTTGTACGAGAAACCGAAACAGCTGTTTCTGGGTATAAAGCTGCTCTTTCTGGTTATGATATGGATGAAGAAACAACTGATAAAATGCTCTCCAAGTTAAAAGATCATGCAAGAGGAGTTGTTGAATCTAAGGCAAGGGAAGAAGCTGCTAGGGTTTTAATGCGAATGAAGGACAGGTATTTTAATTATTATTATTATTATTATTATCGCAAGAGTAATAATATTTAAATATAAATTATCGGCAGGTTCTCGGCAATATTTAGCTATGATGCTGATTCAATGCCACGTATTTGGACTGGAAAAGAAGATATTAGAGCTGTCACTAAGACTGCTCGTTCTGCTGTATGATATACTTATTGATATATTCTTATAGATTGTGAGTTTTTATTAGGTTATGTCTAATAAATGTGAATGATTATTTCACAGTCTATGAAGATTTTATCAGTTATGGCGGCTATGCGATTGGATGATGATGGTGATAATATTGAGAAAACTTTAGCCCTTGCTCTTGTGGATCCTAAAACTGGTGCTAGAGCTAGTAAAACAGAGGTTGATCTTCTCGCCTCAAGTACTTGGGATGAGGTAATTTTTTTTTGTATTTTACTTTACTTGTTTTTTATATAAAGGTTTACGTTATTTATTTCTCAACTCTTAAAACATGATTACAATTTTGAGTCTTGTTTAATTGCAATTTTACTGATCAGGTTCCACCAGCAAGAACTTTAATCACTCCTGTTCAGTGCAAGACTTTGTGGAGGCAATTCAGATCTGAAACAGAGTACACTGTAACTCAAGCCATTGCTGCTCAGGCATGTTTTCGAGTACCTTTTGTATAATAAATTAAATTTATAGTATGATATTATATGTCTAAAGTCCTATGAAAGATATGCCTTTAAGTGCCTTATGCTTTATATTCTTTTAAGGTTCAATAGCTATGGCCTTAGTGAATGTGTTGTTTCTTGATTTTTGATTTCAGGAGGCTAGCAAAAGAAACAGCAACTGGTTACCTCCACCATGGGCAATTCTTGCATTGCTTATTTTAGGATTTAATGAATTTATGACACTTTTAAGGTAAATACTATATTCTCACATATTTAGCTATTGTATTAATTACTAACTTATTTTGGGTTTTATTTGTGGCAGAAATCCTTTGTATTTAGGTTTTATATTCGTCGGCTTTCTTCTTGCTAAAGCTCTATGGGTCCAGCTAGACATTGCTAACGAATTCAAAAACGGAGCGGTAAGTGTTTAATTCGGAGGATTGAATTTTGATAATTATTTTCCATTTTATTTAATGTTCGAAATGTTTATTACAATTAAACAGCTTCCTGGAATACTTTCCATATCAACGAAGATCATTCCTACAATTATGAACCTTATGCGTAAACTAGCTGAAGAAGGGCATAAACATACTAATACTGGGCCCCAGCAAAACCCACCAGTTGCGTTAAAGAGTGGTAATGCTCGTTCATCAACTGCTTCATCTGGAATTACCTCTTCAGAGAAAGGGCCAGAGTATTCTAGTCCATCTTTACACGACAAAAAGCAATAAGCAAGCTTATTCTTTATAGAGATATCACTCGTGTTCTTAGGTTCAAATGGCAAGTTCAATCTTGAAGGCCGTTGAATTTTTGTAGGTCCCACATAATCTAGTTTGATGGTGGATGTGAAAAGTATCCCCCTCATTCTCTTTCTAGTCCAATATTATATTTACTTTTTGCTCCTTTACATATATTTGTTTTTAGTCCCTTGCTTTCCAATTTGACTTCCAGTTTTGTCTTGTGAATGCATTATGCATGTCTCTTTGTAGAGGATTAATGAGGTAGTCTGTATTTTAACGAGAATTGTATGACTACTAATTCGATATAGAGATTTTTAATGATTAGCTTTTGCTGGAGTAAAATGCAAGTTTTATCAAATGCAAGACATATTTCTCTTTGTTTTTTGTCGTGCAAATTTTTGTTCAACACGTGCTCGTATGCTCGTGGTCCGTTTTTAACTAAAGAGGGAAATAAGGGCAATTATTTTTAAGAGCTCACACAACATACAAAATACTCCTAAATTCCTCATCCAACTAACCTTACTAACCCAATGTAAAAACCCAAAATACCCCCCATTACTTCTTAACTGAAAACCCAAAAACAAAAATCAGACCCCTATTAGCTTTTTTCACGTCTGGTCCG
This sequence comes from Nemophila menziesii, assembly GCA_029959085.1. Classification (NCBI taxonomy): domain Eukaryota; kingdom Viridiplantae; phylum Streptophyta; class Magnoliopsida; order Boraginales; family Hydrophyllaceae; genus Nemophila; species Nemophila menziesii. Next base: position 24,567,107 of record JARWIR010000008.1, read on the forward strand.
TCTCTCTATGAACCTCACTGTACTCTCACCCTTCTTTCTCTGTGAACCGAACCCTCTCTCTCATTCTCTCTCCATTGCTAGCATGAGAAACCATGTACTCTCACCATCTCCAGCCCACCACTGCCGCTAAACCCGCTCGAGACCAACAAACCTCACCAGATACAAAACCGGCGCCGCCTTCCCAGAGCCAACCTGTCGCTGCCACTTTCAACAACCCCAGCCCCTCACCTTTTTTATTTTCTGTTCATATTAGTTTTTCCCTTTATTCTTTTTTTTTTTAATTTCTGATTAAGTATTAATTCTTTTTCTTTTTAATTCCAGTATATGTAAAAATATTTCTTTTGTTTTTAGATCTAGATTTAGATGTGTTTGGAGTGTACCAATACATGTAATTGGAATGTACCAAAGTGGTTTGTTTGGAATGTACCAATTTGTTTGTATCGTGAAAAAGTTACTGTGAATAGATTTTGTGTATTATTTTTTCGTGAAAAACTTTGTTTGGCGCGTATCAATGGGAGGATCTCGACACGATATTTTCGTTCGGTTTCTAAATAATACCGGACAATAACCTTGTACATAAACAAAAACCCTCCATAAGTCTAAAAAAAACTATTAGTGACTATAAAACGTAAAACCGAACATAAATAGCATTTGGTACATACCAAACTCGGGAAAATTGGTGAGTTCCAAAAAAATAAATATTGGTTTATACAAAACTTAAAAATATTGGTATGTACCAATACCGAATTGAGTAAGGGTATAAGTGTAAAAAATCTAACTAAAAAATCTAACTTAGTCCTTTGTTAGAATGATTTTTTAGTTACAATTTTGTTGATGATTTTTTGGTTTTTTGGATTTCAAAAAGTAATTTCCTCAAATAATAAACCGAACAAAACAAAGTGTTTGATTGGGATTGATGGTTTTAGACTTAAAAGCGTTTTTCAATTAAAATTTAAATATTGTAAAAAATATTAAAAAATATTTTGCTATTCAAAATTACTTTAAGTAATTTTTTTAATTAATATCTAGCTAGTGCTTTTTTAAAAAAAAAATTATTTAAGGTATAAAGTATTATTACGAATCTAAAATAATTTCAAGTGATTATTTTAAAAAGTAATCCGGACTCAAAATATTATGTTAATTGTATGTCATTAGGTAGAACAAATTATATAATATTAGATAATTGGATATCCATCTTCTCTGATACCTATTTCACGCATGACATAATTTTAGCCTTTTATGCACACTTAAATATATAAACACATAAGAAAGAGTCAATAATGTTTGATGATTGTCGAAAGTCCCCTTATAATATGATTTTTTTTTGTCAGAATAAAAGTCTAACATAGATGTCTGGTACTACTCGAACATACATTATTAACATACGGACAGAACTCCACTAAAGACCTAGTAGGACTATTAGATAAATCTAAATTGAGTCTAATATTCTTGGCCAGGATGTCTGCTATCCCATTATATTTTCTTCTTATATGGTTGGTTTTCCAATCCGGGATTCTTCCTATCCATCTCTATGCCTCGGAAACCATGGGACGGATTCTCCAGTCGATTCCTCCCCTTTTGTTAATACCTTGAATAACCTCAAGGTTATCCGAGTAGAAAGAACTACTCTTGGCGCCAAGATTTGCCGCTGATCTCATCGCTAATAATACTGCCCACATTTCACCTTCCAGACTACTATTTACCCTTGCTTTTTTCGTACTAATATTCCTAATTTCACCATCTTTATTGATTGCTATCGACCCCATACTTGTCGGTTCCCAACTTTTCGTATGCGATGCATCACAAAGCCAAACCATATCCGCTTCATCATAATATATCGGATTATTATCTTCATCCACGATGTTGCGCTCCTCAGTACTATTATTATCCATTTTACCCATTTCCTTTTTATCACCAAACAGATGTTTCATGGTAAACTTCATTTTTTCTAGAATCTCCTGGATTACCCATTTCTTTTTCTCAAATAGACCTTTCATTCTCGCTTTCCATATATTCCATAAAGTAAGTAAGACAAAGGCTGTTACATACCTCCTATCCCATCCGTTATTAGCATAGCTTTCAATTATCTTAATAATCCAATCTCCAATCTTTAATTCCATTTTTTCTTCAATCTTAACTTGTAATTGACAATTAGCCCATACACATCTGCTGAAATGGCATCCCAAAAAAATGTGTTCCACGTTCTCACTTCCTGCTTCACACCATTCACACATATCCTCCACCATACATTTCTTTTTCTTCAAATTATTTTTAGTTGGAATCGCGTTATTATGGATCTTCCAAATAAAGTTTCTCACTTTTGCCGAGACGTTTGACTTCCAAATAATGTTGAAGAGTACTTTGTTAATTGCTTCCCCGTCCTTGGATGATGACCCTTTCTTCTCTTCCTCCAATTGTACTAATCTATGATACCCCGATTTTGTAGAATAGTTCCCATCCTTTGTTGCCGTCCAAACAATCTCGTCCTCCTTCTCAAGATTCATTATTGGGATCTTCCTAATTTCCATCATATCCCTTTTAGTACATATATTGTTGAGCGTATCAAAATTCCAATTAGTCATGTCCTTATTAAAACATTCTGCTACCTTTTTAAGACTACAGTTCTCTGGTTTCTCCAACTTATATCCTTCCCTAATCCAAAAATCATCCCATAAGCTTATTTTCTGTCCATTACCAATTTGCCATAGACTTTCATTTTTGATAAACTGTAATCCTTTATAAATGCTGGCCCAACTCCAAGATCTTCTATTTTTTAATTTTGTGTTCCACATATCTGTATTCGGAAAATAAATTCCTTTGAGGACTTTAACAACCAAAGAATCTTGATTCTTCCATAGTCTCCATGCTTGATTTGCCAGCAACGCTAAATTCATTTTTTGGAAATCTCTAAATCCAATACCTCCCACTTTCTTTGCTTTAGCCATTTTCTTCCATGTTATCCAGTGTATTTTCTTCTTAGCACCCGCATCCCACCAGAAATTTGCTATCATACTACTCATTGCCTTACATATGCTAGCTGGGAATTCAAAAATTGACATCGCATAGTTTGGAATGGCTTGCAAAACTGCTTTGATAAGTGTCTCTTTCCCACCATCAGACAAAAGGTTAGCCACCCAGCTAGCGGATTTATTAAGCAATCTATCCTTAATATATTTAATATTTTCCACTTTAGATCTTTTCAAAGTAAGCGGTATCCCCAAGTATTTCCCAAAATCATTGGTACACCTTATATTAAGCTTCTCCGCAATCTCAATGCTCTTCTCTTCAGAAAATCCTTTGCTAAACATAATAGAGGATTTTCCAAAATTGATTTTCTGTCCTGACGCGCAACAGTATAATTTGAGAATTCTCGGAAAAGCTTCAATTTCCGCATCATTTATTTCAATGAAGAATAGTGCATCGTCCGCAAATAATAAATGTGTAAGCCTAGGTGCAGCCCTAGCTAGTGAAATACCTTTAATATTACCCGCTCGGCATTCATAATTAATTAAACCAATAAGTGCTTCAGTTAGCATTGCAAATAAAAGAGGAGAAAGCGGGTCACCTTGCAAATAAAAGGAACAATGTATTCCGATGCTACGAATACCAAAATGGCAAAATTCATTGTTTGAACAACGACCAAGTGACACGTTCATGAATGACATTGTATAAATCTTGTCCATATCAAAATACACCTTATATTTGATGAACTAATTTTTATAAACACAAAAATGGTTGCGGATGATCTAAAAAATCGTCGCTAAAGACTCGATTAATCTTTTGCGACGATATGCCGTCTTTGATATTTGGTCGCGATTAACTTGTCACTAGAAACCATAAATGATGACTACTTTTGGTTTGTCTTCGCAAGAAATCTTTATTACTAGCGACGAAAATGTGTCATCACGAGTAATATGGTTTCTTGTGACGACATGGTTGTTGTCGTTAACATCTTTTTTCTAGCGACGACATGGTTGTTGTCGTTAACATCCTTTTCTAGCGACAACGTTTATGATCGGTAGTAATATATCGCTCGAGCGACGACGTATTGTCGCCGCTAATAATCTTATTAGTATGACGAAATGTCATCGCGGTTGTCGCATCAACTATGATTATATTAGTGACGAAAATATCGTCGCCAATGATTTTTTTTTTGAAAACTATATAATTTAATAATTATTTTTTATCGAAAATCGGTTTGTACTTATTTGTTGCATTTAACTTTTCAAAATTGATTAAATAATGCATAAAATTAATAGTAACAAATAGTATTAAATTATCCGATAAAAGTTCAATTGCTATTAAATAAAGTCAACTAAAATTAAATTAGTTCAAACACAACAACAATTTAAAGATCTTCTTCTTCTTCTTCGGCTACCAGATGCACCAGAGGGAGAAGGACTTGTTGGAGGGTTGTTAGGTTGGAGTTGAGTGACGTGGTTGCCCTACACTCATTAACAAACCCCACTGCATCAGTCAGGAAGCCATCATAAAAATAGGAGAGTAGGTGCCTACAGTTGAACTCGTGGACTGATTGCCTGGAGGAGTGAATACCGGGAGACCCTAAAAAACGAGAAATTCATTCAAGGCGACAATCATCCTGTTTAATTATTCATTATGCTCACGTGTCTAAGCAGGTTTGCTAGTGCGTATGATTTTGGGAGGTGGTCCCACTCCGGGTGCCCAACTCCTAGTCGCCGGACCCATCCCTTGTTTGGAGGCTTTTTTTACAGTATCTACCTGCTCTTTCAACGTCAAAGAAGGAGTGGACGATAGAGATGCAGATGACCCGGACCGCGACTGGGTCTGAGTGACTTTCTCTTTCATCATGGACCAAAACGCAGCATGTACATTAAATAAATACATCTAAATTTTAGAACATCAAACCATTTATTATTTTAAACAATAAGTTTTGATATATAAAGACTTACGTTGACCTTCTCATATCTTTGGGTCCTCCACTTCTTTTTCTTTTTGTCATAGTCGACGTGCTCGAAGAATCCATCCATTGGTGGAATTGGGATCTGCTACCGGGTCTCTTCATCGGTAACCACCATCGGTGATGGGGTAGGTTTCTTCAACTTTTCATGTTGCACTCCATTGTATAGTCATTAATCTAAAGAAGTCCAAAAAATTTGTATCTCATAATTAATATCCTGAGTTCAGAAGAAATTCCTAAAGTCCGCTTTACAAAGGTGCGTTTGTTTTGCCCCGTTTTGAGCGTTAGATTTCACCAGGTTCAGGTTTAACATGTACTAAAATCACGTATTATTAGTTAAATCCTCATTACCTGGGTCTCTCGGCGTCCTTCTTGACAGAACTCTTTCCCCAGTTCTCGTTATTCATGTCATCGAGTTTCAACCCCTTCAATAGTAGTTTTTTAACATTGTACTTGTAGTCCTTGTACCTCATGGAACATCTTTTATTGATGCTCTTATGTACTCTGTCCCATTCATCCCTTCTCTGCCAATTAGCTATATCAAAGAATTCTTGTTATCAACAAAAACAAGTCAACCATCATCTGAACTTAACATTAAATAATACTTTTAAAAATAAACTTAAAATGAAAATTAATGATAAGAGATCAAGGATCTGCTTCTTTAGCTCATCATGGACTTCTTTCCATTTCTTGTAGCACATAGGGACTCTTTCCCTGACCGTGATCCCAACAATCCGATCGGCGTGTTTACCATACATGCAAGTAGGGTTCCATGTATCATCTAAGATTCAGAAGTCAACTGGTAAGAAGGAACCTAAATCGCACAAGGCCGTTGGCGCAAATGCCAAGATTGCCTTGCCCCTGGGCTTTCTCCTCTCTGTTGTATTCAAACACAATGAACAAAGATGAAATTGATTAAAAAAATATATTAGCTACAAATATCATATACCTGGGAGACATTGCAATCGACTAGTGATCGATTATTGTTATAAGTAGGATCTCTACTGTCGTCATCCCCACCATGTAATGTAGGATGCACAACAACCATCTATACATTAAATTAGTATTCCAATAGCAATGCAAAATATTAAATTTGAATAATAAAATATATATCTCAAATAAATTAGAAAGAACAACATTTTTGAATTACAATGAACAAAACGTTTTATTATAATGTTAACTAATAGGTTACACCATGACACGTTGCTTGATGATCTCTCACCCAAAAATCAACATATTTATGGTGATGGCCTGTGCACTGCATACAAATCCTACACGAGTATACTACTTGGTGTCTTATTTTATTATAATGTCATCTTTGAATTTGGGGAGTCAATTGGTTTGCAGAATTATCGCGGAATAGATAGTAGTGCACTTCAAGTTCATACCCGCCCCGATCGTAATGGTAACAAACTTCTTCAAACAAGTCCTACACGTGCCTAATCCATGGTCTGGGAGATAAATAGCATACCTCTCGGTAAATGACCACATATTAACAACCCTAATTGATCCTAGTTTCGTTATCTAAGGATGGAGACAATTAGAGTAATTAACTTATTCCTTCAGTTATAAAAAATATCACTAAAACCCCTTATTTTTTACAATTTGCATTTTTGTCCATATACTTTAAAAAATTATTGGCATATTGCTCTTTTTATGTGACAAATTTTTCTTTGCTTAACATATTAATTTCACTTTTATATTTGATTATATATCCCTTTGTGCAACATGTATCTTTTCACTAGTTGACTTATCCTTAACTTGACTATTTTTGTTAGATATGCATTCACATGATGATAACTCCCTAGATCATAACTTGTTATATACTTTGTTTTGAATAAATGATCAACTAAGAAATTTATTGTATGCTTCATTTGATAAATTCACATGTCAAGAGTTAAATCATCCAAACATGTCTTACTTGTTAAATGGACATTCATTCATCTTGATTATATGAGCACTTTTTAAGAAACAACTTGTTATGTGTCTACAATGTTGCAAACTTCATTTCTATATGAATTTATATTTAGAACACATTCCATACTAGGAGTTAAGCACACAAGCATGAACACTTGGACTATTTGTGAACCTGTTTGCTATTTTGTACACCTTTATGACTATGTGATTATTTAGTTAAGTTTAGGAACCCCTTAATAGTATTTTCCATAAACTTTACCTTTCTAAGTGTATCTACTAATTTTTAACAATTCTGCATTTAGAAACACATATCATGATTATAGAACAAAAAACCTAAATTTCATTATTTTACGCGTCATGAGGTTTCACATAGGTTAAACACTTTCTAGAGCATAGTTATTTACATGTAATGAATTTGCTAAAGTGCTTACCTACATAATTGTTTAAATTATCATTTAAAACATATTTCATGTTAATATTTAAATTATATAAATATCACTTCTATGGCTAAAACATACTTTTACATCTTATCTATCTTAAACATGTTTTAGCCATAGTTTGTATTTGATTGAGTTAAATGCTTTTAAAGAACAACTTTTAATATGTATTGACTTTGATAAAATACTGAACTACAAACTTGTTAATATTCTTTATGAGAACATTTCATATGCTAAGATCAAGAGAATCGGAGTACTATTTCCAATGCAAAAACATGTATCTTCGTTGTCATAACATTGAACATATTTTATGCTCTAAATTCTTTCGTGTTTGAATATGAAAAAAAAATGTCAACTAAAAACTTGATTAAAATTGAATTTTTAAGAGATATAATGAAGTAAATTTTGTATTTGATCAACAGAGCAAATGTTACATCCAAAAATAGAGTGTGTTTTTAGGAACCCGTTTTGTAAGACTTAACCTTAAGTCCATACCGACGAATTACAATAGTTTGTCTCAATATAGATGTAATTTTATAAAGATTTAATACTCAACCTAAATCATTGGTGAATTCTTCAAGTCTTTCTCAAAAGGACAATCACTAGAGGTTGTGTAGTATTTAAGAGTAAACACTCAATCTTGTTTACACTATAGTGCACTATAGGTATGGTAATATAATACATTGAGACATTTCTCAATCAATAGGATTTAGCTTCATCCCCCTAGATGTCTCTAGGTCTACTCTCCTAGTTAAGTTGTTAGTAAACTTATCAACTAAGTTATTTTCTAGTTGTGCATACTTTAAGGCTATCACAGTAGTCCTTAGTAATTGTTTTAATGAACTATGTATGATGTAAATATGAATCTGTTTTCTATTATAACTTTATTGTGAGCGATAATGATCGCTCTTTATAAATCAAAATGAAGGGAAATCAGGGTGATTTTTCCTTCCCATAATGGCACAACAACTAGGAGACTTCTCAATCATTTGACTTATTGCCCTTATATCTCTAGATCTGTAAACTCAAAATGCATGGTCGAACAAGTTATACGAGTATGTTTAGAAGACTTCCACAATATATAACCTTAACTTAAGGAAAATATATCCCAGTGGAACTTACTTCATCATTTTTGAAATCTATTTTGCATCACAGAAGCCATGTAGGACAACAAGAAACTTACTAAAATGCTAACTTAGTTCATAGTAACTCTAAAGTACCTTAACAATTGATGAAGTCCAGTCCAGTGATCAGTACTTGAGTTGTGTGTATAGAAGATAAGTCTACTTACATCATATGCAATATCACGTTAATTTAGTTCTTAGCGTATTAATTTTGGGATATAACATCCCATTATTCTTACTCAGATGAATACTAGAGTCATAAAGATTTCTTACAGACAAAATGTCAAAATAGTTAAATTTCTTGAACATCTTTTCTACAAAATGAGACTTACTAAGATATATACCATGGTCACTTCTTATGATTTTAACCCCTAGAATCACATCAAATTCCCAATATATTTCATTTTAAATTAAAAAGATGCGAATACTTTAGTCTCATTAATTACAAAGAGATTAGTACCAAATATTAACATGTCATATACATATATAGACATACAATCACACTAGCTAATCATATTACCTTAGAGTAAACTCACGTATCAAAAGTGCTTACTATAAATTCATCTATTATCAAGGTACTATCTAATTTATCATATAATTGTTTGGGTGTATGTTTAAATATATACATGTACTTCATAACCTTACATAATTTATCCACTTGACTGAATAATACAAACCTTTAGTTGCACCAAACAAATCTCTTTTTTTAGATTTCCATTCAAAAACACGGCATCAACATCTATTCGATGTGTAACTAGTTTATGAATGACAACTACCGCAATAAAGGTTCTTATGATGGCTATCTTGGTTACTGGAGAATATATGTTAAAGTAATCTAAGACTTTCTTTTGGGTAAAGCCTCAAATAACATTCCTAACCTTGAGTTTTCAATTGAACCATCATGTCTCAATTGTTTCTTAAAACCCATTTACTACTAATTGGTTTACTTCCCATAGTAATTTAGTTAAGTATCATGTTTGGTTTAATTCAATAGATTCTAGTTTAATATTAATATATTATTTCTAAATAGTAGCATCTATTGATAACATAGTCATGTCATATGAATTAGGATCTTACTCAATAAGAAGACATGTTACTACCTCTTCACTTAACATATTTATATGTAAATTCTAGATAAATAATGAAGTGATAAAGTTTGGTATGAAACTAGACTTAATCCTACGTCTCTCACTCCTAGGTTCACTATCTGCAATATCCTCAAAACTAGGGAAATAAAGGGTAGTAGGGACAATATTACTAACATGCATATCAGCACTAGCATGCAAATTATTATCAATAAAAATAATAATAGAAGAATACACACTAATATACCATTATACTTTAAAAGAAAGTTTTGCATGTCAGGATTTGCATATAGAGTTATAGTCTAAGGTCTACATGCATCACTGTTTTAAGCATAACCTAAAAAGATAGAATCTATGGTCTTGGGCCCGATGTTGACATTCTTGAAGTCATGAAAGACAAATTTGTCTAAACACCTCCATACTTTTACGTATTTCAGTTTAGGTGTCTTCACTTCATAAGGTGTCTTGTATAGACTATTATGGGGTAACATATTTAGCACATAACATACATACAAAACAACTATTCGTACACGTTGTTTGGTAAAAATGAACTAATTAACATGCCATTCATCATCTTCTTAAGAGATAATGATTCAATTAGTTTCACTAGACTACTTAAGAAAGTTTGAACTATATTTTCCACCCCTATTATTCCCAAGTCTTTTTATTTTCCTATCAAGTTGATTTTTGACTTCATCCTTATATATATTTTAGCATTTGTTTAGATCCATCTTTAAACCTTAGGAGGTAAATTTTAGTGTACCTAGAGCAGTCAACAAAAGAGATATAATGCTGTTTATCTTCTTTGCTAGCCATATTTTTAAAACCAACTAAGTCAGAATGCACTAGTTCTAATAGTTTATTCTCTCTAGTGTTCATGAGTTTAATGGGGTTCTTAAAATGCTTGGCCTCTACGTATATTTGTTATTTTACGAAATCATCAAGTTTGCTACAAGGTAGTCCAAGTGCATTTAACCTTTTAATAGAATTACCATCAACATGCCTAATCTACCATGCCTGATATCCCTATAAGCGAAAAGTGATGCATTTTTATTAATAGCATTGATATTCATTATAAAGAGACCCACACTCATACAAATCTTCTCAATAAATTTGTCGTTTTTTGATTAAACTATTTTCCAACCATTAAAAACGAGCTTAAATTTTACCTTGTTAAGAGAAGACCTAGATATGAGATTTCTACGTAGGGAGTGAACATATAATACATCATGTATAACAAGTATTTTTCCTGAAGTGAGTTTAAGAAGCACCTTTTCCTTCCCGATGACATTATCAGTGGTTGAGATTTCCATGTAGGTGTATTCTCTTCCAGCCACCTTATTGAACTCACAAAACAGATCTATGTTTAAGAAAAAATAAAGTGAAAACTTCTCAAGTAGAACATTTGTCATTAGTATCTCGCACATCTTCACGCCTTCACCTGGTACTTCGATGCGTAGGTTTTCGTACACATGCACATACTCAACAATGATTTCTGATTGGTCATGAAAAGCCTGATTCAGTTACCAATAATTTAAGTAAAACTCATATGATAGATATCTTTTTCTACCATTTATATTTTGAATTTAAAAAATCTTCTTGTCTAAATTATAAATTTCAAATAAGTTAAATTTTAACACTGGTCCTTAATAATTACTTATTTTTACTGAAGAGATTAATAGTATTTTAATTTTTGGTCCATATACTTTAGTCGTTAATACTAATTTTGTTGGAATTGAAACTTATTTCTGCTTTTTAAGACAATATAAATCATTTATATAATAAAGGATATCGGATTGATCGGAAATGGAATTGGATTTGAAAAAACATACTTTAATTCAAAATATTAAAAAGATTATGAATTTTAAATGAGAAAATGCCACTTAGGGTCTTGAACACACCCCCTCTCTTCAAGATAGCACCCCCTCCTAGAGCCTCTTCTTACTAAAGACCTCAAAATTTTTTTAACACATGAAACCCAAAACACCTATTACCTTACTACCCTCTTTTGTTTTTTTCCCTATATATAATAATATCTCTCCTCACTTTCTGAATTATAAAACAAAACACAAAACTAAACCCTATAAAATAGAAACCTCTCTACTCTCTCCTCCCAACACCACCGAAATGCCCACCACCACCACCAACAAGATCTCTCATCTTCTTCTTCGCCGGAGGTCACCTCTCTCCTTCCATGGTGGTTGAAGATCCGATGAGATGCAGCCGAGATGCTGCTCTCTTCTTCTTGATGAGATGCTGCTCCATGGTGGTTGAAGATCCAGCGAATAGAATCTCCGGTGATAACCGCAGCACCACGAAGAACAGCAGCCATGGTGAAGCCTCTGTTCGCGGTGCAGGTGGTGTTTCTTTTCTCAGACGAGCTCGTCGCTGGTTCGATCGTATTTTCGTGCTGCTTCGCCGGAGGTTTGCTGAGGCTTGCTGCATGTTTCGTGCTTCGCCGGAGGTTTGCTGCATGTTTCGTGCTGCTTCGCCGGAGGGTTGCAGTGAAGAATCTGCTCCAGATCTGCTCCATTTCAAGCATCTCGCGCAGTGGAGTCGAGTTGCAGTGGTGGTGATATTTTTGAGTTGCAGTGGTGGTGTTATTTCGAGCGAAGTGGTTTTTTTTTTTCGATTTTCAGTTGTGGTGGTGGTGTTATGTCGACTTTCAGTGGTGGTGGTGGTGTTATGTCAAATTGCAGTGGGAATATTAACCACTGTTGCTACTGGGAAAGAGAGCTCCGTGTGGTGGTGGTGCTCGGTGGTAGTGCCGAGATCCGTGATAGTTTAGGCAGTTTGATTTTTTTTTCTTTCAGATCTGGTTTGACAAGATTTGGTCAAACTAGGTTTTTTTTATTATTTTTGAATTTGTAAAGATGTATAATAAAGTTTTAAATTGTTTATAGTTTGAATTAAATGAATAAAATGGTTTTAAATACACTTTGATTTTATAGAGTATTCCTTTAATTTCAAAGAGTACTCCGACTATTTCATAGAGCACTCCGACTATTTTTATAGAGTATTCGTTTAATTCGTTAGAGTATTCGCTTAATTCGTTTAATTCTCGGAGTACTCAGCAAATTCTCGGAGTACTCTATGTTTTTTTCCGGTGACCGGTGACTGGTGGTCGGTGACTGGTGGTCGGTGACTGGTGGTCAAAGGTCGGTGGTCGGTGTTCAGTGGTCGGAGGTCGGTGGTCGGTGTTCGGAGGTAGGTGGGTAGTGGTAGTGGAGAGAGAAACAGTGACATCACACTTTTTTGTCTTTTAGTGTTAGTAATGGTAGAAAAGACTATTGTCAAAACTGAGGTCCCTAAGAAGAACAGCTTTTTAGACTATACTCTATAGAGAAGAAAAATGATCTCCAAAACCCTATATATAATTCACCCATTTTAAATTTACATGAAGTGGACACTCATAAATAAAATAAAAACTTCGAACAAATAAATAAAATAAATAAAAAAGGTTAGATTGGATCCAATTTTTGAATTGGGCCGATTTTTAAGGATGAACTACTCACCCTAGTAATTGCTATGTCCTAGACATCCGTACATGGTACATTAATAAACGGCTCACGGGCTCCTTTTCCTTTTCAGAGTATTTGCTTCAATGTTTCAGTTCGTAGTAGTTGTGGCCTGTGAAGATCTAAAACCGTGTTGACCACAGAATTTAAGGTAAAATTTTAAAAGTTATACTACTTTAATGTTCCACGTTAGCCGTAGACATAGAATAATACCTACCACGAGTAACGAGGTGATAAGGTGATTAACAATGTTAATCACCCGTCATAGTACGGTATATATTGATCCCTAAATATTATGTTGCAGTACTTCGGTTAGATATTCAATTGTTGACAAAAAAAAAGGTTAGATATTCAATTCATTAACCCTTATCATATGTAGGACTAGGAGGCCAGTTGATAAATTGTGAAAATAATAAGGTGGTCATAAGCATTACTACTTTTTAAAACGAATAGAATAAATCATGCTTTTAAGCATAAGTACCTAAGTATTAAGAAGCATGTGAAATTGAGAAGAAAACTTATTATTTGGAGTCTCTTTTTGACTTAATTGTGTTGTTAATGTATTTGTATTATTATTCCATTTCTAGTTGATGATACTAATTCGAAAAAAAGGTTGATGATACTAAATCTTATTTAAAAAGACGATTCAACTAAATGAAGTGACACATTTTAGAATATGTATTTGATAATTAGTAAGGTTGAATATCATAAAAAAAACTATCCAAATATCATATGTGATATAGATTTTAAGAGAACAAATGATATAAGAGAAGGAAAAGAAATGAACTGAAAAAGAAAAAACAATATAATTTGTCTACTTAAGATCCACATTACAAAAGATATTTAGTTGATATTTAACATTATTTATTTAGAATTAAAACAAAATATATTTGAACAATTAACTTGATTAATTGCTATTTAAATTTAATAAAATTTATATTACTAGTGAGACGTTGTCCAAGTGGTAAAGGTTGAGATCTCATTGACCATGTAGTTACACAACTATATCGCGCGTCTCTAAAAGTGGAATCATTAGCGAAGACACGATGTTATCGTTAATGATTCGTCCATAAGGGCGATCCACGCGTGTCGCCCCTGTTGGTGAAAAAAAAACAATCTTAATGACGACTATCGCTTATGACTGGTAAAACTTGTGACTAACTCACGTCATCGCTAGTAATGTTAACAATGACGACTTTTTACATTTAAAAATAAATGCAAAAATCAAATTATCTTTAGGGATGACTTTATCCGTTGCTGAAGATTCTTTATTTCCAGCAACGATGTTATGTCATTGCTAATAGAAACATTAACAGAGACTACGTTATAACTATCAACGATTTTTTGTCGTCGTGAAACAGTTGCGCGAACAAATGCTGCGAAATGGGTAGATATGATCTTTAACACACCATTAAAAAAATTCACCCCCAAAAACCAAACCCTAATTTGAAAATCCATCTTCCCCATCACCATTTCAAGCTATTAAAGATCCACCAATCCATTACTGAAGATCACAACCTCTTCCTCCACATGTAGGGCCCATTCGAAATCAAAATACCCGCTAAATTTTCTGGCAAATTACATTTTCTCATCTTTAATATTTTTTCGATTGTAGATATGTATATATATTGTGTATTTATGTGATTTATATAAATTACCTATTATTTCTTATGTGTTTATGGAATAATTTTACGAAATAATGTCCCGGAACATTATTTTGATCGTCGCATTTATACGTTATTTGTAAATTAAACAATACATAATCGAGCAACAACAAACAAGGCAAATCAGGCAAAGTAGGGTCGCCAAGAAGGGGAGGATAGAGGAATTACTCCCATACCCGCAAGGTATTATATGAGGTGAACTTTATTCATTTTTCTTAATTAATTTTTTTTAAATTTAATTAGATAAATTTAAATCATATGTTACTGCATGAAACAAGAGACGATGCCAAAAATTGACCCCGACAAGACTGGGGGAGGAGAGGGGGAAGTACCGCTAACACCTATTCACAAGTTTTTCTAGAAGGTCAGTTTCAACAAAGAAGCGAGAGAGTGGGGGGGCGATCGATATCGTGATTCAGATGTAAGAATTCCTCTATAATCTCGTTTTATTTCTCATTTGCAATTAACCTTCAGTATAACTAACCCGACTTTAATTTTTAATATACAACATTGTGAGAGCAGTTGCGCTCATTATAAACTTAGGTGGCGTCCTCATAGAGCGTCTCGAGAACATCCTCGTCTTCCATCCTAACATTTTTCGAATAGATTAGATAAAATCGGTGGTTGGTGCTGCTGAAAAAGGATTTGGCAAGGGGACACGAGGATTGTTGTCCGAAGTTGGCCCTGCAAAAAGGCGAACACAAGAAGAGATCCTTAGACGAGTCATACACCTGCGGATATTGCTAAGTTAGATGCCATGATCAACTACGTGAACCAGTGCATGGTGTAGTAGAGTTTTGACCCTTTTTTTTCTACCCATTGAGTCGTCACCATCTACGCCAACACGCAGCAATCCCTAAGCCAACCGGATAAGATGACCTATTTTATGAATTGGTTCAACACTCAACAGGCCAATCAAGGACTACTGACCTGTAATCTTTTTGTTCCCTTGCAGGCTCCATTCCATAAGTTCTTCCTCCGAATCCGACTAAACCTCCTCCTCTGAATCCAAATCCGACTCCTCCAGAAAATGATGAAGACAAAGATTTCAAAACTTTATTGCATTATCGTTAAACTTTGATGACTTTTATCGACTTTATTTGGTGTGTAATATCGAATTTATTGTTTAGATTTTTTTCTTTGAAGTTAATTATGTAATAACTGACTTTATTTTTATTAACTTTTAGTTTTTTTTATATTGTTAATTATACCAACATTTTTTTCGTTTATAATTTCTATTTGCATCGTTTTTAAATTTTTATATTTTCAAAAAATTAAATTTATTCCTCATATATAAATATAAAAACCCAAAATAATTTAACACTCTTATTTTACAATTTAAAAACATTTAAAAAAAAAACACTAGCGGCGGAAATATCGTCGCTATAGGTACTACGTGTAACAAACGTTTTCAGCGACGAAAAGTGTGGTTGCTGAAGTAATTTGATATTAGCAACGACTTTGTTCGTCGCTAATGATAATATTTTTAGTGACGACAAATGTCGTTTGTAATAGAACAGTCTCTAGCGACGACAATATCGTCGCAAGAATCTAAGAACGTCTCACTAATAATTAAAAGATATCCTCCTTAAAGACGAGATACTCATCAGCGATGATATTGAGCTTGTTAGTGCCATTGAAGATCTTTAGCAACTAAACTCTAGGGACTACACATTAGGGACGACATGTCGTCGTTAAACGCCACACATAACAAACAAACCACACACGTAAACCAACCAAAATAAACTAACATACTTCACGCCATTGAACCTTCAGGCTCCTCATCGAAGTTAAAAAACTTCGGCGAAATCATTCTCAAAGGCACCTACTGCATCACCCTCCTCCTCTTCGACGTTGGCGTGTCTTCATTCTCTAAGCTGGACTCCACAAGTACTATCTACTCACATGAGGTAAAGGAATAGTCATGTTTTCATAGCCTTTCGAGTAACTGCGAGAGCAAGTCTCACGCTCCACCTCAAACCTGGAGTGGGTTTTGTAAACCTCCTGGGTTGTGGGCGGGTCGTTGGTGGAGCAGGGTTTGGAACAATAGAAAATTCTGGAAAAAAACCTAACAATAAAAATGTAGGATGATGAAAGATCAGTACTAGTTATTACTACTATTTAGATACCTAAGACCGAACTCTTTGATCCTTGTTGATTAAAGTAGGGTGAATGCCCATTAACCACCTGCCACCTTAGTCACTTGCCCATAAAAGGCACTTAAGGTAAATATACCTTAATGCCCTTAGCCCAATAACCACCTGCCACCTTAGCCACTTGCCCATAAAAGGCACTTAAGGTAAATATACCTTAATGCTTACTGCTGTCGACTGCTGCTGCCAAGGGCGAGTAGTGGACTTGTGCAAGTACAATTTTTGTCAAGGGCGAGTAATGGGAGTGTTTCCCACAACTCGTGCAAATACACTTATGTACTGTATGGGCTAATGTTGAGTAATGGGAGTGTTTCCCACAACTCGTGCAAGTACACTTTTGTACTGTATGGACTAATGTTGAGTAATGGGAGTGTTTCCCACAACTCGTGCAAGTACTTGTTGTACTTGTGGACTAAATGTTGAGTTCTGGGATAGATTCCCAGAACTCGGAAAAGGCTAAGCAAGTTCACTTTTGTACTTGTGGACTAAATGTTGAGTTCTGGGATAGATTCCCATTACTCAGAACTCGGATTGTACTTGTGCAAGCCCACTTTTGTACTTGTGCAAGTGCACTTTTGGACTTGTGGCAAATGTTGAGTACTGGGATATATTCCCAGAACTCAGAAAACGCTAAGCAAGTACATTTTTGTACTTGCGGACTAAATATTGAGTTCTGGGAGAGATTCCCATTACTCATTTGAATTGTTTTTTTCTTCTAGTTTTTCAACGTTAATCAATCAACTTATTCTATACAAACTTTCGCACAATTCAATCATAATTTCTTACTTTCCCAATACTAAAATATCATGTTTCAGTGGAGATGTCAATCTATCTTTGAATACAGCAAATGAATTGGATAAAAAGAAATAATGCAGGGACCAAAATGCAAATTGTTTCTTCTACATAAAAATTAGTTAGATTACAGCTATATCTAGTTAGACATGATTGTATATAAACTAGTTTTGTACATTGTAACTGTAACAAGAAATAAAACATCTCTTCTTCCTCTCTTATTCATTCTTCTTCTTATTCTTCTCTCTGTTTCTTTATTTTTCTTGCTAAATTCGTCATTAATGGGTGCTCTCATAATTCACAGTGTTTGTGTATATGCTGATAATTTAAACGAAAGAGAGAGAGCGGCTATCATAGTTATTTGTTTATGAACTCGTGGAGAGAGAGAGAGAGCGGCGGCGGTAGAAAAGGGTAGAATAGGATAAAAATTAAAAGAGGTGCCTTTTATGGGCAAAAGGAGAACGGCAGGGGTGAGGGAGCATTAAATTTAATTTGAGGTGTTTCTTGGGCATTAATCCATTAAAGTATTACTTAGTATATTTGATAAAAGTAAAAAACTTACTATTTTTACCACACCACTTTGAAATTGTTGCTCCGCCATTTGATCCTTGTTGTTATTTAAAATTTAGTTACAACTCGCTTGAGATTTTAAGTGTTAATATATATATACTCAAAGGGTAAGCATAATCATTAGTACTAATCCTACACGTTTTTGTTTACTCAAAGCAAAATTTATATTGCCCAAGACAAACCTTTGGTTTCCTTAGACTTCTTTAACCCAAGTTGGTTAAACTAATAGTTACCTATGCTAACAAATTTGATTTATTTCCTTGAAACCACACCTGACATAAAATAAAAATTATTTCTATCTATAAACAAATATAAAACAAAGCAAAGACGACTGATATTTACTGGGACGGGGCCACACAATCTTAAAAATCATAACTTGCTGGGCCACACGGTCTTAAAAACGTATCATAAGGGGCCACATTGTCTAACATTTCTAACATAAAGGGCCACAGTGTCACAACCATAACACATAAAAGGCCATATTGAAACCACTAACACCTGAATAGGGCCAAATCATCACCTTCTCCGCTATGTTTCTAATAAATGTAACTGGTAATCACATAAACATTTAAGAATCGAAACTACACAACAAAATTAATCAGAAGAACAAGAATTGTCTAATTTCGAAATACCTAATTACACTATAATATTCGTGCATCATAAGCAACATATAACAACATCTAACAACCCACAAAACCTAGAAAAAACATAAAACCAAGAAAACCCAGAAAACAAGAACACTCAGGAAAAAAACCTACAAATCACACAAAACCCCAAAACTAGTTAGAAATTACTCGTCATCCTAAAACATTCTAGCGATTAAAAAACCTAACAAAATACAACCAGGCCAAATCTTCATATTTTTACCTTCGCTTGATCTCAGAACTTGAATCTCCTCCGCTCTCCGCGACAAGGACCTAAGCAACCCTGGAATCACCTGCACCCATCTCGCGCAAATGGGTGGATCTAACCAATAGAAGAACGAGCACGTTTTTCGATGTCTGATACTTCGAGCACCCGAGAAACCTGCTTCCTGGTTTCATGTCCGTCCAAGAGGTGCTCACCTTGCATCGTACATCACAATATCAAACCTAGTCCTCCTTACCTGGGTCGGTCATCGGACTTGACGCCGCCGTGTTTGTCGATCCGGCCATGGCGTTGGAGTTCAATGATGAACGAAGACGAAAGAGCGACGAATGAAGAAGAAATGGGGGTGGAAAAGAGGGTAGGGTAAAATGAAAAAGATGGAATGATTTTAGGGTTAGGAAAAGTAATAGGGATAAACAAAATACGATATTGCCCTTTCCATATCCGAAAAAAATTCTCAGCTGACAATGACATCATGATGAAGTGGCAAGGACGTGACGCTAACGTAGCGCTATGCGACGTTGACTAAAGGTCAACTAACATAAATGTTAAAAAAGGGCTACGACCTACGGGTGTCACAAATTTGAACATAAAGGTCCATTTCAAAGTATTTTTTAAATTGAGTACCTCCAGCGCATTTCGGCAAAGATAAGGGGCCGCTCGTGGTGTTCACCCTTAATATATGGACCCGTGCTTTGTCATAATCTTTTATTTATCCCTAGTAGTCTTAATGATTTTACCTATGTCTTACCTTAGGCTTTGGAGAAATTAGGTACTAATCAAATAAAAGATTCATCCAAGACAAGCCCTCGGAATAAGGAAAGGCATCGTGACGATCCAGATGAGGAAAATGGCTATGACTGCAGCAAATCATCGCTCGACTCATATCCATTGACACAAAACCAATAACACTAAGATTATCAAATCGTTGTCTTGAATACTTGTCAAGTCCTCTGTAGATCATTTCTAGTTGTAGTTCAGGAGTGTACCCATAAAATGGGCATTTTATCAATCTCTGCTGAATTCCATCCATGTCTCTCAGCTTCTTGTAAAAAAATTTGTGAGTTCCATTCAACCTTTTATCCTCGTGCTCTAAAGATAGAATCTTTCAAGAAATATATCTTGAAGCTTGTACCATGTTGATATAATTAGGGTGGCTGACGATCGAGTCATTCACTTGCACCTCTGGTCAAAATAATTGGAACATGAAATAGTATATCTATTCAGTGTAGTACCTTGAGTAATGTAGACGTCACATATCTATATTAACTTCTAAGCACATTGTACCGGATCTTGATGCGTGACACCACAATAGTTCCCATAGTTTGAGAACTGATTCAACATACCTGAATCGGGCTTGAAAAACTCATATGGACCGGTTAGAGGGCTAATCCCTAGGGGCGAACTCTAAATTGGCCTTGTTGTCATGGAAGACCTTGCTATCTACGTTGATTGTTGGGAGTAGGTACGATTGGTGGAACTTAGTGTCCTTTTCTGCCTACTTGTTGCTCGATTATGATGGGATAGTCTTGATTTTTCATATTATACCCTTTGTGTCCAGCTGGAAAGACAACATGGGTGGTACGATTGGGTTGCCTTGCGCGTCATACTCTGGAAAATATGCAATTGCTTCTTGCTTCTTCCTTTTACGCTCTCATTTCCTGTGAAGTCTGAGTATGCCTCTCAGGGTCGTTGAGTATGCACTAGATGATGATACCTTAAAACAATTAAAGTAAGAACAAGCATAAAATTTAACAAAAAAACTAAAAATAAAGCTAAAAGGCAATTAATTACTAATCCTCGGCAACGGCGCCAAAAACTTTTGTCTTCAAGGTTTGATAAATAATCAACCCTCTTAAGGATGAAAAACTAGCAAGTGTCGGGCAATAGCAAGTAATAAATAAATTAAATAATTCCGCCTCCACAAAATTAAGAAGTTAATACATAAGTTAGCTCTAATTTTATTTTTTGGTTGAAAAAACAAAGATATAAAAGTAAATAATTTTAGGGTGAAGCCCCCGTACGATCCTTGATCTTTGCCGAAAATGCAGCGGAGGCACATGATCTTTGAAATTCTTCGAGATGACACTTCATGTTCTATTTTGCGAGAACCGTGGCCTTTTTTAATATTTCTGCCAGTTGACTGTTAGTCATCGCCCCGTGGTGCCATGTCAATGCCACGACAACATTATTGCTCTTCGTCATCATCGTCTTTACTATTTACAATGATTATATTAAAAAAGATTAAATCATTGAATGCTTACGACAATGGAAAACCAAAATATAAAAAAAGATCTCTTTAAACTCACCTTCTCACCGCCGCCAATCGTGTCCATTCTCCACCATTATCAATAGCTTGGCTACGCCATTAACAACCGAAAAACCCTAATCAGAAAAACAAAAAATAAAATCTCTTCAAACTTACTTCTCACCGCCTCCAATCGTGTCCATTCTCCACCATCATCAGCCGCTTAGCTATGCTATAAATAACCGAAGAACCCAAATAAAAAAATAAAAAATAAAATCTCTTCAAACCCACCGTCTCCACTCGTGTTCTTGAATAAAACCTTCAAATTTGCAATTCATCCATCAATGGCGGACCCGAGATTTAACATATTGAATCATGCAGTGGAAAGCAACAGGTGCACCGCACACACAGTAGTCTACAATGAACAAATCTCAGTTGTTATAAGCAATGACCGAAGAACAGTTCTTTAGCCAAACAATAATCCCCAGCCAAACACTAATTTCTTGAAAAAAAGTAAAAATAAGATATTGTAGATGATCTCATTACTTCTTACCCTTTCTCTTATACATTTATGTATTTGAACGTCAAAGTATCTCCAAGAGTCTTGGTTTGGGTAATACTAACATGTTTTTTATTATTAAAGAACACACTCATTTGATATTCTTATATTTGTCACCAGAGTAATGATATATATCACCCAAATTCATACCATCTAATATTATCATCCATTACGTGGCGTGATTTGAGTCGAAGTAGAAAAAAAATCGATAATATACTTATTTTCTTGATTTGATTGATGATTTACTTTCACTCAAATCAAGCAATAACAATGGGAGCATTAAAATTTATTTTAATATATTAATTTTTTCTTTTTGTTTTATTAGTTCAACTTTATGAAAATATATTATAATATGACGAGACTTAATGAAAAGTTACGTTTATAATATGTGGTAACTATCTTTTTACAAAATGTTACAAGAGTAGTTCCGTTCCGGTTTTTTAATATGTGGGTTGAGCATGAAAGTTATAATTCAACGGTGGAAGATGAATGGAATAAGACTGTTGTTTCGGGACTAAACAATACATTCTTTGCCAAAAACTTAAAGCGTTAAAATTCGATTTGCGGAAACTAAATAAGAATCATTTTTCTCATATTTCCGCAAGAGCTAAGAAAGCAAAGGAGGATCTTGAAAAGGCCGAGGTACACTTTCAACAAAACTTATCTAATAATTCTTGCTTTGATGATTTAGTTGAGCTCCGAAATAAGGCGAGAACTCTCGAGAAAGCCGAGATTAGTGTTCTTAAACAAAAGGCTAAGCTTAATTATTCTCTCAAGAGTGATAGATGTACTAAATTGTTTCATGGGCTTATGAAGAGTAAACAAAGTAAACGCTTTATTCCTAATATCTTGCGTGCTAATGGGGAATTATCACATTCTAAGGCCCAAGTCTATGAAGTTTTTCTTAATTATTTTCAAGACTTATTTGGAGTTAAGGATACTATAACACAAGTAAATCCCGATGTATTTGATTATGGAAATAAACTTTCCAATGAGCAAGGTGAAGAATTGTGTCGAGAAATAACCGATTTAGAGATTAAAGAGGCTATTTTTAAAGTAGCAATTGATAAAGCGCCCGGGCCCGATGGATTTTCATCTCTTTTTTTCAAGAGTTTGTGGGATATTATTGGGGAAGATGTCATTTTAGCGGTACGTGAATTTTTTAATTCGGGTTTTTTGCTTCGTCAATTGAATACCACGATAATTGCTTTGATTCCGAAGACCGATGATCCAAAGTTTGTTGAGAATTTTCGCCCAATTTCTTGTTGTAATTTGGTTTATAAAGCGATAACTATGATAATGGAGGAGCGTTTAAAACCATGTTTATATAATTTAGTGGATAAAGCTCAAAATGCATTTTTGTGGAGGGACGATCTATGGTTGAGAATATACACCTAATGCAAGAGCTTTTAAGGGGTTACAACAATCAAAGTAGCTCCTCGAGATGCACGATAAAGATTGACTTTAGAAAGGCGTATGATTCGATATCTTGGGAATTTCTTCACGAGGTTTTTAAGGGATTAAAATTTTCTGGAAAAATTTACTAATTGGATTATGGCTTGTGTCTCATCTCCTTATTATTCGGTGGCTATAAATGGTGAAATTCATGGTTTCTTTAAAGGCGAAAAAGGCTTAAGACAAGGTGACCCTATTTCTCCTTATCTATTTATTATTTGTCTTGAATATTTTTCTAGGCTCCTCAAGAAAAATACAAGCATTAATTTTAATTATCATCCGAAACGTGATAAGGAAAAAATTACTCATTTAGCTTTTACGGATGATTTAATGCTTCTTTCAAAGGGTGATAAAGGTTCAATAAAAATTCTCATGGATAGTCTAAAATTGTTTGGAGATTGTTCGGGGCTCCAATTAAATGTTGAAAAATTGAATATTTATTATATTGGTGTTTCAAATGACGATTTAGTAAATGGGATAGAGGCAACACAATTCGAGAAAGGGGATATGCCTTTTCGCTATCTAGGGGTCCCACTTGGTTCATCCGTCTTATTATCAAGAGATTATAAACCTCTTTTTGAAAAATTGGAAGGTTATGTAAGAAGTTGGAGAGCTTCCTTACTCTCTTTTGCGGGAAGATTAGAACTTATAAGATCGGTTCTTCAAGGGGTGATATGCTTTTGGTTTACTATTTTTCCGGTCCCTGTTGGAGTTAAAGATCGAATCATTAGCATTTGCCGTAATTTTTATTGGGATAATAAACCACCCCAAGTTAGTTGGAAAAATATATGTGTACCTAAAGAAGAAGGTGGAATTGGATTAAAAGATTTAGAAGCGTGGAACAAAGCATTACTTTTGAAAATGCTTTGGAAGATTGTTAATAAAAAAGACTCGCTTTGGATTAGGTAAATTCATGGGGAGTATTTTAATGCTTGTGGTTTTTGGGAATGGCATCCTAAAAAGAGTAATTCCCCTCTTTTGAAAAATTTTTGGGAGCAAAAAGAAATTATCCGAGGGTCTTTAGGAGAAGAAGGAAGAGAAAAAATCTTTGTTTTGTGGTCTTCATCCGTAAATGTGAGTCAACCAACATTTGAGGTATCTAGTTATGAGTTTTATGATATATATAAAAAACCATATGATTTATTTCGTCTTAAAACTTTTGTGAAGCCTTGGGCTAATATTATTTGGGACTCAAGTGTGTTTTCTAAGCATGCTATTATTGTTTGGATGGCATTGAGGGAAAGACTTAAAACGAAGGATAGAATTACTTATATGGAGTTAGATCCGCTTTGTGAGTTGTGTGGGGAAGATTTCGAATCGAATAAGCATCTCTATTTCGATTGCTCTTATGTAAGGTCAATTTGGGATGAGATTAAATCATGGCTAGGATTAAATAAGGAGATGAATACGATACTTAGTGCTTTGAAATGGCTTAAAAAGCTTAAAGCTAAAGAAAACTGGAGGAGAAAAGCATGAAGAATCGGATTTGGAGCAACCGTTTATTGCATTTGGAAAGCGAGAAATCACCTAGCTATGAGAGGTGATTCGATGACACGAGAAACGGTTACCAAGGAAATCAAATGGTGTGTATTTTCTATATTATTTTTCTTGTTTCCTCGTCATTCATTTATGGATGAGAGTGGAAAACTAGCTTGTATTAGTTTAGTATGAGTTAGTTGTATTTTGCTTTTTTGTTGCTACCTTAAGCTTTCGGGCCTAGGTAGGTAACTTCTTTGTATAGTGTACATTTTTCCTTTTAATACAACCGTTTACCCGACCCAAAAAAAAAAAAAAACATGACACGATGTTGAATCAAATGATTTACACTTGGCTCAGTTCTAGAACTCCATCTAAAAGATTAGAAGATAGAGTGACCCGAACGATAAATCACTGCAAGAACGAAAAGATTAGATGATAAAGTAATCAAAATACAGCCATGCATGCATTCATTACACAAAACTCCAACTGTAACCATTAAATGTCTTTTCCAGTTGGCGTTTTCACTGACAATTAAATGCAATTTCTTGTGGCTTTTCATCTCATCACCACCTTGCTTTTATTGGGGTTATTAGTGTGTTATTTGCAATATACTATGCTTACAAAGCTAGGTTTAATTTATGCATGTATATATATATATGATGAGTTTCACAAACAACAAGACCAACCAGAACTTGAAGAGAACAGACTTCTGACTAACAATGGCTTTGGTTGGTGCAGCAGCAGCTTCAGTTTCTTTTAAGCTTCTTTTCTCTTTGCTTATATCATTCACCATCATATTCCCACACTCTCAAGGTAAGCATTTTATATGAGATTCACCTTTTTTTTTTTCGTGCGAAGTTTGACATTGTAGGCACATACAAAGTTTATAATTTGCAAGTAATTGCTTTAGTGGTTCGGAGCGAACACTCCTAATGACATGGTTATGAAATCTACTTTAAAAAAACTTTACAATTTCCTTCTAAATTCTTTACAAACCCTTTTCAAATCCACGCCGCTTAAAAATTTCCACCTATCTTTACTCTTTCGATGAATGGAAGAAAAACAGTTAAATGTTTGATCTAGCATTAGTCACATACTACTATTAACGAAAAATTGCATTTTCCATAATATATAATATTCCTAAAAATGCTAAAAGATTATCACGGTTTCATCTCCCGAGATTGGTTCAGATTCAAGTGGAGAAGACCAATTGAGGGACCATACTTTAGTAGTAAATGATTTGCAGCTGACAAAATCTGACGGGAAATTAAATTTTGGTCCATGATAAAAATTGTACGCAGGTAAAGAAAGATCCTGGGAAGATCATTATCCATTCATCAGACTTGCCAGCTCATTCTCATCTTCTAAACCACCATCAACATCATCAAGAACATGGATCAATCGTGATAAAGCGTACGACTATATAATAGTGGGAGGTGGGACAGCAGGGTGTCCCTTAGCTGCTACATTGTCCAAGAAGTTCAATGTTTTATTACTAGAAAGGGGTGGAGTGCCTTTTGGTAACTTAAATGTTTCCTTTATGCAAAATTTTCATATTACATTGTCAGATACTTCACCTACTTCTGCTTCACAAACTTTTATTTCAACCGATGGTGTATTTAATTCAAGGGCTAGAGTTTTAGGTGGAGGCACTTGTATTAATGCGGGTTTCTACACTAGAGCTGGCACAAGGTATAAACACTTTACACCTCTCATCATTTATTATTCTTTTTTTTGTTATATTATTTTAGGAGACTTTTGCATTTTACTTCGGATTCCATGATTTGGTAAAAGTGCGTCCCATGTGGTTCTAATAGTGTTCCTTACCCCCTATAGTTTGAAAGGTTGTTCACATATAGTTCATATGTTCAACATTTTAACTCGGTTAAGCGCAATAATTAAGCACGCTAGGATGGTGTTTAGGATTTGGTAGTATATAGGGGTTGTTTTTTCCTTTTAGAATAACCTGTAGAGTGGAATTTATTATTTAGAATATTTTTCAACATTTATAGACCGATACACCAAGCTACCACTAGAAGAAATGTCGTAACCATAAATGTCGTCACTACAGGGATAATTTGTGGTAGGGGACATCTTTAAAAAATGCAAGAATGCCTCCCACGCTCCTACAAATATATAATCGCGTGTAACATAGTTAAAATTTTGGATGGAAATAACCAACGAGAGTGTAAGGCACACATTTAGGAACCATAGGACACACTTTTAGAACCACAGAGTAGGGCACACTTTTACAACTACAGAGTAGGGCACACTTTTAGAACCACAAGGAGGTAAGACACACTTTACCAAACCTTAGGGAAGTAAAATGCAAAAAGCTCTTATTTTCGGACACTGAATGAAACTTGTTGACAAAATGCAGTTATGTTAAAGGAGTAGGGTGGGATGCTAAATTGGTTAATGAATCATATCCATGGGTTGAGAAGCAAATTGTACACTGGCCAAAACTTGCACCATGGCAACGAGCCGCTAGGGATAGTCTTTTGGAAATTGGAATTTCACCATTCAATGGCTTCACGTATGATCACTTATACGGAACTAAAGTTGGTGGAACAATCTTCGATAGGTTTGGCCGTCGTAACACTGCTGCCAATCTTCTCGCCTCAGCTGAAACTAAAAAACTCAACGTTTTAATTCATTCCACCGTTCAAAAAATCATTTTCGACACAACAGGTATATATATATAATTATATTTTTCCTATATCGAATAACATAATGACTAACAATGCAATTAATTTATGACTCTACTTGTATGTTTAATATTCAATACAGGCAAAACTCCAAAGGCTGTGGGAGTTATTTTCAAAGATGAAAAGGGCAATCTGCATCAAGCTTTCCTTTCGAAAAGGGCAAGGAGTGAAATTATATTATCCTCAGGCGCTATTGGGAGCCCTCAAATGCTATTGCTTAGTGGGATCGGACCCAAGGCGGATCTTGAAAAACTCAACATTCCTGTCGTGTTAGAAAACAAATTTGTCGGAAAAGGCATGTCTGATAACCCGATGAACACGATCTTTATTCCTACTAAAAAGCACGTCGAGCAATCTCTTATACAAACAGTTGGAATTACTAAGATGGGTGTTTATATTGAAGCCAGCAGTGGATTCGGACAAAAATCTGATAGTATCAAGGGACATCATGGAATTCTTTCAGCAGAGGTTATTAACCTTTTCATTTATAGATCATTAATTTATGAAATTATGCAATGTAATATGTTTTTTGTTTTTATCAGTTTGGCCAGCTTTCGACTATTCCCCCTAAGCAAAGAACATGGGAGGCGATAGAAGCGTACAAGAAAAGAAAGCAGAATCTACCACGTGAAGTGTTCAACGGAGGATTTATCCTTGAGAAAATTGCGCAACCCTTATCAACAGGCCAACTTAGCCTGAAAAACACAAACCCTGACGATAATCCCACGGTCACGTTCAATTACTTCAACCACCCACGAGATCTAAAGCGTTGTGTTAATGGAATTCGTGCAGTTAAGAAACTTGTGAGCACAAAGACTTTCACCAATTTTACAAAAGTTGATAAGAAAACACTAAAGAAGCTGATTGATTTGAGTGTTGATGCTAATATCAATCTTATACCGAAACATACTAATGACACAAAGTCTCTGGAACAATTCTGTAAGGACACGGTTGTCACGATTTGGCATTACCATGGAGGGTGCCAAGTAGGGAAGGTGGTAAGTCCTGATTATAGAGTTCTCGGTGTCCATGGCCTCCGTGTCATAGATGGTTCGACATTCTATGATTCTCCAGGCACTAATCCTCAAGCAACAGTGATGATGATGGGAAGGTAAGATATTAAGATTTCTTAATACACCATAGTTCTCCCAAAAAATAATCTCTACCTACATTCACTTTTTGCAGGTACATGGGGGTAAAAATACTTAGAGAGAGATTGGGAAAAGCAGCAGGTATATGAAGAAGATCGACAGGGAGTTAGCAGTCACGATTGTTAGAATTTATTTTTTAAATTCAATCTTTTAGTAAGCGAGTAAATTGTGTAGAGATAGTCTTGCTCAAAAATAAAATAATAAAAATGGAATCCTCATGAATATTTTCCACTTGGTGTTGCCATAATAAGTCATGAATATTTCACTGGTAAATCAGCCTGGCTATCGGACCCGGCTTACCGGTTCGCCGGACCGGCCCGGACCGATAAGCACCGGCGCCGGAACGAGGCCGTGATGGTGGTGGTAACCGGAACGGAACGGAACGCTGTTATGCCTATCGTGCGGCGCTGTAATTTTCTGTTTTTTGTCGTGGACCGAACCGGTCCGTGACTGATACGGACCGGTAACGGCCCGTTACCTTTTTTTATTTTTTTTATTTTTTTATATAGAAGTCCAATATATTGCAGCCCAAATACATTACACAAACCCAATTCTGCAGCCCAATATAACCCAAACCCAATTCCTCGCCCAAATCATTTGTAAATCAAATCATATGTGGTTCTTCAATTACGGTGGCTTCTACATCTGTTTGTAACCATTAATTTATGATATGCTTTGATGGTTTCTGATTTGGGGGTTCTTGAGCTTGAACCGATTACTTCAATTGGTTATCTATGTAGGTGTATTATATTTTTATGTCATCTTGTTTCTGGAAATTGAGTAATTAGTATCCTTGTTTGAATCAGAAACTGAACCATTGTTGTGTTTATTTTCGAAAAATGCTACTAATGTCCCTGTGGCCTGTTTATATTCGAAAATTACTACTAATATCAAGTATTTTGGAACTGTTATTGCTTTTCTGCAATGTTGCCATGTTTGTCCCTTTGATGTTTGAATTGATAAGAATTGGATAATTGATACCTGTGATTTGTGAATTTAATTTGCATCTTTTGTCCCTTTATTGACAAAATTGCGAGTTAGTCCCTGTGAAATACTTGATACTTACAACTCTAATTTTTTTTTTTTAAAAAAAAAAAAATATTAAACCGATAAACCGATAGTGGGACCGGTCCGGGACCGAAACCGGAACCGATAAACCGGTCCCTGTTATCAGTCGGTTTCTTGAAATTTAGGACCGAAGAACCGGTCCGGACCGGGACCGATAGTGGGGGTCCGATAGACCGGTCCGGTCCGATAGTGGGTATACACGATAAAAACCGGTCCGAAACCGGACCGGTACGACCGATAGCCAGGCTGACTGGTAAATGCTACGACATAGAAATTGCTTGTTGACTCCAAATGTTATTTGGTCGAGTGAAACCAAACATAAATAAATAAACGAAGCTTTTTTTTAATACATGAGAGAGCTACTTTGGACTCGGAGTAAATTACTCCAATGAGATTTGATCTCAAAAACTCCCTATCCCTGGAAGAAGGTTTTATATTATACAACATATTAAAAAATATCAACTGCTAAACATAACCCGTTAAAAAATAAAATTAATCCAATAAACTTTTGTTTTATTAAAGACAAACTTGGATAATATATTTTTGTTTCATACTATTTATTTTATTTTATTTCAATTTTCTTTTATCTTTTAAAAGAAAGATTGTCTATTTTTAAATCTAAAATACATTTTTTTCTACTTTTCTAATATTATGATAATTATATTAAAAAGTATTATAATAAATAAATTCATATATATTAATTAAGGAAATTCTTTCATCCAATATTGAATGATCCTATACCAATTAAATTTATACACATACCCCATGTTTTAAACTTACAAAAGTAATTAACTTATTAATCTAATGACATGTGTTTTGTTATAACTATTAATGGTTGCAATATAAATATTGGACCATCCAATATTGGATGGAAGTCTTACCCATTAATTAATTATAATTGTGTAAAAATGTGTACCAAAAATTTAGACAAATAAAAATAAACAAAGAAATGTTATAAATTACTTTTTATCTACTCAGTTGTATAAAAAATTATTAAAATTTAACAAACCCTATTATTATCTACGATCACCATAACAACCTTCGGTCATCAACACTACCTCCAGTCACCACCACCTGTGTTTTTTTTTAATTTTATTTTCATCCATCAACATCTCTAACCGCTATTATTACTACCAACTCCAACCAATTTTTACTAGCTACATAGCAGTACCTCCAGCCAACGTTGTTGTTGTCACCACCACCACTTGCTCCCGCCAATTAGTTTTTGGACGACAGCACCTCCAGCCACTACTGTTACACCTCCGGCTAGATGTTTTTGATCGTTAGCACCTCCGACCATCGTTGCCAACACAACCACCAACTTCGAACAATCTTTTTTACCGACAACACATTCGGTCACCGCTGCCGCCACCGCCACCGTAATCGCCGCAAGTTCGTTAATAATTTTTTTTGCTTGCATTACCGTCACATTTCTCAATCAAATTTTCAACCAACTACTCCCAAAACATAAAGTTTCATATTAAGTTGGAACATAAAAATAACATGAATTTCATGTTTCAAACAGTGAAATTCATGTTTGCGAAATTGTTGGCCGAAAAAAATACCCGGAGTTGGTGGTGCTGACGGCGGTGGCAAAAAATTTTAAAAAATACTGACCTAAGTTGGTGGTGACCGAAATAGTAAAATACTGATCGAAGTTGGTGGTCGTGCCAGTGGCGGCAGAAGCATCAGCAGTAGTCGGTGGTGCTCCAGACTGAAAATTTTAAAAATAAAACCGGCCAAAGTTGGTGATGATGGTGATGGCGACAACACTGGCCGAAAAAATACCCAATTTGGTGGTGGTGATGACGACGATAGTGACCAAAGTTGGTAATGGTAGCCCATTATTTGTTTAATATTGATAAATAAATAAATATTATATTGAAAATAAAATAATATAGTAAATAAAAATAGTTTAAGTATAACTACGAATTTTTTGACAATTATTTAGTTTTATTAGAATTTTTTTATTAATTTCTTAAAATTAAAATTAGGGGTTATTAGAGAAAGCATCTCCATAGAGCTACCTAATAATTTTTTTAAGTCTTGAATAATTTATTTAATAAAAAAATGCCTAATAGAACAATTATTTATAGAAAACATCTCCTTTATATTATTTATACCTTTACTACCCTTATTATTAAATATATTATTTTATTTTTAATACAATAGTTATTTTTAAATATTAAACAAATAATAGGGTACTTCTACCACCACCACCACCACTACAACCACCACAATCATCACCACCTCCACCACCACATACTACTACTAATTCCATCACAGTGTGCGTCCGTGATTTTTTTTAAAATCGTCATACCTAATTAAAAAAAATTCAGAAAATTAAAAAAATCACATTTTTTGATAAAGCAAATTAATATTTACGTCTATGATTTTTTTGATTTTTTTTGAATTTTTGAATTTTTTCCAGCAGACACGAAATTCACTGTTTAAAACATGGAAGTTCATGTTTTAAACAGTGAATTTCATGTCTGCGGAAAACAAATTCAGTATTTCAAAACATGGAATTTCATGTTTTCACGGTTCAAAACATGAAATTCTGTGTCTGCGATTCCAAAAAATTCAAAAAGATCAACAAAATCTAAAAAAATCATAGATGCAAATATTAATTTGCTTTATCCAAATATAATTTTTTTCTACTTAGTTACTATGATTTTAAAAAAAAATTCACGGACGCGCGCGCGTATTAGTTTTGTTTTGTTTTTTTCTAATTTTTTTTAAATTAGTAATTATTGAGATAGTTTGGGGTGAGGCTGTTTTCTATAAATTAACTTATTCTAGATACCTTTTTTAAATAAGTTTTCTATTAAGCATTAATCTATAATTGACTTTTAAAAGTATTTAATTATTATCAATATAGGTATTTACATTTGAATATTTTTGATGAATATCCAAAAATATGGACTTAGCCATTCGAAAATATAAAAACAACCTAAAAATCTTACCATTTATCTTTTTGATTTCATTTATTTTTAGTTTTTGTTCGGATTTTTGGCCAATTCCATATATTATTAATATATTATTCAATTATTAAAACATTACATGTATTTTTGTAAATCAACATCAACACCTATTTAAGTATCGTAAATAGGTTGAAAATACCGCCTCCATCTATTTTTATGTTAAAAATAACAAATGGAGCTCACTTGGCTTCGTTCTTTAATTATTTTTATATTCTTGAAATATAATTTACCTAGAATTACTCTTTCATATTATTAATAAATCAATTGAATTATATAGGTCTCTATTATGCAAAAAATACACTAATAGGTCCATGTATTATGCAAAAATTAAAGTACACGCTCCTTAAAATAATTACTAAATTAGATTTTGTAACAATAATAAATAATAAAACATTCATTGAATCGAAATAAACATAATAGAAATAGGAAAACAAGCTTGTTGTGGTAGTGTATAGAATCCATTCCCTTAAAAATTATGGTACAACTAGGGTAATAAATTGTTTTTCGTCAATCGCTTTCCTAGATGTAACAAATACTTCTCTGTATTGTATGTACTCACAATTAAATAAATAAATTTTATATAATAAGGGTTCACTAAACAAACTTGGTATATATAGCTAAATAAGTAATGGATGTACAATTTATAACAATTGGAAAAAGTAAAGACATTAATACCAACCATTTAATTCCAAAATATTCCAAACATTAAACATAATTTTATAAATACATCTTTATTAAACTTGGCTTTGAAAGCCATTACATCCAAAATGTACTCCCTAAGTTTTCTCCGTACGATCATACATATGATACGTCGTTACGGGGCCTAGAGATATATGGAATTAGTTTTTGTCAGCACTTTTGTTCTTCATAGCATCAATACGAGCAATCTAGAAAACAAATGCAATTAAACAAAAGTTAATATAATTATTTTAAATATAATAATTTACACATAATTTAGTTAGTAGTTCTATTACCGCTTCTTTCAGTTTCGCGTTCTCGCGTCTTAGTTGATCCACTCTGAAACACACGTCTTTGT
The DNA here is from genome assembly GCA_029959085.1 of Nemophila menziesii. Taxonomy (NCBI): domain Eukaryota; kingdom Viridiplantae; phylum Streptophyta; class Magnoliopsida; order Boraginales; family Hydrophyllaceae; genus Nemophila; species Nemophila menziesii. The sequence continues at coordinate 24,600,861 of JARWIR010000008.1, forward strand.
GTTCAGCTTTTCCGCTACATTTTGGACAAATGGCATTTTTTAGAATTTCGTGCAATTTCTTGTTTTCAATCGACAACTCAATGTTTTTTGTGAGTAGTTGGGCGTATTCGTCGCGATTGTTTCGGGCCTGTGCATGATAAGTAAACATTTAGAGTTCAAAATGTAACATGACTTATTAAAAAATTGGGTGGGAAAAGAATTAGGAATTTTGTATTGTCGAAATGGGAAAAATTAAATTAATACTTGAAAATAACAAACATATATGTAACTATTTTATCCAAAATAAATTTACAAATATGGTCATTAATCAACATGACCCACCAAACAAAAGCCCAAACAAAAGGCCCAAAGTAACAAATGAACTAAAATAAATACAAGCCCAACATCTAAAAATCAATCCTGGTTCGTTGGTCCATCTTATCACCATCTCAACTAGCCAACAACCATGTCAATCATTATTACGTGTGATTATTTTTAAAAGTTCTAACGTACAAATTTGAAGTTATTACTACACTTTCTAGTGGTTATGAAGTCTTAACATTTAAAAAAATTATTTAATTATAAAAGCCATAAATAAATTTAAGACCCCATATATCCTTGACCCAACTGAAATATCCAAAATTCTTCCTTATTCATTAGAATATATTTAATGTTCAATACCGTACTAGCATTATATACACCTTTATAAAATTTATTAACATTTTATGATGGCAACAATCTCATAAGTAATAATTTAGTATCCATTTTATGTTCAACATCACATTACTTTTATTTTTGGCCAACCCAAAATGTACACAAGAAATAGATTCATATATCACTCAACAACCTTCCCAGACTACTTAAAACCAATCAAACGCAACCCATTCACGTTAAAAAATTAGTGCAATCCAATTTTATTCCACCATCAACTAGGTAGAAACAAAACCACATCGTATTTGACAAAGTCAGCATACAGAGTCAATACTATACCTATTTTCTCTATCGTTTCATATATATATATATATGTGTGTGTGTGTGTATGTGTATTAATTGTTGTATATATATGGAACTATGTATAAGATCTGTATATTGAAAATAAAAAATAGCATACATGTAAGGGATAAAGAATTTACTTGTCCACCCATATTGCTTGAAGAGGAGGATCCGCAGCTTTCAGACATGATCAGATCTATAAAAACACCGTAAATCAAACAAAATTGTCAATTTAATTTGTCAAAAATCGTAATAATGTATATAATTCTTACAAACTCTGGATCGGGGTTTCATTAACATGACTATGATTATAAAGGCTGGTTCTTTTAATGAAAACATTTTAATGGTTGAATGTTAAATTAGAGATAAAAAATGAAATTACATAATTTAGAAAACAATCAATGATAGATAGTGGCTGTTTCTTTCCATTTACATTGTTGAGATTAATAAATTATATAACAGAAGTGATGGAAAACTAGGACACCAGACAAATGATGAGATTTAAACAAATTTGTTACTTATGTTAATTATAGTCGAGTGTCGAATATATCAAAAAGATAAAATATATATGACCTATACCGTACGAAGAAGAAGAGAGAATTTGAGGTAGCTTGCTAAGAGGGGATATTAGCTAGAGTAGGGAAATCAGGGGAAATAGTACTAGAATTTATAGGAGGGGGAGGGGGAGGGCGAAAGCGATGTTGGAAAAATAAGGCAATTGAAATTTATTGTGAGTTAATACTGCATTAAATAAATAGAGCTATAATTCTAAGAAAGTGTGGTGAATGATGGGGTGGTGGTGGATATTAGGGTAAGGATAAAGGGGGATAGTTATTCGGTAGGGATGTTCGTTTCTTGTATTTTATAAAAATATATGTTGTAAAATCATAAGACTCGTCTGAAGTTTAAATCTTATACTTTAAGTGTGTTAAATAACTTAATTTACATTTCATTACTTTGAGGTTCTTATGTGGGGATTTTTCAAACAATTTAACCAATAAATCCTATTTGTTATAACAATAATAATTAGTAAATCATAATAAAATCAAATACGAGATGTCAAGGATCTTGCTCATGGCATCACAAAAATCATATAATTATTGATCATAAATAACACAGAATTAAAAAAAAGGTGAGGGAGGCCTAATTTAGACATAGAGGGACTTATCGGAGTCCATAATTCTCTAACTTCTTGATTCAATAATTTTTGAATCCCCTCAGAATTTTCATTTTTCACACACACACACACACACACACACACAGAGAGAGAGAGAGAGAGAGAGATGTGATGTTTTCTTTATAGGAGAGTTATAGTAGGATAGGTATAACTTAAATGGGATTTTGATTTGGCCTTCATTTTAGACATTTGGCGTGAGAAGGTGTTTACCATTCATTTAAATGGGGTTTTGTATTTGTACTTGTTAAAAAATTTCTTTCATCAAGTTATCAACACATGTTTATTTTTTCATGTGCACCTCAAACACCTATCCCAAGTATTTCAACACCCTTCCAACCTTGTTCTTATCGAGGAAGTGAAGACTCTTCGCAAGGAAACAAATAACCCGAAGAAGGTAAGGAAGGAGCGCAAGACATAACATAAATCCTTTGTGAAATTTTTTCTAGATACTCATGGTTTTAAGGTACGTGCTCTTTTATTACATATTGAGGAAGCTACAATTAAATTTACATCAGAGAGTAATGCCTAGAGATGTAAACATGACCTTCATGTAGATCAGGTGAATGCGTTCAAAGAGGCACATGCATTGGTTTTCCACGCAGTGGAATTTTTTTTCAAGAAAGGAGGTTTCTCTTGAGAAAGTGTCTTCCCTCGAGACTAATTTGGCTAAGTCCATCGACATTTATACTAAGGGAACAAGAAAATCTAAAACGTGTTTTTGCTGACCAAGTTGATGTCATCATTGTGAGACGTACAAGACGTGCATAAAGTTTTAGGCGAAACCGTTTTCCTTTTCCAATATCTTTTTTAAAAGTCTGTGTTAAGGTGCTTGAATAATATATTCAAAGTGTTCAAAGTATGGGATATATGTAAATAGGATCTATCCTTAAAAAATGGAAGACTTTGGGCACTTCTTTCCATTCTTTATTATGTGACAAAAGTTGTGTACATGTAATGTTTGATCCGAGGCTATTTGATCAATGTAACATTTTTTTTGTTTATGTATTGATTTGATACATATGATTAGGAAATCCATAGAGATGCATTTACTATGTTAATATTATAAAAGGTAGGTAGGTATTTTCTTAGAGTTCGTGTGCAATGCAAGCTACTTAGCCAAGGGTGTCATTTTGAGTCAACGAAAAGATAAGGTAATCTACACTATATATATGTGAGTAAGACATATTCAAGGGATTGATGGAACTATTATTTTACCAAGAAGAGGTTATAATTCGTGGTATCTATAATTTTGCTCTTATCTCCTAGGAGCAAAATTTGTGGTATTCAGAGATCAGTTGGTTATCAAAACCTCAAGGGGAATAAATACGGAAAGTTTCATCATATGGGTTCTAATTTTACAAGAGTTTGATTTGGAGATTTGAGGCCTCAAGGGGACATATAATTAAGTCACCGATCACTTATCTTGGCTCGAATAATCTACGGTTAATACAGGACCTGAGTTGGTCAATGAGGTTTTTCAATATGAACAATTATTTGTTATAAGTAATACTTGTAATCCTTGGTAAGAATACATTATCAAATATATTATGTGTGAATTTTTTACGACGGTTTTTAATCTACAACAAATGAAGAGTTTACTCCACCAAGTGAAGCAATATTTTTGGGAGGACCCCTTTATCTTTAAGATATGTAATGGTCAAATAATTCGAAGGTGCATACCGGAAGATGTCATTTTTGGAGTAATTGAGAAGTGTCATGACTCCCCATATGGAGGTCACTTCAAAGGTGGTAGAACGACGATGAAAATATTACAATGCAGGTTATATTAGCCTATCATTCATAAGGATTTTTATGAATGTGAAGCAATGCAAGCGATGTCAATATATCGGGAACATATCCAAGAGGGATGAAATGACCCTCACTTATGTCATGAAAGTTGAGTTATACGATATGTGGGAGATAGATTTCATGGGTCCTTATATTTCATCTTACGCTATTCACTACATTTTGTCAACCGCAAATTATGTTTTTAAAATGTTGAAGTAGTAGTGTTGTCGACCAATAATTCGAGAGAAGTGATTAAGTTTTTAAAACCGCACATCGTCATAACGTACGATACTCTGAGGTTTATCATTAGTGATGGAGGTACTCATTATATGAATAGATTTTAAGGAGGCTTTTATCAAATATAAGGTGTGTCACCGTGTAGCTACCACTTATCATCCACAAACTAATGGACAAGCTATTCAACCTTGAAAAGAGTGTGGGACAAACAAAAAAATACTGGTTGATGAAACTCGATAATGCACTTTGTGAATATAGACCAACTTTCAAAACACTTGTGGGCACATACGCATACCGGAAGGTGTACATGAAAGTGTGTCATTTCCCACTTGATCTCAAACTCGGTGCATATTGAGAAGTAAAATAATTGAATTTGGACGTGAAATTAGTGGGTGATAAAATATTGATGTAATTGAATGAGTTAGATGAGTTTCGGTACCATGCTTATGAGAATGCAAAGTTATACGAGAAGAAAACAAAGAAGTGGAATGAAAAACCAGATTCGTCCTAAGAAGTTATAGGTGGGGGCAATGGGTCCTAAAGTACAACTCAAAATTTATGAACTATACAGGTAAGTTGAGATCAAGGTGGTTGGGTCCTTTTATCGTCACCAAAATTATACCTCATGGAACTATTGAGGTAGATCACCCGATTGAGAACCCAACATTGATGGTTAACGGTCACCGGTTAAAGATTTACCACAGAGATGAGGATGTGAAGCACGAAGAGTTGTTGTATCTCCTAGAAGGTAACAACTTCAAACTTCAATGATGTTAAAAATGTGCTCGTGGGAGACAACCCACTATATAATTACTTCAGTTTAATTTTATTAATTTAGTTTATAATATATTTGGTAGTTTAGAGTTTAATTATTGTATAATATGCATAAAGAGAAGGGTAATGGAGTTATCTATGAGGCATAAGTTGAAATATGTGAATTTGGGATTAAGAATGATGGTGGATTTGAAGACACGTTGAAAAGGGGGATCGTTGAAACATCTGTTGGAAAATATGAGTATTTCGGTGTGTCAGGAGCGATTTTTGAAATAAGAATGAATTTATATATATATGTGTGTGTGTGTGTGTGTGTATGTGTATAGGATTGGCTAAGCTAGACACTTTGTCCGGTTACGTCGGACCGGATCTTCTTGCACAATAATTCGGTCGAAGAAGGATCTAGATGTGTCGGGTCGGATGAAGAAGTAAATAGGAAAAAAAATAGTTGGACTAGATAAACACGCAAAACATAATTTGGAAGAAGCTAGACAGCTGTGCCAAACCAGATATGGTGAAGAATAGAAATCTTGAGGAAGGCAATCCGGTCGTGCCAAATGAAGCTAGCATCTCGACCGAATACAACAACACCAGAAGAAGGGCTTGGTCGTGTTGGACCGAAATAACAAGAAGACGGAAGTTGGGAGAATATATGGTTAGGTTTTTCCAAATTATTTGTTTGGTTGTGCCCAGGGCCAACTGAGGATCCGTTTATGTCAGATCGAGAGAGCAACACGAAAAAAAATTCAACTTTTAGATAATACAAAAATCACCCATTTTTACTTTCAAAAATTCCAAATTCAACCCTTTCTTCACCTAAAACTTCATATTATATTCACAAACACACACCAACTTTATTATTTCTCTAAAATCCTCTAAAATCCTCTCATATTCGTCTCCAAGCCTCCTTCACCAAATTCATCACATTCGTTCCACACCCCCTCTACCACATCAAAATATACCTTCCACACCTTATATATTATCTTCCTAACACCAAATCACCAACCCAAAAAGACCATAAACTCACAAATCAAAGTTCTAACTTCTAAATATGAAGTGTTGAAGAAACAAAAGGGTCTAATACCATGGAGGATCATCTAAAACACGACCTTTGCTATTTTTCGGCTCAAATTCATCTAGTAACATAGATAAAACTCTACTTTTCCTTAGTTGAACTTTTGAAAATTCATGAATTTTAGCTTATAATTAATGAAAAATAGTTGGATATTTTGTATTATAGGGGTATCGGTGATAAATTGAGTTGTGACTTTTGGAATTTGGTGGAGTCTGAGTTGCGGATAAATTGAATTTACTACCGAAGTTTCGTAAAAAATTATGGTGATTTGTGATTTTTTTTCGGGTTGTTAAGATGTCATCTAGAAACCAAACTACCGGTGGATCAAAATACAAGGGTAAGAGTGTCAATCAGAGGCCTAAACCTAGAATGTCTCACCTTTTTTCCTAGATTTATTAATACCTTCTTCATATGTACTAGATAATTCACTTTTCGTGTTCAAATCATTAGAATCAAATACATATTCATTTGAATCAGTTTGGCTAACCGAATCCTTATTACTTTGCACATCACTATCTTCATCATCAATTGTTGTCAAAGGTATTTCTGGCTATTCTAAATCCTTATCAATATACTCCTTGTACTCTTTATCATCATCGCTGTCACCCAAATCATAAATACTATCCACCATGATATCACTATCATTTGATTCTTCGTCCACAAAAGTAGTTGAAACTTGCGAAAAATTGTTGTTCTTTTTTGGTTTACTGAATCTTGGTATCCTCTTATAAATTTTATCCTTGTATTACTAAGAGTATCTAATTCTTTACCACCACTAACTTGTTTTTGGTTTTTCTAATACTAGGCCTACTCGTTTTTTTCAACTGTGACATTTACTCTTTGATAGTATATTTTTGTCTTAATTTGATCTCACAACCGTTTTCCGAATGACCTTATCCTTTGCTTCATTATCACTCTCACTAACATCAGGTTCATTAGTTACTCCAATTCTCAAAAGATACAAGAAATTCCTTTGTAAATATTGACAAGGGCCAAATTTTCACGGCATGAAAACTTGCAACCTATTACACCTCTTATATTTGCGCCTACATCTTTAGTCTTTACTTTCTTTATTTTATTTGCATTCACTTAATCGTTCAGTTAGTTTATTCTCTTGTGTCTAGTAGTTTCATAATCCAAAAACTAAACAAACATATATTTATCTTTTATTTATTTTATTCTGCAATTAATTCTACTCATTCGTTAGAAACATTTGTTTCACCTATCTATCTCTGTTTAGAGGATTAACCCATCTTTACTGAATCATTACTTAGATGGCTCGTACACTTGCGGTAGTCGCTCCTCTCATTTAGTGCATATTTTTACCACACTCTAGGAGCGACCAAGTTTTTGGCGCCGCTCCCGGGGATTGCAGCGTGTGACCCCTTTGTTTAATCCTTTAGTAGAGTTAATTGTTACTTTATGTTTTATGCTTTTCTTTTGTTTTCTCTTTTTTAGATCTTACAGGTTTGGTGCATGCTCACAAATCCTAAGAAATGAATTTGAGCCCAAAATAAAAGAGAAATGGAAGAGAAGAGAGCACTAGAAGAGATGGCAGCCTTACATGGCAATGTTCAGGTAGAAGTAGATGAAGATGACATCCCCGTAGCTCCACAAAATTGCGGTTGATCCATCAGGAGATAATGTTAACATTTGAATTCAAATCCCTCCTAGAGGACAACCACCACTTAAAAACAATCAGGGTGCCCGAGTTCAACCTAAAGCCATACCATGGCTCGTCCAGCCTAACAAATACATGCCATTCCGTTTACCACCTTTGGGACTTCGCCCACCCGCAATTCAAGTAGTGAGATTCAAACCTGATGCGGGTATGATTAATTAGTTCATCAATATCGGTCAGTGCAGTGGATCTGCACGTGAAGATCCTATTCGAGATATGTACAAATTCATCCAGATTTGTGATGCATATATTACTCCAGGAGTTACTCGGGAACAAGTGTACTCTGCTATGTTCCCATTTTTCCTCATCAGAGGAGCTAGTGAGTGGTATGATCAGCAACAACACGAAGAAATCGCAAATTTGGGTCAACTACAAACTGCATATTTTCATAGGTATTATCCTCAAAGTGTAAGACTAAGTGGACAGCTTGATTGAGCAGAATTTCAACAAGAACGTGGAGAAGCTGCAGGAGTCTCCTGGGCTCGCGTCCAATCACTATTACGAAAGTGTCCATTACATAGGTATTCACTAGAGTTACAACTAGGAATCTTTTATCGCCGTTTAGATTAAGCCTCCAAAGAAAAATTCGATACTATGTGTCAAGGTGGTTTTATGATGGTAAATGTGAATAAAGAGTTGGCTATTATGGATCAGATCATGAAAAATGAAATGAGTTGGCAACCATCTGAATCATATACCTTATTCATATATCCTCAAAAAATCAAATTCATAACTTTTCTCTAGCTTTTTTATTTTTTTAAGTTTTTAGATTAGGGTTCATTGAGATGACAAATAGAACCGACTCCTTGTGCTATAACCAAAAAATAAAAAGTAATTCTGGGACTAGAAATTATCTTGGGGCTACTCCGGACAAAGAAATTGAGATTCTAGATTCGAGTTCTATGCCTAAGGTTGGATAAGTTAAGAAAAACATGAAGAGGAAAGAGAACCTAAGAGAGGATCCTTCTACAAAGCCTATCTTGGAAGAAAAGAAAGTTGAAGAGAAAGTTGTTAATAAACCCACAAGTGAACAAATATTCATGCAAAGAAAGATGATAGCCACGAAGCCTAAGAGGGATTTTGTGAGTTGGAAGGATCAAGTTCGTGACCGAGTAGCTAGCTTGAAATTTGGTGTTGAAAAGGGATTACCGAAGGATATAATGGACGGCGTATTCAAAGATTACGCTGTTACATGTGATGAGTTTGGATGGAAAGAGTTTAGGGAGAGAGATCTATCTTACAATCTGGCTTTGGTTCGAGAATTTTATGAAGAGTTGGTCTGTGTGAATGGTGATGCAATCGAAGTCTATAAGAAGATTGTTCCTTTTTCAATTGAGCGTATTCGTGAGTTATTCAATTTTCTAAACTTGAAAGGTCCATGCAACTACCATGAAGAAATCAATGACCAAGTAATAAGTAGCGACTTGCTACCACACGCGAGAGTATGGTCCTATTTCATTATCCCTACATTCTTTGGCAATAATCATATATTCGAGGTAAACCGAGAACGACTTATATTCATTAAGTATGTCCTTGAGAATAAGAAATCAATGTGGCTCGTGTACTCTATGAGCACACAATGGCTTTCATGAAATCTTCTATATCTGAATGCAACCTCAAGTTCCTGTGCTCAATTACCATGATTTGTTTGAAAGAAAAAGTGCCAAGCATTGACCCTAAGGATGAACCACTAATGAAAGGAGAAGACATCACCAATTTCAATAGAAGATGTTCATAGAGATGCCGAGAAAATGGGTATATTATTGGATAAGCCTTTTGGGGAAGAGAGAGGTGCTAGGCCTCCCATACATAAAAAGAAAATTGTCAAAGAATTGAGGTGATGGAAAGAATGAGAAAATTAGATTAGAAACATGAAGAGGTGTTAACAGCTTTTGGAAATGTTACAAGAGAGTTGGTGCTTATGAAAAACATACTTGATAGTGTGAGCACATCGCAACATTCCACCTACACAATGCTTAAGAAGAAAGCGCAACCTGAATGCGAGAATGAATGCAATAAGTACTGATTAAGATATGTTTTCCTTATCCATTCTTCTCATTAGTAGTGTAAATTAGTTTTATTTCTTTATTGAGTCTTTTCGAGTCATGAGACACGACTCATTTTTTAGTTTGGGGTGGGGTACTCGTTGTCCTCATTCACCAATTTTAAGTGATATTTGTTTTACCGTTTTTCGGAAAAATTAAAAAATCAAATAAAAATTAGTTTAAGGAATAATTTAACTATAGAGTTTGTTGAATGTCCCCATTAAGCATAATTTCTATAAATTAATGATAGAAAATAGTACACCTTAGAGAAAACATACTTTGAATGCATACAAACACTAGATTATAGATAGGAAAAAATAGTGAACAATGCAAAAGAAGAAAGCTTGTACTTAGTGAGAATGAGTGGTGTGTAAAACGTGAGATCTAAATGAGTAGAGAACACACTTAACGATGAACTAGAGGTGAAAATGGAGTGAAACTATGAAACTTGGAAAATGATAGAGGCGGTTCTTTGATAGCCACTTGAGACCTTATTAGCTTTCTAACCGTGATTAATTATATCCTTCTGAGCCCCGTTTTTAGCCTGTAAGCTTTTATTTTATCGCCACGATATAAGCCATTTCCCCTTAGTTTTATAGGACTTTCCATATGACCCGCACTTGAATCGCAACCCTGAGATATCCTGCCTTTAGAGCTTGAGTTTAGGGTGGTGGGATTCATCATGCGAGATTATATTGGGTGGGAATTTTATGTGTTTGTATTATGTGTGCAATTGTTAATGATGTATTAATTGTAACCCTTTGCCGGGGTCTTTAAAAAAATAAGAGAAAAAGAAAAAAATTATAAGAGACGTGACTACTCACATCAAAATGAGTGTTAGGGTTATCTTACAAAAAAATGAAATATAAATGAAAATGAAGTAATCGGCAAAGTGGAAAGTTTGGAAATCATCTTTAGAGCTTATTGGGTTAATTTGAGGATGCTAAATTAGTGCGTCAAATGGGTATAGTGAGAATGTATTCGAGTGTAGACTCAAGATCTAGGACAATATGTTGATGGTAAGTGAGGAGAGAGACAAAAGCTCAATTCAAATTTCCCAAATATACATACCACACCGTCCCTAAGCCTACGCTAACACCATAAAGACCTCGTGATTCCTAGGTACATAGTGGAATAACATTTTCTCTAATAGAGAGTAACTGAAGTGGAGCATTTAAAGCGAGTTAAGATTGATGACCACCCTATAGCCACCATCTCGAGCTAAGCAGCAAGTGTAACCTTCTAGCATTGTGAAATTAATTTTGGACACATATTATTTATGTGTTTGACTTTGTACGATAGGTGTATGTGTGTATTAGTTCTTAGGTTATACTATATGAGATTTATTTTAAGTTTTTCTTTGGTTATCATTCTTTAGATTCTGTATTTTGTTCCTACCTTAGACCTCTCCTTTTGTGCTTTACTTTGTCGGGACGACAAAAGTTTGAGTTGGGGGTCTTGATGTATCCATGTTTGTGATAGATAAATCCCTTTATGATAAATAGTTTTAGGTAGAAATTTGACTTAGTTATGAGATTTATTAGCATAATTTGCTATGTTACACTTTCTTCCTTCGTTTTGGACTTATTGTTACTTTTAGAACTTTTGTGCGTAAATTCGTTTGTTTAGTGTGAAGTTCTTAGGTACATGGATGCTAGAAGGCATTTAGATTAATATAAGAAGTGGAGTTTAAAGTTCAAGAGCAAAAAGAAGTGTCAAAAGAGAGAAAGATACCACTTTAGTGAAGGAGGATGACCATTCAAAACGAGAAAGTCGTCACTTCTAGGTCTCCCCGAGCCCAAACGGTTCAAACCTGGTGGTTCAATAAAAAAAGGTGCACCTCTGAGTTAGAGAAATTTTAGAAGTGAAATAAGGTGATTTGGACATAAGGTGCGAAAGTTACACCTGTTTTACTAAAGTGTGTTCAACAGTTTCGGGATTTGTAAAATGGACTTGAGCCCTTAATCATTTAATTTAGTCTAATAAGGGTCCAATCCGTTTTTAAGACCTATATAACACTTCCTAAGCCTAAAAAACCAGTATGCTTTATTTTATTTCTAATTTCCGAAGAGAGAAAGAGGCAGAGGCAAGAGCAAGCGTTGGAGAATTCAGTTTTCTTCAACAACAGCTCATTCCATTCCTTTAATTAGTTTCTATCTTTTATTTTTGTTTTCAGTAATCATGTGTAATCTTAATTTATTTATTGTTCTTATTTTAAATATGAGATAAACATTTAGTACTTGATAATCGCACAATGGGTTGAGCCCTAGTTTCTAATTTAATGTTTTTCGAATTTGGGATTGTTTCAATTTAATTTAAGCTAGGTATTTTATATTGACTATTATCGTATGCTTGTTTACTGTTTTTAATTTGTCCAATTAGAAATAGGTATTAGTAATTAGGGTATTTCGTAGTTGCGGTGATCATCCGGAAGGGGGGTGGGGGTTATTACTGACCTAGGTAATAGACGTTTGGTATTTGTCATTGATCCTGACGGGCTCGACTAACCACTCATCCAATTGAGTAAAACACTTCAACATCTGAAAGTATCTTATGATCGCCCTTTGTAATACTGTAAAAAAGCTCCTAAGTCTACCTTGATGGGATTTAGGAGATATTAGGATCCCGAATAATACGTAAATACCGACTTAACCCTTAAACAAAAGCCTTGAATATAAGAATTTAGGTGGATCCCTAGCGAGACTCAAGTACACCTCTCATATTTGCGTCTACATCTTTAGTCTTTACTTTCTTTATTTTATTTGCATTCAGTTAATCTTTTAGTTAATTTATTTTCTTACGTCTAGTAGTTTCACAATCCAAAAACCACAAGCATATATTTATATTTTATTTATTTTGTTCTGCAATCAATTCTACTTATGTGTTTCACCTAGCAATCCATGTGGAGACGATTAACCTGTTTTTACTGAATTATTACTTGGACAACCTGTACACTTGTGGTAGTCGCTCCTCCTCTAGTGTTGATTTTTATCACACTCTAGGAGCGACCACTCATGAGGTTGCATACGCCAAGGCACCACCCCTTGTGGGATTTGTGAACCTTGATTAACATTTAAAGGTGGTTGATATCTAGGTGGAACTTGATTTTGATTAATATCATCATTATCCGATGAAATAACCCCTTGTGGTGGACCTATTGGATTCCCATTAGCATCGAAATTAAGCTGAGCATTCAAATTTTCCATATCTTCTTGCGCACGTAGAATATGTGAGAGACAAAATCAAAGAAACCAGGCGTAAAATAAAAAAACTAAACTCTACAACACTAAATGATAACACAAATATTAACAAAATAGTCCCTGGCAACGACGCTTAAACTTGTTATCCCAAAGAGTGTAATAAAGGAGCTACTACCCGCAAGTGTACGGGTCATTAACAAGTAACAAGTAAGTATTAGAGTATCATTCTCCAAATGGGCTATGAGGTTAATTCTTTTGTGTTTAAAGGAAGCGTAGAGGGTCGAGTTGCAAATAACTAAAATATAAAAGATATTGTTTTGGTTTTCAGAACTAAGGACTAGAATGAAAATAATTGAAAGATGATTAAAAATTAAATAAACTAAAGATGGAATAGCAAATATGAAGAGTAATAGATAAGAAGATAGCTTTAGAGTCGCTAGTGATCTCCACTAGCTATGGATTTACACGTTTATTGGTACAAGAACGAATTGATATTTTAGCAATATTCGGGACTCTAAAATATCCCTAAATCCATTCACGGTAGATAAGGGATGTACTTCAATGCCATAGACCTCTCCCGAGTGGCCCCATAACACTTTCAGATGTAATTAATCCTAACCCAATGGACTATCCAGTTAGTCAAGACCTCCCGGCTTCATAACGCACATCGAACAATTATATATTATTTTCTATAATCTGACCCCTCCTCCCGGGCGATAGTCAAGACTACTAATACCCAACCCACTACTTGGCCTTCGTAAAGGCTAGAAAATCCAACACAAATATATAAAAATTCAAAACAATCAATTCATTTAAATAGTATATCCCAAAACGCAATAAAAATCATAATCCAAAAGCTAAGGTTCCTACATTAAGTTGTTTCTCAAAATAAAAAGGGTTTAGTTAATACCCAAATACTGAAAACTATTAATTAAAATCATGTTAAAAATGTAAAATAGAATTAAATTACTCTAAATATCGACGACAAGCGGAGTCCGGGTGATGAAGATTGGTGGAATTAGGTATGGAAACCTTTCTCCTCTTCTTCTTCTCCGGCCCCAGGCATATATTTTCTTCTCCTAATATGTTATGTACGGTTTTTAGCTTCTAAAATCATTGTATAGCTAATATAAAAGTTTTGGGTCCACTTTGGCCTACTTGGATAGGTTAAAATAGACCAAATTTGTTTTTCTTAAAGAGGTTTCTAGTTCGAACCACATCAACGACATTTAGCATAACTTCTACATTTCAGCTCCAAATTGAAAACCATCAAATCCTACACGTCCCTGACTTAAAATACTATCTATATATGGAAGGGATTTTCTACAATCCTTGTAAATTTTGGATGGAACCTCCAACAATCCACTTTCCAAATCTGGTCGGCATAATCTTTATTTTTGTAAAAAGGTTGAATCTTCTTTTTTCTCCATAACTTGGGGTGATAGTGTTTTCTTCACTTATTTTCATCCTCTCAAGGTGTTCTAGCTTCCAAGTACCTAAGAGATACACAAATAACACATAAATTACGCGCAAAAAATCTAGAAATAGTAATATGTCCAAGAAACACCAAAACTAGGCAAGGAAGTGTAAAACATCCATTAATGGGGGAAATCCCTAAAATAATTCCTATAAACCCCTAAAAATATGTCTTGTGACTAGATTAATCTATCACATAAAAAGAGACATCATTAGCCATGTAACTTGCATCATTTAAGCCAAACTCTTTGAGAGAATGTACATTGAGCAAACAAATTATCTCTAGTTTCATCACCGTTACCACAAATCACACAACCTCTACTCAATTACATACCCAATCTAATGAGCCAATCTTTTGTTGTTAATGGATTCCAGCACACCATCTATGCATTAAAGCAGAATTTAGGAATTACATGTTTCTGCCACACAACATTACTCCAAAGCTGAGTTGAAGTCTAGGAATCCAAAGTCCTCATTCTTCTATCTTTCCACAAATAAAATGTTACAATAAATCTTGGCTCCGGCATAATCATCAACGTTACCTTTCCATAGGAACCGACTGTCATTACAAAGTACCAAAATCTTGCCTTGCTCTAAAGAACACATTTGATTAAATGCATTCTACCAGCAAAAGAAAGGTGTTTATGCATCCAAGTTTCAATGCTTTCACATGTTTTTGACTAAAACACCACAAGCTTCAACATTTAGACTTTTTGCGGTTAAGGGAGTGCCAAAATATTTTACAGGAAACTTGCCCTTGTTGACATCAAGAATATGGAAAAGATCTTCACGCGGAGAAGCATTATTACCACCAAAGTACAAACCACTTGTATCTGAACTCATTTTCAAAAAAAAAAACCTTAGAGAACAATTCCAAACCCTCTTTAATTTGAAGAGTTGGGCCTTTATCCCCATTAAAAAATAAAGACAATCATTAGAAAATATAAGATGAGTAAGCTTCAACTTATGGCATTTAGGATGGAACATAAAATCATCATTAGCTGCTACATGATCCATAATAGTCGTAATAGCTTGCATGTATATTACAAAGAGATAAGGATATATAAGCTCTCCTCGTGTCATTTCTCTGTTATGCTTAAAGAAGAATGAGATTTCCCCATTAATATATGAATAAAATGATGTAGTTTAGACACACATGTTGATCAAGCTAACAAGTTTAAAATGAAATCTCAAAGCTTCTAAAATATTTGTTAGGAAATCCCAATTAACTATATCAAACGCCTTTTTAAAATCTAGATTTAATGTGCATCTAGAGGTGTTATTTTTTTCTTATCCTTGTACAATAACCAACTGTTGGGCCCAAAGGTGTGATAAATAAACGAATAATAAAAGATAATAAAAGCACACACACACCTGTGTAAATCAACAAGAAACTCTGCACAAGTGCACAGATCGTTCGCAAGTAATAGTAAATAAATACGAGTTTGTTCTCAGGGATTTAGGTAGTTAGCTCAAGCTTGTACTTAATAATAGTGTAGATGATCTTAGGTGTTGATTTTATAATAAAAATAAGATAAATATATGTGTACGTGAATTGTTAAATAAAAATGCAAATAAGATAACTTAGAGTTACTAGTATGAGCCTACCTTACTAAGTCACTATTCTAATTATGAGGACGAATTGAGTAATATGTTGGCATATAGCCTCCCTTAATAGGTTGTTTTAATGTGACAAATCCTCTTGTGTTTAGTGTGCTAATTATTCTTGTTATACATATTCTATCTTGCACTCTAATTCATCAAAAAGCACTTCTTTATCTTTTAGATCAAAGCTTTATTGTTATATCTTAAGAAACTAATTCTCTTACAAATACTTTTATTCATATCTTTGTGTACATTGAGAATTAGCTTTAGTGATCAACTACAAAGTTTATAAGAATGATGTTCTCTACAACTCTCGTGAAGAAGGTTTTCTAATCCGAGCATCATAGTAAAAGATATACTCACTAGAAGGTGTTTTAGACCTTTGGTGCGGTACACCGGAGTTTCTGTGCGGTACACCGCAGCCCACGGACTACACCACGGACCAGGGGGCTAGTCCGTCAGAAAGCAAGTGAATTAAGCAAGGTCAGTGCGGTACACCGCACCAACCCCGCGGTGCACCGCAGATTAGGGTTTCCTGCAGCAAAATGAAGACAAAAGGAATATATCCGTTGGGGATATTAATATATCCGTTGGAGACAAGTCTTATGACCGTTGGGAGCATTTTGCAGCTATAAATTGAAGGTCTTTCAAGGCTACAACTACACCTTCAACCCATATACATTAAGGGGCTTAATTGTTATCATCCAAGAAGGTGTCAAAAGCTATACATTGTCTTATCCACTCAATTAAGGAGTTAACCAAGAAGCTTCAAAGTTATTATCTACTCAAGAGAAGTTTTAAGCTTATAGTTATATCATCTCTTTAGGAGTTCATTAGCAAAGTTGTTTCTCCCTTTAAACACTTTGTATTTATCCTCTTAATTCTAGTTCTTGTAATAGATAGGTTAAGAGAGAATTTGAGTATCGGGAGTATACTCGGTGTCCTTGTGTTGTGATTACACAAGAGTTTCCTTCGTGGTTTCGAAGAGGTTGTCCTTCGTGTTATCGAAGAGGTTGTAAGGGTTATTGTGTTCTCGACCCGGTTAAGAGAGACACGGGAGCTTAGTGAAAAGCTTGAAATCCTAAGGAGGCTTCCTTAGGTAGTGGATGTAGGGAAACCGAACCACTATAAATCGTGTGTATCTTTCTATCCCTACTCTATTTACTTTCCGCACTTTATATGTTTGATAATATGCTAGTATGAATATTGTGATATTGATTATCTAGTTTATCTAACATATTGTCATCTAGAGTAGTAAGAGATTAGAAACTCGTTTTACTTGTATCACTTATATATCGAACCTCTTAGCTTATCCTTTGCATGATCCCATAAGTGTTTGATATATTAGTTGACTTAGAAGTTTTCTCTTAAACTTATAGTTGTCCAAAAGATTTTTAATTAGGCATTAATCTTATTAGTAATCCTATTCACCCCCCCCTCTAGGACTTTCAATTGGTATCAGAGCCTAACTCTACGTGAATAGCTTAACCGTTAGTAGAGTAAACGATTTGGAATTTAATCTTTTGGAAGAGTTGTTTTTCTACACAACCTCCACTTTTTGTAGGTGATCGTTACTTTGCTTGGAGGAAACAAATGGAAGAATTAATATACGCAAGAACACTCAAATCTCGAAAAAGGAAAATCCGGTGATTTCTTTTCTTTATCTCGTATATATTTTTGCGTTCATCCTTATGGCTTGTGTTTATAATTATGATTTGGTTTTGAATTGATTAGTTGTGTTTGTTGTTATCATGTTTTATCTTTGGATATTATCTTGTGATACTAATCATTGTTTTAATGTTATTAGTGATATTGCATCTAATTCTCATGAATGATGTTTTTGCACTGTAGCTCTTAGAATTTTGGTAATTGCATTTTAGTTCCCAAAATTTTCAAAATTGCACTTTGACCCTTCATAGTTATTAAATTCTCCAAAGTGTCATAGTTTGGACTTCATAATCTTTCACATATAAAATTTGCCATTTTAGTTCATATTTTTGAAAAATTGCATTTTTAGTCCCTACTATGTGAAATTGCTTTTTAGTCCCTCGACGATTATAAATTGCACTTTTTATTCTTACAAGTTTTTTTAACTTTCAAAAGTGCCTATTGATTCTTTTTATCGTTGACTAAAGGGGAGAAAGATCAAAGATATTAGTTTACACTTTCAAATCTTAATTTATCTTTGAACACAAATTTGCATTTTCATACGTCTTTTAGTAAGGGCGAGCTTTAAAGAAATTGCTTTTCAAAATATTTTTCCGATAATCTTTTGAATTTCCCATAGCATTTCAAAAATGTTTTTATGCATAGAATTATGGGGAATTAATCCATTATTGGTCATTAACTCATTTGCATGAAATTGTTTAGCCTTACTATCTATATGTTGTGCTTCATTATGTGCTTATATGGTTTATTCCCTATTGTGCAAATATCTTGTATGACTTGACCTTTTCATACTTAAAATTGCTTAACTTTGATTTTGGGTCTTTTCGTATTTTTTAGAAAATATAAGGGTTTTTATGAAATAAACTGGTTTCTTTGTTTTCGAGATTTCCTTGTTGAATCTTTTCAAAACAAAAGCGTTTTTAGTAGTGTTAAAATATTTCTAAACTATTGGGGAGTTTTCGAATTAGTTTCGGGTGTTTATGCAAATTGCCTATTTTCTTATCTCTCTTCTTACACCTTTTAGTCGAGCTTTAGTGCGGTGCACCGCAGCAATGGTCCGGTACACCGCGATTCGGGGTTTATTGTTTTATTTTGCATTGTGGTCCCTATTGGTTGAAAATATTGCATTGTGATCCCTATAGGTTGAAAAATATTGATTTGAGGTCCCTATTGTCTTGAGAAAGTTATACTTAGGTCCTTGAAGTTTTTCAAAATTGCATTTAGTCCCTAAACTTTTGAAAATGCATTTTGACCCCTATACTTTTCAAAGATTAAATTTTACCCCTTGATTTCTTAAAATCGGTTCAAATATTCTTATTGGTAAAAAGGGGAGAAATTATTGGTCAAACTTTTTCAAAATTGAAACAAACACTCTATGCATTTTGTGAGGGGGAGTTTTTCTTAAATTATCTTTAAAAACTAAAATGCTTGATTAATCGTTTGTACTAATCGTTTATCTCATAAATTGCACTAATCGTTTGTGTTGTTGGAAAGCGTATAAGATGAAAACCTTTCGATCAAGAAGTTGGTAAAATGTCTCTATCCCTTATCTTTTTCATGCTTTGCAATTGTTGATATTTGTGCATCTCAAATTAAAATGTTTTAATTGCTCTTAACCCTTAATCTCTTTATATTGTTTTTCAAAATCTATTCACTTGAGTTTTAGCTCTTCTATGTTTAGTTGCTTGATATTATTTTATTATCCCGTCTTTTTGATGAAGACAAAGGGGGAGAAATATGTGCACTAAAACTTTCAAAATTGCACTTTTTAATACTCACAAAAGCATTTCATATATTATATTCATTTTTACTTAAATGCTTATTGTGAGGGGGAGCAATATTTCATAAGAGCTTATATTTTCATATCATTCCTAAGGTGTTTTAGTGAAGGATTTGTCATCATCAAAAAGGGGGAGATTGTTGGCATATAGCCTCCCTTAATAGGTTGTTCTAATGTGACAAATCCTCTTGTGTTTAGTGTGCTAATTATTCTTGTTATACATATTCTATCTTGCACTCTAATTCATCAAAAAGCACTTCTTTATCTTTTAGATCAAAGCTTTATTGTTATATCTTAAGAAACTAATTCTCTTACAAATACTTTTATTCATATCTTTGTGTACATTGAGAATTAGCTTTAGTGATCAACTACAAAGTTATTAGAATGATGTTCTCTACAACTCTCGTGAAGAAGGTTTTCTAATCCGAGCATCATAGTAAAAGATATACTCACTAGAAGGTGTTTTAGACCTTTGGTGCGGTACACCGGAGTTTCTGTGCGGTACACCGCAGCCCACGGACTACACCACGGACCAGGGGGCTAGTCCGTCAGAAAGCAAGTGAATTAAGCAAGGTCAGTGCGGTACACCGCACCAACCCCGCGGTGCACCGCAGATTAGGGTTTCCTGTAGCAAAATGAAGACAAAAGGAATATATCTGTTGGGGATATTAATATATCCGTTGGAGACAAGTCTTATGACCGTTGGGAGCATTTTGCAGATATAAATTGAAGGTCTTTCAAGGCTACAACTACACCTTCAACCCATATACATTAAGGGGCTTAATTGTTATCATCCAAGAAGGTGTCAAAAGCTATACATTGTCTTATCCACTCAATTAAGGAGTTAATCCAAGAAGCTTCAAAGTTATTATCTACTCAAGAGAAGTTTTAAGCTTATAGTTATATCATCTCTTTAGGAGTTCATTAGCAAAGTTGTTTCACCCTTTAAACACTTTGTATTTATCCTCTTAATTCTAGTTCTTGTAATAGATAGGTTAAGAGAGAATTTGAGTATCGGGAGTATACTCGGTGTCCTTGTGTTGTGATTACACAAGAGTTTCCTTCGTGGTTTCGAAGAGGTTGTCCTTCGTGTTATCGAAGAGGTTGTAAGGGTTATTGTGTTCTCGACCCGGTTAAGAGAGACACGGGAGCTTAGTGAAAAGCTTGAAATCCTAAGGAGGCTTCCTTAGGTAGTGGATGTAGGGAACCGAACCACTATAAATCGTGTGTATCTTTCTATCCCTACTCTATTTACTTTCCGCACTTTATATGTTTGATAATATGCTAGTATGAATATTGTGATATTGATTATCTAGTTTATCTAACATATTGTCATCTAGAGTAGTAAGAGATTAGAAACTCGTTTTACTTGTATCACTTATATATCGAACCTCTTAGCTTATCCTTTGCATGATCCCATAAGTGTTTGATATATTAGTTGACTTAGAAGTTTTCTCTTAAACTTATAATTGTCCAAAAGATTTTTAATTAGGCATTAATCTTATTAGTAATCCTATTCAACCCCCCCCCCCCCTCTAGGACTTTAATAATATATAAGTAGTTCGGATTCTATAGTCCTTCTAACTCCCTCTTGGTTAGCTTAGAATCAACCTCAACATTACCAAGGGACTTGGGTAAGGGGACCTTGCGCAAAGATCAGTGATAAAAATCTAGACCTATTGACTATCTAGTAAGGAAAGCCCTTCAGGATCAGTACCGCACAGTAGACGACTATGTGGTGTTGTCTATACTTGAATCTTCCGCCAAGGTGACAGTTCAACTACTAAGAACAATACCTATGTGATCAAGATTAGGCTGGAATAAGGCAAACACAAAATAGAAATATATAATTAAAAGCTTAATTCAATTAAAATATCAAAATAGTGTTCTAGGATTTAGACGGAATAATAACCCAATTAAATCATAAATAAAACTACTAAATAAAATCTAAAAGATATGGTTAAGCCATAGACTTATAGCTAATTACCCTAATTATAGAAAAGGAGAGAGGCATAATTGATGTTGAGATGCTTTATCTCTGGTATTTCTTCTCTAGGTTGACTTGCTTTCTCTCTGATGAATAAATCAAAGGCTATGAAGGAAATGAAAAGTTTCTAAGATCACATACTAATACTATATAGGTGTTAGACGAAATATTTAATTCATGGATTAGGTTTTAGAATTCTAATCCAACTCAAACTCGTTTTCCTTAAAAAATGGACGGGTTGATCCATAGAGTTTGTAAAAATCATAACTCCTTCATTACTCCTTCAAATTCTTTGTCTATTTTATGTATTATTTAAAATACTACACGTCTTCACAACTGAACAACAACTTTTTGCATTTTTTGCACTTTCCTAAAACCAGATTGTTTCCTTTTAACTCTTGATTTTGTCTTGGATCTTCTTTCCTCAACTCCTTAACATTGATTTTGGATCTAATATAATCATTGTACCTAATATATTCACATTCAACACACAAATTATACAAAAAATGCTCTAACAGAAACAATGCAAGAATTGAGAAACTATCCATTAATAGGTAAAAACCCCTCAACTAAGCACATAATACACCTAAATTATGTCTCATGAGTAGATTATTTCATCACAAATTTAGAGAAATTAAGACTCTCAACTCAAAGTTGTGTCGTCTAGAGACAATTAGAAATAAGAACTTAGGGAGGTCTATGTAATATCAACTTTGTCAAATAAGCATGTGGAGATGAAGAATGTAAAGAATAGTCCTAAAGAAACTACTAACAAAGTTTCATGTAATAATATATAAAAACTAAATCATATATATACACTTATCATACAAACAATCAACATAGTTTAATTTCAATATTAGATTAGCTTTGCAATGCACGAAGGATAGGTCTTTCACTTAGTTAGATATGGACGCTATAGAGTGTTAATCGATCCTAAAAAAGTCTCCAATGATCCATCTAACTACTCTCTCTTTTTCAATCGCTTCTAGATCATATATTTAAGAATATAAGGTCTTTAAGGTTGTAATTTTAGGCGTGGGGACGATATGGTTGTATATTTGGATAATGTAGAGTGGAGTTTTTACTCTCTACTTAAATGTTCTCACTCAACCCAAGATTTTGATGCAATAATTAGCATCCCCAATAACCCTATATAAAATATCAAGATGCTTAAATAAGTAATTCCACTTTGTCGGTCCAACTCATATAATCTTTATCATATTCTTTTCTTTTGTAAGTTAGTTGTGACTCTTTTTTTTATGTGAGATGTCATGCTATTTCTTTTCAACATTTTTCTTTTCTTTTACCCCGGAAAAGGGTTAACATTATAAACAAGTGAATCATCATCAATATCATAATACATAAGCTCAAAAATACCCACCCCAAGTGTTTACCATAATCGTATCCCACCACCGCATCCTCAAGCTCTAAAACGACTATCTTAGTATCGCGATTCGAGTGTGGGTCATATGGAAAAGTCTTATGATATAATGGGTATGGCTTGTAACGTGGCTAATAAAAGGCTTTAGAAGGTCTAGAAGGGGCTGAGACTAATAATAGTTAATTAATATCTAGACCAAAAGCTAAAAGGAAATAAGGGGTTTATCAAAGAACTGCCTTAATCACTTTCTAAACTATGCAGTTTTGCTACTTTCTCACCTCTAGCATGTTCATTAAATAGATTTATAAACTAGCTCAGATCTTATGGCCCACACACCCCTCAAGGATCCCTAAGATCAAACTTACTTCTTCTGGATTGCTCACTAATCCTTTCTTTACTTTTAAGGTGTGTTTTCATGTTAATATTTCGAAGCATACAATACAAATAGCTCATAAACATATTACTTCTATATCATTAAATCACTAAAGTTTATGCTTTAAGGCCATTAACCACATTCTACATCTAATTCCATCTCTTAATTAATTAATTTGTCCTAAAAACACAATAAATTAGAGGCTATAAGTAAACTAGTACAACTTCTTCTTTCATTACAACTCAATATTTCATTATAGTCTCCACTCCAGCCCCAAGGTCTCTCATCTACAAGAAACTTCCATTTAGTCAAGTCTTCCCGCATCAACTTCTTCTAATCCTCTTCATTGTCAGCATCAACAAAAGTAATTAATAATTTCCTCATCCCTATGAATTTTATTCACTTCACATAAAACAGCTTGAGCAGACTTATCAACACGCATCAGTTCAACAACATCGCTATTCTATTTGACACAAATTCTCTCTCTATAATCTTATTCATGATAATTCAAAGGACCTCACTAAGTTAAGTAATGATTATTAAATATATTATACGTTTCACTACCCATTTTAGTCTCAAGAAGGCCAATAATATTCATATTATTATTCTTTATGAATTTTACCACTTATTTTTGTTAAAAATATTAATAAATCCTCTTACATTCCATGTTGTGATGATCATAAATCATGTTGCACTTTAGTTTTCTCACCCTTATTATCCTTCATAAAGAGATTAAAATATTCCTCAAGGTTTTAATCCACATTCCCCAAAGCACTAAACACATTTCAAAGAGGACCTACAACACACTTTAAGGTACTAGTTTCACTATTGCTTAAATGTATAGCAGGCTTACTAATAAGACTAAGATAATTGGTTTGTCGCTCAGATTTCACCTGCAACCACTTTTCTCTTTTCTTCACACCTTAAATGTCTTTTTAATCAATATTTTTTGGCTTCCATTTTTGCTTAGCTTTCTCAGTTGAATGGAACATAGACATATCATGACCAATCCCTTCACAATTAGTACATATTGGTGGAAGCCACTCATAAGAGACATCAACCTCATGATGACCATCTTCTGCAAGATCAATTGAAATTTTATAGATAACCTCCAATGATATGTCAACTGCAACACAAACTCTAGCAAAAGTTAGTATCTTTCTGGAGACATTGATAGGGTCCATATGTATAGGAACTCCAGTTGCACTACTAATATAGCACAAGCTTTCATTTGTCCGTAGCTGTATAGGGTACTTTCTAATCTTGATCCAAACTGGTATGCTCTTGGAATCAATCTTATCAATAATCAAATTAGGCTTCCACTTCCTCAACATCATTATTCTCTCTGAACATACCACATTTGATCCAAAAATATCTCACAAGCACTTTCATCATGAAATTGAAAAAGAAACATATTAGAATCATCTGACTTGATTTCCACTTAACCCATCTCCTTTCGCTGAAAACTAACCATACTTTTAACCATGTAAAAAGCAGGTGCATCTCCAAAGAATTGGCCAACAAGGCAGTTAATCCAAAGCTCTTTTCCATCTTTTTTTAACCTCTTTAGGTGGCATAACCACCAAATTTCCATTAACCTTTTGAGGAGGAAAGTATTTAAGCTTAAGATCCTTCTTAACAGTATTAATGAAAAGGCTAGATCTTTTCCCCTCATGTATGATATAATAAATCAACACCGGAGAAGATGACTTTTTGCAAGCATATATATAGTTGACAAGTTATATTTTGATAAGTGGGGTCATATCATTCTCCATAGGGGTTATCGATGTATATGATTATGTTTCGAATATTGTATATGTGTACAACTTACAAATAGAAATAAATAGATGGCAAAGAATTAAATACTACATGTCTATCTGGTTTTCAATAATTATAACCAAACAATAAAATGAGACAAAAAATAAAGATATGATTAAAGTAGACACTAAAGTATAGTAAACAAAATAAAATATGAATTAATAGATGAGAAGGTTGCTTTATGGATTTCTAGTAATTGCTCATGCCGCTAAGTTAATTGTTTTATTGATAAGGGCGAGTTGGTAGCATTAGCCAGGATTCAACAATCCTTCTAACTCCTGTCGATAGTTTACAAAGCAATCTTTCCTCACTAGAGACCCCTCTCGGGTGACCCTAGAATGAATTCTGATGATGGAAGTTCTGACCCTATTGAATAACTAATCAGGCAAGACCTCCCGGTTCATTATCTCACACTAGGCGCATATACGCTAGGTCCGCAACCAAACTCCCCTCACGGGTGTAAGATCAATTACAAAAGCTACCTACTACTTGGCCAAAACACATATGATACTAAAATAAATAATAGTCAATGGATTAAAAATTGAACAATACTCAATTAAACAATTTGTCCCTGATACAAAATTTAATTAACCTGCTAAGCATAAGTTCTTGCATAAGCAACCTCAAGAAATGAGGGTTTAGTTCATACTAAAAGAAAGAGAAAAAAAGATAAAATCATATTCAAAAGCAAAAATAAATAGGAGTTACTCTTCAAGAAAAGTTAAAATGATGAACCGTTTTAGGAGATTCGTTGGGTTTATGGACAAACCCTACTTTTCTCCTCTCCAACTCTTCTGCTCTTGCTTCCTTGTGTAAATATGAAATAAAGTGATAGATAATGATAAGGGAGCTGATGGTTGACTTATATAATAGCTAAAAACGTTTGGGCCCCCTTTGGCTTGCTTAACTAGGTTTAGAAGTGCCCAACCCGTTTTTACTTAGAAGAATTTTGGTTCGAGCCACGGTGGAAGCATATGGCATAACTTCGTCCTCTTAACTCCGAATTGACTTTCGTCACTTCCTGCATAACACTGACTTCAAGCTCTCTTTAAATCAAAAGGAATCAAGTCCAAAGCTCTCACCAATATTTCATAGTGACTGAAACAATAAGGCACAAAGATTTCCTCGGCAAACCCTCTAACTTCCAAAGTGACTTTAGGCTCAAATCCTGGCTTGGCTTGGTGTTTATCTTGACTTTTCATTTTTTTATCCTCATCTTGGCACCTTGTATCGATCATGTACCTAAAAGATACACACTTAACACACAATTAAGGCACAAAAGCTCTATAAATAGTAATATGTCCAAAACAAGAAGAAAAAGTACAATATAGCAAATAATAGGGAAATTCCTTATTTAAGCCTAATAAACTCCTGAAATAATGTCTCATGAATGGATTAATCCATAAAAAGAGATAGATCACTAGACCACATAGTAAGCTCTTTATGTTTAGAGTTATCAACATTATTATTACAAATATGAGCATTCACTATCAAATTTTTGTTAACCTTATTCAAAGACACAATATCCTTTTTAAAAAAACACTTTAAGCTGGTATAGGAGCGCTATTACCAGCCTCCCCCGCACCAAAACTAGAGTTACTTTTGTGAGAATCACGTTAGATGCATGTTTCTTGAGAGAGTTTAGAGCCTCACTCTGCTGTTTGTCGTATCCTCTCTCTACTAATAATAAAAGAACGACATAATGGCACATGGCTTCGTTCTTAGAGACTATCATGTCTTCCAGGCTAAAAATTTAGAGCATTCATTAACCCTTGTCCCCATACTTTTGATTAACTCAACTTCATCAATCTTCACATTAGACTTTTGATCACTTTTCCTTGCAGACATTGTATCATACACCTCATCCTCCATCGTAAATTTGTTACTCATACAAAAAACCGACAACTGAGGGATAGATTTGACATCACTAGTGTCTACTTTTATCACTTTCACAACCTAAGTCGAAGCTTTATTGCCACATGGCAGCATGATCGGTATCAAATAGACAAAAGGAAAATACTACTGATTCAAAAGGAATGAACGGAAATAGTAAGGAAATTAAAGAGAAAAATGAAAAACATAGAGGAACAAACATGAGTGTATTTACAGGAATCAAGAGATTGAGTTTACAGAAAATTAGGAATTCGTTTAATCTAAGACATATACACACTAAAAATAAGAAAAAAACAAAAAGTAAGGAAATTAAGAAGTAAGCAGAAAAGTTATGAAGTTGTGCACATGAAACTCAGTTGACAATGTGATTAAAATCTTTCATTAATGGCCGACAACACTAATAACTGGAATTGGTAGCAAAAAGAACACGACCAAAGAGGAGAGCTTCCTGAAAAAGAAAAGGCTTGATAAGTTTAGTGAGAAACTTGAAATCACTATCATTATTAGTATATTCTTCATCCATCAGGTTTAAAGAACTCATTTTTACACCAGCATCTGGTGTATTTGGGACAACGGATTTGTTTATAACCTTAGCCTTCCTGAAAACCGACTTTTTTCTCCTCTTTGCCAAAACATCATCAGGTGCTTCGAGATCCTCCCAAAACAAGAATATTGATTGGTTGGCATGCTTACTTCTTCAAAAGCAATAACTTATGGTTCATTAGATTTATCTCTTAAAGTAGATTGTTGGGTGGGTGGATTCTTAGTTGGTTATTTAACACCATCCTTAATTAGTTACTTTATCATCTACAATAGTAGTTTCTTAATTCCCCACCCCATTTGTTTCTTCAACCCTTTTCTTTGTTGTTGCTTGAATCCCTTTCTCGGTTATATTTTCATCTATTTCGTCAGATCCTTTATCAACTCCCTCTTTTGGATTCCCATCTTGAATGTTAACTTTATTTTTTCATAAATATACTCTTGGACCTCTCTTGTTTCTTTTTTTACAACTCTTAGAGGTATCTAACCATCAATTCATGGCAATAACAATTGCATACATATTGGTTTATGCACTTATGGTTCTTGTATCATATCTGAAATGACATACAACTCCACGACTACATCATCATCTAAAACACTTCACATCTCCTGCACTTGTTGATCACAATCCAAATATACTAAACCAAATGTTAGTGTATGACTTTCCTTTGAATAGTAATCATCACTAAGACCCATTTCTTTCGATATCTTGTCTAGCATAGTCAAGCTAAATTTTTCATGGTGGCACCTATCAATAAACTCATGGTCTTGCTTATATTTGATGATTTCATCTTTGTTGAAAAATCCCCCACAATGAATTTGAAGTGTAAAAAACTCTATTGGAAAAGACAATTGAAATACGTTAATTATCATTTATATTAGCTATAATAGTTAATGTCTAATAAACACCAATATCCTATATTAATGCCCTAATAGCAAATAAATCGAGGAAGATATCAAACATAGTAACTAAATTCCTATGTTAGCAAGATTAGGAGCAAAGCAAGAACAAAATTATTGTTCACTTGAAAATCCTCCGGATGTGGCTTGGAAGGTACTTAATAAAGACAGATTTGGACAGAAGATTCCGCGAAGAGTCTACACAAATGAGTTTAAGAATATATTAAACATGTAATAAGTTCTTTTATAAACAGCTCTTATGACCTCCATTGTAAAGAAGAAAAGAAAAAACTAAATTCCAACAAACACGTGTTAAATAACATAATCCCAAAAAATGTGTGATACACACAAATTTGATAATAAAAATCCTACATTAATAGCATAATATAAATGGAAATTAAAAAACAAACAAAAACCCTGCATTTATGGGATTGGTATTAAAATAAGAGATTTTTACCCAAAGAGACTTGAACACACCCCCTTAAGACCCAACAAGACGCCACTAATTCTCTCTTCTTACTAAAGGCCACAACAAATAATTAACACTATAAATCAAAATTCCATTTACTATTTTACCCTCTTTTGTTTTTTCTCCACTATATATACTATTTCTATTTAGAAATATTTTAAAACCCTGATTACTGTCTTCTCTCTCCTCTCTTTATTTCCAAAGCCTTCACGCAGCTTTTTTCATAAGAGAACAGAGAAATTAGTAGAACAGAGAACGGCGAAGATTAGTAGAACAGAGCACGTGTCATAAGAGAAGATATAAGCAGATCTAAAGCAGAACAGAGAAACCCTACCTCGCGTCGGTGGTGGGTCTAGGTAGGTGGTGCAAGGCGGTGGTAGTTAGGTGGTGGGTCGAGGTGGTGGTGCGATGTGGTTGCGACAGTTTTTGGGTGGTGAAGAAGTATTTGGAAAGTGGTGGTGCGATTGGAAACGACGGCGGAAAATATTTGTGGAACTTTTACAGGTTATATTTGTTGTTGGACTTCTACAAGATGATGTGGCCCCATGGTATCAGTAATGAAGGTTGAGAAGGCTCTATTGGAATCATATACTGGTATAGGTGAATTAGATGCTCAAATACAGGAAATCAAGGAAGGAGCTGAGGTCCCTTTATCACATCCTGAATTATGTATTGGAATCAAAAGGTGTTATACTTTATGGAGAGCTTGGAACAGCAAAATTGAATGAGTCATGGTCATTAATGGAGGAGTGGTTCACGTTTGGTCATAATCAAATGGGGAAGGATTTGACTCCATTAACAACCTTTTTGCTGCAACTTTTTCTGTACGCTAGTTTTTTTTTGTGAGAATAAGAGTTTAGATAAGCCATTCACAGCAATGGCTTTGCTGCAACTTTTTCTTTTCTTTTTTTGATTTTGCATACTTTGTATTTTAATTAAACTCAATACCCTAGAGCATAAAGCATCAAAATTTGAGAAAAAGGCTTGAGAATTAAATAGCTCCAATATTAACAAAGGGTCAATGACCCAAAAAATCAAAATAATATTATACTTGCCCCAAAGAATCATCCATTAACTTACTATTATAAGATTACATGTTTACCCGTCAAGGACGATTCCCGTCAAGGACGATTCCCATCAAGGACGATTCCCGTCAAGGACGATTCCCATCAAGGACGATTCCCATCAAGGACGATTCCCGTCAAGGACGATTCCCATCAAGGACAAAATTTAGTTAATGATGTTATTGGGAAGAAATTTTGTCATTGATGTTATTGGGCTGAAAATAATATTATTTTGATTTTTTGGGTCATTTTCCCATTAACAAATATTCCTCAATATTATGCTTCTTTTTTTTCTTTTTTCTTCTTGTTCTTTTATTTTGTTTTAGCTATAATAGAGTGTAAGTATTTTTTTTTTCTTTTTGTGTAGCTTTAAGCTATTGTTTAATTAACAGTTTTGCAGCATTGATACTTAATTAATTTCTTAAAAACTCAATAATTTTCTATGTTGAATCAAGAAATTATTTAAAGTCAATAATTTTTGTCAAATTACTCAGCAGATTACTGATTATACGAGAAATGCTCAGTAAATTTACTGATTATATGAAAAACGCACAGTAAGTTACTGAGCAAACGAGCATGCTCAATAACGTCATTCAACAAAAAAAATCGAATACTCAGCATTTTTTTTTGACACTCAGAACTTTTTTCCGATACTTAACAACTATTTTCATGCTCAGTGAGCCCATGCTCAGTACTTTTTCCATGCTCAGTACCCCAAACTCAGAACTATTTTCTACGCTCAGAACTATTTTCCACGCTCAGAACTTTTTTTCAGACTCAAAACTTTTTTCCATGCTCAGAACTATTTTTTCAGACTCAGAATTTTTTTCCACGCTCAGAACTTTTTCCGGCGGTGGTCTGCGGTGGTCGACGGTGATCGGTGGTTGTGGTCGGAGCTGGAAATTATTTGATAATTAATGAAGAAGGAGGGAGAAAAATGATAAAGGAGGAGAGAGATTAATGGTAATGGAGGAGAGAGTGTAATGGTAGTGGAGGAGAGAGAAATCTATTTTTTTTGTCTTATATACACTATAAGGGTAGTTATGACATTGAACATCTTATTGGCCTTTAAGTAGGAGAGAGGAATCACTTGGTTCCTATATAGCATATTGATTCTCCTCAAGTCTTCATGGGTAATTGACCCTTAAAATAATCATAGTCTACTACAATTACATAAAATAGTAGAGGAAGATAAAAGAAAACTCACTCCATTCGTAAATAGGAGTCATGTATGCTTACTTGCTTGTTCGCCAGTTAAGAATCTTTTAAAACTACCAACAGAACTTACTTTGCTTTGAATTTGAATGGATAGATTCCTAAGAACTCGAAAAATCCTAGCTAAACCCCAAATTCGGTCTTTGGATTTTGCCCAAGTAATTGTGAAGTTTGTGTTTTATCTGAAGGTTAATATATAATTAGTCACAATACTTGAAAGCCCGGTTTTGTCTTTTCCTAAAGACGATTTTGGTTTTTTAATGTTTTAAAATGATTTTTAGTGATGTTAAATGACAAGAAAATGAATTAAATCATGCACATCAGCACATGCCACACAAATGGAGACTTAACGGACTTTTTCGACAGAATTCGTTAATCGAGTATATTTAGGCACGAAATTGAAGTACAGGGTAGTGAGACGTGTTATATAAATTAAGGAATAATTTGGTGATTGTGTCATAATATAGGGCAATTCCTCACTATATTAATCTTGATATACTAGTATAGTCTAGGGGTTAGATTATTATTTAATGAAACCTTAGGGACTACTTTGTAATTAGTATAGAATTAGTTGGTTAGTTATAACAACTATTTAAACAATGTATTAGCTGTCTTTCAGCTCAAGTTGAATGAAATGAATTACACATAATACACACTCTTCTCTCTCCCTTTCTTTGTCGAATTCATCTTCTTCCTCTTCTTCTGTAAAGCTTCAATGGAAGCTTGATATTGTAAACTTCAAGATCTTATACTCTCATCATGGTATCAGTTGAAAACATTGTTACTTCCGCAATTTAAACATCAATTCTTGCTTTAGATCAAGAAATTAAAAGCTTCGATTACTTACTTCAATGGCGAACAACTCTGCAACAGAGAATTTTTCTTCTCCATTCTACATCCACCCTAGTGAAAACACAGGTGCATCGCTAGTTTCCGAAGTTCTTACTAATGATAACTTCCTATCTTGGACTCGTGCAATTGAGATTGCATTATCAGTCAAGAATAAACTTGGCTTTATCAATGGCGAAATTGTCCAGCCTCCTCTCACAGATTTAGATTCTTTTTCGGCTTGGACAAGAGCTAACAACTTAGTTCTATCATGGCTCCTTAATTCGATTTCTAAAGAAATCAGAGGTAGCTTATTGTATGTAAACTCAGCTCATGATCTCTACAAAGAGCTTAAAACGCGATTTGGCAAAAGTGATGGTACAAGAGTCTTCGTTCTTGAGAAATCATTGAGCTCGATTTCTCAAAATTCAAGTTCGATTTCTGAGTATTTCGCAAAGATCAAAACACTTTGGGATGAGTATGTTCATTTTAGGCCTATGCCTACATGCTCATGTGGAAACATGAATCAATGCAGCTGCAAGATTCTTGATACGTTAATTGAGCGACAAAATAGTGACTTCGTGATCAAATTCTTAATTGGCTTAAATGACTCTTTTGCTGCAGTAAGAAGCCAAATCTTGTTAATGACTCCTTTACCACAAATTAACTCAGTGTTTGCAATGCTTATTCAAGAAGAAAGTCAAAGGTTACTCTCGAATTCTTCTTTCTCTGCACCAACTCATGCTTTTTACTCAAAGAACAACCAGAAAACAAACAATTACACAGAGAAGAAGAGAGTTATTTGTACACACTGTGGGTACAATGGTCATACAGTAGATAAGTGTTATCAGCTACATGGATATCCAATTGGATGGGGTGGACCTAAAGGAAGAAGGAGTGCTCAAAATCAACAACATTCTGCACATCTTGTTGATGTTGAAGAAGAACTCAAGACTGAACAAGATCATAAGCCGCTTAGTAGCTATGAATTCACACCTGAGGAGATAAGCAAGCTTATGGCTCTTGCACACACTGAAAAGATGAGCAATCCGGCTGTCCATCAAGTCACAATCAATGAAGGTAATTCTTGCACATCTTCTTGGATTTTAGATACAGGTGCTACAGATCACTTGATATATTCATCATCTATGTATATAAACAAGCCTCAAATTGTGCATATCCCTGTGACATTGCCTAATGGAGAGGTCATATATGCAACACACAAGGGAAACATTAGCCTAAATAATAATATTACATTAGAGAATGTGCTATGTGTTCCAAAATTCAAGTGCAATTTACTTTCAATATCCAAATTAACTCAAGATTCAGCTGTTACAGTTGCTTTCTTTTCTTCTTATTGCACTATACAGGATCATCTATGCAAGAAGACGATTGGGATTGCTTATGAAAGAAATGGATTATACTATATGAACTCTTCATCATCTCATCAAGTTCTAGCTGCTTCAACTAAGAAGAGTGATATATGGCATTCTAGGTTAGGTCATCCATCAAGAGCTAAACTAAATGCTCTAAAGAAAATTGATTCATCTATTGTTTTTTTACAAGATAGTGTATGTGAACCGTGTCACTTTGCTAAACAAAGAAAATTATCTTTTCCTTTATCTACTTCTACTTCAAGTGCTTGTTTTGATCTAATACACTGTGACATATGGGGTCCATTCAAACAAGTCTCTCATACAGGACATAGGTATTTCTTAACAATAGTAGATGATTTTTCAAGAGGAACATGGATATACCTAATGCATAATAAGTCAGAAGTTCACATTCATCTAAACAACTTTTATAAAATGATACTAACTCAGTTTGATTTGAGAATCAAAATATTAAGGTCAGATAATGGACCTGAGTTTAACCTCCAAACTTTCTATACATCTAATGGTATAATCCATCAATTAAGTTGTGTTGAAACCCCACAGCAGAATGGGTTGGTAGAAAGGAAGCATCAACACCTATTAACAACTGCGAGGGCTATTATGTTTCAATCAAATCTTCCCCTACAATTTTGGTCTGAGTCTATACTTACAGCTGCCTATATAATCAACAGATTGCCTACCCCTTTATTGGACAATCTTACACCTTATCAAAAGTTATACAATAAACCACCTACACTACATCATTTAAGAGTGTTTGGATCACTTTGCTATGTGTCAACACTTCAACAAAACAGATCAAAGTTTGATAGTAGAGCAATAAAGTGTGTATTCTTAGGTTACCCTCCTGCTACAAAAGGCTACAAAGTTCTTGACATATCAAATAACAAGATTCTAGTCTCAAGAAATGTAGTCTTTCATGAAACAGTCTTTCCATTCTCAGAAACAAAACCTACTGAGAACCTTCATACCTTCCTTTTCCCTCCTTCTAATGTATATGTAGAACCTCTCAACCATAACACTACCATCAATCAACATAACATACAAAATCCAGATAATCAACCTATCACATCTCAACAGACTAGACCAACAAGAAATAGACAACCACCTTCATACTTGAAGGACTATATATACCATTCAACCTCTCATATCACCTCCAAAACTCAACCACTTTATCCAATACAAAACTATGTCAATTCCTCAAGACTAACACCAAAATATGCGAATTACATTGAGAATATATCTTCTCAAATAGAACCAAAAACTTACAAACAAGCTTCAACCTCTAAAGAATGGATTTCTGCAATCCAAAAGGAGCTTAAAGCACTTCAAGAAAACAATACTTGGACAATTGTTCCACAAACACCTTCAATGAAACCTATTGGAAGCAAATGGGTTTTTAAACTAAAATACAAGGCAGATGGCTCACTAGAAAGGCACAAAGCAAGGTTAGTTGCAAAGGGTTACAATCAACAAGAAGGTCTTGACTTCCTTGACACATTCTCTCCTGTGGCAAAGCTTGTTTCAATAAGAATCATCCTTGCTTTAGCTTCAATGAACAAATGGTTCTTACATCAACTTGATGTAAATAATGCATTCCTACATGGGGAGTTAGATGAAGAAGTTTATATGAATATACCACAAGGCCTTCAAGCTCAGAAGGGAACTGTTTGCAAGTTAAATAAAAGCTTGTATGGTTTAAATCAAGCTTCTCGCCAATGGTTTGCAAAACTATCCTCTTCATTAATATCCTATGGTTTTGTCCATTCATCAAGTGATTTCAGTCTCTTCATCAAGAAATCAACCACTACATTCATAGCTCTTTTAGTATATGTTGATGACATTATACTTACAAGCAATAGCATGGATGAAATAAGGAATCTAAAGACTCATCTACACTCCGAGTTCACAATTAAAGATCTAGGAGAATTAAAATATTTTTTAGGCATAGAAGTAGCTCGAAACTCAACGGGTATTACTTTATGTCAACGAAAATTTGCTCTTGACATTTTAAATGAATGTGGAGTCTTGGCGGCAAAACCAACAAATTTTCCAATGGAAACAACTTCAAAGCTAAGACAAGAAGATGATCAAGATTATGAAGATCCTTCTTCATATAGAAGGTTAATCGGAAGGTTACTATATCTAACCATCACAAGACCAGACCTATCCTATTGTGTCAACTCTCTAAGTCAATTCTTAGCGAAACCATGCAATAGTCATTGGAAAGCTGCTCAAAGAGTCTTACGCTACATCAAGAAAACGCCTGGACAAGGATTATTTCTTTCATCAACCTCTGAACTAAAAATCAAAGCATATTGTGACAGTGATTGGGATGGATGCCTCGACACAAGAAGAAGCATCACAGGATTCTGTATCTTTCTTGGAGAATCATTAATTTCATGGAAAAGTAAAAAACAAACAACCATAAGCCGTTCCTCAGCCGAAGCAGAGTATAGAGCATTAGCTGCTTTGACTTGTGAAATTCAATGGCTAGTTTACGCGCTAAAAGACTATGGCATTGATAATTGTACACCAGCACTTGTGTATTCAGACAGCAAATCCGCTATTGCAATGTCCACGAATCCGGTGCATCATGAAAGGACAAAACATGTCGACATCGATTGTAAAATTACACGCGAAAAAATTCAAGAAGGTTTGATCAAATTATTCCATATCCCTTCCAACCTACAACTTGCAGATATGTTTACAAAACCACTTGGTTCAGTCGAATTTCAAAACAATTTGTCCAAGCTTAACATATCTAATATACATGTTGCGCTTGAGGGGGGCTCTTGATATACTAGTATAGTCTAGGGGTTAGATTATTATTTAATGAAACCTTAGGGACTACTTTGTAATTAGTATAGAATTAGTTGGTTAGTTATAACAACTATTTAAACAATGTATTAGCTGTCTTTCAGCTCAAGTTGAATGAAATGAATTACACATAATACACACTCTTCTCTCTCCCTTTCTTTGTCGAATTCATCTTCTTCCTCTTCTTCTGTAAAGCTTCAATGGAAGCTTGATATTGTAAACTTCAAGATCTTATACTCTCATCAATTAACGCCATGAATCAAATCCTCATTATATTAATACCATGAATCTTGAAGAACTTTCAAAAGAAATCATGTGAATAATAATAAACTTTGCAATTTTTTTGATTTTGTAATGTTCGATTTTTCAAATCGTATTGAATTACTAATTATAAGGATACAAATACAAGCGCACTAGCGAAGTGATTCTGATACTATGTTCGAGAATCTACATATCTCTCTTCATGCTAGAACATAGAAAAGTAAACATACGAACGATCCAAAATGCTCAAATCCATGTTTATATATAGTAGTAAACATGTTGTCAAATATGTTACACTTGAAATGCGAAAAGAGAAGTCATGACTTCCAAGAAAATCCATGCTCGCTCATACTTCCTCGAGGCAAGAATTTTAGTCGTTGCCAAAAATGGCCCTTTCTTCCCATTTTCAGAGGAGCCGAATTAAACTGTCGCCTAAAAGAATCAGATTCTTCTTCTCGAGCTGAAATACTCTTCAAATCTGTAGCTGATAACGAAACGTTAGCATTTAAATCACTATCATATCCAGACATCTGAAAAGCTTCAACAAGTTCAGCCGAAACTCTACTTCGTTTACTATCCAAATTACCCGAAAGATCCTCCCTACTATAGCTTCTTGATACATTATCTCTTGTCTCATCAAACTCATTACACACAAGGGTCAATGCTTGAACAACTTCTCCCATAAACGGCCTGTTAGAGACTTCTGGTTGAACACACATTGAAGCAATTGCTGCCACTTTTGCAACACTATCAATTGGGGCAGATAGTTTTAGGTAAGGATCAAGGAATATCTCGATCCCTTCCTTTGTTGCAAGGATTGGACGGGCCCACGAGACCAAATTCTCTTGGCCCGGAGGCTGTGATAGATCCACGGGCTTTCGACCCGTCAAAAGCTCGAGGAGAACTACTCCATAGCTATAAACATCACTTTTCACTAAAAGATGGCCCGTCATTGCATATTCTGGAGCAAGGTAACTAATACAAAAAGCAGATTTAGTATGAAGAATCATAATTCATAAAGCTAACTTTAAAAAAAGGGTTAATTCTACATGACCCCCCATGGTCTCCGAAATACGACTCATTAGTCCATGTTATTCTATAGGGGGATATTAGTCATTTCATGCCATTCTGTTACTAAAACTAATGGTGTTAGTCTCAGGAACTGTGCGTGCTCATATTTTTCAATCCGTGGCCTTCTGGGGGCAATTTTAGAGCACGTGAACTAATGGACTCCTATATTGAAAACCATAGGGGGTCTAGTGCAATTAACCTATAAAAAAAATCATTTATTCTTACCCGAAAGTTCCCATAACATGGGTTGATATATGCTTCCCCTCATCATGTGCTGCTCTAGCTAACCCGAAATCCGAAACTTTTGGAGTAAAATCATTTTCTAACAAGATATTACTCGACTTAAAATCTCTATGGATCACTCTCGGACTCGAGTCCTCGTGTAAATAAGCCAATCCTCGAGCTGCACCTAATGCAATTTTCATTCGATCACCCCAATCAAGTGGAGAAACTTCCTTATCGATTCCTGTTTCAAACAAAAAAACACTAACAATCCAAACCAAAAAAAAAAAAAAAAAAAAATCTATATCGTGAGTATTTAACATACTAACTAACCATGTAAATGTGAATCGACACTTCCATTAGGAACAAGCTCATATACTAAACATCTTCTATGAGCTTCTGTACAAATTCCCAACAGTTTAACTAAATTTCGATGGTGTAGCCGACTTAACATCTCGACTTCCGCTAAAAATTCACGGCTACCTTGTTGATCCTCTCGTTTCAGAACCTTAACGGCTATTTTTGCTCCGTTCTCGAGAATCCCATGATAAACAAGGCCAAAACCACCTTCCCCAAGGATCCTTGAAGCGTTAAAATTTTCGGTGGCTTTCTCAATTTCATTTAAGCTATAAACTTTTGCAGTTCCTGTGTAAGCCAACATGCTAGAGCTACGAGACATAGTCATCGAGCTTGACCTGCTTCTTAATCTCATAGATACACCTGAGATAGAGGATAAATTGATTAGTTATCTATAATTTTTTACTCTTTTCACAATCTAGTCCCTTGTCTGGTAAACATAATCTTTTAGTCCCGTATCTTTCCGTTCTGTGACAACATTAGTCCTTTTTTGTATATCCAGCGTTCAGTCCACGTGCCGCCATATTAAAATACCCTTAAAAAGTATTATTTTGCTATTGTGTTAATGCCAAAAAGATGACAATAGAAAATATATGGAAAAAGGACTAACATTGTCACAAAATTGCAAAATAAGGGATTAATGTTACTTTGGAAGACAAGGGACTAAATAGTTAAAACATGTAAAAACAAAGGACCAAATAGGAAATTATTTTACCTGGCAATTTCGGAATTAAAGAACGTGGAGTTTCGTTTCGTATATGACTATAACATCCACATTTTAAAAGCAAAAACCAAAGAAATCCAATGCATACTACAAAAGCCACGGACGATGATACAATAACAATGACCATTATATCCCTGTCCCTCGCATTACGCTTTTTCCTTGGCACATCCACTCCCAATGGTTTTATTAAAGTACCATCGTTTCCATTTCTGAGATCATTAATATTGGCAGCACTCGAGGAATATGAAGGTGGAGAAGGGGGTAAACCTGTAAATACACGTAATTAACCTCCGAAGCATAATTTTATAAATAATCTATAAAGGGAAGGGATTCGAGTACCCAAACAACCTGGATAGTGCACGTATAAAACCTCGTAATGATCAAAATTTGAGGTTTTTATCAAAACTTGTCTCTTCCAAAACTTATTGTAGATTGAAAATGCTGAAGGAGAATCAAACTTTTCCTCACGAGGTAATAAATTGACAAGGACGATAGTTTTATCTAGTTGTTGATTTGCCGCGTTTGCACCCATGATGCGAACTTGACTTCGATTTAATCCGAGTGTTGAAGCTATTTCCATGGCGAGCTCCGAGACTAATGGGAAGAATGTATAGAGAGGAATACTTAATCGGAGGCTAACTTCAATTGGATAAACACAACCACATGGTGAACCCGGGGGCGAATATGTCAATGGCGCCATGCATGTAAGCGAGGTACAATCTACGAGTAAAGGTGAAATTTTTTAGTTCTGAGTAAAAATTAAATTGAATATCATAATGTAGTTGATGAAATTATGAAATAAATTAAACATACCTTGATTAGGAGGTGGAGGTGGTAACATCATAACGGATGATGGTGGTGGAGACTTTTTCGTGCTCAACGGAGAAAAAGCGGGTCCCACTTAATTCCAAACATGTGTAAAATCAACATTAGTACATAGCAATCATTAAAAAACATGGGAATAAAGTGAATTTTTAGCGTACTTGATGGAATTGGAGCTGAGTAACTCGAACTCTTTGGCGAACCGATGGGAGATTGAAGTGGAGATAACGCGGGCCCTACACATTTTCACGAGGAAAAATGGATGAGTGATCGGAGATCGAGAAAAGGAATTAAAATTAAGTTTAGCTAAACTAATTACCATGGGGAAGATGATGATGATGTGATCTTGGAGCGAAAGTTCTAAATCTGTTTCTTTTGTGATGGTTTTTGTGAAAAATCCCTTTCTGATGATGATGTGGTGACGTAGGGGACACACCATTGTTAAAGTGGTGAAATCCTTTGATATTGGGAGGTTGGACTGCAAGCATTTCATCTTTGTTCCAGTGAAAGAAGACATGACTTGATAAAGGTGGGAGAGCTAGAGCTAGAGCTGCAATATTAAACAAAACGATCTACACAATTACTAGTAAGAACATAGCAAAACAAGAAAAATAATATTAAGGCCACATAAATGGTTAAGGTTGAGAATTGTTCTAATAGTTAATACACGTTCAAGTAATTCGAAGATCACATGATCAAACCTTAGTGAGTCATGACTCTTGAACACAGAAATGGTTATTAATAGAAATAACAAGTAAATCTAACTCTAAATAAGCAAAGCAAGGCCCATTACCTGAAGATCCTTGTACTAAGAAAGAACTTAGTATTATAAAGAATATCACCGACATAAGAATCTCTTGCATCATCATCTTTAACTTAAAAAAAACACCACCATGAAAATCAAATTCCAATCATTTCCATTTTTCACTAAATTCTTCAAAAAATGTAGCAAGAATTCCAAGATATTAATATTAATTTTGTACAGTGTATTAATGGGATCATTTTTTTCCTCGAAAATTAGATTTTCGGTAATTGTCAACTAAATTAACAGATAAACTACTAGTCTTGTCTAAATAAGAGTGGGATCACTGGGTATTTGATACAAAACAAGAAGTGTACAACTAGAGTAATGACGAGTGATCAGTTATGTAATGAATGGAAACAAATGTGACACTGAGAACATGAGAGTATGTTAGGTGGAAGAAAGCTTAAGTTGTATTTTTGTTGTTGGGTTTTAGCTCAGAAGTGAACAGAGACGTTTGACTGTTATAATGATAATAGTTGTTTCACTTTGATATGAGTGAATAAAGATTACTATAATTGATCAAGTAATAAAAAGCTGCACAGTGCACTCAAGGAAAGAGTTAAGTATCAAACACGTTGTAAAGTAAAAGAAAAGTCTGCTGGTGGGGGTGGCTGAGAAAAAAAAAGAAAGGAAATAATTCATTCAAGAAAAGGTATGGGGTTTGGTTTCGATACCATTCATTTCAGGATTTTGGGGAATTTTTCTCTAAAATCATTAAATTCGGTAAGAAAATAATTTTAGAAGCAATTTACGTGTCGTGTTGGAATTTATTAATTAAGTGTGTTTAAAATCATTTAACAAGATATTAATATAATTCATTTTCATGTTTTTATAGAAAAAGAATATTTTATTGTGAAGAAAATGTCCCACATAAGAGAAGAGATAAAAAATATATTAGTTTAAATTAGCTTACCTATGTATTACTTTCAAACAATCAAAGGCTATGAAAGCCAAAAGAGAAAAGGCAAAGCCCTACGTGCACCACCACCCGCCCGGCGACGGCGTGAGAGTTGGGGATTTGGGGAGTCAAAAAATGAAAAATGAAACCAGTTTTTGGAAGAGGCTCTAGTGGAAAAAGGCTAGTTCTTATAGTAGTCGGTGGCAAGTCAAGTCCTTTCAGCCAGAAGACAAGCGTCCGCCAATTACGCACCAGTCAACTGTTACAGATATTGGTCAATTACGCACCAGTTACAGATATTGGTCAACATAGTGTCCAATTATAGAGACAATCAAGGTAATTAGTTGGGACGTTTCCACAAAGCCTCTCCTCACCTATTCCCCTATAAATACAACGCTTCCCCTCCTTGTCTTACTTACAAAACACACCAGAAAAGAACAAAAATTCTACCTCTCGTCTCTCTCTCTCTGGAAACTAATAGTCGTTAGAATTTTCCGTTAGAGATAACTGATACGTCAGAATATCTTTTTAACACCATATTAATCGTTGTAGTTCTTTTCTGCTTTCCGTGTAAGTGTTTCTATTGTAATCGTACTTCCATTTCTGTAATAGTTAGTTTACTTTAATTGAAGTATTATTTTTCTTGGAATTCCATTTCTTCTGTTTTGAAAACCGATGACTTACATTTTTACTTACAGTGATCTCTTTGTAAACCTTTCTAACAAAATCATATGAGATTCATGTATTGTATTTAAGTAGTCATACATAGTTGCCTCGTAATATTATTTAATTTGTGCATATGTTAATCTCACAATATACCTAGCTTACAACACATGACATGTTTTCATTCACCCCATTTTCTATATTGATTATAGAATTAGTCCTATGTTTGGCAAAAATTGTACTGGGAAAAATTATAAAAAATTACACTGAAATTCCTCTATCATGTATTAAGCACATTTGATACATTTTATGAAAAGTCTTGATAATTTTGCATTCTTTAGGTTATTATTTTGGATTTAATTATTAATATGTATTGATTTTGATAATAATTTAACACAAATTCATAAGTTAACCCATTTACATATGAAATACTTAAAATTTGCATATATATATATATATATATATATATATATATATATATATATATATATATATTTATCCATTTTATAACATGTTCGAATAAATATAATTGATGGTTTAGTCTATAGGTGAATTATATATAGGGTCTTGCAGACCATCTTTCTTCTCTATAGAGTATAGTCTAAAAAGGGCCATTAAGTTTTAAAGGCCTATCATTCACCTCTGTTTACAATATACCTCCACCAGCCCAACTAGAAATTAGAAGCCAACTAATATGGGCGAAATGTCCAAACAAACCCTGTAAGACCATTATATAAACCCCACCCCCATCCCCTTTCTTCTCCCTCGGCATAACCTACCCCCTCCC
Organism: Nemophila menziesii; assembly: GCA_029959085.1. Lineage (NCBI taxonomy): Eukaryota > Viridiplantae > Streptophyta > Magnoliopsida > Boraginales > Hydrophyllaceae > Nemophila > Nemophila menziesii. The sequence goes on from JARWIR010000008.1 coordinate 24,643,628, forward strand.
CTTAACTCCCCTCCAGTTCTCTGTAACTGCACCGACCCGCCACCGACCCACCACTATCTGACCAAGAAGACACCAATCCACCACCACCTCTCATCTCCGCCACCATCATCATCAAACCCGTCACCTTCCCCTCTCGGCATCAAACCACCACCACCTCTAATATCCACCAATATCTGACCAAACCACCATCACCCACCCAACACCACCTCTAATCACCACCACTCTCTCTGATCTAACCAACACCAAACCACCACCACCTCTAATCACCACCAAATCTGACCAAACCACCATCACCCACCCAACACCACCTCTAATCACCACCCCCCTCTCTGATCTAACCAACACCACCCACCCAACACCACCTCTAATCACCACCAATGTCTGACCAAACCGACACCAACCCACCCCCACCTCCACACCAATAGCTGTCGACATCACCACCTCCCACCACCCACCCAACACCACCTCCCATCACCACCAGCATCGGCATCCACAGCTCCCATCAACAACCATCCACCATCGTCACTTACCTCCACACCAGCAGCCACCACCACCCGAAACCAAATCACTACCAAATCCGTTCACCTGCTCACCGCCATGAACAACTTAAACCATCTCTATCAAATCAACACCATCAACCCCATCCCATCTCGTCATCGTCATTGGGTTCTCCTGCTGAATCAAAATTCGAATTAATTTCGAATTAGTTTCATCTTCATGGACCACCGCTAACCACCTAGAATAACCGCTTCCCACCATCTGCAACACCACCATGGGTCCATACCTTCGAAGCCGATTCTCTTGATGGGTCCAAACGTTGAGGCATCTCATCCCGTGATGGGTCCAATCTCCACCATCGGCGATTTGGAATTTTGAACATGATTTTTATTTTTCTCATTGTTTTACAGATTTCAAAACGTGATTTGTAATCTTCAATTCTTGTATATGAAACATTCTCGGTTGTACCTCCATTGTTGTTCTTCAATTGTTGATCTGGGTTCGTTGAATTTAGTTTGAATTTGATGTTGTGTTTTTTGTCCAGTATAAAAATCCCTTTGGACTTTGCTAATTGGTTAATTGGGCATGGAGGGGCCAGCCCAGAAAGAATTTTTGTTCTTGTTGGGGCCAGGCCCATTAGGAGTGTTGTAAGGATTTGGGCAATAAGGGTTCAGCCCCATTAAATATCTGAAATGCTTCTTAGGCCTTTAAGAAAAGACTTGTTGAAAAACAAACTATATGGGTCCATGCCTTATAGGCTTTAAGTGTAATGAATTTATAAGAACCAAGTAAAGAAAATTTAAAGAACACTTCACAGGTCTGTACCCATCGAGAAATATGTAATACATGGAAAAATTGTACAACACTTGGTGGGTCTGTACCCATTACGAACGGGGGTAGTATGGTAAAAAATCTAACCAGCTAGTTGGAAAAGTGGATGTTTATAGAATTGTTTTTTAGTTGGGATGTTTAATATAAACTTTGTAAATTTGAGGCTTTACAAAGTAATTTCCTCGTCTAAAAAACTGTTCTTCTTAGGGACCTTATTTTTTACAATAGTCTTTTCTACCCTTACTAACACTAAAAGACAAAAAAGTGTGATGTCACTGTTTCTCTCTCCACTACCTACCACTACCCACCTACCTCCAACCTCCTACCACCTACCACCGACCTCCGACCACCGACCACCAACCACCAGTCACCGGTCACCGGAAAAAACATAGAGTACTCCGAGAATTTGCTGAGTACTCAATGAATTTGCTGAGTACTTTGAGAATTAAACGAATACTCTAACGAATTAAATGAATACTCTATAAAAATAGTCGGAGTACTCTATGAAATAGTCGGAGTACTCTATGAAATATTAGGAGTACTCTTTGAAATTAAATGAATACTCTATAAAAATCAATGTGTATTAAAAACAATTTTATTCATTTCATTCAAAATGTAACCCATTTACAATAGATAAATAAAAAAAACCTAAACTAATTACAAGGTTGACTCCCGTCCAAAAAAAAAAACAAGGTTGACCAGATCTGGTCAACAAAGTTGATAAAAAAACCAAAAGGAGATCGAAACACCATTGCAGCTCGCGAAGAGTACAACACCACCACCACCACCGAGGAATGGTCCTTTGCTCTAACTCTTCGCTGCTCTTCTCCGGCGAGCACCACCACCCTCTTCATGGCCGGAGTGAACTATTCTTCTTCCCCTCTCAACACCACCCGCCACCCCACCAACACCACCACCAAGCACCTCTTCTTCTTCCAGCTGCGTTTGCATCCATGGCAGTGAGAAACGACGCCTTCGTGACTGCTGCTGCATTCTAGATCTGCCATTGTTGCGAGCTCAAGAGTCCTTCAATGGAGCTTCCAGCAGATCTGGTGTTACTCGATGACGGTGAAGCCGACCATGTGCATTTCTGTTTCTCCGGTCATGAAGACTGAAAAGCCGGCGAACGTTGCAGAAATATAGGCGAACTGCTGCAGCTAGCAAACACCATTGACGAAGCTTCGAGATCCGCACAGTAGCGAGTCTGCACCACACCAGCAACAATGGCAGAACCACAACAGCGCCGCCATGGCTTGTCTCATCTTCTTCGAAGCAGCAACAATGGCAGCACCAAGGTCAAGCTCGAAGCAACAATCGGTGGTGGTTGTGGTGTTATGGTGGTGGTGGTGGTGTTCATGTGGTTGTTTAGATTCTGGTGGTGTTGGTGGGGTGGCCATGGAGGATGCAGGTGGTGGTTGAGAGGAGAGCTTGGTGGTGGTGTTGGTGGACTGTTGAGAGGAGAGAGAATCAGTGAGGTTTTTTGTTTTCTATTTCAGAAAGGTTATATCTAGTATATATAGGTAAAAAAAACAAAAGAGGGTAGTAAAGTAATTGGAGTTTTGGGTTTCATGTGTTAAAAACTTTTTGAGGTCTTTAGTAAGAAGAGGCTCTAGGAGAGGGTGCTATCTTGAAGAGGGGGGTGTGGTCAAGACCCTAAGAGGCATTTTCTCTTAGTCTATTGATAAGAGTTTGATTAAGTTAAAAGATAAGGTGTGTATAGAAGTTTTGAAAGGTTTGAACGCATTCCTAGTGTTTACTGCAAAGCACGTATATAGTAGGGTCATATTTATTGTCCGTGCAAAACTTGTTTAACAAATCGAAGGTTTCATATTAACGATGTTAGAGGACATATTTTGAAATATAGGTTTTTTCCAAGCTATGAGACTTGGATATACCGCGGTGAAACACGACAAAATCCTATGATTGACTCGATCCCTTTCGTAGATGAATAGATGATGAGCGTGCTGTATATTTTGAGGACTGAAATTAATGATGGGGTTTTCTGGTGACATGGAGATGGGTCACGAGCATGTTACAAGTTGTTTTGACGTCTTTTTTGAGAAAATAGAGAGTAAGTTGTACCCTAGATCCACAACAATGTGTTCTTTGAATTTCATAGCTAAGTTGATGCACATAACCATGAAGAACAAGTGGACGAATACCTCATTCACTGAATAGTTTCAACTGTTATGTCGTACTTTTCTGGAAGGGCATAATTTTCTTGCGTGGAATGTGGAAACCAACAAAAACTTGAAAAAATTGGGTATGGGATACCTTACAATCGATGTATGCTTGAATGATTGTGTATTGTATTATAAGGAGATTGAAAATCTAGAGCAGACTCCAATGTGTGGTGAATTTAGGTAGGATCTGAAGAAGGGGAAGAAAGTGTCTCATAAGAAATTGCGATAATTTTCCCTTGCGCTAAAGTTATAACTTTGAGGCATATGCCACCAAAGACATGATATGAAACCATACCAAAAAGTGTATTGACTAATATGTTGTATCATTGAGTTCATGATGTTAGTTGGAAAACGTTTGATGATTTGAACCCTTAGTTTGCACGTGAACCGTGTAATGTATGATTAGGTTTGGTAACAAATGTGTTTTATCCTTTTTCTGGGCAAAACATTATGTATAGAATATGGCCAGTTACATTGACCACCTACAATTTTCTACTGTGGTTATGCATGAAAAAAATTCCAATTTCATGCTTAGTTTATTGGACCACATTGTCACGCTAAGGATATAGATATCTTCATCCGTCATTTGGTAGATGTTTGAACGTGTTGTGGGATACGTGTCAGTCATGTATGATGCACATACTAAGAAAGAGTTTTCCATGAATACTTGTATGTTGTTTACAGTCGATGATTTCCTGGAAAGGTCATACGCTTCCGGATAGACGAGTCAAGGATACAAAGTGTGTACTAAATGCATAAATTATACATCGTCCCTCCAGGTGAATAAATATATAGTGTATTTTGATCATAGACAAAGGTTACCTATACATCATTGGTTTAAAAAATAATAAAACGTCTTACTATCAAAATGAGAATAAACCTCTACCTAGAAGCATAGCTCTGCGGATATTCAGATGAAACTAAATGGTTTTCCGTTCCAGCGGCGGCAGTTCCAGGAGCTCTAAGTGGCGGCGGTTTTCTTATGCGAAGGAGTATCTCGCCGAACTCCGCGTATTTTTTTGCGAGCTCCAGCCATGTTAGGATTTTCTTGTGATGCTCAACACATCTGTTCGAAATGCTCATCAAAGATGGAGATGTTTTATTTCCTTTTTTTGTTAGTTTAACAGCTGTTTTTTCCTTGTACGTGGGTTATCTAATCAGATTAGGTGTATTGCTTTGCTTTTTTTTCCTTTTTCTTTTTCTTTGACCAATATAAGTGTCGGTTAGATTTTCTTTTCTTTTTATTGAGTATTTTGTAATGTATTAAATTTAAAATTTTATAAATAAATATAATCTAGTATATTCTAAATACTTGTTTAAATTATATTTCTTAACTTTTTTAAATCATACTCATGAATTTTACTGAGCATATTCAAAAAAAATTATCCGATACTCAGTAAAAATCATCGATACTTAGATGACTTTTTCAATGCTCTATAAATTCGAGTACTGAACACTTTTTTATGAATACTCAACACTTTTTTTGGTCACTCGGTATTTTTTTTTGAATACTCAGTACTTTTTTTCGAATACTCAGTAGCTTTTTCCGATACTCAGTACTTTTTCCGGCGACTCGGTAAATTTTTCCGATACTCAGCATTTTTTCTGATAATCAGTACTTTTTTGTCGACACTGGCGGAGGTCGGCGGTGATCATCGGTGGTCGATGGTTGTGTCAGAGTTGGAAAGTATTGATAGTTAATAAAGGAGGAGAGAGAAAAATGACAATGGAAGAAAGAGAAAAAATGATAAGGGAGGAGAGTGAAAACTGATAATAAAGAAGAGAGAAGAATCTATCTTTTGTCTTATATACATTATAAAGGTAGTCATAACATTGTAAATATTTGAGACTCCTTTAAAAGAAAGAGGAATAGGATGTTCCTTTTGTGGCACTAAGATAGTCTCCAAGAAACTCTATAAGTAATTTACCTTTTATGTAATTATATGAAAATCTCCTGCTATCAATAGTAAATTGATGTTTAAGAAGCTCTATGTTGATTTGTCTAGAATAATTAGTAGTTATTATGATCGATAAAAATAAATTTGAGATAATTCCCAATTAATTACACTTCCTCACTTTTCATTCTCAAAAAAAAGGAAGGAGGAAATTACTTCCTACTTACTCACAAATTTTCAACTTAATTCTCAAATAAGCACATGGTCATATTTACCTTCCATTATTGCCCTTATATGTTTTTTTATTTCATTATATATTTATATATTTAATATCTGAATTTATTTTTTCATTTTTTTAAATATTTTTTTTTAATTTTTTTTTTCCGAAAAAATATTTTTTTTTTGATTTTTTTTTTTTTTCGAAATTTTTTTTTTCCAAATTTTTTTTTTTTTTTTGGAATTTTTTTTTTCGAAAATTTTTTTTTTTTTGAAATTTTTTTTTTCGAAATTTTTTTTTTTTTTTCGATATTTTTTTTTTTTTTCGAAAAATATTTTCGAAGATTTTTTCATTAACACACAAGTCCATACTGTTTTGTGTTACGGTAACTCATACATCAAGCGATTGTGTGTTACATTAACACACAATCAGATGTTCAGACTATCTGTACACTATTATCTATTAATGTGTACAAATATTCTGTATATCTTATTCTGTGTTCCTGCAACACACAATTGTTATTTGTGTGTGTTTAAGCAACGCAAAACTGTAAATGATAAACGCATTGTGTGTCTTACCAACACAAAACCCATACTGTTGTGTGTTACTGTAACACATACTTTCAGCAATTGCGTGTTGCATGAACACATAATCAGCCTACATATACATTATTCTATACTTTAAATGATAAACGCATTGTGTGTCTTACCAACACAAAACCCATACTGTTGTGTGTTACTGTAACACATACTTTCAGCAATTGCGTGTTGCATGAACACATAATCAGCCTACATATACATTATTCTATACTTTGTGTACAAATATTCTGTCTGTCTGATTTTGTGTTCATGTATCACACAATTTGTTATTTATGTGTGTTTAAGCAACTCAATATTATACATATTGGGTGTTCATGCAACACACAACACATATGATTTTGTGTTACTTTAACACACAATTATCATGGAAAAAAAATTCCGGGGGAAAAAATCGACAAAAAAAAAATTCGAAAAAAAAATTTCCGAAAAAAAAAAAAAATTTCGAAAAAAAAAAATATTTTTTGGAAAAAAAATATTTTTCGAAAAAAAAATATTTTTTGAAAAAAAAATATTTTTCGAAAAAAAAATATTTTTTGAAAAAAAAATATTTTTCGAAAAAAAAATATTTTTTGAAAAAAAAATATTTCGAAAAAAAAATATTTAAAAAAAAAAATCTGAAAAAAATAAATAAATATTAAACTATAATTAATAAAATATATAATTAAAGTAATTAATAATAGGTAGAAGGATATTTTGGTAACTGGATAATATTTTGTGCTTAATTGGGAATTAAGTTGAAGTTGTAATTAATAGGGAATACTTACCTTCTCCGCGTAATTAATTGGGCGTTGCCCCAATAAATTTACGATTGATATATTTATTAATCATTAAATAAATATCAATATTTATAACTGATATTTTTGTCAAAATTTTCTTTCATTCAATTAAAATAGGATTTGAACATAGTTTATAATAATTATAATAAATCTGATACAAAAACTAGATAAAACAAGTGAAAAATTGGAAAAATGATAAGAGTCAATTATCAAAAAATACCAAATTGATTGACTGGAAGAGTCCACAGACTATTGTCAGATGCCCATCAGGTTCACCCCACCGAAAATGTCTGGATTGCCCTTTTGCTCCATTAATATTTTTTGACTTACCAAAACTAATTTCCTAATTATATGCAATCAATCAATTTATTTCAAAACAAAAAAGGAAAAACATTAAATTAAAGTACAAAACAAAACTAATAAAACGAATAAATGATTATATATTTTTCTTTAATATTTGCGTAGTAATTACAAAATAAATTGCACCCGTAATTACAAACCACCGATATTAACTAGCACACCGCTGTTATTAACTAGCACACCACTGATATTCAACATGTAACCTATCAGAAATGTGCAGTGTGTCCACACGTAACCCATCAATACAAACCACCGATATTAACTAGCACACCGCTGATATTCCACACGTAACCCATCAGAAATGGTGCAGTGTGTCCACACGTAACCCATCAGTACAAACCACCGATACTAACTAACACACCACTGATATTCCACACGTAACCCATCAGAAATGTGCACTCCATCAATTGACAGCCTGGTCCGCCTTTCAAGCCCTCCTACTGCTGCACCAGAAAATTCATCTTCATCTTCATCTTCTGAAATAGGAAAATCCAACCAAGTTTCATGATGATGAGCGATTTTGAGCAAAAGCCAACAAAGAGCTTCGTCTGTTAAACCTATAACGTCATCTTCAACGTCATCATCGCTATAATGTTCCGAACCATCAATATATTCCTCATCCTCCTCTAATTCATTTCCCTGACCAAACCGATCTGATTCCTCCTTCACCCCCCGATCCAATTCTAACCGCCTCGAAGATGGAAGAGGCGGGTGAGGAGGTGGCACAGGATGAGCAAGATATGATGCAACGCCCCATAATTGACGCGCTAGGGTTTTCTTAAGTTCCGATAAATCCTCTTTCACACCACGCCTTGATTATCATCGTTATCATTATCATTATCATTGCCAATATGATTTTGATTATTTAAATTTGGGTTCTTCTTCATCTTCTAAAGGAACAGCGTCGTTTTGATGATGATCGTGGCCTTTATCGTGACCGTTTTCGTCAATGTGGAGTGATTTGGCAAGGGAGCGAACCAACCATGACATGACAAAATCGTACGATTTTTTCAATAGATCGAGGAAGAGTAGAAGAGGAATTTTGAAAAAGTTGGGACGATGATGTTGATTTCTTTATGTTTTATATGAATTTATTTCTTAGAGAAATTTACCATAATAAAAGTGCAATATAACGGATTTTAATAGATTTGCTATCTTAATGGAATCAATTATTTGCGTAAATTATGGGGTGATATGATATTATCTGATTACGTGAGAAGGTAATGCTGGGATACTAAAAAATTCGTTGGACCTGCTAGGGGAAAAATCAGGGGTTGGACCTAATGGAGGTGTATAGTTATGTTCTAGGACTTAATAGGGATTTATCTCTTATTAAAATATGCCTCAACCCAAATTACTATTACAAATAGTAATTAAGAAAAACAAAAAAGAAATTAGAAAAACAAAACAAAACAAAACAAAAACTAATAAACACACGCGCGTCCGTGAATTTTTTTTAAAATCGTCATAACTAATTCTACTAAAAATAAAAAAATCAAAAATTTATATATTTGGATAAATCAAATAAATATTTACTTCTATGATTTTTTTTGAATTTTTTGAATTTGTTTTCGCAGACACAGAATTTCATGTTTTAAACATGAAATTCCGTGTCTGCGAAAAAAATCACTATTTCAAACAGTGAATTTCATGTTTTGAACATGGAATTTCATGTTTTAAACATGAAAATCCGTGTCTGCAAAAAAAAAATTAAAAAAAAACAAAAAAAAAATCATAAACGTAAATATTAATTTGCTTTATCCAAAAATGCAAATTTTTCATTTTCCTGTTTTTTCTTAAAGTAGTTATGACGGTTTAAAAAAAATTCACGGACGCGCGTGTGTGATGGAATTAGTAATAGGTGGTGGGGGTGGTGGTGGTGGTTGTGGTGGTGGAGGTGGTGATGGTTGTGGTGGCTGTAGTGGTGGTACCCTTTTATTTGTTTTATATTAAAAATAAATATTATATTAAAAATAAAATTATATATTTAATAATAAGTATAGTAAAAATATAAAAAAAATGTTTTTTATAAATAATTGTTTAATTAAATATTTTTATTAAATAAATAATTGAATACTTAATTTAATAATTATATATTTTTATTAGTCACTTTTTAGCAAATATCTCAAATGATATACTTGAAAACAAATAACAAAGACCTAAAAGAAAAAGAGTAATGATATATACCATCAAATTCATACCACCCAAATGTCACCCAATGACGTGGCGTGAATTGGTTGGTTACATATCTTTAATCAAATCAAGAAAATAAATGCATTAACAATTTGTAACCAATCAATTCCCGCCACATCATTGGGTGACATTTGGATGGTATATATCATTACTATACTCGTATTATCGATAGATGGATGCTTTACTAGTTTCCTTTCACCACCTTGTAAAATATGCCAACCCACCAAAGTGAATGTTCTACATATGAATAAGTCGTAATTAAGAATGAAGTTTAAAATAAATGGTAAACAACACCGTCTTTGACCTAAAAATCTTTAAGGACATGTAGATTTTCCAAGATTATACTTGGAGTTAGCCTCTGGTCCACTAAATTTTGAGACCTTAAACTAAAGATGGTTAAGGTTGACCCATTTTATTAGAAGCAAGTAAGTGATACTACCTAGTGATGGCAATGGTTACGATTAAAAACCGAAACCAATGATAACCGAACCGATTAAAAACCGGATTATATAATCGTGGTTAAAACCATTAGGCTATGGTTTTGAAAAGTGAAACCGATGGTTAAAACCGTTAGATGATGGTTTTAAATAAAAATAAAACCGAATTACCGAAAACCGTTTATTACCATATATATTTTTATATTCAATAATACTTAAGGTTAAATTAGATATATCAAAATTATAAAATTAAAATCCAAATACTAGATTTAACCAATTAAGTAATAAAAATGCAATTTAATCAAAGATCAACACAATATTTTATATATTTCGAAGATTTTTATTATGTGTGTGGTTTGATTTTATAAAAATTAATATATTTATTAAATTATCATTTTGTTATGGTTAAAAACCGCAAAACCGTTTAAAACCCCGAAACTGAATAATGCGGTTATGGTTTTGAAATATGTAACCGATGGTTAAAACCGTTATGATATGGTTTTTTATAATATTAATAATTATAGTTATGATTTTTGATATTTTTGTAAACAAACAAACTGTTGTCATCTCTAATACTACCACTTTCCAACATTGATCAAAACACCATACCACCACCACAAGGCTTTTAAGATAACATTAATAGGCTTGCTACAACACGCGCTCCACGAAATACGTCTAAAGTGATTAGGTGTAATATTTTTCTTATGATGGAAAAGTATCAATTTTTATTATTAATATTCTTATTGGTTATCAAAATGGTATCCATTGTTATGGTTGATATTTTCATCAACCATGAAAAATATCAATTGTTATACATGAATTTTTATCAAACGTACAAAAATGATGATTGATATTTTAATAAATAATGAAAACATATCATTTTTATGGTTGATATATAGGTTTTAGACACTTAGGTGTCAGGTTGAAAAAAAACACTTAGGTTTTGTTTGGATATTGAGGGGATTAATTATTAAAGGATAGGAAAGGATAGTATATTAAAGGAAAGGAGAGAAGAGTATTAATCTTGTTTGGATTGAGTAGAAAAAGAAAGGAAAATATTTAGTAAAGGATTATTTGAATGTTGTGTTTGGATTGTATAAGTAAAGGAAAGGAAAGGATTATTTTATAACTAAATTACTTTTATACCCCTAATAAAATATATTTTAAATAGAATATAAGGGTAATAAAGATATTTTACTATTAAAGCTAATCCCTTCCTTCTAATGACTCCAAATTGGAGGGATAGGATATAAAGGATTAAAAGGTATAATTTTAATCCTTTAATAACTTATTCCTTCAAAAATTTGTCATACAAACAAAGAAAGGATAACTATTATCCTTTATAATCCCTTCCCTCCCCTTCTAATCCCTCAATCCAAACATACCCTTAGGTATCTGCATGATATTTTTCCTCAATTCAAAGTTAAGGGATTGAAATTGACCGACGTAAACCAAAGTGTTCTTAATGAGACACCCTAAACTTATCATTTCCTTACTTTTTGTTTTTGTTTTTTGTTTCTTTAGTATTTTAGTTTGGTATATGTTTATTCGATTATACATGGATTCTTGATTGTTAGCCTTGTTTGAGTTGCGTGCAGGGAACAAGTTGATCAGTTGATAGTCCAAGGTCCCCCGGTTGTGGTATTTTTTACAATACTATTTAAATTAGACCAAAATAAGAAAGAAAATTAGTTTGGGGTCATTTTGTTAATCAAACGGGTGTTAGAGGTATATTTTGAAGAGAAACACACCATGGAGTAAGCAAAATTAGAGCTTGAGATACCTAGAAAAAGTAGTCTCTCCACGGTTCCATTCGTAGCACACTGATGTGAAACTTACCTCACTGGCTCAAGGTTGAAGCAAAATGGATTTATTGGTTTTCGTATCTTGTTACATTGTTTAGAAAATTAAAGTTGGGTTCAAATAATTGCCACAATATGGTAACACTAATAATACCACAGTGAAGCCGATATATAGCTGGATCACGCACTAGTTAGAAGGGTAAAGTTGCTATTGGAAGTAACACCAACACACTTGTTGTTTATAGCTGGGATGGAGTGAAGCAACCCCGTGGTGACACAAGTACACAGTTGGATCTCGCTTTAGCTAAACAGCTGAGTGGGCACTTTATCTCTTTGAGAAATTATGACGCGAGCCGCCTCAGCCCAAAAGTCATCAACTCTACAATGACACGGCCCACTGTGATGAGGGTCGAACTTGAGCATCTAGTGGAGTGTGTGAATGGACTTCAAAAAAATTTCTTCTTCACCCAAAATTTGCAAGCAAACTATAAATTGTGCACCTTCCTCACCCATGACCACATACACTCCATTACATAAACAATCCGCTACACATATATATCCAAAATTTCTCCATCAATCACCCATTTCATACCATTAACATACATAATAAACTATAAAACCAAATATTCGATAATATTCCTCAATGAATAAAATGATGAAGAAGCTCATATTTTGACTTCGAGTACTAGAAAATTACTACTTCCATATATTGAACGTCATGTGTGACCGTATTTTATGAACCAAGTACTATCAGTCGATGGACGAGGCTTATTACATATGACTAGCTCCCATTTTGATCATTATCTAATACTTCAACAACTCCTGGAAAGTTTATTTGAGGCGACATGTCATGAACTGGACGAGTAGAGTGTGTAGTTGATGATATTATCCATGAGTTTCGGTGGAAGTTATTCCTTGTTCAAGGGATAAGTTTAAGGTGGCATTTGAGAGGGAATAGATGAGTCATTTCAACCCCTATTGATATTGGACAAGGCTGGGGGAGTTTCCTAAATAACAGTGTAATCACTCGGGGAGTTGCAAATCCTTTGTGGTCAATCATTCACAATGAGTGTCTAACTGATTAAGATGAAAACCAATAAATAGTATTAGATGGAGGGTGAATATGACCAATACATAATTAAACTTTAATACAAATCAGTTTCTTCAATTATATATAATAATCCACTACTCAAGGATTTCAGGTAGAATAGATAGAGGAGAACTATAGTTGCGATACAAGAGTGTAACACTCAATCAAACGCTTAGAGTATATACTCAATAAATGAATACTAGTCAAATATCAAATAAAACAATTCAACAAGTACTAAGCATGCAAAAGTCCATGTCTGTAGAATTAAAGCAAATATAGAGGAAATAGAACATAAAAATGCATACACAAAAGTAAATATATAAGGGAAAGAAGACAAACAACAATTTTAGGGTAGTTCGGCTCATGTAGGCTTAGTCTACCACCTAAAGTCTATGCACCCTTAGGATTTCAAGCCCCTCCGCTAGAATATAAAGGTAAAAGTACAAACCTTTACAAACTCTTCAAAACTACCATTAAAGGAAAAACCTAGTGTTATCACCAACACTAGTCACCGATTGGACACTCTAAACTCATGATATACAACTTCATTAACTCGTGAAGCCTTTAATTGTGTATCACTATACAAGCACGTGTGAACAATCTTCACTCATGATCTACTATTTCACATTTCGTGAAACCTTCAAGATTTGAGTCTACACCACACAAGTTATAAACCACATTTGTCTAGTCTTTGGAAGATCACACTTATTTACTAGACCAAGAGCAAACCTTATGTTCTATGATTAAACCTAGTCTAGCTACTGCATCATTATATGGACTTGTATCATTTGGATTGGGTTAATTTTTGTAAACTTTACCAACTTAAAAGAAAAAAATTGCACCACACCACAAAGGCCAATTAGGGTTGGAACCCCTACTACCCCCAAGTTCTCCCTTGCTTAATATTTTCTATTGACTGGGTGTATATATTAGACATGAGTAGATCTTAACGAATTATTGACGTATGTTGGGGGCATGTTGGTTGTGTGACCATCCCTGGCATATGAGCCTAATCATATGCATATGGTTGTCGAATCTTCCGCAATATGTAGGCACCATTCTTACGTGTGCATGACTAATTCTCAAGATTTTCTTTGTGCCCCCATTCGTGCATGTCTAACAATAGGATTATGTTGATCAGGGGCGGATTTGGGAGAACACTCCCCCCTACTCGGTCCAGGGATCATGTGAGATTTACCTAATTTTTATTAGGAAAAAAACTTAATATAAATATACATTAGCCCCCCAACATGTATAATAGATCGCCCCGAATCCTACTGGTTATTCTAACTCTTAACCCTTCTGACAAATACCTAGATCCGCCTTTATTGCTAATTACATCTCCCCCATATCTGTTGATTCTCGGCCCTAGGATGTAATGAATATTTGTTTGACTTTTTGAGGAAACAATAAATACCCCCTCCCTGCGGCCTGTATTAGTCCCCTTTTCCAAACCCTACTAATTGATTTAACTCTTAGCCCATTCGATAAGAATTCTTGGATCCACCCGTATCGCTAATTATATTTCATTTATGATTATTTATCATAGAGTATTCGTAAATAACAACACGTGATTCAATATAGTTGTTAATTTCACTTTTAAAAAACATTTAAAAATTATGCAATAATTTATGTCTATTTCATCTTACACGGCTATACTCTACAACTTGTATTAATTAGAGGAATATACAAATTGGAGCCTAGATTCCATCCAAGTTATTTTTTAAAGCCTGTTTAGAAATTAGTTCTAAATAAGGCCTAGTTTCAATTTTCAGTTGGATTTTTTCCAATTTTACCCTTTACATTTTTTTCTTCAGTAATTCGTTTTTTTATTCTTTTTGTTAAGCAGATGGATCCATACCCTTGGGTATTGACCCTTGGGTACGGACCTATGTTGTGTTTTAGGTTTTTTAAGGTAGGTGAAATGATTTTTTATATAATTACATTTATTGTTTGTCCATGTGATTTTTTGTCCATATAATAATTCAAATACATTAGGGGTTGTACCCAAATCTTATTTTTTGTATATGTCTATGTATAATGTGTCTATTGTGTCCAATTATGTACCCTAGGGGTTGTACAAGCCCCGGTATTGTCTTTGTCCATGGCCATGTCCAATAAAGTCTGTGTACCATAATGGTTGTACCTAAGCCCCAGTTTTTGTCTATCCAATGCATCCAATATTATACCTTAGGTGTTGTACAAAGACAAGTTGTATAAAGACAAAGAAATAAGGACTTATATCTAAACAAAAAAAGTGAGAAAAAATATTGGATCATTATTATTAAAATGGCCTAGACCCTAATGGGCTGGACCCAACAAAGGGGTGGGCCCATAAGGGTTTGCACCCAAACACATGGACACGGCAAAAAAAAGAAAAAAAAAAGAAATCTGGTTCGAACAAAACAAAAACAAAAGTGAGGGATGCTGATGGTGTTGGGCGGCGAGCTGTGAAGATGGTGGTGGTGTGGATTTGGAGGGAGAACATGGTGATGGTGGTGGGGCAGGGCTTCGATGGCGGCGAGAAACTGGCTTCGTGATGGTGGAGAAGATCTTGATGGTGGAGCGCGACCGAGGGTGGATCGCGGCGACGCGGCGGTTTGAACAATGATAGATCTGGTGCAGAAATAACGAGTGGCGTTGGTTTTTTTTATGGGAGCGGCGACGCTTGGTTTTCTGCTGCGGGAATGGCGGCATATCTGAACGGAGGGGACTTTTCTGGTGCAGTGTATTCGTGCACAGCAGCATGTTGTTGGTGATGCTGCAGCGTTTCTCGGCAGAAGAGTCTTCACCAAACAAAGACATCCCACCATTCCTATGCAACAGATCTGATGGAGAAGGTTTTCAGCTTGGTGGTGGTGGAGAGGGTGGGGCGGTGTGAAGGTGAAGAGGGAAGGGGAAGGGGGCGGCCATGGTGGGGCGGTGTGAAGGTGAAGAAGGAAGGGGGCAGCCATGGTGGGGCAGTGTGAAGGTGAAGAGGGAAGGGGGAGGGGGCGGACATGGTGGGTCGGTGGGAAGGGGAAGGGGAAGGGGAAGAGGGTGGTGGGGTGGCGGTTTTCTGGAATAGGGGCGGACCAATGAGAGAGAGGGGTTGAGAGTAGAGAGGATGGTAAGGGTGGGTTCAAAAACCCTAATAGGTATTTTGTTTTTGTATTTTTTGTACACTTTGAATATAAGATGAAAAAGAGGGGGTTTAGGTCTTTTATTGGGTTCTAATTGAATCGAAAAGAGTAGTTAATGACGGATGGAGTTTGGGTTTTATTTTATTAACTCAATGGTCATGGACTTTTATTTATAATTCTCTCATTAATTAATCTTAAAAAAATTACCATCCTTGCTGCCCATCAAGACGACAATTGTACTTACATCGTTATGATTAATGACATGTTAGGCCCCGTAAAAATTGTGACGTACTATTAGTTGAAATACTTGCAAGTTTTGAGTTGTTTAATTAATTGATTGAAAATGCTTTACACACTTCGGGTCAGTCCAAAGAGCAATTATTCCACAATATCCACTTATGCAATGTGCACTTTTAGTCAAAAAGTTTTTGGAAATTGAGAATTGCCATATACTTTTAATGTAATATAAAATGTAGTTGGTCGTTTACAACTTTTTGGTCTTTGATTAATTTAATGGCCATTGGCAAATAAGATAATGATACGCATATAAAGTCAATAATGATAAACTATAATACTAGCTTGATGTCCACAAATTTATATTAAAAAAAATGTCACAAAACTTACAATGGGTTTCAATTTATTTATTTTTCGATCAATGGATTACAAAGCTCAAAGAAATACTTTGAAGTAATATTTTTTTTGGTCAGGGTAAGAAAATTACGAAGTATAACTATATTCTTAATCTATCCCTAATTTGGAGAAGTGGATTTTTCCAAGTCGGCAGATGTAACGTGATATTCCATTACCTTGTGTTTGACTTATTTTGCTAATGTGTCTGTTCTTGTATTAAACTTCTATTGAATATGCTTGAAATAAACTGAGACAACTTCACTAGCCAATTTGTTAATCCTCTTGATTCACGACTTGAGCCTCCACCTAGCAGCCGACACTTGCTTGATTCCTTGAATTAATTCAAGGTTATCGGAGAAAATAATCTTCTCTTCGTGTAAATATTGTCTTCCTATCTCCAATACCGTTATAATTGCTTGAGCTTCTCCTTCTACACTTGTATTATAAAAAATTCTCTCTGCATGATCTGTTCAATTTCCCTGATTTTATCAATCTGAACAACTCCTATTCGAGTGGGATTATGTATTTGTTCAAAAGATGCATCACAAGTAAACACAATATTAGTTTGAAAATCGAGATCGTTAACTGTATCAATTATATTCTCAGTATCCGTATTCGGGTTATTATTATTTTGAAACCAGTCATTCCCAAAGTGTTCCTTCATACTCTTATTTGCAATCCAGATTATCTCATCTGGATCCACCATCGTGTTGTTATTACTACATTTTGTTTTAGATTTACAAATATTCCATATAATAAACAAAACATAGGCAATTATAATCTCTCTTCTCCACCCTCCTTTCTCATATGTCTATGTGATCCTAATTATACAATGTCCCAATTCCAGCTCAATTTGTTGTATATTTATTTGCATCGCTGAACCTGCCCATACCAATTTTGCTATTCCACAGGTAAGAAACATATGTTCCCCCTTTTCATTTTCTGTATCACACCATCTGCATTTTGCTTATACATTGCATATCCTTCTTTCGAGATTTGTACCTGTTGGAATTGCATTATTACAAGCTTTCCAATTGATTGCATTATTACAAGCTTTCCAATTGAAAATTCTAACCTTAGTAGGAACATTTGATCGCCAAATAATTTCCATAATGTACACCCTGATGGAACGCCGGTTGACTGGTGAGGTTCTTCAAATGTCGCGTGATATGTTAACACGTTATACCCTATTTTTGTTATATATTCACAATTGCTTGTGTGTGGCCATATAAATTTATCAGGTTCGTCTTTCGAGAAAACTCTTTCCCGTAAAATAACAAGACGGATCGACTCTGGAAAACTTTCATTTAATAAATCTATATTCCAGTCTGTTGTTCCATTCATTCATAGCTCACAAACAATTTGCATATTACACCCTTCAGGTTTTTCTAGACCCCACTGTGTATCCAACCATTTATCCGTCCAATTATTTACAGATACTCCATTTCCTATTTGATACCTGCCATATTTTTGCAACATATTTCTTCCTTCTATTAAACTAGCGCATGGCCATGTTCGAGGTTGTCTCAATTTCACATCGAGAAAACTTGTTTTTGAGAAATAAATACCTTTAAGTAGTCTGGCGGCTAATGTATTAGGATTGTTTAAATTTCGCCATGTCTGTGCTGCAAAGAGAGATGTATTCATCTGCTTGAAATATTCAAAACTCATACCTTCAATTAACTTGCCAACCGCTAACTTTTTGCTTGGCCTCCAATATATTCTTGATTCACCTGAATTCCACAAAAAATTTGAAATTGCCGATATTAATTTGTTACAAAATGTGATAGGAAATGAAAAATATACACATCGAGTATGTAGGCAGCGCTTGTAGAACTGCTTTAATAAGAATTTCTTTTCCCCCGTTTGACTATTTACGAGCCCAAAGGCTGTATGCTGACCGGATCGCCATTTACGATCCCGAGTTTCCAGACACATCGCACTTTCGCTCGGGTCGAGGCTGCCACTCGGTCCTAAGACGGATCAAAGAAGAGTGGGGAACCACTCCCGATCCAATTTATCGTAATAGATTAGTTAACATGTTGGTTAACCGTGTTATGAAACACGGAAAAAAAATCATTGTCTTATCAAATTATCTATCGATGTTGTTGACTTCCGGCTGCCTATCCAGCTCTATGAAATCTAATTATTCTCATAATAACAACTGTGCCTTCCATCATTCCGTTTTTTTAAACAACTTCTCTGCGATCCATTATAATGATTGCACTTTCGACTATTTATGACACAAATGTATACCTAAATAGTTCCCTAGATCATCCTTTTCTTTTATTTCCAACATGGTTGTAACCTGTGCTTTGATTTCGGGTGCAATATCTCGGCTAAAGCAAATTGCCGAATTATTGAAATCTATCATATGTCCTGACCCTGCACAATATTTATTAATACATTCTCGAAAATGTTCCAACTCGTTATTATCTAATGTGATAAAGAAAAGTGAATCATCTGCGAATAAAAGATGAGTAGTGATAGGACAATTCCTCGTTATCTAAATACCTTTTAATTTATTTTGATTTACCTTCATTTCGATCAACGTTATAAGAGATTCAGTCATTAAGGAAAATAGAAAGGGAGACAATGGATCACCTTGTCTTGACCCTCTTTCCGGTTTGAATTTTTGTAATCGATCCCCATTAAAATTTAACTGAAATATAACTGATGATAAACAATTCGAGATCCATGTAATCCATTTATCGTGAAATCCCAGTTTATGTAATACTCATAACATAAAATCCCAACGTACCTGATCATAAGCTTTAGCATATCCAACTTGATTGCCTCCATTGGTTTAGCATGTTTCCTTTTTCCCTTCATGTGAAAAGAAACTTCTTGCGCCACTAATATATTATCCTGTATCGCACTGCCATTGATGAAGGCTGGTTGCGTTTGAGACACAATATCATTCATAAACTCTTGTAATCTATTTGCCAAGATTCTTGCGATGATTTTATATCCAAAATTTACACATGAAATAGGTCGATAACTGCCAATTTTTTCCTGAATTTCTCCTTTCGGGATAAGCGCGATCAATGTTTCATTCAATTTATCGAGAGAAATGTAAATGTTGAAAAAATCTTTAACAATTAGTAAAACATCATATTGAATGATGTGCCAATATTCTTGATAAAACTTACCATTTAGCCCGTCGGGGCCTGGCGCTTTGGTCGGTGACATATCAAAAACTGCTCTTCGTACTTGTTCAATAGTTGAATCTCTTATTAATTTGTCATTCATATCTTCTGTCACTTTCGTTTGTATTCCTTCTACCGCCTCGTCCATTCGTTCAGTATTTTTTTCTTTAAACAAGTTAGAATAATAATTTTGAACCATTTCTGACCTCTGATATGTCCTCCATCCATGTTCCTGCGGAGTTCTTTATACGATGTATTTAGTTCACACTCCTTCGATTGACCGTGGATAAATATAAAAAATCATGTATTCTTATCACCATATTTGATCCATCCTTGTCTTGCTCGAACATACAAGTATTCCTCTTCAGCTTCATACGTTTTCTTTATCTCATCTTCAATCCTACTTTGTTCCTCCACAACTTATGGCGCAGTCCCCTGATTCTCCAGTTTGAAAGCTTTTCCGTTAATGTTTAAATCTTGTTTGCGTTATTTTTAAACGTACGTTTACTCCATTATGTAAGGGATGCTATAGTATTATCTCGCTTTTCAATGAATATCTGTAAAGATTCCTCAACTCCAGGTTCCCCCATGCTGTTTTGACCACTTCTTCACATTGTTGATGGTCGACCCATATTGACTCGAATTTGAACCATTATTGCCCAAAATTCAGTGATCGTATTTAAAAATCAACGGACAATGATCTGATCCGATTGCTGGTGGAATAAAATCTGTGCATTCGAGAATCTGTTCATACAATCACAAGATGCAAATTTCCTGATCAAGTTTTTCCTTGACGAACTTGTCAGTTATTCTGTTAGTCCATGTAAAATAACACCCATGGGACTGAATTTCAATAAGTCCATTATTCGAGATAAATAAATTAAATTCTTGTAGACGTCTATTATCAAGAGGTATTTTACTTAATTTCTCACAATTATGTAAAATATCATTAAAGTCACCAATCATGATCCAAGGTTTATTAATATTTTTATTCCAAATAGTTATTTCTTCCCAAAGTTTTAAGCGTTGTTCAAAATTGTTCGGGGCATGTACGTATGCAATATAATAGGGAAAATATGCATCATCAATATATACGATTACAAAAACTGGCTAGACATTATAACTTCTAGCTTAATATCTGCTTGCCATATGACCAAAATACCATCGGAGTGATAAGCATTCCCGACCGGATCCCTAATATAGCTATTTGCATATTTAAAGTTTTTTAACACCTCGGGATCATCTTTCGCGCATAACATGGTTACAGAAAAGCACATCACTCCCGGTTTAAACCTATTTGTAATGGAATTTATACTAGATATTGTCAAGGGTGCCTGAATTCCTTGACAGTTCCAAACTAGCATACTCATTGAATGTCCTTGGACGTCTTAGGGACAGTCCGGATATCCCTTCTAAAATTAATTTTTACTTCATCATATTTCTTAACAATCCATCTTCTAACATTCCATTGCATTTTATTTTTTCTAAATAAAAAAATCCAAATTTTACCTCTCTTCCTAATATTACTCCAATTTAGTGTTATCACCCTTCTCCTTACACATTTGGCCCAACCTCAATTGCCTATTGTTTCCAAATATGAAAAGTAACAACAAAATTCCCTAGTCCTGGCCCACCCTTTCTCCTTTTTTTCCTTCTTCGCCGAACAAAGTCCCGTTTCCCCTGTCCTGTTTTTCATGGCTGCATACTGACTTCCACCCAGAAAACCCTTCAATTCAACTATCCCTCTCAATCTTCTCGCCTTTCCTTATTCTTTCCTCATTCCCCTATTTGTCCTAAAACTTGTTTTGTTCATAATGAACACCGACCGCCGCCCATTTGCTGGTATGGGTCCTTATCTAATGTTCCAAAATCCATCTGCTCTGTTCCTCTCAGGTTTTCATTAATTTTCCCATAAATCTCCTTTTCTTGTTTCTCGTTCTCTTTCCCATAATTTCCTCTTGTTTCTCTACCCTTCCCATTAATATAACTTGCCTCCTGTATTATTTCATTTAGAAGACCCGATCCCTCTGTAATTGGTTAGCTCTGATTGTGTTTTATTGCTTTGACTACTATTTTCACAGTGGGCATTGCATGCTGCTTCTCTGGTGTAAAATCAGCGATGCTTCCCTTTTTTGGCCTTCTCTTTTCTTTTCGCCCCTGACTTCCCTCCCTTGTATCATTAGTCTTACCTTCATCGTCCCTCCTATGGTGATTTGGAGCAAAGCCTTAACGTATATAGCTTGCGAGTGAGAGAACTAATCCATTCCACTCCACTGATCCCTCACTGATATGTTTTTTGCCTTTATTATTATTGTTTAGGTTAATCCTTGTATCATCTTCCTTCGTATCAACAAAATTAAACTTTCAACCACCCATATCCATATTAACATGTCTAACTTTATTCAAACCATAATACATATTAAATAAGTGCATCTCATACATACTATGCATATATATATAGAAGGAAACGACAAACATGTTAACGAACCTTCCTTGGCCTCTTTTTTTTTACCCGGATAGAACGTTCGTAGCTCGCCTTCTTTCTCATGAGTATGATTCTGGTTTTTATGTCCTTTACGAATGTTTGTTGCTCGTATCCTCTTCATAATATTTTTCTTAATGATAATATGTAACGCTTCTTCATGTCTTACTGTTGAGAGATAGTAATTCTTGTTATAATTCCCTCATGCCATCCAACTCTGTTTTTGTTCTTGTAAACCTTGGCCACCACCATCTGAGAAATCATTCATGTTTGTTTTCTAGTATTATGTATTTGACTTTTTGGATCAGATGTGCTATGTTGAATATCTGATCTTGTATCTATGATTGATTATAGCTTGTTGTTTGAGATTGAGGATTGGAAGATAGACGATGAAGTTATCGGTGAAAGGATAAGCTTCGAGAGATTTTTATACTTTGAAGTAATATTAAAAATCTTAAATCTTAAATTTATTAGTTAATCTTGACATAACTTAGTTTTATTTAACACATATAATTTATGTGCGCATTATAATCACCCTATATCTAAAATTTTATAGTCTATATTAACATAAATTCTAAGATTTAATATATAATATCAGACTTAAATAGTAAACTTAAAGATTTATAATTGTTTTAGGTTTTTTTGTCATTATAAAAAAGGACAATTAAGGTTTAACGCCATTACACATAAAAGGCAAGTAAGAAAAAGATCCAACAGAGAATGATCATGCCATCCTGTGAGTATAATGTTATGTCTAACACATTTTTTCCAAATTATCAACAACTCCACTAAAATTTCTATTGATATAAGAGACTATCTATTTCGAGAATTGGGTAAGCCATCTCTCAATTTTATTGAGAAGAGGTCGTATACTCCAATGTACCTCGTCCTTTTTAAGAATACCTTGAAAAAGTTCAAGGTTATCAGAGTAGAAAGAACAACTCTGAAGGTTGAGGAAAGCGGCTAAACTCATGGCTAAAAGGATCGCCCAACTTTCGTCTTCAATATTGTTCCTAACAAAAATCTTCTCATGACTTTGTGTATAATTTCACCTTTGGTATCGACTGCTATAATAGCACCTGTTGTCGGTTCCCATTCTTTGGGAAACGAGGCATCATTGAGCCAAATATAGTTTGTATCATCATGTAAGATAGGATTTTCCAAATCTGGATCGTTGTGAACCTTGTTGCCACTCTGTTGGTTGATTGGAGAGGGACCGGGGGGAAGGAACAAAGAGCTCCAATATAATGGAGTTGGATTTACATGTGATTTCATAGATGGGTCATTTTTTTGTTTCTGAAGAAATCTTTCATTCTTGTTTTCCAAATATTCTATTTTGTGCATAAAATAAGAGTAGTAACAGACTTTTTGTCCCACCCATTGGCTAAATAATTGTTGAGTGTTTGTAAAAGCCACTCCGAGAAAGAATATTTTGAATCACGATCGATCTTCATGTGTAGGGAAAAGTCAGCCCAATCGTTAATACTGAAGGGACATTTTAGGTTTAAGTGTTCAAAATTTTCTTTATCAATTTCGCACCATCCACATATAGCGTCCTGGGTATATTTTTCTCATGTAAAGATTACATTTCGTAGGTAGAACACCATTACAAAACTTTCATCCATAAATTCTAATTTTTGAAAGCATATAATGCTCATATGGTGACCAGTAGATATTAAATTAAATTTTATTTATATCAAATAGCTTTCAAATGTTGAAAAGAAAACATGAATTGATAACCAAAAATACATTGTCGATTGGTAAATGTTATATTGAATTGTAATTTAGTAGTCTATAGCTCTTAGTGTAAAATTTTGAATCTACTAGTGAAAAAAGTTAAAATTTGATAATATCTTGGGAAATTATCCAAGATATATATAATGTCATGTCTATTAAAACTTGTATATTTGTATTCGTAATTGGGTTTGTATTATTTTTTTGAAAAAAAATGGATTTGTGTTACATATTATTTAGATTTTTTTAAGAGAATAATTACATATTTTCAGTTCAGATTTCTCTGACTTATTATATTACACTATAAGATTAAAATATGTTAAAATTAATAATGATTAACCCGAAAGGTTTATGGATAATATATTGATTAAAATGTTTGGTCTTAATAGATAAAAGTCTATTAAAATTTTATGTATAATCTATTGATAGATAAATAATATATGTTAGATGATTTATAAATAATCTAGATTTTGAATATATTTTAATGAACAAATATATATTAAGTATTATATTTAATTTAGATAATTTTTTAGTAATTATTTCTAATTTAAATAAACTCAAATGAAATTACATAACCCTATATTTAGATTGAACCATTTCCATTTTTTTTATAAGTACAAGAAAATTAAAAAAAAAAGAAATTAGCCTACTCCTCCTTTGTTACATAACTTATTAAAAAAAGCAAATGATTTCACCAATGAAGTAGTTTCCTATCTTGATAAGTCGATGTCTTGTCTGATATATTTCGCGAGTAAATCTTGTGACTGTATTGAATTTCCTTTTGACATGATAAACCTTTCAACTTCTGTTAATTCATTTCTAGGTTTCTTGAATTATTGGTTGAACTCTCTAGTTGATTCTTATTATTTTATTAATATCTTAAACAATTTTAAAATTGTCATAATAAAACAAGTAACTCTAAAAGTTGAAATCGCGCCAATAATCAAATGGATAAAAGTAAAACCCAAATCTCCCATTCACTTGAGTAATTGGTCTGGCATCTTTTAGGATTATTGTTAAACCATTCTCTCATATTATGTCTCAATCAACACCTTCATCAATTTTAGGATCGCATTTGTATCTTAGTGGTTATTAATTTGATACGTAATTAATTATATTATGTTAAAGATTTTAGCAAAATCTTTAACTTTTGGGTTCCTCAGTGTGTTGATAACTATAGCAAATACATAGTGGACAAGTAGGTATATTGGCAATGAAATGGTATTATGACTCAATCAAAGATTAGATTTGTCATATACAATAATAGTGAAATAATAATGTGAAAATGTCCCCATCTGTCATAGCAACAAATAGCACTGGTCAGCTTGTTTGATCTAAAATGAGGCATGAAGAAATGGTGCGGAGTATGGCATCCACACATTGTGGTGTCGGTTAATATTACTCCGTATTTCTTTTTCTAATTTTAGGTAGTTAAAAAATTCCCGTTAGCTTGATGAGAGAATAAAATTATATGTAGGACATAAAGCAAATAAAACTCCACTTGAAAAATTTGTTCAATGATAAGTGCTAACCAGTATATCGACCAAAAAAAAAAGTGCTAACCAGTTGATAAGCAATGATAAATCTTATATTCTTAACCAGTTGAGTTAATTTAATTATACAAAGCTTTGTTATTTCTACATTACTTAAAAAGAGATATAAAAATTTGAATTCTTTTCCTAATAGGTATGAAGTAAGAGGTATAAGGTTCAAACCCCTACCTGAATATGGGTAACCTAATTTTGAGTTATCTGAGATATGCGTAAAGAGACTTGTATATTTCCGTAGAATTAGTCGTGATGCGCGCAAACTGATCCGGACCACCCAGATACAAAAAGAAAAATTCTTATATTCTTATTAGATATTGAAAGGGTAATGGTCACAAGACAGATAGAGAATACGTGAGGGGAGTCATTATCCCACTTTTAAAAGTAAACTATACCTTAAGTATATAATGAAAAAATAAATAAAATACATTCATTAATTACAAAAAACACTTGAATAAAACCCTTCCCAACCCAGCGACCATTCAGAACAAAAAAAAAACAATGATTGCTGTATTTCATACAATACAAGCGCCTCAAAACTGCTACACCATCATCAACTGAAGAAGCAGATATTCTTCAAAGATATTCATCCAGGGTAAAAGATGCACGATTTCACCACATGAAGATAAGATTTTGGACATTAATTGTTTCTCGTTTGACATATTTTTACTAGAAATTTATGGATGAATATCGCGATTAGGAAGTGAAAGTGGTGTTTTTGGTGTTGTATTACTCACTCGGGATACATAAATGTGGGTATTACTGTACATTAAGGGGTTACAGAGATTTTGAGTACAGTTTATAGTATGTAATGTATTTGAGAACTTATTCTAGGAATGTGCTTAAGAATTAAATTATCTTTCAGATTTTATTATCAATTTTTTTGTGTTTTATTCAGCTGTGTGTTTGTTCATACATATATTCTTCAGCAAGTTTGGTAGGAGGATTTTAAGTTAAGCATGGATTAAAGAAAGGAAGATTTTTGTGAAGGGGTCGATTAAGTGAATTTGCACCATTGGTCCTTGAGTTTCTAGCTGCCCAAATAACAGCTCTCAAGTCATTAATTTTTATGTCATAAGAAGCAGCAACACTGGGATTTAATGAGTTTTGGCTAACAACTTAAGTGTTTCGAATTAGATTTCATGATTGCATTGAAACAAGTTTATTTTACTAAAATAAAATTGATTTGTTGTAAAAATAACGACTGTCATAATTATTTATGATTGAATTTAAGATTAAAGTTGGGGATATTTAGAATCAAAACTAACTAGTTCACTGCTCGACAATAATATTATCTTTGTTTCTTGTCTCATTTATTTAGTAAGAATGTGTATCAAGATAACGTAAAGTGGAAAATTATATATATATTAATAAACATAAATGGATTAATAAAAAAAAAGTCAAGGAGTAAAAGGAAGATTCGACCACTTTTGGAAAGTGCGAGCAATTGTTAGGCATATTTAGAAAGTGAATTGTTTGAGTTACCGCACGAGAATGATGAAGATTCTGAGGATTCCTTTGGTTTCTAATAGTACTTAGAATCAGGAGTACGTAGGAACTAACGTTCATGATTTGGAGTTGAATTGAAGAACTTATTAAAGTTGGGGTTGTTGTGGGTCGAACCAGTCCACTCCTTTAGGAAAATGTGTTTGGGTTGGATTAGGTCACTTACAAATATCCCACAACCCATAAAACATTTTGGACTATATATATATATATATATATCAGGTTTTTACATTAGAGAAGGGTCCTTCATCATTATTTCTCAGAATTATATCATTAGAAGTCAAGAGACACGATTGAAGAAGGGAGAAAAGCTGGGAGAAGAAGTTGGAGCCCTATTGCACCACTTCTACACCGCTCCACCCTCGATATTAGGCTAATTAAATATTAGTTTCTTGTCTTAAATATGATTCTTGTACTTTTGTCCTTTGATCTTATTGCTTTAATTATGAACTAAAATTTACTTAGCTTGAGTTTGCAATTAATACATGAACCTTGAATAGTATTCGATCATGTATGCTATTTGGGAATTACTTTTAACTGAGTTGGGTGTTTTATTAATAGTTGAATATGAAATGTATTAATTATTCTTTCTAGGACTCGATCACTTTTGGATTGACCTAAGTAACTAAGTTGTCACCCTGGCGGGGGTTTAGGAACAGAAGTGGTTCATATACGTTCAGTCTGCGGTAGTGATCCTGACGGGATTCCTAGATGGAATATCACATAAAGATATTGTATATCTCTGAACTTGCATAGAATAATCTTATCAAAATACTCTAGTAATTGTAAGGCAGAATTTTAAACTACCCTGGAGGGAGTTAGAAGGAAGGTAGAACCCGAATTAGTTATAACGACCTAATTTACCCTTATAATTGGAATTATCAACTTAGTAGGATAGGGGAATACAAGAAAACTTGACCTAACCTCTCATTTATTCTCCAAATCGTATTTATTTGTTTTCTTAGTTTAATTATATACTTGCATTTTAGTCATTAATAAAAAAAACCAGCAAAAATCTATTTTCTTTTATTCATGTCCTTTTATTCGTTTGCAAGACAGAATGTCAAGAATTCGAACATCAGCAGCACTGGCATGCCGGGTGATATCGCCGGTATGCCGGCCATACCAAAACCCGTGCCCATATGTTCTTGCCTCAGGTATTTTGACGTAACTCAGATTCGAGAAGCTCCGGCACCGGCATGCGGGCCCTACGGCTGGTATGCCGCCCAGCGCCGCTGGAGAGAGAAGAAAGCTTCGTTTCTAGGTTATAACAAAGAAAGAGGTTGGTATATTCCGAAATTACTAATCCTTAAGTCTCTCTTCCTTCTTCAAACCTCTCCCAACTCCATTGAAGCTCATTCAAACCTTCCCCAAACACCAAAACACTACCCAATCATCATAAAAACACATCAAATCTTCTCTCCACATCATTACAAAGGAGATTCAATCACCCAAATCTCACCAAAACACATTAGATTGAAGAATCAAAAGCTCAAATTTTCAAAATTTATCCTACAATTTCTTAAATCCATACCAATCCATCAAGAATCACCTTACCCACATAGAAATTCATCATCAATTCACCTTACCTAAACCAAATCAAGCTTGTTCAACCTATAATCAAGAGTTTAAATTTCAAGAGTTGTTAAAGCTTTGAGTTGGGGGGTTAATTGAGATGACTCAAAGAACAGAAACATTGTCTAACAAAAGGGAGGTGAAGAAAAGCAAGGTATTGGGTTCAATTGAGAAGAAATAAAGTAACAAAGGTTCTAGTTCTAAAACCAAGGGTAAAATCGGTAATGAAAAGGGAGGTAAGCCGGCTATGTTCAATTCTATGGGAAAAAGGGTTCCCCTCTATTCCATGAAGAAAACACAACCTCTTCCTTTCAAAGGTTATACACCCGAAGATAAAGAGAAAGCTTCAAAGGCCTTGATAGCTTCTGCAGAAAAACAATTAAAGGAACTACCTTTTGCTTATGAGAAAGTATTCGATGAAGAAGTTGGTACAGAAGAGTATAAGAGATTCTTGGAGCTTGGCGAAAGATTGGGTTAGTCTACATTCATGGTAAGACATTCTGATTTATGTCATGAGTTAGTTTTAGATTTCTATTTAGGCCTCTATAGCCGAGATAGTGAAGGTTGTGTTCCGATTAGAGGAAAGATAGTTCCTTTCACAGTTAAAGAGATTAGAAACCACTTCCAGTTTAAGAAATTGGTTGGACCATGCAAGTATAGTGAAGCGGTGGCTAAACTAAATATCTTTCATTGGGAATTACTTTTTCAGCATGTTTTAGACAAGGAGAAAGTGCAATCACATAAGGGAGAATTGAAGGAACCTTGACCTTACAAATATCTTCAACCGGATGCTAGAATATGGCACAATTTCCTTATTCCTAATGTCTTTGGAAACACAAGAACTTTGGATGTGACTAAGAAGAACTCTCTACTTTTGGATTGTATTTTGAGAGGAGAAGAAGTGGATGTGGCACAGTTGATCTTTGAGGAGGTGATGTGATTTCCGGTCGCTCCTAAATCGGTTTATAATGTTAAATATCCTACTATGATCACGTGTCTTGTGCGAAAAGCGAATATAATATTGGGTGAAGAAGAGAAACTCGAATTTAAAAGGAGTTATATTGATAATGCTTGGATCGTGAAAGTCTTGAGAGGAGCGGGTTCTACGCAAATCTCAAAAGAAGAAAAGGAGCAAAGTTGGCAAGAGAATATGGACGAGCGTTTAAACAATTTCGAAGAAGCTCAAACTTCCTTAGCCGATGATGTGGCACAAATCAAAGTCAATCAAGTGCACATCATGACACTCCTTGAGCAATTAAATAAAGATCAAGCAAAATCTATCTTGGATGTCGATAATGCGAGGCAATAGCCTCGAGAGTATGTTCTCTTTCTTACTTACCATTTCTATAAATGTTTTATCTGCTAATTTTAATTTCTTTTTCGAGTCTTTTTCGAGTCGTGGGGATACGGCCCATTTTTGAGTTGGGGGTGTGGGGATTCGTTGTCTCTCATCTCCATTTTTCTGTTTTTAGGTAGAAATTAAAAATTTTGATATATAGGAATTAGATGTAGAGTGTGTTTAATAGCTTGAAAGCATAAGCTCGGTAGGTTGATGATAGTAAGTAGTATGTTTATGAGCTATTTTATTTTTTATGCTTTGGAGTATTTGCAGGAAAACACACATTGATAGTAAAGAAAAGATTAGTCAGCAATGCGATAGAAAGTATGTTCGATCTCAGGGAGCCTTGAGTAGTGTGTAGGCCGTGAGATCCAAGCAGGTTGACAAACCCATTTGATTAAAGTGCTAAAGGTAATAAAATAACGAAATTACATGGTGTAGAAAGTGTTTAAGGCAGTTCTTTCATATTAAAGGCACTTGAAGCCTTTTTATACCTTCTCACCTTGTTATTTGATTTATATTGTTATATCCTTCTCAACCCCTTCTAGCCTTTCTAAAGCTTTTTATTTAGACACATTATAAGCCATATCCCTTTAGATTATAGGACTTTTCCATATGACCGCACTCGAATCGCGATGCATAGACAGTTGTTTTAGAGCTTGAGTTTGGGGTGGTGGGTCCACCATTATGCGAAATGTTATTGGGTTGGGATTTTTGAGCTTATTAATTGTGCTCTGTTATTATATTGATGATGATTCACATGTTTATATTGTAACCCTTTGCCGGGGTAATAGTGAATGAAAAAGAAGCTACGAGCTAAAGTTGTGAAAAGGCATACCATTAAAACAATAGCGTGATATATCAACATTGAAAAGAGAGTCATAGCTATATAAAAAAAATGATTTGAAAAGAATATATATTCGGACCAGCAAAGAGGAATTTTTATGTGAACATCTTATTCTTTAATTGGGTTATTGGGGATGCTACTTTGTGCATCAAAGAAATCATTGGGTTGAGTGAGAAACGTTTTATGAGAGTAACTCAAGCTCTAGGGCGATTCGTTGATGGCTAGTGAGGAGAGAGCCAAAAGCTCACTCTAAATTATCCAAATATACTACCATACCGTCCCTGAGCCTAAATTACAACCTTAAAAGACCTTTTGATTCTTTGCTATGTAACTGAGAAGTGATTAAGCCAATAGAGAGTAGTTAAATGGATCTTTGAATACTAGTAAAGTTCGATGAACAATCTATAGCTTCCTTGGTAAACTGAGTAATGTCCCAATCCTTCTTACATTGCGAAACTAATCTGATCTTGAATTCAAACCGTGTTAACTATGGATATGAGAAGTATACAGGTATGTAGTTTTGTAAATAGTATTGCATGAAATTTTTTGAGTTGTTGCTTTATGTCTATTTTATGTATTCTGTTATATTCTTCCCATTGTGTTAAATTACCTAGGTGTGTATTTAGAGACTTCCATTGGTTTTTATTTTTATTGTATCGGGACGATACAACTTTGAGTTGGGGGTCTTGATGTCTCCTCATTTTTCATGAATTAATCATAGTTGGAGACATCATTTTTAGTGATTTAGAAGTCTTTCTAGTCGACTTTCTTGAGAAATACTACACTTTCCTATTTCTAGTCTTGATTTAGTAAATTATTATTTTTAGAGCATATTGGGTTTAATTATTTATTTAGTGTGAAGCTTTAAGATAATTATGGAGATTAATTAGATTCCAAGTCAAAGACTAAGAGATAAGGAAAGAAGATAAACATGGAAATTGGGGATAAGGAAAGAAAAGCTAAAAATATGGAAAAGGAAAAGCTGTCTTAATTATGAATTTCACCACCCACGATCACAAATAAGATTATATCTCAAAATAGGTGGGGAATTTGGAGAAATGGTCATGAGCAAAGTTAAAGATCTTTCCGAGACGATGAATTTCGACTACTCATACGCGTCAAACGGATAAGAATTGAAGCTGTTAGGACCAAAACAAAAACGGGTCTAATTTCATGTTTTAGGGTTACGAATTTGAGTTGGGCTAGGAGTCCACTACTTACCTTCTCCTTCAAGAAAACGAATTAGGGCTTCTATACACCTATAAATACACCCTTATATCACTTGTAAATCATCCTTGCTCAATTCTAAACCTTATATTATCTCCTAGTTATTGTAGAGAGCAAGATGAAGTCATTTATTATTTCTTTTAGTTTATATCCTTCAGGTATGAACTAATTTTCCCATACCTTGGGTTTTGCATCATGTATAATCTATGAATTCTAATTTCTTTCTATTTAATTTTCTTTGGGAATTATATATTTTAATCTGATATTAGCTTCTTGCCTATATATTTGTTTATGTGTTTTGAATTATTGCCTGTCCTAGAACTGATCACTTTTGGCTTTCTTAATAGTAGTTAGATGATCATCTTAACTGGGTGTCTAATTATTGAAACACCACATAACGTCTAGTGTCGAGATTAGTCTTGACAACACTAATTCTAGCTAGATAGTCATTAGGGTAAAATTTAACCACTATCATCATGTTTGGAATTGAATTGCTTAGGTCCTTGGTAGCGCTTGATAACCCTAAGTTTAGGCTGCCTCATGATGTGTCTGTATCCCCCTTAGTCGATCTCAAGGTCTAAGGTATGGGAATATAGAATCCTGACTAAGTATCTAAGAGCTAATTATCTCCCTTATCAACTAGATTTGATAGAAAGAATTAGAAAGATTAGTGCATACTAGCAAAACCTAAGCTATATATCCCATCTCACATTTCTTCATATTTATTTTATTGTCTTTTATTATCCTTATCTTAATTAATTATTTCGAATTATTCACTCTCTACTTTCTGTCTTTTAATTAATTGCTTTCTATTCGTTATTTCTACCCATTCGTATAACACACTAAGTCCCTGAGAACGAATCTAACTTATCATTAAAACTTGCATACGTCCTGTAATACTTGCGGTATCGTGCTTGTCTAAGGTGAAAGTGCATTGTTTTCTGGCTTATATTTATCTTATTTTTCTAACACCCCTAGGTGACACCACTTACCCACCATCTCCATACGGCTCCACCTCTGGTGGTGGAGGAGGAGGGGGAAGTATATAGATGATCAAGCTGAAGTCTATAAGAGAAACACAATAAATAAATTGATGGAGATTTTTCATACAGATATAGTGAGCTTGAGGAAAGATAGGGAAGAAGAAATGGACGAATTATTAACTGCTCAGGCGGTATTAAG
This sequence comes from Nemophila menziesii, assembly GCA_029959085.1. Taxonomy (NCBI): domain Eukaryota; kingdom Viridiplantae; phylum Streptophyta; class Magnoliopsida; order Boraginales; family Hydrophyllaceae; genus Nemophila; species Nemophila menziesii. Next base: position 24,676,849 of record JARWIR010000008.1, read on the forward strand.
GCAACGAGAAGCTGATATATCAAAAGTATTGAAAGAAATGAAGTACGAGAAAGAAGGTTTAGAGCAACAATTACAAATGGTACTAATCAACACTAATTTATTAGAAGGTTGGCTAATGGAGAATCATCCCAAGTTAGGTAGTTTACATAATGTGGACATTGATGAAACTTTTGAGCCAGTAGATGTCTTACCAAAGCAGATGACGGAATGTACAACATCGGATTTTTGTATTACGGATGTGATTTACGGATTAGATAAGGTTGTCCAAGAAGGTGCAATCGAAGATTATGATGGTAGAGAAAGGACCCAGATGGGCGGCGGTTTCCTTGTGCAAAGAGCGGTTTGGTGTGGGAAGGTGAGTGAATAGTTCCCCCCCCCTTGATTTGGGTTCTTCTCCAAGCTTGTTGATGATGGTGGAGAAGAGTGGTTGGAGGTGTGCAGAGAGCGGCTTAGTGTGGGAAGGAGAGGGTCAAGAGATTCTTTGTTTAATTTTTTTGTTTTCATATGGGTATATATAGTGTAGGCATTTTTGAATTACCGATTTTATCCTCACTAATCATTGGATTAAGTTAATTAAATGATTAAACCGAATTATTATGAATAAAAAAATATTAAAAAAAACCAGACATGTGCCCCTCACGTGACATTTAATGGAGATCTTGGACGAAAAACGTTAACAGGGGGCAACGAGTCCCGAAAACAAAAATTAGGGGGTAGCCAGTCTCATTTTAAACAATGAGGGGTAAGCGGTCAATCAGGCCAAACTCCAGGGGTAAACAAGGCATTTACTCTATATTAAAACAACAAACTATGCTATTAAATCCATGAGAACATAATCCCTCACATGTCATGTAGTTACTATAAATGTTTATACTTGTTTCATTAAGGAGACTAAACAAGCCAATGTAGGCTATATAGTTAAAACTGTGCAGGATGGAGTGATTGATGGCATGGCGAGTTTTGAGGCAGACTCGTCTAGAGAGGCTGAAGCAGTGGGGAGTAGAGGAGTGACACTGCAAGCACTTATTTTTCCTACATCTGAACTGTAGGGCTGCACAAAGGAAACCCAAAACACACAAACCCGACCACCCGACCCCACCCAAAAAAAAAAAACCAAACTATAGCACCCGCCCACCCTATAGGGTTGAATATTTATTTATTTTTGGGTTTGGGCTGGTTGGCAGAGTGGGCTCAGCCCAAACCACGGATATTTAAGCTGGTCTGATATTTGGGCCGAATAATTTTTTTATATACACTACACTAAAAAATAAAAAGGCAAAAGCCTTTGGAAATCTGAAAGGTCAAGCGTATTGTCTACGCTTTACACACCTCATTTCACACTCTCTCTATCTCTCCATCTCTCCATCTCTCTCATTCTCACGGGAACCCTAAGCTCTCTATCCCCTTCAACCTGTCTCTTATTCTCCATTTCAGACTAATCCCGCCGGTAAAATGAGCAAGAGAGTACAACGCATTTAACACTCTCACCTAAATTAGTGGGTTTTAATAGCCTTCTGAGTTCTGAGTTCTGAGTTCTGATAATTTGCTACCGTGGTTGCTTTATCAAACCATGGTTAAGGTGTTGGGTTGTTTATACGTTTGGTTACTTATTAAAATGGGGTTAGAAGTAACCTATAAAAGGCGCGGATCTGGTTATTTTAATTCAAAAACCCCCTTTTCAGGTAATAAGATATTTGAAACCCTAATCTGTGTTTTTTGTTTATCCGATGGTTTTTTAATTTATTGCATGAGTAATCTAGTTGGATTTGAAATGAGGCTTTGATTCTTAAGGGTTTTTAGTCATTTGCGTGTTTGAATCACGGTTATTTGTGTTTTATTTTGAGAATGGAAAAAAGAATCAAGGGTTTTACGAGATATATTTGAGTTTTTAAAACCGTAAAAGTGTTGTTTGTGGGTGTTTGATACTTTTTTATTCTCCGAGTTTATGAAAAACGAATAGTTTTCTGGGTTGCTTGAAACTTTCTTATTCTCTGAGTTTCTGAGTTGCTTGATTGTTTCTTACTCTCCGAGTTTCTGACGGGCTTGATTTTTTCTTATTCTCTTAGTTTATTCTAATTTCCTATATGTTGTCTGAGATGGAAATGAATGGATTTTGTTGCTTAATGCTTTGTTTCATAACACATTTTCAGGTTTAACTCTACAACCTATTTCATATTTTCTCATTTACAAGTTATTAGTTTTGTTTTTAACAATATTTATCTTGTTCTTTGCAAACAATATATAAAAGATAGAGGATGAGAATGAGTCAGAAATTGAACTTACCCTTCCTACTCAAACTCAAGGTAATTCTCCTACACCTAAACATCCACCCTCATCAAGTAACAAGCCCCATTTAGCTCAAAAGATCAAGAAGATCATAAAGGATTGTTGGACTGTATTTGATCCATACTTTGATGAACATAGTGTTAGGAGAAGGATGTGTAAATACTATGAGATAACTTATGCAGCAGATTCTAGAAGGCATGGAACATCTAATATGCTTAATCATATAAATCATAGGAGATGTAAAAAATACCTTTTCTATTCTCCTTGTAGAAGATGGTCAAACTGAGTTAATGTTTTCAAAATATGTGGGTGGGGGTGTTGTGTCTTACATGTTTTCAGTTGATTATCGTACTAAAGCATTAGCTGAAATGGTAATTTTAGATGAGTTATCATTTAGATTTGTGGAAGGCATTGGATTTAAAAGGTTCTGTAATGTAATGCAACCCAGATTCGTTAAAATACCATCTAGGATGACCATTATGAGGAAATGTATGTCCCTGTATGATGAAGAAAAGATTAAATTGAAAAATTTAATGAAAGGTTGTCGAGTATGACCACTGATTGTTGGACCTCAAACCAAAATCTGAACTATATGTGTTTAAATTCCCATTTTATTGACTCTGATTGGAAAGTACAAAAAAAAAAATCTTTTTGTATGGCAGAGGATCATAAAGGCGAGACAATTGGTAAAGTAGTTGAAACAATACTTAGGGATTGGGAACTTGATTCTTATTTAACTTTAACAATTGGTAATGCCTCTTCTAACACTGTTACGATTAAGTACTTGATTAAAGTCTCGGGAACAAAACCCAAAACCATCTTGAATCATGAATTTCTTGATGTGAGGTATTGCGTACATATCTTGAGCCTGATAGTGAGAGAATGTATGCTTGAATTAGATGCTTCAATTTAAAATATTCGTGAGGCTGTGAAGTATGTAAGGTATTCTCCGGCTCGCTCTAATTCTTTTGAAGACTCTATGGCTACTTGTAGTATTGAGTCTAAGGCCCTTTTCAACCTTTATGTGCCCACTAGATGGAACTCGACTTACAATATGCTAGAATCTGCTATTAAATTTGAGACAGTGTTTTCTTTGATGAGTGAGCATGATGATAATTTTAAAGCATACTATATGACTGATTCTATTAGACCATCACCTGCCTTTGTTGATTGGCAAAATGCTTGTTGCTTTGTTGAGTTTCTGAGGTTGTTTTATAACTCTACAAAAAAGTTTTCTAGAACTTTATTTGTTACTACAAATATTTTCTTTGATGAAATTGTTATTATATAGGAGAAGATTGAGGAATTATGCAAATCTGATAATGAGGTTTTACAAGAAATGGCTTTAAAAATGAAGGCAGAGTTTCTGAAATATTGGGGAATAGATAGTATTAACATACTACTGTATGTTGCAGTTGTACTAGATCCTAGGAAAAAATTGAAATATTTAACTTGTTACTTCAATTTTATGTACAGTCCTACTCAGGCTACTGATTTACTTGCAAAGGTGAATGATTCATTAACAAGGATTTTTTCATATTATAATACAATAACTGCTCCCGGCTCTGATGGCTCAACCAGTTCTGGTCCTGAAGTGGCTCCCAATCAATCGAATTCAGTGCTTGGGTATAGGTTTCAATCATTTATGGCTGAAAAAATATTTCAAAGGGCAGTGAACTTCAAAGATACCTCAAAGAAGAAGTTGAGGAAATGATGGGTTCATTTTATATTCTGAGTTTGTGTGAATCAAATTCTATGAGGTTTAAGTACTTGTCTTAAATGGCAAGGCATATCTTGGTTGTCCCTGTCTCAACTGTTGCTTCCGAATCTGCCTTTTCCACAAGTGGAAGGGTACTTGATCAATTTAGAAGTTCCTTATCCCCTACTAAAGTTGAGGATCTAATTTGTACTCAAAATTGGTTAAAATATTACCTTCCTATTAATCTTAATTCCTCTAAGGAATTAGTTGAGCATTTAGAGGCTGAGTTAGGTATGAAACTATGAATATTCATTTATTTCATTATTTGGTAAATTATTTTGCTACTTAATCACTGAAAATTTCTTCTTTTTTGACTTTGACAGGCTATTCTGCCTTGGATGAGTTAAGTGTGACTCCCCTTGAGTCCACTTCAACAAATTTGTAGCCAATAACCTAAGGTATAAAAGCATCTTTTTTTTATTTACAGGTTACTTTCATTCTCAATTCAATAGTGACTTTGCATCTCCCATTCAATTCCCCTGCCATGATTACATAATTTAGCTTGTATGATCCTAAAGTGGAATGAATGGTTGAGTTGGCAATAATATTTGATTTGTTTTTAGTAGCTTGTAAGTTTAAAAATATGTCCCTTGTCCCTAAGTTTAAAATCCAATGATGAAATATAATCTAAGGCTAACTTCTAAAGTTTCTGTCCTCCTTTGTAGTGAAAATTTGCACGAAATATGATGGTTTTGGAAGCAATCAATTCAAGGGAATGCACCAAATTTTGTACAAGTTTGCTATTTTGCACAATAGAGGTTGCACTTTTAAGTATTTTGATTGTATTGTTCTGGAAATGTATTGTAAAATCACTACTTGTAATGTATTTGAGTATTTGACAATGGCTTGTACTTAAATTTGCTGTAAATTACTATTTTTGGAAACTTACTATATATAGTATGTTTCTATATTGGGAAATTTACTATGAAAGGAAAGTTTTGTCCGAATTTGTAAATAATATCTTTTAGTTTTTTATGTTGTTTGACTATTCTTTGACCAAAACCGAATCCAACCCTATCCGAACTAACCCAACCCGCAAAAACTTAACAAAAAAATTGGATTAGGGTTTCAAAATGACAATTCCGATACTAACGGATTGGGTTTAGGGTTTACCCCTACGAGTCGGTTAACTGACCCGTGTGCAGCTCAGATTCTGAAGTCCATATACTCAATGATAATAATTTTGTAAATAATGTAGATAGGAAAAAACTACCTAAGAATAAGAAGTTTACAAACTTGTTTTTGGATGTCTGTTATATAGTATGTAATATGAACATTAATTTCTTCTTCATTCCTAGAAGAAGAAATATAGGAGCTGACTAGACTGCAAATAACAACATTAGGGCTTATTGTTTGGTAATTGGGGGTTACACCCTCCTATCCAGTTAGCAACTTGTCTTGAAAATGACCTCTAACTCATAGATATTGGGTAACTTTTGTACTGATAGCTCGTCAGGTTTTTTTGGTTTTTCATAATAAATTATGTTTGACTTAAAAAAATGTCTAAATTAAAACAGTACACTACATATTAGAATTTTGTTTAATTGATTTTGTATTTTTGGAAAATGAAACTGACATTTGCATTTCTTTTTTTACTTATATCAATCTTTTTTGAAATTAATAACCGTGTGATTTTTGGATGAGCTATATCAATTTATCCATCATGCTTGCTAACATATGTCGCAAATCACCATTAAGTGGACTATGTTTTCATGGACTCAACAAGGAAAGCTCTGAGTGTTCATCTGATCCGCCAAATACTTCCAAACTACTGTGTTATCATTGAGTGAAATGTACAAAATCTTGCCAGAGTCGCCTTAGCCCAAAGTTGGTTAACAAATGCTTTTGGGCTCTAACACATAATAAATTTATGAAGTGTCTCAAATTTTAGCAAAAGAATTACTTTTTCGTTTATATTTATTTGTTTATATTTTTTTGTACATAAGTACACTCCCTTTTGTTATAAATATTTTTAATTTACATAAAATCATTTATTACAATACTTTTTTTACTATTAATTAAATATAATACTGAAAAAAAAGAAAAAAGTATTTTAATATTAAAAAAAGGAATATAAACAAATAATATTGAACACCTTTTTTTATAAAATTTGACAGATAAAAATAGACAACGAAAGTATTAATATATTAGAAAACGCAACCAATAATGAGTAATTGAGAATTTTTTCAGCTTAAGTTTAATCCATTTAAATTTAAATCCAACCGCTACCTAAATTTAGATATTAAATATTCCTTTTATTCTCAAATATTGAATTTTAAAAATTATATTCTAAATTTATTTTAAAAATAAAATAATTACTAATTAAATACTAGTTTATATTAATTTATTATTAATTTATCATATTTTTATAATTTATATTTAATATGTAACTTTTTTATTTAATAATTACTTCATTCGTTCATTTTTATCTATCTAACTTTCTAAAAGAAGATGTCTAATATTATTTGTCTCTTTTTCGATACCAAAACACTTTTCCTACTTTTTCTAATATTACCCCTAATTAAACAATAGAAAAAGTGTTGTGATGAATACCCTCGTGTATATTAATTAAGGACACTTGATCAAAGAGGAAGAGTATTAAGTACTCTTTTTAATCTTTGTGTACCAAAAAGTCCTTTTAATATTATAAAATCGAGTTATTTCTTTTGATCTCAAAAAGTCCTAAAAATTATTATATCTTGTTAATCTTCTCATCTCACCTGTTAATAATTAAAACACATCAATGATTAGTGATAAAACTCAAAACATGTCTAAATTAACAAAATATTTTCAAAATAGATATATTCTATCATTCCATAACAATTTTTTAAAGAGTAATGATATATACCACCCAAATTCATACCACCCAAATGTCACCCAATGAAGTGGCGTGAATTGGTTGGTTACAAATCTTTAATCAAATCAAGAAAATAAATGCATTAACAAATTGTAACCAACCAATTCACGCCACGTCATTGGGTGACATTTGGGTGGTATGAATTTGGGTGGTATATATCATTACTCTTTTTTAAAATTATAGAAATAAGTTTCTTTCTTTCTATCCACCCCATCCTCTTCCCTCCCTCAACAGCACAACGCAGCCACCACCATACAAAATACGACATTCCGTCTCCTAACCACTATTGTAACACCACCTGCATCAACCGTACCACTAACAGAACCACCACCACATTCATTTAGGTCACCCCACTACCATCAACACCACCACCCATTAACTTCAGCATCACAACTATTTACGTAGTCGTTAGTCAATACTATTATAACTAAAAATTTAAAACTTTCAAATCAAGTTTTCTATGAATATTTGAAATTTAAATTCCAAATTTTGGGGGTTCTCAAACTTTATCCTTTTATAAATTGATATCTGACATTTTTTGAAGCGTAATTGAGGTTAGTTTGGACATTTTTAATGATGAAATTTATTAATACACACTACCCAGTTCTTTTCACTAGCAGCCCATTCAAATATGCACACAAACCATGCATTTTCACTGGTATCCATTAGAACGTGCAAACAACTCAATAATTTTCACTAGTAGTCCATTCATACGTGCACACAACCCATTTATTTGTCACTTACAACCCATTTGAATGTGCATGCAACCCTGTCATTTTTCACTAACAACCCATTCAAACGTTAACACAATCAAATCATTTTTCTGTAACCTATGTATATAGTGCACACAACCTAGTCATTATCACACACAATTAATGTTTTGAGACTTTGAATAAGCACAAACAATTTGTTATAAATATTCGTTTAACCTGTACAACTCACAACAAACCGTAATTAGTGTCCTAGGTTTTTTATTATTTCTTGCCCCTACAAATATTTTACTATTTAATTTTTTTTCTAGAGTTTGAATACTCTAATTGTGGTAAGAAACATGAATTATGGAAACTCATCGGCTGTTACTGGAGAGAGAAGTATAGAAAATAAAATCTTTGAGGTGCATGAAAAAGGATGTTTTATTAGTCAATCAATAATTATGTAACAATAATAAAACTCAAGTGTAAAATGGTATGATTTTAGCATAACAATGGTATGGGCTCTTTGGAGCAAATAATCTAGGTTGTGAACTATTACATTCAATCGCCCCCAAAGAACCTCGTCAATTTATTGGCAGGATTACGAACAATTTATGCCACTGGGCTCCCATGTTCAAGTCTCGTCGAACCATACACAAAGTTTTTATATTGTGCCAAGATGTACACCTAGGTGGGGTATTTCCCTTAATGGTGGGTTTCGTCGGAAAAGTATTTTTCATCGGGGATTTTACCTTCGTTCATTGGGCTCACATGTTCTAGTTATGTCGACTCATTATCTTGTGTTGTTTGAGCGTGTCAAGAAAAACACTTAGGTGGGATATTACTTTTAACGGCGAATTTATTAAAAAAGGGTTTTCTTTTGGATTTTTAGCCTTCGTCTTCATTATTAAAAATTATTTCTTATTGGGTTTTTTGCTTTTTGAGAGTGGATTGTATTGAATATGGGAGGAATTGTCTTTTATTATTGCACCATGAGAGTATTTTTATCTGAAATTTGTAATGATGTGGGTTGAACCCTTTGGAGAACATTGGTTAGGATGCGGACCCTATAAGTAAAATAACTTTTTATTTAATAACAAATAAAAGATCATTGTAAACCAGTTGGGGTAGCTCAACTGGCCAAAATTTTGATATTTCTTCATCCCTTAAAGGGGGTAAAGCAAGAGGTACAGGGTTCGAATCCCCTCCATGAACATGGGTAACCTTGTTCTGATTAATTGAAAATATGCATGGGGAGGCGTGTATATTTTCCATGGGATTAGTCGTGATGCGTGAAAGTTGGCCCGGACACCCATGTATCAAATATATATATATATATATATATATATATATATATATATATATATATATATATATATATATATATATATATAAAAGATCATTGTATATACTATGTAAGAATTTTCTTTTAAAAACATTAAGAATGATAGATTATTTTAGTGTAATGGTGTTGATGTCTCACAATTTATGATGAGTTTTTATATAGATGAGACACCATTTTTAGGGGTTTAAGAGTTTAAAAATTGGTATGTATTCCATGATTTAGTTTTATTTGATTTTTTAGCCAACATTAATGATTCACGTGGTTTTGGAGCATTTTTTAAATATTTTGTGCATTGTAGGTGAAATTCATAGGAACACACGAAATCTTGATGTCTCTTCTTTTGTGATATATTTTGTGATATACGAGACATCAATATCTTGAGTTTATTCATATTTTATTAGGATTTATTCTATTAATTGATCTATATGCATCATTAGCTAATATTTACAATTCACGTGTTTTTGGAGTATTTTAAGATATTTATGTACTATGTAGGTTAAGCTCTGGTGGGGCCTAGGGTGTGATAAAATAAGATATAATTAACGTGCAAATAACACCCTAAACTACACGGTTCTGCAAGTATACCAATCGTATGCAAGTTTTAGTTTAAATAAATTAAGATTCGTTCCGCAGAGACTACAAAGGTTAGAGGAATCTTATGCAAATACCAAGTGCAAATAAATTAAAGATAGGACAACTAAACGCAAATAAAAGTAAAGACAAATAAAGATGGATTTGAGAAAATAATTAACTAAATTAAACTAAGAATTAAAAGACAGAAAATAAATATGAAAGAGAAGTGATATGAGAATATAGCTCAAGTTATTAGCATGTAATCCCCACTAGTTTTGCCGTTCTAAACATGTAAGGGTGAATTATGTAGTATTTCCCTAATCGGTCCCAATTCGCTATCGGTAGTTTCAAATAGGATTTACCTGTGTCAATAAGGCTTCCTAAGCAAACTTTTCCTGTAATTGGTAAATAGTCACAAGAACTAAACCATAGTGATTATCTAGTTAGGTTGGGTTGTCATATCAGACCTAATACTAGACGTTATGTGCTAAACATGCAATTAAACACCGTTGTCAATGGTGACCTAATTACTAGATGGTAATTCTAATGGCTGCAGTCCACAAGAACACAGAATATAAATCCAAACACATAAACAGAGAATAAAAACTATAATCCTATTTAAAGCATTAAATTCCCAAATTAGATTGATGTCAACTCAAAACTAGGGTTCATACATATATGCTAAAAACTCAAGCTAAAGAAATTTAGTTCAGGCAAGAAAAGAAAAAAAATTACAAATCTAAAGGTAGAAGAAGACATTGTTGATGAATAGCTCCTTCCAGACTTCTCTCTTGTGTTGTAAGCTTCCTCTTGGTTTAAGGTTTCACCAAGGATGATTTAAGAGTGTTAAGAGGTTGTATTTATAGTGTATAGGTTGACCTAATTAGTTTCTTGGAGATAAGGCCAAGTAATAGACTCCAAGCCCAACTCAAATTCGTGAGGAAATAAAGATAAACACTACTGGACCGTTTTGGGCATATCTTCTTTGTTATTGGTCGGTTTGAGCTCCATAAGATACCAAAAGAATCATAACAGAATTATCTCTGTCCCCATGAAAGGAATCTTCCAAAATCGGCTTCCTTGTAGGAGTAATTACCACTTCTTTAGGCATGTGCTGCAGAAATTCAGATTAGGCAGCTTTTCTTTTTCCATGTTTTTAACCTTTGTTTCCTTTATCACCAATTTCCATGTAAATATCTTTCCATAAGTTGTTGTCTTTGACTTGGACTCTAATTAATCTCCATAATTATCTTTAAAGCTTCACACTAAATAAACAATTAAACCCAATATGCTCTAAAAATATTATGTTCCTAAATCAAGACCCAAAATAGGAAAGTGCACTAAACTAAGCTAAAATCAACCTATAAACTAATAAATAAGCCTAAAATGATGTCTCAGAAGTATATTTTATTATCACAAATGAGGAGACATCAAGACCCCCAACTCAAAGTTGTATCGTCCCGATACAATAAAAGTAAAGAACAGTAGGGTAGTCAAAATAAACAAGAAGAAGTCGAAGGAGAAACAAGAACAGAATATAATGACTGATCCTAGAGCAAAAATATCTAAAAAGTCTCATGTAGTAATGCTCAAGAAATAATGCACAAATATGCTTAATATACATGTAATCAACAATCCATAAATTCAAGTTAAGATTAATTTTGTAATGCCAGAAGGAGAGGATGATAACTTAGTTCAGGTTAATGGCTATAGGTTGTTCATAGGTCCCAAATACAGCATCCGATGGTCCACTTACCTACTACCTAATAGCTCAATTGTTTCTTCATCTAGCAGTTAGAAATCCTAAGGTCTTGGTTATAACTTGGCTTAAGGACGGGTGTGGTATATTTGGATAATGAAAAGTGAGCTTTTGGCTCTCTCCTCACTATCCATCAACGAATCGCCCTAGAGCTTGAGTTTTCACTCGAAGATGTTCTCTCTCAACCCAATTTATTGATGCCTTTGATGTGCATCCCCAATATTCCCAATTAAAACCTTTGATGATATAAAATCCACTTTCCGGTCCGAATATATATTTTCTTTTTACATCAATTTTTTCTTTTGTATAGCTATGATTCTCTTTTCGATGTTGAGATATCACACTATTTTTTTCATATATATATTCTTTTTATGCCCTTGTTGGCAAAATTAGCTCGTAGCTTCTTTTTCATTCACTATTACCCCGGTAAAGGGTTACAATAATAACAATTTCATCATCAATAAAATCACAAAGATAATTCCCAAATTCCCAAAGTTCCCTAATCATGAAACCCACCACCCCAAACTCAAGCTCTAAAATGAGTTTGTCTCAGGTTTTGCGATTCGAGTGCGGGTCATATAGATAAGTCCTACAAACTAGGGTATGGATTATAATGTGTTTCAAATAAAAGGCTTTAGAAAGGCTCGGAGGGGCTAAGACGGATAAATAACAATAATATCAAACAAAAGGGTGAGAAAGTCTAAAGGCTTCAAGTGTTTTATCATGAAAGAACTGCCTTAGTCATTTTTCTAACTACCGGATTTTGTTACTTTTTCATTACTAGTTCATAGACAAGTGGGTTTTCAACTAATTTTAAACCTCACGTTCTACACACCAAATAACTATTCCTAAGTTTCAACGTGTTTTCTTAGCATTGCTCATTAACTTTTCTATCTTTTATTTCCTGTTTTCATAAATGCATGTAAACAAATTTGTTGCATCTTTCAAAAACATACTACTTACTATCATTGACCTAATAAAATCATGCTCAAATAGGTACATTCAAGATATTCTATGCCTTAATTCAACCTAAAAAATTTAAATTTTATGCAAAAACGAAAAGAAGATGAGGACAACGAATCCCCACCCCCAACTCAAAAGTGGGCCGTGTCCCCACGACTCGAAAAAGACTCAGGCATGGAATAAAATTTAAAATAAAACTAACTAAACTACCTAATGCATACAAGCTATCAAGAAAAATTAGAATGACCTACCTGGCTGGCCATAGAGATCCATCATATCATCCTCCTCATCCGAAGCTGAAGGATCGGTATAACTATCAATATCCCTTGTCAAGGTCAAATCTTCTATCTGTGATTCCATCTGTATGACTTCTGTCCAAAGGTCTCTGTTATCTTCTCGTAATCTTTCTACTTTGTTCTGTAACTTGAGAGCCCAAGGAGGAAGATCATAAACAATTTCAGAGGAAGAGGTAGAAGAACCTTGGTCTTGGATTTTTATTTTCTTCAAAGGCCTCCTTGATGGTATGGACATTCTAGCAGTTAACTTCTTTGGTAGTGGTTGTGCTGGTGCCTTTTCTTTTGATTCTTCAGTAACCTCATCAAGATTGATGGGTTTTTCAATGGTGGCCCCAGGCAATTTCTTATTCTTCCCAAGGATAGAGCACTTTCCCTTGTATTCCATAGCTTCAGACCTGTTAGTCATGCTTGATTTACCCACAACTCAAGTTATACCAAGGATGGATTAAAAGTTTAAGGAAAATTTGGTGTAGCTTGAGGTTGTTGCTTGGAATTGATGAAAGAGAACGGTTTGTTGATGGCTCTTGGAAGAAACCTTTAAAGCTTGATGAATTTGATGGTGTTTTAATGGTGTAGTGTGATGAATTTGATGAAGAATTTGTGTTTATGGAGGATGGAGGAGAGGATTTGATGAGTTGTTGTGTTAATTGTGAAGGTTTGCACAAGCTTTAAGATGTATATATAGGGTTTGGGTCTGAAAAATTCGTATTGGAGAGGCTAGGGTTTATCTTGTTAAGGTAAGAAGTTGATTAGGAAAGAACTTCCTTCACAAACCGCCTCTGTGCGGTATACCGGGCCAAGTCCGCGGTGTACCAGACCCAACAGCTCTTCAAATTTTTGTCCACTGGATAATACCCGAGATAGCACCCTGTGGCACGTGTTTTGTGCCTGCGGTATAGGGGTGCGGTGCATGGGTAGTCCGCGGGTATTCCGTCAAAAAACCCGTGGTGCATCACCCCGTGGCACGCGTTTTGTGCATGCGGACCAGGGGTGCGGTGCACCGCGCCTATCAGGTCTCCTTTTTCGCGCTTCTGGATAAAACCCGTGGTAGGGGTTTTCTAGGCACGGTGCATCCCTGCGGACCATGGGTAGTCCGCGGGGTAGTCCGCGCCAGTCCCTTAAGTTTTCCAGCTTTTTCCTTTTGACCCCAAACCCGTTTCCTACACAATAGCACACTACCTTTCTCTCCTATCAGCTTGTAAACACAATTAAAAATATACACTAACTTAAAATTATACACTACAAAGCAAAAACAACTAATCTAAAAGCAATTAAAACAAGGGGTGCCTCCCAAGAGCACTTTTGTTTAACGTCTTTGAGTTAGACGTGTACCTCAGGCTAAGCGCATTCAACGAGATGGATTGTCTCCTCTCGCCCAAAGTCCTCACTGTCATGGTATCTCTTCAAACGCTGGCCATTCACCATGAATGTCCGTTGCTCGGCTGGATTTTCAATTTCAATCGCTCCATGAGGTGTGACTTTAGTAACATTGTAAGGCCCTCCCCAACGGGATTTAAGCTTTCCTGGGTAGTTCGAAAATCGAGAGTTGTATAATAATATCTCGAAATGCTTTGGACGGAGCCGTTTATCATGCCATCGCTTTGTTTTCTCTTTATAGAGGCGTGAATTTTCATAGGCAAGATAACGAAACTCCTCCAACTCGTTCAACTGAAATTAATTTGATTAATAATGACGAAATTTCCACCCCTTTCCTTTGATTCCCACGAATTTTTCAGCTCGATTCTTCATAAGTATGGATGGTTCCATCCAAGATTTCGTGGGAAGGGGCTCTTCTGGTGGTAACTTGATAGCATAACACCCCTCTGGTGATCCACTCATATCCGCGGTTTCTATACTTCGTTTGTTCGAAAGAATGTCCTTCATGAATTTTAGATATTTCGGCATTCTTTTGATAGCTTCAACAAACGGCATTTTAATCTCAACCTTGCTCACCATGTCATCGAACTTCTTGAATTCCAGGTCATTGTCCTTCTTTCTGACACGTGAAGGGTATGGTGGTGGAGGGCGTGTATTAAGTTCCACTGTTTTTCTTGTCTGGTCAGGTGTCTCGGCTTGAACACTCTTTGGTTTAACTACCTCCTCAACTGTATCTTTGATTGTTTCTTCCCCCCTTTGTTCTGGAATAGGGATTGGTTCTTGTTCTGGTTCTGGTCTTGGTGGAGGTAGTTGTTTTCCACTTCGCAATTCAACTGCATGGCAAGAATCATCTCTAGGAGCAATAGTATCACTTGGGAGTTTCCCTTTTGGCCGATTTTGTAATGTACTCGCCAAATGTGATATAGTATGCTCTATTTGCTTGATAATCTTCTCCTGGGTTCGAACTTTTTGTTGGCTATGACTCATTTTCTCAGCTGCTTGCATTAATTTAGCCATACTTGATTTTAAGCTTGGGATTAGTTCCTTCTTTGCCAGTTGCGTTGATTGTTTAAGTGAATCTTTCTTTGGTTATTGACAAGCTTTTTCAACAATGGGTGCCTTTTTCTGAATAGTTTGTGGTGGATTATAAGATTGAGGTTGGGGTTTATGATAAGTCTCTTGCTTTCTGACCCAACTCTTTTGTTGTGGAGGTTGTTGATAATTAGTGTAGCTTTCTTGAGAATTAGTATAACCATTAGAATAATAGTTATCTTGAGGATATTGAACGGAAGCTACTGCTGGATTATTCATACACCCTCCCCACACATGATTTCTTGACCCACAACCAGGACACGAAGGAATTGCGCATAATGTATTCACCTGAGAAATTGTTCGGGCTTATTCTTGTAGTTCTTCGAGTTGTTTAGCCAATTCTTTAAGCTTCAGAGATTCTAAATTTTTTTCTTTTTCTGCTCTCTTTGGCCAACTTCTCTCGTTCTCAAGAATTCTTTCCATCCCCAACTCAGCCTCTTCAGGATCTAGCAACACAAAACCTGCGTTTCCTAACGAATCTGCTTTCTCTCTTGATTTATCATTAAGGCCTCCATAAAACAAGGTTAAATAATATTCCGGCGAGGATCTATGATATGGACATCTCGCCTTCTTTTCTGTAAATCGTAACCATGCTTCACCCAAACTCTCTTCATCTTTCTGTATAAATTGTTCAAGCTCCAACATATCTTTTAAACGTCTACTAACCGGATAGAAACGGTCTAGGAATGTAGCTTGAAGCTTGTCCCAATCTGGAATAACATGAGGGTATTGGGTATCATACCAATCGCTTGCACATCCGGTCAAGAAGAACTGGAACATCAGGTAATATACTTGTTCCCTAGTAACTCCTCTTACGATATAAGCATCACAGATCTGCATGAATTTCTGAATATATCGGATCGGATCTTGATTGTGCAACTCCGCTGAATAATCCATGAGATGCAAATTGAGTTAGCATCCCTGGATCAGGTTTAAATTTAGCGGCTTGGATTTCTGGAGCGCGAATTCCTCGTGGCTCCACTCTGAACTCGATGGGTAGCTCAAGTCTCCTTGGGTTCTCCATCTGTAACTAAATCTGAAAAACAAAAACTAAAAACAAAAGCGTAAAATAGAACTAACTGAAATTAAAAGCACAAGATATATGCACAAGGACTAACGATGTAGTCCCCGGCAGCGGCGCCAAAAACTTGGTGGGGCCTAGGGTGTGATAAAATAAGATATAATTAACGTGCAAATAACACCCTAAACTACACGGTTCTGCAAGTATACAGATCGTATACAAGTTTTTGTTTAAATAAATTAAGATTCGTTCCGCAGAGACTACGAAGGTTAGAGGAATCTTATGCAAATACCAAGTGCAAATAAATTAAAGATAGGACAACTAAACGCAAATAAAAGTAAAGACAAATAAAGATGGATTTGAGAAAATAATTAACTAAATTAAACTAAGAATTAAAAGACAGAAAATAAATATGAAAGAGAAGTGATATGAGAATATAGCTCAAGTTATTAGCATGTAATCCCCACTAGTTTTGCCGTGCTAAACATGTAAGGGTGAATTATGTAGTATTTCCCTAATCGGTCCCAATTCGCTATCGGTAGTTTCAAATAGGATTTACCTGTGTCAATAAGGCTTCCTAAGCAAACTTTTCCTGTAATTGGTATATAGTCACAAGAACTAAACCATAGTGATTATCTAGTTAGGTTGGGTTGTCAGATCAGACCTAATACTAGACGTTATGTGCTAAACATGCAATTAAACACCGTTGTCAATGATGACCTAATTACTAGATGGTAATTCTAATGGTTGCAGTCCACGAGAACACATAATATAAATCCACACACATAATCAGAGAATAAAAACTATAATTCTATTTAAAACATTAAATTCCCAAATTAGATAGATGTCAACTCAAAACTAGGGTTCATACATATATGCTAAAAACTCAAGCTAAAGAAATTTAGTTCATGCAAGAAAAGAAAGAAATTACAAATCTAAATGTAGAAGAAGACATTGTTGATGAATAGCTCCTTCCAGACTTCTCTCTTGTGTTGTAAGCTTCCTCTTGGTTTAAGGTTTCACCAAGGATGATTTAAGAGTGTTAAGAGGCTGTATTTATAGTGTATAGGTTGACCTAATTCGTTTCTTGGAGATAAGGCCAAGTAATAGACTCCAAGCCCAACTCAAATTCGTAAGGACATAAAGATAAACAATGTTGGACCATTTTGGGCATATCTTCTTCGTTATTGGTCGGTTTGAGCTCCATAAGATACCAAAAGAATCGTAACAGAATTATCTCTGTCCCTATGAAAGGAATCTTTAAAATCGGCTTCCTTGTAGGAGTAATTACCACTTCTTTAGGCGTGTGCTGCAGAAATTCAGATTAGGCAGCTTTTCCTTTTCCATGTTTTTAACCTTTGTTTCCTTTATCTCCAATTTCCATGTAAATCTCTTTCCATAAGTTGTTGTCTTTGACTTGGACTCTAATTAATCTCCATAATTATCTTTAAAGCTTCACACTAAATAAACAATTAAACCCAATATGCTCTAAAAATATTATGTTCCTAAATCAAGACCCAAAATAGGAAAGTGCACTAAACTAAGCTAACATCAACCTATAAACTAATAAATAAGCCTAAAATGATGTCTCAGAAGTATATTTTATTATCACAAATGAGGAGACATCAAGCTCATAGTAACATGGTGAATATGAAAATCAAAGAAAGAGCTAAGGATCCTGAAAGCCAAGAAAGAACTGATGAAAACTAGGAAGGAAATAAAAAATATTCAAGGAATAATTGGGAACTGATTAAAGGTCGGTTCTTGCATCATTGTAAACTCTTGAAGTCTATATCACGTGTGATAAAATGAATCATATTTCTGAGTTTGTATGAGAAAGATATAACTTTTTTGTAAGGATGATGAGTGCAACCAAATTCCTACAAAATTCCTTGGTCTAATTCCTACCAAATCTTTTTTTTTGGTACGTGGGTGGACCGACCCAGCTCGCGTGCACAACGACTAATCCAACAGGGAATATGCACGTCTCCCCATGCATATCCCCAAGTAAATCAGAACTAGGTTACCCATATTTAGGAGGGGATTCAAACCATGTACCTCTCACTTCACATCCTTTTAAATGGAGAAGAAATAGCAAGGTTCTGGCTAGTTGTGCTAACCCACCTGGTTACTAAAACTATTTTTCTTCCTTAGCCCTACACAAGACCCACAAATTTTTCCTCTATAAAATCCCTTGTGTGGCACAAGAAAGACACACTTCAGACAACATATCATAGAGGAATTCTTATGATCTCTAGGAGTAAGAAGAAATAAGGATTCTACACATATTTCATCAATTCTTTCCTAATCTATTCGTGTAAACCTTTATTTTTTCTCTTGTAACTATGTCACTTTCATCTTTTGTTTTCCATTATTTCACCTCAAATAGACTTATTAGTAGCTTGATATAATAAAGTATGAACCCTATTTTATGATTTGAATTTAATTGTTTGAATATAAGATTTTATATTTCAATAAAGCATCCATTGGTGTTGTTGTTTGTATCCTTGCAATTTATTCTTAAATTGGATTTGTTAGCTATTAGACTACGCCCGAGAGGGGTGGTGTAGTAGTGGATCTAGGATATCTAACATCTAGTTGAGTTTGAGAATCAGAAGATCTAAGTTAGCTAGATAATCACATAGTATTAGATCTTCAAGCGTTAAATAATTTTTGTAGGATCACTCGGGAGAGGTTCCTAGGATTAGATAAAAGCCTCCTACTTGACCGATAGGAACTTAGGGTGACATTAGAATCCCGATTAGTAATTAAAGTCCCATTTTACCCTTAAGATTGAAAGTTAAATCCTTGTCATAGTTAGTGGGGAGTACAAGTGTCTCGAGCTACGCATTCTCTCTATCTTTGCACAACTCTTTAGTTTAATTGCTTTAGTTAATTATAATTTTAAATTTACTCTTAGTAGTTTTCTATACAAATACCAAATAAATATTCTTTGCTTTAGTTTTTATTTCAACCAGTATCTAGAATTAGCTAAAATCACGTGTTAATTATTTATTTCATGTGGAGATGAAGTTGTATCACTTTATTACTTGTGACAACTCATACACTTGTGAGTTATCATTATTTGAGTGGTTGATTTTATAGCACACCTCGGTGGACAATAAATCTAGAGCTTGAAGCAAGAGATAAGGAGCCAAAAACCAAGAAGGAACCGATGGAAAAGCCAAACTTTGACAGTAAGTTAACACAAGAAGTTCAAAAGGTGCATTGAGAATACTGGTGCATTTTTGCAGATTCTATTGTCAACTTTAAACTGATGTCTAGGACAATTGGAGAAGAATTTGAGATTGCTTATTATACCATTAGATATCTTTTGAAGTCTAGTTCATATGGGTACAACCGGATCGTGGTTCCAAGTTCGGATGACAAAGTTGTATATACTTTGGTGAGTATGAAATGATTTGTTCAAATATTGTGAATTTTCTTGTAGGTCAAGTAATGAACTAGTTTATTCCAAGTGTTGTCACATGTGAGAGACCAAAAAAAATCACCCTATAAATAATCTTTTTCACTCTTTTTTACTCATTCTTATCATTATTCAACTCAAAATGAGGCAATATGAGAAGCAACCAACATCATCTTTCATTATCGTAGGTTTTCATTTACATTTATTTCCTTATAAATTATTGTTCAAACTATGACTATATTTTATTTTAAATTCTTCATGAACTAATTTCTCTATTTTATTAGGATTATTCTCTATGAACCCTAGAATTATAAATTACGGATTTTGTATGCCTTTGGTCCTTTTAGCTTAATTGATGCTTATTTGTTTGTATTATCTATTATCTTGTATGAAATTGATTTTCTTTACAAAGTACATGTAATTGATTAGTCTTAAATTATACCCAGAAGGGTGATTTATAGCTAGAACTAGATAATAGACATATTTATTTCCTATAGAATCAGGAGATCATAGGATTCACATAACAATTCATGGACAAAATCAACAAGTGCCTAATAAATTTGTGGGTATATCCGATAGGAATTCCTAGAGTTCTAAGGTAGTCACCTATTCACTCATAAGAGGTATAGAAGGATTTTAGAGTCCCAGCAAATACAAATAGTATAACATCTCCCTCATTAAACCTTATTCGCAAGTCTTTGGTGAAACGGATCATCCCGAGTTAGCTTTCTCTCCTCAAATTTTATCTCTTTATTAAATTCTAGTCCTTTTATTATTGAAAAAATATTTTAGTCCTTTTAATTATATGTCTTAGCAAAAAAATAATCTCTTTATTATCTTTATTATTATTGCATAAAGATTATTCAAATTTTATTAAAACACAACATTAAGTCTTGCAATCCCTATGGAGATGATATTTACATACTTGTTGGGAGTAACTTTCCGAAGTGTGTAAATCACCTCACGCTCGGGGAGACACCAAGTTTTTAGCACCACTACCGAGGATTTATTACTAATAGTGTTTTTTATTTTGTTTGAATTTTTCATAATGAAGATTAACCTTATTTAGTTGAGTTTTTGTTATTTGTAAGTTTTTCAGTTTGGTGTTCACACTCGCCTCCTAAGTAGTGATTCGGACTATCAACTGCTCGGAAGGGTAGATTTGAAACATGTATGGAGGATATTTTTCAAATCCTTGGCGCATGAAACTATGTGGAAGACTCTTCAAATTATCAAGAATGGGGTAGTAACTACTACCAAGCATCTTACCATTACCTGGAAGACCAAGGATGGTATAATCAAGGGGACGAAAATATTCAATAACCTCCTATGATATCTAACTTCACAATAATTGCAAGATACATTTGCAATCTTCATGCAAACCATCGATGTATCAAATATAAAAGTTAAGGCACCCAATCTCGAATTAGAGGCGCATAATTCTGGATGGAAGGCCATGACGGGAAGGATACAAGAGCACATGACATAAATTTTTAACTCCTTAAAAACCCAAAATAAGCTCCTTACATCACCGAGAATTATGATTAACCCTATCATGAGTATACTCTTATGAGGGATAACTTTCCTCTCAAATGATACAATTAAATAGAAGAAATATGTACTGATGAACCAAGATAAGTAAATAAGGAAGATTTAGTGATAGAAGCCACTTGCGTGAGTGATGTGATAACTTTTCTGGATGTGGTTGAAGACCACTATATAATTAAGCCTCTTGTTAAAATGTTGAATGAAGAGGTATTCGAACTTATGCAAAATGATATCAAATAAATTGAAGAAATATGTAATATGGAGAAAATGTCATCATCAACCTCGGAAAGAATACAGTTGTTTGAACAATGAATCGATGATTATGCATAAAAGAAAGGAGCTCGTAACCTCATAGGATAACGAAGTACTAAGATTAGGGAGATAAAAGGAAAAACAGGGAAAATTAGTAAAGAAACATGGAAAATTAGGGAAAATTAGTAAAGAAAAAAAGCAAAATGATTAACGGTAAATAAAAACAAAAAAGACAGTCGAAATTCATAAAAACTAAGTAAAAAGTTAGAAGACGGGATAACATCATACAATTGAAATTATTGTGTTGCAGCAAGTCATAAAACACAATTTATCTGTTCATGCAACACATAGAATCACAGTCTGAAATGGAAAACATGCAGATTTGCAAGATCTGGATAAACAACACTAATATATAACACTAAAGGTCCCTAAGTTATACCAGAAATTACTACATCATAAGATAATGCAATATTTGCAGCTTTTTACAAAATATTCATATTAAAAATGAACAGATTGAAATGGAAAACATGTATCTGTAAGAATTTGGTAAACAAAACAAAGATAATTGCATTGAATGAGATAACTAGAATATAGCAAAAAATGTTATTTGTGATAATCAATCAGTTAGCAATCAAATTAGTGACTAATCATATAAAAATAACAAATACTTTATGAATGTATGAAACAAACAGAAACATGAGATAAATCAAAAAAATCAAAAAAAAATCAGTAATATAAAATGAAAAACGCGGAAAATTAGTAAAGGAAAAAGGAAAATGATCAACCGTAAAAAACAAAAAAACAAAAAAGACAATCAAAATTCATTAAAAATGAGTGAAAAATTAGAAGGCAGGATGACATTTTTCTTTAAATATTACACATTTTTCATAAATATTAGACATTTTGGAGGTTGTTTTTAATAACTAGGTACTATTAGACATTTTTTAGCAAAAACCTATTAATTATTGGGATAATTTCTAATTCATTACGAATCCCCAAATTCTATTCCAAAACAAACGAAAGGAGGAAAATCATTCATACTTATCATAGTTTAAGGGATTAATTTACAATTAAGCACTTTGGTATATTTACCTTCCACTATTACCCTTAATGTCATTTTAATTATTTTTTTATTTTAATATATAATTTTCATAATATATTTATTTTATTTATTTTATTCTAAAATCCGGCCACCACAACCGACCACCACCACCTCAAGCATTTACCACCGACTATCACCACCACCTCATACATTCTTCACCGACCACCACCAACAACACCACCACTACTACCACATCCGCCCATGACCACCACATCCCCATGCATCCACCACCACTAGCACAACCACCACCACCTCATGCATCCACCATTACCACAACCATATGCGTCCGCCACCACCACCCGCATGCATCCACCACTACTACCACCACCGCATGTATCCACCACTATAACCACCACTACCTCATGCATCCAGCACCACCACTACCACCATTTCCATTATTCTCCGTCGGCCACCACCATCTTCGCCATAACCACCAAGCAACTAGTTCCGTCACCGCCGCCACCACCAATCACCACTAAATTGTTTTTAATAAAATCAAACTAATTCTACAAAATTACAAAAATTAAAAAGTTACATTTTTTGACGAGATAAATTAATACTTACGTCGATGAATTTTATTTATTTATTTTGGATTTTTAAATTTTTAATTTTTTTTTTAATTTTGATATTCGTTTTGTGTGTTGCACAAAAATATATTGCCGAATACCATCACGCACGCGCGTCCATGAATTTTTTTTAAAACCATTATATTTAATTACAAAAAACTCAGAAAAATTAAAAAATTATATTTTTTGACGGAGCAAGTTCATATCTATATTAGCGAATTTTTTAAATTTTTAAAATTTTTAAATTTCAATATTCACTTTTATGTGTTTTTACAGTAGACAAACATATATTTATGTATTCTTGTAACACATAAGATTATAAAATCAATCTAAAGCATTCCATTCTTTAGTGAAATTATTGTTTTCTCTTTTTTAATGCATATATCCTATATTTATTCGTTTTTAACTATTTTAATGTATTATCTTTTTGTCCAACCCTTTTTTGTTATTTTATGTGTCGTTGTAATACACAATACAACCATTTGTGTATTACAGCAACACACAAATTCACTTTTTCTCTTCCAGTCAAGCCCCTTCTTATCTGTTATTTTGTGTATTACATGAACATACAAACCGATTGTTTTTTGTAATGATGTAATATACAAAAAATAAAAGAGAATGTGTAGATATTGGATTGTATATATTTTTTACTTTTTGTATTCATGTAACACACCAAATGAAACATCATATTAGTCTTTTCCTTTAATCAGTGATTTTCTGTGTAACTAGTATACACAAAATTAGTTTTGTGTAGTAATGTAACACACAAAATGACAGACCGCATCACACTAGTCCTTTATCTCCTTCCCTGTGATTTTGTGCCACACGAAACTCAAATTTGTGTGTACCAGTTTTGTGTATTCCTGGAACACACAAAATAACAGACATTATCATATTGGTCATTTTTCTCCTTTTAGTATTTAAATTTTAGTGTTTTTTAGGGTTTATGGTTTTAGTGTTTAGGTTTAATAGGATTAGAATTTTTAGGTTTAGGCCTTAGGGTTTAGGATTTAGGTTTTCAGGGTTTGGTTTTATTAAGCTTAGAGTTTATGTATTTAAGGTTTTGGAACTAGGGTTTATGGTTTTCCAGTTTTATACTTTTATAAAAATAATTTTAGTCTATTCTAGTTACCTTTTTACCATCTTTAGGGTTAGGGTTTAGGGTTTCTAGTGTTAGCATTTTAGGGTTGTAGTAATACACAAAGTCACTTTCGTGTAACACTGAAACACATAAAATGATAGACTCCGTCATAATAGTCTTTTTCTCATTCTCTGCGATTTCGTCTGTTTCAGAAACACACAAAACTCAATTTTTTTGTATTCTCGGAACACATAAAATCACATACCCCATCATCTTTTTTCTTCTTTTAGAATTTAGGCTCCAGGGTTTTCAGGTTTAGGGTTATTGGTTTTTTGATTTAAGGTTTAGGATTTAGGGTTTAGGATAAAGGTTTTTAATTTAGGGTCTTAGATTTAGGTTTTGGGGTTGAGGTTAATGTTTTTAGGTTTTATAGTTTTTAGTGTTAAAATTTTAAGGGTTTTTGTGTTTAGGGTCTCCGACGCTAAAGTAATCCATACTGGTTTTTTTTATGTGTATTACATTATTACACAAAACGATCGGTTTGTGTGTTCATGTGATACACAAAATCATAAACTGAAAAGGGTGTGACTATAAGGGAATACATGATTTTGTGTGTTGCTGTAATGCATAAATGACTATTTTTTGTATTTGATCAACACACAAAATAACAAAAAGAGGTTGGACAAAAAGATAATACATCAAGTTGATAAAAAACAAGTAAAACTAAGGTATATGCAATTAATACAGAGAAAAAATGATTTTGTTAAAGAAAAGAATGTTTTAAATTGATTCTATGATTTTGTGCGTTATAGAATTACATAAATATATTTTTGTGTATTGTAGGAACACATAATACTAAATATTGAAATTTAAAAATTAAAAATATAAAAAATTGGAAAATTCACTAATGTAGATATGAACTTGCCCCGTCAAAAAAATACAGTTTTTTATTTTTTTTATTTTTTTTATTTTTATAAGTTTTTCGTAATTAGTTATGATTTTTTATAAAAAAAATCCAGGGACGCGCGCTTTTGGTGGAATTTGGAAAAGAAAGAATGTGTGTAAAACAGACTATCGAAATTAAAAAATCAAAAAAATAAAATAAAAATTCTAAATATCCATTGACGTAAATATCGATTTGCCTCGTCCAACAATGCACTTTTTTTATTTCTATGATTTTCATAGAATAAGATATAAATTTTAAAAAAAAATATCACGGATGCACGCGTGTGATGGAATTAGTTGGTGGTGAATGGTGCTTACTGAACTAGTTGGTGGTGGTTGTGGGCGAAAGTGGTGGTCAACGGAGAATAATGGTGGTGGTGGTAGTGGTGGGGGTGGGGGTGGGGGTGATGAGAGTAGGGGTGGGGGTAGTGGTGTTGGGTGGTGGTGGGGTGGTGGGTGTGGTGGTGGTGGGACGGCAGTGGTCATGAGGGTGATGGTGGTGTTTGTGGTAGTGGTGGTGGGGGTGGTGGTGGTGGTGGTGTGGGCGTGGGGGTGGTTTTGGGAGTGGTGGTGGTGGTGGGGGTAGGCATGGTGGTGTGGTGAAGATAATAAATAAATAAATATTATATAATAAAGGGTGAATATAATAAGAACTAAATAATATAATTAATAGGTTTATGGGTATTTTTGTAATCTTTCAATTTTTTGTTTTTAATTAGGAGTTAACTCTTAGTCGTAATTAATTAGAAATAATTCCACTTTCCATGTAATTAATTGGGCGTTGCCCCTTAAATATTTAAACCATGACTAAGTATGGAGCAATTTTTTTCTTTTTTTTTTTGAAATGGAAATTAAGACATTGTAATTAATGGAGGTTATCTCTAATTTAATTCACTTGTGCAATCTAAGGGTATTTTGGATAGAAGGTATTGAGAAGAAAAAAGGAAAATAAATTATTTTTGATATATTCTATTATTTGAATTGGGAAATATTTAAAAGGAAAGTAATATGCGTAATTATGAAAATCACCTATAAGCTCCATTATATATAATCATTCCAAATCGAGATCAGATAGAAGGAAAAATCGGATTTGGCTCTATTTTGAAAATAATAACCTTAACATCTTACAAACACTGATAAAAATAGATATATGTTAATATATATTTTTTTCTAATTTTTTTTCAGTTTGAACAAATAAATTCTCAAAATTTGTTATAAATATTTATTTGTTAAAATTATCTAATCCAAACAACTTTTTTTTTCTTTTTTTTTTCTTATAATTCTTCCCTTTTTTAATTTACTTTTCCTTTTTAAATACAAACACACCATAACCATAAGAGAACTTCTTCCACACTTTGGCACAATTTTGGTTGTAATCTTCAAAAGAGAATATGACATCTTTTAATATATAATTAGCGTTATATTTTTTGAGAAAATTACTAATTAAGCCCAACTAAAAAATATATGTTTTAAGGCCTAGTCCCTTACTAATACTAATAAAGACTTTAGTTGACAATTTAGTTTGGCCAACTTACATATATACTATTGCTATTTAAATTAATTAGTTTTATTTAATTTTTTTTCTTTTGGGTTCCAGATTCGTTACTTGGTACGTACCAAGTAATGTTGCACCCCTTTTTATAAATTAACTTGTTCGGTACGTACCCATACCCGTTATTATTGTTATAAAATCATGTTATGAGGTCCAACTGATACGCACCAAGATCAGTACGTACCCATCTCGAAACAACGACAGTGGTGTGCATTATAGGTCCCTACATTTGGGTTTAAATTCAGTTAAAATCCTTTTCAAAGTATAGGTACGGAGTGTAAATGTAAATGAAGTCAAAATCGAATTCAAAATGAAGCATCTCCGGTAGTTATTGGATTTCAAGGGTACTTACCTATTGTTACATACTAATTTCTATATGGAACCATATTTGGTAGTATATGTAGAGATCTCTTCACACTCGGTGCGTAACAAACAAATAGGAACCTCTTTACACTCGCATTAGACCATCTCCAGCAGCTTTAAAAGCAAAAACAATAAAATAGAATAACTATACAAATAATAAAATAAATCAAAAAAACAAAAATTAAATATCTTCACCATCGCTGGAACAAAAAACAAATATTGGAAAAAAACAAAAAGAAATCTCTTCACACTCCGGTGAATAAAATAGAAAAAGAAATCGCTTCACACTCCAGTGAACAAAAAACAAAAAGTAATCTCTTCATGCTCCGCTGAACAAAAAACAAAAAATAATCTTGTCACACTCGCTAGAACAAAAAAGAAATAGAAATCTCTTCACACTCGGTCTTCACACTGGATCAAAAAACAAATAGAAATCTCCTCACACTCGCTGGAACAAATACACAAAAAAAAGAAGTAAACATTGAAAAACAAAGAGACTAGGTTAAAAGTAAATCGAATTTTTACCTTCATTTGGGTCTTTCGTGCCAGCCGAGATCTGAAGAGATTTTTTTGTTTTTTGTTCCAGTGTGAGCGTTTTTCTTGTGCAGCAGACCACGATGCGAAGGTTTTCATATGTGCAGTAGAGCGGCGGCGGGAAGGTGAGACCTAAGAATGAAGCCGGATTTCTTGTACAGGGGAGACTTAGCTTGTACAGGGGAGAATAGTCCACGATGGCGACATTTTTATTGTGCTGCAGAGCAGCGGCGGGAAGGTGAGACCGAATGGTGAAACTATGGCGGCGGTTTTCTTATGAAGAAAGAGAAAAGAGTGGAAGAAAGGAAAAAAAGAAACGAGAAGAGAAAGAGAAAGAAATGAAATAGATTTAAGTTTGTTTTTTGTTTATATAGCATTTGTGTTTTGAGTTTCTATATTCACTATAAATAAAAAGAGAAATGAGGGATTTTTAGACATTTCTACCTTTTTAGTTAGAGTTTTAATAGATAGTTGGAGGTAAAGATTTTGTTAGTAAAGGTGAGGTTGACTCACACCTTTATTAATAATTTTCTTAATTTTTTTCTTTTCAAAAGAATTCTCAATTCAGTAACGATATACCTTTAATTAAGTTTTTTAGTTGTTATCTTTAGTCTTTTAATTTAGATAGATAACTTTTTTTATAGTGTACAATTATTTTTGATTAATGCAACCATTTTCTAACAAAAAAAAATCGTTAATTTAATTCCCTTATTACTCTACATTCTAAGAGAACTTCTTCCACGCTTTGGCACAATTTTGTCCGCTAATCTTTAAAATAGAACCTCCTTTGTCTATGATGAATCTCCTTTGCTGTAGTCAATAAAAAAAAAACAAAGATTCTCCTTGGCTACGTGGTGAACTATCGAGTCCCCAAAGTTATATACTATAAAACTGTTTAGTCAAAGAGTTGAAAACAATATCAGTTAGGTTTGAACTACAGAGTGTGCACCTCACGTCTGAATTTGCTTTCTTTCCTTTGTACTTCATTTTTTATTTTAATTACGTGTTCGGTATTAGTCGGGGTTTCAGAATTAGTCCTAGAATAGAAACCTCATAAGATATGTGTCCTTTTCCCGAATGAAAAATAAAATCGTTCACCTTTTTGATTAATTTGGAGATCTTTTAATAATTGTATTTTAAATATAATTATCATAAATATTCTCATTAAACATACTAATTTCTATTAAAATTATATCTTCTATAAAATTTATATTTAATATAAAAAACATAATAATCTATAGAAAATAATACTCTTAAATTGTGTCTATCTTATTAAATTTCTGATCAAACTTTTCCCGACTAAATTTTTCCATGAAACAAAAATTTCACCAAAAATTTATGTTGTTATTTGGTGAAAAAAATCCCACCAGATTATATTTGAAGATTTATATTGTTTGCTAGACAAGTTTCACCGAACTATATTTTGGTTTATTTTGCTATTTTCCACCAAATTACTTTTGGACTTATACATTAAGGTTTATGTTGTTGTTTGATGATTCAAATTCAAGCAAACCATATTTGGGGGGTTTATGTTGTTGTTCGTTGGGACAAATCCCACTAAAATACTTTTGGTTTATGTTGTTCACGGGTGATAAGATGGTTAAGATAGATTAGACCCTCAACTCACAGGTGGAAATTTGAAAATAGCGGAGCGACAAATGATACAAATTATGCTTACTCTTCAAGCTATTCGATATCAACAACAAGGTCAGCCACCAATGATGGCTCAAGGTACAAATGTTGATGTCAAGTTACTCTAGAAGGGG
The DNA here is from genome assembly GCA_029959085.1 of Nemophila menziesii. NCBI lineage: Eukaryota > Viridiplantae > Streptophyta > Magnoliopsida > Boraginales > Hydrophyllaceae > Nemophila > Nemophila menziesii. The sequence goes on from JARWIR010000008.1 coordinate 24,706,005, forward strand.
GTGTCAATTGTAATTTGGAATCATGGAATGCCATTGCTATTCGGAGTGGGAAAACTGTAACACCACCACTTGTGACAGTTGAAGTGTCTTCTTCAACTATAAAAGAAGTGATAACGAGAAAGAGTCCCACAAGCCAGATCTATCTGAGGTAACAATTGAAGATTGGGTTGACGATGAGAAAGAAGAAGTGGTCAAGAAGTCGGTTGAAGCACCAAAGGTAAAAGATAAAAATCAATTTGAACATTCGCCACAAAAAGCTCGCCCACCACCAACCTTACTATTAATGGTAACACATAAGAGTGGTGCTTTGGAGTATAATAAATTCATCAAGATGCTAAGCCGACTGAAGATTAACCTCCACTTACTCAAAGCGGTATAGTAAGTGTCAAAATACATGATATTCTCTAAGGAGGCACTCTCAAAGAATATTTTTTTTGAGTTATACGAGACTATGGCACTAACATAGAAGGTTGAAGCTAAGTGGCAAAAGAAGTTGCCTCCAAAGCTCAAGAATATAGGAAGTTTTATTCTTCCGATTATGATTGTCAGTACATTCGAGCAAAAATCTTTATGTTATTTGGGTGTGAGTATTAATTTTATGCACAAAAGTGTGTTTGATAAGTTAGGAATTGAAGAAGCAAAACAAACTTTTTTCATATTACAAATGGAATATTGTACGATAACATGTTCGTGGGGAGTAGTCAAGGACATGCTGATAAAATTAGGTAACCTTGTTATACATGTTGATTTTATTATCCTCAACTGTGATGTAATCAAAATATTCCTCTCATACTGGGACATCTTTTTTTTCTATTGGACAAACAACGATAGATGTACACAAATATTTGGTAACATTGAGTATCGAGAATGAATCCCATACCTTATATGTCTCCGGAGAAGTTGATAGGAGAAGAGTAAAAAATATCTCCATGATACAAAGTGTTGTGAATTGTATGGGTCCAAATAACTTGACGGAAAGTGGGGGGACGAGAGAAAAAGATAAGTTAAGTTGAGAGAAGAGGTTCTGTTAACACATCCCAACCCCAATAATACACGTAGGAAATATCAAACTATATGGATTGGACTGTAAATGGTCAAAAAGTTATCTCAGAAGGGGTGGTCGAAGTACAAGATGAGAAAATATGGAAGCGTCTATTGGCCAGTCGAGGAAGTCTCTCACATTATTGGGAATGCTACATTAAATCCTAGAATATATCAGGCACAACCGTGTAACTTAACACCGTTCAACAAAAGTACTCGTGGGAGACAATCATCAAATTATTACCTTTGATTTAGTGTATACTATTGTAGTTGTTTTTTACTTCTTTTATTCGTATATACTAGGATTGATGAGATGGTATTAGAGTTCTTATGATGTATATGTAAAATGCAAAGTGTTTGATGACAAAGAAAGTGTTTGGAAAATAAGAACGACAAAAAAGGGACCCTTTAGTGATTCCTGGTGCTGTGGGAGATTTATTTTTACTTTTATATAAAAAATCAATTATTCTAGTCGACTTACAGAGGATAATATTATCAAAATAAATAAATTTGGAAAATAAATTATTTCCAGCTCTGGCGCACTGCACCCCTTCCCGGGTGCATCGGAGAAATCATCGTTGAAGGCTGGTGCACCTGAGCTTGGCTCTTTTTCGACGCACATAACTTACACAACTCTCTGTGTGCACTAGACCAAGACTCTGCCGCACCGGACAAAATTTTATCTCACACCACAATCCTTTTTCTTAAGCTCTGGTGCACCTGCAGCTGCTGGCAGATAAAAATTGAAAAATTGAAAAATTGTTCTAGGCACAAGTCGTGTTATTTTGCGGATAAATTTCAAATAACCATAAAAAATTATCTAGTGTCAGAATCAACTAAGTATTGAGGCTAGATTGCGTATTTTTTCGAGATCTATCCAATACCGCAACCCAAACCTCTATCAGAGCTCTTATCAGAAGGTTATTGCCAATTCCGTGAGGTTCTGCACACCACACCCGACTTCAAAATTAAACTGTGAACTATTGTATATGAATTAAGGGGTGATCTTTATATTAATGGAGAGCTAGGCAGTCTAGTTTACAATGCTTCCAACTACACCTTATTTGGAGGTTATATGAAGAATTTATGGTAAAAAAAGTAAAGTATAGCGCAAAAAATGCTAGAGATTTCTATACTTCGCATATCCTTTTGCTTTAAAAATTAACCACAAGTCCAAGGAACTCAATACACAATATCAATCAACCAATAGATCGAGAACGCCAACCCATAGCTTAGGGATTGAGCGATTCTCGCAAGGGTCCCCCCTCTCACTCTCTAAATGTTCATATATATGCGTGTGTGTGTGCACGCGTTAGTGTATATTTTTATATTGTTATTTGCCTTTAGTTGTTATTTTTAGTTTTAGTCTTTATTCGATTTAGAGAGTTTTTGATATGTGAGGATATGATTCATTTATAAGTTTGGGGTGGGGTACTCGTTGTCCTCATTCCCATTTTATGTCTTTATTGCTTTTAAAAAAATTGAAAAAGAAAATAAAAAATACTATATTAGAAAAGCGTATATTGGACACTCTATGATATTACTTAAGTCTTTAATTGTGAAATTCTCATGGTATGACATGACTATGTGTTTGAGACTGGTTGTGTATGATAAATTGTTATCGAATAATGCATGTAAAGTTAGCTTGACCGGAGAAACGTGTGAGTAGGTTTAAAGACATTAGATCTTGCCTAGTCTAAAATAACTCGCCTAGGACCTTTAGGAGAAGTAGATTAGAGGGACCACATAGCAAAGAAAATGATAAAGATCGATATTTGATAAGCCTTATGTCCCATTTATCTTATTCCAATGATAAATTTTTATTCCTAGTAGCCCCTATACGCCTGAGCATTTTCTTTGTTAGCCACATTACAAGCTGATACCCTAGAAGTCACAATAAAATTATTCGCATTTTTTATTGACAAAACCAGTGACATGATAAACCAAAAGAAGTTTCTAACTTTGTCTCTGTCTATGACAATATTTTTAATAAGGATCTTGGTTCATATTGTCTTGATGTAGAATGTCATGTATCGCGTAGGGTCACTGCTGAAATAAATAATTTGATTACGTGTTCCCTCCTCCATAGAAGAAGTTAAAAATACATATTTTTGGTTGGGTGGGGAAAATTATATAGGTTTAGACGGGTTTCTAGGTTTGTTTTATCTTAGTTAGTGGGATATCATTAAATAAGATGTTCTTCGGCCCTGTTTGGTTTGTGAAAACATTTTCTGCTTTTTGTTTTCAAAATATATTTTCAGAAAATGATTTTTGTTTTCTTTTCAAAATTTTCAGAGAATATGGAATATGTTGATTTCACATTCTCCAATATAGCACTGTTTTCATTAAATTTTCTAGAAATTTGTTTTCATTTTCTGTAGCCAAACACGTTTTTATTAGTATTTTCAAAAATATAGAAAATGAAAACTGAAAACACCCATTATTTTCACAAACCAAACAGGGCCCTAAGCCTTGTCAAACCTTTTTTGATGGAACTCTTGATATGTAAACTTTGAATCGTACTTTCATTACTCTTGTTCCTAAGGGAGATAAATGAGAAAGGGTGGAGATATTTTTTCCCCTGAAATCCTATGATAACTATGATTACAAGATCATTACGAGTGTATTGGATGGTCTAAATCATACCATTGATGATATCGTCTTCTCCACCCAATATTCTTTGGTTAAAGGCATGTATATTCGGGATAACATCTAACCACTCATAAAGTTTCCTCCTTTGCAAATCTAGTAAATCATGTAATCACTTTGATATGGTTAAACTCAATGTAGCTAAAGATTTTGAACAAGTTTATTGGGATTCCATGTGAAAGTTCTTCTTAATTTGGGGTTTGACTCGACTCGGGTTCAATGAATCATGCAACATATTCAAAAGTATCATATAAAATCAACAATGAGCTCAACGACAATATCTCCCCCCCTAATGACATCCATCAAGGTGACCCATGTTCCCCTTCTTATAATGCCTTATAATAGAAGGTTATAAGCCTTATTAGTTGTGAATGTCGAAATAGTAATATTTGTGGTTTGCAACTTAGTAGTGAGTGACCTAATCTCACTCACCATCTCTTTGTTGATAACTCCATGTTTTTGGCCAGTCTTAATAACATATAGATTCTCACTTAAAGATGTCATTTCTTATTATTGTGCTGGTTTAGGTCAAAGAATTAACCTTGAGAAATTTAATATATAATTCAACAACGTACATCATCTTCCAAGTTTGTGACCATAGTTAATACCCTAAATATAAAAAAAAGTCATACTTTATGGGTACATATACCAGAATTTCTATGAACTACACTCGTTTTAAGGTTCTAGCACTCTAGTGGCTTAAGGACAAAACATGTAGTCGTACTCTTAGCTCGAAAGTATAATTTTTATATATGATGTTAAGGAAGTTGCTATATAATATATTACTTACCCACCTATTAATTACACCATGTCATTCCTTCCTATCTCAGAATTCTTTCGTAAATATTTATGAAAGATGGTTGCTAATTCTTAGTCGGGTCGGGCCATAAGCACATAATTCATTGGATTGCTTGTGACAAGAACACGATTCCTAATAAGAACGTGGATCTTGGTTTTGAATAATTTGAAAACATAAATTCAGGCTTTCTCACAATTACTACATGGAATATTCTTTCCAACCCTAACTCCATAATTTCCCGTATCGTGAAGGGTGTTTATTTTCCAAACTTCTCTTTTTGGACAATGTGGCGTAAGGCATGTTATTCCTAGGCATGGACCATTATACTTGCATGGATTGATGTTTTGAAATAGGGATTCACTTTTCAGGATAATAGCTCTCGTTATTGGTCCCTAGTACGAAGCCTTATCATACTGATCTTGTTTAAGGTAATCAACTTTTCCTCCTGGATGTTAATGGTTGGAATCCCCTCATATCTATAAATTTTTTCATGAGGCAATAGATCATATTTCTTACTCCCCCTTTATATAAGTCGATAAGGAAGCCAAAATCATATGGTCGTGCGACACTAATGGCACTACTCCACTAAATCTAGCTACCAAATTGTGTCCTCTACGAAGGCGATTAATAACACCAAAACTTAATCCTTTGGAGCTTACGTACACCCCTCTTTGTGTAAGATTATTTGGCATGTTAAGGTTCTTACTAAGGTGCGAGTTTTTATTTAGATACTTGCAAAAATACTATCACATGTAGGGATGGCAATGGTTACGGTTAAAAACTGAAAACAATGATCACCGAACCGATTGAAAACTGAATTATATGGTCATGGTTAAGCCATTAGGTTATGGTTTTGAAAAGGATAACTGATGGTTAAAACCGTTAGGTTATGGTTTTAGATAAAATAAAACTGAATAATCGAAAACCATTTATTATCGTATATATTTTTAAATTCCATAATAATTGATGTCTCTCTTTTAGTGATGGATTAATACACTCACAAGACATTATTTTGGGAGTTTATTATGACTAAGTGCGGGATTTTTTACTGTTATTTGCTATACTACACTTTTATTTCTAGTTTTAGACTTATGACTGTTTATAGAGCTTTTGTGCCTTAATTGTGTGTTAAGTGTGTAGATTTTAGGTACACGCTTGATACAAGGGTCCAAGATGAGGATAAAAAGTCAATAAGTCAAGATAAATGATGTCTCCTATTTTGTGATAGACTGATCTACTCACGAGACATCTTTTTGAGGGTTTACGAAAACTAAGCGATGGATTTTTCCTAATATTTGCCATATTTCAGTTTTCAACATTCTTTTGAATAATATTTCATTATATTGTTTTTGTGCCATAATTGTGTGACAAGTATGTAGATTTGAGATACATGATTGACACAAGGGTCCAAGAGAATGAGGAAAAGTCGAGAATTGAAGTCCATACCAAGACAAGGCGTAAAGAGAGCAAGAAGTCACTTTTGGGAAGCTAGAGCATTCATTGGAAAAGCCCATCGCCATCTTGTTTCTGTCACCAAAATATATTGGTAATAGCTATCGAACTTATTCATTTTGCTATGGAAAGAGCATGAAGTCAGGATCGCGTGAGAAGTGACGGAAGTCAATTCGGAGTTGAGACGAGAAAGTTATGGCATTTTTACCAACATGACTCGAACCTGAAATTGCTAGTAAAAATGGGTTGGGCCAAGTTTAAGTCATTTGAGTGAGCCCATTACGTCCAATACGATTTTAGACTCACTTTATAAGCTTATTTGAGCTCCATAATTTAGTACGCTTCAGTTTTATCAAATAATTGTCATCTGGAGAGAGCTCAAGCGTCTGGAGAAGAGGGAAGAAGGGTTTACACCTAAATTTTATCATTCTCCACCATTCCACAACCTATCTATCCCGTATTTTGGGTTATTTAGATTCCATTTTATCCTTTAAACATTATTTTTGTATTATTTCCATTGTGTTTTCATTTATTTAGTATGAGCTAAGTTAATTTATGCTAGAAACCTGCAAGGGTATGAACCCTAGATGATTTTTATTCATGTTCTGCTGATTTGAGATACTTTTTATGTATTGAAATGAATTGAATCTTTCTTATCCATTGTTTATATATTTTTTCCTTATGTTTATTTGTACCCTTAACAAGTATAGGTTGTATAAGTCTTTTCAACTAAAACCCGAACAGGGGATCGGATTTTTATAGATAATATATCAACGGTTAGTGCATTTTATCAGACGATATTAGCACGCTAGGTAGTCAATAGGGCTTGGTGCTTAATCTTCCTGAAATCCAAGAGACTAGTAGGGTAGAAAACTAATTTACCTATGAGGGAATTTAGATACTATTGCATCCTGACTAATGTGAATCGTATTCAATTCGCCCTTATATCACAAACAAGATAATAATCAAATAGGTGGACTACCTGAAAGGATCGATCATTTCATTCTCATACTTGATAAACTCTTTTTAGCATTTTACTTATTTATAATTTAGTCTAAATATTTACTTATTTGCAAGTTAGTCCTTTTAGTTATAAAACCAAATAACAAAATCTCTATTATTATTATTATTGTCTTAATTACAACTTATTATTTTACTACATTCAAAACGCATTATCTACTTTGTTAGTAGTCCCTGAGGATCGATAACCCTTAGGCTTATCATATTTTTACTTGGCGACAACTCGTACACTTGTGGGAAGTCTTAGTTTTATTGGTAGCACTTCATCATAATTTTTTAACACCTGGAACCCCAACAATAACCCCAAGTCAAGGCAGAAATTAAGCTTAAAGCCACTTTAAGAAGTTGGAGCGTTTACCAGAGAAATATTTGCGTCTTAGTGTTTCAGTCACTACAACTTTGTGGTGAGAGATTTGGACCTGATTCATTTGGATTTAGAAAGAGCTTGAAGTCGGGTCGCGTGACAAGTGACCGAAGTCAATTCCGAGCTAAGATGAAGAAATTATGCTATTTGCTTCCACCGTGGTTTGAACCAGAGACCTGGTTAGTAAAACAGGATAGGCCCTTCTAAACCTAATTAAGAAAGCCTAAGGGCCTGTTTGTATTTAGGAGGGGGAAAAATAGTAAAGGAAAAGAAAAGAAAAAAATTAAAGGAAAAGAAAGGAAGAGAAATTTTTTGTTTGGATTAGAATTTTTTATAAAAGAAGATTTCATAACATGAATATCTTTTGGATATCTTTTGTTTGAATTGAAAAAAATACAAAAGAAAAAAATATAAAAGATTAATTTTAGCCTTTAACCATTCATAAAATTCCTTTCTCTCCATTTGACTCCAATTTGGAGTGATTATAAAAATGGATACATGAGTGATTTTTGGAATCATTTCATTTCTTTTCTTTTATAAAATTTTCTAAACATCGTAAAAAAAAAAAAATCATTTCTATTCTTTTACTTTCTTTCCATTTCTCTCAATCTAAACAGACCCAAACATTATTAGAGCATATATATAAGCTATCTTTCCAGCCCCATATCTTTATCTTATTCATTATACTAGAGGTGAAGCGGCTTAGAAGGGGAGAAGCCAGAGCAGGAGGAAGAAGAAGAACAAGGGGTTGTCTATGAAACCCAACCATTCTACCTCAACCATTCACTGTTTCCCTTCAGTATCAACAACAACTTAGCTTTATTTTTTCTTCTAAACATGAATATGTTCTTACTTTTAATTAGTTTTCCTTTATTTAGTTTTTCTGTTATTATGAGTTAAACCCTTATTGCTTGTGGATGCTATTGTAAGACTTTGTGTTAGCTTTTTAGTTAAGCTATTGTATTTGGGATATCATTATGATATTTAATTGAGTTGGGATTATTTTAGTATTCCATTTTTATATGTTTGTATTAAATACCACTTATATTCTGGCCAAGTAGTGGGAGGCCGAAGTAATCAAGTTAACACCTGGATAGGGGGCTTAGTTATGGAATTAGCATATAAACTCCTAGTGCGAGGTAGCAAACTGAACGGCCATGTTCACTAGGTAGTCAATTAGGTTTGTGATTATAATTCATCAGATAGCCGGCGGGTGTGTAAGGTTGGGCTTTAATATCACCCGGATGGAGAGTTAGAGTGCATTAGAATCCTGACTAATGTGAACGCATCCACTCACCCTTATCGATAACAAGATTAATAGCTACATAAACTATTACTATCAATTCCTCAAGCAACCATCTCCTATAGTTCATCCCTTACTTCATTTGTTTATTATCTTGTTTATCTTATTTCTTAGCTTAATTATTACTGCATTTACTTTATCATTAGTTGTTACTAGTTAAAACCCAAAGAAACATCTCCTATTTGCAATATTAAATACTTTGTTATTTCGATCACAATCTTCATGCCCTTACACTATAATAAACACCATTAATCGCAATCAATCCCTGAGGAAAACGATAACCCTATTTATCACTTTTACTTGCATTCGATCCTTACACTGCGGAGCGTCACCGCAGTATAATTAGTACTCATTCATTTATCACACACTAGGGTACAACAAGAACCTAGTTTAAATTAGATGTATTGAAATTCTAAAATCAAAATCCAAATACTAGATTTAACAATCTAAATAATAAATATGCAATTTAATCAAAGACCAACAAAATATTTTATATACCTTGGAGATTTTTTTTATTTGTGTCGTTTTATTTGATGAAAAATAATATATTTATTAAATTATCATTTGGTTATGGTTAAAAATCGCAAGACCGTTTAAAAAACCAAAACCAGATAATGCAGTTATAGTTTTGAAAAGTTTAACCGATGGCTAAAACCGTACGATTATAGTTTTTAATAAAATAAACGTTTATGGTTTTAATTTTTGATATTTTTTCAAAAAACCGAACCGTTGCCATCCCTAATCACATGGAATGCCAATATCTTCAAGAAAAATTGTGGCCCCTCCATAACTAGTATCTTTTGTGATGACTAACTTGAATATGTCGAGCATATTCTTTTATTATGCACGGGTAGTCATGCAGTGTGGATTTCAAGGCTATCCAGATCCTTACTAATCCTTCTTCTTCATGTCATATTAGTACTTGGTTCTCTCATCTCATTAACTCATACTCTCTTGGTTGTGGAATTGCAAGATTATCACGACATATATCTTTCCAGTTCTATGGAGTACTTGCATGTCCAGGATTAAATGTCGCTTTAAAAAAGTTGATTGGAATCTAAAAAAGATCATTATAAGGCTCATAATCTAATTATCAACCTTTTTGTTACTAACTGAAAAAACTTCATTACTGGAGATCAAATCCGTGTATTGAATCAACCCTTACTAATGATATGTTGCCTCATCCGGTCTCTAGTGCTAGCGTTTTACTTAATCTTTACCTTGATGCCTTATTTCTTACCAAAGGAAATCCTTCAGGTACCACGTTTGTTGTGATTGATAATAATGCTACACTGCCTCTTCTGGACTATACTCCCAGTATTTCTCTCTTAATCTTTACTATGATGCCTCATTTTTTGACAAAGAAAATCCTTCAAGTATCGTGTGCTTGGGATATATAGTGATGAAAATCTACTCTTTTATGAGAGAAAACTTCTTGGTATGAGTATGCCTTAGAAAGTGAGGAATTGTGCTCCTTGCTGCTTGCCACATTGCATATAAGGTATTTATAGGGAATACTCTTATCTCTACTGTTGAATTAGGTCTTGTTTATTTTTAAGAGATAGATGTTGGTTACTAAATAAACAGCTGAATAGAACTTATTAAGGTGAGAGACAACATCTAAATGAATTAGATTTCACTTGAAGTCTTAACGAAACAAGCTAATTAAGAGTCATTTAGATTTAAACTGGTAAAATAAGTAAATAGTATTATTGATCTAATACCTTATGCAAATCAGATTAAGATTCTGTTAATTATAGACAAACAAGATCCTAAAATTAATTAAGAGCTCAAGAATGCTTCAGGCGCTAAATGAAAGGTTTGTAGGTTCATGTTTAAAATTCGTAAATATTTTTATACCTGTTCTCATATTTCTAAACTTAGGAATTGAGTGGTTAAACTTTTGGTAAAATATTATAAATGCTTTTGTATAATTTATTTGACCAAAAAAAAATTGAACAAAAAAGATGATTTTTTTCTTAAATCAGGTAGATACTCTATTTATTCATAATTTCCAATATATTAGTCAAGGTGTAATCTAAGATAATGGAATAAATTAATTGAAATTTACCAATATTTGCAAAATGTTCATCATAATTTTTTTTTTTTTTGGTTCAAATCATCATAATTCTAATTTACATCAAATTATCCAATAAAAGCTGTGGTCTTCTTTTAGAAAATTGCCGAGCAAGTTTCCTAGTATATATAATTTTTGTTCAATCCCATATAAGCTCATTCTCCCTTCTATACTATTGCCTTTCTGTCTTTCCATCCTCCCTTTATTTTACATAATACCTTTCTCTCTCTATATATATGATTGATATATAGCTAGAGAAATCTCTATCTTTTTCAATTAAGTTTAGAAAGAGAAATTTAGCAAGAGAATTATCAACCATGTCTGACGAAGTCAAACCAACAACAATCAAGCCTACGGCAAAAGCCACCACCACTAATGGAGGAGACGCCAATCCTGCATTACCGGACAATCGACCCAAACGCACTCGTCCCATGAATCAGCCATTACCTCCACCACCTCGTCCCAAGTACTGGCCAGTACAACCTCCACCACCTCGACGCCGCAGAAGCTGCTGCTGTTCATGCTATCTGTGGACAACCTCCATCATCATACTAATCCTCCTCTTAGCTGCCATCGCCGGCGCTATTTTATACCTCCTTTATCGCCCTCAGTCGCCAAACTTCTCGGTCTCCAGCCTCCAACTATCCCAATTCAACCTCACCACCACCACCGTTACCTCAAAATTTAACATCACCATCACTGCTCGAAACCCTAATGATCATATGAAATTTTTTTACGATCCCATCAGCATTTCCATATCATCTGAGAATGCTGACATAGGTGATGGATCGTTTCCAGGTTTCGTGCATGGAACAAAGAACACAACTGTTTTGAAATCCGTGCTTTCGAGCCCAATTCAACCTATAGAAGGCTCAGATATGGTTAAGTTGAGGTCTAAGAAAAGTTTAGCGCTAAAAATACAGTTGGATGCTAATGTTAAATTTGAAGTTCAATCAGTGAAATCCAAGAAATTCTCCATTAAGGTTACTTGTACTGGTCTACAAATTAACGTGCCTACCGGAAAATTTGCAACTACTGCCACCACTTCTCAGGTTAAATGTAAGGTGGATCCTGGCTTCAAGATCTTGAGTTGGACTATATAAGCTTCTAATTTGTTTTCCTTTTTATATAAAATCTTGCTGTTATTATACTATAATTTTGGGATTTCATTTTAAATATATGGAGATTTGTTATATGATTGTTGTTAGACAAAAGTAATAATAGCTATATTGTGATTTAATAGGTAAAATTGCAGAGCAAAATCTAGGGTTTAAAATAGAAATGGGCTATGTTAAAAAATAAATAAATCAAGATGTCATATTAGAATCAAAATAATTTCGAAAGAAAAAATTATTAAGGAGACTTTAACTAAGGATGATTAATCTTTTTACTTGGGTGTAATGTGATTTTTTTTACTCATGTTTTTCTCTTAGAAAGAGAATCAGACAATTCCACAATGCTCCACAATGCAAACCTTGGGTTTGGGATGGGGATGAGCCCACCCTCGTCTACGTACCCCCACTTATCCCTAAATTTGTTCGTGAACGACTTTGTAAAAGTTTATTAAGATTGATAGTTAGGTGTCGTTTGTTTTTTTAAGTAATAAGTGCTGAATTCAGACTTAGTTTGAAATCTTAATGAAACAGACCCATTAAGAGTTATTCAGATCTGAATTGGACAGGAAAAACAAACAGTCTTATTGATCCAGTGTCTTAATGAACCAGATTAAGATCTCATTAAGTCCAAACAAACACCCCCTTAGTTTATTTAAGTGTTCAGAACATTTTGTGATAGTTAACAGGTTTGAAATTGAATCTTAACAAAGTAAAAATCAACTTTGAATCAAAATGGTTTTGTAATTAAAAAACAAAGAACTACTTTGCTAATCTCTATATAACTATGTTGATCACTTGTAATACCATTCTTCTTCAGGGATCAAATATGAAATAACCACTAATTTTATCCAAATTTAGTTATAAACGGCTAATATAATCATAGTAAAAGTGTAACTATAGGATATATTATGTTCATTTTTTTGCTTTATATAAACAGTAGTATCAATAATTAGATTGTACACTGCACAATAGCTGAATCAAGCTCAATATTGTAACTCAAGGCAAAAGTTTAAAGTAGTTATTTCAATCTAGATCATAGTCATAATCAGTATACATCTGAGGAAAAACTCCATTATAATCTAAAAAAGATTAATAGGGGTACAAAGCATATAAAATACAAAAAGTACAAGTTTTAACTTATTTAAATATGGTTTTGTGTGAGGGAACCAGACTCTAAAAAACTAACTTGTTTCTCACTCTCCAAATAGAGTATATAGTAGTCGCAAAGACAATTTGTTTCGCATTCTTCCTCCAAGTCATCCCTATTTTCATTTCTTAAATATTTTGAGTGAGCTCAAGATAGTGGCCATTTCCTTCTCTCTACCTCCCTCCAAAACACACTCGAAATATCACACTAGAAAACAAGTGTTTATTAGTCTAGAAATCTTCCCAATTAATTCCACAAATCGGGTTCAACTCCATGCACTCCATCTGGTATTTCATTCGAAACTTTCCTTGAAGGAACATCCACACGATTACCATGTGTTAGTCCTAAGGGAGGGGGTGAATAGGATTCTAATCCAATCAATTCCTAATTCAAAAACAATTACTCTTAAAGACTAGATATATAAGATTTGATCAAGGCTATAAAACAAACTCTACAAAATTATACTATAGGATGATCTTAAGAGTTTGTTAATGAAGAAGCAACGTGCTAGGAGAGTTAGAGGGCTACTTATGGATATTAGGAAACTAAGGTTCAATATAAGATAAGATTAGGATAATGAAACTAAAGCTAGAATAAGTACTCATAAGAAACATCTAACTAACTACTAATCAAGTTAATCTAACTTACCTAAAATCCTAAGGTAGAATAAATGAGCACCTAAGTGTAAAAAGAGTTCTCTTAAGACTTCTATCAAATTCTAAAGTAATAGAACAAAAGAAATATAGGGCCGATAAGCAAGTAAATATAATAAATGCAACTGATAATTAAAGAAATTAAGGAAACGAATTACACAAGCATTTATAATGGATCGGTTTTCCTCCATCCACTACCTAAGGTAGCCACCTTATGATTTTAAACTTCTCCACTAAGATTCTTGACATCTCTTAAGAGTGAGATATAAACCGGTTATAATGAGGGTTTTCCGGTCTAAACCACAACCTAGAAACTAAGACTGTTACCAGTTAAGTCAAACCCAAAGATGAGACTTTTAGCGGTTAAGTCACAACCCAAACTCAAACACCTAAAACTAAACCTTCTTTCTTTATGGTAAGTGTTTAAGTACAAGAATAATACTTTTAATGAGTGGGTATTACAATTAATACAACATGTTTGAATTAATGATATATTATGAAAAAAAATAGCTTGTGGACTCTTCTTAAAGTGTATGATGATATATCAGTGAAGTGTGGTTTCAAGAGGTGAGTTAGATGATGCATAATATCTCCATATATATATATATAGTCAAGTGAAGTCCAACAAATATATTTGATTGTGTACATATTTGCTTCATAGTGGGATCCCATTTTGTATTCCGTAATGGCTATATTCCATATGACTCTGAGTGATCGAACTGTTGTATTATGAGCTGGCATAAAAAATATGCCGTAAGGTTCGAAAATGGGATGACGTTTTATTCGTGATTTTGGGAACCAATTTCAAAGCAAGATAACGTTTCTTCAAAGCGGTATGACGTCTCTTAAAGTGGGTGATGTTTTGATAATTTGGGATCCCGTTTAACTTTATGTATTGAGGTAACTTTTTTAGTAAAGATACTAGTTAAAGCGGGAAATCGTTTCATAAACCAGGACCCCTTTTCGTTTCTTTGAGCATGATACACCTAATGAGAAAAAAATTCTACATAAAAGTCTTATTTTATGTTTAGTCCAAGTTTTAATCTTATTTAATGTGGAGAAGTTGCAAGATATTACCATCGTAAAAGAAATTTAATATGTATCTACGTCAACCAATAATAACAAGCTGGAATAGCTCAGCTGGTTAGAGCGTGTGGCTGTTAACCACAAGGTCGGAGGTTCGAACCCTCCTTCTAGCGCTTTTTTAATCTTTTGAATATCTAACATACACCCTTATTTCCTGCCCCAAATCTTAATAATCCAAACTATAAGGAGTCTGAGTATACTATTTAAACTTCATAATTCTTCTTGAAACTCCAGAAAGACCCCCGAGGTTTTAGCCTTAAACCCTAAACTCCCAATCAGCTTTAGCTCCAAGAAACCCCACTTTAAATTTGTCCCTCATTTTCGTTGACCCTTTACTGAAAAATGTATCGGGTCGGAGCAGCCATAGCTTCATCTGTCAAGTAAGCTATTCAACACATACTTAATCGTCTATTGTTGTATCTATCTTGTAATTTATATTTTTGCTAATTGCTTTGCAGGTCCTCTGCTTTGAGGAAACTGGTATGCTTAACCTTTTATTGGGTGGTTTGAGATGCTGCATTTTCATAATTTGCTTTTAGTTTATGCACTTTGATCTATTGGGTTGAAATTCAAACTTATTTTGCACTATCTATTCAACAATTATTTGTAGTTGCAGCTTAATGTTTTGTATTAAATTATTAGATAATTAAATATTGAAGAGTATAATCGCACCATGTCCCTGTGTTACAATCGAATAAATCTTTGGAGAAAATGATCAAATAGTTAGATATATATATATATATATATATATATATATATATATATATATGTAACTTTTGATGCTTACAGATTATCTTGTTGTATTATTAATAATTTTTCCCATTTGTTGATGTTTTACACAAAAAAAGGTGTCTAGTAGAGTAATTTCAAGCAGAAATTATGCAGCTAAAGACATCAAATTCGGATCTCAAGCTCGATCAGCCATGTTACAAGGTGTTAATGACCTTGCAGAAGCTGTAAAAGTCACAATGGGCCCACAGGTAATTTTTCACATTTCTTCTCTTATAATTCTTCATTCTCATCTTCACAATTTACAGGGACGTAATGTAATTATAGAAAAAAGCCATGGACCTCCTAAAGTCACTAAAGATGGTGTCACTGTAGCTAAAAGCATTACCTTTCATAACAAGGCAAAAAACGTTGGTGCTGAATTAGTGAAACAAGTTGCTAATACCACAAATACTAAAGCTGGAGATGGTAAATATTATTCAAAATTAACTCAAAACTACCTTAAAACAGTCACTAAAATTAAATATAATCATGTATTTGTAGGAACTACTTGTGCTACAGTACTTACTCAAGCAATATTCAAAGAGGGTTGTAAATCAGTAGCTGCTGGTATAAATGCCATGGATATACGTACTGGTATTAATAAAGCTGTTGAAGCTGTTATTTCAGATTTAAAGAAACGTGCTGTAATGATTAGTACACCTGAAGAAATTACTCAGGTAATAAACAAAATAAAATAAATGGAAATTAAAATATTCTTTACTAAGGGCTTGTTATGCAATAGGTGGGTACTATTTCTGCTAATGGTGAACGAGAAATCGGGGAATTAATAGCTCGAGCAATGGAGAAAGTTGGGAAAGAAGGAGTTATTACTGTCTCTGTAAGTTATTTAAACTAGTTAAATATAATTTAGCAATTTAAGGCTATAAAATTATTTACTGTACAGGATGGTAATACTATGGATAATGAATTAGAAGTAGTTGAAGGAATGAAGCTAGGGCGTGGTTATATTTCTCCGTATTTTATTTCCGATACTAAAACTCAAAAATGTGTAAGTGTCAAATCTTGTTACTTTTGTACAATTTTCGTTAAAATTTAAATATAAATTATATACAGGAATTGGAAAATCCATTAATACTTATCCATGATAAGAAAATCTCTGATATTCACTTGCTTGTGAGGATTATGGAGATGGCTATGAAGGTACTTTATAAATCTCAAGGCCGTAACTATAAAATTAGCGTTTATGATTTCTTTTTTTTTAATTGTTGTATAGAAAAAGCGACCACTTTTAATAGTCGCTGAAGATGTGGAAACAGAAGCTTTATCTATGCTTATAATTAATAAGCAAGCTGGGTTTAAGGTTTGTGCTATTAAAGCTCCTGGTTTTGGTGATAATAGAAGAGCTAATTTAGAAGATCTCGCTGTTCTTACAGGTGGAGAGGTAAATAACATCCTTAAAATTTACACTTTTTTCTCGAATTTTGATTTTTTTTAATGTTAAAATTGCGTTACTTTTTTCAGGTTATAAGTGGGGAGCGTGGGTTAAGTCTCGATAAAATGGAAGCTGAAATGCTTGGCACTGCTAAAAAGGTATATATATATATATATATTGCTATGCTTTTTAATTTATAATGTGTTATTTCGAGCAGATTACTATATCACTTGATGATACAATAATTTTACATGGAGGTGGAGATAAAAAGCTTATTGAAGAAAGATGTGAACAGGTAAGATATTATGTTATAAAATAATATTTTTTACGGTTTCAAATTTTATTTATTTTGATCGGAATAGCTAAGGGAAGCAGTGAATAAAAGCTCGGCGACTTTCGATAAAGAGAAAGCGCAAGAAAGACTATCAAAGCTATCGGGTGGTGTAGCAGTTTTCAGGGTAAACAATTTTTTACCTTTTTACCCCTAGAAATTGTTAATCTGATAAAAGTATGTCTTATAGGTTGGAGGGGCAAGTGAGGTAGAAGTTGGGGAAAGAAAAGATAGAGTAACAGATGCATTAAACGCTACTAGAGCTGCTATTGAAGAAGGAATTGTTCCAGGTAACTTTTTTTTTTTTTAAAATTTATTACAAAATTGAAATTTATTTATAGCGTGGGTTTATTTATAGGTGGTGGGGTTGCTTTATTATATGCAACTAGAGCTTTGAGAAACCTTGAAACTAATAATGAAGATCAAAGGAGAGGAGTTCAAATCATTGAAAACGCGCTGAAGGTTTTTTTTTTTTTTTTTTTACTTTATATTTTATTTCGTATACTAAATTGTTTTTTTTTTAAAATATTAATAGGCACCTACTGTGACGATTGTGTCAAATGCTGGTGGTGATGGTAACCTTGTTGTAGGGAAATTATTAGAACAAGATGATGTTAATTTTGGCTATGATGCTTCCAAAGGTTTGTGTAATTTGTACTTTTTTTTAAAAAAAATTAAAAAATGTAAAGTTTAAATGTATATTTTGTGTGTTAATTAGGTGAGTATGTGGATATGATTAAAGCGGGGATTATTGATCCATTAAAAGTTATAAGAACAGCTTTGGTGGATGCTGCTAGGTGAGTATATTTTGGGTTTTTAAAGTCAAACTTGTTTTATAAAAGTCTTTGTGTTTTTTTATTTTTATTTTTTATTTTTTTGCAGTGTCTCGTTGTTATTGACTACTACTGAGGCAACTGTTGTGGATGTTCAAGGAGTGTACAATCCAGGGAAAAACCGGGTCCCGGATATGAATGATCTCTGAACATGCTTTCTATGTTTTATCCTTAGCACAGAATTTCAGTAATGTGTTATTACATATAGAGATGGTTTCGGGATTTAAATTGTTTGGTTAAAGTAATTTGAATATTAGTGATGGGTTTGGTAAAATTAACACTCACTTGGATTTAATGGTATGGTTACATGATCGATTAAGATCAACATTTTATGGACTTATTAATGGTTAAGTATAATTTGTTCTAATTTATTTTATCTTCACGGATTCATGTCCTTTTTAACATGATAATGATGATATGTTGTAATTATCTAAGTAATATAATTTTTTTTTTTTACATAGAAGAGTCATTGACTCTGAATCATTGATTTGAGATATGACTTCTTGAATTTTTATTTACTAAATTTTAAAATGTTTTGAAAGTTTTATAATTTTAATAGAGATATTAATACAAATTTTTTTAAAAAGTATTTTAATATTATAGTTAAATAATTATTTTGAAATTATGATATAGTAAGTGAATATTTATTTAAGATCAAAGAAAATAATAAAATATTTATTATAACTTATCGGGAGTTTTAGTAAATATTTATTAAAAAGTAAGTGCTTTTTAATTTCCATTGAAAAGTTTTAGTAAATTGTGGTAACAGAATATTTTTTTATTAATAAATATTGTATACAAAATAGAATTTGTGAATATAATATGCATTATTTATATCTTTTTTAAAATTGTTTATCATTTTAAAAAAATGATTTTTTTATTTATTATCTTGTGTCTAGCATCACTCTGAAGAAATATGATAAACTGAAAGATTTGAGGGTGGAAGAAATATGATAAATTGAAAGATTTGAGGGTAATAAACTGAATGTTCCTATGTCACAGTTAATTTTAAAAGTTTTAAAATTTTTGAATAAAATTTTGAATAATTTGAATTCATAGAAATAACAATTTACTATTAATTCATAAAATATTACAAAAGTGTGAAAACATAAGTTATTCAAGCAAAAGGTGAAAAACATATTAAAGAAAGATATTAAGAGTGATTATAAATTTTGGAATGAAAGAGAATCCAGTCTTTAAACTATTGGGGTCATGCTTTAGATATATTTTTAGCAGGTCAATTCTTTTTATTTATAATTTAATTGATTTTTTAAAATATTAATTATTTATATGACATATTTCATCTTTATTTGTAATATAAATTAGATTTGTTCCAATTTCATACCTAACTAAATTTTTATATGAAATTCAAATATAATTGTAAAATGTTATATGATATTTCAAAATATATTCATAAGTTTAAATCATCATACCTATAAATTATAGGATGAACATTCATTATGTCCATTATATTATCTATGACATGATATTTCATCTTTATTTGTAATATAAATTAGATTTGTTCCAATTTCATACCTAACTAAATTTTTATATGCAATTCAAATATAATTGTAAAATGTTATATTATATTTCAAAATATATTCATAAGTTTAAATCATCATACCTATAAATTGTAGGATGAACATTCATTATGTCCATTATATTATCAATGACCACTTTCTTCCATATTTTTGTTTGAAATTTTTCATTTATTACTCAATCATTATACGTGATACTCAAAGTTTATTTCTTTTTGTCCTTTTTTTTGTCAAGCAGAAAAACAGATTACAACGAAACTATCCTATCCCTCTATTACTACAGAGGAAGGACAAACAACAATAAAACTTGATAACCGAATCCGTTGGGCAACATGAAATATCGATATTTATCCTGGTGCATTTAGCCGTTTTGTCAGCCACTTCATTAAATTTTCTTTTAATATGAGTGATCTTCCAATCCGGAAATCTCTTCATCCATTTTAACACTTCAGAGATCATTGGTCGAATTCGCCAACTGCTTCTCTTAGCTTTGAGGATACCTTGAACCACTTCAAGGTTGTCATGATAGAAAGAGCTACTTTGGATATTGAAATCTGATGCAAATCTCATAGCCTGAAGGATGACCCACATTTCACCTTCTACGGCAGAATTAACCCTTTCTCTTTTGATGACCTTATGTTTTATAGCCCCCTCCTTATTAATTCCTAAAGACACCATACTAGTGGGTTCCCAACTATTAATAAGAGATGCGTCGTTCATCCAGATATACTCCGCATTATCATTAAGAAAATGATTTCCTTCGTCAATACTCGGACACATCTTAGCTTCATCAACTCGGCAAACTTTGTTAGATTCTGTTTCTTCTCCGAAAAGGTATTTCATCATTGATTTAGTTTTTTCATTGATTTTGAATATATTCCAGGCTTTCTTCTCGAAGAAACCGTTTATCCGAGCTTTGCATATATTCCATAGTGTTACAAAGATAGTTGCAGTGACAATTCTCTTATTCCACCCATTGCTAGAATAACTGTCAACAACCGATTTAATCGAATCGCTAATAGACCCATCGAAAGATTCCTCAATTCTGCATCGGAGTTGGGCGTTAGCCCAAACACCCTTGCTAAAGGGGCATTTGATAAAGAGATGCAAAATAGATTCAGTTTTCTCCTCACACCATTCACAGGTATCAGTCTCCAAGCATTTGCACTTGGTTGGAATTGCGTTATTATGTAGCTTCCATATGAAGTTTCTGATTTTAAGGGGAACGTTTGAGTTCCAAAGAAGGTTCCACATTTTACCATCGTTACTCTCTCTATCTCTGGATGATTCACATTCCTTGTCGCACTCATTTTGTACGATGCGATGATAACCCGATTTAGTCGTATATTCCTCATCTTTAGTTTCTGGCCAAATGATCACATCCTTTTTTTCAGTTGCATGATCGATATCCTCCTAATCTCCGCAATGTCTCTAGTAGAGCAAAAGTCCTCAAGGATGTCAAAGTTCCAATTAGTCATATTATTATTATTATCAAAGTTCCTTTATAACCTTTTGCAACCCAAGTGTCCTCCCAAAGATTAATGCTAAGTCCATTGCCAACTTGCCACATACATTATTCTTTAAGAAAACTTAATCCTTTGAAAATGCTCCCCCAGCTCCACGATCTTTTGTTGTTGAGTTTAGCGTTCTACATATCGGTATTGGGAAATTAATCGCCCTTAAGAACTTTAGCAACCAAAGAATTTGGATTATGTAAAATTCTCCACACTTGTTTTCGGAGAAGAGCAAGTTTCATTTTACGAAAATCCCTAAAACCTATGCCACCAACCTTTTTAGCTCTCAGAATCTTTTTCCAAGCCACCCAATGTATTCTCTTCTTACTTCCTGAGTTCCACCAGAATTTAGAAACAATACTACTCAGCTTCTTACATAAGGTGATCGGAAACTCAAAAATAGACATAGCATAGTTTGTTATGGATTATAATACCGCCTTAATCATAACTTCTTTGCCACCATCAGAGAGAAGGTTAGAAATCCAACTCGCCGATTTATACAACAACTTATCATTAGTGTATAAAAGGGTTTCCACTTTGGATCTCTTAAGTGTCATTGGTATTCCCAAATATTTACCCATTGACTTTGTGAGCTCAAAATTTAAACTTTTGGCAATATTATGTCGCCTTATTGTCTGGGAAACCATTGCTGAATACAATAGTGGATTTATTGAAATTTATTTTCTGTCCCGAAGCTCGGAAGTATCTCAAGATGACCTCCTTAAATGCCTCAATTTCAGTATTATTAATTTCCAAAAAGAAGAGGGAATCATCGACGAATAAAAGGTGAGTCAGCCTTGGAGCTGCTCTAGCCAAAGAGATCCCTTTAATATTGGCTTCTCGGCATTCACAGTTAATAAGCCCAATCAAACCTTCTATGAGCATAGAAAAAAGAAGTGAAGATAACGGGTCTCCCTGCCTAATCCCTTATCATGGCTTGAATTTTTTGAGTCTTTCTCCGTTCAATTTAATCTGGTACGAAACAGAGGAAATACAATTGAAAATAAGGTCTCTCCACTTGTCACGGAATCCAAGACTTCTCAAAATAGCCATAAGAAATTCCAGTTAACTTGATCATAAGCCTTAGCCATGTAAATTTTAGCTACTCCATAATGTTTGTTAGATCTCCTCTTATTTTTCAATAAAAAAATGACTTCCTGAGCAATTAAAATATTGTCTTGGATACACCTCCCTTTAATACACGCAAATTGACTAGGCGAAATGATGTTATCCATGATAGGTTGGAGTCTAAGGGCCAAAACTTTTGCGATTATTTTGTAGCTGAAATTAATGCAAGAGTTTGGCCTATAATCCGTCACTGATTCCTGAGAGTTACCTTTCGGAATAAGAGAAATTATAGAATCTTTGATTTTATCGAAAGGAGTGTTATAAGCGAAAAAGTCGTGGACCAATTTGATTAAGTCGTCTTTTATGATGTCCCAAAACTCTTGATAAAAGTTCCCCGGGAGGCCATCCGGTCCCGGAGATTCCGACCCCGAAATAGAGAAAACCGCAACCCCAATGTCTTCCAAATCCGGAATTTTGGTGAGTATAGAATTAGTTTCCTCATCAATCTTGCACAGAGTATATGCGGCTATGTCATCAATCTAAGAGCAAATTTCTATCATGTTAAGTTTTTGGTTTCTCCGATCTTACCTTCTATAGTTGGCGTAAGCAAAATGGGTCGAGTGACTAGATGGACTAGTCAGGAATGGTCAGCTTGGTAACCTGTAATCTTTACTTGTAATACCATGTCTAGGGAACAAGAGGGAGGTGTGCTCCCCGATGACACTCTGACGCTGAAGTCAGTATTGTAAATGTGGACAGAGCCCCCTTATGATGAAGTTATCAAGAATGGGCGAAAGATACAATTGGCGTATTTTTTGCAAAGAGTTCAGATATGAAAAGTGAGATACTTGGTTGTGAAATGATTTACTTGTATTTATACACACATTTCTTAGCTTATAGAGGAATCCTATAAGAGCTAAGACTCTTTTGGTTGTGCATATCCCCTTATTTGAAAATGTAGTCTTTACCATATGCATTGCGTGTGTGTTTGCCTTATTGGTAGAGATAAAATTCCCCAACCCTTTGAGCTTAACCTGATAGAGGATGTAATTGTACGAGTAACTAGCTCGACGTGGACGACATAGGTTATGGACGAGTGATCCGATTGACCGACGATTGTGTTCTTTAAATATAGTTGGTCTTCAATCTCTTATGTTGGTCTTGCGATCGTTGATGATGACTAAGTGATATCGAGTAAGCAGGCTAAGCTATAATTTTGGCCATTGGTAGGGAGAAAAGAATTGTTAACCTTATAAGGTCGTGGATATGCCAAAATGACCAAACAAAATGGGTATACCAAACTACTAGAACGAAGAGAACTCAGACATAACTTTGGTTTAGCGAGTCTGTCTAAGAAGCAATCTGATCTTATCCCCTTAGCAGTTAGATGCAATAGGCGACGTCAACATTGGCCTCGATATCAAGCAAATCACAAGGTGTACATTTATCAAGGTATTTATTGAGTAAATTCAAAAATAGGTATGTAAATAGGAGCTGGAATGTTTAATAATACAATCAAGGTAGTCTGAGAATTTAAACCCTTATCATATGCAATAAAAATCTCTTGTCTTTTGCATATTATTCTTCTTCAAGTTTATATAATTCACATCAAATATATATCACTATTATCATTATTTTCAATGATTACATACTTAATCTTGTTAAATCAAACAAAAGCACACCCACTCAACAAATTCATCCATTTTAGTTTGTATAATTTATATCTAGTAGAATCTGTTCCATTAGCCACTACCTGGCCAAGGATAATTTTGGATTATTAACTACCCCCTTGAATCCTGTAAATTAGTTGAAACTTCTTATGATAAGATCGAGGGTGTTGAGTCAGAATTCATTATGCCACTGCTACTAAAGCACCCCTACTATTTTTCTTTGCATTTATGACCTACACACCAACTTGGGGTTCTTCCATTTTGTTATATCACACAATTACTAACATTAATTATTGTTGTCACTTTCGTGATCGAGTGGGTTACTTGACACGATAATAGTAATCATTCCCTAGGACGCCTTTAGAAAAAACTGATACTACTCTTTGAATACAAAACGCTCTTTCTTTATTTTTTCCTATTCTCGGATACTCTTAGAGCATATCAAATCACATAGTTCCCAAAAAAATCTCTTCCATCTTTTTGTCTTCACTGTCTTCTAAGGTACCTTATTTTCCTCGGTCTTTCTTGATTATTTATTTTACAATTCAACATTTTTATCTCATCTTTAAAGGGTTTTAGATATAACCATATAAGCACATGAGAGATTATGATCCTTCTACACCAATTGCCATTTCCCGAAGGTCTTAATCGTCCTCTACTATTGTATCTAACGCCACACCTTTCTTGAGTTTTTCCCCTCTATTTATTCTACCAGTGTCATAGACG
Organism: Nemophila menziesii; assembly: GCA_029959085.1. Classification (NCBI taxonomy): domain Eukaryota; kingdom Viridiplantae; phylum Streptophyta; class Magnoliopsida; order Boraginales; family Hydrophyllaceae; genus Nemophila; species Nemophila menziesii. The sequence goes on from JARWIR010000008.1 coordinate 24,730,555, forward strand.
CCGGGTATCCTAATTTATATTCTTCTTTACAAGAAACAAGGTCGTGGACAAGCGTAGGGCGTCTGTTAATGCCAACTCTTTCTTGATCATGGTCAAGGTATATGGTCCTCTTTAAAGAGAGTCTTTAAGATCCCTTCAAGTCATTTCGCTTGGCGTATAATGGCATGCATAAAGAATACCCCACGTATTTTAATAAGTTTTTCGCGAGTACATTGTCGTAGCGAGTATGAAAGTAATTTTTTTTCCTTTTTTCTTTATGAAACATATATATACCACTTTTTCCTTTATTCTTGATAAAAAAAAATATACATAGTATGAAAGTTTTAACTTATGATGTGCGCAATAAAAATATAGTGTATCTAAACTATTTTAATTATCTTTAAAATTTGTAAAATATATAAAATATATAATAAAATTAGTAAAATAATTTAAAATAAATTTTTTGAATACGTTTGACTTAAAAATAATATATTTAGACAATATTAACTACCTTAAAATGTATTTTACTCTTTTTTATTACATATAGTACCCTTGACTCAAATTTTACTTTCTATTCATTAAATTTAAAAAGAAATATGAAAAAATATTGCTTCAAAATACAATTATTTGAAGATTGAAAACATAACTATCGGATTACTGTGATTTGACTGGAAAAAAAATAAGTACTTTGTTGATAAAAATCTATCATTTGATATCTTTATGTGCTATATGATTCTTTTTACAAACACTTGGTAAATATTTGAAATTGATCATACTATGTGCTTATCCAAATTTACATTCGAAAGAGTTAATTTTATATCTTAGATATTTACTGAATACCTATTAATAACCACAAAATATATAATATTCTATCAAAATAAAACCACTTACATTCCAAAATCAAAATGATAAAAATTCGCTAAACAATTAATCAGTTTCATACCCATCATCAACCATTACGTTATCATCATGACTATCGATATATCGTCTTCTCATCAGCCCCGTTCTCATCGTACGTGTCATCATATACTTCGTCATCGACTTCAATCAAATTCTCGGGTCCAAGGTTAAACATCAAAAGATCAATCTCTATCCCTTGTCCAGTAGTAAACTGTAATAATGGGTATTCCAAATCCATGTCTAAATCAACCAAAGGAATTGTGATCGGATCTTGACCAGTGGAAATCGATTCCGCACCCCATAAATCGGGACTCCATCCTCGTGTCGGTCATTCACTTCACATACATCTTTTCACCCGTTTTGCGTCTTACATGCATTGATTCATCGATATGAAAGACCTTTTTAGCTTGAGTTACTAAAATATAGGGTTTTTATCTCCACCAAAAATAATTTGTGCTGATCATTTTTTCCCCGTGTTCTGTTTTCCACTTTTTTTCCGTCGGTGTTATACCACTTACACTTAAACAACACAACTGAACACCTAACAATGAATTTAACCTCCACAATCTTGACAAACTCACCGTAAAAAGTTACTGAACTTGTGATAATACGAAATAACCAGTTTATAAACCAACTACCTACTACAAAAATGGAGATGAGGGACAAGTAACCCACTTGTGATAGTATAAACTCCGTAATTCTTAGCTACTCTCTTTTCTCCCTTGTCACAAGTAACCCATTTGACACTGTACACAACACAAGAACCATATCTATATACGAGGCCATTCGACATGTGTGACAACGAAACCATTTCATCGCTTTCAAGGGGATCACCACCTTAATAGAACTGGGGTACAAATCAATCTCCATTTCCTTGAATAACGCGTCAAACATCCACGTCCTTTTCTATTAATATTTTTGCCACCCATCTCGGTGTCACCAGAGTGTCCCCCAACTTCAATAGTGGGTCTCAAATCATCCAATACATTAAACATTTCATTATCTACAATTGGTTCATTCACGTGACTTACTACTTCTTCCATGTGTTTCGTCCAAACCTCATACGATGACCAAAACTGCATTTAAAAAGATGGCCTCTAACCTCGTCAAATTGATAATTTCGGTATTGCACAGACAAAATATTTTACCGAAGGACTTCATTTGTTTTTTTTTTTTGCAAAATTAATAAATTCGATTATACACGACATATATTCCCTCGTAACAAAATCATCTGATTTAATCCAAGTTTTGTCCATAACCGAGTCCATTATCTAAATTAAATCAAACAATTTATTATAATTATAACCAAATAAAAATAATTAAACAAAATTTTAAAAATAACAATTATATCCCAAAAAATTAAATTATATCACCTAACAAAATACTCAATAATCCACATTTCATTTATATAATTATACATACTACAACAATTATAATTTAAACAAAAATAAGAAAAGATCACAATTTAAAAAATACCAAAATTTTAGAGAATTTGTTGGATATTTTTGACTGAAAGTTGTACCCACACGTGTCGGATGTAGTGGAGAAATTTCGTTATTAATGGAGTCGAAAAATATTTGCGGATTAGGAAAAAAAATAGAAGAATTTAAGTAGGTTTTTATTTTTTTTGGGGTAGAATAGAGCATTAGCGATGTTATGTCTGTCAGAGTATTAATATTCGTCGTTTTATAGCGACGATATTTTGTCCTTGCGAAAGACCAATATCCGTGACAATTTTAGTATCCTCGCAAAAGAGTTTTACTTCCGTGACGATTGCTTTTCTTTTTATATATTTTCTCTTATGCACTTGACCGATAATACATGGACGATGACATATGTCTTTGTTAAAGATGATGTCTTTTGCGCAGGGCCGGCCCGAGGCTCTTGGATACCTAAGGCGAGATAAAAAAATGGGCCCTTTTCAGTTTAAAATGGGCCCTTTTCAGTTTACTATTCGCTGGGTTTTTTTTTTTTTTTTGCAGCCGTCTGTTTTTAATGCTTCGTTGGTTTTTTTGCAGAACATATTTATATAATTAGGTTTTATTGAAGAGCCAATTAGAGATTAATATCTATTAAAAAACTTATTTAAAAAAAGGTGCCTAGAATAAGATTTTTTATAGAAAAATGCCTCATCCCAAACTACCCTTATAATTAACAATTAAAAAAAAGAAAGTAGAAAAAAAACAAAACAAAAACTAATAATCACACGCGCGCGTCCGTGAAATTTTTTTAAAATCGTCATAACTAATTCTAAAAAAATCAAAAAAATCAAAAAATTATATATTTGGATAAAGCAAATTAATATTTACGTCTATGATTTTTTTCAGAATTTTTTGAATTTTTTGATTTTTTGAATTTTTTTTGAATTTTTTAATTCGCAGAAAATGGAATTCCATGTTTAAAACATGGAATTCCATGTTTGAATTCCATGTTTTAAACATGGAATTCCATGTTTTGATATAAGGAATTTGTTTTCCGCAGACACGAAATTCACTGTTTAAAACATGGAATTAAACATGGAATTCCATGTTCTGCGAATTAAAAAATTAAAAAAAAAATCAAAAAAATCAAAAAATTCAGAAAATTCCGAAAAAAATCATAGACGTAAATATTAATTTGATTTATCCAAATATGATTTTTTTCGATTTTTTTGATTTTTTTTGAATTAGTTATGGCGATTTTAAAAAATTTTCACGGACGCGCGCGTGTGATGAAATTAGTAGTAGGTGGTGGTGGAGGCGGTGATGGTTGTGGTGGTTGTAGTGGTGGTGGTGGTGGTTATGATGGTGGAGGTGGTGATTGGTGGTGGTGGTGGTGGTGGTGGTGGAAATATCCTATTATTTGTTTAAGATTTAAAAATAAATATTGTATTAAAAATAAAATAATATATTTAATAATAAGGATAGTATAGGTATAAAAAATATAAATGAGATGTTTTCTATAAATAATTGTTCTATTAGGCATTTATCTCTAAATAAGAAAATTAGAGGCTTAAAAAAATGAAAGGCATCATTAAGAAGGCATTTATCTCTAATTACCCCTTTATTGAATTGTTGTTGGCCTCATCAATCACAGGTTTAATATGGGCTCTAGGTGGCCCTTTAATATATGGTCTATTTTTTATTTGGTCTATTTTTTATTTGCTCCATCAGTCCATTGCTGCGAAACTCAAAAGTAATGCACCATCAGTCTATTGCTACGGAACTCAAAATGTAAAAGTGAGGTGAGTGTTTTGAACTCGGAATCTCTTTTGTGAGAATGCGCTGCACTTCCACTACACTAGCTAATATATCATGTTAATTTATGAACCGTAAGATATATAAAGGAAGAGTATACATAGTTTTTTTTTCTTGGGACCCTCAAAATTTTGGGGCCCAAAGCGACCGCCTTGGCTGCTTTGGGCCCGGGCCGGCTCTGCTTTTGCGATGACATCAATATCGTCGCTAAAACTCTTCACGCGAGAAACAGCTTGCGCAGTAGTGTATTAATAGCAGATAAATCCAAGTGGTTCTTGATAAAAAGGAACGCACCTAGGGTATTATTTGAAATTTATAGGACTTTAACTTCACGCAAAAGTTAACTCTCTAGTTACCTTATTTTGTTTCGTATAGTTAAAACCCTCTTTTCTTAGGCGGTTTCCATATATTAGCTATATATATAAAATTATATAGTTTTGCCAATTGCTACATAATCTTCATATAATCTATCGTTTCTTATTACCCTTCTCACACAAAAAAGAATCACCATGATGGTACCGATAAATCATGACCTCATCCCCAAATATAGACCTCGAAAAGTTTTTGCAACCCGTGATTTTCCAGTGGCGTTGAAGCAAGGCACCAGTTTTAAGAATCAGATACCCATTTACAAATCAAACTACGAATCAGATGAAGAACCTATTGAAAGTTCCGAAAGAGTTGAACCATGTGATCATGACGAGGCAATAGAATTTGGAGAGCCCAAGGATCAAAGAAGCTGTGATTTCATCTCCGAGTATAAATCTCAAAAAGCTTTTGCAACCCGTGATTTTTCAGGAGTGTTAAATTTGAAGCCGAATTACAAATCAAACGATGAACCTGAGGAAGATCCTATTGAAAGTCCGGAAAGAGTCGAGCCATGTGATCACGATAGTGCAAAAGAATTTGGAGAGCCCATGGATAAAATAAATCACCAGGGTTTAAAGAGGTCAAGAATCGATGAGGATGAAACTTATGTTCTTAGATTGCCTGCAAAACACCAGAAAAACGAGGATTTTTTTTCCTACAATATAGGCTTGCTCACAGGTCTATCTGACTCGGATTATGATGCTTATGACGATTTGGATAATTGGGTTTGAATTGTATGAAACTGAGAACATCTCAGTAACTATGTTTATCAATTTACTTATGATTATATGTTTAGCTAATATATATAAAAGAGATCCAATGTATGAACAATCAGTCAAAGATTCTTTCTATGTTTATTTAATATTATGATGTTTGGATAGAGAAATTACTCAAATGAATTAAATGAATAGAGGTTTTGTGTAATGTGAAATAAACATAGATTTCTCTTTTTTATTAATTTGTGTCACAAAGATATGTAGCAGGATCATTGAAGCCATCCCGATCAAGGTAGAGCACTTAGTAGTAGAGACAATATGTATTTCTTTGACTATTTTCACAACCTAGACTTTTTTCTAGTGCTAACCCCGGGGTTATAGGATTCTTACCAATTGCATAGAGCCCTAATCAAACAAACAAACATGTACAAAAACAGAATGAACAAATGAATAATTGATAAACAAATCAGTGGTTTACCTGTTTCTGGAGAAGGTTTAGTATAGAATATGTTAAATAAAACTCACCATACTATCCATCAATGTATCAGTGTAATATGCACCTGAGAAATATGCTTTCTATTCAACAGCTTTCTCAAGATATTCACCTGAAAAATTTGCTTCCTCACCTGAGAAATTTGCCTTCTATGCAACAGCTTGGTTGCACCATTAAAATCTGATTCTCTCATATCAGCAGATGTGAAAACCACTCTCCTGTATAAAAGGCAATCACCAATACTAATACTAACTATATAAGAGGAAGTAACTACTTTCTTGTTGAACTTCTTTTGAAAGCCATTTAAAGTCTCTTTAAACATCGTTAGGTTGGAGAATGGAGAGGCTAGCTAGTGAGGTAGAAGTTGAGGAAAAAAAAGATTGGATAATAGATGCATTAGATGCTACTAGAGCTTCTATTGAAGAAGGAATTATTCAGGTCTGTTTTTGTAAAATGTGTCACTCAGTTCTTGCAATGGAAATTTTATTACAGCCTGGCTTTTCTTTATAGGCGTCGGAGTTGCGCTATTATATTCAACAAAAGCTTTGATCAGATACCTTCAAACGATTAATGAAGACCGAATAAAAGGAGTGCAAATAATTGAAACGCTTAACTAAGGGTTTTATGTTATATATTTCGCTTACTAATTGATTTTTTACAACTGAAAGGCCGTAATGTTACAATTGTGTCGAATGGTGGCCGTGATGGTAACCTCGTTGTAAGGAAACTAACATGCTATCAGCTATGATGCTTCCAAAGGTTTGATTGTATCTTTAAAAAAAAATTAACATGTAAAGTTTTTAGGTAAGAATCTAGATTTACCCCTTACTGATAAAATTCTTGATAAATAGATATGCCCCTCATCTAGATATTATAAATATAACTCTCTTACATTCTCTCCTGACTCACTATAATCTCTATGTGATTCTGTTTATCTCGTGTTAACTAGGTGAGTATGTGGATATGGTAAAAGCTTTTTTTTTTTTGTCAATAGTAAAAGCTGAAATCATAGATTACTTAATAGTTATAAAACGGCTTTGGTGGATGCTGCTAGCTACGTAAGTATATTTCGTTGGTATATAAATAAAATAGTTGGATTTCGAAAGTCAAACCTGTATTGTGAAAGTCTTTGTACTTCTTAAATAAAATAAAAAGTCTTTGCACTTTTTTTTTCCCAGTATTTCGTTGTTATTGACAACCACCGAGGCAACTGCTGTGGATCTTGTAAAGAATCCAGTGAAACCAGATATGAAGGATCATAGGAAATTAGGGATTTAATAATGTTACATATAGGACTTAGGCGGTCCTAATCAAAGCCAGAACAATGGCTTCACGATTTAAATTGCTCGCTTCAGGTTAGGGATGACTCTAGTTCTAGTACGATTAAAACTCACTTGAATGTAATGTTTTGATTATATGATCTTTTATTGATTAAGATCATTCTTTTTGTGGACTTTAATGTTGCAAATTATCAATTGGTGGGGTACGATTAAAATTATTGGAAGTAATTTTTTGAAAAAGCATTAAAAGTGTTTGTATTTTAAAAGTTTTTTTTATTTTGAGAAATATTAGATTAGTGATTTTTAAAAAAATCATTTAAAATAATTTTAAATTTAAAAATTATTTTTAATAATTTTTTTATTCTAAAATCATTTTTTTCTCCAAAATAAACACTTCTAAGTAGGTAAATTGTATTTTTAAATTGGTCTTGAAAAATTTGTCCAGCATGCTTGCTTAAAGTAGGCAAATTCCATCATCTCATTTGGTGTTTTAAGTAAACTGCGAAAGGAGATATTTATAAAAGAAAAAGATCTACCATTTTTATCATAAATTTTCAAAACAAAATAAAATTTATGAATAATTTATAATGTACTTCAAATCCTAATATTCATAATTTTATATATATATTTTTATTACATGGGAGAGCTACTATTTAGACTCGATGTCATTGATACGCTTCAAACAAATACCGCTTAAAAAGATAACCAAAAATATATTCGATTAAACTAATCCCAACTAGTATTTTTAAAGGATTATCATTTATTTCTTATATATTTTTTAAAATAATTATTTTATATTTTTTTCTATGTATTTCTATTAATTACATCATATTTATTATAACTATAAATTATTTGCATATGTTTCTTGAACTTTCGTCATGAACGACTATCAAAATACATTGTAAAACTTTATTTTTCATGTCCACTTAAAACGTGAAAGGTTTTTAAGTTAATAATTGTACAAGAAAAATATTAATTAAAATTTGAAATTTTTGAACAAAATTTTAATTATATTTTTTTAATTAATAAAAATAATATTTTACTATCTATTTATGAAAAAAGTTAGAAAAGTGGTGGAAAATAAATTATTCAATATAAGTATAAAAAAATATCAGGAAAAAAGAATGAATAATAATTTATGAAGTTTGAGTGAAAAATAACTTACTGTTTATAAAGTTTAGAAGTAATGCTTTCAATAATTTTAGCAAGTCAATTCTTTTTACTTAAAATTTAATTAATTTTTTTTTAAACCATAATTTACATGACACGTTTTTTTTATTAAACATATAAGTCTAATTTGTTCAAAATTCATAACTTACTAAAAGTTCATATAAAACTAATATATAATATTGTAAAATTTTATGATATATTTTGATAATATTCATAAACATAAATCGCTATATCTATAAATTGGTAGGCAAATACCAATTATAGTTCACTATTTATCTGTTTATAGGTATTTTGAGTTCCCAACAGATGTATTTATATGAAAGTGACATGGTAATGTTCTTCCAAATTAAGATTCTGGTTTTCGGAAATCGAGTTTCCGGTTTCAATTCCAACGACTAGTATCCATGTGGCATAGGCTGAGTCTGACGACTACAAGGAAAATGATGATAAGAAGCTGTCATATTTTCTTGAACTGATCTTATAAGCTCAAAGCGACCTGTATACGACAATGACGACGCATTGCACGATCTAACATAGCCTTCCAATTTTATATAAGAGGTTTGTAATCTTTTGGCAGCAACAACGAGGTACCAAGAGTAAAGACAAGTCAACAAAATGGAATATCTCCCTTTTATAGTTGAGATATCTCCAAAATCTATTCAACATATCCTCTTTGATCCCCCCCATAGTGGATATTGTACGTCATTACATTCAATTGAAGTCCTAAACATTTTGTAAAGCGATTTAAACACTCCATAAGAACCTTGATGGAATCATAATCTTATTTTGCCAAAAGCATTGAATCATTAACAAAAGATAAGTGTGTTATTTGAGCGACCTACGCTTCAGATGGAAATAAATCGTTTGTTTGTTTCCCTTTTTAAAAGTCTCAAGATGTATTAGTGGAATATAATAAATAAATAGGGTGAAAGTTGGTCACCTTGGTTTAACCCATTTCCTCCATCTAAGTATCCATGAATTCCTCCATTTATAGCTACCAAATAGGAGGGTATGGTAACACAAGTAATAATCCACTCGATAGACCTAGCTAGAAACTTAAGTTCTTTAAGGACCTCATACATGAAATCCTACAAAACCAAGCAACAAGCTTCACAAATATCAATATTTTAAGTACATCTTGAGGGCTACTATTGTTATTATATTCTCTCAAGAGTTCTTGCATCAAATGCGAATTATCATACATAAGTTTCCTGTAAAAAATGCACTTTGAGCTCTATCAATATTCATCAAAGACCGGCTTCTTCCTCTCAACAATAATTATCTTGATTCTGTTGTATATAACATTACAACAAGATATAGGTTGAAATCCATCTAGCTTTTGAGGCTTCTCCTTTTTTTGTATGAGGGAAACAACTGTATTATCTTGTTTCTTAAGTAATAAACCTAGATTAAAGAACCCTCTTATCACCCTGATGACCTCAATACCCAACACACTTCAAGAATTATTAAATAAAAGAGAAGAGTAACCATATGAAACCCATAGTTTTATAACTTGCAATATGAAAGACTGATTCTTTAATTTCTTCATCGGTAACCTCAATACAAAGCGCAGACCCTTGTTCTCTAGTCAACACTCATTCATCAACACTATTTCTAGATTCAAACATAGTACCCAAAAAGACTTATAGTATTCCACAAGTGCCTCATGATCTTGGTCGCTTGAAGTAGATTAAGACCCATTAGGAATCTTAACCTTAGAAATGAATTTTCTTCCTCTTTGATCTTCATGATCCTGTGGAATTACTTAGAGCATCAAACACTTTTAAGTACATATCTATATCTACACATTTGTTTGTAGAAGATACATTCCACATTCGCAAGCCTAGTTGCATGTATTCTTAATTTTACAATATCCTCCATGATGAGAATATTACCCACATCTTTTGGAGTGTAAGTTGGCCTCTTCAAAGGCAAACTTATCCCCTTTTTCTTGTTCATATATATGAGAGAAGTGTTTTTTGTTCAACCCTCTCAAATCTCATTTCAAACTTCTCAATTTCTTACACACGACATATTTCTTTGTTCCCTCAAAGTGTTCATGAACCCACCCATTACTCATCATCTCTCCATAGTCTTCATGATTCGTACGCATATTAAAGAATCAGAAAAGGGTGAATCTTGTCAAGTTTCATATACAAAGTGACTATACATGGTGATTGATTCAAACATGAGATTTTGGTGAGAACTCCGTCTGTACACAATGAACCAAGGCCTCCAATCTACGGGTTCCATAGTCCTACCAATGCAGCTCAACATATGATTATTATGCCACGTGTAATATTGTCTAGTTGATTGCAAATGTTTCAACCCTAAAGATTCACAACAATCAGCAAATTTGTTGAAGTCATTCATCATCACTTGTCTCCCATTTTTCCTCTCGACGTAGACCAAAATATTATTAAAATCTCCGAAAATGAGCCAAGCCTTATCAAATCTAGTGGCATAGTCTATCAGATTACTCCACAAATCTCTTCTCTCTATCTTGTCATTTAGTCCATATATAAAGGAGGTACGTATGCTAAGAAGGTACATTACCCACAACCTTGCAATGAATCGTTTGGGGTGTAATAGAAAGTATTTCCATTGCCACCTTATCTGTATTTCATATGAGTAAGATTCTTCCATGAATGTTGTGATAGAAATTATCCAAGGCATGGACTTCATAAACCATTCAACACTTAACCATTTACTTTTAGTCTCCAAGATCCTTAGGACGTCTATTTGTTTGCGTCGGAAAAGGTCAACAACCGTTCCGCAATTTATGGGGCGACGCAAAACCCCTCGTCTTACATGTTGTGTTAATCATGGATATGTCATAAGTGACCTCTCCGCTCTTATTACCACCGGAAAATTATTACCCTTTACTCTCAATGGATCCCTCCTCAACGATTCAATCACCATTAGATAAAGCTCCATTTCATCAAACTCACCTCTCGTCTCTTAATTTTTTCTTATAACCGTCGTGAATGGCTCTTCTACTAGTTCCACTTGCTTTTACTACATTTTATTATAGCCAATAGTAGACTCCTCGGCCTTATTATATTCAAACCAAATATGTCTCGATCTTGAGTTCAAATCCAATTTTGTATTTTTGGAGTCGTAAACATATCTGGTCTTTGCAAAATTCCACCTTTAAAAAGAAACATTTGAAGTTCTTTATATGAGTCATATTAACTTTTTCTTCGTTGCACCATATCCGACTTATGATGTCTCCTCATTTGTGATAGATTTATATTAGGATGAGACATCATTTTTAGTGATTTAGAAGTCATTATAGTCGATTTTCTTGAGAAATGCTACACTTTCCTATTTTGAGTCTTGATTTAGTAAAATAATATTTTTAGAGCATATTGGGTTTAATTATTTATTTAGTGTGAAGCTTTAAAGATAATTATGGAGATTAATTAGATTCCAAGTCAAAGACTACAACTTATGGAAAGAGATAAGCATGGTAATTGGAGATAAGGAAATAAAAGCTAAAAACATGGAAAAGGAAAACCTGCCTTAATCCTGAATTTCTGCACCTACGACCACAAATCAGCTTATATCTCAAGAACGGTGTGGAATTTGGAGAAACGGTCAAGAGAAAAGTCGAAGAGCTTTCCGAGACGATCAATTTGGTGTACTCATACGCGTCAAACGGATGAGTATTGAAGCTGTTAGAGCCAAAAGAAGATCGGACCTGATTTCATGTTTTTAGGGTTACGAATTTGAGTTGGGCTTGGAGTCCACTACTTACTTCTCCTTCAAGAAAACGAATTAGGGCTTCCAAGATACCTATAAATACACCCTCTTATCATTGTAAACATGTCCTTGCTCAATTGCAAAGTATAGGCTTAGTCTTTACTTATATTTTCTTAGTTTTAAACAATAGCTTAGTCCTTTAGTTAGATATTCATCCTTAGAATCAAGCTGTTCATCCAAGAAGCAAGTTGACCTATAGAAGAAGACAAGAAGAAGAAGATTGGAGCCTGACAACCCCTCTTCTACATCTCACCTTCTCTATATTTAGAGTAATTAGCTATAGATCTATTCTCAACCATATTTCTAAGCGGTTATTCTGTAAGTTTACTTTTAATTGTTGGATTATTATTTTGATCTTTAAATACTATTTGTTATTTTAATTGGTTAAGCTTGGCGTATATTGTATTATGTGTTTTGACCTATTTCCTAGATCTGATCAATCTTAGGATTAATCTTAGTTATTGACAACACCACATAATCGTCTAGTGTGACTAGATAGCCACTAAGGTTTGTTGCAATCCTGGTTAATATATAATGCTTAATGTGACAGGTTAGAATAACAATTTAGTAATAGACGTAGTAATCCTAATCTATTTGACTTACTTTCATATTTAGTTATCTGTTTTGTTTATTTGTTTTATTTATTTATTTGCATTAGATAGTTATTTATCTTTATTCATATTTTATCCAAACATCTAAATTCATCTACGCTTGTTAAATATAAGTAGATCTAACGGATACAATCCCTGCGAACGAACTTGACTTATCATTAAAACTTGCATACGATCTGTGATACTTGCAGTGAGTTCCGTGGTTATCAAGGGTGTGTGACTCTTTATTATTATCTTTATTTATCTATTATTTTATCACACCTTTGCCCCCACCAAGTTTTTGGCGCCGCTGCCGGGGATTTATCTTTAAGTTAAATCTATTTCGTGTTTATTTAGTGTAGAAGTTTTTATTTGTTTTCAGTTTTACGCGTTTTCTTTTTAGTCTCTTCTCAGGTTTATTAGGTATGACAAATTATTACGCACAAAATATGCATGGGGCCCAAAGTCAAAATTTTTATCAAGAAGGTTCGAGCTATCAACTGCAAGCTCCACCACAACCCATGCATAATCCACAAGAAGAAGCTATAACCAAGCTCGAAGGACTGATGGGTAATTTAGTGAATCTGGTTCAAAATGTTGTGCAGCTCCACAATGAGCAAACTGCAAAAGTGGAGGCCTTGGAGACACAAGTCACGCAAGTGACCAATTCTTCTCTAAAATATCAGCAAGAGACTCCACCGTTAATCCGAAGCATCATAGAAGAACAGGTTCGACAAGCATTTCCATCTCACCGAGTTTTTGAAAGTATAAGTTATCTGGAGAGTATGGAAAAGCAACATGCGGCAAAGATAGATGCTAATACAACCTTAATACGTTCGATGCACCAAAAATATCAAGCAATGAAGCAAAGATTAACGGACCTCACTACGACCAATCAACAGTTACAACAAGAATTACATGAGAAACTGGGTTATAGCAATGTTGGGTTCGAAATTTCAACCGTAGAAGAACCAACCAAGCTTAGCTTAGAAGAAGTAATTGTTAAAGATCAAATTACAAAGGAGGTTGAACCAGAATTCAAGTATGTGGAAGAAGAAAAAGAAACCGATAAAGAAGAGACAACCGCACAAAAGGTGCAAAAAGAAGGAAGTAAGGTGGAACCACCACCTACACATCCGTTACTATCACCACTTCATCTACAAAGAATTACTTATCCTAGTGGTGATACTAAAACTAAAACGTCAAGCCCAGAAGAAATCATTGTTCCTATACTCGACGTCCCATACATGCAAACTGGCCTAGGTAAACAAATTGATGATGATGCCATTGAAATCGATAGCGATGTTTGGTTCGATGTTGTTGAAGAGTTCAGCCTTCAAGAAGAGGAGGAAGTGGAATCATCAAAAGTTCCACTTAATGAGCTAGAAGAACAAAGCACGATATGCATAGAGGACGTAATCGCATATAAAGAGCCTACACCACCGATAGTCTGCAAGGAAGATCTGTCTAAAAAGAGTGATAGTGTAGAAGTTGAGAGTGAGAATAGGAACCGTACTAAAGAAAGCTTGACAACCATTCCAAAGAAGCTACCACAAAAGATGCAAGAATTTGGAGCTTTATATCTCCAAATTAATATAGGTGGTAATTTCAAAGCTAAAGCGATGTGTGACTTGGGCTCAGGAAGGAATATCATGCCCAAGAGTCTGTTCGAGAAGTTAGGCATGGGAGATGCCAAAAGAAAAGATATTGATTTGCTGCTCCTAGATAATTCAACGATAAAACCATGGGGAGTCATTGAAGACGTGCTTGTCCAAGTAGGTACTTTAACTATACCTACAGATTTTGTTATCCTTGATAGCATTGCAGGTCAACATGTTCCATTGATACTTGGACGCCCATTCTTGGCGACAAGTCACAGTATAATTGATATGCACAGGGGAACCGTGACTTTCCAAGTGGGAAAAGAATCTAAAATATTCCACTTGGTGGATGAAAAGCATGAGGAATCACGTATAGAAGCCCCGACACTCCGAGTTGTGACAAAAGAAATTAGAAAGAAAGTCCACATTCAACCCGTGAAAAAGAGAATCAAAAGTGAGTTTGGGGTTGGTGACATGGTTGCATGGAAAGCCCCCAAACAAGAGAATAGACCACGGGGATTCAAGGATTCGTGGATGGGTCCGTTTGTGGTTACGAGAGTTATTTCGTCAAAACGGATTGAGATACAAGCTAAGAAGGGGCACAAACTTCGGATAGTAGATGAGCATGACCTAACCCGTTATTGGGGAGGTTATGTACGCAAGCCTTAATCGAGGTAACACGTCTAACTTTAAAAGACGTTAAACAAAAGTGCTGTACGGGAGACAACCCGTAGTTTTTTTTAAATTTTCATGTCTTTTTACGTTTTTAATTTATGTTTAATTTAGCTATTTTTAGTTGATATTGCATATTTGAGGAAGGTATTAGTGTTTTTGATGTTTAGGTATTGGAGAAATCGAGTTAGGGAAGCGAGAAAAATTTTCGGAACGAAACTTCGGCAAGTCATATCTTTGCGCTCGGATATCGGAATCAGGTGATTTTTGAGCCTAAACTGCATAACTTTTCGAGATTTAGCTGATGGGGAGGTTTTTGCCACGTGCGGTACACCGGACCTCAGCCGCGGTGCACCGCGTGGTCAAAAACCCGTACTACGGGTTGCTACCGCGGGTCTTATCCAGAAACGAAAAAAAAAATAGCTGATGGGTCCGGTATACCGGACCCTATACCGCGCCATGCACCGCACAAACACGTACTACGGGGTCCTACCACGGGTTTTTTGACGTAGGAGCCGCGGAGCACCCCCGCGGTACACCGGACCATGGTCCGCAGCTCAAAAACCCGTACCACGGGGTCCTACCACGGGTTTCATCCAGTGAGCAAAAAATTTTCGACCATCAGATGCTGCGGTGTACCCCGCGGTACACCCCCTGGTCCGCAGGGTAGTCCGCACGAGCCGCCAGAGAGAGAAAAGAAAGGGTTTCAAGCTTATAAGGAGATCTAATGCTTATTATTCCGAATTTATCAAACCTTAAACCTCTTTCTTCTCTCCAGAACTCTCCCAACTCCATTAAAGCTCCAACAAACCTTCACCTAACATCAAAACACTACCAAATCACCATCCAAATCCTTCCCTACATCATTACAAAGAAGATTTAAGCACCCGAATCATATCAAAACACCTAGAAACGGAGAATCAAAGCCATGAATTTCAAAATCTTTTCCCAAAATTCATTAAACCCACACCATTAAAGCTTGATTCCATCATACCCACATGGAGAATTGTCATCCTAACACCTTTCCTAACCAAAATAAAGCTTGTTCCACCTATGATCATCAGTTACAAATTTCAAGAGTGTTCAAAGCTTTGAGTTGGGGGTCAAAAGAGATGATGAAGAGAATAGAGATATTATCAAGTGTTATGGGTTATGAATAATCAAAGCAAGGTATTGGGTAAACTCTAGAAGATTTCAGTTGAGATGGGTACTAGTTTTGGAATAAATACAAGGTAAATCGGATCAAGAGAATGGAGGAAAGCTAGCGGTGGTGAATTCAAAGAACAAAAAGGTTTTAACTTTCATAAGGAAGACACCACAACCTCTACAATCGATAGTCCTTTAACTTAAGATGAACACAAGCTTCTGGGACGCTAGTAGCTGTGTTCAAAACATATTCCTAGATGAACAACTGTCACATGAGAAAGTATTCAAGAGCAGAATTGGAAGAAGATTAACAAGAGGTTTCTAGAGTGTGATTGATTGGAATGGAGCATAAGAAGATGTAAGGGAATGCGAAATTGGTGATACATAGAAATTTACATACATGAAAGCACTGCACCCTATTCCGGGTATTGATCAGGCGAGGTAAATAGCCTCGAAGAGTATGTTTTCTTTCTGCCCTACCTTTTCTATATGTGCAATATCTGTGAAATTTTAATTTCTTTTATTTTATTTTCGAGTCTTTTCGAGTCGTGGGGACACGGCTCATTTTTGAGTTGGGGGTGTGGGGATTCGTTGTCTCTCATCTCCATTTGTCTGTTTTTAGGTAAAATTAAAATTTTTGAGAAGGTTTAGATGTAGGTAGAGTGTGTTTAATAGCTTGAAAGCATAAGCTCAGTGGATTAATGATAGTAAGTAGTATGTTTATGAGCTATTTTATTTTGTATGCTTTGAGTATTTGCAGGAAAACACATATTGATAGTAAAGAAAAGATTAGTGAGCAATGCGATAGAAAGTATGTTCGATCTCAGGGAACCTTGAGAAGTGTGTAGGCCGTGAGATCCAAGCTAGTGGATAAACCCATTTGATGAAAGTGCTAAAGGTAAGAAAATAACGAAATTACATAGGGTAGAAAGTGATTAAGGCAGTTCTTCCATATTTGAAGCCTTTGAAGCCTTTTTATACCTTCTCACCTTGTGATTTTTGAATTTATATGCTATATCCTTCTCAGCCCCTTCTAGCCTTTCTAAAGCCTTTTATTGAAACACTTTATAAGCCATATCCCTTTAGATTTTAGGACTTTTCCATATGACCCGCACTTGAATCGCGATGCATAGACAGTTGTTTTAGAGCTTGAGTTTGGGGTGGTGGGTCCACCATTATGGAAAATATTATTGGGATGGGATTTTGAGCTTATTAATTGTGCTCTGTTATTTTTATTGATGATGATTCACAGATTTTTATTGTAACCCTTTGCCGGGGTAATAGTGAATGAAAAAGAAGCTACGAGCTAATTTTGCCAATAAGGGCATAAAAATATATATATGAGAAAATAGCGTGATATCTCATCATTAAAAAGAGAGTCATAGCTATAGAAAAGAAATTGATTTGAAAAGAAAAATATATATATTCGGACCGGCAAAGTGGAATTTTTATGTGAACATCTTATGCTTTAATTGGGTTATTGGGGATGCTACATTGTGCATCAAAGAATTAATTGGGTTGAGTGAGAAACGTTTTATGAGAGTAACTCAAGCTCTAGGGCGATTCGTTGATGGCTAGTGAGGAGAGAGCCAAAAGCTCACTCTAAATTATCCAAATATACTTATCATACCGTCCCTAAGCCTAAATTACAACCTTAAAGACCTTTTGATTCTTTCTATGTAATCGAGAAGTGATTGAGCCAATAGAGAGTAGTTAAATGGACCTCTGGATACTAGTGAAAGTTCGATGAACAATCTATAGATTCCTTGGTGAACTGAGTAAAGTTCCTCTCCTTCTTACATTGCGAAACTAATCTGCTCTTGAATTCAAACCGTGTTGACTGTGGATATGAGAAGTGTACAGGTATGTAGTTTTTGAATATTATTACATGAGATTTTATGAGTAGTTGCTTTGAGTCTATTTTCCATATTCTTCTATCTTCTGTCTTCTGTGCTTAATTGACCTAGGTGTGTATTTAGAGACTTCCCTTTGTTTTTATCTTTATTGTATCGGGACGATACAACTTTGAGTTGGGGGTCTTGATGTCTCCTCATTTGTGATAGATTTATATTAGGATGAGACATCATTTTTAGTGATTTAGAAGTCATTATAGTCGATTTTCTTGAGAAATGCTACACTTTCCTATTTTGAGTCTTGATTTAGTAAAATAATATTTTTAGAGCATATTGGGTTTAATTATTTATTTAGTGTGAAGCTTTAAAGATAATTATGGAGATTAATTAGATTCCAAGTCAAAGACTACAACTTATGGAAAGAGATAAGCATGGTAATTGGAGATAAGGAAATAAAAGCTAAAAACATGGAAAAGGAAAACCTGCCTTAATCCTGAATTTCTGCACCTACGACCACAAATCAGCTTATATCTCAAGAACGGTGTGGAATTTGGAGAAACGGTCAAGAGAAAAGTCGAAGAGCTTTCCGAGACGATCAATTTGGTGTACTCATACGCGTCAAACGGATGAGTATTGAAGCTGTTAGAGCCAAAAGAAGATCGGACCTGATTTCATGTTTTTAGGGTTACGAATTTGAGTTGGGCTTGGAGTCCACTACTTACTTCTCCTTCAAGAAAACGAATTAGGGCTTCCAAGATACCTATAAATACACCCTCTTATCATTGTAAACATGTCCTTGCTCAATTGCAAAGTATAGGCTTAGTCTTTACTTATATTTTCTTAGTTTTAAACAATAGCTTAGTCCTTTAGTTAGATATTCATCCTTAGAATCAAGCTGTTCATCCAAGAAGCAAGTTGACCTATAGAAGAAGACAAGAAGAAGAAGATTGGAGCCTGACAACCCCTCTTCTACATCTCACCTTCTCTATATTTAGAGTAATTAGCTATAGATCTATTCTCAACCATATTTCTAAGCGGTTATTCTGTAAGTTTACTTTTAATTGTTGGATTATTATTTTGATCTTTAAATACTATTTGTTATTTTAATTGGTTAAGCTTGGCGTATATTGTATTATGTGTTTTGACCTATTTCCTAGATCTGATCAATCTTAGGATTAATCTTAGTTATTGACAACACCACATAATCGTCTAGTGTGACTAGATAGCCACTAAGGTTTGTTGCAATCCTGGTTAATATATAATGCTTAATGTGACAGGTTAGAATAACAATTTAGTAATAGACGTAGTAATCCTAATCTATTTGACTTACTTTCATATTTAGTTATCTGTTTTGTTTATTTGTTTTATTTATTTATTTGCATTAGATAGTTATTTATCTTTATTCATATTTTATCCAAACATCTAAATTCATCTACGCTTGTTAAATATAAGTAGATCTAACGGATACAATCCCTGCGAACGAACTTGACTTATCATTAAAACTTGCATACGATCTGTGATACTTGCAGTGAGTTCCGTGGTTATCAAGGGTGTGTGACTCTTTATTATTATCTTTATTTATCTATTATTTTATCACACCTTTGCCCCCACCAACTTAACATTTACAAGACACACGCTAGCTTCCTACTAGACTATCCCCTTCTGCCCGCTCCTGCTCGGGTATTCAACTTCAACTATATGTTGTTCCTGAGGTGTGGTTTAAAGCATTGCTTCATGGGAAGCGTGCTTTTTGGTGGAGTCTAGTTGAGACTTTTTAGATTCTGCAGTTGTAGAATAGGTACCCATATATTTGAACTATCAAATTTATCCCTACTAGAATATCCACGTCGAATCCTTCCATTCAACCCCGCCTCTTTTGCTTTGGTACCCGATTGGCCCCATATTTGGTTTTCCTCCACAATTCATCTTCCCTTTGCTTTAGTACCCGATTGGCCCCATATTTGGTTTTCCTCCACAATTCATCTTCCCCACCACATACTTATCAATATAAAAACATTTCTCCGACAAAATCTCTATCTCTTTACACTTATCACAACAAATTGGTAAATTTTTGTATTCAATTTTTGCTTATATGATCTCCCTCTTGGTATTTTGGATTCTACCACATGATTTATGTCCTTCTTGATATCAATTTCTACAAGCTCCCTAAAAAAGGTTATATATGTATATACATTTGTTACACCATCCCTATTTCCTACCCACTCTTGAAGCGATTTTAGTGATGCCTTTTCCATTCGAGCTTGCTCCGGAAGGTTTGTTATGAGAATCCATATTGGTACTTTATTGATCTCGTATTTACCAATATAAATAAAAAAATCTGGAATTTCGGAACGCGAGAGAGGTCGTCCATACAAGAAGTAAGGTCCCCTTGAGAGCGCAAGGCTTTGATCCTTTTCTTTAATAAACTCCAAGATTAACTACCCACTCGTATGTCTCCTCAAATCACATATACATCCCAACCCTTTAACAATGAGTAATGTTGGATATCACCTCAATTTATATCACCATTTTATCACCTCCTACGTAGATTTTAAATAGACCAATTATATAAATTCTCTTTCCTGATTTATCATTTTCACTCTCTTTTATGATTGATCCACATAAGGGGCGATACAAGGGTGATGTAAATTGCAGTGATATATCCAGCATTACTCTTGCACCATTATATCCATATCTTTCATATCGGGATACTTACATGTTACATACCCCACTAGTGATATTCCATATACCTATTTTACCGTTTCCCATTACAATCAAGGAGTTGCATGATTTCCCCATCTTTAAGCTCAAAGTATTCCAATTGCATACTTAAAGACGACGCCAATTATTTATCAAAATACTTCGGAAATCCTTCTTAACCTTCCCCTTACCAATATTTTGGGATAAATCCCGACTTCCCATGTCAACGACCGAGTCACCATCCATGTATATGGGCACTCGGGTGGTCATCTCACGCAAATTGACCACCTTATTCGAGTTACAAGCCGTATTCACATTTACACATGCATCCTTTAAGATTGGAATTACCATTTCATCTGGGTTTGTTGATGAAATTTTTAATTTAGGACTTTTTTCAAACAATAAATTTGCAGGTTAGGTCCCCTATTGTTCTGCAAAGCTCCCTGCCTCGGAATGCTTTAGCTTCGCCTTGCTCAGATTTAGCTGCAACCAAGTCACTTGATAGCTGGTCCGAAAATCGAGCTACCGAATCACATGAAGGAAAAAACATGGCCTGGGCTTCGTTCTTTCGACAACCCTTGGAGTAGATATTTCCTTGCATTTGCCTTAGAACCGAAGAAACTTCCACCACAGATTGTGTCTTCAAGCAACGAAGAACTCCACACATCGTTCCCTCAATTACCTTCTTCAAGAGTTAACAAATGGTCCACACCCAACGATCTTTTTGCACGCAAGCTAAAGAAGTAACCAAGATGAAACGAATACAACGATTAATGGTTAAGAGTGAGCCTATCCATGGTCAGAAAAGGGTAAAGTTCTAAAAATTTTGGTGACGTGAGGAAATCGAAATTTGGTAGTTCCTCGGAGACAACAACACGTTGAGTCTTCGGTATATCTATGGGCTCTATCTCGCCGGGTAAATAAGGGAAAGAAGGTCCCCGTGACTTGACAACCTTAGCACGCATCAACATCACCAAGAAAATCGAAAAGAAATCAAAAAATCAAAGAAGATCAAAGAAGAAAGAAGAAAGACAGTAGAACCCTAAAATTTTACTAAAGAAAGTCTTTCTTTCTTTCTTTCTCTTTCTTTATATGGGAATAAAACACATAATACTATAACTAAACCATCACTTGAGGTAAATTATACTAATATGCAAATAATATGAAACAATGCGACTTATATGAGTCCAATATTTGGCTAACACTAATAATATTGTTTTTGGTTATAATCATTCGATGGTATTATAAATCCTCTATATTTCCTTCCTTTCATTTCTCTCCATTACTCATTTCATTCCATCATTTTCTTAGAAACAAACAATCCTTGAAGTCAAGAAAAAAGAAATTTCCCATCTCTCCCATCCCCGTCTCCAACGCATCCGATATCTCACAACCCCCAGAAAAAAAAAAACATCAATCCAAAAACCAATCCATTTAAGAAATATTAATAACATGAACAACAATATCAACAATAACAACAACATTTCAAGAACCAACGGTGCTCAAGCTTGCGCTGCATGTAAATATCAACGTAGGAAATGCGCACCCGATTGCATTCTCGCCCCATATTTCCCTCATGATCGTCAAAGACAATTCCTCAACGCCCATAAATTGTTTGGTGTAAGCAATATCACCAAGATTATAAAAAATCTCGATCAACCTGATAAAGACGAAGCTATGCGTACCATCATTTTCCAATCCGATGCTCGTGCTCGAGACCCTGTGGGTGGTTGTTATAGAATCATACACGATTTACAAACACAAATCCATCTTTTCACAAACGAGTTACAGATCGTAACACAACAGGTTGAGTCGTTTCGAGCTCAAGCCGAGGCTCAAGCACATGCTTTCGCTCAAATTCATCATCGTCAACAACAACAACATATTCTAGCAAATGACGGTGATGATGCAACGTTAAATTGCGAAGTTATAGATGGAGATGTTGACCCGTTAAGGAATTCATATGATATGATCGTTAAAGATTATAATTCCCCTGCGTTAATAGATTTTCATCTCCAATTTCAGCAACCGAATCAGGAAGGTGAGGAGCAGTTTAATATCATGCAAAACGATCATGATCATGTTTCGTTACAAGAAGTGAACTCTTGGGGATTACAAGATTCTATTTCGTCTTCTATACCTGTTTTGCAGCAAAATTCGGTTAACGAATGTGATGATCATCATCACATCAAGCCTCTTCTTGATTTACCTATCGATAGACAAGAATTCAGATTCGAATCTGGTGAAATAATCGACCATCAAAGCTTTCGGTTTCCTGACGATGATGATGACACTATCAAAGGAAGGTATGTAATAGGAATATACGATCTTCCATCTTTCTACGTTATTTAGATTTGTTTAAATCATTTAATAGGTCATGTTAGTTACATTATTTAAAAATCTCATTAAATTTAAATGTTCTTGCACATTTTGCTCACAGAAATATTTTATAAATTGTTTATGCAGTAACAAGGGAATTTCACCAGAGGAAAATGTCACATTTCATGAACACGCTCAGAATGACTCTTCCACTTGATTTTTCACCGGTGAAAAATAATAAGTTGAACATTGGATTGGTTTCAGAACCCACACAAAGATGTGGAGAAACTTTGTAAAAGCTAAAAAAAAATGGCACCAAAGTTCACAGGAGTAAACTGGTGCTCGAAACTAATTGTACAGGTCAAGAGAAAGATGGGCCCCACTTCAAATCATGTTGTCAATATTTCGAGTAAAGATGATGTAAAGTGGAGAAAGATCTAAGCGAAGTCTTGCTTATTCTGAGATATTAAAGGGAGACGAAGCATGACAAGGATAAACAGTGAAGATTTTTTCATGTAATGATAACATTCGATTGCCTGTGTTAGAATCATAAATGTATGTATTGGAAAAGGATATGAATGTATCTTTTGTGTGATAGTTTTGTGCATAACCCGAGAAATATAGCCGATAAAACGTACACTTTGATTTACCACAATGGTCCTTCATCTTTGACCCCTTTCCCCAAAAAAGCCATCATCTTCCACAATAAGCCTTTTTAGGGCCATATCTTTCATTTTGTTCCCGACCATTGTGCCAAAATGAGTTTTTTCGTTTGCATTGACCAAACGAAAGTGAAAGTTAACGTGGCTTTAATGGCTCATTCCGAAAGATGATGGGTTTTTTTGGGTAAAGTGGTCGCAAATAACTTACCCTTAAAAAAGCAAAAAATAAATTTGACATTGATAGATAGCCAAAACGGGTATATTTTTCACAAAAATAAAATATGTAAGAATACATATAAGATCTCCATATAGAGTTCGTAAGTTTTAAAGACATTACATGGCTTTATCATTAAGAGATGTTCTTCAACACTAAATAAGTCTAATCTAAGGTTCAGAATTGATAAGCTCTTCAACTGAATTCTTATACTTCGAAATAAGATCCCTGCTTACAAATTAAACAAAAAATCAATAACCTTATAAAAAAATAAGTTTTATTTATTCTTTTTGTAGCTACATGTAAAAGTTACCTTCGCTCATTTAACAAACTTTCATTTTCCTCTAGTTTTTGCTTCTGTCCCTCAACTGTCTGAAATAATTTTTATACCAAACCAAAAATGTAA
Organism: Nemophila menziesii; assembly: GCA_029959085.1. NCBI lineage: Eukaryota > Viridiplantae > Streptophyta > Magnoliopsida > Boraginales > Hydrophyllaceae > Nemophila > Nemophila menziesii. Next base: position 24,754,626 of record JARWIR010000008.1, read on the forward strand.
AAAACTAAAAATAACAGAGGAATCGGAGGTATATTGCTTCATTGGTCCCTGTCTAATGCGAAATATACCACTATGTTTTAGAGGATGTCAAATATACCCCTACATTAAGGAGAAATTGCATAATGTTTTAAAATCACAAAGGGGTTTATTTGCTATTTTTTACAACACCTGACTATATATTTCGCTATTTTGCATAAAGCAGGGACTAATGTTGCAATTAAAACTTTCTTCTTTCAATATTTACCCATGGAGACAATAAATCTGAAATCTGTGATAAAATAACTTACAATGGATTTAGAGCTAATTGACCCAGCTATTGAGTTTAACAATTGCTGGCACTTCTCAAATTGGTTATTCAATTCAGTAACCTTCAATAAAACATAAAGTGAATTTGAAATAAAATTAAACAAAAAATAATATAAAAATTAAGAAAATTACAAACCAGTGCATCAGAATGCTGATCACGCGACCCATTCTCTATAACATCCGCTAAATTCTCCACCAGCTGTTACCCAAAAAATGTTTTAAGTAAAACAATTGAATAATACAAAAAGATTGAAGGGTTTAGGGCGTAAGTGTAATTAATGTACATGTATGAGGTGGAAGTGAGAAGCGAGTGATTGGTGTTGCGGCTGCTGAGGAAGCGGCGGCTGTGGTGGCGGCTGCGGAGGCTGTTGTTGCTGATAACGTTGTTGTTGATAGAGCTGTTGTTGTTGTTGTTGTTGAGGTTGATTGAATTGTTGTTGTTGGAAGAATGAAGGGTCTTGACTTGAGGGTGTAGTGGGGTTACTGTGGGTTTGAATGTTTGGTATCATTGTCCAGCTTCCTCCAAACTGATCCATTATCGAGAGGCGTTGCTTTTCTTTTATTCAAATAGGTGTCGATCTTGGTTTTCCTTTCTTTGGTCGGAATCTTGGTTTGACGAAGATCATTCTAAGGGTAAAATACCAAATAACCCCTTACTTTGACAAAAGTAAAAAACAGAAAAACCAATGGTTTTTAAAGGAAAAAAAAAACTCTGACAAAAAAGAAAAGAAAAAAAAACTACGAAAATGATTTTCAACTCGTCATAATTTATCATTAGAGGAAACTACAAATTGAGGCCCAACTAACACCAATATTATTTTAAAGCCTAGTTAGAAAACTAAGGCCTAGTTTCAAATTCTGGTTGGATTTTTTCCAATGTTACCTTTTTTTTTTTTTTCTTTCAGAAATTTGATTTTTTATATTTCTATTCTTTAGATTTAACGAATGGGTATGTACCTATAGGTACGGACCTATCTTGGGTTTTCGTTTTTTAAAATTGTGTGATTTTTTTTATATAGTCCATACTATTAGGGCTGTACCAAATTCTCGTTATATATATATTCATGTCTATTTTTTGTCAATCGTGTCAAATGATGGACCCTAGGGGCTATACCTAAATCCGTTTTTGCCCAAGTGTCCAAGTATATGTCAATACCCAGAGGTTGTACCCTAGTCCACTCAATTTATAATAGCATAGGAACTAAAAAAAAATTAAATCAATCTAATGATAGGAGGGGCTGGACCCAAAGCTTTGTACCTGAAAAACAACCACTAATATAAGAATAAAAAATAAAATTAAACACTATTTTTTGAAAAGGGTTGGACCAAAACATTTTTAAAATGAACACTTAAATTTTTTTGAGAACTTCTTTTTAAGTGGTCTGGACCCAGGCCCAAAAGGGGCTAGACCCAGCAAACAAAATGGGCTGGAGAAAAACAATAAAATGGGCTAGTGAAAATTTTTAAGGTTTTTTCTTTAAAAAACTTGAATGAAAATGGGCTGGACTATGGGGGGCTGGACCATGCTTGGGCTGGACCACGCTGGGGGCTGGACACTACTGGGGCCTGGACCACGCTGGGGGCTGGACACTACTGGGGCCTGGACCATGCTATGGCTGGTCTATTCTCGACCTCGAACTAAATCAATTAAGGAAACCGATATCTGAAGGCATCTAAAATGGTGGTGGTGGATCTGAGCAGTGGAGGTCTGAGCAGGGTAGGTCTGGTGTTAGGTAACGAAGAGTGATGATAGTGGTGGTGGATCTGAGCAGGGTAAGTATGGTGTTAGGTAACGAAGAGAGATGATGGTGGCTTCGCATTGACAGCGGCATGGTGGTTCACGCCGTGGTGGTGGATCTGCATCGTTGCTGAGGTGGTGTACAGTAGCAGGGGTGCTAGTCCAAGCTGGCCAGCGAGAAGGAGGGCCACGGTGGGTTGGTGGTGCTGTCTTGGTGGAGGGGTGAAGAAGGTGGGTGGTGGTGTCGGTGTTACAATAGCAGGGTGGTGCTATCTTGGGATGAGTCATCGTGGTGGTGATGACAGAGCTCTGCAGCGCTGGAAGGAGATCTGCAGCGGCGAGATCTGCAGCGGTGGTGGTGCGAAGCTCCGGTCTTCTTCTTCTCCAGATCTGCTTTCCCTTCCCGCACCACCTTTCCAGATCCACCTTCCTTTCCCGTCCTGGAGAAGAAGATCATCGCTGAGAGCTTCATGAAGATGACCAAAATCACTCCTGCTAATGTTGCTGAAAATCTCCTACCTAATTCTCCAAACGACGATGCACAAACAAGCCTCACAAATCTAATTCAAGCTCTTGAGGAAGCAAACAAAGAACAAGAGGCCATGAATCTGCTAAAGGCCGATTTGAAGTTTTATTTTTATTTTTGTTCAAATTAGTATTTTCCTTTTTCTTTTTAATTGCAATATATATTGTAAAAAGGTTTTTTTTAGATCTAGTTTTAGATGTGTTTGGAATGTACCAGAGTGATATGTTTGGAATGTACCAAAGTGATATTGTTTGGAATGTACTACTTCGTTTTTATCGTGAAAAAAGTTATTGTGCATAAATTTGTGTATTGTTTCTGCGGGAAAAACTTTGTTTGGCGTGTACCAATGGGTGGATCGTGACACGATATCTTTGATCTGGTTTCTGAATAAGTCTGAATATTAACCTTGGACATAAACAAATACCATCTAAGTCTAGGAAAATACTATTAGAGACCCATGATGCAATTACAAAAAATTGATCGTGTAATAAAACATAAAATGAACATAATAGCATTTGGTGCGTAACAAGCTGAAAAAATTGATCTGTTTGGAATGTAGCAAATTGATCTGTTTGGTACGTTCCAAACATACAAACGTTGGTCTATACCAAAACGTAAAAACGTTGGTATGTACCAAAGACAGAACTGAACAGGAGTATAAGGGTAAAAATTCTAATGGATTTTTCTAACTAGAGGACTTTATAAGTATCTATTTATACTTGAGCTTTTGTTACCTCTAGATTGAAGGGATAAGAAAGTTATGATTAGATTAAATTATATCTGTAACTCATTCATTTGTTTGAATCAGGAGAAATTAGAAAGAAATCGTTAGTACTTAGAAATACTATATATCTAATTTTTTTGCTTTGGTGTCATTGAAAGATTTTTTTCTTATTAATTATAAAATATATATTATCATTATCTACTTTTTATAAAATATATTACTAAAAATTAATTGGGTTAGCTCAACTGGTAAGAACCTTACTATTTCTTTAGCCCTTAAAAGGGGTAAATCAAGAGGTAAGAGTTCGAATCCTCTCCCTGAACATGAGTAACCTAGTTCTGATTTACCTAAAAATATACATGAAGAGGCGTGTATATTTCTATGAGATTAGTCGTGGGCGCACAAGCGAATCTGAACCACCCATGACAACAAAATTTACTAAAGATATATTTTTTATTATAAAAATAATCTCTTCCTTTTGTTATTATTTTTATTCAAATATCAGATACATAGAATTTTTTAGTATATATTTTTTATTTTTCCTAATTAAAACAAAATTAAATACCTTTTGCTTCTATTTTTTTTACAATACTTTCACTTATTTTTCTTGACTAAAGAATCCTTCCTTAATCCTACCAAACTCTTAATAATATGTATAAAAGAGGTGAGTTATTGCGAGTTAAAAAAACACAAAACATATTAGTCCCTTTTAAAATTATGGTAAACTACTCAAATAGTCCTCATTCCAATAATTATTTTTCAACAAGTCTATCCCAATTTTATGATAAAAATGGACGAGCATACTAATGTACAGATCAATACACGTTTAGGTTGCCACATACAAATTAAAATCGGTTGCAATGGTTAAGATAAGGGGTGTTTTCAACATTTCATAGTAGATTCAATCTTCTTTCCCAATCTCTGTAAACATGGCCTAACCACCACCAATCTGAACTACAATAGCCACACTTGAAAACCACAAACTTTTATCTGAACTACCATAACAAAAAATTACACCATTAAGACTAGGATCTAAATGTCATGAAATGAGACCACCATCAACCACAATTGGGTCAAATCGGACTGCCATGTCCATGTCCACGACAGGTCCACGACGCGACGAACCACAAAGCTCCAAGAAAATGTAGGAAATATTTTGATATTTTGGAAGGAAATAGTCATGGGGATGGTAACACATTTCTCCAATTAAATTATAAACCATAGCTTAGGATTATACGTGAAACATACATTAGTGTATGTATACAGATAGACAAGTTCAAGGAGTGTCCCTAATTATAAGTGTATTGACCTATAATATTTTGAAATAAGAGTAATTAAATTTTTGTGTAATCATCCTCGGGCACATCCACTCATGCTTCATTACCAATTAATATAAGGCACGGTTTTTATCATGGCCAAGTTGTTCATGGAAATGAATATCCCTCTTGATCATGATGATGATTGCAAGTGGTAGGCTTATAACCAGTGGCGAATCTAGGAATGAAACTGAGGATGGGATTTTTTTTAATACATGAGAGAGCCACTTTGGACTCGGAGTCTTTTTTACTCCAATGAGATTCGATCCCAGGAAGGATGGGCTTCAAGTATAAAAGAGTTTTGACTTTTTTCTTTTTATCGTTTCACAAAAAGTTACATAAAACAATAGATAAATATATTTGAAATAAAAAATATAAACAATAATGATACGTAAATAAACCTTTTATATAATAAATTATTAATATAGTAAAAAAAATATGACTAACAAAAAATAAATAGTTTTTTTCATTATTATAGATTATATATATACAAAGATAAGAATTTTTATAGAAAATGTATATTGGGTTTAAATAAAGTAAGAAATAAAATTAATAAAGTAAATAAAAATTAACATGTATTTAATAAAATCAAAGTCTTAGAAAATAAAATACCAAATTGCCATAAATTTGATTGTAGATAATTGTAATATATAAAAGTAAAATATAGAATTAGAATTAGAATTTTTAATTTTTAATTGTTAATAAGAATAAAAATTGACTTATTAAAAAATCTTGACTTAAAAAAAATGATGGTGGGCTTAAGCCCATCATTTGCTAATCTACCTCCGCTATTTTTTATGCAAATTAAATTTTAGTACAATAAGTCTTAGGGGGGTGTATTCAACTGGGAGTTTGTTGGATTATTTTAATTTCATATAGAGCCTATAGGATTCTTTTTAATTCTATATAGAATTTAACGGATTCTTATGTATTGATTTTGACAGATTTTAATAGATTTTGATTTTTTTTTTAAAAATAAAATATATATCCATTTAAACAATTCAACATAAAAAAGTGTTTCGCTACCAGGTAACTTAACCGTAACAAAAAATGGTGACTAGTCCGATTTTTGTTTTTTATTATAATTTCGATTTTACCTTTTAAATATTGAATAAAATAATAAATTTCAAGATAAAAATACACCTGCAGATTGAGAATTTTCAAATATAAAAAGGAAAAAAACAGTAAACAAATGATTGTTTTATATTTCAAAAAAAAAACAATGAAACATGATCTCTTTTTTTTTGTCAACGAATGAAACATGATAAAAGATACGCATAACCTATCTCTTCAACCTCATACTGGAAAAAAAAGTCAAAAAGAAAAAAGTTACAGACAGAAAAAGAAAATTAAACAGTATAGTTCTAAGTTCGAAAGAAAAACAATGAAACATGGTAAAACTTAAAACCCCTCCCTTCACAGTCGCATGGGAAAAAAAGAACAAAAACAAAAAAAAAACTATTAATACAACAGTTTACCTAACGCCAAAAAAAAAATCCTTTCACACAAATTCAAACCATAGTTTTTACAATCGATTCTTGATTTTCAATTATTAAAAAAATTTAATTGATATTTGATTTTCAATCCAACGTATTATCAGTGGCTAATCCCAATGCATACAGAATCTCACGATTAAATATTTGAATAATAATAAAATAGTTTATGATTTTTTTTTACCTCAGTCGTTGTTTTACTTGGAGTTTATCAAGGATTTGTAGAAGACTTTTGTATTTATACTAAAACCTTAGACTCCTATAAAATCCAATGACTTGGAAAGTCTAATGACTTTTGAATACCTAAAGATTTTAATGGATTTAAAAAAGTCTTGATTGAATACATCTGGATTTTAAAAGAGTTTTTGAAATCCTAATTGAATACTCCAAGATTTTAATGGACTTTTAAAAATCCTGATTGAATACCCCTGGACTTTTAAAATCCAAAAAAATCCAACAAACTCCCAATTGAATACACCCCCTTACATGAACTCTTTCATGCAAACAAAGTTTGATGAGAAATTTTTCTACAAGATTCTTTTTTCTCTTTCCCTCTACATACGGCTATATATAGATATACATACTCATTTAGTTAGCATAACTTAGCATAGTGAATACACTTATAAGGTAAGTTGCTACATTTACTTGTTATAACTTGCATGTACTATTTTTATCATATGTTTAACAACTTTTAATTTTGTATATGTTATTTTTACTTTAAAATTTTGACAAACGACTTTTGTATAATTTTAGTATCTTAGAATATATTTTCACTTAAATATCAATATTTTTATTTATTGCATATTTTTGTTTCGTTTGATAAAAATGAATGCTAAAACGATTAAATCAACTAATACCAAGTAATTTTTTTTCAGGATTAATTCTTCCTCTTTATGATGCCAACCCTCATTAAATCAACTAATACTAAATTACGCATGTTGGTGTAATAAATCATCATAATAATAACAAAATTCAAAAAAAGATTAACAGAAAAAGGTAAAATCCTTCTTCATCCAACGACCTATCTCATAAAAAAAATGAGAAAAAATCATTTTTATCTTCCAAAGATCAATTTCGCGGATGGTTCTTCAACATTTGAATTTACCAATTAGTTTTTTAACTTTTGTTTTGATCCTACATTCAGGGCCGACCCGGGCGTCTTTGGTACTTAAGGCCCAAAAAAAAAATTAGGGCCTTTTTCGATATATATTAAAATAATTTATCCGTTTTTTAACAAAATGCATAGAGCGTGGTCTCGAACGTAGACAAAAACTTTCATTTCCACTAGGCCAATCGTTATATATACATCATTTTAGTAAGCGTACGTTAGTTACTAATTTTCTTTTTGGGCCTTCAAAAATCCAGGGCCCAAGGCGACCGCCTTGGTTGCCTTGCCCCCGGGCCGGCCCTGCCCACATTAGTTCTTCATCTAACTTCCGTCAATTAAGAGTGATGTCCCAATTTTTTCTGAAACGCAACCTTAAAAATTTGAAGACCACTTAGAAAATTGATCACAGATATAGGTGAAGATCTAACATGATTAAAAATAAAATTTGAAGACCAATATAATTAGGTAATTTTATAAATTCGAGAACTATTCGAGTAACTTGCCTATAAGGGGGAAACTAAAATATTACTAAGATATATTAAAAACGACAAAATAAAATAAGAATTAAATCAATAAAAATATACTAACTAATAATCTGATGATATAAAAGAAAAACGTCTAATGGAAATTATACAAATTTAGGACGAAAAAAACAATGTTTATAATTTAAATTAATAGTTACTAATATCAATAATGCACTACTATCTTACTAATACACTACAACAACGTGAAGTTTTCATGAAGTCTTTCATGCAAAATAAATTTTAGTACAGTAAGTCTTACATGAACTCTTTCATGCAAACAAAGTTTGACTAGATATTTTTCTACATGCTTCTTCTTTTTTTTCCCTCTACGTCTATATATATATATATATATATATATATTAGGGCTGCACACAGGTCGGTTAACCGACCTGAAGTGCTAAACCCTACACCCAATCCGCATATGTCGGGTTTGAACTATTGGAACCCTAACCCTATTTTATTTTTTGTAAACTGAACAGGTTGGGTTGGTACGGGTAGGGTCGGATTCATGTTGGGTGCGGGTTTAGTCAATATTTGGTCAACGTATTATCAATTACATACAAAAATCTGGAAAAACGATACCAAATGTTCACTTAAGGAAAAAAGTAGTATTAAAAATCCCAAAACAAACTTAAATCAGTCTCAACTTATTTTCATGAATCATTATATGGATAAAATAATTACAGATTTGGTATCATATTAAGTAGGACTTAGTTCGAAAATCTCCAATACAATAAAATAAATAAAAGATTGATTCTTGTCTAGTTCTCCAAACAACTTCCAGAAAAATCTCCTTTGTCTATTCACATCTCCTCTAAATTTGACCTGCAAAAAATTATTCATAAGAGTTAAAATAATAAACAAAACATAATACTTACTAGTTAGACAAAAAAATGTTAACAATACAACCAGATCTTTGTATTATTTCGAAATAATATAGATCTGACTCATAAAATCCTTGATTTACAATTGAAACTAAATATACCATATATACTTATTATTATATTATACGATAAATGAGAAAAGGAATAGATCTAATCAGCTTTAATATTATAAATCTATATATATAATTATATTTTCGTATATATAGTTATAGAAGAAAAAAGAAAAATAGAAGAAGATTGATGAAATGAATGGCAAACTTTTCATTTCGGTCAAGAACTTAAGAACAATCGAGAGATAGATGAAGATAGAGAGAGAGAGAAAAGAGATTTGAGAGAGAAAGTTAAATCTGTGAATGAAAGAATTGTGAATAAAATATATATATATATATATAGGGTAAGTATATGGGCTAACTAACTTATGGGCTAATTGATGGACTAACTTATGGGCTTCGGTAAAAACACATATATTAAAAAAAACTTAATGTTCGGATCGGGTGTAAAACCGGCGGATTGGGCTGGTCCAAATCCGAGAACCGGCCCAAACCCAAAAAAAAATTATTTTTAAACCCTAACGAGTGGTCGGGTGGTAGGGTTCGGGTATTTTAGGGTCGGGGGGGTCGGATTGGTCGGGATTGCGGGTTTTGGGTTTGGTTTGTGCAGCCCTAATATATATATATATATATATATATATATATATATATATATATATATATATATATATATATATATATATATATATATAGACATACATACTCCATTACGGATTTGGATCCTCTCCTAACTAGCTTTCTATACTAATTATCCTAACAACCAATTATATCATTGTTATTAAAATTATAAGCAATAAGATTTGAAAATATATTATAAATGGTTGGTAAATCAATTAAAAGATTATAATAGGAGTTTTATAATAGATGTAAATTGTGTAGTATTTTAGGAATTAGGAAATTAATTATAGATAAATATAATAAAATATAATTTTTTTAATTATGACTGGTTATTATGATAGTTAGTATAGAAGCTAGTTAGGAGAGGATCCAAATCCATCAAGTACTTAGCATAACTTAGCATAGTAAATACACTTATAAGGTAAGTTATTACATTTACTTATTATAACTTGCATGTAGTATTTTTATCATATGTTTAACAACTTTTAATTTTGTATATGTTATTTTTACTTCAAAATTTTGAAAAACGACCATTCGTATAATTTTAGTATATTAGAATATATTTTAACTTAAATATCAATATAATTATTTATTTGATATTTGTGTCTCGTTCTATGAAGATGAATGCTAAAACTATTAAATCAACTAATAGTCTAATACTAAATAACTTTTTTTCAGGGTTATTTCTTCCTATTTATGATGCCAACCTCATTGTAAGCATAATTGAAGCGCATAATTTGAAGGCGAAAGGAGTAATGGTTCTAATAATGCCTTTGCCAAGATAAAATTCAATGGTCAGAAACACTATACAAATGTTGTTGCAAATAGTTTGAACCCAATGTGGAATGAAACCTTTGTCTTCAAAGGAGTTGAGCCTTAGGACCTCCGCAATGAAAAGATCGAAACTAAGGGTTTTCACAGCAAAACGCAAGGTGGGAAGTCTTATATCGGAAAGGTTGAAATCAGACGCGATAGTTATCGTGAATCCGATGTAGCTGAAGTCGAACGTCATCCTCTTCGAAAAGTTGTAACGTCAGAAGAATTAGAGGGGCTTGATCTGAAAATTTGAAGACCACTTAGGAAATTGATCACATATGTGGGTGAAGATATCACATGATTAAAAATAAAGTTGGAAGATCAATTGAGTAATTTTATAAATTCGAGAACTATTCGAGTAACTTGCCTATATGGGGGAATAAATTTTCACAAAAAATTTAAGATATATTGAAAACGACAAAATAAAATAAGAATGAAATCAATAAAAATATACTAACTAATTTCCTATTGAAATCAAAGAAAAACGTCTGATGGAAATTATATAAATTTAGGACCAAAAAAACAATGTTTATAATTTAAATTAATAGTTACTAATATCAATAATGCACTGCAATTTTTCGAATACACTACAATAGTATGTTCAACATGAAGTTTTCATGAAATCTTTTATGCACAATGGCGAAATTAGGAGTGAAACTGAGGATGGACTTCAAGTATAAATGAGTTTCGACTTTTTTCTATTTATCGTTTCACAGAAAGTTACATAAAACAATAGATAAATATATTTGAAATAAAAAATGTAAACAATAATGATACGTAAATAATCTTTTTATATAATAAATTATTAATATAGTAAAAAAATATGACTAACAAAAAATAATAAGTTTTTTTTCATTATTATAGATTATATATATACAAAGATAAGAATATTTATTGAAAAATGTATATTGGGTTTAAATAAAGTAAGAAATAAAATTAATAAAGTAAAAAAAAATTAACATGTATTTAATAAAATCAAAGTCTTAGAAAAAAATATACCAAATTGCTATATATTTGATTGTAGATAATTATAATATATAAAAGTAAATTATAGAATTAGAATTTTTAATTGTTAATAAGAATAAAAATTTACTTACTAAAATATTTTGACATAAAAAAAATTAGGGTGGGCTTAAGCTCACCATTTTCTAATGTACCTCCGCCATTGTTTATGCAAATTATATTTTAGTACAATAAGTCTTACATGAACTCTTTCATGCAAACAAAGTTTGATTGGATATTTTTCTACAAGATTCTTTTTTCTCTTTCCCTCTACATACGTCTATATATAGACATACATACTCAATTACTTAGCATAACTTAGCATAGTAAATACACTTATAAGGTAAGTTATTACATTTACTTATTATAACTTGCATGTAGTATTTTTATCATATGTTTAACAACTTTTAATTTTGTATATGTTATTTTAACTTCAAAATTTTGAAAAACGACCATTTGTATAATTTTAGTATATTAGAATATATTTTAACTTAAATATCAATATAATTATTTATTTGATATTTGTGTCTCGTTCTATGAAGATGAATGCTAAAACTATTAAATCAACTAATAGTCTAATACTAAATAACTTTTTTTCAGGGTTATTTCTTCCTATTTATGATGCCAACCTCATTGTAAGCATAATTGAAGCGCATAATTTGAAGGCGAAAGGAGTAATGGTTCTAATAATGCCTTTGCCAAGATAAAATTCAATGGTCAGAAACACTATACAAATGTTGTTGCAAATAGTTTGAACCCAATGTGGAATGAAACCTTTGTCTTCAAAGGAGTTGAGCCTTAGGACCTCCGCAATGAAAAGATCGAAACTAAGGGTTTTCACAGCAAAACGCAAGGTGGGAAGTCTTATATCGGAAAGGTTGAAATCAGACGCGATAGTCATCGTGAATCCGATGTAGCTGAAGTCGAACGTCATCCTCTTCGAAAAGTTGTAACGTCAGAAGAATTAGAGGGGCTTGATCTGAAAATTTGAAGACCACTTAGGAAATTGATCACATATGTGGGTGAAGATCTCAGATGATTAAAAATAAAGTTGGAAGACCAATTGAGTAATTTTATAAATTCGAGAACTATTCGAGTAACTTGCCTATATGGGGGAATAAATTTTCACAAAAAATTTTAGATATATTGAAAACGACAAAATAAAATAAGAATGAAATAAATAAAAATATACTAACTGATTTCCTATTGAAATCAAAGAAAAACGTCTGATGGAAATTATATAAATTTAGGACAAAAAAAACAATGTTTATAATTTAAATTAATAGTTACTAATATCAATAATGCACTGCAATTTTTCGAATACACTACAATAGTATGTTCAACATGAAGTTTTCATGAAATATTTTATGCACAATGGCGAAATTAGGAGTGAAACTGAGGATGGACTTCAAGTATAAATGAGTTTCGACTTTTTTCTTTTTATCGTTTCACAGAAAGTTACATAAAACAATAGATAAATATATTTGAAATAAAAAATGTAAACAATAATGATACGTAAATAATCTTTTTATATAATAAATTATTAATATAGTAAAAAAATATGACTAACAAAAAATAATAAGTTTTTTTTCATTATTATAGATTATATATATACATAGATAAGAATATTTATTGAAAAATGTATATTGGGTTTAAATAAAGTAAGAAATAAAATTAATAAAGTAAAAAAAAATTAACATGTATTTAATAAAATCAAAGTCTTAGAAAAAAATATACCAAATTGCTATATATTTGATTGTAGATAATTATAATATATAAAAGTAAATTATAGAATTAGAATTTTTAATTGTTAATAAGAATAAAAATTTACTTACTAAAATATTTTGACTTAAAAAAAATTAGGGTGGGCTTAAGCCCACCATTTTCTAATGTACCTCCGCCATTGTTTATACAAATTATATTTTAGTACAATAAGTCTTACATGAACTCTTTCATGCAAACAAAGTTTGATTGGATATTTTTCTACAAGATTCTTTTTTCTCTTTCCCTCTACATACGTCTATATATAGACATACATACTCAATTACTTAGCATAACTTAGCATAGTAAATACACTTATAAGGTAAGTTATTACATTTACTTATTATAACTTGCATGTAGTATTTTTATCATATGTTTAACAACTTTTAATTTTGTATATGTTATTTTTACTTTAAAATTTTGAAAAAACGACCATTCGTATTATTTTAGTATCTTAGAATATATTTTAACTTAAATATCAATATAATTATTTATTTGATATTTGTGTCTCGTTCTATGAAGATGAATGCTAAAACTATTAAATCAACTAATAGTCTAATACTAAATAACTTTTTTTCAGGGTTATTTCTTCCTATTTATGATGCCAACCTCATTGTAAGCATAATTGAAGCGCATAATTTGAAGGCGAAAGGAGTAATGGTTCTAATAATGCCTTTGCCAAGATAAAATTCAATGGTCAGAAACACTATACAAATGTTGTTGCAAATAGTTTGAACCCAATGTGGAATGAAACCTTTGTCTTCAAAGGAGTTGAGCCTTAGGACCTCCGCAATGAAAAGATCGAAACTAAGGGTTTTCACAGCAAAACGCAAGGTGGGAAGTCTTATATCGGAAAGGTTGAAATCAGACGCGATAGTTATCGTGAATCCGATGTAGCTGAAGTCGAACGTCATCCTCTTCGAAAAGTTGTAACGTCAGAAGAATTAGAGGGGCTTGATCTGAAAATTTGAAGACCACTTAGGAAATTGATCACATATGTGGGTGAAGATATCACATGATTAAAAATAAAGTTGGAAGACCAATTGAGTAATTTTATAAATTCGAGAACTATTCGAGTAACTTGCCTATATGGGGGAATAAATTTTCACAAAAAATTTAAGATATATTGAAAACGATCAAATAAAATAAGAATGAAATAAATAAAAATATACTAACTGATTTCCTATTGAAATCAAAGAAAAACGTCTGATGGAAATTATATAAATTTAGGACAAAAAAAACAATGTTTATAATTTAAATTAATAGTTACTAATATCAATAATGCACTGCAATTTTTCGAATACACTACAATAGTATGTTCAACATGAAGTTTTCATGAAATCTTTTATGCACAATGGCGAAATTAGGAGTGAAACTGAGGATGGGCTTCAAGTATAAATGAGTTTCGACTTTTTTCTTTTTATCGTTTCACAAAAAGTTACATAAAACAATAGATAAATATATTTGAAATAAAAAATGTAAACAATAATGATACGTAAATAATCTTTTTATATAATAAATTATTAATATAGTAAAAAAATATGACTAACAAAAAATAATAAGTTTTTTTTTATTATTATAGATTATATATATACAAAGATAATAATTTTTATTGAAAAATGTATATTGGGTTTAAATAAAGTAAGAAATAAAATTAATAAAGTAAATAAAAATTAACATGTATTTAATAAAATCAAAGTGTTAGAAAAAAATATACCAAATTGCTATATATTTGATTGTAGATAATTATAATATATAAAAGTAAATTATAGAATTAGAATTTTTAATTGTTAATAAGAATAAAAATTTACTTACTAAAATATTTTGACTTAAAAAAAATTAGGGTGGGCTTAAGCCCACCATTTTCTAATGTACCTCCGCCGTTGTTTATGCAAATTATATTTTAGTACAATAAGTCTTACATGAACTCTTTCATGCAAACAAAGTTTGATTGGATATTTTTCTACAAGATTCTTTTTTCTCTTTCCCTCTACATACGTCTATATATAGACATACATACTCAATTACTTAGCATAACTTAGCATAGTAAATACACTTATAAGGTAAGTTATTACATTTACTTATTATAACTTGCATGTAGTATTTTTATCATATGTTTAACAACTTTTAATTTTGTATATGTTATTTTTACTTTAAAATTTTGAAAAAACGACCATTCGTATTATTTTAGTATCTTAGAATATATTTTAACTTAAATATCAATATAATTATTTATTTGATATTTGTGTCTCGTTCTATGAAGATGAATGCTAAAACTATTAAATCAACTAATAGTCTAATACTAAATAACTTTTTTTCAGGGTTATTTCTTCCTATTTATGATGCCAACCTCATTGTAAGCATAATTGAAGCGCATAATTTGAAGGCGAAAGGAGTAATGGTTCTAATAATGCCTTTGCCAAGATAAAATTCAATGGTCAGAAACACTATACAAATGTTGTTGCAAATAGTTTGAACCCAATGTGGAATGAAACCTTTGTCTTCAAAGGAGTTGAGCCTTAGGACCTCCGCAATGAAAAGATCGAAACTAAGGGTTTTCACAGCAAAACGCAAGGTGGGAAGTCTTATCTCGGAAAGGTTGAAATCAGACGCGATAGTTATCGTGAATCCGATGTAGCTGAAGTCGAACGTCATCCTCTTCGAAAAGTTGTAACGTCAGAAGAATTAGAGGGGCTTGATCTGAAAATTTGAAGACCACTTAGGAAATTGATCACATATGTGGGTGAAGATATCACATGATTAAAAATAAAGTTGGAAGACCAATTGAGTAATTTTATAAATTCGAGAACTATTCGAGTAACTTGCCTATATGGGGGAATAAATTTTCACAAAAAATTTAAGATATATTGAAAACGACAAAATAAAATAAGAATGAAATCAATAAAAATATACTAACTGATTTCCTATTGAAATCAAAGAAAAACGTCTGATGGAAATTATATAAATTTAGGACAAAAAAAACAATGTTTATAATTTAAATTAATAGTTACTAATATCAATAATGCACTGCAATTTTTCGAATACACTACAATAGTATGTTCAACATGAAGTTTTCATGAAATCTTTTATGCACAATAGCGAAATTAGGAGTGAAACTGAGGATGGACTTCAAGTATAAATGAGTTTCGACTTTTTTCTTTTTATCGTTTCACAAAAAGTTACATAAAACAATAGATAAATATATTTGAAATAAAAAATGTAAACAATAATGATACGTAAATAATCTTTTTATATAATAAATTATTAATATAGTAAAAAAATATGACTAACAAAAAATAATAAGTTTTTTTTCATTATTATAGATTATATATATACAAAGATAATAATTTTTATTGAAAAATGTATATTGGGTTTAAATAAAGTAAGAAATAAAATTAATAAAGTAAATAAAACTTAACATGTATTTAATAAAATCAAAGTCTTAGAAAAAAATATACCAAATTGCTATATATTTGATTGTAGATAATTATAATATATAAAAGTAAATTATAGAATTAGAATTTTTAATTGTTAATAAGAATAAAAATTTACTTACTAAAATATTTTGACTTAAAAAAAATTAGGGTGGGCTTAAGCCCACCATTTTCTAATGTACCTCCGCCTTTGTTTATGCAAATTATATTTTAATACAATAAGTCTTACATGAACTCTTTCATGCAAACAAAGTTTGATTGGATATTTTTCTACAAGATTCTTTTTTCTCTTTCCCTCTACATACGTCTATATATAGACATACATACTCAGTTACTTAGCATAACTTAGCATAGTAAATACAGTTATAAGGTAAGTTATTACATTTACTTATTATAACTTGCATGTAGTATTTTTATCATATGTTTAACAACTTTTAATTTTGTATATGTTATTTTTACTTTAAAATTTTGAAAAAACGACCATTCGTATTATTTTAGTATCTTAGAATATATTTTAACTTAAATATCAATATAATTATTTATTTGATATTTGTGTCTCGTTCTATGAAGATGAATGCTAAAACTATTAAATCAACTAATAGTCTAATACTAAATAACTTTTTTCAGGGTTATTTCTTCCTATTTATGATGCCAACCTCATTGTAAGCATAATTGAAGCGCATAATTTGAAGGCGAAAGGAGTAATGGTTCTAATAATGCCTTTGCCAAGATAAAATTCAATGGTCAGAAACACTATACAAATGTTGTTGCAAATAGTTTGAACCCAATGTGGAATGAAACCTTTGTCTTCAAAGGAGTTGAGCCTTAGGACCTCCGCAATGAAAAGATCGAAACTAAGGGTTTTCACAGCAAAACGCAAGGTGGGAAGTCTTATCTCGGAAAGGTTGAAATCAGACGCGATAGTTATCGTGAATCCGATGTAGCTGAAGTCGAACGTCATCCTCTTCGAAAAGTTGTAACGTCAGAAGAATTAGAGGTGCTTGATCTGAAAATTTGAAGACCGCTTAGGAAATTGATCACATATGTGGGTGAAGATATCACATGATTAAAAATAAAGTTGGAAGACCAATTGAGTAATTTTATAAATTCGAGAACTATTCGAGTAACTTGCCTATATGGGGGAATAAATTTTCACAAAAAATTTAAGATATATTGAAAACGACAAAATAAAATAAGAATGAAATCAATAAAAATATACTAACTGATTTCCTATTGAAATCAAAGAAAAACGTCTGATGGAAATTATATAAATTTAGGACAAAAAAAACAATGTTTATAATTTAAATTAATAGTTACTAATATCAATAATGCACTGCAATTTTTCGAATACACTACAATAGTATGTTCAACATGAAGTTTTCATGAAATCTTTTATGCACAATGGCGAAATTAGGAGTGAAACTGAGGATGGGCTTCAAGTATAAATGAGTTTCGACTTTTTTCTTTTTATTGTTTCACAAAAAGTTACATAAAACAATAGATAAATATATTTGAAATAAAAAATGTAAACAATAATGATACGTAAATAATCTTTTTATATAATAAATTATTAATATAGTAAAAAAATATGACTAACAAAAAATAATAAGTTTTTTTTAATTATTATAGATTATATATATACAAAGATAAGAATATTTATTGAAAAATGTATATTGGGTTTAAATAAAGTAAGAAATAAAATTAATAAAGTAAAAAAAAATTAACATGTATTTAATAAAATCAAAGTCTTAGAAAAATATATACCAAATTGCTATATATTTGATTGTAGATAATTATAATATATAAAAGTAAATTATAGAATTAGAATTTTTAATTGTTAATAAGAATAAAAATTTACTTACTAAAATATTTTGACTTAAAAAAAATTAGGGTGGGCTTAAGCCCACCATTTTCTAATGTACCTCCGCCGTTGTTTATGCAAATTATATTTTAGTACAATAATTCTTACATGAACTCTTTCATGCAAACAAAGTTTGATTGGATATTTTTCTTCAAGATTCTTTTTTCTCTTTCCCTCTATATACGTCTATATATAGACATACATACTCAATTACTTAGCATAACTTAGCATAGTAAATACACTTATAAGGTAAGTTATTACATTTACTTATTATAACTTGCATGTAGTATTTTTATCATATGTTTAACAACTTTTAATTTTGTATATGTTATTTTTACTTAAAAATTTTGAAAAACGACCATTCGTATAATTTTAGTATATTAGAATATATTTTAACTTAAATATCAATATAATTATTTATTTGATATTTGTGTCTCGTTATATGAAGATGAATGCTAAAACTATTAAATCAACTAATAGTCTAATACTAAATAACTTTTTTTCAGGGTTATTTCTTCCTATTTATGATGCCAACCTCATTGTAAGCATAATTGAAGCGCATAATTTGAAGGCGAAAGGAGTAATGGTTCTAATAATGCCTTTACCAAGATAAAATTCAATTGTCAGAAACACTATAAAAATGTTGTTGCAAATAGTTTGAACCCAATGTGGAATGAAACCTTTGTCTTCAAAGGAGTTGAGCCTTAGGACCTCCGCAATGAAAAGATCGAAACTAAGGGTTTTCACAGCAAAACACAAGGTGGGAAGTCTTATCTCGGAAAGGTTGAAATCAGACGCGATAGTCATCGTGAATCCGATGTAGCTGAAGTCGAACGTCATCCTCTTCAGAAAGTTGTAACGTCAGAAGAATTAGAGGCGATTGATCTGAAAATTTGAAGACCACTTAGGAAATTGATCACATATGTGGGTGAAGATCTCAGATGATTAAAAATAAAGTTGGAAGACCAATTGAGTAATTTTATAAATTTGAGAACTATTCGAGTAACTTGCCTATAGGGGGGAATAAATTTTCACAAAAAATTTAAGATATATTGAAAACGACAAAATAAAATAAGAATGAAATTAATAAAAATATACTAACTAATTTCCTAATGAAATCAAAGAAAAACGTCTTATGGAAATTATATAAATTTAGGACAAAAAATCAATGTTTATAATTTAAATTAATAGTTACTAATATCAATAATGCACTGCAATTTTTCGAATACACTACAATAGTATGTTCAACGTGAAGTTTTCATGAAATATTTTATGCACAATGGCGAAATTAGGAGTGAAACTAAGGGTGGGCTTCAAGTATAAATGAGTTTCGACTTTTTTCTTTTTATCGTTTCACAGAAAGTTACATAAAACAATAGATAAATATATTTGAAATAAAGAATGTAAACAATAATGATACGTAAATAATCTTTTTATATAATAAATTATTAATATAGTAAAAAAATATGACTAACAAAAAATAATAAGTTTTTTTTCATTATTATAGATTATATATATACAAAGATAAGAATTTTTATTGAAAAATGTATATTGGGTTTAAATAAAGTAAGAAATAAAATTAATAAAGTAAAAAAAAATTAACATGTATTTAATAAAATCAAAGTCTTAGAAAAAAATATACCAAATTGCTATATATTTGATTGTAGATAATTATAATATATAAAAGTAAATTATAGAATTAGAATTTTTAATTGTTAATAAGAATAAAAATTTACTTACTAAAATATTTTGACTTAAAAAAAATTAGGGTGGGCTTAAGCCCACCATTTTCTAATGTACCACCGCCGTTGTTTATGCAAATTATATTTTAGTACAATAATTCTTACATGAACTCTTTCATGCAAACAAAGTTTGATTGGATATTTTTCTTCAAGATTCTTTTTTCTCTTTCCCTCTATATACGTCTATATATAGACATACATACTCAATTACTTAGCATAACTTAGCATAGTAAATACACTTATAAGGTAAGTTATTACATTTACTTATTATAACTTGCATGTAGTATTTTTATCATATGTTTAACAACTTTTAATTTTGTATATGTTATTTTTACTTCAAAATTTTGAAAAACGACCATTCGTATAATTTTAGTATATTAGAATATATTTTAACTTAAATATCAATATAATTATTTATTTGATATTTGTGTCTCGTTATATGAAGATGAATGCTAAAACTATTAAATCAACTAATAGTCTAATACTAAATAACTTTTTTTCAGGGTTATTTCTTCCTATTTATGATGCCAACCTCATTGTAAGCATAATTGAAGCGCATAATTTGAAGGCGAAAGGAGTAATGGTTCTAATAATGCCTTTACCAAGATAAAATTCAATTGTCAGAAACACTATAAAAATGTTGTTGCAAATAGTTTGAACCCAATGTGGAATGAAACCTTTGTCTTCAAAGGAGTTGAGCCTTAGGACCTCCGCAATGAAAAGATCGAAACTAAGGGTTTTCACAGCAAAACGCAAGGTGGGAAGTCTTATCTCGGAAAGGTTGAAATCAGACGCGATAGTCATCGTGAATCCGATGTAGCTGAAGTCGAACGTCATCCTCTTCAGAAAGTTGTAACGTCAGAAGAATTAGAGGTGATTGATCTGAAAATTTGAAGACCACTTAGGAAATTGATCACATATGTGGGTGAAGATCTCAGATGATTAAAAATAAAGTTGGAAGACCAATTGAGTAATTTTATAAATTTGAGAACTATTCGAGTAACTTGCCTATAGGGGGGAATAAATTTTCACAAAAAATTTAAGATATATTGAAAACGACAAAATAAAATAAGAATGAAATTAATAAAAATATAATAACTAATTTCCTAATGAAATCAAAGAAAAACGTCTGATGGAAATTATATAAATTTAGGACAAAAAATCAATGTTTATAATTTAAATTAATAGTTACTAATATCAATAATGCACTGCAATTTTTCGAATACACTACAATAGTATGTTCAACGTGAAGTTTTCATGAAATATTTTATGCACAATGGCGAAATTAGGAGTGAAACTAAGGGTGGGCTTCAAGTATAAATGAGTTTTGACTTTTTTCTTTTTATCGTTTCACAGAAAGTTACATAAAACAATAGATAAATATATTTGAAATAAAGAATGTAAACAATAATGATACATAAATAATCTTTTTATATAATAAATTATTAATATAGTAAAAAAATATGACTAACAAAAAATAATAAGTTTTTTTTAATTATTATAGATTATATATATACAAAGATAAGAATATTTATTGAAAAATGTATATTGGGTTTAAATAAAGTAAGAAATAAAATTAATAAAGTAAAAAAAAATTAACATGTATTTAATAAAATCAAAGTCTTAGAAAAAAATATACCAAATTGCTATATATTTGATTGTAGATAATTATAATATATAAAAGTAAATTATAGAATTAGAATTTTTAATTGTTAATAAGAATAAAAATTTACTTACTAAAATATTTTGACTTAAAAAAAATTAGGGTGGGCTTAAGCCCACCATTTCTAATGTACCTCCGCCATTGTTTATGCAAATTATATTTTAGTACAATAAGTCTTACATGAACTCTTTCATGCAAACAAAGTTTGATTGGATATTTTTCTACAAGATTCTTTTTTCTCTTTCCCTCTACATACGTCTATATATAGACATACATACTCAATTACTTAGCATAACTTAGCATAGTAAATACACTTATAAGGTAAGTTATTACATTTACTTATTATAACTTGCATGTAGTATTTTTATCATATGTTTAACAACTTTTAATTTTGTATATGTTATTTTTACTTTAAAATTTTGAAAAACGACCATTCGTATAATTTTAGTATCTTAGAATATATTTTAACTAAATATCAATATAATTATTTATCTGATATTTGTGTCTCGTTCTATGAAGATGAATGCTAAAACTATTAAATTAACTAATAGTTTAATACTAAATAACTTTTTTTCAGGGTTATTTCTTCCTATTTATGATGCTAACCTCATTGTAAGCATAATTGAAGCGCATAATTTGAAGGCGAAAGGAGTAATGGTTCTAATAATGCCTTTGCCAAGATAAAATTTAATGGTCAGAAACACTATACAAATGTTGTTGCAAATAGTTTGAACCCAATGTGGAATGAAACCTTTGTCTTCAAAGGAGTTGAGCCTTAGGACCTCCGCAACGAAAAGATCGAAACTAAGGGTTTTCACAGCAAAACGCAAGGTGGGAAGTCTTATCTCGGAAAGGTTGAAATCAGACGCGATAGTTATCGTGAATCCGATGTAGCTGAAGTCGAACGTCATCCTCTTCGGAAAGTTGTAACGTCAGAAGAATTAGATGTGCTTGATCTGAAAATTTGAAGACCACTTAGGAAATTGATTACATATGTGGGTGAAGATCTCACATGATTAAAAATAAAGTTGGAAGACCAATTGAGTAATTTTATAAATTCGAGAACTATTTGAGTAACTTGCCTATAGGGGGGAATACATTTTCACAAAAAATTTAAGATATATTGAAAACGACAAAATAAAAAAGAATGAAATTAATAAAAATATACTAACTACTTTCCTAATGAAATCAAAGAAAAACGTCGGATGGAAATTATATAAATTTAGGACAAAAAAAACAATGTTTATAATTTAAATTAATAGTTACTAATATCAATAATGCACTGCAATTTTTCGAATACACTACAATAGTATGTTCAATATGAAGTTTTCATGAAATCTTTTATGCACAATGGCGAAATTATGAGTGAAACTGAGGATGGGCTTCAAGTATAAATGAGTTTCGACTTTTTTCTTTTTATCGTTTCACAAAAAGTTACAAAAAACAATAGATAAATATATTTGAAATAAAAAATGTAAACAATAATGATACGTAAATAATCTTTTTATATAAAAAATTATTAATATAGTAAAAAAATATGACTAACAAAAAATAATAAGTTTTTTTTCATTATTATAGATTATATATATACAAAGATAAGAATTTTATTGAAAAATGTTTATTGGGTTTAAATAAAGTAGGGCTGCACACGGGTCGGTTAACCGACCCGAAGTGCTATACCCTTCACCCAATCCGAAGTGCTCGGATTCACATAATTAAAACCCTAACCCTAAATTTTTTAACTTGATTTTTCGGATTGGGTCAATTCGGGTTGGGTTCGGATTTAGTCAATAAAAAGTCAAACAACATTAAATACTTTAAAAATACTCAAAATTCGAATAATAGGTTTAAATTACACTTTTAATTCATTAAAACACAATAACTATACCACATAAAACAAAAGTAAATTACAATCACAATCGATTTAACAGTAATTGATATACAATATGAAGAGCCACCTTCAAGCTACTTTCTTCAATGGAGTCATCACCTGCAAAACAAATTTAAATATATTATTTCCGAAACATGTATATATATTATACCTAGAAAAATAGATCTACTATATTTTTTCGAATCAAATATATGTATATACCACTATATTATTTCCGAAACACACATATATATAGATAAATTAAATACTATTTTCGAAATATAGATTTAAACAGAAACAAAGATATAAAATCCGAATCCAAGCTGTTATAAATCATAATACATATATATACATTTCGAAACAGATTTATATACAAAAACAAATCAGAAACACAGATCTACACTATAATTATTTAGATCTACTATATGCAAGGTAAGAAACATAATATACTCTAGATCTATAATACGAAATAGGTATAGATCTGGAATATTTCGAAAAAAATTAAATAATATATTTAATAAAGAATTATTCATAACACAAGTATTGAAAAACAAGAATATTAAGAAAAAAATATAGGGTAATACTTTGATTATTCGGTAGGTGAAAGACAAAAAAAGTTTGAGAGAAACTTAGAGAGAGATAGAGAGTTCGAGAGAAATGGAGAGAGAAGGTTAAAATTTCTGAAATGTAATGAAATGAGTTGGGAAGGAGTTTAAATAAGGGATTTAGTGGACTTTAACATAAAGTCCAGCCCATTCGAACAATAAAAAAGCCCATTCGAACAAAAGAAAAAGAAAAAGAAGTAGTCCAACCCAATAACATAAGAAATACCAGCTTTTTCGTATCGGGTGACAAATCCACGGATTTGGCTTTTGTAAATCCGAGATCCGACCCAAAAATACAAAAAAAT
Organism: Nemophila menziesii; assembly: GCA_029959085.1. Lineage (NCBI taxonomy): Eukaryota > Viridiplantae > Streptophyta > Magnoliopsida > Boraginales > Hydrophyllaceae > Nemophila > Nemophila menziesii. The sequence goes on from JARWIR010000008.1 coordinate 24,778,972, forward strand.
ATATATTTGGACCCTAACGGATCCATAGGCCCACGGGTTCGGTTTTTCTAGGGTCGGTTTGGGTCGGGTGGTTCGGTTTTGCGGGTGATGGGTTTGTTTTGGGCAGCCCTAAAATAAAGTAAGAAATAAAATTAATAAAGTAAATAAAAATTAACATGTATTTAATAAAATCAAAGTCTTAGAAAAAAATATACCAAATTGCTATATATTTGATTGTAGATAATTATAATATATAAAATAAAATTATAGAATTAGAATTTTTAAGTGTTAATAAGAATAAAAATTTACTTACTAAAATATTTTGACTTAAAAAAAGTTAGGGTGGGCTTAAGCCCACCATTTTCTAATGTACCTCCGCCATTGTTTATGCAAATTAAATTTTAGTACAATAAGTCTTACATGAACTCTTTCATGCAAACAAAGTTTGATTGGATATTTTTCTACAAGATTCTTTTTTCTCTTTCCCTCTACATACGTCTATATATAGACATACATACTCAATTACTTAGCATAACTTAGCATAGTAAATGCACTTATAAGGTATGTTTAACAACTTTTAATTTTGTAGATGTTATTTTTTACTTTAAAATTTTGATAAACGACCATTCGTATAATTTTAGTATCTTAGAATATATTTTAACTTAAATATCAATATAATTATTTATTTGATATCTGTGTCTTGTCCTATGAAGATGAATGTTAAAACTATTAAATCAACTAATAGTCTAATACTAAATAACTTTTTTTCAGGGTTATTTCTTCCTATTTATAATGCCAACCTAATTGTAAGCATAATTGAAGCGCATGATTTGAAGGCGAAAGGGAGTAATGGTTCTAATAATGCCTTTTCCAAGATAAAATTCAATGGACTGAAACACTATACAAATGTTGTTGCAAATAGTTTGAACCCAATGTGGAATGAAACCTTTGTCTTCAAAGGAGTTGAGCCTTCGGACCTCCGCAATGAAAAAATTGAAACTAAGGTTTTTCAAAGCAAAACGCAAGGTGGGAAGTCTTACCTCGGAAAGGTTGAAATCAGACGCGATAGTTATCGTGAATCCGATGTAGCTGAAGTCGAACGTCATCCTCTTCGAAAAGTTGTAACGTCAGAAGAATTAGAGGTGCTTGATCTGAAAATTTGAAGACCACTTAGGAAATTGATCACATATGTGGGTGAAGATCTCACATGATTAAAAATATAGTTGGAAGACCAATTGGGTAACTTTATAAATTCGAGAACTATTCGAGTAACTTTCCTATAGGGGGAATAAATTTTCACAAAAATTTAAGATATATTAAAAATGACAAAATAAAATAAGAATGAAATTAATAAAAATATACTAACTAATTTCCTAATGAAATCAAAGAAAAACGTCTGATGGAAATTATATAAATTTAGGACAAAAGAAACAGTGTTTATAATTTAAATTAATAGTTACTAATATCAATAATGCACTGCAATTTTTCGAATACACTACAATAGTATGTTCAACATGAAGTTTTCATGAAATCTTTTATGCACAGTGGCGAATCTAGAAAAATGAAGCTGATGATGGGCTTCAAGTATAAAAGAGTTTCGATTTTTTTCTTTTTATCGTTTCACAAAAAGTTACATAAAACAATAGATAAATATATTTGAAATAAAAAATATAAACAATAATGATACGTAAATAAACGTTTTATATAATAAAATATTAATAACAAAAAATAATTAGTTTTTTTCATTATTATAGATTATATATATACAAAGATAAGAATTTTTATTGAAAAATGTATATTGGGTTTAAATAAAGTAAGAAATAAAATTAATAAAGTAAATAAAAATTAACATGTATTTAATAAAATCAAAGTCTTAGAAAAAAATATACCAAATTGCCATAAATTTGATTGTAGATAATTATAATATATAAAAGTAAAATATAGAATTAGAATTTTAAATTGTTAATAAGAATAAAAATTGACTTACTAAAAAATCTTGACTTAAAAAAATGAGCCCACCATTTGCTAATTTACCTCCGCCATTGTTACAGTGGCGAATCTAGGAATGAAACTGAGGATGGGCTTCAAGTATAAAAGAGTTTCGACTTTTTTCCTTAATTTTATTGTTTCACAAAAAGTTACATAAAACAATAGATAAATATATTTGAAATAAAAAATATAAATAATAATGATATATAAATAAACGTTTTATATAATAAATTATTAATATAGTAAAAAAAAATATGACTAACAAAAAATAATTAGTTTTTTTCATTATTATAGATTATATATATACAAATATAAGAATTTTTATTGAAAAATGTATATTGGGTTTAAATAAAGTAAGAAATAAAATTAATAAAGTAAATAAAAATTAACATGTATTTAATAAAATCAAAGTCTTAGAAAAAAAATATACCAAATTGCCATAAATTTGATTGTAGATAATTATAATATATAAAAGTAAAATATAGAATTAGAATTTTTAATTGTTAATAAGAATAAAAATTGACTTAAAAAAAATAAGGGTGGGCTTAAGCCCACCATTTGCTAATGTACCTCTACATTATGCAAATTAAATTTTAGTACAATAAGTCTTACATGAACTCTTTCATGCAAACAAAGTTTTATTAGATATTTTTCTACAAGATTCCTTTTTCTCTTTCCCTCTACATACATCTTATATAGATATACATACTCATTTAGTTAGCATAACTTAGCATAGTGAATACACTTATAAGGTAAGTTGTTACATTTACTTTTTATAACTTGCATGTACTATTTTTATCATATGTTTAACAACTTTTAATTTTGTATATGATATTTTTACTTTAAAATTTTGATAAACGACTTTCGTATAATTTTAGTATCTTAGAATATGTGAAATTTTTCACTTAAATATCAATATTTTTATTTATTTTATACCGTTCTATAAAGATGAATGCTTAAACGATTAAATCAACTAATACCAAATAACTTTTTTCCATGATTAATTCTTCCTCTTTATGATGCCAACCCTCATTAAATCAACTAATACTAAATTACGCATGTTGGTGTAATAAATCATCATAATACTAACATAACAAAATTCAATAAACGATTAACAAAAAAAGATAAAATCCTTCTTCATCCGACGGCCTATCTCATAAAAAAATGAGAAAAATTCCATTTTTTCAAAGATCAATTTCGCGGATGGTTCTTCAATATTTGAAGTTACCAATTAGTTTTTTAACTTTTGTTTTGATCCCACATTAGTACTTCATCTAATTTCCGTCAATTAAGAGTGAGTGTCCCAATTTTTTTTTCTGAAACGCAACCTTAAAAATTTGAAGATCACTTAGAAAATTGATCACATGTATAGGTGAAGATCTAATATGATTAAAAATAAAATTTGAAGACCAATATAATTAGGTAATTTTATAAATTCGAGATCTATTCGAGTAACTTGCCAATAAGGGGGGATTAAATTTTCACTAAAATATTATTAAGATGTATTAAAAACGACAAAATAAAATAAGAATGAATCAATAAAAATATACTAACTAATAATATGATGATATCAAAGAAAAACGTCTGATGGAAATTATAAAAATTTAGGACGAAAAAAACAATGTTTATAATTTAAATTAATAGTTACTAATATAAATAATGCACTGCTATCTTTCTAATACACTGCAACAACGTGAAGTTTTCATGAAGTCTTTCATGCAAAATAAATTTTAGTACAGTAAGTCTTACACGAACTCTTTCATGCAAACAAAGTTTGACTAGATATTTTTCTACATGCTTCTTCTTTTTCTTTCCCTCTACGTGTATATATATATATATATATATATATATATATACATACTCAATTACTTAGCATAGTAAATACACTTATAAGGTAAGTTATTACATTTACTTATTATAACTTGCATGTAGTATTTTTACCATGTATTTAACAACTTTTAATTTTGTATATGTTATTTTTACCTTAAAATTTTGATAAACGACCATTCGATAATTTTAGTATCTTAGAATATATTTTCACTTAAATATCAATATAATTATTTATTTGATATTTGTGTCTCGTTCTATGAAGATGAGTGTTAAAACGATTAAATCAACTAATAGTCTAATACTACATAATTTTTTTTCAGGGTTATTTCTTCCTATTTATGATGCTAAACCTCATTGTAAGCATAATTGGAGTTGAACCCAATTATGCAAATGTTGTTGTAAATAGTTTGAACCCAATGCGGAATGAAACCTTTGTCTTCAAAGGAGTTAAGCCTTCGGACCTCCGCAATAAAGAAATCAAATTTGAGGTTTTCCACAACGAAACGCAAGGTGGGGAGTCTTATCTCAGAAAGGTTGAAATCAGACGCGATAGTTATCGTGAATCCAATGTAGCTGAAGTCGAACGACACCCTCTTAAGAAAGTTGTAATGACAGAAGGATTAGGGGTGCTTGAGCTGAAAATATATGTTCGAAATGATGATGATGATGGTGATGATAACAAAGATGATGACGTTGGAGACAACAACAACAATGAAGACACCGCTCCGGATGATTGCATGCCATCTTCAAGTGATTGGGGTGGTTTGAGTTTGGATTGTTTTGGCAGAGGAGGAGAAGGAGGCTGTGGTGCGGGGCCATTTTCTTAGAACTATTATACTAAGTATTTTACTTTGTAATAATTTATTATGCATTTTAAAGACTAATCTTGTATTAGAACATGACGTTGGTGAGGAATCTTAAGTTTGGTATGTTAGTAATGTAATCTGTTACTATAATTTAAAAATGGCCTATGGCAGGGGCGGAGCCAAGATTAGTCATTAGGGGGGGCCAAGGGGGTTCGGAGGAAACGCCCTTGAATTTTTTTTCGAGTTATGTGCAATATAAGTCCTTATATTATATAAATCCTATATTAGGTAAAGATTGCACTATAAGTCTTATATTAAAGAAACCTTGCACTATGAATCTTAATATTAATTTTTTTGTAGAATTAATTACTCTATAAATAATATTATTATAAGGTTAATAAAATAAATTTTAAAAGTTAGGTGGGACTAAAAGAAGTTTTGTGGTGATAAATAACTATAATTAATTTTTTTTATTATTTAGTAGTAATTTTTTTCGATTTATGTGCAATATAAGTCCTTATATTAAGTAAAACAGTAATATAAGTCCTTATATTTTACAAAATTACACTATAAATCCTATATTAGGTAAAGATTGCACTATAAGTCTTTTATTAAAGAAACTTTGCACTATAAATCTTAATATTAATTTTTATGTAAAAATAATTATTCTATAAATAATATAATTATAAGGTTAATAAAATAAATTTTAAAAGTTAGGGGTCCAAAAGAAGTTTTGGGGTGATAAATAACTATAATTTTTTTTATTTAGTAGTAATTTTTTCCTAGTTATGTGCAATATAAGTCCTTATATTATGTAAAACAGTAAATGAAGTCCTTATATGTTACGAAATTACACTATAAATCCTATATTAGGTAAAGATTGCACTATAAGTCTTATATTAAAGAAACCTTGCACTATAAATCTTAATATTAATTTTTTTTTAAAATTAATTATTCTATAAATAATATAATTATAAGGTTAATAAAATAAATTTTAAAAGTTAGGGGGCCAAAAGAAGATTATAAAACGTTTTGGGGTGATAAATAACTATTATTAATTTTTTTATTTATTTAGTAGTAATTTTTTTCGAGTTATGTGCAATATAAGTCCTTATATTATGTAAAACAGTAAAATAAGTCCTTATATTTTACAAAATTACACTATAAATCCTATATTAGGTAAAGATTGCACTATAAGTCTAATTTTAAAGAAACCTTGCACTATAAATCATAATATTAATTTTTTTGTAAAATTAATTATTTTATAAATAATATAATTATAAGGTTAATAGAATAAATTTTAAAAGTTAGGGGGCCAAAAGAAGATTTTAAAAAGTTTTGGGGTGATAAATAACTATAATTAATTTTTTTTTCATTTAGTAGTAATTTGTTTTTCGAGTTATGTGCAATATAAATCCTTATATTATGTAAAACAGTAAAATAAGTCCTTATATTTTACAAAATTACACTATAAATCCTATATTAGGTAAAGATTGCACTAAAAGTCTTATATTAAAGAAACCTTGCACTATAAATCTTAATATTAATTTTTTTGTAAAATTAATTATTCTATAAATAATATAATTATAAGGTTAATAAAATAAATTTTAAAAGTTAGGGGGGGCCAAAAGAAGTTTTGTGGTGATAAATAACTATATTTAATTTTTTATTTATTTAGTAGTAATTATTTTTCGAGTCATGTGCAATATAAGTCCTTATATTATGTAAAACAGTAAAATAAGTCCTTATATTTTACAAAATTACACTATAAATCCTATTAGGTAAAGATTGCACTGTAAGTCTTATATTAAAGAAAATTTGCACTATAAATCTTAATATTAATTTTTTTGTAAAATTAATTGTTCTATAAATAATATAATTATAAGGTTTATAAAATAAATTTAAAAGTTAGGGGCCAAAAGAAGATTTTAAAAAGTTTTGGGGTGATAAATAACTATAATTTTTTTATTTAGTAGTAATTTTTTTTCCGAGTTATGTGCAATATAAGTCCTTATATTATGTAAAATAGTAAAATAAATCTTTATATTTTAAATAATTTTTTTTTTGAAAAGTCAGGGAAGCATTGGGCCCCCCTGGGTTATGCATGGCTCCGCTCCTAGCCTATGGTGGTTAAGATTATTTTACAGGTTGGTCATGGACATGTATTTTTTCGTAAAGAATTAATTGCAATATGGTCACTGACTAATTCTAATTTGGCAAATAAATCCTTGATCTATTCCAAAATAATTGAAACTGTGAGCAAGTTGGATCCTAGTTGAATTCTAAATTTCTAACCGGTTATTGTGGGTGGTGATCTTGTAGGCCTGGCACCTAAGTGAAGGGAAAAAAAGAATGCCAGAAAAAGGGGTGAGGGAAAGTCTAGGGTAATTGAGGGACAAAACGAAGCGTTTGTTGGGGTTGAATTGTTTGTCTCAACTATATGAGGTATTGCACATTATTAGCAGCAACAAATTACTGGAGCTGATAACCAAGGCCTTTTTAGTGCATCTAGAGTAACTGGACATGTAGGGATTGAGGTAGATTATGTAGTGGGTTCAGGGAGTTGTTAGAGGGATTGGGTCTGTTACAAGGAGTATGTGATGGGTGGTTAAGAAGATTCAAGAAAATACGAGGGGACAAGGAAATATCAGTAACAGAAGGTCGATATGGAAATCTTATTTAGGGGATAAAGTAGGTGGGCAGGCCTCTATAGAACGATCCTTTAAAGGTTCAAATGCCATAAATCTTGAAATACAGTCAGCAAATCAGATTAGCATGAGTTAGATAAATTAGTTAATAATGCAGGGATTGAAATGTAATTAGAATAGATATTAGTTAGACAATTAGTTAGAATGATAGCTATCAAAATAAATCTTTATGCAACAATACACATTTAACTCAAAAATAGTATATATATACACTCAACCATCAAGGGAAATTTTTAGATAAACCATGACTACAAGTGGGGTCATGGTTTTAATATTAAAAAAATGTAATATTCGACGAAATGATGAAGTGCAATGAAAAATGTAATACTTGTACAAAATGGTAAAGTGCAATGATCTAACTCTTACTTCTTTTTTTTCAAAAATATCATCACCTGTGCATTGTTTGACAAAAAAAAAAGTTGGCATTAAAATGGAGAAATGGATTTTTTTAATTCATTTCTAATTCTATCATAAATATTTCTTTGTTATTAAAAAAAAGTTAAGTACTATCTATTCTATAGGGGTAGAATTTGAGGGTTAATACTGTACAGTATCTTATCTATTTTGGGATATAGTAAAAAAATTATCCCTAACAAATTTTTTTTAGTTAAATTTATTCTAATAAAATTTATTTTAGTAATTTTTCTTAATTCAAGTCCACAAATCATCAACAATATAAGACATGTGTTCTTAACTAATACCATGTATTATAGAAAGGTAATATTGAATTCAATCGAAAGTGACACTGAGCACGATTTATGTCGATATTGAATATTCACATTAATAATATTTAGTGAAATAAAATTTACAATAACACTCAGTGTTTAAACACGGATGCTGATTATATAATTTAGGAGTGGATCCAAAATTTATTTTTGGTGATAAAAAATTAGAAAAATTTAAAAAGTTTGGAGCATCGTCCAAAAAAAAATTGGCCTAGATTAGTAAAGGTTTGAGGAGATATTTACATTTGGAGAAAAGAAGACAAAAATCTAATTGTAATAAGGTTTTTTTTTAGCTAAAATAAATTTTGATAGGGTAAATTTTTTATTGTAACCCAAAATAAATTGGGCACTATTTACTAACTCTCTAAATCTGTACATGATAAAGTTGATTGTACTTTACTTTTTTTTTTAATAAAAGAAATATATAAGGTAGAATTGGAAATGAATTAAAAATAAATAATGTATTTCTCCATATTAATGCCAACTTTTTATTTTTTGTCAAACTTTGCAAAACGGTGATGATATTTTTGAATAAAGAAAAAAAATAGGAGTTAGATCATTACACTTTACCATTTCGTATAAATATTGTATTTTTTTTAATATTAAAACCATGACCCCGCTTGTAGTCATGGTTTACATAAGAATTTCCCATCAATTAGGGGTGATCACAATTTGGGTAATGAGTAAATGGACCCGTTGGGTAATTAAATCCAGCCCGTCCAACCCGTTGGGTAATTAAATCTAGCCCGTTGGGTAACAGAATATCCATGATTTGCTGGCTTTTTCACATCTTTCATAAACCTTTTTGTATAAATATGTGGCCTGCCATTATTGTTCCTGTCTTTGGTGGTTGAACTCGATTCCATTCATTAAATGCTAGGCTCAAATCAAAAATTATTTCCAATCTTGGCCTGTAAAAACCATTTCTAATGTGATGTTATAGTGGGTCTGTTCTGATTTTTGCTTTTTGATACTATATATTGTGACAAAGTTTGAAAATAGTGTGTTATCTCCTTTTTTCAGGTATTAATTTCTCTCTTTATCCCTTTTATTTTTTTAATTTTTACAAATTATAAGTTCTATGATTTTTAATTACTGGATACATTAATGTGTATGTGTGTATCAGTGTATCAGTGTATGTATAAATGTGTGGTTGTGCGTCTGTGTGTTAGTTTTATTAATTTATTCTTCAATTCTTAAAAAGTTTCACTTTGACTGGTTCACCTTGAAATTCAGAAATCAGGACATTTGACACATTATTTTGGTTTGGTATTTTGTGATTATGGAGACTTGATTAATTTTGGTATTGTACATTTATCTTTTAAATAATGGACCTATAATTGTACATTTATGACTTCTTCTTTAATGTCTTGAATGTACAATTTGGTATTCAGGACATTTGACACATTATGTTGGTTTGGTGTATTCTGACATTTGCTCTATTTATTAAACAACGAGTTTATAATTAGCTGACAAAAAAAACGTATTTATAATTAGTTATAAATTAGCGACGACTTCCATCGTCGATATTAATTTAATTATTCTTTTTTTTGATTCGCGGATCATTGATTTACTTTTTCTTTTCTTACCGTCGAAACTTAGCGACGAAAATTACTAAGTATATAATTTTTTTTTTTTAATCCAGCATTAATGATTAATTTTTCTTTTTTTTGTATATAATATTAGGGACAACTTAGGTCGTCGCTAAGTTTTTTATAATTATATTTTTTTTAAAAATTTTAAAAATTGTTTTGATTTAATTTTTTTAATTTTAAATATAATACAAATAAAATTCATAAATAAATAAAAATCCAAAATTTTAAAGAAAATACCATAATGAAATTAAATTTGAGTCAAATATAGAAATATAAAAGTCAAATCAAATTCTAACATCCGATAATAAAAGTCAAAATAAACAAACCAACATAAAGTCAAAATACACACCAACCAACACCAAAAAAAAAACACTCACGGATCATTCAAATCCTCGTCTTCATCTTCATTTGCTCTCTCTTCATCTCCTTTATGTTAAGTGGGTAGGGCCTCGGTGGGGTGATCAGAGGAAGACCTTGGGCGGCTCTCATGCCATTCGACGCTTCGTGGAGCGTGTCCACTATGCTCGGCGGCTGACTCGGCTGACTCGAAAAAGCTGTGAGGGGGGTCAATGTGGTGGCAGGATCTGGTATAGGGTTGAGGCCTTGATCCGCGCGAAACTCGTTCATACCCTTCAGTATCGCCTGGAGTAGCTGCTCGTTCTGCCTAACCGAAGGGTCCTGTTGTGTAGAAGTCCGGGCTCTTTTTTGGACCGGACCAATGGTTGGCACCCAATATTTTATCTTTGGTGGGGCAATGACCTCCATTATAGTCTCCAGCATGGCATCGATTTGTTCCTACACAAAAACATCAGCAGCCTCAGATCCGGCCTCGACAACCCTCCTTTTCAACTTCTCTCGATAAACAGCCTGTAATTAGATTTCAAATTTAAAAATAAATGAGAATAATAAAAAGTTATAGTTAAAAATAAATATTTAATATAAGGAAATTATAGAAAAAAAATTACGCTGGCTCTTTGTAAACGCTCGTCACGCCAGGTATCTGTAGCCGCATTGTAAGAAAGGTGATCGAAGTAGCCACTTAAAGGTAGAAGTTTCATCTCCTCCTGGGTTTGCTCGTCGATAAAAGTCAACGGCTTCTTAGTCACGGTCTTCAGCTTCCCCTATACAATAACAAATAATAATTTATTAATTATTAAATTAATAAAACAATAAATTATACTTTTATTATTAGAAATTATACCTCTATAATAACCTCCCGAGTCTGGGATAAGTTCCTCGACCCCGTCTTACTCGGAACTGTCTGCAACTCTCGATTTTTTATTTATCTCCGCCTAGCTCTGTTACAATTTTATTTCAGAAAATTAGTAAATAAAGACTTAAAAATATTATTTTAGCTAAGAGGACATTAAACTTTTGTACATGAACATTCTCGGCATCCCACATCTTTCTCGTTCGTGCCCAAATCTCCGGAAGAACATCTGGGGGTGTAGTATTCGTGATGTAGTAGTCGACCTTTAGATCCGACCTCCATCGCCTGTAGCTCGTAGATTGCATCGTGTTCAATCTCATCGCAATCTCACCTCAATCCGCTCGTCGCCTCCACTCCTCAAGGTCAAAAAACTCTTGCAGTCGTACTAAAATAGCACATTTAGCAGGGTTGGGACTTCTGCCCATGTTTTGTAGCATGGAGGCACCAATTCTTGAACTGCGGACCTCACCACTTGGGACACGTGTTTGCCATACTCACCCACGAAGTTCCAAGTGTCATCGATAACAGAAATCTGAACAGGTATGGGCCACCCAACTCTTTCTTTCGTGGCTTGGGCCGATTTTAAAGACGTGACGTCTCGGGGGCGTCTTTTTCGAGGAGCTGTTAAAGTGAATAATATTTATTAATTATTTACTTATATGAAATGAAATTATATCAATTGAAATTGTTTGAGTATTTTTTATTACCCGATGGTTGGTTACAGTCGAATAAAGGACGGCTCGGACCCCTAGGAGGATCGCGACCGTCTCCATCTCCGTCATGGCTACGGGACATCACATCTGTCATCTATAATTTAAAGGAAAAAAAAAATATTACATTCTTTACGAATTAAATACTAAATTATTACGAATTGGATAAATAAATAAAGTATTAGAAATTGAATAAATAAATAAATTATTACAAATTGAATAAATAAATTAATAATTATTACAATTAAAGAAATACATAATTTTACAATTAAATAAATAAATAATTAATTAGTACAATATTTGATCAAAATGATAAATATACCAGATATAATCTATAACAAAAAATAATAAATTAGTACAAATAAAATAAATATTACATAAAGTCCCCTATATTATCCGATATTAAAAATATTACTATTTAGTCCTTATAATTTTAAAAAATTTACAATTTAGTCCTTATATTTTGAAAATATTACTATTTAGTCTTTATAATTTTAAAAATACTACAATTTAGTCCTTATATTTTGAAAATATTACTATTTAGTCCTTATAATTTTTCAAATATTATTATTTAGTCCTTATATTTTGAAAATATTAATATTTAGTCCTTATAACTTTAAAAATATTACAATTTAGTCCTTATATTTTGAAAATATTACTATTTAGTCCTTATAATTGTTTAAATATCATTATTTAGTCCTTATATTGCAAATAGGTCCTTATACTATTTATATTCATACAATTTCATTTAAATTGCAAATAGGTCCCTATGTATCAAAAAATCCAAAAAATAAGTCCTTATATTTTTTAATTTGCATTTTGGTCCTTATATTTTCTTTTCCCTATAATTTTTATTTATTTTCAATTTGGTCCTTATATTTTTATATTATTAACAACTCCCGTAATTAATTTTATAAAATCCATATAATTTCATTTAAATTGAAAATAGGTCCCTATATTTCCAAAAATCCAAAAAATATGTCATTATATTTTTTACATTCTTAACAATTCCCCTAATTAATTTTATAAAATCCATATAATTTCATTTAAACTGCAAGTAGGTCCTTATATATCAAAAAATCCAAAAATCATAAGAAAACCCTATTTTGCTATAATTTTCAATAAATTCCAATTACATATTCTTTTTTAACTCAAAAAAAAAATTTAAACAACGTAGAATAACATATATAAAATTCGGAAATCACATATTTGCATTAACAATCATCACATTTTTCAATAAAAAAAAAACAATTTTAAATCCGAAAATTGTTACCTGTTACGTGGAAATGGTGAAGATTTAATCCATGAATCCATGCCAAGAAGAAGGAATCAAAAAACATAAACAAACAAAAAGATATTAGATATTAAAAAATAAAAATCGAAAACTTGTAATTAAAGGTGTTTTTGGATTGATTAAGCTTACCCTGATGTTGGATTTGGTCCTGGATTGCCTCGGAATTGCTTGGCAGGAAGGAATTGGCGATTTTTGGAGAGAATTTTGGTGTAGTTTATGGCTAAAATGAACTCGTTTTAGGGTTTTAAAGAATTTTTGTTTACCGACGACACGCATCGGTAAAGAAGGACACGCGTCACTCTCCGTACACACAACCCTTGCATGTCGTCAATTAGCGACGACAAGGGTCGTCGGTAATATTGAAAATCGTCGGTAATTTTCAAGAGCGTGAAACTTGACCGCACAAATTGACCAATCGAGATTTGGCGAAATATAAGCGACGATATTTCGTATGAATGTCGTCGGTATTTTACTTAGCGACGACATTCATATGAAGCATGTCGTCGCTAAATATTTGAATATTGTTGGTAATATAATTATTTTTAAAAAAAAAATTCCCCTTTTTTCCCCTTTATTTCCATTGAAGAAATGTGATAGAGGTCAAATGTAGTCGTTAGGGGTATTTAGTCAACTGTTAGAGTCAAATGTGAATGTTAGGGGTATTTAGTCAACTATTATAGTCAAATGTGGATGTTAGGGGTATTTAGTCAACTATTAGAGTCAAATGTAGTCGTTAGGGGTATTTGGTCAACTGTTAGAGTCAAATGTGAATGTTAGGGGTATTTAGTCAGCTATTAGAGTCAAATATAGTCATTTGGGGTATTTAGTCAACTATTAGAGTCAAATGTGAATGTTAAGGGTATTTAGTCGACTATTAGAGTCAAATGTAGTCGTTTGGGGGTATTTAGTCAACTATTAAAATAAAATGTAGTCGTTAGGGCTATTTAGTCAACTATTAGAGTCAAATGTAGTCGTTAGGGGTATTTAGTCAACTATTTGAGTAAAATATAGTCGTTAGGGGAATTCGGTCAACTGTTAGAGTCAAATGTGAATATTAGGGGTACTTAGTCAACTATTAGAGTCAAATGTAGTCATTAGGGGTACTTTGTCAACTGTTAGGCGGTTTTTGGAGAGAATTTTGGTGTAGTTTATGGCTGAAATGGACTCTTTTTAGGGTTTTATAGAATTTTTGTTTACCGACGACACGCGTCGGTAAAGAAGGACACGTGTCACACTCCGTACACACAACCCTTGCGTGTCGTCAATTAGCGACGACAAGGGTCGTCGGTAAGACTGAAAATCGTCGGTAATTTTCAAGAGCGGGAAACTTGACCGCTTAAATTGACCAATCGAGATTTGGCGAAATATTAGCGACGGTATTTTGTATGAATGTCGTCGGTATTTTACTTAGCGACGACATTTATATGAAGCATGTAGTCGCTAAATATTTGAATATTGTCGGTAATATTATTATTATTTTTTAATTTTTTTCCTTTTTTCCCCTTTATTTCCATTGAAGAAATGTGATAGAGGTCAAATGTAGTCGTTAGGGATATTTAGTCAACTGTTAGAGTCAAATGTGAATGTTAGGGGTATTTAGTCAACTATTAGAGTCAAATGTGGATGTTAGGGGTATTTAGTCAACTATTATTGTCAAATGTAGTCGTTAGGGGTAGTTGGTAAACTGTTAGAGTCAAATGTGAATGTTAGGGGTATTTAGTCAGCTATTAGAGTCAAATGTAGTCATTTGGGGTATTTAGTCAACTATTAGAGTCAAATGTGAATGTTAGGGGTATTTAGTCAACTATTAGAGTCAAATGTAGTCGTTTGGGGGTATTTAGTCAACTATTAGAGTCAAATGTAGTGGTTAGGGGTATTTAGTCAACTACTAGAGTCAAATATAGTCGTTAGGGGAATTTGGTCAACTGTTAGAGTCAAATGTGAATGTTAGGGGTATTTAGTCAACTGTTAGAGTCAAATGTAGTCGTTAGGGGTATTTGGTCAATTGTTAGAGTCAAATGTGAATGTTAGGGGTATTTGGTCAACTGTTAGAGTCAAATGTGAATGTTAGGGGTATTTAGTCAACTTTTAGAGTCAAATGTAGTCATTAAAGGTATTTAGTCAACTATTAGAGTCAAATGTAGTCATTAGGGGTATTTGGTCTACTGTTAGAGTCAAATGTGAATGTTAGGGGTATTTAGTCAACTATTCGAGTAAAATGTAGTCGGTGGGGATATTTATTCAACTATTAAAGTCAAATGTAGTCGTTAGGGGTATTTGGTCAACTGTTAGAGTCAAATATGAATGTTATGGGTATTTAGTCAACTATTAGAGTCAAATGTAGTCGTTAGGGGTATTTAGTCAACTATTAGAGTCAAATGTAGTCGTTAGGGGTATTTGGTCAACTGTTGGAGTCAAATGTGAATGTTATGGGTATTTAGTCAACTATTAGAGTCAAATGTAGTCGTTTGGGGGTATTTAGTCAACTATTAGAGTCAAATGTGAATGTTAGGGGTATTTAGTCAACTATTAGAGTCAAATGTAGTCGTTAGGGGTATTTGGTCAACTGTTAGAGTCAAATGTGAATGTTAGGGGTATGTAGTCAACTATTAGAGTCAAATGTAGTTGTTAGGGGTATTTGGTCAACTGTTAGAGTCAAATGTAGTCGTTAGGGGTATTTGGTCAACTATTAGAGTCAAATGTGAGTGTTAGGGGTATCTAGTCAACTGTTATAGTCAAATGTAGTCGTTAGGGGTATTTAGTCAACTATTAGAGTCAAATGTAGTCGTTAGGGGTATTTGGTCAATTGTTAGAGTCAAATGTGACTGTTAGGGGTATTTAGTCAACTATTAGAGTCAAATGTAGTCGTTTGGGGTATTTAGTCAACTATCAGAGTCAAATGTGAATGTTAGGGGTATTTAGTCAACTATTAGAGTCAAATGTAGTCGTTTGGGGGCATTTAGTCAACTATTAGAGTCAAATGTAGTCTTTAGGGGTATTTAGTCAACTATTAGATTCGAATGTAGTCGTTAGGGGTATTTAGTCAACTATTAGAGTCAGATGTAGTCGTTAGGGTATTTGGTCAACTGTTAGATTCAAATATGAATGTTAGGGGTATTTAGTCAACTATTAGATTCAAATGTAGTCGTTAGGGGTATTTAGTCAACTATTAGAGTCAAATATGAATGTTAGGGATTATTTGGTCAACTGTTAGAGTCAAATGTGAATGTTAGGGGTATTTAGTCAACTGTTAGAGTGAAACGTAGTTGGGTAATTAAAATTGTAGATCGGGGTGCCAGTTTGACATGGTTGCAAGGTTGTAGATTATAATTGTATCATTTGGCATTTCACATATTTTTCATCAGAAATGGTATATTGTTTTTATGAGTAGAGTGAGAACCCATTTTGAATCAGGTGCCGATTAAGAAAGGTGCAAGTTTGCCGATTTTGACTGTCTTGCAACTTTCCTTACTTTTTGATTCTCCATTTTGATGGAAAAACTTTATTCATGAGAATTCTTTAAAATTTAATTTTGAGCAAGTTTGTAGTTGACCTCAAGAGTCAATTCTCAATACACAAAAGGTTAAGATAGAAATAGTTTGTAAGATATATCATGTAAAATGTGCACAAATAAGAGTGTGTTAAGGTAGGTGCCAAAAAGGAATTTCTCCCATATAAAAAATATTCTAAATGCAAATCTAAACAAATATCATTTAAACACATTAGCAATATTATATATGAAAGGTCAAGCCCTAGAGAGACCAAGAAGCACAAATCATGAAACTTAGGGTGCTTATGTGTTTCTAAGTGTGTAATCATATAACAATGTAGTAGACACGATTATATAGTTTAAGTATACTGCAAATAATATCAAGGGATACCTATATTTAACTAACAATCACATAGACAAAAGAGTGTTCAAATATCAAATAGGTTCACATATATTACTATTGTTCATGCTTGTGTGCCTAACTCCTAGAATGAGATGTGTTATAAAAGTTATATCATATGACAATGAAATTTACAATATTTTAGACATATAACAATGTGTTGCATAAAAAGTGCTCATATAATCAAGATGGAAGAAAACACATTTATGCAAGTACATGCTTGGATGCTATAACTCTTAATATGTGAAATGATCTAACAAATCATACAAGCAATTTCTTAGTTGTTCACTTATTCATAAAAAATATGACCTAGAGAGTGATCAATTTATTTGAATGTATATACAAAAATGATAATCATGTCTGGAATGAGTCAACTAATGATAAATAATATGTTGCAAATATAAAAATATGTAGTCATATAAATAGCAACAATTAGCATGTGGCACACAAATATTTGTCAAATAAAAACACTCACTAAAAAGATAATATGCCAATAGTTTTATATATATATATATATATATATATATATATATATATATATATATATATATATATATATATATATATATATATATATATATATAAGTAAAGTGGAGGTATTATTGTCATGTTATCTTTGTAGGAAGTAATATTTTTTATTATATTTTCACTAATGAAGTTAATTTAGTGTTAATTTTAGTCATCATTGGTCCTACAAAAAACACTTTCTTTCTTAGAGAAAATTGTAATATAATTTTGTATAGAATTGTACAAAATAATTATATACAATTTCGTGAAAGATGATATATTATCCTTATAACACCATACCATTTTATATAATACTTACATGTGATAATCAATAATAGTTATAAAACCGGCTTGAGGACTCTTACATATTTAGAGTTTATAACCAATTACTGCATTCGATATTACAAATCATGGTGGATACTCATACTAACCACGTCATCATCGTCTAGACGTTCTAATCATTTTGGAGTGTGGTTGTGTTTTGCTTTTGACACGGCAGCAGATGTTGCAGCTGTCATGGCAGTTGCCGCTGCACCAACCTTTGCACCACCGGCAGCTTTAACTGCACCAGCAATTTTTCCAAATGCGGCTATGCTTCCTACAAATACAGCTCTAAAAGCCACTGATGGTTTGACATTCATTTTGTTAGCCCTGCAATGTCCAACATTCTATCACACAACCACAAGGATTATATATTCTTTTATTATGAATTATGATACTTCTAAATTAAATTAACCATTCATGTAAAAAAAGAATTAAAGAGGCATATAACAACGATCACGTTACTAATAACCCAGCCATGTACCTGAATTCATGAAATATTGACAATATGCTTATTATCCTAATATGTGAAACCCATTGAATAAATCGAACAAAGAGTAAAACTTTAGGCAATATAAGGAAATTTGAAATATAAATATATATGCATGAGCGTACCTTGTATGACGAACTAGTAATTTTTTCCCCTGGAAATTATGTGTTGAAACATCAGCTGCATTCATTTAAATTTGTGTATTTATAGGAGAGAGAGAGAGAGAGAGAGAGAGAGAGAGAGAGAGAGAGAGAGAGAGAGAGAGAGAGAGAGAGAGAGAGGTTTTTCCATATATACCGAAACTACATTTCAGGTAATACATATGTTCAACTAAGTGGTGTATGATTTATTAATAAAATAATGATGATAGTCAATGAAGAGAGAGAGAGATTAATAGTTTTTTTGTTTTTTAAATCAAAAAATACAATAAATTTCTATTGTTAGATATATTGTATCGAATAAAGATAATTTTGAAATTAAAAAACAAAGATAATGTGTTTATTTTTTTCCTCTAAATCATTTTATATAATATAATAACATTATATTTATTAAATTACAAATAAATTAATGAAGAATATTGTACTACTTTTCCTAGTTTAACCAAAAACACGTGCCTAAAGGCACTCTAAAGATTAAAAAAATGACCCAATGATAGGAGATCCAGACAGATCCAAGAATTTATCCCCAGGGAAGGGGGATATCTGTTATGTAGAAGAAGTTCAAGGAGTGATATTAGTGAATCATGATACAGATTGCTATGAGACACTTAAATGACATTTCACATTCTATTATTTACTGGTTGTTATCTCCTATGTGGTCAAATATCAAATTAAAAGTCCAATGTTGCATCCATCTCTGGAGATTTTGCATCATACCATAACTCCCGTCACAGTTATCATCATGGTGATTAATAATGATTACAATAAGAGGAGTTCAACCTTCACCTGAAGGCACTATGAAAAGTAGAAAAAAATAACTTTCACAATAATATGATATGTTAGTTGTAATGTCAAATGAGGTGTGATAGATATAGATCCCTATTATGCCAAACTTGTACAATAGTTCCATATATTATCTTTTATGTGGAATTAATTGCACTATAAGTCTATATTTGAGGGAGAGTGAACCGGTCCCTATTTGAACAAAAAAAAAACCGGTCCCTAAGGAAACCCCGTAAGGACTGCCGCTATCGGCCTTTATAAATTAGGGGATGGAAACTTTTTCTACTCCTTAGCTATCAATAGAATAAAAATTACATATATTTTATCATATAAACTACACAATATTTATACAAAATAATATAAATTTAAGATAAAAAAGATAAATTTAAAAAACTGTAAGTCTCATCAAAATATCCATTAGCGAGCTTCACTACTCCATTGCTATAATAGTGTTGTTTTATCTATGTGTTTACATTTTACTTTGCGGGAACCCTATTATTTTTTAATACAACATCAAGTTTCCCACATGCTGTAGCTATAAGTCACGTTCATAAGATAATATACGTAGTGTAACGATTAAAATAAATAAAGTTAAAAATTTAAGTGTACAACTAAGAAAATAGGAGAAGGTTTTCCAGCTCCTCATTTATATTCATGATGAAATTGAACACTAACAGAGTAAGGATGATCCGACAGCTAAAATATCTACACATTAGAAAAAGTCAAACACATCGAGCTTATATCAATTAAAAGTCTACACTAATAAATGCGTATGAAATAGATGTAACTCCATATGATGTTAAGATTCCGATTCTTCTTTAGAGTTTTTCAAACACAATCTCTGGTAACTTCAAACGATTTGTCAGCAATTCAAGACCCAATTTCTCTGTTTCTGCAAATATTCGATTTTGTGTGGATCTTTACTGATAATGGAAGCACATAATTCAAGATCCAAAGAAGATATAGAGTTTGAAGTGACGATACATACAAATCCAAGCCAAATGATATAAATAATTTAAAGTGAGATACATACTGATTCTTCAAAAGATCTGATATTTCACAAAAAAGTATAGGCTCTTGGTAAGAGTAAAGTTATGGGGATAAAAAGTTGAATGTGAGTGTTTATGATTTTTTTTTCACTTGAAAAGTTGATGTATGATATATTAGTGAGGGTGGGTGAAAAGAGATAAATATCATTCAAAATATATATAAACATGAAAGTAAGATATTAATGGAAGTGCGACCAAAAAAAATATTAAAAGGTTGAAAAAGAAAAGAGATAATCAAGGGAAGGAGATTTGGATGGTGAGTGATTTAAGGACGTGTATGGTAGTAATATGGTAGTAAAATGACAAAGAGTGAATTAAGGAATATCGTTTATCAAAATATGAAGGCGTATAAAACACATTAAAAGTATAAAAGCGTATAATAAATATGTTTGTGTAAGGTTTTTTTAATTAAGTAATGGTGATTTTTTTAAATTAAATAGGTATTAATTAATGTTATAAATAAGTGTTGGGTTAGAAACCTTTATGACCACTATCTATGTAAATGGTCTGGACTATAAAAAATATCTTTGTAATAATATAGATTATATATATTAAATTATAAATAAATGAATAAAAAATATTGTAATACTTTTTTTAGTTCAACCAAAAAAAACTAAAAGAATAGTTCTATATTATATTAATAGAATTTTTAACCGTAAAATTAAATTAACAAACTATTAAAATTATTTTGTTATAAATCTATTAGAATAGTTTGCATATATTAACAGAAATTAAACGGTAAATTAAATTAATAAAACCAGTTGGGATTAACTCATTAGTCAGGGTGCTTGATCATCCAATCTAGTTTCAATTATATTTTCGGATTTTTCGGATCAGAATTGACCGAAAATCGAAATTTTCCATTCTAATTCAACCCCTTGTTATAGTACATGTAATGAAAAACTAATTAATTTACAAGTATACAATATTGAAAAGGAAACATCAAAGACTACGTATATTGAAAACAATTTTCATATCTCATGAAAAATTGACAGGTTCAGTTTTAATTATATTTTCTTATTTATTTTAACTATCCATATAACTGTTACTTGGAATTTATTTCTAATATTAAGTTGGATTTAGGTTGAATATTCGTTAAACCAAAATTACTACAAATATGATTTATTAGTTTTTAATTTAATATATGATGTTATTGAATAAATATAAAGTGATTTTGAAAAAAATAAAGAAAAGGGAATAACACAAATTCTCCGCTCAATACAGTTAATTATATACAAAACACCAAAAGATTATTGATTGATCTTCTTTCGCCTAACATGGATACTATCATTTTATTAGTAAACTATGGTTTTTAATGCTAGGTACAAGACTACATAAGTAATTCCCGTGGTGAGATATATCTTAGAAGTCAAAAGACGACGTTACCTCTTGGAATGGAAAAAAGAACCTCATTATTATTAATGTCATTACAAATTTATGTGTGTATCTGCATATATACCAGTAGCTGATTTAAATGACATAGGTGTTAAATTATGTTTTTATATTATGTCATTACAAATTTATGTGTGTGTATATATATATACCTGCATACTGATTTAAATGTCATAGGTGTTAAATTATGTCTTTGTATTTTGGTATAACAGTAGCTGAAAATGCAAGAACATCCAGATTTTTTCTTTTTAGTTCAATATCGAGATTTTCAATAAACTATTCCTCAGAGTACAACCAAGATAATGTGGCAGATTGGTTAATAAATATAATTAGTAGTTTTTCAAAAAATAGATGGGATAAAAAAATTGTTACATCTGGGAATGCTAATGCTGAATTAGACAAAATTATAATAGACAAAATAGCTAATAAAGAAAATACAGGAACTGAAGTGTAAATAAAAGAAAGTTAGAATTGTTACAACTGCAAAATCAATTAGAATCATATATATATATATACATATATATATATATATATATATATATATATATATATATATATTATGTATTACACAATAACTGACTAACTAGATAAGACTCTACTTTCTACTTCTTGATACTTTTCTCTCTCGCTTAATTGATTGCTTTCCTTCTTCTTCTTCTTCCTCTTCTTCTTCTTCTTCTTCTTCTTCTTCTTCTTCTTCTTCATATTGCTTGATCTTGCTTCTTCTTCTTCTTCATATTGCTTGATCTTGCTTTGCAGAGTTATGTAATTTTACATGGTATCAGATATGAATTTTCTTCTCTTCCGCACTACAATCTATTGAAGCTTCTACCTTCTTAAAACAATGGCGACAAATACCTCCTTCTCCGAGGACTTCTTAAGTCCATACTACCTTCATCCAAGTGAAAACACTGGCGTTTCTCTCGTCTCCGATGTTTTTACCGGCGACAACTACCTATCGTGGTCAAGATCGATCGAGATAGCTCTTTCTGTCAAGAACAAGCTCGGCTTCATTAATGGTGATATTCCTCAACCTCCACTTACTGATTTAGTTCTATTCACAACTTGGAATAGAGCAAATAATTTGGTGTTATCTTGGTTATTAAACTCAATTTCTAAGAAAATTCGTGGTAGCTTATTGTATGTTAATTCAGCTCACGATATGTTAATTCGTGTGTACCACCCATATTAACAAAAACCAAATAGCTTAAAAAAATCAATAAAATCTTAAACAAAATTAAATAAACACGACACGGGTCAGTACCCATGGGACTGTACCACCGAGGAAGAAATTTTATTTAGCTGCATAAGGGTAAAATTGTCAAAAACCCAAACTAGAAAATTGGAAGTTGGCTTCAAAAGTATTTTTTCTTAGTTTGAACTTGAATTATAAAAAGAGTAATGCTATATATCACCCCTTCACCTTTTTACCTCTTATATGGAGCATATGTGGAATTAAATAAAAGAGAGAGAAAAAAGTTATTTAAGAAAAAGAAACATCATGATTAGTTTTTAAAATCTTCACATAGACTCCACATAAGGGGTGAAAAGGTGAAAAGGTAATATATAGCATTACTCTTATAAAATTGTGTTTTTTTGGCCTAAAAAGTATTTTCCTCAATATCGTGTATATAGTGCCCCTGTCTATCTATTAGTGTCTCAATAAAGCCTTCAAGATATAGTTAAAATATTAATGGCAATGGAGAAACATAAAAATATGCATAAATTGTTTATAAGACACTTCAAAGTCCAACTTTGGGAAAGATAAAAATGTTAGACTATTCACGACAAATATTATTTTGAAAGTAGAGAAAATTTTATCAAATATTAATATATGATTAAGTCGATTAAAAAATGAGTGTTAAGATAACACTTGAAAACGAGGTCATGTTTTGACTGAATGTACTATTTGCATGTATTTAATAATCCAATGACTAAAAATTCAACGTCTCTAGTCTGAAAGCGGGGTGACAATATTTAGCTCGAATTAGGAACCCGTTTTTAAGAGGGTTGACGTTTTTTTGTAAAACGGATTCCCGAAATGGATCGGTCATCTGGTTTGTGTTGTGTGTGGGGTTGCCAAATTAAACTAATATAAATATTGTTATTCTGGCTGAACAGGGGACCTGACTTGTTACAAATCGGGATCTCGAATTGTCCTTTGCGAATTTTTTATCTAATGAGAAAACTTTTTACACAATAGATGTTTTTTTAATACAGTGGAGGTCCTAAGACCGGATTTCATATATTATTATAATGACAATACATCGCTTAAATTAGCTGTGTATATCCTCCTCGGGGTTTTAAACCCGAATTTATCTTTGTTAAAAACTTTCCATGCCGAATCTGGTGGGTCTTCTAATATCGTGAATGGAAGCTCAAGTCTCACCCCCATTTTCGCCAAATAGTCTGCACTTTCATTGGCCTCGCGAAATACACGCCTAACCTTAACTCGAATTATCATCCCAAGAAGCTTTTGGATACCAACTACCCATTCTAGAACCGGACTATTTGGCCCAAATCCATGTATCACAGCACTTAACGCGTCCTCCGAATCCATCTCCACCTCTATTTCATTAATGCCCATACTAACAACCAATCGAAGACCCTCAGACAATGCAATCAGTTCGGATACACGCACCAATGAACAAGTAAAACTCTTATGAAAACCCCTAACCCAGGTTCCCTCTGTATCCCTTATTAAGCCCCTTACACCACCCTTACCCATCCGTTCATCAAAACTACCATCAATATTCAGCTTATAACCCCTGCTAGGCTTGCACCAACCAATACATTCCACATGATTTTGTACCTTCCTGAGATTGCTCCCATGAGATTGCCATGCTTTCATACAATCTATAACATTTCTTTTCGCCTTCTTTATAAGAGCTTCCCCCGTTGAAAATCGTTCTCCTCTAAATATTGCATCAGTTCTCTCCAACCATATAACATTGATTAAATAAACAAAAAATACATCCCAATTTATTCCAGCAAAAACCCCATTTAAACTTAAATTTTGTTCCCACCATAACCAACTTTCCTCCGCTCCATTACCCAAGTATGTCTGCCCAAATGAAGCTTGAAATGGATCATGTTCATGCGGAATATCCATGTCACTGTACCAGCTAAATTTCGAAATCCTTCTGTCCCTAACATCCCAAATATTGCCTCGGTTGGTCCCTGATGATCTAATTGACAAAGCACCAGCCCCTTGAATAAATAACCTCCCATCCTCCTCTTCAAAACCCGGACTGTCCCCAACTTCTCGAATATTGCACCTGCTAGTCCTTAACGATCTGGAAGAAGTAATACCAGCACCTTAAGCAACCAGATTTCTATCTCCCTCGCAAGTCCCTGTACCATCAGTCCTACCCACGAAAATCCACCAATCATTACTTGATTGTTCAACCACCTGTCGAGACACATCTTCAAACATACTACAGCTATTCACCCAACCCCACTGTATCTCCTTCCGAACCAATTTCCAAACAATCCTAACCCTTCGACAATCACGAAACAGATGGATATCACTTTCTTCATTACTTTCACACCATGCACACCTACTGGACACATCCATCCCTCTAGCCACCATATTAATCCTCGTTGCTAACCGATCCCAAACAGCCCTCTAAATCAAAACACAGATCTTTTGTGGTACCCGAAGCTTCTATATTATCCCCCAATTAAACTTACTCCCATTCTCAATACAAACTACTTCTTTAAATGCGGACTTTACCGAATATATGCCTCTCGACTCATTTTGCCATGAAAGCACATCCATATCATCAACACCAGCAAGTTTAACTCGTGCAATTTCTTCTATCTTCTGATTCGGAAGAAGATGACTGAATTTACCCCAATCCCAATGACCATTCTCAAGCAGATAATAACTGACCTTATCCATTCTTCTATCCCACTCTACCGGAGTCACTACAAATCTAATTAACGGCTCCTACTAATCCATACATCCAACCAAAAAGCAACATTAACACCATTTTTTACCACCCATCGGGATCCCCGTCTAACTACGGCAATACCTTCCATGATGGCGCGGAAAATCTGTGAATCATAAGGTCTCAGTGTGTAATGTACCACATTTTCCTTGAAATACTTTTGACGTAGCGCTATTGCCCACAACGATGACCTGCCTTGTATAATCTCCCAACCCAACTTGCCTAGCAAAGCTCTATTCATATCCCCGGCCAATTGCAACCCTAGACCAGCATGACTCTTTGGAGCACAAATCTTATCCCATGCTAACCAACTGATCCTCCTTTGAGTCTCATTTGACCCCCAGATGAAGTCTCTGACAATATGATCAATCTCCTCGCAAACATACCCAGACAAATTTTTCCACTTGCATTATATATATAGGAATTGCACACAAGACCGATTGAGCTAATGTAATCCTCCCCGCCAAGGAAAGAGAATTACTCTTCCATCCCGCAATTTTACCTCGAAGGATATTTATCGTTTCCCCGTAAAAACCCTTAGGTCTCCTACCTAAGAGAATCGGCACTCCCAAATATTTACCTAACCCATCACTTCGACTATACCCGATGCGCCTAGTGATACTGACCGCCAAATCCTCCTCCATATTTTTGGAAAAATAAATCAAAGACTTCATTTTATTTATTGATTGTGCCGCACTCGCGCAAAACCCTATTAGGGCGTCCTGGAACAACATCAAAATAATGCTCAGAAACCTCTGGAAAAAGGATAAGATCATCTGCAAAAAATATGAGATAAAGGAATCCCCCCTAAGCATAATTTGATCGGTTTCAATGATCCCTCCTCGACCAAACGCTGAATTAGAATCGAGAATCTTTCCATGACAATAGCAAAAAAATATGGGGAGATAGGATCCCCTTGGCGGACCCCTCTTTGGGACAAAAAGGAATCCAACGGAGAACCATTCCATAACACTCTAAATTCATTATTTTCCATGCGCGATAAAATCAAATATATCCAACTATCCGGAATTCCCAAATCCTCCAATGACTCCCTAACAAAGGTCTAACTAATCCGATCGTATGCTCTCGCCAAGTCGATCTTGATAGCCATATATGATTTCTTCCCTTTAGCGTGTCGTAACATATAATCAATCTCGCTTACCAACACTACATTATCGATCGTGGATCTGCCTGGAAGGAAGCTACTTTGATACGGACCTATTGCCTCAGCTAGTAGCGGTCTAAGTCTGTTCACAATCACCTTCATACACAATTTATAGCTCACATTCATAAAACTAATCGGCCTAAAATCCTGAATATACTCCGGGCTAGTGGACTTCGGTATGAGATGTATGAATGTCCCTAACATCTCCTCAGGAAACCGACCCTTCTCCACTGCAGCTCGTATCATACTAAAAACTGAAGGCCCAACTGTCCCCCAACATGTTTGAAAAAAACCTACAGTCAAATCATCCGGTCTCCGGGCTTTATGTGGATGCATTTGAAACATACCAACCCTAATCTCTTCGTCCGAAAAAAATTCCGATAACCTCTCCCTGATCTTATTGACGAAATTCCTAAGGTTAGGAACAACGGATGAAGTCACCCTATCACCGCTCCAAGAATATGGAGAAACGAAAAAATCCCTCACCCAAGCACCCTCCTCAACTTCATTCTCAAATATCTCATCATTACTGTTTCTAAGGCAATACTTAGCTGATACACCTCTTTTAACTAATCTCACCATATGATACAACTTAGTATTACGTTCACCCCGAATAAACCCAATCCATCCTTTCTCTTTGAAACCAATGTAACTGATGTCTCCCTATTTGTGATGATTTCATCTAGGTTGGAGACATAATTTTTAGGATTATTGGAAGTCATTTACTCGATTTTAATATGAATTATTGTATTTCCTTATTTCTTGTCTTGATTTGATGATTTATTATTTTTAGAGCATATTTGGTTTAATTGTTTGTTAATTATGAAGTTTTAAAGATATATGGTAATTTATAAGATGTCAAATCAATTCTAAGAGATAAAGGAAAGAAGATAATGATGGAAATTGGAGATAAAGGAAGGAAAAGATAAGTATGGAAAGATAAAGTTGTCAAATAAATCTAAATTTCAGCAGCTACTACCACAAAAGTGATCATAACTCAAGATTGGCTAGGAATTTGGAAGAATGGTCTGAAGCAAAAGTGTAGATCTCTCTGAGACGCTCAGTTTCGATATTAAGAACGCATCATTTGGAGTTGAAACAAAGAAGTTATGGCAGAAATAAAACAGCAACAGATTCTTACCTTTTCTATCTTTTAGGGTTACGAATTTGAGTTGGGTTAGATTTCCAAGTTACTTGTCTTCCACTCCAAGAAAACGAATTAGGTCTTCCTAAACACCTACAAATACACCCTTAAACCATTGTAAACATGTCCTTGCACAGTGCCAAGTATAGGCTTAGTCATTACTTGCATTTTCTTAGTTTTAAATATTATAAGCTTAGTCCTTAATTTAATATTCATCCTTAGTATCAAGCTATTCATCAAAGAAGCAAGCTAACCTATAGAGGAAGACAAGAAGTTTGAGAGTGACAAACTCCTTTTCTACATCTCTCCTTCTCTATATTTAGGATAATTAGCTATAGATTTGTGGTTTCACCATATATCTAAACTTTTATTCTGTAAGTTTTACTTTTATTTGTTGGGTTATTACTCTATCTTAAATTCCATAATACTGTTGTTATTTTAATTGATTTGAGCTTGGCGTATATTGTTATTATGTGTTTTGCGTTATTGTTCTAGCCTTAGATTTGGCCAATCTTAGGACTATCCTTAGTAATTGAGTTAATACCCGGAAGGGGGATTCAATTATTGACAACACCGCATAATCGTCTAGTAGTGACCGTAACGGGTTTGCCTAACTAAATAGCCATAAATGTTTGATTTAATCATCAATCATTACTCAGGGTTCCCTGGTAGTGGAGAGGTTGCTCCTAAGTCCATCCTGACAGGGGTTAGGTAGAATTTAGAATCCAGTTAATATATAATGCTCAATTCACCCTTAAGATTAGAATACAACTTAGTAAGACAGACTCATATTAGTGACCCTAATTTATCTGACTTACATTCATATTTATTTATCTGCATTCGTATTTATTTATTCATATCAGATATTTAATTCACCTTATTATATTTTTATCTCAACATCTAAATTCATCTACGTTTATTGAATACAAGTATATCTAACGGGTTAAATCCCTGCGAACAAACTTTTCTTATCAACTAAACTTGCAAACGATTTATAATACTTGCGGTGCGTTTCTCGTGGTAATCAAGGGTGTGTCCTTTATTATTATCTTTATTTATCTATTTATTTATCACACCACCAATAACTCCTCTTGCGCAAGGACACTCTCGTACTCCTTACTGAGTCTTCTTTCCAGTAGCATAAGTGACCCATTCGCTTTAATCTATAACGATTTTTTAATACCCTTTATACGCGCTAATAACCTCCTCATTTTCTTAAATATATCCCCAAATGTCTCCACTTTCCAAAAGTTAATCTCGTCTTTAACGTTATCAATTTTTATACCCAGCTTACCGAGTCATTCGACCATCTATCCTTCACAAAATCTTGAAACCCCGTATGTGCAGGCCACGCGCTTTCGAATCTGAGCCGTCGACTTACCCTTCTCTGAACAGTTTGTGAATCCAACAAAATCAGGATCGAGGCATGATCAGAATGAATATGCGGAAGATGAAACACTTTCGATCTAGTAAAACACTCCCTCCAGTGATTGTTGCCATAAGGATGATCATGCCGCTTTAGAATTCTAATCCCGGTATTCCATGAGTCACTCCAAGTGTATCTCAGACCTTCAAACCCTAAGTTCTCAAAGCCACAATTACTTCTCCATTTTTCAAATTTAGTCATGAGACTTGTCACCCCTTCTACACCTCCAAACTTATCTTCAAGGAGACCAATTTGATTGAAGTCCCCCACCACTAACCACGGTTCCGAGACATGCCCAGCCGCCTTCTCTAACATATCCCATCAATACTCTCTAATCCACACACTCGGACTTGCATATGCTGCTGACAAGATCCAAGGAATACACACATTATTAGAAAATCTAATATCGATTACTTGCTTACCTGCCGATAAAAGTTGGACCGAAATAGATTCCTCATTCCAAATGATCCAAATCCCACCAGAAAAACCGATAGCATCAACTCTAATTGATTTAGTCATGTGTAGAGACTATAGTCGCCTCTGCACCCCCCACTTTAGTTTCCATAACTATATAAATAACCGGTTTATGCATTACAACTAAATCATTAAACGCACGTCTAAACTCCACATTATTAGCGCCACGACAATTCCAAAATAAAACTTTAAAAGGGTTTTTAACAGAGTTCCAACCCCCTGATATATGTAAAGGTTTATTACACATTAGGAAACAAAATACAAAAATAACACTAACCCAGAAGATAAAGGAAAAAAAAGAACACCACAGAACAATACATCACTAGAAAAAACTATCAATATTTACTGTACACGGAAAACCCTTACTCGGACCGCCCGGGTTCCCCATACAGCTGAGGAACATCGAAATCGGACATGACGCTATCACCTACCTCTTGATCCACATTTAAATCAGTGAAGCCCTGCGAATCAATCAACATAATATTGTCCAAAGAACTGGAATTTAAATCAAGAAAGAAACCTGATCCGCTCGCGTCAGTCTCTGTGATAACAACATCAGGTTCCGTCACTAAACTGCTCTTCGAAGGATTTGAGGTGGCAGCCCTGGACCTGCTGGAAACAGCCTTATCAGGCGCAAACACCTCCAGCTGTGGTGACGAAATGACCTTCAGATCAGGTCTGCAAGTGCTAGCCCTCTCCCTATCAGACCCCTTTTTCCCATCATTTCCTAACTCTTCATTAGCCCAAAAACCCTCATGTTGCTCTACAACTAAAGTCCCCTGATTCGCACCATTTAAAATCCCATTTATTGCACTTAGGTTCCTGTGACCATATACCCCTCCATCGCTACTTGTTAGCACACCCGCAGTCTCCCCATTTTCCATTGCAATATCCCTATTATGACCTGTATGAGTTTCAATTACCTTTCCTACAATCCCATCTAGAGGAATAAAGCTACGCAATCTCCCATCCAGCAAGTCCCCTTCCGTTTGATCTCTTTTCTCTTTCGATTTCTCTTTCCTTGATTTCTGTTTTTCCGCATCGCCAACCTGTTCACCATCAACAAGTCACTCAGATTCCGAACTAAAAAACCCATTGTTTTGACCATTATGAATTACTATGTGCGATATGTTATCCACCACTACCAGTCCAGCATCATTCCTTGACTCACCAGACCCGTTTCAACTTCCATCTAATCCCATTCCTCTTCCTCTAAGTTGGCCAAGACCTCAAATCTCGTACTCCCCCCAGCAACTGTCTTATCTGCTCGTCCCACTTTCTTTTTAACTGATGTACCCACTTGCTTTCTAGTCTATGTCCCACCTACCTTATTCCCTTGCTTACCAAAGTTCTGAAACCCATTTCCCTTGCCCCCACTCTGAGTCCTATCAACAGTCATCCATTACCCGTACACCTCTGAGTGTGAAGTTTTGTTTACTCCGAACCCACCTTCATGTCCTGATTGGTTACCTCCCGGTACTTCAGCGGTTGTTTGATCCCTAATCTTCTGACAACCGTTTCTCATATGACCAAACTTACCGCATTCGAAACAGATGAGATGTAACCCTTCATACTCTACCACCTGAAGATGATCCTGAATCCTAATCTTGGAAATAAGAGGTTTATCTAGGTCCACTTCAATCGCAAGTCTCGCAAAATTACCCCAATGTCTTGATTTTGTAAACGGATCAATTCTTACCATTTTACGAATTAAATTCCCAATCCCGGTTAAAATATCATCCGTATAATTAATTGATCAAAAGGAGCCATAGCAGCCTAACCCAGACTGTCATACGAATTACAGGCGTTTTCTGAGGTAAAAATAGAGGATCCCATGCTCTAACGACCAGATACATATCCAAAATCATCCAAGGACCACCCCTTAATGCCTTATCATATTCTTCCCTACTTGTAAACCTTACAATGTAGTATCTGAAACAAATATCAACTAAATCTAAGTATACTCTGGGAGACCATATTTGATTCAGTTTATTGAACAGATATTTGTATCCTACTGAATTTCCAAGTAGACGAATAAATAATTAACGAATGGTTCCAAACCTGGCGTCCATGTTTTTTCTGCTCCGCGGTTCTAATTAACTGAGGATACGTATCATCTTCTACCCTTGTATCATCCATGATATCTGCGAATTCCTTAGACGGCTCTATATTCCCCATCCCGTTATCTGGCCTAAACCCCATGGATACAGTCTCAGGTCCACCATCCAAAGTCCTATTCGCGAAGCTACTACTACTAAGAATACCAGTCCCTGACATTGCCTTTTTATAACTCTGCAGCACCTGGTTTGCCCCTTCTGGCACTCCCCCCACCATTGAAATAATCGGAGTCGATGAAGGTTCTGATTCACGTTCCTTAGTTCCTGCACACACATCAGCAGAATGAGATAAAACAGGAAATTCAGATGAAGAAATACATGTCGCATTCACCACCCCCTGATAAAAAATGCCACGGCTTCACCACCTCCTTGGGATTGCTGCTCAGCCGAAATAAGATTATGATTTCCCGCCACCTCCCAACCAGCCTCTTCCGATGAATTACCAAAAATTGGATTACAGATCATTAAATCGCCATTGTTCACGGGCTGGTGCTCTGCAAGAGGCCCAATCTGCTGAGAATTGCTTAGATGCTCCATCCCATCCTTACTTGCCTCCGTTCTTCCCATGGCCCTCGATTCCTCAACCGGTGATAATTCATCCTGGTCCAAAAAAGATAGCGCACATTTAGGAAGTCTGGGAATCTGATCCGCGGCTCCATCAATTGCCACCGCCGTGGCTTCCTTTTTCTCCATCACCGGTGAGCCTTTTCTATAAAAATTTCCGATTCTTTTCGTTGAGAGACGCTTAACACTATTTGCCTTATCTTTGATGTTTCCAATTAGAACTTTCGGTGTGTTTGGGGCAGATGAGGCGCCCCCACCTTAGAACCGTTGCCGGATTGCCCTCTTCCGCCACCAACAGCGGCCAGGGGAGGCTGCGGCTGCGGCCTCTTCCCTTCCAGAATTTGACCGTTAAAGCCCAAGATAGGAAATAAAAGATAAAAAAGGAATGAAAAATAAAAAAAGACCACGTCGACTCATATGCTTGAGTCAGCTAGAGAGAGCATTTTTTCGTTATAGCATAACAAAGCTAAAATTTACATACTCACAATAGGTGTTATAAATGACATTCTAAGAATATTTTTAGTTCATCTCAAAAGTAAATTCTCAACACAAAAAGATATGTCATAAAATATGTTTATGAAATCAAAGTAATATAATGCATATTCTAACTAGTTGTATTGCATGGATCATATATGTGATATAACAAATTATATGTTGCACATGTGATATCAATGAATAATGACAACTAAAGAAAGTTAATCACATAAAAATATATTAAAAAAGGATATATACTAATAGAGGCTTTTGCAGGAATGAGATAATATAGCAGCTAATTTTAGATATATTGTAACCTAGATGTGGTTGGCCTCCTTAGACCTCTAGGTTAGCTGACCAATTGTTCTTTCAAGCTTATTGGTTTCTTCCGAGGTGTGATATAAAATCAACACTCGGGGAGGTACTTCTCTCAAGTGTACGAGTCATCCTAAGTAATAAAAATAAGTAGTGTTTCATTGTTCTCCACAAGGATTAGATAGTGAATACGTAACATAGTTCTAGTTTTGAATATTCGTTGTTAATCAAAAGACAAAAAGTAAAGATTTATTGTTTTGTTTCTAATTGAGAAGTTAATACTAATATGAAATAAAAACATGTGATTAACTACAACGCAAATTAAACTAAGAGAGTTGTGATAATGGACGGAGTAACCCGAGATTTTCTACTAATCCCCCACTAAACACGATTTAAGCTTTTCTTATTTTAAGGGAAAATTTGGTATTTAACCGCTAACCGAGATTCAAATATCCTCTTAAATCCCCCTCGGGTATATAAAGGGCCACCTTTGGTGCTTAAACGGCCTATGTCGAGTGACATTACCAAGTATTAGGATGAATAAACTCTAACCCTATTGGCTATTTGGTTAGTCAAAACCTATGGCTTCATTAATGCACATAAAAAGAATATAAACTATGCTCCACAACCCAACCTCGTTGTCGGGTGTTAGTTAAGTTGATATACTAACCTATTGATTGGTCAAAAGAATAAATTAACGCAATTTAAAAATTTATAATCTACTGGAATAACACAAAGTTATTAAAATATAAAAAACCCTAAATTAATAGAAAAACATATAAATCATTATCTAGGGTTCATACCCTTAAAACTTTTAAGATATAGAAGGCTAGTGCATGATGAAAAAGATTAAAACAATTTTGGAATAAGACATAATTAAAATCATAATTGAAAAGAGACAAGAATTCCACTAATTAATGGAAAGAAAGTGTTGTTTCTTGACCCATAGCCCTTACTTCCTTACTCTCAACGTTTATCTCTTCTAGTAATGATAAGTGATTGTGTTTTGCTGATTAAAACATGTAATTATTGCCCCAGAATATGTTGTAACTACATCGTGCCAACTTAAGGGCGTTAAAAGTGGCCGAAATAGACTCTTCTAAATCTGGACAACTTTAGGCCTTAGTAGTAAAGCGTCAATAACTTCTTCAATTCAACTGCAAATAGTGAACTGCTTCTTCTCGAACAATATACACTAAAAGGGATACCTTGATCTAATATTTCAAGATCAAAACCCTCACCAATTATGAGTTATAGTTTTCAAAAAATGATGTAAACATTCTATCGACAATTTCTGTTGAGCTTTCCATTGACTTCTTGTCTCTTTTTTTGTGTCTTGATTTAGGACTCTTCTTAGCTTTTGACTTCTTGGCTTTATAGTGAAATATAATATTATCCGCATGTACCTAGAATTTTTACATTTAAAACACAAATTACCTCGAAAATTGCTCCAACCATATACAAATCCATGAATAAACCATTAAATCAAAACATGTCAAATAGAAAGGATAAATCTCACAAATAATCATTAAAAATTTACCAACTGATGTCTCAAGAGTATATTAATCTATCAAAAAATGTGAGACATCACTTGTTTTCTCCTAAATGCTCAACCGTGCAAGATACCTTGCGGTCAATCGCGAGTACTTGTTTTTTCTCACATGTAATTAGTCGCGGAGGCTATTTTTCTAGTTCTCTTTGAATACTATTTGATAGAATCACTTATGAAAACATAGTTAACAAGATAAGTTAATAAACTTTTAAAAGAATAACCATGTGAATTTAATAAAATGATTTTGAGGGTTAATTTTTTTGAATTACACAATTGTGCTAAATACAACTGTTTTATTCATTTTTACCAGATACACATATGGTCAATTACGATAACTTTTGGAGTGTAA
The DNA here is from genome assembly GCA_029959085.1 of Nemophila menziesii. Classification (NCBI taxonomy): domain Eukaryota; kingdom Viridiplantae; phylum Streptophyta; class Magnoliopsida; order Boraginales; family Hydrophyllaceae; genus Nemophila; species Nemophila menziesii. The sequence continues at coordinate 24,813,941 of JARWIR010000008.1, forward strand.
TAAAAATGTATCGAGATTTCAAAAGAGAGACTGAGAAATCATTGTATCATTTTAATAAATTCATAATTCTTCTCTCCCTTTGTCTGAATAATTTTTTTTTTCGAAACAGCTGTTAAAATTAAATCCAAAAGTTGTTACAAATTAGCCTATGCCTAATGCATCAAAGTCCTTTCTAAACAAATTGGATAATTGAGGAGGAGGATTAGCACTCCAAAGACTAAACAACTTGCCACTTAGCATTTGTTTAGCCACCGAATCCGCACTTATATTACATTCTCTCCTAACAAAGGAGATACCATTCTTGTTTCTAAGCAAATAAAACCTAATGTTCTTAACCAAAAGTTTAGTACAACTATTAAGATTACAATTAGTCATATTGATTTAGTTAATAATAGTTTGGCAGTCATTCTCTATTAAAACAGTAGTAGGAGGTCTTCTACTCGCCATTTCACAAGTTATAAGAATTCCCATTGCTTCTGCTTCTGCTATAGAGTGAGCCTTAATCTTCTCATTTTTCCCTTCCAAAAAAGAACCTGTTGAGTCACGCAAAATACAAGCATATGACGCTAAATTAGTTTTTGCATTAAATGAAGCATCACAATTTATCTTCAACTGCACAGAAGGAGGAGGTTTCCAAAATGTAACCCCCTTATTCCCCAACTGTTTACTAGTATTCAAGTTTGTACTTAATACTTTTTGAATACTTAATCCTTCCTTATTTTGTATTACCTTTGCCTCATTCATTTTGATATTATTTTTCGCCTCAGAAATAAGCTCAGTAGCTGTAAGATATTCATCATAGGCTAATAAAGATTTCTGCATTGTACTCATAAGGTCTGGGTTTACACCCTTAAATATAAATTCATTCCTTGCTTTCCAAATATGCCAAGCTATAAAAAAAGTCATTTCACCCATTGTTTCAGTGTTGCCTGTATTCTCATTCATACTATAGGATGGTTCAGTTAATGAATTAAAGCTAAGGGGACTAGCAATCCAGGTTGCTCTTGCCCAAGAGCAATGAAATAATATATGTTCAACTGATTTATCAAACTCCCCACAAATACTACACAATGGAGATTGAATAGATTTCCTCAAATCTATTTTCATTTGTTGCAAGCCCTCTATTACAGCATTTCCAAATAAAGTTTTTAATTTTAGGAATAACTTTTGATTTCCAAAGAAAAAACCAATCTTTAGATTCTAAATGAAAAGAAGAATCACCATCTTTTTTGTTACTAAGCTTTTCTTTCTCCTGTTGAGCCCTCCATTGCTTTAAGTACATCTCCTTGACTGTTACATCCCCACTGATGGAACCAGTCCAATGAGGGGTGTCATAACAATAGTAGGAAGGAATATGTACTTTGTAAATGGTTGCTACAATCCCAGGATTAAAGATTGAATTCAATTTGATCAAATCCCACTGTTTTTTATCAGATGTAAGAAGGTCTGATACAAATTCAACATTACACTGATCAGGCTTTCTCAAATTTTGAATATTGGGAATCCATGAATCTTTCCACACATTCACTAAATTGCTATTCCCAATTGACCATCTTAGATTTTCTTTAAAACAATTTCTTCCTATAATAATACTTTTCCATGCTCATGAACAATTATTTCCCAAATTAGCTTCAAGAAAAATTGAATTTGGAAAGTACTTTCCTTTTCAAATTTTAAAAAGTAGAGAGTTTTGATTTTCAAATATTTTCCACGCATTAGAGACTAGTAAAGCCTCATTTTGGGTGTGAAAATCTTTAAATCCAAGACCCCTTATCTTCTTTACAGCTCATAAGAGTTTGTCATTTCACCCAATGACATCTCTTTTCCCCTTGATTATTCCAGTAGAAATTAGAAATAAGAGAGGTTAAATGTGAAGTTACCTTTTTAGGGATAAAAAAGATAGACATAATGAAATTAGGTATGGCTCCAATAATGGATTTGATCAATATTTATTTTCCACTTTTAGAGAGCATCTTAGTCTCCCAACTATCCATTTTTTAAGCACCATTTCAGTTAACCATTCCAAGGCTTTAACCTTTGATTTTCCCCAACTTGAAGGAATTACGAGATATTTTCCAAGATCATCAAGCCTTCTCATCCTAAGTTGAGTAGAATATTTTCTCTTCTCTTCGAGAGGTGTATTTTTGCTAAATAAAATCCCCCTTTTATTGAGATTAATTTTTTGACCTGTACCTAAGGAATACCAGCTCATAATAGTTAAAAATAGATCAATATTATTCTCATCAGCTTCAAGGAAAAAGAGACTATCATCAGCAAAAAGAATATGAGTAATCATAGGTGTTGCCCCCGCAATTTTAATGCCCTTGAGTAACCTTGTATCCACAAAATGATCTATAAGAGATGATAATGCTTGAGTAACCAAACAAAAACGATAAGGTGATAAAGGGTCACCCTGTCTTAGTCCTTTGCCTGGACTATTAATATCATATAAACTACCATTAATTTGTATTTTATAAGTAACAGTAGAAATACAGTTTCTAATCCATATATCATGAAATCCCATAGTTTTAAGGAGATCCAGTCAAAAGTTCCACTCTATATTTTCATAAGCTTAACTCATGTCTGCTTTAATAGCTATATTATATTTTTGTGAAGTCCTTTTATTCTTCAAATAATGACTAGCCTCTTGAGCTATAATAATATTTTCAAAAATTGATCTACCTGGAATAAAGGCAGTTTGAGTTTCAGAAATAATGTTACAAAGCATTGGTCGTAACCTATTTGCCAGAATTTTAGCAATAACTTAGTATATGAAATTCGCTCAACTAATAGGCATGTAAGAAGAAATCAAATCAGGGTTAGTACATTTGGGAATCAATGCTATAATAGTGCAATTAATCTCTGCTAAGAAGAATTTTGCATAATGAAATCAGCTACCATTTTAATGAGGTCCAATTTAATCTCCTTCCAGAATTTTTTAAAGAAAAACCCACCAAAACCGTCAAGTCAAGGAGATTTGTCACCTCCAAAAGACCATACAGCTTTTTGAAGCTCTTCTTTATTAACTGGTTTAATTAGCTCACTATTCATATCCCGTGTAGCAACCTTTTTAACACATCTAAGAATAAGATCACAATTTCTAGAGCCCACTGAAGTAAACACCTCATTATAATGAGAGGTAATTTCGTCAACAATGTCTAATTTTCCTTCAATCCAATTACCATCCTCCTTTTTAAGCCTGCAAATTTTATTTTTTGTTCTTTTCACCTTGGTGATAGCATGATAATATTTGGTGTTTTTATCACCCAGCTTTAACCAAGTTTTCTTAGCTTTTAATGCCCAATACATTTCTTCTTTTTTTCCAGAATAATTCAAAGTCAGTGCTAAGGGACTCTGAAAGTCCTAGAGGGGGGGTGAATAGGATTACTAATAAGATAATGCCTAATAAAAAATCTTTTGGACAATAATAAGTTTAAGAGAAAAACTTCTAGGTCAACTAATTAATTCAAACTCTTATGGGATCATGCAATGGAAAGAGTAAGGTTTGATATAAAAGTATAACTAGTAAAAAGCTAATCCAATATCTTAAACTACTCTAGAAAACTATATGTTAGATATCCTAGTTAAACAATAACATAGAATTCATGCTAGCATATAATCAAACATATAGAGTGCGGAAAGTAAATAGAGTAGGGATAGAAAGATACACACGATTTATAGTGGTTCGGTTTCCCTACATCCACTACCTAAGGAAGCCTCCTTAGGATTTCAAGCTTTTCACTAAGCTCCCGTGTCTCTCTTAACCGGGTCGAGAACACAAAACCTTTACAAACTCTTCGATAACACGAAGGACACACCACTTGCGTAATCACAACACAAGGACACCAAGTATACTCCCTATACTTGAATTCTCTCTTAATCTATCTATTACAAGACCTAGACTAAGAGGATAATAACAAAGTGTTTAAAGGTTTGCTAATTAAAGCTTGTAACTAAACTCCTAATAGAGTGGATATGACTATAAGCTTGTATACTCCTTCTTGAGTGGATAGAACCTTGTGGCTTAATTGATTAACTCCTTGAAAGGATTTATAAGCTCACTAAGATTGAATTTGACTATGTATAGCTCTTGACACCTTCTTGAATGATAGCAATTAAGCCCCTTAATGTTTGTAATTAGTTGGTGTGATTGTAGCCTTCAAAGAGCTTCAATTTATAGTAGAAAATGGCTTCCAACGGTCATAAGGCTTGAGTCCAACGGATCTATTAATCTCCCAACGGATATATTTCTTATGACTTGTCTTTAGTGCAGAAAACCCTTACTTGCGGTGTACCGCAGCGGTGTACCGCGCTTCAGTGGTTGATTTTCTGGCATACTGACGGGCTAGTCTTCTATACCGCGCCCTGGTCCGCAAGCTTGGTCCGGTATACCGCAGCGGTGTACCGCGCCAAGTAATCTTTGAAGGATAAAGACTTGGATCAATAATTCTTCTTCACGAAAGTTGTTGTAAACATTATTCTAAGAATCTTTGAAGTTGAACACTAAGGCTAATTCTCAATAATCATAAAGATACGGTTAATAGCATTTGTATGAGAATAAGATTCTTAAGATAAAACAATTAAGATGAACAACATGATAAAGAAGGAGCTTTTTGATGAAAAAGAGTGCAAGAAGGAATGTTAATAACAAGAGAAATTAGCACACTAAACACAAGAGGATTTGTCACATTAAAACACCTAATAAGAGAGGCTATATGCCAACAGACTCAAACTTGCTTTTATTCTCCTCAGAAAATGGAACATTATAAAATTTCTCTATTTTATTAAGAGTTTTGATGATAAGAATTCTATTGTTCAAAATTCTATTTCTTGCCCATTGGGAAACACCTCTTTGAATCCTCCTTAATTTAATACCAAATCTTTGGATTCCTCTACAAAATCACGATTCTTAATTTTCTATTTATTCAAGATTAATTCACAACAAGAGGGATCAAATAGCCATCTTTTTTCTAGAAGAAATATCTTCTTTTTAAAGTTTTTTCTTGAATTCCCAAAGTTAAGTATTATAGGAGTGTGGTCTGAGCCAGTTGGTGGGAGAAGAGAACACCATGAATTAGGAAAAGAGTCATTCCATTTAGAATTCACCAGGATCCTATCAAGGACTTGTTTGATCAGAAGGTTGTCATTCCTCTTGTTTCATTATCTATATTTCCACCTAACTTTTCAGATGGAAATCTAATCAAATTGAAGTCTCCCAATATACACCAACAATCCCGAGGATTGTTTAATTTTGAAATACAAATCAAGAAATCCGATTTTTCTCCATCAGTTGTAGGACATACACAAATGTACAAAAAATCAAACCATTGTTTGGATGTTCATAAGAGCAGTGAATTAAATTCTTTGAAGAATTTATAAGTTTAAAATGATTAAATCTTTCACATAAACAGCTAATCCTCCAGAAATACCCACATGATCAATAAAGGTTGCTAAGGTCATGTTCAATCTTGGACTCAATTTCTCAATAACATCAAATTTATTTTTGGTTTCCGATAGAAAGAGTACATGTATATTGTGAGCTTTAACCATGTCGATTAAGCTCAATTCTGTCAAGGTTGTGCCAATGCCTTGACAGTTTCAAGCTTGTATCATTGTTGTTTATGGGGTTGATTTGGGTCAACCCCGCAAACCACTTCAGTAGACTCATAGTTTTCAAGACAAACTGCTTCTTCCCATTTTTCATCTCCATCCTCTTCATTGAAGTTGTCTAAATCCACTTCATGGAGTTGGGCAAGCCTAATCGAGGGTAGAGATTTTCGGGTCAAGCATGGAATATATATTATAGGAAACGGAGAAGATACCGACATTTGGAATAACAAGTGGATAGATACGACATGGGAAATTGAAAAACCAAGTAATTGCGGATTAAATAAAGTGAAAGAGTTATTCATTAATGGTAAAAAAATTGGGACTCTGAGATACTCGATAATATTTTTCCCGAACCTATTATACCCCTTATAAAAAGAATAAAGATACTTAATCCTGATGAAAAGGATAAATTTATCTGGCTTTTATCAAAAGATGGTTCGTATGATACGAAATCAGGATACAAGAAACTTACTGAAGAACAGATTGTAAATAATCCAACAAATTCAAACACAATACACAACCATAGCTCCCCAATATGGAAACTTATATGGAATTCAAATGTCCCGAAGAAAATCAATCTCTTTTGTTGGAGGGCTATTAATAATGCACTACCTACAAAAACGAATTTATATAAGAGGAAATGTGCTTCATCTACAAATTGTATTTGGTGTAACGAAGAAGGTGAACGGTGGAACATCTTTTATTAAACTGTAACATGTGTAAAGATATATGGGCAGGAACATTTATCCAGATCAGAATCGAGGACCACTGTAAAGATTCACTGGAAGATTGGTATATTAAAATAGTCAAGAATTTTGAAGAAGCAGGATGGGACGGACAAGTTATTAAGGATATGATCATGATCAATCTCTGGAATATTTGGAAAGGTAAAATGTAAGGGGTACATGAAGATTGTGCAGTAAATGGAACCACCATAATTCAAAACACAAATAGGCTGATGGCAGAACTACACGAGACTGACTGGAATAAAGCTAAAGGAGTAAAAAAACCAACATCCATAACCGAAGAAAATCTCCCGTCCACAGGGAACACAACAGAACCCGAAATCTTATACTACTGCGATGCTTCTTTTATTAATAAATGTGAACCAACCGGACTAGCAGTAGTAGAAGTCAATCCCCAAACTAAATCAACAATAAATCACTCTTTCATAATAGATTGCGACTCGGCTGTGGAAGGTTAAGCGTATGCAGTTCTTAAAGCAGTTGAGCTTGGTAAGCTCAAACCTCACATACGGAAGGTCGTGTTATCAGATAACCTTGAAGTTATTCAAGGTATTAAGCAAGTGTCAGCAGCACGTTGGTCTATCCAACCCATCCTTCGGAATATTATTCTCAACTGTGACGAGAACGGGTCTCAATTCAACCATATCAAGAGGACTCTCAACAAGTTGGCGGATAAGCTTGCTAAGGAGGCTAGGCACAGGGTAACGAAAGACAGAAATAAGGCTATTTGCCCTTTTCATTTAGCCAATTTATTTTGTAAACTTGGTATTGGTTTCTGCATCCTTCTATTGTTCAAAAAAAAAATTCAAATAAAAAATTTGAAATAAGCGGTCTTTAGTTTTGGTATTACACATCATTTTTTTTTTTTTTTTGTCAAAGGTATTGCACATCATCACAACACCAAAACTAAAGCCCCCTAAACAAATATTCTACTTCCGAGTTGTCTCGGACAAAACTAAAAATCAGAAAACTAAATTTAACAATTGCTCCTCTTTTCATATCACGTAAACAATTCCTCTGACTTCATAATGAACTTTATATTCTCACTATTGCAATAATGCTATATTGTCTGCACAAAATTTCTGATGGAAAAGAAGGTTGTACCTTTTTCAGACATTTCTGTGTATGAACACACAATTGAACTGGGAAGTTTCAAATCAGGATTACCAACCTGGTTATTTTCTTGATCAATCTAATCTATCGATAACGCCCACTCTTCTTTCTTCTCACCATTTTTCTATACTATTGTTCAATTATCTTTTTCAGTTGCAAATTTATCTTTTATCGGCCTCTCTATGTTTAGGCCCTAATTAGGCCTTCAATTTTTATCTTCTGTCTAATCTTTCTCATCCTCTCTTGTCAATAGCGGTAACATCGTAACTTCTCCCCATCTCCTTATCATTCCAACACCAACAACATCAAGACCAAACCCTAAAGACTCCTTCACAAATATTCCATGATTAAATTAAGAAAATACCAAAAGAAAGGGTAGAAATTCAAAAGACCAAGAGCCTAGAAAATACCAAAATGAGATGCCATACTCCTTCACAAATATTCTCAATTTTTTATTTAATCATCGGTATGATTATGATATCTAACATTCTTACCGTGGTTCACTTTTATGACATTTGAACCTTAAAAGGATTGTTTTATAGAGAGGCCACCTACTTTAACATTTCCATATCGACTTTATGTTACTGATCTTCCCTTGCCCCCTCGTATTTTCTTGAACCTTCTGAACCACCCATCACACACTCCTTGTAACAAACACCATCCCTCTAAAAACTCACTGAACCCACTACATAATTACCTCAATCCCTACATGTCCAGTTACTCTAGATGCACTAACAATTAAGACCTTGGTTATCCGCTGCAGTAACTTGTTGCTGCTCATAATGCGTGGCCTTCCTGGTCTACGATGGACATTCATCCAATACCCATATGATGCGATAGGCTCATGTGCTATATAAGGGATTTCCAACTGCAACATCAGGCTTAAATTCGGACGTCCCTCCTTTGTATGGACGAAACGACTGCATCCGTGAAAAATTAAGTGCAAACCTTCGTGTACTAGACTTTCTGTAAATGCTCTTGTAATCGAATAATTGACACCCAAGCTTACTCAAATCCCCTGACACGTGATTTAGACAGCGGATCAATTTTAACCATCTTTGCTATAAAATTCCCTATACTCATTAAGATATCCTCTATATAATTCATCCAGTAGCCAAGTCAATCTTATCTATACAGTTGTGGTATTCTTCTATTTGATTCAGGTCTCATTCACGTATCACTGAATCTATCAAAGATCAACAGTCTAATGTTATCTTATCATTGTAATTAGAAATTTAGAATTCAACTAGGATCCAACTTGCTCACAGTTTCAATTCTTCTTAGAATTGATCAAGAATTTATTTGCCAAATTAAAAATAGTCAGTGATCAATATTGCAAAGAATTCTTTACGAAAAAAAATACATGTCCATGACCTACCTGTAAAATAATCTTAACCACCTAGTCCATTTCCAAATCAAAGTAGCAATACATTACTAACATACCAAACTTAAGACTCTCAAATAAAAGATCAATCGACACTATTTCCTCACCAACGTGTCATGTTCTAATATAAGGTTAGTCTTTAAAATGCATAATAAATTATTACAAAGTAAAATACTTAGTATAATAGTTCTAACAATATGATGGCCCCGCACCACAGCCTCCTCCTCCGCCAAAACCACCCCATCCTAATCTGCCAAAAATACTATCACAACCGCTACCATCCCAACCCCAACCACTAGTGTTGTCGCCACCGTTGCCGCCGCCTCCACCGTCGCCACCGCCTCCACCGTCGCCACCGTCGCCACCGTCGCCATCGTCACCACCGTCATCATTGTCGTTATCGTCGCCATCATCATTATCGTCATCGTCATCATCATCATTTTGAACATATATTTTTATATCAAGCACCCCGAATCCTTTCCCTACAGCTTTCCTAATGGGACGATTTTCAACTTCAGCTACATCGTATTCATGATAACTATCGCGTTTGATTACAACCTGTCCGAGGTAAGACTTTCCACCTTGTGTTTTGAGGTGGAAAACCCTAGCTTTGATATCTTTATTGTGGAGGTTCAAAGGCTCAACTCCTTTGAAGACGAACTTTTCATTCCACACTGGGTTCAAGCTATTTTCAACAACACTTGTAGTGTGTTTTTGACCATTAAAAGTTAGTTTGACAAAAACATTTCTAGCACCATGGTTCCTTTTCGGTTTCAAATTTCGGGCACCAATTATACTTACAACAAGGGTTGGCATCATAAATAGGAAGAATTAATCCTGAGAAAAATATTACTTAGTAATTAGTTGATTTAAATGTTTAGCATTCAACTTCATAAAATAAAACACAAATATTAAATAACTAATTATATTGATATTTAAGTAAAATATATATATATATCATAAAATACTAACTTATATAAATGATCGTTTATCAAAAAATTTAAGTAAAAATAAAACACAAATATTAAATAACTAATTATATTGATATTTAAGTAAAATATATATATATATATATATCATAAAATACTAACTTATATAAATGATCGTTTATCAAAAAATTTAAGTAAAAATAACATATACTAAATTAAAAGTTGTTAAAACCATGAAAAAAAATACTACATGCAATTATAAGTAAAATATATAACTTACTTTTCTAATGTTATTCACTATGTTAAGTATTGTGTGTATATGTTTATATATAGACCGAGAGAAAGGAAAAGAAGAACCTTGTAAAAATATCAGTCAAACTTTGTTTTGCATGAAGGACTTCCTGTAAGAATTCATGCATGACTTATTATTATATCGTACTAAAATGTGTTTTGTGTGAGACTTCATGCAGACTTTTTTTTTTTTTTTTGTTCTAAACGCTTTCATGCAGACTTCATGTTGTAGGTAGATTTTTTTTTTTTTTTTCAAACCTAGACTACCATAAACTACTGAGGTTTATTTATTAAAATAATATACGAGTCCTTTTAACTCAAACTTAGGGGTAATTAGAGATAAATACCTCTTTAATGATGCCTTTAATTTTTTTAAGCCTCTAATTTTCTTATTTAGAGATAAATGCCTAATAGAACAATTATTTATAAAAAACATCCTCTTTATATTTTTTATACCTATACTATCCTTATTATTATATATATTATTTTATTTTTAATACAATATTTATTTTTAAATCTTAAACAAAGAATAGGGTATTTCCACCACCACCACCACCACCACCACCACCACCACCACCACCTCCACCATCACAACCACCACCACCACTACAGCCACCACAACCATCACCACCTCCACCACCTACTACTATTTTCATCACACGCGCGCGTCCGTGAAATTTTTTTAAAATCGCCATAACTAATTCAAAAAAAATCAGAAAAATCGAAAAAAATCATATTTGGATAAATCAAATTAATATTTACGTCTATAATTTTTTCGGAATTTTCTGAATTTTTTGGTTTTTTTAATTTTTTTTAATTCCCAGAACATGGAATTCCATGTTTAAAACATGGAATTCCATGTTTTAAACAGTGAATTTCGTGTCTGCGGAAAACAAATTTCTTATAAAACATGAAATTCCATGTTCTGCGAATTAAAAAATTCAAAAAATTCTGAAAAAAACCATAGACGTAAATATTAATTTGCTTTATCCAAATATATAAATTTTTTATTTTTTTGATTTTTTTAGAATTAGTTATGACGATTTTAAAAAAAATTCACGGACGCGCGCGTGTTCATTAGGCCTTTTTTTTCTAATCTCTTTTTTTTAATTGTTAATTATAAGGGTAGTTTGGGATGAGGCATTTTTCTATAAAAAATCTTATTATAAGCACCTTTTTTTAAATAAGTTTTTTAATAGGCATTAATCTCTAATTTGCTCTAGATCATTCTTCTGTTTTTTTTTTCTTTGATTTTGAATTCTTTGTAGTTATAGTATTTATTACAAATAATTATACACGTGAACATTACTTACCTTTCTATGAAAAAATATATTTTTTTTTGTTTAAAAAAATAAAATCAACATAGCACATATTTACAAAAAATTATTTTTTATATAATCTTATTACAAACATTTTTTTAATTAAATTTTTTAAAATTATTAATAAAAACCAAAGCTTAATATTCCAATTATAATTTTAAACAAAAGATAATTCCTAATTAATTACACTTTTTCACTTTTCATTCTCAAAAAAAAGAAAGGAAGAAATTACTTCCTACTTACTTACAAATTTTCAACTTAATTCTCAATTAAACACATGGTCATATCTGAATTTATTTTTTATTTTATTATATATTTATATTTAATATCTGAATTTATTTTTTAATTTTTTTTTTCGATTTTTTTTTAAATTTTTTTTTCGAAAAGTATAAATATTTTTCGAAATTTTTTTTTTCAAATTTTTTTTTCGAATTTTTTTTTCCAAATTTTTTTTTTTTCGAAAATATTTTTTTTTTCGAAAAATATTTTCGAAGATTTTTCATTAACACACAAGTTCATACTGTTTTGTGTTACTGTAACTCATACATCAAGCGATTGTGTGTTACATTAACACACAATCAAATGTTCAGACTATCTGTACACTATTATCTATTTCTGTATACAGATATTCTGTATATCTTATTCTGTGTTCCTGCAACACACAATTGTTATTTGTGTGTGTTTAAACAACGCAAAACTGTAAATGACACACAAGTCCATACTGTTTTGTGTTACTGTAACTCACACATCAAGCAATTGTGTGTTACATTAACACACAATCAGATGTTCAGACTATCTGTACACTATTATCTATTACTGTGTACAAATATTCTGTGTTCCTGCAACACACAATTGTTATTTGTGTGTGTTTAAGCAACGCAAAACTGTAAATTATAAACGCATTGTGTGTCGTACCAACACAAAACCCATACTGTTGTGTGTTACTGTAACACATACTTCCAGCAATTGCATGTTGCATGAACACATAATCAGCCTACATATACATTATTCTATACCTTTGTGTACAAATATTCTGTCTTCACACAATTTGTTATTTATGTGTGTTTAAGCAACTCAATATTATACATATTGGGTGTTCATGCAACACACAACACATATGATTTTGTGTTACTTTAACACACAATTATCATATGTATTAATCTTACATCATGTTATCATGGAAAAAAAAATTCCGGGGGATAAAATCGAAAAAAAAAATATTCGAAAAAAAAAATATTTTTCGGAAAAAAAAAAATCGGGAAAAGAAATTCCGAAAAAAAAATTTCCGAAAAAAAAAAATTTGAAAAAAAATATTTCCGAAAAAAAATATTTCCGAAAAAAATATATTTTTTGAAAAAAAAATATTTCGAAAAAAAATATTTAAAAAAAAAATCTGAAAAAAATAAATAAACATTAAACTATAATTAATAAAATATATAATTAAAGTAATTAATAATAGGTGGAAGGATATTTTGGTAATTGGGTAATATTTTGTGCTTAATTGGGAATTAAGTTTTTTTTTTTGTTCCAAAAGCTTGTAATTGGGAATTAAGTTGAAGTTGTAATTAATAAGGAATACTTACCTTCTCCGCGTAATTAATTGGGCGTTGCCCCTTTCAAAAATGAAATAGATAATCAAAATTATTATAGAATATTTTCATTTTGATATTTTACAGTTAACATAATGTTGTTATTACGTATACAAGTGTGCATCTGGAGAGAGGTAAAATTTTGAGGGTGTCTCCTTTCCGATTTCAAATACTGTAAAATTTTGCTCGAGTTATTTTAGAGAAGAAGGTAGTAACAAAAATATTATCCTTAGCCTCACCAAGCTTAAATATTAGCCCCAAATATATTTATTAACCCCAAAAATTAAAATATAAAAGACTTTATACCTCCTCAAGTTAGAAATTAACCCTAATTCTTTAGGGTGATACTCTAAACCCCACTGCTTGTTTTACTTTTACCATCTCTCCCTAAGAAAAATCAGGTATTCGTCCCTTCCTATATATAAAACATGTTAAAATATGATGGAACGACATCATCCTACTGATTTGGCTCTGCATGTATAAAAACATTCCTGTAAAAAGACCAAAATACTCTTCAATTGACGAATTTAAGTTTTTTCTCCCTAAGATGGGTGATAAAACTTAGCATCGGTAGTGATATTCAGAGTATTACCCTACAAATTAGGGTTAATTTATATTTCGAATAGGGGTAAAAGTCTTTATATTTAATTTTAGGGGGTAAAATGTAAGTTTTGGGGCTTATATTAAACATGGTGAGGCTAATAAGATTTTTTATTAACTTTCTCCCTTAAAAAAACTCGAGCAAGATCTCATTGTATTCTCAACTGAAAGGAAACACTCCCACCCCGTCTCCCCAGACGCACGCTTGTATACATGATGCCAATGTTAGGTTAACCATATAAAATCAAAATAAAGATATTATAATCATAATTATGTAATTTATTAAAATATACTATATATTATCTTTCAAAATCATAATTGTACTATTAAATTTTGGTTTTTATTAATAATTTAAACAAAAAAAATCATGAAAAAGAAGTTTGCGAAGATATTATGTAACAATTTTTTTTTGAGTAGATATGAGAGCCAGTTTAGACTCGACATCATTTTGATTCAAACAAGATTTAGTCTAACCACTAGACCAACTATCGATCTTATATTTTAAAATATAAGCTTTGTTTAAAAGAAAAGTTGGCAAAATATTTTTATAAACAAAATAATGTAATTTTTCAAAACAATGTAGGTAACTTTTTTTAGTCAAAACGTAGGTTATGCAAACACACTACACCGCGTCCTTTTTTCCGCGACTATATTTGTAATCGCAAAAGAAGGAAAAAGTAGTCGTAAGAACTTAGTCGCGAGAAACTCGTCGTTAGAGGTCACATCTAACAACAAAAACCAATAAGTAGTCGTAATTAGTCTGGCGTCATTTACGACTACAACTGTAGTCGTCAATGACACAAATCATTACCGACTACTATAGTTATCGCTAAAGAAATACAACTAACGACTACAGAGTAGTCGTTATACGTTAACATTTACGACTACTTATGTAGTCGTAAAGTAATTAAGTATTAGCGACTGCTTACTAATGTTTTTCTAGACTACATGTAGTCGCTAATGACCCTATTTTTTTTAAAAAAAATATTTCTGAATTATATTTAATTGCAATTTTTATTGATAATTGCAATTAAATATAATACAAAAAACATATTTTTTATTTAAAATAAATACAATTAATAATTAAAAATACCAATTACAATTCAAAATTAATTGAAGTAGCAATAATATAATAATGCATTGTTTCAAACCAAAATCATCCAAAATAATCCAAAATCATCCAAAAAAAGTCAAACCATAGTTAAAGTCTTGTTACATAATAAAATTAACCAAAATAAACACCAAAATAACCAACATAGCCTAGCCTACAGGCTATATATATGGGTCTCCTGTTCTCCATCAGAGTCATCATCATCTTCGTCTTCATCTCCATCACTCTCTTCATCACCCTCTTCATCACCTCGACTCTCGGATGCATTACCAGCTGGAGGACTAAGGTTCGTAGGCATAGGCTGGTAAGGGGGCAAACCCGGTTGTACCCTCATCTCGTTAATCCATCCCATCGCATCAGTCACAACAGCCTGAGAATAAACCGGAGGAACACTGCTAGAAGAGGCTGTACTAGGGGGTATATAAGGTGTCAGTCCTTGGGCTACTCGAAGCTCTTTTATTTCCACCACCATATTCGTTTTCTGCTCGTCGTATGCTAGGGTAGTCGAAGGACCCGAGACACGCTTCTTCTTTCTCGGTCGGCCCACTCCCGGTGTCCAACTCCTATTCGACGAGCCCATAGCCTCCTTAACAGTATCCCCACTGAATCAACTTGCTCCTTAAGCAACAATTCCCGAGTTTCAGTTGACTCAGATTGACTCTGAGTCACCTTCTCATTCATCTTCTCCTTTAACACCTTCTGTTTAATTAAAAAAAACATGAAAAAAATAATATTAAAGTCAAATAATGAATAAAATTATAATTAAAAAGTCATTTTTAAAATAAACTTACATCCGCCTTTTGAAATCCTTCCGACCTCCACTACTTTGTCATTTTTCTTTTGCACACAACCTCGAAAAACGCACCCATTCGCGGAATGGGGACTTCTTGTTGTGTAGCTTCGTCCCTCACTGACAATATCCCATTCACGGTCACCTCTAAAATACCCTGTTTCATTCAAAAAAATTAATAAATATTCTAAATAATCTAAACACCTATATAAAAAACTAACTACCTCGTAAAGAATATCCCGAGTTCGGGAATATTTCCGAGAACCTGCTCCACTTTTATTCTTTTGCTTCTTTCGATTTTCCTTATTCATTTTTGCCTGGTGCTGAAAAAATTTAAAATACAAATATTAATAACAATATATATAATCTAAATGATAAAATAAAGAAAGAAATAAATATATACCGTTGCTTCTTTCGAACCCCACATCTCACAACACCTCTCCCAAATCTCATCGGATAACTCACTCGGTTTAATTCACTTCAAGTAATAGTCCTTATTCGTATTATGTTTGTAGTCTTTGTACCTAAGACGCGTGGTATCATCTAAATTCCCAGCAATATCTGGCCAATCAGACATTTTCCTCCAATTAGCAATATCGAAAAATTCCTATATCATAAAATTCCATTAAAGTTAAATTAAATTAAAATTTTATCCTACATATGTATTAATGGTGGGATTAGTTTGAAAATTACCAATAATCACTTAGTCACTGCAAATTTATCGCTAGATGAACTTTATCCCACGCTTTGTAGCAGGGTGGTATCCTCTCTCGAACAGTAAGCCCAACCACTTGGCTAACGTGTTTCCCGTTTTGACCCGAGGGGTTCCACGTGTCATCAAGTATGCAGAAGTCGACCGGAAAAGGATACCCTACCGCCTTTAGTGCCCGAATGGAAGTTTTCAGTGCCGCGCTCCCCCTCTGTTTGCGCTTAGTCGGTTATGTTTTAAATTAGATTTAATTAATGTATATTTTGTATTTAAAATATTTTTGGATAAAAAAATATTTTATATACCCAGTTGGTTGTTACAATTTGTAAGGTCCTTGTTTGGGTTTTGGTTTGGGTCTCACCCCTACCATCCCCTCCGTGACTTCTAGCTATTACGCCAGCCATATATTTTGCAATATATTTAAAGGACATAAATAAAAATAAAATGAAAAACTAAAAATTATTACATCTAAAAATTAAATACATAAATATAAAATTAAGTTTTTAAAAATTATTACATCACCAAATTAAATAATAAATTTAAATTAAATATAAAAGAGATTACAATACCAAATTAAATAAATTAATCAAATCAAAAATATATAATAATACATCCATTGCATTTACAATCTGTATTACAAAAAAAAAAATTAGTAGTATAATAAATAAAATATATATATATATATATATGTATATGTATAAGTTTTGTTTTTTATTTTTCAAAATAGTCCTTTTATTTTTTTTTAAAACATTTTATGTCAAATTATTTTCTTTAAATTTTTTTATAATGCAAATTAGTCCATTTAAAAAAAACATTTTATTATATTTTCTTTAACTTTTCCTTAAATTGTAAAATGGTCCTTTAATTTTTTTTTAACATTTTAGTTCTATTTATTTTCTTATAGTTTTTAAAAAAAATTGCATTTTGGTCCTTATATTTTTTATAAAAAACATGTTATTCTTTTTTATATATAAATAAAATATTAATATTTATACAATATAACCCTAAGTTGTAAATTAGTCCTTATACTTTTACATAATATTTTTTAAAATTGAAAATTAATCCTTTTACTTTTATATAATACAATTTAACCCTAAAAATTCTATTAAACTTAATTTCATGTTAAAATTAAGAAAACTTATTAAGTTGCAAATTAGTCCTTATACTTTTATATAATATTTTTTTAAATTGTCTTTTAGTCCATTTGTTTCATTAAATTCATTGTAAACCCGAAAAATTTCCAATTTTTTTAAAACCCTAAATGATCCAAAATCCAAATTATTCCAATAAAATCAGAAAAATTTATGAATTATTTATTCCTAAATGAATTCTAAAAACATATTCACATATATTTACAACTTCATGCATTCAAAACCTAAAGTGTTATTCTTTGAATTTGTTTTTAAAAAATTCTATTAATTGTTTACCATATTTAGCTACACAAATATGCTAAAACTACCACCAATCACTCCTAAAAACACCCTATTACTCTTGGATTACACTACATTTACTAAAAATCAAAGAACAAAAAATTGAAAAAAAAAACATGAAAATTAATACACAAAAAATAGATGAAAATAACACCTTAGTTGATGAAATGGAAGCTGCTTTGATGTAGTATCCATGCCCATTTGATTCGTACATAAACACAATAAAAAATAGGTTAGAAAAAATAATTATTGAAATCATTAAAAATCAAAAGAAATTGATGGAAATGTTGGATTAGGAGATGTTTTTATTACCTTTGGAGTGGATTTGAACGTGTTAGGAGTTTCAATCGCTGCTGGAAATGGAGGTTTTATCAATGGAGTCTCGTTTTCGTCTAAAAGAAAAGAAGAGAAATGAAATGGAGAGGCTCGACAGGTTGTAAATATAGTACATTTTGCTTAGCGACTACTTCTTGTAGTCGCGAAAGACAAGGAGGTCGTCGTTAGAAAGTGTAGTGACCGACACGCGTTAGGGAAGTGACCGACACGTGCCTCATTCGCGACTAACTTGTAGTCGCGGAACGTCGTGTACGAAAAGCGTGTCATTTAATGAGCGGGAAAATGGACCACCCAATTTTAATAGATATTTAATTCTCCTTTCGCGACTACAGCTATAGTCGTTAATAATGTTTTACACTTAGCGACTAGTTCATACGCATGAACTAGTTGCTAATGACCCCAACTCATTAGCGACTAGTTCTTCATCACTAGCGACTACCAAGTAGTAATTAGCGACTAGTTCTTCATCACTAGCGACTACCAAGTAGTTGCCAGTGATAAAAATGATTTTTTTCCATTTTAATTTATTTATAATAAACCGTTTCACTTTCTAACAATCATTTAAAGTAACATGATCAAATTCCAAACAATCAAAACACGAAATCATAACAACTCATCAATTATAACTACCAAGTTCCAAAAAATTAAACAGGAAATTGACTAAACAAAACAATAAAGATATAATAAAACACTTCAATTCAGTCTGTTTCATAACCACTCGTGTCAACAACTTCCTCATCACAATCAACATAGATTGGTTCTTCCATTTCATCACTGGCATACTCGTCCATTATGTCATCCAAAAACTCATCCTCTTCATGAATAAATAAATCTATATGCAATTGAGAAGGGTCAAATGGGATCTCCTCACCAGTTGTCAAGTGTAGCTGTGAGTAATCCGTCTCCGCGTTCACCAAAGGGATCGTGATACTCTCGTTTTCAGTAGGTAGTGATTCTGCACCCCATAACCCAGGACTCTATCCATGCCGATCATTGATTTCCCAAACAACTTTCCACCCTTTTTGTGTTTTCCTTCAACGTAAACCACTTTTTTTGCTTGTGTCGTTAAGATGTATGGCTCTTCTCTCCAAAAAAAACTAGACGTGTTAATAACGGTTACCCCATTCTTTGTCCTCGCAGTGCTCGTGTTATACCAATTACCCTCGAATAACACAATAGAACAACCACCATCAAATGTTACCTCTACAATCTTGACTAATTCACCGTAATACGGTTTCTCTTCATAGATGGTGCATACCCCGTAATCTTGGGTCACTCTTTTTTCACCCTTTTCACGAGTAACACATTTGACACCGTTCACAACACATGAATCGTACTTATAAACTGCACCATGAGACTTCCTTGCCAATGAAATCATCTCACTAGTAGCAAATGCATCACCGACTTTTTCCATTTCATAAACCTACAAACGTGAACAATTATAACAATATTGTCTAACATTGAATCTTAATTTGGTATGTGAATGAATCTATACCTTATGCATAAACCAATCTCGAAATTTGTCGGTGTTCCCTCTCTTTATCGGCTACAGGGCGCGATAGCATGGCTTTTTGTTCTCTGCACATTTGAAGACTAAAGTCAATACATTTTCCATAATGAATGAAAATAATAATAAATAAATGATCAACTTACTTCATTAAATGTTGGATTTCGTCGCAATTAAGTAGGATGTACAAGTTGATTTGCTCCTTCTCTGCGTATTGCAAAACACCACTCTTTCTTACCTAGTGGAGTACATTGGCTCTTAAATACGGATAAATCTTTCGGTTGAGCTACAGTCTCGGTATATCTACCCGATTCGTTGAACTTTGTTTTTTCTTCTTGAAGATAACGCGATATGAAAGTCAAAGTCTCCTCTACGGCGTATCCCTCGGCGATTGAACCCTCCAGCCTAGTCAGGTTTCGTATGCATTCCTTTAATTTCTTTAAATACGACTCAAACGGGTACATCCAACGCATCTGAACTGGTACCCCTAACAAAGCTTCGCCGTATAAGTGTATAACCAAGTGGATCATTATATCGAAAAACGCGGGAGGCAAAATCATTTACATTCTACACATAACTTCAACCACTCCCGCCTTACCCTATTAAAACTCTTTCCTGCTGAGATTTTTCTTACAAACCACTCTAAACACATTATCTAACCCAATAATCGCATCATGGTGTGGCCTAAGGTGTGATAAAAAGATATATATAATAAGTGCAAATAAACACCCTAAGCTAACACGGTACTGCAAGTATTACAGGACGTATGCAAGTTTTAATGATAAGAAGATTCGTTCCTCAGGGACTGACGAAAGTTAGAGAGAACTTATGCAAATTATCAAGTGCAGATATTAAAGATAGAAAAGATAATACGCAAGAGAAAGAAAGATAGACAAATATTTATTTGGTTTTTATAAAGAAAACTAAACTACTAAATTAAAAGACAGAAAACAAATAAAAGAAAAGAAGATAGTATGAAAGTTATAACTTAGGTTTTACTAGTATGCACTAATACTTCTAATTCTATCTATTAGATCTAATTTATAAGGGAGAATATTAGCTCTTGGTATACTTAGTCAGGAATCTAAATTCCCATACCTTAGACCTTGAGAGCGACTAAGGGGGCTACGACACAACCAAGAAGTGATGAAGAATAGGGTTATCAAACGCCACTAAGGCCCTAAACAAATACTGCAATCCTAGTGATATGGTGATTAAAACAAACCCTAATGACTATCTAGTTAGAATCATGTTTTGTCAGAACTAATATCGACACTAGACGTTATGTGGTGGTTCAATAGTTAAACACCCAGTTACAATGACCATCTAACTACTATTAAGGTAATCCTATACTCGTGCACTAGCAAGGAAAACAATCATTAATTCAAAAAACATAATCAAATATAAAGGTAAGTAGCTAATATCAGATTAAAACATATAATTCCCAAAGAAACTTAGATAGAAGAATTAGAATTAATAGTTTATACATGATTTAAAACCTAAGCTAATAGAATTAATTCATACAAAGAAAAGAAGAGAAAAGAATTACAAAATAAGAGGTTGAAGGAGACATGATTGATGCACAGCTCCTTCCAGACTTCTTCTCTTGTGTTGCAGCTTCCTCTTGGCCTTAAGGTCTGGCCAAGGATGATTTATGAGTGTTAAGAGGCTGTATTTATAGGGTATAGGAAAACCTAATTCGTTTCTTGAAGGAAAGGTTAAGTAATAGACTCCAAGCCCAACTCAAATTCGTAAGGAAATAAAGACACTGCTGGACCGTTTTGAGCATATCTTCTTCGTTATTGGTCGGTTTGAGCTCCATAATATACCAAAAGAATTGTAACAGAATTATCTCTAGCCCTATGAAAGGAAATTACCAAAATCGGCCTATTTCTTAGGTAAAAATGCACTTTTTTGAGGCGTGTACTGCAGAATTCAGATTTAGGCAGCTTTTCCTTTTCCTAATTGAACTCAGTTTCCTTCTATCTCCAATTTCCATGCATATCTCTTTCCATATATTGTAGTCTTTGACTTGGACTCTAATTAATCTCCATAATTATCTTTAAAGCTTCACACTAAATAACAATTAAACCCAATATGCTCTAAAAATAATAATTCAACAAATCAAGACTCAAAATAGGAAAGTGCACTAAATTAAGCTAAGATCGACCTATAAACTAATAAATAAGCCTAAAATGATGTCTCTGAAGTATATTATATTATCACAAATGAGGAGACATCAAGACCCCCAACTCAAAGTTGTATCGTCCCGATACAATAAAAGTAAAGAACAGTAGGGTAGTCAAATAAACAAGAAGAAGAAGTAGGAGGAGAATAAGATAGAACACAATGAATGATCCTAGAGCATAACATCTAAAAAGTCTCATGTAGTAATGCTCAAGAAATAATGCACAAGTATGCTTAATACACATGTAATCAACAATCCGTAAATTCAAGTTTAGATTAATTTCGCAATGCCAGAAGGAGAGGATGATAACTTAGTTCATGTTAATGGCTATAGGTTGTTCATAGGTCCCAAATACAACATCCAATGGTCCACTTACCTACTACCTAATAGCTCAATTGTTTCTCCGCCTAGTAGTTAGAAATCCTAAGGTCTTGGTTATAACTTGGCTTAGGGACGGTATGATATATTTGGATAATGAAAAGTGAGCTTTTGGCTCTCTCCTCACTAGCCATCAACGAATCGCCCTAGAGCTTGAGTTTTCACTCGAAGATGTTCTCGCTCAACCCAATTTATTGATGCCTTTGATGTGCATCCCCAATATTCCCAATTAACACCTTTGATGATATAAAATTCCACTTTGCCGGTCCGAATATATATTCTCTTTTCACATCAATTTTTCTTTTGTATAGCTATGATTTTCTTTTGATGTTGAGATATCACACTATTTTTTTCATATATATATATTCTTTTTATGCCCTTGTTGGCAAATTTAGCTCGTAGCTTCTTTTTCATTCACTATTACCCCGGCAAAGGGTTACAATAATAACAATTTCATCATTAATAAAATCACAATTACAATTCCCAAATCCCAATGTTCCCTAATTATGAAACCCACCACCCCAAACTCAAGCTCTAAAACGAGTTGTCTCACGTTTTGCGATTCGAGTGCGGGTCATATAGATAAGTCCTACAAACTAAGGGTATGGATTATATTGTGTTTTAAGAAAAAGGCTTTAGAAAGTCTCAGAGGGGTTAAGACGGATAAATAACAATAATCAAATTAAAGGGTGAGAAAGTATAAAGGCTTCAAGTGTTTTATCATGAAAGAATTGCCTTATTCATTTTTCTAACTATCAGATTTTGTTACTTTTTCATTACTAGTTCATAGACAAGTGGGTTTTCAACTAATATTAAACCTCACGTTCTACAAACCAAATAACTATTCCTAAGTTTCAACGTACTTCTTAGCATTGCTCATTAACTTTCCTATCTTTTATTTCCTGTTTTCATACATGCAAACTAAACAAATTTGTAACATCTTTCACAAACATTAACTTAATTAAATCATGCTCAATAGGTACATTCAAAGATATTCTATGCCTAATTCAACCCAAAAAATTTTAAATTTTATGAAAAACACAAAAAGGAAAATGAGGACAACGAATCCCCACCCCCAACTCAAAAATGAGCCGTGTTCCCACGACTCGAAAAAGACTCAAGGAAAATAAAATTTAACATTAGCAGACATATTCCACATAAAGAAATGGTAGGGAAGAAAGAAAACATACTCTTCGAGGCTATCACCTCGCCTTATCGGTACTCGGATTAAATCTAATGTATCTTCTTCACCCAACTTCTTATTCGCTTTTCGTTCAGGACACGTGATCATGATAGGATATTGCATTAAATAACATCATGGGAGAGATCGAATATCCGTATCACCTTCTCATAGATCAACTGTGCCACATCTTCTTCTTCTTCTCACAAAATACAATTCACAAACAACCCAAGCATTCCAAATCTCCACGAATCTTCATGTATTCTCTGATAGTCCTAGAGGGGGGGGGGGTGAATAGGATTACTAATAAGATTAATGCCTAATTAAAAATCTTTTGGACAATTATATGTTTTAGAGAAAAACTTTTAAGTTAACTAATATATCAAACTCTTAAGGGGTCATGCAATGGATAGGTTAGAGGTTCGATATATAAGTTAAACAAGTAAATCAACTATCTATTCTCTTACTATGCTAGATGATCTAAGTTAGATAAACTAGATAATCAATATCACAATATTCATACTAGCATATTATCAAACATATAAAGTGCGGAAAATAAAGAGTGTAGGGATAGAAAGATACACACGATTTATAGTGGTTCGGTTTCCCTACATCCACTACCTAAGAAAGCCTCCTTAGGATTTCAATCTTTTCACTAAGCTCCCGTGTCTCTCTTAACCGGGTCGAGAACACAATAACCCTTACAACCTCTTCGATAACACGAAGGACAACCTCTTCGAAACCACGAAGGAAACTCTTGTGTAATCACAACACAAGGACACCGAGTATGCTCCCGATACTCAAATTCTCTCTTAATCTATCTATTACAAGAACTAGACTTAAGAGGATAAAAACAAAGTGTTTAAAGGGTGAAACAACTTTGCTAATGAACTCCTAAAGAGATGATATAACTATAAGCTTAAAACTTCTCTTGAGTTGATAATAACTTTGAAGCTCCTTTGATTTACTCCTTGAATGAGTAGATATGACAATTATAGCTTTTGACACCTTCTTGGATGATAACAATTAAGCCCCTTAGTGTATATGGGTTGAAGGTGTAGTTGTAGCCTTGAAAGATCTTCAATTTATAGCTGCAAAATGCTCCCAACGGTCATAAGACTTGTCTCCAACGGATATATTAATATCCCCAACGGATATATGCCTTTTGTCTTCATTTTGCTGCAGAAAACCCTAACCTGCGGTGCACCACGGGGTTGGTGCGGTGTACCGCACTGACCTTGCTTAATTCACTTGCTTTCTGACGGACTAGCCCCCTGGTCCGTGGTGTAGTCCGTGGGATGCGGTGTACCGCACAGAAACTCCGGTGTACCGCACCAAAGGTCTAAAACAACTTCTAGTGAGTATATCTTTTACTATGATGCTCGGATCAGAAAACCTTCTTCACGAGAGTTGTAGAGAACATTATTCTAATAAACTTTGTAGTTGATCACTAAAGCTAATTCTCAATGTACACAAAGATAAGGTTAAAAGTATTTGTATGAGAATTAGTTTCTTAAGATAAAACAATAAAGCTTTGATCTAAAAGATAAAGAATGTGCTTTTTGATGAATTAGAGTGCAAGATAGAATGTATATAACAATAGTAATTAGCACACTAAACACAAGAGGATTTGTTACATTAAAACAACCTATTAAGGGAGGCAATATGCCAACAATCTCCCCCTTTTTGATGATGACAAATCCTTCACTAAAACACCTTAGGAATGATATGAAAGTTTAAGCTCTTATGAAATTTAGCTCCCCCTCACAATAAGCATTTAAGTAAAAGTGAATATAAGATATGAAATGCATTTGTGAGTATTAAAAAGTGCAATTTTGAAAGTTTTAGTGCACATATTTCTCCCCCTTTGTCTTTATCAAAAAGACAGAATAATATAATAAAATCAAACAACTAATCATAGAAGAGCTAAAAACTCAAGTGAATAGATTTTGAAAAACAACATAAAGAGATCAAGGGTTAAGAGCAATTAAAGCATTTTAATTTGAGATGCACAAAGATCAACAATTGCAAAGCATGAAAAAGATAAGGGATAGAGACATTTTACCAACTTCTTGATCGAAAGGTTTTCATCTTATACGCTTTCCAACAACACAAACGATTAGTGCAATTTATGAGATAAACGATTAATCAAGCATTTTAGTTTTTAAAGATAATTTAAGAAAAACTCCCCCTCACAAAATGCATAGAGTGTTTGTTTCAATTTTGAAAAAGTTTGACCAATAATTTCTCCCCTTTTTACTAATAAGAATATTTGAACCGATATTAAGAAATCAAGGGGTAAAATTTAATCTTTGAAAAGTATAGGGGTCAAAATGCATTTTTCAAAAGTTTAGGGACTAAATGCAATTTTGAAAAAGTTTAAGGACCTAAGTATAACTTTCTCAAGACAATAGGGACCTAGGTCTAATTTTCAAGCAAAAGAAAGCTAAATGCAACTTGTTCAAACTATAGGGACCTCAAATCAATATTTTTCAACCTATAAGGATCACAATGCAATATTTTCAACCAATAGGGACCATAATGCAAAATAAAACAATAAACCCCGAATCGCGGTGTACCGGACCATTGCTGCGGTGCACCGCACTAATGCTCGACTAAAAGGAGTAAGAAGAGAGATTAGAAAATAGGCAATTTGTATAAACACCCGAAACTAATTCGAAAACTCCCCAATAGTTTAGAAATATTTTAAAACTACTAAAAACGCTTTTGTTTTGAAAAGATACAACAAGAAAATCCCGAAAACAAATAAAACGATTTATTTCACAAATATCCCTATATATTCTAAAAAATACGAAAAGACCCAAAATCAAAGTTAAGCAATTTTAAGTATGAAAAGGTCAAGTCATACAAGATATTTGCACAATAGGGAATAAACCATATAAGCACATAATGAAGCACAACATATAGATAGTAAGGCTAAACAATTTCATGCAAATGAGTTAATGACCAATAATGGATTAACTTCCCATAATTCTATGCATAAAAACAATTTTGAAATGCTATGGGAAATTCAAAAGATTATCGGAAAAATATTTTGAAAAGCAATTTCTTTAAAACTCACCCTTACTAAAAGACGTATGAAAATGCAAATTTGTGTTCAAAGATAAATAAAGATTTGAAAGTGAAAACTAGTATCTTTGATCTTTCTTCCCTTTTTGTCAACGATAAAAAGAATCAATAGGCACTTTTGAAAGATATAAAAACTTGTAAGAATAAAAAGTGCAATTTATAATCGTTGAGGGACTAAAAAGCAATTTCGCAAAGTAGGGACTAAAAATGCAATTTTTCAAAAATATGAACTAAAATGGCAAATTTTGCAAGTGAAAGATTATGAAGTCCAAACTATGACACTTTGGAGAAATTAATAACTATGAGGGGTCAAAGTGCAATTTTGAAAATTTTGGGGACTAAAATGCAATTACCAAAATTCTAAGAGCTAAAGTGCAAAAACATCATTCATGAGAATTAGATGCAATATCACTAATAACATTAAAACAATGATTAGTATCACAAGATAATATCCAAAGATAAAACATGATAACAATAAACACAACTAATCAAATCACAACCAAAACATAATTATAAACACAAGCCATAAGGAGGAACGCAAAAATATATACGAGATAAAGAAAAGAAATCACCGGATTTTCCTTTCTCGAGATTTGAGTGTTCTTTCGTATATTAATTCTTCCATTTGTTTCCTCCAAGCAAAGTAACGATCACCTACAAGAAAATGGAGGTTGTGTAGAAAACAACTCTTCCAAAAGATTAAATTCCAAATCGTTTACTCTACTAACGGTTAAGCTATTCACGTAGAGTTAGGCTCTGATACCAATTGATAGTCCTAGAGGGGGGGGGGGGGGGTGAATAGGATTACTAATAAGATTAATGCCTAATTAAAAATCTTTTGGACAATTATATGTTTTAGAGAAAAACTTTTAAGTTAACTAATATATCAAACTCTTAAGGGATCATGCAATGGATATGTTAGAGGTTCGATATATAAGTTAAACAAGTAAATCAACTATCTATTCTCTTACTATGCTAGATGATCTAAGTTAGATAAACTAGATAATCAATATCACAATATTCATACTAGCATATTATCGAACATATAAAGCGCGGAAAATAAAGAGTGTAGGGATAGAAAGATACACACGATTTATAGTGGTTCGGTTTCCCTACATCCACTACCTAAGGAAGCCTCCTTAGGATTTCAATCTTTTCACTAAGCTCCCGTGTCTCTCTTAACCGGGTCGAGAACACAATAACCCTTACAACCTCTTCGATAACACGAAGGACAACCTCTTCGAAACCACGAAGGAAACTCTTGTGTAATCACAACACAAGGACACCGAGTATGCTCCCGATACTCAAATTCTCTCTTAATCTATCTATTACAAGAACTAGACTTAAGAGGATAAAAACAAAGTGTTTAAAGGGTGAAACAACTTTGCTAATGAACTCCTAAAGAGATGATATAACTATAAGCTTAAAACTTCTCTTGAGTTGATAATAACTTTGAAGCTCCTTTGATTTACTCCTTGAATGAGTAGATATGACAATTATAGCTTTTGACACCTTCTTGGATGATAACATTAAGCCCCTTAGTGTATATGGGTTGAAGGTGTAGTTGTAGCCTTGAAAGATCTTCAATTTATAGCTGCAAAATGCTCCCAACGGTCATAAGACTTGTCTCCAACGGATATATGCCTTTTGTCTTCATTTTGCTGCAGAAAACCCTAACCTGCGGTGCACCGCAGGGTTGGTGCGGTGTACCGCACTGACCTTGCTTAATTCACTTGCTTTCTGACGGACTAGCCCCACGGTCCGTGGTGTAGTCCGTGGGCTGCGGTGTACCGCACAGAAACTCCGGTGTACCGCACCAAAGGTCTAAAACACCTTCTAGTGAGTATATCTTTTACTATGATGCTCGGATCAGAAAACCTTCTTCACGAGAGTTGTAGAGAACATCATTCTAATAAACTTTGTAGTTGATCACTAAAGCTAATTCTCAATGTACACAAAGATAAGGTTAAAAGTATTTGTATGAGAATTAGTTTCTTAAGATAAAACAATAAAGCTTTGATCTAAAAGATAAATAATGTGTTTTTTGATGAATTAGAGTACAAGATAGAATGTATATAACAATTGTAATTAGCACACTAAACACAAGAGGATTTGTCACATTAAAACAACCTATTAAGGGAGGCAATATGCCAACATTCTCCTTCAACTTCTTCTTCAAATACTATCTTATAAGAAAAAGGTAGTTCCTTTAATTGTTACTTCGGAGAAGCTATCATGGCCATTGAAGCTTTCTCTTTTTCTTTAGGTGTAGAGTCTTTGATTTGTAGAGGTTGTGTTGTTTTATTTACTAAAGTTGGAATCTTTTTGCTCATTGAATCAACACAGCATGCTAGCCTCTCTTCTCTTGACTTGTTTTACCCTATGAATTGGAACTAGGACTTTTCTCACTTGATTTCTTCTCAATTAAATCCAACACCTTGATTTCTTCATCTCCCATACAGTAGATAATGTTCATGTTCTCTTAATCATCTCAATTGACCCCCAACTCAAAGCTTTAACCACTCTTGAAATTTGAAACTCCTCATTATTGGTTGTACAAGCTTTATTTGGGTTAGGAAAGGTGATTTGATGATGATTCTCTATGTGGGTAAGATGGATTCTTCATGGATTGGTATGGATTTAAGAAATTGTAGGATGAATTTCTGAAATTTAAGCTTTTTATTCTTGGATTCAAGGTGTTTTGGGATGATATAGGTGGTTGAATCTTCCTTGTAATGATGTGGAGAAAGGATTCGATGTGTCTTCATGATGATTGGGTAGTGTTTTGATGATTGGTGAAGGTTTTTATGAGCTTTAATGGAGTTGGGAGAGTTTTGGAGAAGAGAAAGAGTCTTTAGGTTTATAAAATTCGGAATAATGAGCTCAATACCTCTTGTATAACTTGAATCCCTTTCTTTTCTCTCTCTGGCGGCTCGTGCGGACCATGGGGTGTACCGCGGGGTACACCGCAACATCTGTTGCACGAAAAATTTTCCCCACTGGATGATACACGTGGTAGGACCCCGTGGCACGCGTTTTGGCTCTGCGGACCATGGTGCGGTGTACCGCAGGGGTAGACCGCGGCTTCTACGTCAAAATAACCGTGGTCCTACCCCGTGGCACGTGTTGACCTCGGATCAGGGCACGGTGCCTGGGGTAGTCCGCGGGGCAATTTTTCTCGGTTTCTGGACAAGGCCCGTGGTGCAACCCGTGGTACGGGTTTTTACCCTGCGGACCATGGCTGCGGACTAGGGGTAGTCCGCGCAGGTCAAAACTTCGCTCCAAAATTTTTTCCTCGCGTCCCTAACTCGATTTCTCCAATTCCTACACACCAAAAACACTAATACCTTTCTCAAATATGCATTATCAACTAAAAATAACTAAAATAAACTTAAACTAAAAACGTAAAAGACATGAAAACTAAAAACACTACGGGTTGTCTCCCGTACAACACTTTTGTTTAACGTCTTTCAAAGTTAGACGTGTTACCTTGATTAAGAATGACGAAATTTCCACCCTTTGCCTCTAATTCCCACGAACTTTTCAGCTCGATTCTTTATAATCATGGATGGTGCCATCCAAGATTTCGTGGGAGAAGGTGTTTCTGGTGGTAACTCAATAGTATTTGTAGCATTACACTCCTCTGTCAATCCATTCATCTCTTTAGTTTCGAATCTTCGTTTGTTAGAATGAATGTCCTTCATGAACTGACCGTATTTTGACATTCTTGTGGGAGCTTTTACAAACGGGATGCTGATCTTTAACTTGTTCACCATGTCAACGAACTTCTTGAATTCCAGGTCATTGTCATTTCTGACACGTGAAGGGAATGGTGGAGGAGGGCATGTGTTGGTTACCACTGGGATCTCTTTCTTTTCTGGTGTCTTCTCTTGGACCCTTTTTTGTTCAACTACCTCTTCGACCTTATCTTCTGTTGTTTCTTCTCCCCCCGTTTCTGGAATAGGGACTGGTTCTGGTTCTGGTCTTGGTGGAGGTAGTTGTTTTCCACTTCCTAATTCAACTGCATGACAAACTTTGTTTTCTGGAGCACTAGTATCACCTTGGAGTTGCCTTTCTGCAAGGATTTGAGTTTTTTCCACCATTTGTGACACTGTTTGCACCATCTCCATAAGCGCACTCTGTGAGTCTTGGTATTCTTGCTGGCTAATCTCCATCTTTTCAATTAGGTTCATTATCTCAACCATGCTTGAATTCGAACTCGAAGGTTGTTCTTGTACGGTTTGCTGCATTGAATAAGGAGGTGGTTTTTGATAAGCTTCCTTATAAATCGGCGCTTCTTGATAGATAGGTTGTGGAGGATAATAAGATTGTGGTCGTGGTTGATAATAATCATCATAATAATGGTTATTATGATAATAAGTCTGTTGATCTTCGACCCAATTGTAACTCTGTGTGGGTTGATAGTCAGCGTAATTTCCTTGAGATTGATAATAACCATCATAATAATGGTCTCTTTGATAAGGCACGAAGGAAATTGAGGCTGGATTATTCATGCAATATTCCCACGAGTGATCTCTTGCTCCACAACTAGGACATGAAGGTAAGGTACGAACTAGATTTCTTTGAGCTAGTTTTCGCGATTGTTTTCGTAATTCCTCAAGTTGTTGGCTTAACTCTTTGAGCTTTAGAGCTTCTAAAGTCTCTGATTCAAACGACCAACTTCTCTTAGGTTCACGAAAATTTTCCATGGTATTAGCTTCTTCAGGATCTAATAATACGGAACCTTTATCTCCTAATAAATCTGCTCTCGCCTAAAAAATCTGTAAAACAAAAACTAAAAAGAAAAGCGTAAAATAGAACTAACTAAAATAAAAGCACAAGATAATTGCACAAGGACTAATGATGTAGTCCCCGGCAGCAGCGCCAAAAACTTGGTGTGGCCTAAGGTGTGATAAAAAAATGTATATAATAAGTGAAAATAAACACCCTAAGCTAACACGGTACTGCAAGTATTACAGGACATATGCAAGTTTTAATGATAAGAAGATTCGTTCCTCAGGGACTGACGAAAGTTAGAGAGAACTTATGCAAATTATCAAGTGTAGATATTAAAGATAGAAAAGATAATACGCAAGAGAAAGAAAGATAGACAAATATTTATTTGGTTTTTATAAAGAAAACTAAACTACTAAATTAAAAGACAGAAAACAAATAAAAGAAAAGAAGATAGTATGAAAGTTATAACTTAGGTTTTACTAGTATGCACTAATCCTTCTAATTATATCTATTAGATCTAATTTATAAGGGAGAATATTAGCTCTTGGTATACTTAGTCAGGATTCTAAATTCCCATACCTTAGACCTTGAGAGCGACTAAGGGGGCTACGGCACAACCAAAAAGTGATGAAGAATAGGGTTATCAAATGCCACTAAGGCCCTAAACAAATACTGCAATCCTGGTGATATGGTGATTAAAACAAACCCTAATGACTATCTAGTTAGAATCATGTTTTGTCAGAACTAATATCGACACTAGACGTTATGTGGTGGTTTAGTAGTTAAACACCCAGTTACGGTGACCATATAACTACTATTAAGGTAATCCTATACTCGTGCACTAGCAAGGAAAACAATCATTAATTCAAAACACATAATCAAATATAAAGGTAAGTAGCTAATATCATATTAAAACATATAATTCCCAAAGAAACTTAGATAGAAGAATTAGAATTCATAGTTTATACATGATGTAAAACCTAAGCTAATAGAATTAATTCATACAAAGAAAAGAAGAGAAAAGAATTACAAAATAAGAGGTTGAAGGAGACATGATTGATGCACAGCTCCTTCCAGACTTCTTCTCTTGTGTTGCAGCTTCCTCTTGGTCTTAAGGTCTGACCAAGGATGATTTATGAGTGTTAATAGGATGTATTTATAGGGTATAGGAAGACCTAATTCGTTTCTTGAAGGAAAGGTTAAGTAATAGACTCCAAGCCCAACTCAAATTCGTAAGGAAATAAAGATAAACACTGCTGGACCGTTTTGAGCATATCTTCTTCGTTATTGGTCGGTTTGAGCTCCATAATATACCAAAAGAATCGTAACAAAATTATCTCTAGCCCTATGAAAGGAAATTACCAAAATCGGCCTATTTCTTAGGTAAAAACGCACTTCTTTAGGCGTGTACTGCAGAATTCAGATTTAGGCAGCTTTTCCTTTTCCTAATTGAACTCAGTTTCCTTCTATCTCCAATTTCCATGCATATCTCTTTCCATATATTGTAGTCTTTGACTTGGACTCTAATTAATCTCCATAATTATCTTTAAAGCTTCACACTAAATAACAATTAAACCCAATATGCTCTAAAAATAATAATTCAACAAATCAAGACTCAAAATAGGAAAGTGCACTAAATTAAGCTAAGATCGACCTATAAACTAATAAATAAGCCTAAAATGATGTCTCTGAAGTATATTATATTTTCACAAATAAGGAGACATCACATCACCAATAGATTTATCTTCAATAAGCTCTTGGATACTAGCCACGAAAAGATATTGCATCATCACGTGACAGTCGTGAGATTTCATTCCAATAATCTTGCCCGTATCACTTTGAACATTATTTCTTAAACTAGATGCGAAACCATCGGGAAACTTCTGTGCCTTCAACCAGTCAAGAAATATTTTCCGCTATTCCGTTGACAAAGTATACTTTGCTCGCTTCAATATCGCTTTACCTCCTCTCGATGTCAACCACAACTCTTTTCTGATGTTCATATCCTTAAGATCCATTCTCGCTTTCACGTTATCTTTGTTGATTTTCCAATCAAGACCTATAACTGTACCGAGCAAACTATCACACACATTCTTCTCCCAGTGCATAACGTCAATGTTATGTTTCAACAATTTTTTGACCAATAAGGTAAACGATAAAAAATACTCTTTTTCTTCCAATCACGATCTTGCCCCCAAAATCCTTGTGTTTACCAGAAAACACAATGGAAAGCCCATCTAACTATGTCTGAATATTAGCAGGAGTATGTTTCCTCGGTGGGCCCCTATGATCTGCAAACGGGTAAGAAACCGTGTCTTTTCTAAATCGATGTCTGTAAGGTAACCAACGTCTATGGCAAAGTAAAAACCCCTTTCTTCACCCTCAATGACGGAGTAGAATCCATGCATTCGGGACAAGCTAAGTAACCTTGACCCGACCATCCTGAAGTGTATGACCTAGCGGAGTAATCATTAGTCGTGGAAAACAAACAAACCTTCATTGTAGACTCGTGTTTCGTGTGGGTATCATAATAGGCCGAAGAAAGACATCCATGTCCTTACCGGGTGAACAGGGTCCCGGAATCAACACACAAAGCTGAAATGTGGTCTCCTTCATGCATTCCCACGGTGGAAAGTTGTAGACAGTCAATATAACCGGCCAGATACTGTACAAGTTGGTATGCATAGAGAACAAACAAAAACCATCGATACCAAGACCCAAGAACACATTCTGAGGTTCGCTAGCAAACTCAGGATGTAACTGAACAAATCTCTTCCAACTATCACCATCAACCGGATGACGCAACACATTTGGATCTGTACTCTTCCCTGTACGGTGCCATATCATATTTTTGACAGTGTGTCTCGAAGCATAAAGTCGTTGCAACCTCGGGGCATCGGGAAATATCGGAGTTTCTTATGCGCTAGTTTTTTACCCTTCTTCGGGTCCCATCTGGATTCACTACATACTGGACACTTATCGAGTAAATCATTCTCCTTGTAAAATAAAGCACAATATTTCACGCAAACATCGATGGTAGTGTACCCCATACCTAAACTTTTTAAATTTTTGTTGCACTCCTCGAAAGACTCGGTCAAGGTATGAGGTTTGGGCAACACACGACACAACAAATCAAGAGGCTTGGTGAAAGATGTGTTAGTCCACTTGTTCTTCACCTTCACGTGCATTAGCTTCGTGATGAAATTTAATGAACTCATTACTGTACAACCAGGGTATAATTAAGTCTCCAATTCCTCGAACATAGTTTTGAAACTGCCACGTGCTGAATTGTTAGAGTCTATCATCTCGGTGTCACCCGAATGACCACACCCTCGTAATTAGGTCTCAAATCTTCATGGGAATTCAAATTTCATTTTCTACATATCGAGTCTCAAGAATTTCATCGTTCTCACCATGCTTTGTCAAATCACATGTGTGGACAAAAACCCGAATTGTAAAAGATGTGACCTAACTTTGTCCACGTTAAACGGACGATAATTCGAACACCCATTACACGAACAAAACAAAATTTCATTAAAATCATCTTTTTTTGAGCAAATGTGAGAAATTCTTCTATCCCCTTAACAAATTCACGCGAAACACGATGAGCGGAAGTGATCCAACTTTTATCAATACCCGAAGCCATCCTGTATTACCAATATAATCAACTATACCAATATAAAAGAATACAAAATAAATATTTCATTTGTGCATTTAATTTATTTCTCATACAATCATATATCATATAGATTATAAAATTAAAACATGTTCTAACAACCTAATCATACTATTTAACATTAACTACACAATTGTAATCAAATAAAATAAATTTTAAAAAGTTATAATGAAGAAAAAATACCTAATTTTGGGCAAATTTGGTTGGATAAATTGATAATTGAGTAGGTCCCACGTTGTTGATTGACCCGGAAAGCTTTACACGTGTTGAAATAATATTGATGATGATTAGTGTAAAAAAAATTGGGAGAATTTTGAGAGAATAGTGGGAAAGTTGCAAAATAATGGGTATTAAGGATTCCGATTCGCAACTCACTGTAATAAATACGCGACGAGCATTCGCGACCACACAAATAGTCGTTAAATATGTACAAGTAGTCGCTATTAATTACTACTAACGACTACAAAAGTTGTCGTAAAATGCTAAAGGTCATTTGCGACTACTTACGTCGGTGCACAAAAATAACTAAAAATAAAAAAAATACTAGGGACTACGTACAAAACATTAACGACTACTTTATGTAGCCGAAAACAACAAAATATATTTACGACTACTTATGTAGTCGATAAAGATGTAAAGTAGTCGTAATTAATTAGTAGGCGTTAAAGGTTCATCTTTAGCAAATACAGTTAATTAGTCGGGAAAGATTTAGTCGCTAGAGATCACGCGTGTAGTAATGCGTGCATCATCATGTATGATAAATACTATTCCCTCTGTCTCAAAAATAATGTCCACTTAGTTTTTCACACAGATTAAAAAACCTAATAATTACATATACACATTACAAAATTACCTCTAATAAAGTATCTTGATATTTTAAATATGTATTGGAAGTATAAATTTTATTTTTTCAATAAGGGTAAAAAAGAAAAAAGCTGGAAAAATATGTCCTGATATTCTAAGTGGACTATAATTTAAGAACACTATTTTTAATAATGTGGACATTAATTTTAGGTTGGAGGGAGTATAACTAAAAAGAACTACCGACCAAAAAAAAAAAAATGTTTCAAACAAGAAAGGAACTAGTAAGTCTATTGAATTGTATCTCTCTCTAGTTTAGATACTCTCTCGCTTCTCTCTAAAAAATAAAAATATAAATTCTCTTTTCACGAAGAAGTCTCTTCATTTTCACTTCTCAATCTCTTCTCTGTCTCTCTTTAGCACGCTTCTCTACGTGTTAGGGAAAGGTTCCGTGGCTATCTCCTCTGGGAACATGATCTCATCATCAGATGGCTCGATCTTCTCAATTAGCGATGACGATCCTAAACCCTACCTTATTCTTAGCCGATCTTTGAGTATTACAAGAAACAAATTAGAGGCTGTGGAGGGGACTGAAGCAATAACCAGCATCAGTAAGGAATGGGAAGAGTTGATTCAGAAACATAGGGGTTTTATGAACCCTAGGGAACCTATTAGTAGAATTAGGCATTATCATTTGGTAAAGCACCACGCTAATAAGGTTAGTACCTCTTCTATATTTGTTTCGTTCTATCATAGTTTGTGCCGTCCTAGGGGACTATTGTTGATCTCCGACGATGACAGAAAACGATGAATAAGACACCTTAATGATGGAAATTTTCTGAACATAAAAAAAGGAAAGATTTAGTATTTTTTGTAGATATCATACCGTGTTCTAAAAATTGGCCTAGGCAGCCGCCTAGGCGCTAGAAGGTAGCGTAACTTCCAGAAATGGCTCAGACGGTCTCAGAAGGTCTTAGGCGGGCTTAGGCGGGTTTAGGCGACGCCTAGACGGTGTGAAGCTAAAAACTAAAAATAAAATCTATTTTTTAATACAAAAATTATATAAATTTATTTTAAAAATTATATAAACCTAAAAAAATATTTAAATAAATTTCAAAATCGCCTAGCAAGAAATCGCCAAGTTCCGTCTAGCCCCTTAGTGGTCGACCGTCCACCTAGCTTTTAGAACACGGTTATCATTACTCTAATCTTTTATAATTTTGAGTTATCGATGTAACTAAAATTCAATTAGGATTCAAGTTCCTCGCAGTTTCAATTCTTAATTATTAAATTCGGATAATTCCAAATCACTATAAACACGGCCAAATAAGTTTTAGTTTTTTTTTTCTTTTTAATGTTATCTCATCATTGTAATTAGAATTCAACTTGAATCCAACTTGCTAACAGTTTCAATTCTTTTCGGCTTAGGATTGTTCTGAACCACTATAAATACAATTCACATAAGCGGTTAAATTATTTATGCACAAATTCAATCGATCTGATTCGTATTTGATTCTCTAAGGATGGTAGATTGGACAGAGCTTCATCATGATATCTTACATGAGATAGGGAAGAGATTGAAATCAATAGAGAGTTACGACTCTTTTGGTGCAGTTTGTAAATCATGGCGAGCAGCTGCTATTAAAGACAAGGAACATCTCAAGCAAAAAACTTTTGAACGTCCATGGCTCATGCTTAACGAAGATGAGAGAGGTACATTCAAGTTTTTGAATGTCACGACGGAAAAGTCTCGTCATATTTTCTTACCTGAAGCTAGCGCAAAATATTGCTTGCCATGGCTTGATTGGTTACTTACAGTTGAGTTATTAAATGGATCCATCCCAGAAGATGAAATTCATGTAAGTCTTTTACACTTAGTGTCACGCGTTCAAATCCCTCTCCCTAACCTAGATAATTTACCACTTTCTAAATGTGATCGCAAACTCAAAAATATTATCCACAAGTTTATTTTATCAGCAAATCCAAACTCGACCTCTGATTTTATCGTCATTCTAGTATGGGGACAATGTCTAGAGTTGGCTTTTTGTAAGCCAGGAGATACCTCCTGGACTATAATGGATGATTTGTACGTTCCGACGGGGTGTTTTGAAGATATAATATATTACAATAATAACTTGTACGCAAGAATTATCAATGTACTTGTACGCTATGATTTTAATGGTCCAAACCCAACTCAATTGCTCCATTTCTGTGATCTTCCTGAATCGTTTGCAACAGGCATTACCTTCATGTTACAGTGTTCAGGTAAAATTCTTGTTGTTAATAGTTATAAAGATTATGACACTAAACCATGTTGGCACCATAAGGTTTATGAGTTAAACATTAATAGGGAAAATGGCATGTTTACGGAGATAAAAGATTTGGGGAATAGAACTCTTTTCTTGGGCTATAACTCTATGCTTTTAGTTAATGGCGGTTCAGAGATTCCAAATGTCATATACTTACTTTACCAAAAGAAAAAATCCTTCAAGCTCCAAAAAAATCATTACTCACAGGAAGGAAGAGCTAAAACTTTGTTTGATGGCGAGATACTATTCAACAAAATTGTACCAGCAACATGGATCGGACCAAGCTGCTTTTTCTGAAATAAGTGACATTAGAGTTTTTTTTTTTGTAATCTTTGTTTCCATTGTCATTTTTCTTATTTTTAGTTATCATTAACAATTAATAATCGTTTTTATTACTTTATTGATGAAGATGACATCTTTATTACTCTTGTGGTAAGACAAAGTGGTTGAGGTTTATGAGGAGGTGAATTCTGGGTTCTAGGATTATGGAGTAACGGATTTGTGAAAATAAGAATAATCAACAAAACCAAATAGAAGTATCTTTTTGAATAGAACGAGGATATATCTGCTAAAATAAAAATAACACAAGGAGTCCGGACTATTATAGCAATTAATCCTTTGTGAAAAGTGTGCATGTACACAAATGACCAACCTGTTAGATTAATCTACATACTGTTAAGATAATCACAAAGCTTAAGCATTAAATGTTTTTCAATCCCATATACCATATGATGGAGTACTCAGAGAACATAGCAGATTGATCAACACAATTTCCCCTCACATGTCATGTTCTGAAAATTAGGTATTAGAAGATTAGTCTTTAAAGTGGATAATAAATCATCAAAAAACAACCCACATTGAATATTCTCATACCTCTCCAACACAAGTGGAATGTCAACATTGATGGCTATATCTCAGTCACTTGACAACTCACTATTCCTAGCTTCACAATGGAATCAATATAACGGACCAACAATCTCCTCCCTAAAACTTTATCTAAAAGGTTGCTTCAAATCTTCATAACTGGACATAATGGTCGAAATAGTTAAAAAATAACTGATATGTTAAGTGTTATCACTACAAAAAAAGTGTATACAGGTATTTATTTTGCCATTTAGCGACGGTTATAACCTCTATAGAAACTATTGTGGCACTTAGCCTAACGCCACTAAGACCGCCACCTAAAATTTTGTCAGTTGACCAAAACCACCACAAATACTAGAGTCACGGTTATTAATGAAAAATACTGTAAAGTTTTGTGGTGGTTAGCAAAAGTTAAAACATGATAAAATAGAACATTGATTGTTACACTATTCCGAGATTACATGATATTACAATTTATTACACTACGGAAATCTGAGGAGGGTTATTTAGGTCAAGTTCATCACATGCTCTCGAAACAATTGCAGTTGTAAACTCTTCCGAATTTCACAGTTAAAATTCATCACGTCATACAGAGAGTTAAAAGTTAATTGCAAAGTTAGTCCCTGTTGTTTATTCACCTCTATCGATGACAGAAAGGTGTAAAAATCTCACCGGCATCGATTCACCTATGGTCCAATCTGGT
The DNA here is from genome assembly GCA_029959085.1 of Nemophila menziesii. Taxonomy (NCBI): domain Eukaryota; kingdom Viridiplantae; phylum Streptophyta; class Magnoliopsida; order Boraginales; family Hydrophyllaceae; genus Nemophila; species Nemophila menziesii. The sequence continues at coordinate 24,853,331 of JARWIR010000008.1, forward strand.
CAACCTGAATATATATATAGTAAAAAGGTAAAGGAAATGCTCAAAATCAAATTGCCCATAGAGTATTTTCATGTACTTCAGAAAATGCTCACCTGTTCAGGAAATGCTCCAGGTTTTATCAATGTTATCATCAGTTGTAATATCTCAGTAAGTCTCATACACTCAGTGTCACACCATTCTTTGAAAACCATTGGCTCCGCAAGATAGAGGAGAAATGGTTAATTCGATTTACCAAGAAAAAGTAAAACATAAGTAGTTGAAGTAATGTTTACCTAATTGCTTAGTTAATCACCCTTCTTCTTCTCCATTCTTCCAAGTTGAGGAACATATTACTTGAAAGTAACAATATTTATAGAGTTAATGATTAAAAAAATTCTATGAATATTCATAGAGTTAATATTAATTGTACCATGATCAGTGCATTAGATTAAACTGATCAGCTCCAGAAAATGAAAGATGAAATAAAACAAATAACCCAGTGGTAAGATTTGAAGGGTTCATTGCACCATAGTTCCTGATAAACTCTTCTAACTAACCAGCTTAATTTTGCCGTCAATTGTAAAAATTGGATTCAGTGTGTCAAGACCCTGCAAAATATTAAATAAAACGCTCTAACATCACAAAAAGATGAAACAACATTTCCATACGATTATGACATACAAACAAGGGTAAATTGCACCATTGTCCCTTGGGTTATGTGAAATATCCAAATACACCCATGTATTTCGAAGTAGCAAACATGCCTTCGTTATTTCAACACATCGCATCACTATTCCCTCTTGAGAAAGGGCAGAGCTAATGTGTTGGTCCCCAAAGTGTTGAAGATATCTCAAAGTCAAACTTTTTGTTGCAAAATATAGGGGACCCGTAGTGCAATTATTTTTAAAAAAAGGGTTTTTGCATAATATAGGTTATTATAGTGCAACTAGTTCAACAATATATAGGTTTTGTTGCATATTATAGAGACCTACAAAGCAAATTTTGCATAATGTAGGGACCTGTGTTGCAATTTTGAGTAATGTAGGGGGACCTATATTGAAATTTTGTGTAATATAGGGACCTCCAACCTATAGTGCAATTAACTCAACAATAATATGGGGCACTGAGAAAAAATCCTGCATCCTCCCCGGGGACCACTGGTGCAATTTATTTTAAAACTATGTAGTAACTAGCAACAGCTGAAACTGATAAAAGTTTAGGGACATTAAGTACTTACAGATAAATTATAGGGTGCATTTGGTGGAAAATGAACATCACCAGTGACACCATCAAGATCAATGATTACATACTCATTTTCTTCTTTTTCCTCCAGATTATCACATGAACGTGATTTAATTTCCATTCCCACTATAACTCAAAAAAATTTAAAATTAAGAAAAGGTTGATATACAAGTTCAATATACTTCCATTAATAACCGGCTCAACAATAGTGCAATTTTTGCATAATACAGGTACTTATAGTGCAACTAACTCAATAATATAAGTTATTTTACATAATATAAGACTTGTCCTGCAATTTTGGTATATTGTTTGTGAGCACAATGGTCACAAACATTATGATAAGCTAAGAGCATATACAGCTCAATTACAGTAAAATACAGCTGGCGAGTTAGTTACAAAGAATCAAAACAGTTAGAGAAGAAGTTAGATTGTAGACTATGTATGTAATTGTATGTATAGGTAGCTGAAATCATCACTATATATACTACTACACTCTACTTGTAACAATAAAAATAAATCAGTAAAATTCTCTCTCTTCTTCTCTTCTTATTATGCAGAGCCTAGGGGATTTAGCTTAAATTTTTTGCCACTAATGGCTTTCTAAAAAGCTTCACAGATCTCCGCTCAATCTTTCGCATCTCACGTCAATGGCGTCTTCCTCAAATACATCTACTACACCAAATATTCAACTAGCTCAGAAATTCTAGCTGGATTACTCCTGCTTCGACAAAATTGGACCTCCCTAGTTCAAATCAAATTAGATTCGACAAATTATGTCTTATGGCGTGTTCAGATGGATTCAGTTCTTGAAGTCGCATGGATATCTCACTCATGTTAATTGTTTTACTCCTGCTCCTGATTCATCTTCTGCCTCTTATCCTACGTGGTTAATTGTTGATCAACAACTCAAGTTCTCTCTAAATTCATCGATGATTTCTTCAGTCCTTTCTCAAGTTGTTAGATTATCTCATGCTCATGATGTATGGTTCAAACTAGAAGAAATATTCATCACTCAATGTCACACTCACGTTCATGGTCTCAAAATGCGATTATGCAATATTAAGAAAACCTACCGATCTACGAAAAGCTATCTTAATGAGATTCAGGAGTTGTGTGATGGTCTAGCTACTGCAGATTCATCTCTTCCTCTTGAAGATGTTATAATGTATACACTTCGTGGATTACCTGCTGAATACAATCAGTTCAAATCCAGTATACGTATCAACAATGCACAAACATCAACTCTTAGTTTTCACTCATTGGGTAGCTTGTTGGTTTCTGAAGAACATCATATAAAAATGAGTGAATCGTCTGAGAATTCTAATACTTTCCACTCTGCATTGTTCACATCTTCTGGTCCTCAATCTTCTGCTCATAATAATACATATCAAGGGCGTGGAAATTCCAATACAGGTAGAGGATACTCAAATCAAGGCTGAGGACATAACAATTCAAACAGAGGTTATCATCATCGAGGTCGAGCTCGTGCCGCTTCTTCATTAATTTTAGGAGCACCTCCATCTCAAACTCCTGCATATGGTATGGATTCCTCTCCTACTTGTCAAATTTGTCTGCGTTTTGGACATCTTGCAATCGATTGCTGGTATAGAACAAATTTTATAACATTTCCTTCTCCAAAAGCACAAAGTCGTGTGGATTTAACAACTCAAGCTTCACAATCAAATTCATATAATCATGAGCAATGGTATCTTGATTCTGGAGCTAATAGTTATGTTACTCATGATGCACCGCTTCTTCAATCTTCAACACCATATCATGGCTCTAACTCTGTAGCTGTTGGTAATGGACACTGCACACGTTGGTAATAGTAAGATCTCCTCTTCTCATTCTTCATTAATTCTTAACTCAATTCTTCATGTTCCTTATATAAAGTCAAACCTCATCTCTATTTCTAAACTCACTCAGGATAATGATTGTTCCATTTTGTTTACTGCTTAATCTGTGTCCATTGTTGATTCCAAGTCCAACCGTGTTTTGTTTCAGGGCCCTTGTAAAGATGGGCTATATCCACTTCATTTGGATTGTCTTCTCTGTTCACACCTTCAAAGTCTTCAAAAAATCTTTGTTTGTCCTCAACTGTTGTGTCTTCTTCAAAATCAACTACTTCTTTTGCTCAAGTCTGGAATTATAGGCTTGGTCATCCATCTACTCAAGCTTCTATTCCTTTGTCGAGTGTGTTAAGTACTAAACTTGATTTTCATGGTTTACAATGTAAAGCTTGTTCTGTATCTAAAGCTCACAAGTTACCATTCAATTTGTCTAAAACTCGTTCCTATAATGCTTTTGATTTAGTATAAACAGATGTTTGGGGTCCATCCCCAGTTGAATCTATTTGCTCTTCTTTTTTATGTTATATTGTATTTGTAGATGATTTTACTCGATATTCTTGGGTTTATCCCTTAACTCTTAAGTCTCAAGTCTTTGATGTGTTTAAATCTTTTTATCACATGGTCTCTACACAATTCAATGCTAAACTTAAAATTCTCAGGTCAGATAATGGTGGGGAATTTTTGAGCTCTAATTTTAAAATCTTTCTTCAAGATCATGGTGTCATTCATCAAACATCATGTCCACATACACCTGAACAAAATGGTGTTTCATAAAGAAAACATAGACATCTTATTGAAACCACTCTTTCTCTTCTTTCTCACAGTCAATTACCCTCCTATTTTTGGATTGAAGCCTTACAGTTGCAGTTTATCTAATCAACATTCTTCCTACCCCAAATAATTTCAGGTTTTTCTCCATATCAACTCTCGTATAACAATGCTCCTACTTATAATCATCTCAGGGTATTTTGTTGCCTGTGCTACCCTTGGTTAAAACCTTACTCTTCTAATAAACTCTCCCAAGTCAGAAGCATGTATATTCTTGGGATATTGTTCATATTCAAAAGGATATAAGTGTTTTTCTTTAGTATTCAAAAAGACTTTTATATCTCTCCATGTTAGGTTTGATGAATCTGTGTTCCCCTATGATTCATCACTTCCTTCATCCTCTTTAACTGATCTGGAAAAACTTCCTACCTCATTTGTTGATTTATATTCTACACCTATCAATTTAAATTCCATATCACATCCTTTTGATCTATCACCATCTCATGATCTTGTAACTTCTTCTTCTCCTCCTTTAGACACTACAACAACTACTGCTACCTCTTCTCAACCATCTAATTCAACCTCATCTCGTCACATATAAACACATAGGCAACCCGGTTCTCTTTGCCTCTCCTATAAATGTCAATCTCTCATCATCAACCTTCTCTCTTTGAACCCATATCTTTTAGATAGGCTTCTAAATAACAATGTTGGCATATGGCCATGGTTGAAGAATACAATTCTCTTATGCATCAACAAACATGGGAATTGGTCCCACCTCCCCTTGGGCGCAATTCTGTTACGTGTAAATGGATATACAAGATTATAAGACATGCTAATGGTGACATTGCATGCTATAAAGCACGTTTAGTAGCCCGAGGTTTCTTACAAGAATTTGGTATTGATTATACTGAGACATTTAGTCCAGTTATCAAACATCAAACAATAAGAGTAATTTTATCATTAGATGTGTCATTTAATTGGCCTATTCGACAATTAGACGTATCAAATGAGTTTTTACATGGTGTGCTGGATAAGGAAGTTTACATGGTTCAATCAGCTGGGTTGGTTGATTCACGTTTTCCCAATCATGTGTGCAAATTATAACACTCACTATATGGACTTAAACAGGCACCACGTGCGTGGTACCAACTACTAGCTAATTTTCTTATGACTCGTGGTTTCATTATGAGTTCTGCTGATAATTCTATGTTTACTCGAGGATCTGATTTATCTCTTACAATTGTGTTGGTTTACGTGGATGATATACTGATTATTGAAGCTGATTATTCTCTATTTCATCAATTATTAATGATCTTAAACAACAGTCTGATATGAAGGATTTAGGTGTATTGTCTTATTTTCTAGGTTTAGAAGTATTCAAGACTAATGATCACACTATTATTACACAAGCAAACTATGCATTGTCTCTCTTACATAAAGATGGAATGAGTCATTGCAAAGCATCGCCCACACCTACTTTAAATAAATATTCAGTTACCGCTGAACATGGTCTTCTTCCATTTGAAGATCCTTTTCTTTTTCGCAGCATCACTGGGGCGCTTCAATATTTTACTATTTCACGGCCTGATATAGCTTATGCTGTGAATCAACTTTGTCAATCAATGCATCGACCAACTAATGCTGATTATGAGTCTCTTAAAAGGTTGGTTCGATACATCAAAGGTACAGTTCACTATGGGCTATACTACACTCCTTCTAAACCTCACCTAAATGCGTTTTCTGATTCTGATTGGGCAAGTTGCTCGATTGATCGACGATCAGTTATTGGTTATTGTATATTTTTGGGTAACAATTTGGTATCTTGGGGATCGAAGAAACAACCCACCGTCTCTCGTTCCTCAATGGAGGCCGAATATCGAGCATTAGCGTGTGTAGCTGCTGAATTGAAGTGGTTTACATTATTGCTCAAAAGCTTATGTATTCCGTTCCATACCCCTACTATTGCATGTGATAATCTTTCTGCAATAGCTCTTGCTTCTAATCCGGTGTTTCACATTCGAACACATCATATTGACGTGGATTTCCATTTGTTAGAGAGAAAGTTAAATCAAAGCTTCTTATGCTTTATCATGTACCATCTCAGAATCAACTTGCTGATATTCTCACTGAAGGCTTAAGTTCTTCTCCTTTTTCCTCCATTGTTTCCAAGCTTCTACTAATCTCCATGCTTAGCTTGAAGGGGGATGATAAGCTAAGACCATATACAGCTCAATCACAAGAGAATACAGCTGCCGAGTTAGTTACAAAGAATCAAAACATTTAGAGAAGAAGTTAGATTGTAGACTATGTATGTAATTGTATGTATAGGTTATACTACTACACTCTACTTATAACAATAACAATAAATCAATAAAATTCTCTCTTCTTCTTTTCTTATTACATTATGCATAAGCTCAACATTTGCCTATTGATCCTGGTTTAAATCACCACAACTACAAAATAAAAATAAAAATAAAGGGATAATTCCTTGAGGGTACCCACCGAATCCGGTTTTTGACTTCTGGTAGTATCCACCTAATCCGGTTTTTGACTTCTGGATGTACAAGGTTTTAAAAGTGACAAATCAGTACCCAAGATCTTATTTTTGTGACGTCGTTAGTACCTATTGTTAGTTTCTCCGTTAAATGCCACATGACGCCTGCATGGGTGGGTGGAAAGTCTGTCACACACGCGCCACGTAGGCACCACGTGACACTTAACGGAAAAACTGATGTCGTGGTATTGACGGAGTCACAACAATGAAACCTTGGGTACTTGATTTGTAATTTTTAAAACCCTGGACACCCAAAAGTCAGAATTTGAAACGATAAGTACCAACGGGTGTATTTTTCCTTAAATAAACAAAATAGCCCTGACCAGCCTTGTCCTAGAGTAAAAATACCAGGCTCCCCCTCCCCGTTCCCTGATACACCATAAAAAAACAATATATTTTTTACAATAAACTCAAATTTATTTATGCACCTTTAATGGTTAGAGGTAAAGTGTTTGGGTTGCTTGTATGCTTCGTTTTGATTTCAAAGATGGTGTCACACTGGGGATGGAGGAGATTATCTTCTTGTTGTTGTGGAGGAGAATGATCTCCGTGAAGCCATGGTTATGGATGCGCAGTGTATGACAGTGAGGTAGGCGTATACCTTGTGGTAAGATTTGGAACAATTGTGACATAGGTTCAATTGATTGTGATTGGAAACGAGGCTCAGAGGCAGAATTCTAATCTAAGGAGATGTTGAGTGGTAATTGAAGTCAGAGATAAAAAAAAATTGATGTTCGCGCAATAAGACTGGTGCGAAGTTCTAACTTAGTATTCGCACCAAAGCCTTGATTTTTTTTCTTCAAGTTTTCCCTTTTATACTTGAACGAAAATAATTTCATTTTTATGGCTATCTTTGTACTCTACAATGTTCAACTCTTTGCATACCTCCCTACTTATAATTGCGCATATCTCGAAAACATATCCAAGTGTTTCTTTTTGTAAAGCTTTATGATAGAACAGATGTATATAAATAGTTTGGTTATTGTATGGTAAAAAATAAGAAATATATTTAAAAAACAATGACTAATAACGCAATTATCCCTATATTACCAGCTTCACAAGATTGGTTTAACTAAGGTGGAAACATATACAATCGAAGATATGCAGATAGTGAAAATAAATCAGTCCTTTAATTACATTAAAGTTAACTCTCATTCTAGTAGTAATTACATATACAATCGAAGATATGTAGATAGTGCATCTATTGATTTCTTTTACTATTGATTGATAGTAGTAAATTTTATATAGTTTGCTATTTTTTTTAATTTAATAATATTACTTTTTAAGGATTGTTCTTGTAAAAAAATAATTGATGCACTATGTTTACAGTGGTGGTGGTGGGCGGTATTGGGAGTGGTTGAGGAAGACTGCTAGACATATTGATCTGTACCAGGAGGTTAAGTATTGTTTTGTACAAGTTTCTAAATTCTTTCCCATTAGCATCCTGGTAAACATGTATCGCCTGGATAATCGAAACTATTCCATAAATACTCCCTATTATTTTCGTCTATAAGTATTAGAAATCATGTATATAAAAGTTGCATGAAAGCTTTTGTAAGAAAGATAATATTTTTGTATATTTCAGTAACAAAGGTTACATGTTTATATAGCTAATACAAATGATAAACTAAGGAAATAAATCAATCTAACTAAGTCTAGAATCAATTTAATATAGTCTAGAATCAATCTAATATGGTGTAGGATCAATCTAAGATATTTACACCAATCGTAGATATACTTTCTATCTTTAACACTCCTCCTCAAGTTGGAGTATATATGTCTAACATACCCAACTTGTTACATATAGTATTAATTGGGGTTTTCCGAAGAGGCTTGGTTAGAATGTCAGCGATTTGGAGATTTGTCCGAACGTGAACTAGTTGAATACATGGGGGACAAGAAGATGTTCCTATGACAAAATCTTGGGTCAAATGACAATCCACCTCTATATGCTTCGTCCTCTCATGAAAGACTTGGTTCTTGGCAATATGCATGGCAGTCTGATTATCACAATATAGCCTCATCAAACCATCATGGTGAACACCTAGTTCTTTGAGTAAACGCTTTGTCCAAACTAGCTCACATGATGTGTTTGCCATTGCGCGGTATTCTGACTCTGCACTGGATCGAGATATAACTGTCTGCTTCTTACTCTTCCAGGATACAAGGTTACCACCAAAGAAAACACAATATCCAGTAGTGGACCTTCGACTAATAGGACAACCCACCCAATCGGCATCACTAAACGCTGCAATTCTACTATGTCCCTGATCTGAATAAACAATTCCTTTACCTGAAGAACCCTTGAGATATTTAAGGATCCGAATAGCTGCATCCCAATGTGTAGTGTGTGGGGCTAACATAAATTGGCTCACTATACTAACAGGATAAGAAATATCTGGCCGAGTAACCGTTAGATAATTGAGTTTCCCGACTAATCTTCGATATCTCTCAGGATCATGTAAGGGTTTTCCGTCACCAGGCATGAGTTTGGTTTCAGAGACCATTAAGGAGTCGGCAGGTTTACACCCAAGCAATCCGCAATCTGACAACATATCGAGAACATACTTTCTTTGACAAATAAGGATCTTACCAGGAGACCGTGATACCTCAATGCCAAGAAAATACTTGAGCGTGCCAAGATTTGTAATCTGGAACTGTTCACTTAAAAATTTCTTCAATGCTGAAATTCCTTCGACATCATCACCGGTGATAATAAGATCATCAACATATGCAACTAGGATGATGGTCTTTCCCTTTAAGTGTCTATAAAATACAGAGTGGTCATTATCACTCCTGATCATGCCAAACTAATTAAGTGCTTGGGAGAGACGGCCAAACCAAGCTCGAGGGGATTGTTTTAAACCGTATAGAGACTTTCGCAAGCGACAAACTTTGGAAACCTCTTCCTGAACAACGAAACCAGGTGGCTGGGTCATGTAAACCTCCTCCTCAAGGATGCCATTGAGAAATGCATTCTTGACATCCAATTGGTACAGTGGCCAGTGACGAACAGCAGCTAGAGATATACAGATCCGAACAGATGCCATCTTAGCAACAGGAGAAAACGTTTCATCATAATCAATGCCATATGACTGAGAGTACCCTTTAGCAACTAAGCAAGCTTTGAGTCTGTGTATTGTCCCATCAGGATGAACTTTGACTGTGAAAACCCATTTGCATCCGACTGCCTTTTTACCAGGAGGGAGAGGACAAAGATCCCACGTTTCATTTTTCCAAAGAGCAGACATTTCCTCCTGCATAGCATCAAACCAACCTGGATTGCGCAAGGCCTCTGACACATTATTAGGAACTTAGTAACTGTCAAGGCTAGTAGTAAAGGCACGGTGAGATGTGGATAGAGCTGCATAGGAACAAAAGCGGTCAAGGGGATATCTGGTACTAGGACAGTTACGAGAGGTTTTACGAAGGGCTATAGGTAGGTCAAGATCAGATATTTGAGGTTGTTGGATTGGAGAAGCAATTTCTGTATTAGGTGAGGCGGGTTCATCTGATTGTGTATGATATGGTGGTGATTTAGTGGTCGGGCCAGGTTTATCGGGAGATGCACAAGTATCACAGTCCTGCATAGTCAAGACAGAGTTAGTATTAACAGGGATATGCTTACCCCGTCGAGTATATACCTGAGTGATTGAAGGAGCAGGAGGTGCTTGTGGATCGCCACTCTCGAGGTTTGAGGAAGATTCTGTGTGAACCTCAGGATATTTCAGAATAGTCATTATTGGTGGAGAATTACTAGATGTAGATAATGGACTAGATTCGGATTTTGAGAAAAATGATACAGACTCCATAAAAATAACATCAGATGAAACAAAGTACCTTCTAAAAGTTGGACTATAACATCGATAACCTTTTTGAGTTCCATAATAGCCTAGAAAAATACATCTAAGGGACTTGGGATCAAGTTTCGTACGCCCTGGTCGATTATCATACACATAACAGGCTCACCCAAAGATCTTGGGTGAAACAGGGAATAAAGGTGCAGATGGAAATAAAACATTATAGGGTACTAAACCATCAAGGACAGAGGATGGCATCCTATTTATTAGATAACACGCAGTTAAAACCGCATCGACCCAGAAACGATACGGGACATGTCCATGTATCATCATAGTACGAGCCACCTCAAGTATGTGTATATTCTTTCTTTCGGCCACTCCATTTTGTTGAGGTGTATAAGCACATGATGATTCATGGACAATACCGTTATCAGACATATATTTTAAAAATTCATTTGTAAAATATTCTTTGGCATTGTCACTACGAAGAGTTTTAACAGTGACGTCAAATTGAGTTTTCACAAAAGAACAAAATTCTGAAAAATTAGAAAAAATCTCTTGTCTAGATTTAATAACGAAAAGCCAAGTTGCACGAGAGAAATCATCAACAAAAGTAGCAAAATAACGAAAATCTGATATGGATGTAACTGGACACAAACCCCATACATCAGAATGAACTAAATAAAAAATACTGTTAGCCCGACTATTGACTCTAGGCGGATGGGAAGCACGGACATGCTTTCCCTGGACATAAGACTCACAAACTAATTCTGAAATAGACTGAAATTCAGGACGTATTTTCTTCAAAACCTGGAGAGATGGATGCCCCAACTGATAATGAACCTCCTTAGCACTATTATTACTCAGGTATGCCACTCGCTGAGGTGAGCTCTCCATGCAATATAAGCCTTTGTCTTTATATGCAGTGCCAATCAACCTGTTCGTCCCCAGTTCCTGAAATGTGCATTTAGTTGGGGTGAAGGTAACAGAGCAATATAATTGTTCTATTATTTTGCTTACAGATAAAAGGTTTTCAGGAAAAGAAGGAACATATAAGACAGATGATAAAGGCATGTTTTTAGAAATATTAGTGGATCCAATTCCTTCTATATTACAGGTAGAGCCATTAGCTATTTGGACAGGTAGTTGTGAAGTGGTGGCTAGTCCTGACAGTATATTTTTTTACCAGTCATGTGGTCAGTGGCACCTGAATCAACAATCCATGATGATTTTGATGCTATAAAACAGTTAGAAGTCATACCTAAGTGAGATGAAGTAGCTTTTTGAGTCTGTGGCTGAGAATTCATGTCGGTACGAGAGAAGCCCAGTTGCTCAAGTCGCTGAATAAGTGTATCAACTTCGTCTGAATTTGTGCGGTCGCTGGGTGATTGTTCGACAGAAGCTACTTGAGCACGAGGAGGGTGTGGTGAACCTTTTGGACGCTTTGGGCAATCCCACTTTATGTGACCCCATTCTTTGCAATAACGACACTGCATATTCTTATAGCTACTAGAATTTGAAGTACCTTCATATCCTTTTCCTCCATTCACAAATGATTGACCTGTGCTCTTAAATTTGTAAGAGTTTGCCACTAATGCCGAGTTGTCAGTAATATGAGATGAATCAATTCCATCAGATGGAAACATTTCCCTTAGAAGATGATAGGTAGCAGACAGTGATGGTATAGTTGTTTGACCAAGGAGGATCGGTCGTGCTGAGGAGTATTTGGATGACATACCTCCAATAAATGTGAGTGTATTGAGTTGTTCCCATGTTGTGGTTGAATCTGTGCCGAAGGGAAATAACTCACTCATCTCATCAGATAATTTCTTGAACTTTGTGAAATACTCGGCCAGAGTTGCATCGCCTTGTTCACATCTTGCATGTGCTTGAGAAATTCTATAAGCGTGTGCCATGCTAGTTTTTTTAGAATATGTGGATTGTAGGTGATCCCACATTTTCTTTGTGGTCTTAAAAGTGTGTACAGTGGATAGATATCTGGCTCCATCGCATTCCATAGTATCATGCGAATAGAGCTATCCTCAGCTTTCCAATCTTCGGTATTTTGTAATTCTTCTTTCAGATATTTACCCTTTCGAAGTGAATTTAACCCAGTTTCAACAAAAGTGGACCATTGTTCCCAATTAGTATTAGAGAGACTAACAGGGATTATCAGTTGATGAGTGGAAACTAGTTGAGAAGTTGTAGGTACAATAAGAGTGGCGTTATTCTCCATTGTAGAACGGCTTTCTGAGAACTAAATAAACTCCAAATAAGTGAAGCAGCAGATCGGCGGAGGCTAGAGCAAAATAAAACCCAAACAGTTTACAGAATACAGTTTACAGAATAAAAGAATAGGCTGATCCGTGACAAAACAGATTGACAGACAATGGGCTGGTGACAAAACAAATTGACAGTACAAAACAAGAGATAGATCGGTGGCGGAAGCGGAACAAAGAAAAGAGGAAAGGATGCTGATTAAACCCTAACATATTATAGGGTTCAAAGAAACGACTCTGATACCATGAAAGCTTTTGTAAGAAAGATAATATTTTTGTATATTTCAGTAACAAAGGTTACATGTTTATATAGCTAATACAAATGATAAACTAAGGAAATAAATCAATCTAACTAAGTCTAGAATCAGTTTAATATAGTCTAGAATCAATCTAATATAGTGTAGGATCAATCTAAGATATTTACACCAATAGTAGATATACTTTCTATCTTTAACATGGCACAATTGAATTAGCTGCTTTTGATAAAATATAATAAAATAAAAGATAGATTAGATTTTAAAATAATTAAAATTTAAAATTAATGGATTGGATTGGATAGTTCCGAATTACTACAAACACAGTCAAATATATATATATATATATTTTTAAATGTCTTTATCATTGTAATTAGAATTCAACATAGATCCAACTTGCTCACCGTTTCAATTCTTCTCGGCTTAGGATTGTTCTGAACCACTATATATACAATCAGATAAGCAGTTAAATTATTTTTGCACTATATTCACGGCACATATATACTTAATAAATTCAGTCGATCTGACTCGTAATTTGATTCTCTAAAGATGGTAGATTGGACAGAGCTTCATCATGATCTCTTACATGAGATAGGGAAGAAATTGAAATCAATAGAGAGTTACGACTCTTTTGGTGCAGTTTGTAAATCATGGCGAGCAGCTGCTATTAAAGACAAGGAACATCTCAAGCAAAAAACTTTTGAGCGTCCATGGCTCATGCTAAACGAAAATGAGAGAGGTCTGCTCAAGTTTTTTAATGTCACGACGGAAAAGACTCGTCAGATTTTCTTACCTGAAGCTAGCGCAAAATATTGCTTGCCATGGCAGGATTGGTTACTTGCAGTTGAGTTATTTAATGGATCCATTCCAAAACAAAAAATTCATGTAAGTCTTATACACCTAGTGTCACGCGTTCAAATACCTCTCCCTAACCTAGATACTTTACGACTTGATAAATATGATCGCAAACTCAAATATATTATCCACAAGTTTCTTTTATCAGCAAATCCAAACTCAACCTCTGATTTTATAGTTTTTTTAGTATGGGGACGAGCTTTAGAGTTGGGTTTTTGTAAGCCAGGAGATACCTCATGGACTGTAATGGATGATTTTAAGGTTTGGACAGGGGGTTTTAGAGATATAATGTATTACAATAATAACTTGTACGCAGGGAATTTCTATGTACTTGTACGCTATGATGTTAATGGTCCAAATCCAACTCAATTGCTCAATTTCTGTGATCTTTCTGAATCGTTTGCTACAGGTTTTATTAGCATGTTACAGTGTTCAGGTAAATTTTTTATTGTTCATGGTTATGAAGATTATGACACTAAACCATATAAGGTTTATGAGTTAAACATTAGTAGGGAAGATGTTAATTTGACGGAGATTAAAGATTTGGAGGATAAAACTCTTTTCTTGGGCTCTAACTCTACGGATTTGGTTAATGGTTCAGAGTTTCAAAATTGCATATACTTTCTAGACTATGATATGGAGAATAAATCCTTCAAGCTCCTAAGAAAGCATTACTCACAGGATAGAAGAGCTGAAACTTTGTTTGATGGGAAGATACTCAACAAAATTGTACGAGGTACATGGATCGGACCAAGCTGCTTTTTCTAAATTAAATGAATTTTATTTTGTAATCTTTGTTTCCATTGTCATGTTTCTTACTTTTTTTAGTTATCATCAACAGCAATAATCGTTTTTATTACTTTATTGATCAAAATTAAACCATCTTTATTACTCTATGTGGTATGACGAAGTTATTGAGGGTTATGAGGAGGTGAATTCAGGGAAAACCAAATAGAAGTATATATATGTAAAATAGCCTAACTAAACCCGTATGGCCGTATCATACAATGACGTGCAGATTACACCTGACATCTTTTAGAAATAAGAGGATATATTTGCTAAATTAAGAATGAGTAATAATATATACCACCCAAATGTCACCCAATGACGTGGCGTGAATTGATAGGTTACAAATTGTTAATGCATTTATTTTCTTGATTTGATTAAGGATTTGTAACCAATATTGCAATTGATCCTTTGTCAAAGAAAATGCATGTACATAAATGACCAACCTGTTAGATTAATCTACATATATTGTTAACATAATCACAAAACTTAGGCATCACGAGTCTCAGGTCACTTCCAACTCAAAGTAGCAGATACTTTACTAATACCAAACTTTAAACCCTTACAGAACATATCAGATCGATCAACACAATTCCCTCATGAATGTCATGCTCTGAAAACTAGCTACTAAAAGATTAGTCTCTAAAGTGAATAATAAATCATCACAAAACAAAAGGCTTAGTACAAAACAACCCACATTGTATACTTTCATAAACCTCCAACACAAGTGTAATGCTATTTCTCAGTCACTTAACAACTCACTATTCATAGATTCACAATGGAATCAATATAACGGACCTACAATCACCTGCCTGTAACTTCACCTAAAAGGTTGTACTTCAGCTCCCCAACCAATATTATATATAAAAGGTCCAAATAGCTAAAAAATAATTGCTTTGTTCGTTGTTATAGTTTCAGCCTGCTGCAGAAGCTGCCCAATATTGAATCATGCAAAAATGAAGGATTCAGAATATTAGGATATATACACAGGTTCTGTATAAGTTTTGACAGTCTATTAGGAAGGAATGATCCCACCCAAAAAAAAAAAAAAAAAGTGATATATCACCTCTTTTTTCTCTACCCCATATTTCCCCTATAGCTCATGAATTAGTTGTTAAAAAAATATCAATATTCTATTTGTCTACTTTTTTTTAACTATGACTTAGTAACAATTTTCTACTCCATCCTAATACTACTTGTTTATTACTATAAAATATTTCCCAACTTTTTAATAGGATAAAGCTATTTACATACGTTTTTCATTCTAATTCTTAAGAGTTAAATATTCAAATTTTAAAAATTTATAACAAATAATTCACATAATTTTTTTATCTGTAATATTTTTTTATATAAAAAAAAATTAAAAATCATAATTGATTCAAAAATAAGTTTAAAAAATAAAAAAATATTTGAAAAAAATTAATTCTAAATATATTTGAAAAATCATAATTCATTCATAAAAAATAAATTTAATTCCTAACTTTAATTTATAAAAAAGTAATATATAAAATTAAAAATTCATGATTAATATTTTAAAATTCGTGTAAATATTTAAAAATAAAAATTTATTAAAAATTTAACATATCACAAAAATATTTAAAAATCATATTTAATTTACAAAAATATTTTAAAAAATAATTTGAATGTTTAAAAGATATAATTAATTAAAAAAAAAAGTAAATTTAATTTATAAAAAAATAAAAAAATCATTAATATATTAATAAATTATATAAATATTTAAAAATCAAAATATATTCACAAAAAAAATCACAAAAATGTTTAAAAATTGTAATTGATTTTTAAAAATATATACTTTAAGATATATAATTAGCTTATAAATGATAGGTGATTAACCCATAGAGTCCACAACCCATAGACCAATGCCCATCAGGTCTACCCTATCATGAAAGTCAAAATTGTCCTTATGACCCAATTAATGACGATTGAGTTACCAAAACTGACTACCCTTATTCCATGCAAACCATTAATTATCAAAATAGGAAAATTTGAAGCGCCAAAAAATAACTTGGAATTTCAATCAACAACCCATCGTCTCTTTCCCAGAATCCAGTCACAAACCCTACCCACCGAAAAACAATCCTCATAACTCTACAATGGCGAAAATAAAAAGTAGTCAGAAATCTACCGATATTAGAGAAAATAGTGAACGGTTGAGGCGAATGAAGATGAAGCAACCCGTCGATAATGTTGGAATGTCTACGGTTCAACAAAAACACAAGAAGACCATTGAAGATAGTGATGATGACTTTGACACTACGGTTCCGATGATTAAACGCAAGAAACAACCCATCGATATGGACGGGCAAGCATCAGTAAAAGCGAGGAAGAAGGCTACCATTGTTGAAGAGGGCGGACAACAGATTGCTAAATTAAAGCAGAAGAAGAAACCGCTTCAACCAGATGATAAATTGGAATGTAACATACATGTCGACTACAAAGCGGGTGAACAAGAAGATGATGATGTCGTTGAAGGTAAATTTTTTGATTCTATTACGGTGTGTTAAAATTATTTATTTTTTCTTTAAAGTTGAATTAGATTAATTAATTTGAAAGGTGTACGCGTATTAGAACTGAGTAATTGAATTGTTGCATAAGTCATACCATAAACGATGATGGGTTGTAAGTTACTTTTGTAGGTGTGTTGGTGTTAATTGTATTTGAATGTGTGATGGTTTTGTATGAATGTGAATAGTATGATTTCCGTAAATATGAATAATATGTTAAACCCACAAATACAAGATCAATTTGTAGCAGTGGCGTGTGTTATAATATTATATATGCTTTCTAAATTATTGTGTTTGTTGGTACAGTCAGAGCAGGGTCTGGGAAAATACAGTACCGATCATCCCTTGAGTCTATGTATATTATCCCGAAGAACATTAGAATAAGCGAGCGTCACATGGAGGCTTGTCGGGCATTGCCATTTTATTTGATGATCAAAGGGATACACGAAACACGCGAAGGTGTGGAAAGGTTCAAGAAAAGTGGGAAGCAAATACAAGAGATTTTGAAAACCTTTGATGCACAAGAAGGGGGATTTGTGATTGCTAAAAAGTTGTTGGATATCACAGCAACTGATGTAAGAATCATAATGGGTGTGGTTGGTGGAGAGAAACTAGTAACTGAATTGAAGACGATTATTATCAGCATTCAAATTGATTTGATAGAAACCTTTTGAATAAGAGCGCGCAGTTGAAGGATTCAGATATAAAGAAGAGGATAATCGAGGTGTTGGATGTAAACCCGCAGACTGAAGAGACGATACGCAGCTTTGTGATCCTGATCGGTATTCTAGCGATGGCAACTGTTTTTTCCCAACAGGGTCGCGCACACCTAAGTGGGTTGCTAGTTTGTGTGAGGACCTCGATAATATAAAAAGGTACGATTGGGCCTTACACATAGCGGATTTTGTGATGAAACCCATACGAGACGGCTCAATAAACCATATTTTGGGATGCACGCTCATATTTGTGGTAGGTATTTAGTGCAAATTAAATACGTGATAAATATTTCTTAGTAAAACTGTCAGTGATATATAATCAGATAAATATTGCAGTCGTGGTTCTTGGAGCACGTGAGGATTTTGTAGCCAACACACCAAGGAAGGTATCCAAGGTTTCTGAAATGGAATTTGTGCTTTGTAACGAAGAAACCACTGGCAGAGATAGTTCAAAGATTGAGGGCATATCAGGTAAAAAATTTACAAAAAGATGATATATTATTTACACCTGGCGCTTCATTCTTTTTAAATTGTGAGATATTTCTTTGTACATGTGCAGGATATGGAACTTCGAATAACATCGGCTGAGCTTGAAACTGAGAAGAAGATGACTGGTGAGTTGCATGGTGAAGATGATGTTGATAAAGATGATGGGGTGAGGGATGAAGGTATGTCAGCTATGGGTGGTGTAGAGACGATTAGACAGGAGGGTGTATTGGTTGGTAATTCAGAAGTAATTGAGAATGGTGAACAACATCTTGGTAATGCAGAAGTAAATATAAGTGTTGATGAAGATGATTTGAACTTTGGTGAAGTTAACTATGATATAGGTGATGTCGATCGAATCATTGAGAATTTGAACAAGGATGAGGACAAGTCGGGCAAGAGTAGTTATGGTTTGAATGGTGAAACAGAAGTTCAGATAAATGACCAAGCAAAAGATTGTATGGATTTAAGCAGTAAGGACAATAATGATCGTTCAAGCGATCAGATATATGATGAACCAGAAAACAATATGGAAGTTGGACACAATAAAGATTCAGATATCATATCGGACAATACTATCCATATAGACGTTACAACAGTGTGTGGTGAAGTTGAAGAGAGTAATGTGGTGACTGAATTGAGGAAGATGGTTGCAGATGTGGAGGCCCTAAACCAGTCATTTAGGCAGGAGTTAGAAGAAAAAAGGGAGGTGTGTAGGGTAAAGTTGTCGAAAGTGGAGGCAGAGCTATATGATTTGCGTAAAAAGGTAAATATGGACATGGTTGCTCCCAATCCAGCTGAGGTGTTACAACTAAACACAGATCTTGGGAGTATGAGAGACGAGATAGAAATATTACGGAGTGCTAGTGGCGCTACCCGAAGACAATATCAGCGAAGAATAAAACCATATCGAACCTGAGGAATGCATTGAGTGAAACAGAGAAGGAGCTAGTGGCAATTAGAGGAGCGTATTCAGCACCGACCGATGAGTTGGTACGCATTAAGAGTAGTGGACAAATGCATTATAGAGGAACGTGTTAAAAAAATAGGATAGTCGATGATGGTAGGTAGATAGTGGTGGTGAGCGGGTCGGTAAGGATAAGGAACCGGATGTTGATGAAAAGGAAGATGGTTATCATAACGAAACGGGTATGATGGTGAATGAAGGTTTGTGTAAGGATACAATAGATTGTAATGTTGGTGAAACGGTAAGGAATGATAGGTCAAATAGTGTTCAGATAAGTTATGACTGAATGTTTGAGGAGGATAACGATAACGCGTCAGATAAAGATATTGGCCGAGAGATAACGAGCACTAAACGAGACAAGTTGCAGGCAAGCAAGGAATCTGAGGTTGAGTCGAGTGATGACGATGTATAGATGGTTGGATAACAAATGGAAACAAACGGGACAGACCGAGATGTACGCAGGTGGAATAGAGGGTTCGTAAGAGGGTCAACGAATAGAGGAATAACAATCGGGGCCGTTGGGGGTATCGACAAGAAAAAAACGAGTAAGGTTTCTCCAAGCTCGTTAATCCGCACAATAAGAAAACTGATCGGACGTGTCGGAAGATAGTGGAGATGGAAGATTATGTTATGCCATCGATAAAGGAAACAAAAGTCGTGGGGCAGGCGAAAAAACTAGTAATAAAATAAAGTGATTCGAAACTATTGGAACTACTCTCAGGAGATGAACCATATGCGATCGAGGTGTGGAATTACATGGGGCACCGTGTGAGTGTCGAAGACTGTTATAAAGTGGCGAAGGAATATCAGCTCAGTTCAAAGGTGAATGTTGATATACCAATCTGTAATAAGTCATTAACATTCAATATTTGACAATTAATAGACTCTGTTGTTTTGTGCAGACGTAAGAAGTTGCGTTTTGGGTGTACGATCATCACTTGCACAGCAGGCTGGTGAAAACGAAATATCTTGAAATCGGACTGAAATTCCGGGTAATGCCTGCAAATGTTTCTGTAAATATTGAGTGATTCAGCAAGTAATTATTATCGTTGATGGGTTGAATAATCAATTGTTTGTGACTGTGAATTACTGGAGCATATGAGAAGGAGAGCGTTACCGGAAATCAAAAAGTACGTGATCAACTTATTCAAGGAGAGTATCAGCGAAATGAAAGACGTGATCATCCCACTAGAGACTAGAGACAAGGATCTAACTCATTAGTCATTTCTCATGTGTATCAGTGCCCGGAATACGTTTTATCACTACAATGGACTGGGTTGTTTACAATGTTCATCGCTCGGGTCAAAAGCAAACAACAGTGCAGAAATAATGTATTAGTTCTTGTTGGAGAATGTGGTGAGGGGCTAGTACACTGAGATAGGGCAGTCAACACCAGATTTATCGCGGATTGGGCATATACGAGTTGATCATGTAAGGAGTTGAGTGCACGATACAGGAATTTACACAGTACTTTACACTATGGGGATAATGCATGGTGGAGGGGTGAAGAAGAAATATGAACATCAAAAGGTTTTTGATCAACGGATGAAGATTATATCGTGGGTTATGAACGATAAACAAATCGTCGCATCAGTGTTCAAAACACCCAGGGCAATTACAGAAACCTGATTTTTGTTTTTTTCGTCTTTCGTTGCTTTAATTTATTTCAGATTTCATTTACTTACGAGGTTGATGAATTATGATGTTATTTTGGTGTTTGAAATGGAAATATTGTTTGAAACATTAAAGATGATTTGACCAGAAAGTTAACCAATATGTATTCAACTTTCATTTATGTTGTTTGTTATGCTGGATTATGCTTGTTAAATTTTAAGAATGAATGTGTGAGTTGATTAGGGGTTGTAATTCATAATTCTGTGGCAGGCACATGTTTATGGTTGTGTTAGTAAAATTTGGTTGGCGTGTAAGTTAATTTTGTTGCTATGTGATGATATATGTGTGTTATTAGATCGTGATGGGTAATTGTAATAATTTTGGTGGTGTGTGCGTGAAATTCAATGGGTTGTGTGTAACACATATGACCATGAGGTAGGTTTATACGTGTGATTATGATGGTGTGATAGTTCAAAATGATTGTGTGTTGAAGTAAACTATAGTGTGTAATTTTTAATAGATGGTGTGACATTGGTAAACGATGATTTGACATTTGTAAACGATGATGTGACATTATTAAACGATGGAATGACATTGTCAAATGATGGTGTGACATTGTTAAACGAAGGTGTGTCGTTGTCAAATGATGGTGTGACAGTCTTAACCGATGGTGTGTCATTGGTAAATGAAGGTGTGTCAAAAAAATGATGGTGTGACAGTTAAGATCGATGGTGTAACAATGTAAGTCAGTGGTGTGCAAAACAATAAATATTAGGAAACCAAATAAAGAAAACATTCTGTTTATTATTGCGTAAAACAAAAACACTTATTGAAATATGATAAAACAACTAACAACGGGGACAACATTTAACGAGATAATTGGGATGCGTGCAATAGCAAACGTTTATTAATGGAGAAAAAAATAAAATGGAAAGTCTTGATGGAATGATTTCAACATGGGTTTGGGCATGTTGAACGGTCGTAATAAGTATAAGTGTGGAAATTGCTGCACATACGACGTTGTGACGAGTTTGCATGCTCGCCTCTGGATGGGAATCTTTTCTTTTTGGGTCTTCCAAGTTAAGACTTATAAGTCGGTGGGTTTACAACCAACGCGCCATCAGCCTCGGTTTGGGTTGTGAAGGTAGCCAGGGCTGTAATGCTCCTGGCATAGGTAGATCGGAAGCTTGCCACGTGCCAATAATTGTCGATGTATGCATATGGCAGACTAAGTGAGGCAATCGATAGGAGGTACAGCATGAACACATGGGAAACCTTTTACCTGCCATTTACCACATGAGCCGGTCTGCTCGATAATGTCAACCACCATATTAGGATCAGACAGAAATTCAAAGGATGATTCGCTTGAACACAACACGAACCAAGCACATGCGTAATCGAACTTGATTTCGTAAACACAGTTGCTTTTGGTGAAAGAACAGTAGTCCAAGTCGCAACCTCGACGGAACGATCATACATCTACTACATGAGAAGTATGCGTATTGCGTCAATTAATTTAGCAATTGGGAGCTCCCTCGTATCCATAATTTGTTTGTTAAAAGACTCGGCCGCGTTAGATGTCGTCTCTCCATAACTTTTACCCTGGAAATGCGCATTTGCGAATTTCTCTTTCGGCAAATTCTTTAAGAAATTAACAGCCTTTTGTCCACCTTCATTAAGACACAACCGACAAAATTATCAAACGTGTCGATAGTGGCCGCGAAACACATCCTATCAAGAAGCATCGACTCCCTCTGCGCTTTTGATCTTTTAAACTTCGTCTAGAGATTCTCTTTCAAATGACGCTGACAGTAGGCGTGATGGGCTAATGGGAATACCGCTTCGAGCGCGTTTGCAATTCCTCCATGGCGATCAGAAACAAAAGTGACTTCGCGTGAAGAGATTAGTGGTGACAGAAATCGCAGAAAGTGGATCCAGTTAACGGTGTCTTCAGACCTGACAATGGAAAATGCGACAAGGAATAAACCTGCAAAGGAGATGCATATCTGTGATTTGTGTATTTCATATAAATAAATACATATATTGGTGGTGTGTGTGTGTAAAACTAGTGGTGTAACATTTATTTTTGGTTAGGGCTGTAAATGAACCAAGCCTCTCGCGAGCAGCTCGAGCTCGACTCTGATAAAAGCTCATTCAAGATCGGCTCAAATATAAACAAACTCAAGCTCAAGCTCCATTTTAAGCTCGTTAAGTAAACGAGTCTTCTCGAGCTCGGCTCGTGAGCTCGTTTAAAATTATAGTAAATATAAATTAATATATTATCTACTTATAAATATATTATTAAACCTTCAATATCAAATTGTATATTTGTGTTATGTTTCATATTTTCATACAACACACTCCATCAAATACCAACTGTTCATGAAAGTCCCATTTAAATCATAAAAAAGAAATTGGTCATGAGAAACTCGTTCTCGACTCTAAAAAAGTTTGTTCAATAAGCTAAACAAACAAGTTCTAACATTTCTGGTTTGGATCATTGGAAGCTCGAGTGCTCGGCTCGTTAAAATTTGAGCTCGGCTCGTTTAATTTTGAGCTCGGCTCGGCTCAGCTCGAGAAATTAAACATACAAGCCTGTACATCTAGTATTCGGCTCGGCTCGTTTACAACCCTAATTTTTTGTGGTGTAATTAATACTTCTGATGGTGTATACACTGATCCTGATGGTGTGTAGGTTTATATCTGAAATCTGCAGAGTGTGTTGTGGAAAAAGCAATGGGTATAACATACCTTGGTTGGCATCTTTTGCAGTGGCTACGAGAAGTTGCTCTTCAATTTGTAATTGTTCTTAAGGAAAGTTGCATCAAGAAACAACAAAGGACGACAATGGCTAAATCCTTCTACACAAGCGCCGAATGCAAAGTGACATCTCGTAAATGAACGGTTCGAAGGGTCAAATTCGAGCTCAACAAAATATGCTGGGTCTACAACACTAAGATTGTCGAAATATGCCTGTATTATGTTGTAAGACAGTCTGGCATCGCCAAAAATATTATTGCGTGCCTTATTCACAGCCCTGTAAACAACCTTGTAGGAAATATTGTATCCATAGTCGTATTTGAGATATTTCATCACATGGATGGGTTTAGTATCCGGTTTGGAACACACCATATCGATAATGATATCCTTTATTAGATCGCCAGACAGTCGTGGATTAGTGAACATTTTCAACGGAGGTTCGCACGTATGCGTTTTTGTAAACGTCCTCAGGTATACTTTTTGGTTGTCTTTGTCTTTTCATGCATAAACAAACCATTTACAACCTGGATGTAAATATGAATAACAAACATGTGTCAAAACAATGAATGCTATATTGGTGGTGTGTTCGAGTAAAAAACAATGGGTTATCAAGGAAATATGATGGGTTGTGGGAAATATTTGACCTTGTAATAGTGGTGGTGGTGTGTGTTAATTAAGTGGGTTGTGTGTTACTTTTGATGGGTTATTAAGTATACTCATATAAAAAACAATATGAATTACTAGACAAGAATTACTACCTGATACTTTTGACTTGGAACAGTAGGCACTTATGCGGTTAGGGCTGTTGTGTCCGAAATGGAATTTGTATCCCGTTTCGCAAGCGTATTTAGCTAGTGCATATCGAATATCATTCCATCGTGGAAGAATTGACCGGGTTCCCTCAAGGCATGTTTCCAAACCCTGATCTTTAAAATCCTAACCTTGTGATGATAGTTGTTTTCGGCAGCTTCATCGTCGTCCTCTACTTCATCTACATCAGATGATGAGTTCTGAAGTGGAACAATATCCATATAAGCTAGTGGATTAAGTGTTTGCACAACAACTTCAGTTGAATTCTAAACGACTAACACCTCAAAATCAGCAATGTGACTATGATCTAGCAACCAGACAACAGTCCTGAAGTCGCCTTCACTGGCAAACTTTCACTTTTGGTGCTTAGCAATTGAGTAGAACAAATTAATTGACTTTTCAACCAATGTAGGCCATGTTTCTTTCACATAAGTCTTCATGGAATCATATGAGTCAAACAATTTGAACAATTTCAAAGCTTTTTCTTCCATGAAATGAAAAAAAAAACTAGCACATTCCATGACATATCTAATAAAGATTAAAAAAAAATTATGAAATTAGTTAGGAGACACATGTAAACACGATATTCGAATATATAAATGTATCAGATGATGATTAGATAAAGTTGTGTATGGCATACATATTATGGTGAATCATGAACAACCAACCTATAACAATTTTCACATTCAGCTATATTGATAAATATGAATTAGACAACCCTACATTATTAGTATATGAACAAGGATACTTCTAGCAAGTGGCGGACTTAGAGATCAAAGTGTAGGGGGGCTTAATATAATAGGGGGTTCGGGGGCAACGCCCCCGAAAAAAGAATTTAAGGGTTATTTACCAAACCTTCTTGTACAAAGAATCTCTAGATGGCGTCGATATATGTAACTGATCCCCTTCGTGTAAATGAAGTTTTTTTGGTCCAATTTGACATTAACTTCTCGATTATTATTCCGTAAATGAAAGGGAACTTAATCAAACATTTCATCTTAATAACGCAAATAAAATATATAATCAAATAGTTATTTCAATTAAAGAATTTATATTTATAAAAAAATATCAAGAATGAAAAATTACCTGAATTTTCTTCTTGATCGATGGTTTACAGCCTACAAAAAATTAAACACAAATTCTAAATATTATAAATATCAACAATTCATATTTATATAAAAAAATGTAAAAGAAAAGTTTGTTTAAGAATTTGATAAAATAAAAGGTAAGGATTTTATTAAATTTGTTGTTAGGTTAAGGATATAAATACTAATTAGTAGAGAAAAACCCTAATTACAATTAGGCCGATATAATCAGCCCATATAATTTATTTATTTTTTAATTTCTAGGTGGGATTCAGCCCACCTTGGTGAACCTTTGAGTCCGCCACTGCTAGCAATCATGAACAAACATCACCAAATAATTATTTGTCTTTAAATGTTTATGAATAATTAATGTGCGATTCATACGCGAAAAATATTACATATGAAAATAAAAAAACAACAGAAAATAGTGATTTATGTGTCACAAACATGGAATTAACAATTTGTTAACCAATAAACATGATAATTTATTTGAACATACCTTCTAGTCGAATTGAGAATTGAGAGTTGATGTGTGATGCGAATTGTTGGTATAGTGAATATGATTGAGCGTGTATGAGTGTAACAAGTTTTCCATATTAGTAGCTATAATTACAGGATTTAAATGATATGATATCATAATGGATACGTAACAGAAGAGATAAATAAGAAAAAGATTAGATATGATATTTAGTAGTAGGGGTATGGATGGTATTAGCTTAAAAACGTTGGACTCTTTAAGGCAGAAATCTAGAGTTTGACCTGTTGGGGGTATGTTATTGGATCTATGGACTTTTTAAACTAATATCTCATCAATTATATATAAAAAATAATTTTAATTTCTAAAAACTGAAAATTTCTTGCGCACAAATATATTTCAAAAATCACAATAAGTTTTAAAATACGTAAACATAAAAAATGATTAAAATATAAGTTTAATTTATGAGAATTTTAAAAAAAATTAAAATTCATGATTAATATTGATAAACCATATCTATTATAAATATTTAATATTTAAAAGTTAAGATCATATTTTTATACTTATATATTTTGATTTTTCAAAAATGTAAAAATTCACATCTAATTATAATTGAAAAGTTGAAAATTGCATAGCAAAAAATGAAAAAAAAAAAGAAATATTGAAAACCATAAACATAACATATGAACCTTCATTTCTTTACACTCGCATTCGAATAAAAAACAAAAAAGAAATCTCTTCAGACTCAATTCCAATTCCAATTTAAAACCTGAAACCTGACCTTTTTCTCTCTTATGGTGTTTCTCCGACGAAGGCTCTCCTTCTTTATGGTAACGGCGACATCGACGAAGACAACAATAGAAGTCAATGCTACAATCTTTTTTCTTAATTTTTGTAATTTATCCACGTTTTTAATCGTATCCCATATAGGGATAATTCTAAAATTAGGCCTAAAAATAGATCTTTCTTCTAATTATAAGCCAAAGAAATTAGTCTTCTTATTTTAGTTCTTTTGACTATATTACCCTCAAATAAAAATTAATACCAATATATATATATATATATATATATATATATATATATATATATATATATATATATATATATATATATATACTATTCATTTATTACTCCTTTTAGCAAATTTCAACCCCTAAATCCTGCCGACCTCCATCACCACCGAACCGAACGACCGATGACCACCGTCCTACTATCACCACCGAACGCTGCTAACTTCCCCGCTACCACCCGCTCACACCATTTGCCGCGAACCACTACCTAATAAATCGCCTCGCTTTATCATTAATTTTCATATTCGCTTTATCATTTGGATCGATTCTTTAGTTAACCTCTGCACAAGCCATTGAAATCTCAGAATAAATGATATTTATGAAGTTAGTGAGCATTTTGAATTAGGAATCCAACACATATACGGCTTTGCTTGGATTTGGAAGTTTCTTCGTGATACGCCAAGTCCTTGTCTGCAGGGAACTTGATCTTTCCGCAAAAAAGTTGCGGGTAAGTCCTTTAATTTATTTTTAGCCTTTCAATCTATTTTATGATCTCTTTTATTTGGTTTTTGAATAATATGCGATGGAGCCGTGATGTTGAGGAGAAATTTTTACTCTGCATCAACTTGATATCTCCTTCAAGCTGTTAGAATATCCCTAAATTATAATTAGTATCTTATAATTATAGCTAGTGTATATTACGTATTCTGTAATTAGGCCGATTAGATTAGGTAAGTTCTTGGTGAGCAAGTCAATACTTTGCTATATAAACACATCAATGTAACACATTAGAATCATTGATCTTTACAATAAAATCATTCTCTTAAACCTCTTATTTCTTCGACATAGTATCAGAGCTACTACTCTGGTAACCTGTACCATTGTCATCGTTTTTTTCCACCATCGAAATCGTTAAAATCGTTACTCGAATTTTTTTCTCGAAAATTCGAAACTGAAATCCGCTATAAACTCCTCATACTATTTTTCAAATATAGTCGAATAGCATATCAAAAGAAAGCTCTCGACGAGACGATTCTAAATCCGTTAAAATCACCGCCAGAAATGCCTGCACGTGCCCTCACTCGCCGCCACAACCGCCGCTCCAGGTTTTTCTAAAAAAAAAAAAGTTAGATTAAAAAAGAAGTTCAAAAAAAAAAAATCAAAAATAGAAAGAATTGATGCCTCCCACCCTATTTCTCTTATATTTGATGGCACCAATTATATACCATGGGCTCAGGCCATGACCAGTTTTCTTAAGGGTCGGAAATTATAGAGGATTATCACAGGAGATTTAAAGGAACCAGAAGCACAAAAAGATGAACCAGAAGAAAAATATGCTGATCGTCTCGAAGATTGGGATAGCAAAAATCACCAAATTATTGCATGGCTTCGCAACACTTTAGCTACGTCTATCAGTCTTCAATTTGGACGTTTCGGTACTGCAAAGGAAGTTTGGGATTTTCTTGAGAAGAGATATACGACTGATGATGGGGTCCGTAGGTATCAACTCACAACTGCTCTTCATCTTATGCGCCACGAAGCTGGTCAATCTATTAATAGCTTCTTATCCGAGATGTATAGCATTTGGGACCAACTTACTATCACGGAACCCACTTGGAATGATGACAAATATGAAAAGAAATTTACTATCTAGAGAGACCAGGGGCGTCTTGTGCAATTTCTCATGGATCTTCATGATGATTTTGAGCCAGTTCGTGCATCTTTACTCCACCGTACACCCTTTCCTACCTTGGAACAAGCTGTTCAAGAACTTATTTCAGAGGAAACTCGTCTTCAATCGTACAAGTCTCGATCTTCTAGTGTGGTAGTCGCAACCCCTCATAATGTTCCAAGAAAAAATCAAGCTTCCCCACATGAGCGCAGGTACTTCCATTTGATTGGTCACTCTTTCGTTTATTGCCCTACTCGAGTTTGTCGTTTCTGCAAAAAGGTATATTCTAGACATCACCTGAATGAGTGTTACAACAACCCCAACATGAATTCTCAAGGGAATCGCTTTAAATCTGGAAATTTCAAGGCCAACAATGCTTCTGCTGCTGCCACTACCACTGAGGAATCTTCTGCTCCTGCCTCTCACCCGCCCGTCTCATCCATTTCTATGTCTGATCTTCATGATATTTTTCAACAGGTTTTAGCTCAGTCTAGCCACCCACCTTCTACCGCTTTGTCCACCATAACTGGTAAGTCTGCTTGGTTTTTTGACTCCGCTTGTTCAAATCACATGACTTCTGATTCTCATTGTCTCATAAATCTATCATCTACCACTCATTCCCCCTCTATATATACCGCCGATAGTGCATCTATGGGTGTTATCCATGTAGGATCTATCTCCACAAGAAATGCTTCATTTAGTAACGCTTATATCGTTCCAAAAATCACTCTTAGTCTCATATTTGTTGGTCAGTTTTGTGATCTTGGTCTAACAGTTACTTTTTCATTGTTTGGTTGTCGTGCGCAGGACCCTCAGACAGGGTAGACCCTTGGGATAGGTCGTAAGGTTGGACGACTCTTCGAACTTGTTCATTTGCACCTGCCACCTCGTCTTCACACTACGACATGAACGACTTCCACATCTGGTTTATCCTCTATCCATCTCTGGCATTCTAGATTAGGTCATGCTTCAATAGGAAAACTCCAGACTTTAGTTTCTAGTGGGCTACTTGAAAAAATTTCTATCTCAAAAAATTTGATTATTTATCTTGTCATCTCGGAAAACAACCTCCTTTAAAATTTAATAAAAGTGATTCCATATCTCATGCATGTTTTGATTTAGTCCATTCTGATATATGGGGGCCTTCACCTACACCTACAATGGGGATCTCGATATTTTGTGATTTTCATTGATGACTATTCTCGTTTTACTTGGATCTATCTCATGCATAAATGATTTGATTTGCCTCACATTTATTATGAATTCACTAACATGATATACACATAATTCTCTAAACGTATTAAGATTCTTCGTGCAGATAATGCCATGGAATACAAAGACTCTACTTTCGACAACATGGTACTATCTCACATCATTCGTGTCCCCACACCTCTCAACAAAATGGACGTGCCGAGCGAAAACATAGACATATCCTTGATATGACTCGCACATTCCTTATTTCTGCCTCTTATCCTGAACGCTTTTGAGGGGAAGATGCCCTTACAGCAGTATACATTATAAATAGATTACCATCTCATATTACTGGTAACCTCTCTCCCTATGAGCGTCTTCACACTACCCCACCTGTCTATCACCACTTGCGTATTTTTGGTTGTGCATGCTTTGTGTTACTCCCTCCCCATGAGCGCACTAAACTTGAACCTCGGTCCCGAATCTGTTGCTTCATTGGGTATGGGATTGAACATAAAGGGTATCGTTGTTGGGATCCACTCTCTAAACGTCTTTGCATATCTCGTCACGTAGTATTTTGGGAAAATAAAATGTTTTCATTGATCTCTTTTTTCTCTATTCCTCACCCACCTTTGCTTCCTTTGTTCACAAATGTGGGACAAGCTTCAAGCAAGATTCCTTGATCAATTTTATCCTACAAGTATGCGAGTAAAGGAACAATTGGAGCTTATGAATTTCTTACAAGAAGCCGGAAAGAGTGTTGGAGAAGCATGGACAAGATTTCAAAAGAAGTTGGCAAGATATCCACTACACTGATACACGCCAAAGTTACAATTAGCCATGTTATATCAAAGACTCAATGTAGATTCAAGGATGAAAGAAGATGATATGGGTAGTGGTAGTTTTGTCTCTAGGAATCTGAAAGAAGCAAAGAGTGGTATGGAAAGAATTATCGAAACCGACATGAGTTGGCCACAATTACAAAATCCTACCACTAATATTGATATAGAGGCGAGGTTCTCAAACTTACAAGATCAAATACAATAACTCGCTATAACAGTTGAGAAAAGCATCCAAGTTCCACCTCAACAACTATATCTGCAAGAACAAACCTATGAAAATCAAGCTAATCAGACACCGGGCTACAATGAATACAATGGAAGTCAAGCTCCATCACGTCCTCAAGAAAATATCATTGAGTTAAAGGAGACTATTAGTCAATTCATTAACTTATCAAAAGACAACATAAGCTGACTTGAGTCAAAGATCGATGCATCAGTAGTGCAAAGCCTACAACAATAGAATCAAGATCTGAAACAACATAATCAACTTTTAGAGCAAAATATGACGCGGCTCACTACAGTCATAAACAAAATGCAAAGTCAACTCTTGCAATTGACCCAAAGTACAAATTCTAATATGAAGAATATCAAATACGTTGACGACGAGGTTAAGACTATTAGTCTTCACGCTGAAAAGATGAAAGAATCACCACCATCTCCATCGAATAAAGTGGAGGTTCTACCAACCAAGTCAAACCTAGATCGGATGAACTTAGATGAGATAATTGTTGAAGATTGGGTTGAAGAGGTTGAACAAGATGAGATTAAGTAGACAATAGTGGTTGATGCACCAAGAATAGAAGAGAAAAGCAGAGTAACACCACCACCCCTACATTGCTATTATTCGTAAAACCCGCTTATCCAAAGGAGGAACAAGATTGGTGTATGGAGACGTTAAAACAAGTAAAAATCAACGTCCCTATACTCAAAGATATGGAAGGAAAGAGAGACTATAATAGACTCTTTATGGAGGCACTCTCCAATAAAGATAGGTTCACAAGATCCAAGACTGTGACACTCAATGAAGGGATATCAACACAAGTTCAGCAAAAGTTACCGCCAAAGCTTAAAGATCGTGGAGGTTTCAACCTCCCAATAAAAATAGGTGGTATATTTCATGGAAAGGAAATGTGTGATGATGGGGAAAGTGTGAATATCATGCCTAAAAGAATATTCAAGAAGATTGGTATTAGTGATGCAAAACCGACATTCGTAATCTTACAGCCTGCAGATCAATCAACAACAAAGCCATGGGGTGTAGTCGAGGACGTGCTCGCCCAAGCAGGTAACCTTGTTATTCCCAGAGATTTTATTATTCTTGACTATAAAGCAGATAAGAACCTCCCTTCATACTTAGGAGTTCATTCCTAGGCACTAGCGACACCATATTCAATGTGAATGAGGGAACCATGACTCTTTGTATTGAAGATGATTCCGAAACATTCTATGTTTTGGGAAAGAAGAAGAAAAAGAAGAAGAAAAAGAAGAAGCTTAAATAAGAAGTAAAAGAAGAAGAAAAAGATGTCACGAGAACTATCAGCAATCAGAGTTGTGACCAGAAAGCCAGGACCTGCAAGCCCCCAAGACACCATGGAAAAGGAAATTGAGTTTGGGGTGGGAGACGAGGTAGCATGGAATTCTCCCAACCCCAAACATAAAAGTTCTTGGATAGGACCATACTTCATCATGCAAATTATTCAGCATGAGTGGTCGAAATAAAATCTATAGAGAGTTGCAAGTTTAGGTTAATAAGTGTTAATTACCCCACTCACTGTTGGGGAGGCTATAAAAATAAAATAATCGAGGTAACACGTCTGACTTTGAAAGACGTTAAACAAAAGTGCCTCTGGGAGACATCCCACAATAGTATATGTTGTTATATTTTAGTTTATGTTAGTTGTTTATAGTTGATATTGCAGTAATGAGGAAGGTATTATTGTCTTTGATGTTTAGGTACTAAGAAAATCGAGTTACGGAGCAAAGAAATTTTTTTTTGAGCAAAATCTAACCCTCCCGCTGGCTAGCCGGTGAGATGACCGGTATGCCGGTCGGGTCAAAACTATTACAACGGTTCCAGAATCAGGTCCATTGCCGAGACGAGAAAAAAATCAAAAAGTTGGACCGCCTAGCCGGTCAGCCAAAAACCGTCGCTACGGTATGCAAAATCAGGTACAACGCCGAGAGATCGTGGGCAAAACCGTGGGCGCAAAATGTCGAAACAGTATGGGACATGTAAGCCAATGAATCCACCGGTATGCCGGTGCGTGCCGCTAGAGAAATGTTTTTAGGGTTATAAACAAGAGAAGGTTAGTAATGTTACGAATTGTATATCTTTTAGCCTCCTTTCTTCTCCAAATCTCTCCTAATTCCATTAAAGCTTCAACAGACCTTCACCAAACATCAAAACACTACTCAATCACCATAAATTCACATCCAAATCCTTTCCCACATCATTACAAAGAAAATTCAACCACCCAAATCATATCAAAACACATAGGATCCAAGAATCAAAACCAAAAATTTGCCAAATCTTCTTCCAAAATTGCTTAAACCCATATTATCCAAGCAAGAGTTCATACTACAACATAGAGAAACATTATCCTTACACCTTTCCTAACCCAAATAACACTTTTTTAACCCAAATTCAAGGGGTAAAAATTTGAAGAGTGTTTAAACCTTTGACTTGGGCGTCAAAAGAGATGATGAAAAGAATAGAGGTTTTATTTAAGTGTTAAGGGAGATGAAGTATCAAAGCAAGGTATTGGGTAAGATCTAGAAGAAATCAAGTGAGATTGGTACTAGTTCGGGAACAAGCATGACGGGTAATTCGAGTCAGCAATTAGAGAGGAACCAGTTTTTGGTGAATTCAAACCCTAAAAAGCAAGAAATTAGGATTAAGGAGCAGAAGATGCCAATACTTCTTCTAATCGAAGATTCCTATATCATAGATGAGCAAAGCTTCTGGGAAACAAGTAGTTGTTGCCAAAACAAAGATTTTTGGACAAACACCTTCACATGAAAAAGTATTCGAATTTTTTTTAGAGAGGATGAAAAACAAGAAATTTCTAGAGTGTGATTGATTGAGATGGAGCATAAGAGGATGTAAGGGAAAGCAAAATTGGTGATACATGAAGTTTACATACAAGAAAAGCATTGCACTCTATTCTGGTTATTGATCATAAGAGGCAATAGACTCGAAGAGTATGTTTTCTTTCTTCCCTACCATTTTATTGTACTTGCATTATGTGTTAAATTTTAATTTTTTATAGAGTCTTTTCAAGTTGTGGGGACACACCTCATTTTTTAGTTGGGGAGTGTGGGATTCGTTGTCTCGCATCTCCATTTTTATGTGATTACTGTTTTTTAGGAAAAAATAAATTTTTTTGAGAGAAGGATTAGATGTAGAGTATGTTTAATAACTTGACAGAATAAGCTTAGTAAGTTGATGATAGAACGTAGTACGTTTATGAGTTGTTTCATTTTGTATACTCTGAGTATTTGCAAGGAATGCACATTGATAGTAAAGAAAAGATTAGTAAGCAATGCGATAAAAGTTTGTTTGATCTTAGGGCACCTTTAGGGGTGTGTAGGCCGTGAGATCTAAGCTAGTTGATAAAACCAATTGATGAACGTGCTAAAGGTAAGAGAATGACGAAATTGCATAGTTTAATAAGTGATTATGTCGATTCTTTGATAAGCCCCTTGTTGTCTTTTAGCTTGCTGTCCATTTATTATATTTATATCCTTCTCAGCCCCTTCTAGCCTTTCTAAAGTCTTTTTACTAGCCACATTATAAGCCATATCCTTTTACATTATAGGACTTTTTCCATATGACCCGTACTTGAAACGCGATGCATAGACAATTGTTATAGAGCTTGAGTTTGGGGTGGTGGATCCACCATTATGGGAAATATTATTGGGTTAGGAATCTCTGAGCTTATTAATTGTGCTCTGTTCTATATTTAGATGATTATTCACTATTATTATATTGTAACCCTCCACCAAGGTAAAATTAAATGAAAGAATTTATGAAAAAGAATTAGCATGAGATCTCAAATTAAAAAGAGAGTCATAGCTACATTACAAAAGAAAAGAAAAAATTGATATGAAAGGATTTAATATATTTGGACCGACAAAGTGTAATTTTTATGTGAACATCTATATGCTTTATTGGGTTATTGGAGATGCTAATTAGTGCATCAAAATCATTGGGTTGAGTGAGAACGTTTTATGAGAGTAACTCAAACTCTAGGGCGATTAGTTGATGGCTAGTGAGGAGAGATCCAAAATCTCACTCTAAATTATCCAAATATACTATTATATCGTCCTTAAGCCAACATTAAAACCTTAAAGACCTTTTGATTTTTTGTTATGTAATCTAGAAATGATTGAGCCGTTAGAGAGTAGTTAAGTGGACCTTTAGATACTAGTGAAGTTCGATGAACAATCTATAGCCTCCTTGTTAAACTGAGTAAATAACCTCTCCTTCTTACATTGCGAAGCTAATATGATATGGAATTTCAGTAGTGTTGATTTTGAGTATGACAAGTGTACAAGTAAATTAGTTTGTAAATATTATTACATAAAAATTTCTGAGTAGTTGATTTGAATTTATCTTATATATTCTGCTATCTTCTTTCCAATGTGCTTAACTGACATATGTGTGTATTTAGAGACTTCTCTTTGTTTTTATTTTTATTGTATCAAGATGATACAACTTTGAGTCGGGGGTCTTGATGTCTCCCTAATTGAGATGAATTAATATAGGTTGGAGACATCATTTTAGGTGTATTCTGGTATTTAATATTATATTTTTATTCGTAGTTTGATAAATTCCTATTTCTTGTCTTAATTTGATGAATTATTATTTTTAGGGAATATTTGGTTTAATTTGCGTGTTAATGTGAAGTTTTAAAGATATATGGAAATTAATTAGATGTAAAATCAATTCTAAAGAGATAAGTAAAAAAATATAAGGATGGAAATTGGAGATAAAAGAGAGTAGAGATAATATGGAAAGGAAAAGTTGCTAAGTAAATCTGAAATTCTGAAGCCACATCCACTAAAGTGACGATAACTTAAAATCGGCTGGGAACTTGGAAGAGAAATCTAAAGGAAAAGTGTATATCTTTTTGATACGGTCGTTTCGATATAAAGTAGGCGAAAATTGAAGCAATACCGAATGAAATACGACCGAAACAAGATATTAGCATTTATCGAATCTCCTATATTTAGGAAACAAATTTGATTTGGAAAAGGAGTCCAATTGCGCCTTCTACTCCAAGAATCCGACCTAGAAGCCTCTTCAAACCTATAAATACACCCTCTTATTATTGTAAACCTTTCCTTACTCAGTTCTAAGCCATATATTAGTCTTTTCTTGAATATTAATCATTAGTATTAAGTTTATCAACAAAGAAGCAAACTGACCTGTAGAGGAAGACAAGAAGCAAGAAGAAGGAGAGTGACAAACTCCTCTTCTACATCTCTCTTACTCTATATTTAGGGTAATTAGCTATAGATTTGTGGCTTCACCATATTTATAAACTTTTATTCAATAAGTTTTACAATTGATTTATGGGTTATTATTTTGTCTAAATTTCATAATACTATTTGTTATTTTAATTGATTTGAGCTTGACGTATATTGGTATTGTGTGCTTTGACATATTGTTTCCAGCCCTAGATTTGGCCAATCTTAAGACTATCCTTAGTAATTGAGTTAACACCCAAAAGGGGGATTAAATTATTGACAACACCACATAATCGTCTAGTGTGCGGTAGTGATCCTGACGGGTATGCCTAATTAGATAGCCATAACGGTTTGATTTAACCACCGATAATTACTCAGGGTCCCCTTAGCCAAGTCCCATTTTAGTGGAGAGGTTGCTCCTAAGTCCATCCTGACGGGAGTTAGGAAGAATTTAGAATCCCGGTTAATATATAATCCTCAATTCAACCTGAAGATAAGAATAACAACTTAATAAGACAGGCTCATATTAGTAACCCTAATCTATCTAACTTACATTCATATTTATTTATCTGTGTTCTTATTTATTATTTCACATCAGATAACTATTCATATTTTTATATTTTAATCTAAACATCTGAATTCATCTACGCTTATTGAATTCAAGTAGATCTATTAAATTAAATCCCTGTGAACGAACTTTTCTTATCAACTAAACTTGCAAATGATCTTTAATACTTGCACTGAGTTTCTCATGGTAGTCAAGGGTGTTTCATTTATTATTATTTTTATTTATCTGTTTATTTATCACACCTTTGCCTCCACCAAGTTTTTTACGCTGTTTCTGGGGATTTATCTTTAAGTTAGTCTATTTGTGTTTATTTAGTGTAGAAGTTTTTATTTGTATTTAATTTTACGCGTTTCCATTTGGTTTTATCCTTTTTAGGTTTAAGATGGCTAATCAACGGTTAGAGCTAGGTTTTCCTGGTCCGGTTCAAGTGCAACCCATTGAGATTCACCTTCCAGATATTCAAGCCCGATTCCCAGAAAAAAGTAGTTAATCCGTAATACATCAAACAACATTTGAAATGAACAGCTCATTAGAATTTCAAGAATATGCTGGGTGCGGTATAGATCATCGCAATGAATGTGACCGTACGTTATCAGTAGATATATATAATCGACAAGTGGGGTTGTAAAAGAAAATTTATGTATTCTATATATTTGTACAATATCTACAAAAGTAACTCTACAAAATTGCAATGACTATTAATCAGCATACAATTAATTGTCCATTTACACATTCTCGGTGCAATGAAGACAACGAGCATCGACTACTTGCTACTGAGATGAGCAAAGTTTTTTGCAGATCCTCAGACAAACCACGATGGATAAGTGATATGATATAATCCATTAGTTGACCATCAAGAGGTAATACGTTTGGCCCATCACTAGGAAGCCCGAAATCTTCTATTGACATGTTTAAAAGCTCACCAAAGATCTCGTTATTAAGCCAATTTAAAGGAATGGTGAACCGTCTTTGATCAACAGAGTAGACAACAAAATGATCAACTTCTGCCTTGGATGATG
Organism: Nemophila menziesii; assembly: GCA_029959085.1. Classification (NCBI taxonomy): domain Eukaryota; kingdom Viridiplantae; phylum Streptophyta; class Magnoliopsida; order Boraginales; family Hydrophyllaceae; genus Nemophila; species Nemophila menziesii. Next base: position 24,890,913 of record JARWIR010000008.1, read on the forward strand.
AAATGCAGGCATCTGAATTTGCTTTTCCATTGTTTCTATGAAATGAAATCATTTTCCTCTGACTGGCAGCAAAATTCTGCCATTTCCTTGCCATCTTTAACAATATCTTGGCACTGACCAGGGTGGTTTCTATTATATTTATGATAAAATGAAAACTGATTCAAACTTTGTATATAGGAGAAAATTCTTCAAAAGATGGAAAATTGAAAGTTGATTGTTGATCAAATGACTAGAATGATGAGTGATATATATTAGACGACTGAAGACAAACTATTTATTGTGCCATGTTATCTGTTATGAATAGGTAGCTACAAAACATGTGCTTGTAGGCCACACAAATGCCAACCATAGGCTGGATAATTTTTTGAAAGGCTAATAATTTAGATCACATACACAAATGAAATATTTCTTGATAATTTGTTGGTAGACAAGAGGGCTCTTGTATAGTCTTCTGTCTGATTGTATAGTCCATAGAATATTCCAATAATAAAATGCCAACAATTCTTTAATGAACATATATAGACATTGAATATATAATAAGACTTATCTCAACCAGAAATCAATAGCTTTCATATTCCAATACCGATTTCTCCTTCCATCCCAAGTTAGAAGAGTAATGATATTTGTCACCCTTTTTGTATCACCCTTTTATCACCTCCTACATGTATGCCTACATGGACCAATGAATTGATTTCTCTATCCTATTTAATTTTTCTCTATCTTCTATTCAAGGAAATCAACACATATATATAGACAAGTGATAAAAGGGTGACATGAAAAGGGGTGACATATATCATTACTCAAGTTAGAATTAGTATTCCTAAAATACTTATTATATCGTATGTATGCTCTTCCAGAAGTTGATTGTGACACTTAGCATTTTTCATATTTTTGCATCCTTTTTATATTGTAAACTCATTAGTTATGTATATTTTCAAAAAATATTTCCAGTAAAAAGATATACATTAAAATTCTCTTATAAGATAGTTTAGGTAACTTCCTAATGGATATTGGAACTTAAAAAAAAAAACTTAAACTAATTAACTAATGTTGATTGAAGATATTTATATTTTTAAAGTTAAAATCAAGTTATTTCTTAGTATTGTGGAAATAAAGGAAATTTTTTCGTATATGGTCACCCAAAGTAAGTACTAAATTGATGAAAATAGTCCATCCTCAAATAATATTTATATTAATATTTACAGTTTTCCTATGTTACATTAGTAAGGTCTTAAATGACACGTATGTAACATACAACAATACGCGTGTTGTTGATATAAGCGGGACACGGAAAGTGGTGTCACACATATCCTTGGATATGTAGAGTGTTAAGATCGGGATGACGCGAAGGTGTTTTGCTCACTTGTTTGTAAAGAGTCGTGCATGTTGGAACTCAAAACTGATGCCAGTCATGCATCGCGGTGAAAGTGGAGTGTGAATTATGAGAAGAATTGCTTGCTAGGAAGCGCGTTAAAAGTATGTTCAACAAAAAGGTCATTATATGTTCTTGGTTGTTGTCATGACATTGTAGCATCGTTCTACCTTTTCTCGTCGTGTTTCTTTCCCATACTTTGGAAAAATATTGTCTGGGACATCTGTTACTCCGAAAACGTTGTTACCGTTTAAAAATTCGTATTTGATCGACTTCAGAATAATGACCGGCTAATAGATATAGAATTTGATCTCGTTTTTATCCTTTTTGGAGGCGATTTTGAGATAACGAGACTTCAATTTTTCAAATTTTACACATCGAGCGTTATTTGAATAGTGGTGATGGTGATATGTTGAATATCTATTTCGAGAAAGATGAAAACTATATAAATCTTTCATAAATACAACGTAAGTTGGATAACATTTGTTGAAAGAAATTGTTCTATTTTACCATTACCAAATATGCTAGGTTTAGGAGGGATGTTTTCCTAAAACAATTATTTAAAATGTTATATCATCAACCTATATCTGTATATATGTACTTATTGTTATATTTAATTTGATGAAAATAGTGGATATATTCTTGTTGATGTAATTGATCGTATCTACGAGGTTGATGGACTACTCTAACAATATGCTTCTGTTTCAGTTTTATCGTTGATATTCCGTGGTGTATTTAATCGTGGATATTCTACCATCGTAAAGGATTTTCCACACTTAAATTGTTAGACATATACAAATTTAGTATCTGTAAAAAAATATTGAAATAATATAAAATCTAAAAAATAGGATTAGCCTTTAAATATTTTTTCTAAAGACCCTAAAAGAGAAAACAAGCATGGTAACTTGTTCCGGTGAAATAAACATTTTCTAATGAATGATATAAACATTCCAATCTCTCACTCATATATGTTACTACCTATGTATTGAATCATTATATTATACAAATCTCTCTTTCTTTCTTGTTTTACATATATATGCACATATTGTCTCCTATCTATGTATGTTTGATCAACTACAACGTTCTCATTTGTAAGAAAAGTTTCTTCAAATTTTACTATGTATCTCCTACAACCACAAGAAGGATTCACGCTTATAATTTAGTGTTTATTAAACACGTAACATGTAATATGGGAAATACCTTACCCTGGTAATCATAAATCCATAGCGGAAAAAACTAAACATCGACTATGATACATATCACTGTGGTAACCGAAGTAAATAGGGGCTAGATTTGTTGCCAATAGGTACTTTATGAATTTTTTTATGTTAACTATAACTCTTATGTCTTTCGAAATATTTTTCGAAAGTTACTTGAAAAGTTTCAATGCATTGTCTATTTCTACTATTTCATCACAAAATACCTCAAGTTTATCTAAATCAATATTGTTTTCGTTTACCTCTCTACCATGAGAATCTAGTCATATGAAAAGAAAATGTTTAAGAACATGTGTCCCGTTCCTCCATCGTGTGAAAGTTTTGGAATATATAATTATGACCGCTCCTTACAGATCACAAATCGAGATGCCTTTGTAGATGGGAAAACTTTTTTTATACTGTTTGACTGGTGCGATGAGTAGTTGTATAAATTCACGAATGGCTGTTTGTTCTGATAATCTTTTCATTCTCAAAAAAAACAGATAATCCGTAAAACATTAAAAACAACATTTGAAATGAGCATTTTAACTCATTATAATTTCAGGAAAATGCTGGGTGTCGTATAAACTATCGCAATGAATGTGACCCTACGTTATTAGTAGATATATATAACCGAAGTGGAGTTGTAAAATAAAATTTAACTGTTATATATATTCGTACAATATCTACAAAACTAACTCTACAAAATTGCAATGACTATTAGTCAGCATACAATCAATTGTCCATTTACACATTGTTGGTGCAAAGAAGACAATGTGCATCGACCACTTGCTACTGAGATGAGCAAAGTTTTTTGCAGATCCTCAGACAAACCACGATGGATAAGTGATATGATATAATCCATTAGTTGACCATCAAGAGGTAATACGATTGGCCCATCACTAGGAAGCCCGAACTCTTCTTCTGACATCTTTAAAAGCTCACCAAAGATCTCGTTATTAAGCCAATTTAAAGGGATGGTGAACCGTCTTTGATCAACAGAGTAGACAACAAAATGACCAACTTCTGCCTTGGATGATGAAATGCAGGCATCTGAATTTGCTTTTCCATCGTTTCTATGAAATGAAATCCTTTTCCTCTGACTGGCGGCAAATTTCTGCCATTTCCTTGCCATCTTTAACAATTTCTTGGCGCTGACCATGGTGGTTTCTATTATATTTATGATAAAAAGAAAACTGACTCAAACTTGGTATATAGGAGAAAATTATTCAAAAGATGGAAAATTGCAAGTTGATTGTTGATCAAATGACTAGAATGATGAGTGATATATATTAGACGACTGAAGACAAATATTTATTGTGCCATGTTATCTGTTATGAATAGGTAGCTACAAAAACATGTGCTTGTAGGTCACACAAATGCTAACCATAGGCTGGATAATTTTTTGAAAGGTTTAGATCACATACACAAATGAAATATTTCTTGATAATTTGTTGGTAAACAAGAGGGCTCTTGTATAGTCTTCTGTCTGATCGTATACTCCATAGAATTTTCCAATAATAAAATGCCAACAATTCTTTAATGAACATATATAGACATTGAATATATAATAAGACTTATCTCAACGGGAAATCAATAGCTTTCATATTCCAATACCGATTTCTCCTTCCATCCCAAGTTAGAATTAGTATTCCTAAAATACTAATTATATCGTATGTATGCTCTTCCAGAAGTTGATTGTGACACTTAGCATTTTTCATATTTTTGCATCCTTTTTATATTGTAAAATTCATTAGTTATGTATATTTTCAAAAAAAAATTCCAGTAAAAAGATATACATTAAGATCCTCTTATAAGACAATTTAGGTAACTTCCTAATGGATATTGGAACTTCCAAAAAAAAACTTAAACTAATTATCTAATGTTGATTGAAGATATTTATATTTTTAAAGTTAAAATCAAGGTATTTCTTAGTATTGTGGAAACAAAGGAAAACTTTGCGTATATGGTTACCCAAAGTGAAGTGCTAAATTGATGAAAATAGTCCATTCTCAAATAAATTTTATATTAATATTTATAGTTTTCCCATGTTATATTAGTAGGGTCTTAGATGACACGTATGTAACATACAATAATAGGCGTGTCGTTGATTTAAGCGGGACACGAAAAGTGGTGTCACACATATCATTGGACATGTAGAGTGTTAAGGTCTGGATGACGCGAAGGTGTTTTGCTCACTTGTGTGTAAAGAGTCGTGCATGTTGGAACTCAAAACTGATGCCAGTCATGCATCGGGGTTAAAGTGGAGTGTGAATTATGAGAAGAATTGCTTGCTAGGAAGCGCGTTAAAAATATGTTCAACAAAAAGGTCATTATTTGTTCTTGGTTGTTTTCATGACATTCAAAATTTTTGTAGCATCGTTCTACCTTTTCTCGTCGTGTTTCTTTCCCATACTTTTGGAAAATATTGTCTGGGACATCTGTTACTCAAAACACTGTTACCGTTTAAAAATTCGTATTTGATCAGCTTCAGAATAATGACCGGATAATGGATATAGAATTTGATCTCATTTTTGTCCTTTTTGGAGGCGATTTTAAGATAACGAGACTTCAATTTTTCAAATTTTACACATTGAGCGTTATTGGAATAGAGGTGATATGTTGAATATCTGTTTCGAGAAAGATGAAAACTATATAAATCTTCCATAAATACAATGTAAGATGGATAACATTAGTTGAAAGAAATTGTTCTACTTTACCATTACCAAATATGCAAGGTTTAGGAGGGTTGTTTTCCTAAAACAACTTTTTAAAATGTTATAGCCTCAACCTTCAGCCGTATATATGTACTTATTGTTATATTTAATTTGATGCAGATAGTGGATATATTCTTGTTGATGTAATTGATCGTATCTACAAGGTTGATGGACTACTCTAACAATATGCTTCTGTTTCAGTTTTATCGTGGATATTTTGTGGTGTATTTAATCGTGGATATTCTACCATCGTAAAGGGTTTTCCACGCTAACCCATAAATTGTTAGACATATACAAATTTATTATCTGTAAAAAATATTGAAATAATATAAAATATAAAAAATAGGATTAGCCTTTAAATATTTTTTCTAAGACCCTAAAGGAGAAAACAAGCATGGTAACCTAATTACTTAACCTGTTGCGGTGAAATCAACATTTTTTAATGAATGATATAAACATTCCAAACTCTCACTCATATATGTTACTACCTATGTATTGAATCATTATAATATACTATTCTCACATTCTTTCTTGTTTTACATATATATGCACATATTGTCTCCTATCGATGTATATTTGATCAACTACAACGTTCTCATTTGTAAGAATAGTTTCTTCAAATTTTACTATGTATCTCCTACAACCACATGAAGGATTCACGCTTATAATTTAGTGTTTATTAAACACGTAACATGTAATATGGGAAACACCTTATCTTGGTAATCATAAATCCATAGCGGCAAAAACTTAACATTGACTATGATACATACCACTGTGGTAACCGAAGTAAATAGGGGCTAGATTTGTTGCCAATAGGTATTTTATGAATTTTTTTATTTTAACTATGATATTAACTATTATGTCTTTCGAAATATTTTTCGAAAGTTACTTGAAAATTTTCAATGCATTGTCTATTTCTACTATTTCATCACAAAATAACTCAAGTTTATCTAAATCAAAATTGTTTTCGTTTACCTCTCTACCATGAGAATCTAGTCATATGAAATGAAAATGTTTAAGAACATGTGTCCCCTTTTTGTTTAAATGGCCTTCTTCCTCCATCCTATGGAATTTTTGGAATATATAATTATGACCGCTCCTTACAGATCACAAATCGAGATGCCTTTGTAGATGGGAATTAAGGGAAACTTTTTTATACTGTTTGACTGGTGCATGAGTAGTTGTATAAATTCATGAATGGCTGTTTGCTCTGATAATCTTTTCATTCCCCCCAAAAAAATAGATAATCTGTGAAACATTGAAAACAACATTTGAAATGAGCATTTTAACTCATTAGAATTTCAGGAATATGCTGAGTGTCGTATAGATTATCGCAATGAATGTGACCCTACGTTATAAGTAGATATATATAATCGAAGTGGAGTTGTAAAAGAAAATTTAACTGTTATATATATTCGTACAATATCTACAAAACTAACTCAACAAAATTGCAATGACTATTAGTCAGCATACAATCAATTGTCCATTTACACATTCTTGGTGCAAAGAAGACAATGTGCATCGACTACTTGCTACTGAGATGAGCAAAGTTTTTTGCAGATCCTCAGACAAACCACGGTGGATAAGTGATATGATATAATCCATTAGTTGACCATCAAGAGGTAATACGATTGGCCCATCACTAGGAAGCCCGAACTCTTCTTCTGACATCTTTAAAAGCTCACCAAAGATCTCGTTATTAAGCCAATTTAAAGGGATGGTGAACCGTCTTTGATCAACAGAGTAGACAACAAAATGACCAACTTCTGCCTTGGATGATGAAATGCAGGCATCTGAATTTGCTTTTCCATTGTTTCTATGAAATGAAATCCTTTTCCTCTGACTGGCGGCAAATTTCTGCCATTTCCTTGCCATCTTTAACAATTTCTTGGCGCTGACCATGGTGGTTCCTATCATATTTATGATAAAAAGAAAACTGATTCAAACTTGGTATATAGGAGAAAATTATTCAAAAGATGGAAAATTGCAAGTTGATTGTTGATCAAATGACTAGAATGATGAGTGATATATATTAGACGACTGAAGACAAATATTTATTGTGCCATGTTATCTGTTATGAATAGGTAGCTACAAAAACATGTGCTTGTAGGTCACACAAATGCCAACCATAGGCTGGATAATTTTTTGAAAGGTTTAGATCACATGCACAAATGAAGTATTTCTTGATAATTTGTTGGTAGACAAGAGGGCTCTTGTATAGTCTTCTGTCTGATCGTATAGTCCATAGAATTTTCCAATAATAAAATGCCAACAATTCTTTAATGAACATATATAGACTTTGAATATATAATAAGACTTATCTCAACGGGAAATCAATAGCTTTCATATTCCAATACCGATTTCTCCTTCCATCCCAAGTTAGAATTAGTATTCCTAAAATACTAATTATATCGTATGTATGCTCTTCCAGAAGTTGATTGTGACACTTAGCAGTTTTCATATTTTTGCATCCTTTTTATATTGTAAAATTCATTAGTTATGTATATTTTCAAAAAAAAATTCCAGTAAAAAGATATACATTAAGATCCTCTTATAAGACAGTTTAGGTAACTTCCTAATGGATATTGGAACTTCCAAAAAAAAAACTTAAACTAATTATCTAATGTTGATTGAAGATATTTATATTTTTAAAGTTAAAATCAAGGTATTTCTTAGTATTGTGGAAACAAAGGAAAACTTTGCGTATATGGTTACCCAAAGTGAAGTGCTAAATTGATAAAAATAGTCCATTCTCAAATAAATTTTATATTAATATTTATAGTTTTACCATGTTATATTAGTAGGGTCTTAGATGACACGTATGTAACATACAATAATAGGCGTGTCGTTGATTTAAGTGGGACACGAAAAGTGGTGTCACACATATCATTGGACATGTAGAGTGTTAAGGTCAGGATGACGCGAAGGTGTTTTGCTCACTTGTGTGTAAAGAGTCGTGCATGTTGGAACTCAAAACTGATGCCAGTCATGCATCGGGGTTAAAGTGGAGTGTGAATTATGAGAAGAATTGCTTGCTAGGAAGCGCGTTAAAAGTATGTTCAACAAAAAGGTCATTATTTGTTCTTGGTTGTTTTCATGACATTCAAAATTTTTGTAGCATCGTTCTACCTTTTCTCGTCGTGTTTCTTTCCCATACTTTTGGAAAATATTGTCTGGGACATCTGTTACTCAAAACACTGTTACCGTTTAAAAATTCGTATTTGATCAGCTTCAGAATAATGACTGGATAATGGATATAGAATTTGATCTCATTTTTGTCCTTTTTGGAGGCAATTTTAAGATAACGAGACTTCAATTTTTCAAATTTTACACATCGAGCGTTATAGGAATAGAGGTGATATGTTGAATATCTGTTTCGAGAAAGATGAAAACTATATAAATCTTCCATAAATACAATGTAAGATGGATAACATTAGTTGAAAGAAATTGTTCTACTTTACCATTACCAAATATGCAAGGTTTAGGAGGGTTGTTTTCCTAAAACAACTTTTTAAAATGTTATAGCCTCAACCTTCAGCCGTATATATGTACTTATTGTTATATTTAATTTGATGCAAATAGTGGATATATTCTTGTTGATGTAATTGATCGTATCTACGAGGTTGATGGACTACTCTAACAATATGCTTCTGTTTCAGTTTTATCGTGGATATTTTGTGGTGTATTTAATCGTGGATATTCTACCATCGTAAAGGGTTTTCCACGCTAACCCATAAATTGTTAGACATATACAAATTTATTATCTGTAAAAAAAATTGAAATAATATAAAATATAAAAAATAGGATTAGCCTTTAAATATTTTTTCTAAGACCCTAAAGGATAAAACAAGCATGGTAACCTAATTACTTAACCTGTTGCGGTGAAATCAACATTTTTTAATGAATGATATAAACATTCCAAACTCTCACTCATATATGTTACTACCTATGTATTGAATCATTATAATATACTATTCTCACATTCTTTCTTCTTTTACATATATATGCACATATTGTCTCCTATCGATGTATATTTGATCAACTACAACGTTCTCATTTGTAAGAATAGTTTCTTCAAATTTTACTATGTATCTTCTACAACCACATGAAGGATTCACGCTTATAATTTAGTGTTTATTAAACACGTAACATGTAATATGGGAAACACCTTACCTTGGTAATCATAAATCCATAGCGGCAAAAACTTAACATTGACTATGATACATACCACTGTGGTAACCGAAGTAAATAGGGGCTAGATTTGTTGCCAATAGGTATTTTATGAATTTTTTTATGTTAACTATGATATTAACTATTATGTCTTTCGAAATATTTTTCGAAAGTTACTTGAAAATTTTCAATGCATTGTCTATTTCTACTATTTCATCACAAAATAACTCAAGTTTATCTAAATCAAAATTGTTTTCGTTTACCTCTCTACCATGAGAATCTAGTCATATGAAATGAAAATGTTTAAGAACATGTGTCCCCTTTTTGTTTAAATGGCCTTCTTCCTCCATCCTATGGAATTTTTGGAATATATAATTATGACCGCTCCTTACAGATCACAAATCGAGATGCCTTTGTAGATGGGAATTAAGGGAAACTTTTTTATACTGTTTGACTGGTGCATGAGTAGTTGTATAAATTCATGAATGGCTGTTTGCTCTGATAATCTTTTCATTCCCCCCAAAAAAATAGATAATCCGTGAAACATTGAAAACAACATTTGAAATGAGCATTTTAACTCATTAGAATTTCAGGAATATGCTGAGTGTCGTATAGATTATCGCAATGAATGTGACCCTACGTTATAAGTAGATATATATATAATCGAAGTGGAGTTGTAAAAGAAAATTTAACTGTTATATATATTCGTACAATATCTACAAAACTAACTCTACAAAATTGCAATGACTATTAGTCAGCATACAATCAATTGTCCATTTACACATTCTTGGTGCAAAGAAGACAATGTGCATCGACTACTTGCTACTGAGATGAGCAAAGTTTTTTGCAGATCCTCAGACAAATCACGGTGGATAAGTGATATGATATAATCCATTAGTTGACCATCAAGAGGTAATACGATTGGCCCATCACTAGGAAGCCCGAACTCTTCTTCTGACATCTTTAAAAGCTCACCAAAGATCTCGTTATTAAGCCAATTTAAAGGGATGGTGAACCGTCTTTGATCAACAGAGTAGACAACAAAATGACCAACTTCTGCCTTGGATGATGAAATGCAGGCATCTGAATTTGCTTTTCCATTGTTTCTATGAAATGAAATCCTTTTCCTCTGACTGGCGGCAAATTTCTGCCATTTCCTTGCCATCTTTAACAATTTCTTGGCGCTGACCATGGTGGTTTCTATTATATTTATGATAAAAAGAAAACTGATTCAAACTTGGTATATAGGAGAAAATTATTCAAAAGATGGAAAATTGCAAGTTGATTGTTGATCAAATGACTAGAATGATGAGTGATATATATTAGACGACTGAAGACAAATATTTATTGTGCCATGTTATCTGTTATGAATAGGTAGCTACAAAAACATGTGCTTGTAGGTCACACAAATGCCAACCATAGGCTGGATAATTTTTTGAAAGGTTTAGATCACATACACAAATGAAATATTTCTTGATAATTTGTTGGTAGACAAGAGGGCTCTTGTATAGTCTTCTGTCTGATCGTATAGTCCATAGAATTTTCCAATAATAAGATGCCAACAATTCTTTAATGAACATATATAGACATTGAATATATAATAAGACTTATCTCAACGGGAAATCAATAGCTTTCATATTCCAATACCGATTTCTCCTTCCATCCCAAGTTAGAATTAGTATTCCTAAAATACTAATTATATCGTATGTATGCTCTTCCAAAAGTTGATTGTGACACTTAGCATTTTTCATATTTTTGCATCCTTTTTATATTGTAAAATTCATAAGTTATGTATATTTTCAAAAACAAAATTCCAGTAAAAAGATATACATTAAGATAAGACAGTTTAGGTAACTTCCTAATGGATATTGGAACTTCCAAAAAAAAAACTTAAACTAATTATCTAATGTTGATTGAAGATATTTATATTTTTTAAGTTAAAAACAAGGTATTTCTTAGTATTGTGGAAACAAAGGAAAACTTTGCGTATATGGTTACCCAAAGTGAAGTGCTAAATTGATGAAAATAGTCCATTCTCAAATAAATTTTATATTAATATTTATAGTTTTCCCATGTTATATTAGTAGGGTCTTAGATGACACGTATGTAACATACAATAATAGGCGTGTCGTTGATTTAAGCGGGACACGAAAAGTGGTGTCACACATATCATTGGACATGTAGAGTGTTAAGGTCAGGATGACGCGAAGGTGTTTTGCTCACTTGTGTGTAAAGAGTCGTGCATGTTGGAACTCAAAACTGATGCCAGTCATGCATCGGGGTTAAAGTGGAGTGTGAATTATGAGAAGAATTGCTTGTTAGGAAGCGCGTTAAAAGTATGTTCTACAAAAAGGTCATTATTTGTTCTTGGTTGTTTTCATGACATTCAAAATTTTTGTAGCATCGTTCTACCTTTTCTCTTCGTGTTTCTTTCCCATACTTTTGGAAAATATTGTCTGGGACATCTGTTACTCAAAACACTGTTACCGTTTAAAAATTCGTATTTGATCATCTTCAGAATAATGACTGGATAATGGATATAGAATTTGATCTCATTTTTGTCCTTTTTGGAGGCGATTTTAAGATAACGAGACTTCAATTTTTCAAATTTTACACATCGAGCGTTATTGGAATAGAGGTGATATGTTGAATATCTGTTTCGAGAAAGATGAAAACTATATAAATCTTCCATAATTACAATGTAAGATGGATAACATTAATTGAAAGAAATTGTTCTACTTTACCATTACCAAATATGCAAGGTTTAGGAGGGTTGTTTTCCTAAAACAACTTTTTAAAATGGTATAGCCTCAACCTTCAGCCGTATATATGTACTTATTGTTATATTTAATTTGATGCAAATAGTGGATATATTCTTGTTGATGTAATTGATCGTATCTACGAGGTTGATGGACTACTCTAACAATATGCTTCTGTTTCAGTTTTATCGTGGATATTTTGTGGTGTATTTAATCGTGGATATTCTACCATCGTAAAGGGTTTTCCACGCTAACCCATAAATTGTTAGACATATACAAATTTATTATCTGTAAAAAATATTGAAATAATATAAAATATAAAAAATAGGATTAGCCTTTAAATATTTTTTCTAAGACCCTAAAGGAGAAAACAAGCATGGTAACCTAATTACTTAACCTGTTGCGGTGAAATCAACATTTTTTAATGAATGATATAAACATTCCAAACTCTCACTCATATATGTTACTACCTATGTATTGAATCATTATAATATACTATTCTCACATTCTTTCTTGTTTTACATATATATGCACATATTGTCTCCTATCGATGTATATTTGATCAACTACAACGTTCTCATTTGTAAGAATAGTTTCTTCAAATTTTACTATGTATCTCCTACAACCACAAGAAGGATTCACGCTTATAATTTAGTGTTTATTAAACACGTAACATGTAATATGGGAAACACCTTACCTTGGTAATCATAAATCCATAGCGGCAAAAACTTAACATTGACTATGATACATACCACTGTGGTAACCGAAGTAAATAGGGGCTAGATTTGTTGCCAATAGGTATTTTATGAATTTTTTTATGTTAACTATGATATTAACTATTATGTCTTTTGAAATATTTTTCGAAAGTTACTTGAAAATTTTCAATGCATTGTCTATTTCTACTATTTCATCACAAAATAACTCAAGTTTATCTAAATCAAAATTGTTTTCGTTTACCTCTCTACCATGAGAATCTAGTCATATGAAATGAAAATGTTTAAGAACATGTGTCCCCTTTTTGTTTAAATGGCCTTCTTCCTCCATCCTATGGAATTTTTGGAATATATAATTATGACCGCTCCTTACAGATCACAAATCGAGATGCCTTTGTAGATGGGAATTAAGGGAAACTTTTTTATACTGTTTGACTGGTGCATGAGTAGTTGTATAAATTCATGAATGGCTGTTTGCTCTGATAATCTTTTCATTCCCCCCAAAAAAATAGATAATCCGTGAAACATTGAAAACAACATTTGAAATGAGTTTTAGAATTTCAGGAATATGCTGAGTGTCGTATAGATTATCGCAATGAATGTGACCCTACGTTATAAGTAGATATATATAATCGAAGTGGAGTTGTAAAAGAAAATTTAACTGTTATATATATTCGTACAATATCTACAAAACTAACTCTACAAAATTGCAATGACTATTAGTCAGCATACAATCAATTGTCCATTTACACATTCTTGGTGCAAAGAAGACAATGTGCATCGACTACTTGCTACTGAGATGAGCAAAGTTTTTTGCAGATCCTCAGACAAACCACGGTGGATAAGTGATATGATATAATCCATTAGTTGACCATCAAGAGGTAATACGATTGGCCCATCACTAGGAAGCCCGAACTCTTCTTCTGAAATCTTTAAAAGCTCACCAAAGATCTCGTTATTAAGCCAATTTAAAGGGATGGTGAACCGTCTTTGATCAACAGAGTAGACAACAAAATGACCAACTTCTGCCTTGGATGATGAAATGCAGGCATCTGAATTTGCTTTTCCAGTGTTTCTATGAAATGAAATCCTTTTCCTCTGACTGGCGGCAAATTTCTGCCATTTCCTTGCCATCTTTAACAATTTCTTGGCGCTGACCATTGTGGTTTCTATTATATTTATGATAAAAAGAAAAATGATTCAAACTTGGTATATAGGAGAAAATTAATCAAAAGATGGAAAATTGCAAGTTGATTGTTGATCAAATAACTAGAATAATGAGTGATATATATTAGACGACTGAAGACAGATATTTATTGTGCCATGTTATCTGTTATGAATAGGTAGCCACAATAACATGTGCTTGTAGGTCACACAAATGCCAACCTTAGGCTGGATAATTTTTTGAAAGGTTTAAATCACATACACAAATGAAATATATATACTTAATATATACTTAACAGAAACTTTGCGTACAGTTAGGGGTCATGTACACCTCTCTCATCTCTAACATGAGATATATATACTTAATATGTATCTCTAACAGGAGATATTTATTTACAAATTAGAATTATGCGGGTGATTAGTATAAAAATCATCTTTACAACACTTTCATAGATTTCTTTGTTTGTCATAGGACAAACAAATAAATATTAGGTTTTGGAGTTACAGTTAGGGGTCATGTACACCTCCCTCATCTCTAACATGAGATATATATACTTAATATGTATCTCTAACAGGAGATATTTATTTACAAATTAGAATTATGCGGGTGATTAGTATAAAAATCATCTTTACAACACTGTCATAGATTTCTTTGTTTGTCATAGGACAAACAAATAAATAATTTTAATAGACTTCTTTTGTACAACCACTAATTCAAATATGTGTTATATATAAGTACTTAGTATGGATCTCTAACACGATAAATTTATTTTCAAATTGAATTTCTAAGGGTGATCAAATAAAAATCAATATTAAAACAATTAAACAATTACACAAATAACTTTGTTTGTCCTATGACAAACGGCCTACTTGGATATTTAACTTAAGGATTAGGTTTTGGAGTTACAGTTAGGGGTCATGTACACCTCCCTCATCTCTAACATGAGATATATATACTTAATATGTATCTCTAACAGGAGATATTTATTTACAAATTAGAATTATGCGGGTGATTAGTATAAAAATCATCTTTACAACACTTTCATAGATTTCTTTGTTTGTCATAGGACAAACAAATAAATAATTTTAATAGACTTCTTTTGTACAAATATGTGTTATATATAAGTGTTATATATAAGTACTTAGTATGGATCTCTAACACGATAAATTTATTTTCAAATTGAATTTCTAAGGGTGATCAAATAAAAATCAATATTAAAACAATTAAACAATTACACAAATAACTTTGTTTGTCCTATGACAAACGGCCTACTTGGATATTTAACTTAAGGATTAGGTTTTGGAGTTACAGTTAGGGGTCATGTACACCTCCCTCATCTCTAACATGAGATATATATACTTAATATGTATCTCTAACAGGAGATATTTATTTACAAATTAGAATTATGCGGGTGATTAGTATAAAAATCATCTTTACAACACTGTCATAGATTTCTTTGTTTGTCATAGGACAAACAAATAAATAATTTTAATAGACTTCTTTTGTACAACCACTAATTCAAATATGTGTTATATATAAGTACTTAGTATGGATCTCTAACACGATAAATTTATTTTCAAATTGAATTTCTAAGGGTGATCAAATAAAAATCAATATTAAAACAATTAAACAATTACACAAATAACTTTGTTTGTCCTATGACAAACGGCCTACTTGGATATTTAACTTAAGGATTAGGTTTTGGAGTTACAGTTAGGGGTCATGTACACCTCCCTCATCTCTAACATGAGATATATATACTTAATATGTATCTCTAACAGGAGATATTTATTTACAAATTAGAATTATGCGGGTGATTAGTATAAAAATCATCTTTACAACACTGTCATAGATTTCTTTGTTTGTCATAGGACAAACAAATAAATAATTTTAATAGACTTCTTTTGTACAACCACTCATTCAAATATGTGTTATATATAAGTACTTAGTATGGATCTCTAACACGATAAATTTATTTTCAAATTGAATTTCTAAGGGTGATCAAATAAAAATCAATATTAAAACAATTAAACAATTACACAAATAACTTTGTTTGTCCTATGACAAATGGCCTACTTGGATATTTAACTTAAGGATTAGGTTTTGGAGTTACAGAGGGGTCATGTACACCTCCCTCATCTCTAACATGAAATATATATACTTAATATGTATCTCTAACAGGAGATATTTATTTACAAATTAGAATTATGCGGGTGATTAGTATAAAAATCATCTTTACAACACTTTCATAGATTTCTTTGTTTGTCATAGGACAAACAAATAAATAATTTTAATAGACTTCTTTTGTACAACCACTCATTCAAATATGTGTTATATATAAGTACTTAGTATGGATCTCTAACACGATAAATTTATTTTCAAATTGAATTTCTAAGGGTGATCAAATAAAAATCAATATTAAAACAATTAAACAATTACACAAATAACTTTGTTTGTCCTATGACAAACGGCCTACTTGGATATTTAACTTAAGGATTAGGTTTTGGAGTTACAGTTAGGGGTCATGTACACCTCCCTCATCTCTAACATGAGATATATATACTTAATATGTATCTCTAACAGGAGACACCACTTTCCGTGTCCCGCTTAAATCAACGACACACCTATTATTGTATGTTACATACGTGTCATCTAAGACCCTACTAATGTAACATGGGAAAACTATAAATATTAATATAAAAATTATTTGAGGATGGACTATTTTCATCAATTTAGCACTTCACTTTGGGTAACCATATACGCAAAGTTTTCCTTTGTTTCCACAATACTAAAAAATACCTTGATTTTAACTTTAAAAATATAAATATCTTCAATCAACATTAGTTAATTAGAGGATCTTAATGTATATCTTTTTACTGGAATTTTGTTTTTGAAAATATACATAACTTATGAATTTTACAATATAAAAAGGATGCAAGAATATGAAAAATGCTAAGTGTCACAATCAACTTCTGGAAGAGCATACATACGATATAATTAGTATTTTAGGAATACTAATTCTAACTTGGGATGGAAGGAGAAATCGGTATTGGAATATGAAAGCTATTGATTTCCCGTTGAGATAAGTCTTATTATATATTCAATGTCTATATATGTTCATTAAAGAATTGTTGGCATTTTATTATCGGAAAATTCTATGGACTATACGATCAGACATAAGACTATACAAGAGCCCTCTTGTCTACCAACAAATTATCAAGAAATATTTCATTTGTGTATGTGATCTAAACCTTTCAAAAAATTATCCAGCCTATGGTTGGCATTTGTGTGACCTACAAGCACATGTTTTTGTAGCTACCTATTCATAACAGATAACATGGCACAATAAATATTTGTCTTCAGTCGTCTAATATATATCACTCATTATTCTAGTCATTTGATCAACAATCAACTTGCAATTTTCCATCTTTTGATTAATTTTCTCCTATATACCAAGTTTGAATCATTTTTCTTTTTCTCATAAATATAATAGAAACCACCATGGTCAGCGCCAAGAAATTGTTAAAGATGGCAAGGAAATGGCAGAAATTTGCCGCCAGTCAGAGGAAAAGGATTTCATTTCATAGAAACAATGGAAAAGCAAATTCAGATGCCTGCATCTCATCATCCAAGGCAGAAGTTGGTCATTTTGTTGTCTACTCTGTTGATCAAAGACGGTTCACCATCCCTTTAAATTGGCTTAATAACGAGATCTTTGGTGAGCTTTTAAAGATGTCAGAAGAAGAGTTCGGGCTTCCTAGTGATTGGCCAATCGTATTACCTCTTGATGGTCAACTAATGGATTATATCATATCACTTATCCACCGTGGTTTGTCTGAGGATCTGCAAAAAACTTTGCTCATCTCAGTAGCAAGTAGTCGATGCACATTGTCTTCTTTGCACCAAGAATGTGTAAATGGACAATTGATTGTATGCTGACTAATAGTCATTGCAATTTTGTAGAGTTAGTTTTGTAGATATTGTACGAATATATATAACAGTTAAATTTTCTTTTACAACTCCACTTCGATTATATATATCTACTTATAACGTAGGGTCACATTCATTGCGATAATCTATACGACACTCAGCATATTCCTGAAATTCTAATGAGTTAAAATGCTCATTTCAAATGTTGTTTTCAATGTTTCACGGATTATCTATTTTTTTGGGGGGAATGAAAAGATTATCAGAGCAAACAGCCATTCATGAATTTATACAACTACTCATGCACCAGTCAAACAGTATAAAAAAGTTTCCCTTAATTCCCATCTACAAAGGCATCTGGATTTGTGATCTGTAAGGAGCGGTCATAATTATATATTCCAAAAATTCCATAGGATGGAGGAAGAAGGCCATTTAAACAAAAAGGGGACACATGTTCTTAAACATTTTCATTTCATATGACTAGATTCTCATGGTAGAGAGGTAAACGAAAACAATTTTGATTTAGATAAACTTGAGTTATTTTGTGATAAAATAGTAGAAATAGACAATGCATTGAAAATTTTCAAGTAACTTTCGAAAAATATTTCGAAAGACATAAGAGTTAATATCATAGTTAACATAAAAAACTTCATAAAATACCTATTGGCAACAAATCTAGCCCCTATTTACTTCGGTTACCACAGTGGTACGTATCATAGTCAATGTTAAGTTTTTGCCGCTATGGATTTATGATTACCAAGGTAAGGGGTTTCCCATATTACATGTTACGTGTTTAATAAACACTAAATTATAAGCGTGAATCCTTCATGTGGTTGTAGGAGATACATAGTAAAATTTGAAGAAACTATTCTTACAAATGAGAACGTTGTACTTGATCAAATATACATCGATAGGAGACAATATGTGCATATATATGTAAAACAAGAAAGAATGTGAGAATAGTATATTATAATGATTCAATACATAGGTAGTAACATATATGAGTGAGAGTTTGGAATGTTTATATCATTCATTAAAAAATGTTGATTTCACCGCAACATGTTAAGTAATTAGGTTACCATGCTTGTTTTCTCCTTTAGGGTCTTAGAAAAAATATTTAAAGGCTAATCCTATTTTTTATATTTTATATTATTTCAATATTTTTTACAGATAATAAATTTGTATATGTCTAACAATTTATGGGTTAGCGTGGAAAACCCTTTACGATGGTAGAATATCCACGATTAAATACACCACAAAATATCCACGATAAAACTGAAAGAGAAGCATATTGTTAGAGTAGTCCATCAACCTCGTAGATACGATCAATTACATCAACAAGAATATATCCACTATTTGCATCAAATTAAATATAACAATAAGTACATATATACGGCTGAAGGTTGAGGCTATAACATTTTAAAAAGTTGTTTTAGGAAAACAACCCTCCTAAACCTTGCATATTTGGTAATGGTAAAGTAGAACAATTTCTTTCAACTAATGTTATCCATCTTACATTGTATTTATTGAAGATTTATATAGTTTTCATCTTTCTCGAAACAGATATTCAACATATCACCTCTATTCCAATAACGCTCGATGTGTAAAATTTGAAAAATTGAAGTCTCGTTATCTTAAAATCGCCTCCAAAAAGGACAAAAATGAGATCAAATTCTATATCCATTATCTGGTCATTATTCTGAAGCTGATCAAATACGAATTTTTAAACGGTAACAGTGTTTTGAGTAACAGATGTCCCAGACAATATTTTCCAAAAGTATGGGAAAGAAACACGACGAGAAAAGGTAGAACGATGCTACAAAAATTTGAATGTCATGAAAACAACCAAGAACAAATAATGACTTTTTTGTTGAACATACTTTTAACGCGCTTCCTAGCAAGCAATTCTTCTCATAATTCACACTCCACTTTAACCCCGATGCATGACTGGCATCAGTTTTGAGTTCCAACATGCACGACTCTTTACACACAAGTGAGCAAAACACCTTCGCGTCATCCAGACCTTAACACTCTACATGTCCAATGATATGTGTGACACCACTTTTCGTGTCCCGCTTAAATCAACGACACGCCTATTATTGTATGTTACATACGTGTCATCTAAGACCCTACTAATATAACATGGTAAAACTATAAATATTAATATAAAATTTATTTGAGAATGGACTATTTTCATCAATTTAGCACTTCACTTTGGGTAACCATATACGCAAAGTTTTCCTTTGTTTCCACAATACTAAGAAATACCTTGATTTTAACTTAAAAAATATAAATATCTTCAATCAACATTAGATAATTAGTTTAAGTTTTTTTTTGGAAGTTCCAATATCCATTAGGAAGTTACCTAAACTGTCTTATAAGAGGATCTTAATGTATATCTTTTTACTGGAATTTTTTTTGAAAATATACATAACTTATGAATTTTACAATATAAAAAGGATGCAAAAATATGAAAAATGCTAAGTGTCACAATCAACTTCTGGAAGAGCATACATACGATATAATTAGTATTTTAGGAATACTAATTCTAACTTGGGATGGAAGGAGAAATCGGTATTGGAATATGAAAGCTATTGATTTCCCGTTGAGATAAGTCTTATTATATATTCAATGTCTATATATGTTTATTAAAGAATTGTTGGCATTTTATTATTGGAAAATTCTATGGACTATACGATCAGACAGAAGACTATACAAGAGCCCTCTTGTCTACCAACAAATTATCAAGAAATATTTCATTTGTGTATGTGATCTAAACCTTTCAAAAAATTATCCAGCCTATGGTTGGCATTTGTGTGACCTACAAGCACATGTTTTTGTAGCTACCTATTCATAACAGATAACATGGCACAATAAATATTTGTCTTCAGTCGTCTAATATATATCACTCATTATTCTAGTCATTTGATCAACAATCAACTTGCAATTTTCCATCTTTTGATTAATTTTCTCCTATATACCAAGTTTGAATCATTTTTCTTTTTATCATAAATATAATAGAAACCACCATGGTCAGCGCCAAGAAATTGTTAAAGATGGCAAGGAAATGGCAGAAATTTGCCGCCAGTCAGAGGAAAAGGATTTCATTTCATAGAAAAAATGGAAAAGCAAATTCAGATGCCTGCATTTCATCATCCAAGGCAGAAGTTGGTCATTTTGTTGTCTACTCTGTTGATCAAAGACGGTTCACCATCCCTTTAAATTGGCTTAATAACGAGATCTTTGGTGAGCTTTTAAAGATGTCAGAAGAAGAGTTCGGGCTTCCTAGTGATGGGCCAATCGTATTACCTCTTGATTGTCAACTAATGGATTATATCATATCACTTATCCACCGTGGTTTGTCTGAGGATCTGCAAAAAACTTTGCTCATCTCAGTAGCAAGTAGTCGATGCACATTGTCTTCTTTGCACCAAGAATGTGTAAATGGACAATTGATTGTATGCTGACTAATAGTCATTGCAATTTTGTAGAGTTAGTTTTGTAGATATTGTACGAATATATATAACAGTTAAATTTTCTTTTACAACTCCACTTCGATTATATATATCTACTTATAACGTAGGGTCACATTCATTGCGATAATCTATACGACACTCAGCATATTCCTGAAATTCTAATGAGTTAAAATGCTCATTTCAAATGTTGTTTTCAATGTTTCACGGATTATCTATTTTTTTGGGGGGAATGAAAAGATTATCAGAGCAAACAGCCATTCATGAATTTATACAACTACTCATGCACCAGTCAAACAGTATAAAAAAGTTTCCCTTAATTCCCATCTACAAAGGCATCTCGATTTGTGATCTGTAAGGAGCGGTCATAATTATATATTCCAAAAATTCCATAGGATGGAGGAAGAAGGCCATTTAAACAAAAAGGGGACACATGTTCTTAAACATTTTCATTTCATATGACTAGATTCTCATGGTAGAGAGGTAAACGAAAACAATTTTGATTTAGATAAACTTGAGTTATTTTGTGATGAAATAGTAGAAATAGACAATGCATTGAAAATTTTCAAGTAACTTTCGAAAAATATGTCGAAAGACATAATAGTTAATATCATAGTTAACATAAAAAAATTCATAAAATACCTATTGGCAACAAATCTAGCCCCTATTTACTTCGGTTACCACAGTGGTATGTATCATAGTGAATGTTAAGTTTTTGCCGCTATGGATTTATGATTACCAAGGTAAGGTGTTTCCCATATTACATGTTACGTGTTTAATAAACACTAAATTATAAGCGTGAATCCTTCATGTGGTTGTAGGAGATACATAGTAAAATTTGAAGAAACTATTCTTACAAATGAGAACGTTGTAGTTGATCAAATATACATCGATAGGAGACAATATGTGCATATATATGTAAAACAATAAAGAATGTGAGAATAGTATATTATAATGATTCAATACATAGGTAGTAACATATATGAGTGAGAGTTTGGAATGTTTATATCATTCATTAAAAAATGTTGATTTCACCGCAACAGGTTAAGTAATTAGGTTACCATGCTTGTTTTCTCCTTTAGGGTCTTAGAAAAAATATTTAAAGGCTAATCCTATTTTTTATATTTTATATTATTTCAATATTTTTTACAGATAATAAATTTGTATATGTCTAACAATTTATGGGTTAGCGTGGAAAACCCTTTACGATGGTAGAATATCCACGATTAAATACACCACAAAATATCCACGATAAAACTGAAAGAGAAGCATATTGTTAGAGTAGTCCATCAACCTCGTAGATACGATCAATTACATCAACAAGAATATATCCACTATTTGCATCAAATTAAATATAACAATAAGTACATATATACGGCTGAAGGTTGAGGCTATAACATTTTAAAAAGTTGTTTTAGGAAAACAACCCTCCTAAACCTTGCATATTTGGTAATGGTAAAGTAGAACAATTTCTTTCAACTAATGTTATCCATCTTACATTGTATTTATGGAAGATTTATATAGTTTTCATCTTTCTCGAAACAGATATTCAACATATCACCTCTATTCCAATAACGTTCGATGTGTAAAATTTGAAAAATTGAAGTCTCGTTATCTTAAAATCGCCTCCAAAAAGGACAAAAATGAGATCAAATTCTATATCCATTATCCGGTCATTATTCTGAAGCTGATCAAATACGAATTTTTAAACGGTGACAGTGTTTTGAGTAACAGATGTCCCAGACAATATTTTCCAAAAGTATGGGAAAGAAACACGACGAGAAAAGGTAGAACGATGCTACAAAAATTTTGAATGTCATGAAAACAACCAAGAACAAATAATGACCCTTTTGTTGAACATACTTTTAACGCGCTTCCTAACAAGCAATTCTTCTCATAATTCACACTCCACTTTAACCCCGATGCATGACTGGCATCAGTTTTGAGTTCCAACATGCACGACTCTTTACACACAAGTGAGCAAAACACCTTCGCGTCATCCTGACCTTAACACTCTACATGTCCAATGATATGTGTGACACCACTTTTCGTGTCCCGCTTAAATCAACGACACGCCTATTATTGTATGTTACATACGTGTCATCTAAGACCCTACTAATATAACATGGGAAAACTATAAATATTAATATAAAATTTATTTGAGAATGGACTATTTTCATCAATTTAGCACTTCACTTTGGGTAAACATATACGCAAAGTTTTCCTTTGTTTCCACAATACTAAGAAATACCTTGATTTTAACTTAAAAAATATAAATATCTTCAATCAACATTAGATAATTAGTTTAAGTTTTTTTTTGGAAGTTCCAATATCCATTAGGAAGTTACCTAAACTGTCTTATAAGAGGATCTTAATGTATATCTTTTTACTGGAATTTTGTTTTTGAAAATATACATAACTTATGAATTTTACAATATAAAAAGGATGCAAAAATATGAAAAATGCTAAGTGTCACAATCAACTTCTGGAAGAGCATACATACGATATAATTAGTATTTTAGGAATACTAATTCTAACTTGGGATGGAAGGAGAAATCGGTATTGGAATATGAAAGCTATTGATTTCCCGTTGAGATAAGTCTTATTATATATTCAATGTCTATATATGTTCATTAAAGAATTGTTGGCATTTTATTATTGGAAAATTCTATGGACTATACGATCAGACAGAAGACTATACAAGAGCCCTCTTGTCTACCAACAAATTATCAAGAAATATTTCATTTGTGTATGTGATCTAAACCTTTCAAAAAATTATCCAGCCTATGGTTGGCATTTGTGTGACCTACAAGCACATGTTTTTGTAGCTACCTATTCATAACAGATAACATGGCACAATAAATATTTGTCTTCAGTCGTCTAATATATATCACTCATTATTCTAGTCATTTGATCAACAATCAACTTGCAATTTTCCATCTTTTGATTAATTTTCTCCTATATACCAAGTTTGAATCATTTTTCTTTTTATCATAAATATAATAGAAACCACCATGGTCAGCGCCAAGAAATTGTTAAAGATGGCAAGGAAATGGCAGAAATTTGCCGCCAGTCAGAGGAAAAGGATTTCATTTCATAGAAACAATGGAAAAGCAAATTCAGATGCCTGCATTTCATCATCCAAGGCAGAAGTTGGTCATTTTGTTGTCTACTCTGTTGATCAAAGACGGTTCACCATCCCTTTAAATTGGCTTAATAACGAGATCTTTGGTGAGCTTTTAAAGATGTCAGAAGAAGAGTTCGGGCTTCCTAGTGATGGGCCAATCGTATTACCTCTTGATTGTCAACTAATGGATTATATCATATCACTTATCCACCGTGGTTTGTCTGAGGATCTGCAAAAAACTTTGCTCATCTCAGTAGCAAGTAGTCGATGCACATTGTCTTCTTTGCACCAAGAATGTGTAAATGGACAATTGATTGTATGCTGACTAATAGTCACTGCAATTTTGTAGAGTTAGTTTTGTAGATATTGTACGAATATATATAACAGTTAAATTTTCTTTTACAACTCCACTTCGATTATATATATCTACTTATAACGTAGGGTCACATTCATTGCGATAATCTATACGACACTCAGCATATTCCTGAAATTCTAATGAGTTAAAATGCTCATTTCAAATGTTGTTTTCAATGTTTCACGGATTATCTATTTTTTTGGGGGGAATGAAAAGATTATCAGAGCAAACAGCCATTCATGAATTTATACAACTACTCATGCACCAGTCAAACAGTATAAAAAAGTTTCCCTTAATTCCCATCTACAAAGGCATCTCGATTTGTGATCTGTAAGGAGCGGTCATAATTATATATTCCAAAAATTCCATAGGATGGAGGAAGAAGGCCATTTAAACAAAAAGGGGACACATGTTCTTAAACATTTTCATTTCATATGACTAGATTCTCATGGTAGAGAGGTAAACGAAAACAATTTTGATTTAGATAAACTTGAGTTATTTTGTGATGAAATAGTAGAAATAGACAATGCATTGAAAATTTTCAAGTAACTTTCGAAAAATATGTCGAAAGACATAATAGTTAATATCATAGTTAACATAAAAAAATTCATAAAATACCTATTGGCAACAAATCTAGCCCCTATTTACTTCGGTTACCACAGTGGTATGTATCATAGTGAATGTTAAGTTTTTGCCGCTATGGATTTATGATTACCAAGGTAAGGTGTTTCCCATATTACATGTTACGTGTTTAATAAACACTAAATTATAAGCGTGAATCCTTCATGTGGTTGTAGGAGATACATAGTAAAATTTGAAGAAACTATTCTTACAAATGAGAACGTTGTAGTTGATCAAATATACATCGATAGGAGACAATATGTGCATATATATGTAAAACAATAAAGAATGTGAGAATAGTATATTATAATGATTCAATACATAGGTAGTAACATATATGAGTGAGAGTTTGGAATGTTTATATCATTCATTAAAAAATGTTGATTTCACCGCAACAGGTTAAGTAATTAGGTTACCATGCTTGTTTTCTCCTTTAGGGTCTTAGAAAAAATATTTAAAGGCTAATCCTATTTTTTATATTTTATATTATTTCAATATTTTTTACAGATAATAAATTTGTATATGTCTAACAATTTATGGGTTAGCGTGGAAAACCCTTTACGATGGTAGAATATCCACGATTAAATACACCACAAAATATCCACGATAAAACTGAAAGAGAAGCATATTGTTAGAGTAGTCCATCAACCTCGTAGATACGATCAATTACATCAACAAGAATATATCCACTATTTGCATCAAATTAAATATAACAATAAGTACATATATACGGCTGAAGGTTGAGGCTATAACATTTTAAAAAGTTGTTTTAGGAAAACAACCCTCCTAAACCTTGCATATTTGGTAATGGTAAAGTAGAACAATTTCTTTCAACTAATGTTATCCATCTTACATTGTATTTATTGAAGATTTATATAGTTTTCATCTTTCTCGAAACAGATATTCAACATATCACCTCTATTCCAATAACGCTCGATGTGTAAAATTTGAAAAATTGAAGTCTCGTTATCTTAAAATCGCCTCCAAAAAGGACAAAAATGAGATCAAATTCTATATCCATTATCTGGTCATTATTCTGAAGCTGATCAAATACGAATTTTTAAACGGTAACAGTGTTTTGAGTAACAGATGTCCCAGACAATATTTTCCAAAAGTATGGGAAAGAAACACGACGAGAAAAGGTAGAACGATGCTACAAAAATTTGAATGTCATGAAAACAACCAAGAACAAATAATGACTTTTTTGTTGAACATACTTTTAACGCGCTTCCTAGCAAGCAATTCTTCTCATAATTCACACTCCACTTTAACCCCGATGCATGACTGGCATCAGTTTTGAGTTCCAACATGCACGACTCTTTACACACAAGTGAGCAAAACACCTTCGCGTCATCCAGACCTTAACACTCTACATGTCCAATGATATGTGTGACACCACTTTTCGTGTCCCGCTTAAATCAACGACACGCCTATTATTGTATGTTACATACGTGTCATCTAAGACCCTACTAATATAACATGGTAAAACTATAAATATTAATATAAAATTTATTTGAGAATGGACTATTTTCATCAATTTAGCACTTCACTTTGGGTAACCATATACGCAAAGTTTTCCTTTGTTTCCACAATACTAAGAAATACCTTGATTTTAACTTAAAAAATATAAATATCTTCAATCAACATTAGATAATTAGTTTAAGTTTTTTTTTGGAAGTTCCAATATCCATTAGGAAGTTACCTAAACTGTCTTATAAGAGGATCTTAATGTATATCTTTTTACTGGAATTTTTTTTGAAAATATACATAACTTATGAATTTTACAATATAAAAAGGATGCAAAAATATGAAAAATGCTAAGTGTCACAATCAACTTCTGGAAGAGCATACATACGATATAATTAGTATTTTAGGAATACTAATTCTAACTTGGGATGGAAGGAGAAATCGGTATTGGAATATGAAAGCTATTGATTTCCCGTTGAGATAAGTCTTATTATATATTCAATGTCTATATATGTTTATTAAAGAATTGTTGGCATTTTATTATTGGAAAATTCTATGGACTATACGATCAGACAGAAGACTATACAAGAGCCCTCTTGTCTACCAACAAATTATCAAGAAATATTTCATTTGTGTATGTGATCTAAACCTTTCAAAAAATTATCCAGCCTATGGTTGGCATTTGTGTGACCTACAAGCACATGTTTTTGTAGCTACCTATTCATAACAGATAACATGGCACAATAAATATTTGTCTTCAGTCGTCTAATATATATCACTCATTATTCTAGTCATTTGATCAACAATCAACTTGCAATTTTCCATCTTTTGATTAATTTTCTCCTATATACCAAGTTTGAATCATTTTTCTTTTTATCATAAATATAATAGAAACCACCATGGTCAGCGCCAAGAAATTGTTAAAGATGGCAAGGAAATGGCAGAAATTTGCCGCCAGTCAGAGGAAAAGGATTTCATTTCATAGAAAAAATGGAAAAGCAAATTCAGATGCCTGCATTTCATCATCCAAGGCAGAAGTTGGTCATTTTGTTGTCTACTCTGTTGATCAAAGACGGTTCACCATCCCTTTAAATTGGCTTAATAACGAGATCTTTGGTGAGCTTTTAAAGATGTCAGAAGAAGAGTTCGGGCTTCCTAGTGATGGGCCAATCGTATTACCTCTTGATTGTCAACTAATGGATTATATCATATCACTTATCCACCGTGGTTTGTCTGAGGATCTGCAAAAAACTTTGCTCATCTCAGTAGCAAGTAGTCGATGCACATTGTCTTCTTTGCACCAAGAATGTGTAAATGGACAATTGATTGTATGCTGACTAATAGTCATTGCAATTTTGTAGAGTTAGTTTTGTAGATATTGTACGAATATATATAACAGTTAAATTTTCTTTTACAACTCCACTTCGATTATATATATCTACTTATAACGTAGGGTCACATTCATTGCGATAATCTATACGACACTCAGCATATTCCTGAAATTCTAATGAGTTAAAATGCTCATTTCAAATGTTGTTTTCAATGTTTCACGGATTATCTATTTTTTTGGGGGGAATGAAAAGATTATCAGAGCAAACAGCCATTCATGAATTTATACAACTACTCATGCACCAGTCAAACAGTATAAAAAAGTTTCCCTTAATTCCCATCTACAAAGGCATCTCGATTTGTGATCTGTAAGGAGCGGTCATAATTATATATTCCAAAAATTCCATAGGATGGAGGAAGAAGGCCATTTAAACAAAAAGGGGACACATGTTCTTAAACATTTTCATTTCATATGACTAGATTCTCATGGTAGAGAGGTAAACGAAAACAATTTTGATTTAGATAAACTTGAGTTATTTTGTGATGAAATAGTAGAAATAGACAATGCATTGAAAATTTTCAAGTAACTTTCGAAAAATATGTCGAAAGACATAATAGTTAATATCATAGTTAACATAAAAAAATTCATAAAATACCTATTGGCAACAAATCTAGCCCCTATTTACTTCGGTTACCACAGTGGTATGTATCATAGTGAATGTTAAGTTTTTGCCGCTATGGATTTATGATTACCAAGGTAAGGTGTTTCCCATATTACATGTTACGTGTTTAATAAACACTAAATTATAAGCGTGAATCCTTCATGTGGTTGTAGGAGATACATAGTAAAATTTGAAGAAACTATTCTTACAAATGAGAACGTTGTAGTTGATCAAATATACATCGATAGGAGACAATATGTGCATATATATGTAAAACAATAAAGAATGTGAGAATAGTATATTATAATGATTCAATACATAGGTAGTAACATATATGAGTGAGAGTTTGGAATGTTTATATCATTCATTAAAAAATGTTGATTTCACCGCAACAGGTTAAGTAATTAGGTTACCATGCTTGTTTTCTCCTTTAGGGTCTTAGAAAAAATATTTAAAGGCTAATCCTATTTTTTATATTTTATATTATTTCAATATTTTTTACAGATAATAAATTTGTATATGTCTAACAATTTATGGGTTAGCGTGGAAAACCCTTTACGATGGTAGAATATCCACGTTTAAATACACCACAAAATATCCACGATAAAACTGAAACAGAAGCATATTGTTAGAGTAGTCCATCAACCTCGTAGATACGATCAATTACATCAACAAGAATATATCCACTATTTGCATCAAATTAAATATAACAATAAGTACATATATACGGCTGAAGGTTGAGGCTATAACATTTTAAAAAGTTGTTTTAGGAAAACAACCCTCCTAAACCTTGCATATTTGGTAATGGTAAAGTAGAACAATTTCTTTCAACTAATGTTATCCATCTTACATTGTATTTATGGAAGATTTATATAGTTTTCATCTTTCTCGAAACAGATATTCAACATATCGCCTCTATTCCAATAACGCTCGATGTGTAAAATTTGAAAAATTGAAGTCTCGTTATCTTAAAATCGCCTCCAAAAAGGACAAAAATGAGATCAAATTCTATATATATTATCCGGTCATTATTCTGAAGCTGATCAAATACGAATTTTTAAACGGTAACAGTGTTTTGAGTAACAGATGTCCCAGACAATATTTTCCAAAAGTATGGGAAAGAAACACGACGAGAAAAGGTAGAACGATGCTACAAAATTTTTGAATGTCATGAAAACAACCAAGAACAAATAATGACCTTTTTGTTGAACATACTTTTAACGCGCTTCCTAACAAGCAATTCTTCTCATAATTCACACTCCACTTTAACCCCGATGCATGACTGGCATCAGTTTTGAGTTCCAACATGCACGACTCTTTACACACAAGTGAGCAAAACACCTTCGCGTCATCCTGACCTTAACACTCTACATGTCCAATGATATGTGTGACACCACTTTTCGTGTCCCGCTTAAATCAACGACACGCCTATTATTGTATGTTACATACGTGTCATCTAAGACCCTACTAATATAACATGGTAAAACTATAAATATTAATATAAAATTTATTTGAGAATGGACTATTTTCATCAATTTAGCACTTCACTTTGGGTAACCATATACGCAAAGTTTTCCTTTGTTTCCACAATACTAAGAAATACCTTGATTTTAACTTAAAAAATATAAATATCTTCAATCAACATTAGATAATTAGTTTAAGTTTTTTTTTGGAAGTTCCAATATCCATTAGGAAGTTACCTAAACTGTCTTATAAGAGGATCTTAATGTATATCTTTTTACTGGAATTTTGTTTTTGAAAATATACATAACTTATGAATTTTACAATATAAAAAGGATGCAAAAATCTGAAAAATGCTAAGTGTCACAATCAACTTCTGGAAGAGCATACATACGATATAATTAGTATTTTAGGAATACTAATTCTAACTTGGGATGGAAGGAGAAATCGGTATTGGAATATGAAAGCTATTGATTTCCCGTTGAGATAAGTCTTATTATATATTCAATATCTATATATGTTCATTAAAGAATTGTTGGCATTTTATTATTGAAAAATTCTATGGACTATACGATCAGACAGAAGACTATACAAGAGCCCTCTTGTCTACCAACAAATTATCAAGAATATTTCATTTGTGTATGTGATCTAAACCTTTCAAAAAATTATCCAGCCTATGGTTGGCATTTGTGTGACCTACAAGCACATGTTTTTGTAGCTACCTATTCATAACAGATAACATGACACAATAAATATTTGTCTTCAGTCGTCTAATATATATCACTCATCATTCTAGTCATTTGATCAACAATCAACTTGCAATTTTCCATCTTTTGAAGAATTTTCTCCTATATACCAAGTTTTAATCAGTTTTCTTTTTATCATAAATATAATAGAAACCACCATGGTCAGCGCCAAGAAATTGTTAAAGATGGCAAGGAAATGGCAGAAATTTGCCGCCAGTCAGAGGAAAAGGATTTTATTTCATAGAAACAATGGAAAAGCAAATTCAGATGCCTGCATTTCATCATCCAAGGCAGAAGTTGGTCATTTTGTTGTCTACTCTGTTGATCAAAGACGGTTCACCATCCCTTTAAATTGGCTTAATAACGAGATCTTTGGTGAGCTTTTAAAGATGTCAGAAGAAGAGTTCGGGCTTCCTAGTGATGGGCCAATCGTATTACCTCTTGATGGTCAACTAATGGATTATATCATATCACTTATCCACCGTGGTTTGTCTGAGGATCTGCAAAAAACTTTGCTCATCTCAGTAGCAAGTAGTCGATGCACATTGTCTTCTTTGCACCAAGAATGTGTAAATGGACAATTGATTGTATGCTGACTAATAGTCATTGCAATTTTGTAGTTTGTAGATATTGTACGAATATATATAACAGTTAAATTTTCTTTTACAACTCCACTTCGATTATATATATCTACTTATAACGTAGGGTCACATTCATTGCGATAATCTATACGACACTCAGCATATTCCTGAAATTCTAATGAGTTAAAATGCTCATTTCAAATGTTGTTTTCAATGTTTTACGGATTATCCATTTTTTTTTGGGAATGAAAAGATTATCAGAGCAAACAGCCATTCATTAATTTATACAACTACTCACCGCACCAATCAAACAGTATAAAAAAGTTTCCCTTGATTCCCGCATCTACAAAGGCATCTCGATTTGTGATCTGTATGGAGCGGTCATAATTATATATTCCGAAAATTTCATAGGATGGAGGATGAAGGCCATTTAAACAAAAAGGGGACACATGTTCTTAAACAATTTCATTTCATATGACTAGAATCTCATGGTATAGAGGTAAACGAAAACAATTTTGATTTAGATAAACTTGAGGTATTTTGTGATTAAATAGTAGAAATAGACAATGCATTGAAACTGTTCAAGTAACTTTTGAAAAATATTTCGAAAGACATAAGAGTTAATATCATAGTTAACATAAAAAAATTCATAAAGTACCTATTGGCAACAAATCTAGCCTCGTAGTCGATGTTAAGTTTTTTCCGCTATGGATTTATGATTACCAAGGTAATGTGTTTCCCATATTACATGTTACGTGTTAAATAAACACTAAATTATAAGCGTGAATCCTTCTTGTGGTTGTACGAGATACATAGTAAAATTTGAAGAAACTATTCTTACAAATGAGAACGTTGTAGTTGATCAAATATACATCGATGGGAGACAATATGTGCATATATATATGGAAAACTAGAAAGAAAGTGAGAATGGTATAATATAATGATTCAATACATAGGTAGTAACATATATGAATGAGAGTTTGGAATGTTTATATCATTTATTAGAAAATGTTGAATTCACCGGAACAAGTTAAGTAAAGTTACCATGCTTGTTTTATCCTTTAGGGTCTTTAGAAAAATATTTAAAGGCTAATCCTATTTTTTATATTTTATATTATTTCAGTATTTTTTACAGATACTAAATTTGTATATGTCTAATAATTTATTGGTCAGTGTAGAAAACCCTTTACGATGGTAGAATATCCACGATTAAATACACCATAGAATATCCACGATAAAATTGAAACAAAAGCATATTGTTAGAGTAGTCCATTAATCTTATAGATTCGATCAATTACATCAACAAGAATATATTCACTATTTCCATCAAATAAAATATACCAATAAGTACATATATACAGCTGAAGGTTGAGGATAAACATTTTAAAGAGTTGTTTTAGGAAAACAACCCTCCTAAACCTAGCATATTTGGTAATGGTAAAATAGAACAATTTCTTTCAACAAATATTATCCAACTTACGTTGTATTTATGGAAAATTTATATAGTTTTCATCTTTCTCGAAACAGATATTCAACATATCACCTCTATTCAAATAACGCTCGATGTGTAAAATTTGAAACATTCAAGTCTCGTTATCTCAAAATCGCCTCCAAAAAGGACAAAAACGAGATCAAACTCTATATCCATTAGCCGGTCATAGTTATGAAGTTGATAAAATACGAATTTTTAAACGGTAACAACGTTTTTGGAGTAACAGATGTCCCAAACAATATTTTCCCAAAGTATGGGAAAGAAACACAACGAGAAAAGGTAGAACGATGCTACAAAAATTTTGAATGTCAAGAAAACAACCAAGACCGTATAATGACTTTTTGTTGAACATACTTTTAACGCGCTTCCTAGCAAGCAATTCTTCACATAATTCACTCTCCACTTCACCCCGATGCATGACTGGTATTAGTTTTGAGTTCCAACATGCACGACTCTTTACACACAAGTGAGCAAAATACCTTCGCGTCATCCCGACCTTAACACTCTACAATATCCAATGATATGTGTGACACCACTTTCTGTGTCCTGCTTAAATCAACAACACGCCTATTGTTGTATGTTACATAAGTGTCATCTAAGACCCTACTAATGTAACATGGGAAAACTATAAACATAAATATAAAAATTATTTGAGGATGGACTATTTTCATCAATTTAGCACTTCACTTTGGGTAACCATATACACAAAGTTTTCTTTTATTTCCACAATACTAAGAAATATCTTGATTTTAACTTTAAAAATATAAATATCATCCATCAACATTGGTTAATTAGTTTAAGTTTTATTTTTTTGAAGTTACCTAAACTGTCTTATAAGTGGATCTTAATGTATATCTTTTTACTGGAATTTTTTTTTTGAAAATATACATAACTAATGAATTTTACAATATAAAAAGGATGCAAAAATATGAAAAATGCTAAGTGTCACAATCAACTTTTGGAAGAGCATACATACGATATAATTAGTTTTTTAGGAATACTAATTCTAACTTGGGATGGAAGGAGAAATCGGTATTGGAATATGAAAGCTATTGATTTACCGTTGAGATAAGTCTTATTATATATTCAATGTCTATATATGTTCATTAAAGAATTGTTGGCATTTTATTATTGGAAAATTCTATGGACTATACGATCAGACAGAAGACTATACAAGAGCCCTCTTGTCTACCAACAAATTATCAAGAAATATTTCATTTGTGTATGTGATCTAAACCTTTCAAAAAATTATCCAGCCTATGGTTGGCATTTGTGTGACCTACAAGCACATGGTTTTGTAGCAACCTATTCATAACAGATAACATGGCACAATAAATATTTGTCTTCAGTCGTCTAATATATATCACTCATCATTCTAGTCATTTGATCAACAATCAACTTGCAATTTTCCATCTTTTGAAGAATTTTCTCCTATATACCAAGTTTGAATCAGTTTTCTTTTTATTATAAATATAATAGAAACCACCATGGTCAGCGCCAAGAAATTGTTAAAGATGGCAAGGAAATGGCAGAAATTTGCCGCCAGTCAGAGGAAAAGGATTTCATTTCATAGAAACATTGGAAAATCAAATTCAGATGCCTGCATTTCATCATCCAAGGCAGAAGTTGGTCATTTTCTTGTCTACTCTGTTGATCAAAGACGGTTCAGCATCCCTTTAAATTGGCTTAATAACAAGATCTTTGGTCAGCTTTTAAAGTTGTCGGAAGAAGAGTTCGGGCTTCCTAGTGATGGGCCAATCGTATTACCTCTTGATGGTCAACTAATGGATTATATCATATCACTTATCCATCGTGGTTTGTCTGAGGATCTGCAACAAACTTTGCTCATCTCAGTAGCAAGTAGTCGATGCACACTGTCTTTTTTGCACCAAGAATGTGTAAATGGACAATTGATTGTATGCTGACTAATAGTCATTGCAATTTTGTAGTTTGTAGATATTGTACGAATATATATAACAGTTAAATTTTCTTTTACAACTCCACTTCGATTATATATATCTACTTATAACGTAGGGTCACATTCATTGCGATAATCTATACGACACTCAGCATATTCCTGAAATTCTAATGAGTTAAAATGCTCATTTCAAATGTTGTTTTCAATGTTTTACGGATTATCCATTTTTTTTTGGGAATGAAAAGATTATCAGAGCAAACAGCCATTCATTAATTTATACAACTACTCACCGCACCAATCAAACAGTATAAAAACGTTTCCCTTGATTCCCGCATCTACAAAGGCATCTCGATTTGTGATCTGTATGGAGCGGTCATAATTTTATATTCCGAAAATTTCATAGGATGGAGGATGAAGGCCATTTAAACAAAAAGGGGACACATGTTCTTAAACAATTTCATTTCATATGACTAGAATCTCATGGTATAGAGGTAAACGAAAACAATTTTGATTTAGATAAACTTGAGGTATTTTGTGATTAAATAGTAGAAATAGACAATGCATTGAAACTGTTCAAGTAACTTTTTAAAAATATTTCAAAAGACACAAGAGTTAATATCATAGTTAACATAAAAAAATTCATAAAGTACCTATTGGCAACAAATCTAGCCTCGTAGTCGATGTTAAGTTTTTTCCGCTATGGATTTATGATTACCAAGGTAAGGTGTTTCCCATATTACATGTTACGTGTTAAATAAACACTAAATTATAAGCGTGAATCCTTCTTGTGGTTGTACGAGATACATAGTAAAATTTGAAGAAATTATTCTTACAAATGAGAACGTTGTAGTTGATCAAATATACATCGATGGGAGACAATATGTGCATATATATATGGAAAACAAGAAAGAAAGTGAGAATGGTATAATATAATGATTCAATACATAGGTAGTAACATATATGAGTGAGAGTTTGGAATGTTTATATCATTCATTAGAAAATGTTGAATTCACCGGAACAAGTTAAGTAAAGTTACCATGCTTGTTTTATCCTTTAGGGTCTTTAGAAAAATATTTAAAGGCTAATCCTATTTTTTATATTTTATATTATTTCAATATTTTTTACAGATACTAAATTTGTATATGTTTAACAATTTATGGGTCAGTGTAGAAAACCCTTTATGATGGTAGAATCTCCACGATTAAATACACCACAGAATATCCACGATAAAATTGAAACAAAAGCATATTGTTAGAGTAGTCCATTAATCTTATAGATTCGATCAATTACATCAACAAGAATATATTCACTATTTGCATCAAATAAAATATACCAATAAGTACATATATACAGCTG
Source organism: Nemophila menziesii (assembly GCA_029959085.1). NCBI lineage: Eukaryota > Viridiplantae > Streptophyta > Magnoliopsida > Boraginales > Hydrophyllaceae > Nemophila > Nemophila menziesii. Next base: position 24,927,520 of record JARWIR010000008.1, read on the forward strand.
AAGGTTGAGGCTATAACATTTTAAAAAGTTGTTTTAGGAAAACAACCCTCCTAAACCTAGCATATTTGGTAATGGTAAAATAGAACAATTTCTTTCAACAAATGTTATCCAACTTACGTTGTATTTATGGAAAATTTATATAGTTTTCATCTTTCTCGAAACAGATATTCAACATATCACCTCTATTCAAATAACGCTCGATGTGTAAAATTTGAAACATTCAAGTCTCGTTATCTCAAAATCGCCTCCAAAAAGGACAAAAACGAGATCAAATGCTATATCCATTAGCCGGTCATAGTTATGAAGTCGATAAAATACGAATTTTTAAACGGTAACAACGTTTTTGGAGTAACAGATGTCCCAGACAATATTTTCCCAAAGTATGGGAAAGAAACACAACGAGAAAAGGTAGAATGATGCTACAAAAATTTTGAATGTCAAGAAAACAACCAAGACCGTATAATGACTTTTTGTTGAACATACTTTTAACGCGCTTCCTAGCAAGCAATTCTTCACATAATTCACTCTCCACTTCACCCGATGCATGACTGGCATTAGTTTTGAGTTCCAACATGCACGACTCTTTACACACAAGTGAGCAAAATACCTTCGCGTCATCCCGACCTTAACACTCTACAATATCCAATGATATGTGTGACACCACCTTTTGTGTCCTGTTTAAATCAACGACACGCCTATTGTTGTATGTTACATAAGTGTCATCTAAGACCCTACTAATGTAACATGGGAAAACTATAAACATAAATATAAAAATTATTTGAGGATGGACTATTTTCAACAATTTAGCACTTCACTTTGGGTAACTATATACGCAAAGTTTTCCTTTATTTCCATAATACTAAGAAATATCTTGATTTTAACTTTAAAAATATAAATATCATCCATCAACATTGGTTAAGTTTTTTTTTGAAGTTAACTAAACTGTCTTATAAGAGGATCTTAATGTATATCTTTTTACTGGAATTTTTTTTTGTGAAAATATACATAACTAATGAATTTTACAATATAAAAAGGATGCAAAAATATGAAAAATGCTAAGTGTCACAATCAACTTCTGGAAGAGCATACATACGATATAATTAGTATTTTAGGAATACTAATTCTAACTTGGCATGGAAGGAGAAATCGGTATTGGAATATGAAAGCTATTGATTTCCCGTTGAGATAAGTCTTATTATATATTCAATGTCTATATATGGTCATTAAAGAATTGTTGGCATTTTATTATTGGAAAATTCTATGGACTATTCGATCAGACAGAAGACTATACAAGAGCCCTCTTGTCTACCAACAAATTATCAAGAAATATTTCATTTGTGTATGTGATCTAAACCTTTCAAAAAATTATCCAGCCTATGGTTGGCATTTGTGTGACCTACAAGCACATGGTTTTGTAGCTACCTATTCATAACAGATAACATGGCACAATAAATATTTGTCTTCAGTCGTCTAATATATATCACTCATCATTCTAGTCATTTGATCAACAATCAACTTGCAATTTTCCATCTTTTGAATAATTTTTTCCTATATACCAAGTTTGAATCAGTTTTCTTTTTATCATAAATATAATAGAAACCACCATGGTCAGCGCCAAGAAATTGTTAAAGATGGCAAGGAAATGGCAGAAATTTGCCGCCAGTCAGAGGAAAAGGATTTTGTTGTAAAAATACTTAGTAAAACACAATAAATCTTTGGCGAAAATAGATCAATCAGATCTAAGGTTGAAAAGCTAATCAAACCCTGAAAAGAAATTGCAGAAAAATAAAGAACACAAGGATATATCGTGGTTCAGCAATAATGCCTACATCCACATTGAAGCCACCCTGAGATGATGCTTCGCACACTATATACAACTTCAGATTACAGGATTACAAGAATAGAACACCACAAGAGTTTTAGTATGAAACACTAAGAACCAATCGAGAAATCTACTCAATACTCAAGCAATAAACTTGATCTATTCTATTCTAATTAACAATCTTTATAGATTAGATTGTTAATGTTACAAGAAACCCTAAAGAATATCGGAAGAACAAGAGAGAGAAGAGAGAGAAGAGAGCGATGAGTCAAAAGACGAGAGAGTGAAGTATGACCAAGTCTGAAGACTTTGGTCTTTTATATGACACATATAAGGGATTTGATCTGAACCGTCCAAGCTTTTAATCCATCAACGAATATTATTAAGCCACGTACATAAGGCGGTGAAGGATAAAAGACCCGGTAAAGTAACTTGATATAAGCTGAAGTGTAAATCCACATAAGATGCCAACTCAGCTTTTGACCATTCAACTTTGACTTTATGATATATCAACAATCTCCACCTTAAAGTCAAATATACCTCCTTTAATCCCTCTTCATTAATTCATCACAAGCTGCCTTCCAAGTGTTCAAGTGTGCTTAGCATGATCTGGTTGCTCCAAAATAATTACCTGAAAATAATTACTAAAAACCACAAGTTTAGTAAATAAATTAATCCACAATAATCAACATAAATCATTGAATGTTAAGCAAAGCTAAGCAATGCTTAAATTTGCTAACAGTTAACACTTTAGTTCCCATATCAGATGGATTTTCTTCTGTTGGAATTTTGGAAAGTTTAATATCCTCAGAACCAAGCTAATTCCTAATAAAATGAAACTTAACATCCACATGTTTAGTCCATTCATGATAAACAGGATTTTTACTTAAGAATATAGCACTTTGACTGTCACTATAAATGTTTACAAAAGACTTAGTAAATTTCAACTCTTTAGTTAACGCATGTAACCAAATACTTTCTTTAAAACAATCACATATAGCAACATATTCAGATTCAGTAGTAGATAATGCAACTAAGGGCTGCAATTGAGATTTCCAAGTGATACAGTTTCTACCAAGTGAGAAACAGTAGGAAGTTGTTGATTTCCTACTATCTCTATCACCAGCAACATCTGCATCTACATATCCTACTAATTCAAAAGGTACATTCCAGTTTCCATAACATAATCCAACCTCTAAAGTACTGTTAATATAAGATACAACCCACTTTAAAGCATGTCAATGTTCATGTCCAGGATTAGACATATATCTACTTAGCAAAGATATTGAATAAGCTAAATCAGGCCTGGTACTAATCATGGCAAACATAAGTGAACCAATAACATTTGAATAAGGGACATAACTCATTTTCACTTTTTCAGAAGAAGTTTTGGGACATTGATTTTTACTTAGGATAAAATGACCAGTTAAAGGCATCTCAACATGCTTACCATCTAAATTACCATATTTTTTAACCAATTTCTACAGATATGGTTTTTGATGAAGTTTCAGAGAACATACCTTTCTATTTCTTTCAATACAAATACCAAGTATCTTTTTAGCATGGCCTAAATCCTTCATATCAGACTCAGAACTAAGGTCAGTTTTGAGTTTATTTATTCTCTGCACTGAATTACTTATCAACAGCATATCATCCACATATAGTAAAAGGAATAACATCACATCAAGCTCAAATTTTAGGTACAAAAAGTTATCATATTCACTCCTTTTAAAACCAAGACTTAAAACAAATGTATCAAATCTTTTATACCATTGTCTAGGGGACTGTTTTAAGCCATATAAGGATTTTTTCAGTGAACATACATAATCAAAATGCTTTGAGTCAACAAATCCTTCAGGTTGATGCATATATATGTTTTCATCAAGTTCACCATGTAAGAATGCAGTTTTTACATCTAATTGTTCTAATTCCAAGTCATAACATGCAACATATGCAAGCATCATTCTAATGGTTTTAAATTTAACTACAGGAGCAAATATTTCATGAAGATCAATGCCTTCTCTTTGTGTATATCCCTTGGCTACTAACCTAGCTTTAAACCTAGGTGGATCAGAATCAGTTATGCCTTCTTTAAGTTTAAAAAGCCACCTACACTCAATTATTTTACAGTCTACAGGTGGTTTGACTAAAACCCAAGTTTTATTAACATGCAAAGAATTCATTTCATCTTTCATAGCTTTAATGCAACTATCCTTAAACTCAGATTTCACAGCTTCACTATAAGACTCAGGTTCAGCCTTACTTACCTCAGAAGCTGCAACTAAAGCTGTATAAACAAGTTCAGCATAGGAATACCTTGAAGAGGGTCTAGGTTCTCTTCTTTCTCTATCTCTTGTTAGCTGATAATTGGTTAAGCTCTCCTGAAGTGACTCCTGAGGAGTCTCAGTCTCAGTGGTATGCTCAGTTCCAGCTGGCTGCTCTGGGTTCTGGACTCCATCAGGGTCATCTTCTTGTGCTGGATCAGGTTGACTTTGGTCAACTTCATCACCTCCAGCAGTAGATAGGGGCTCCACCTCAATTGTGACATTCTCAGGTGTAGTATCTGACTTATTAGAATCAATACCTGAAATCACAGAATCATTCTTGCAAGTAAAATTAGTTTCATCAAAGATTACATCTCTACTGATGATAATTTTTATTCCTCTAGAATTTTTATCCCACAATCTATAGCTTTTAGTACCATGCATAGTTTGATAACCTAAGAAAACACATTTAAGAGATCTAGGGTCTAGTTTTCCTTTCCTATTATGAGCATATGCAGCACAACCAAATATACGCAAATCAAATAAATCAGGTTTCTTATTGTTCCAAAGTTCCATGGGACATTTCAAATTGATTGACCTATTTGGGCTTCTATTTATCAAATAAGTTGCAGTATATAAGGCTTCACCCCAAAAGGACTTAGGCATACAAGAGGTAAACAAGAGGCATCTAACCTTTTCTAATAAGGTTCTATTCATTCTTTCTGCAACACCATTTTGTTATGGTGTTTTTCTAACAGTTCTATGTCTAAGTATACCTCGCAATTTACAAAAATTATCAAATTCTTCATTACAAAATTCAAGTCCATTATCAATTCTAAAAGTTTTAACATGCTTTCCAGTTTGGTTTTCATGCAAGATAAGCCAATCTTTTATTGTTTCAAAAGTATCACTTTTATTTTTCAACAAAAAAGTCCAAACACGCCTAGAATAATCATCTACAAGGGACAAGAAATATTTTCTACCCCCATGTGTTTCATACTTATCAGGACCCCACAAATCAGCATGTATATATTCAAGTATGGATTTAGACATATGAACACCCACATTAAACTTCATTCAGTGTTGTTTAGCTAACACACAAAGCTCGCAAAAAGAGAGATTAGAGATAGAATCCTTACCCAACATTCCATCCTTACTTAGCACATTCAAGCCTAATTGGCTCATATGACCAAGTCTTAAATGCCACTTTACAGTAGCTGCATTCTCAAGGTTAGTACTAACATAATTCATATCATTTTTTATACAATGCCCATCAAGAATATATAAACCAGATATTTTCTTTCCACATAAAACAAGTTTATCATGTTTAAACACATTAATCACACCATTTGAGACTTTATACACACAACCCAAATCATCTAAAACACCTAAAGAAATAAGGTTTCTTTTTAGGTCAGGAATCCACCTAACATTAGTAAGGGTCACAATTTTTCTATTATTAAGTCTCAAATTTATTTTACCAATACCAGCTACCTGACATGTATTATTATTACCCATATAAACAGTTTCAACATTTGATTCAACTAAATCTATAAACCAATCTTTATTAGGGCTCATGTGAAAAGTACATCCTGAATCTAAAATCCAATTGGTCATACAAGCAATGTCTGAAACATTTAATACCTCACAAGTATCATCAATCTTATGGGGCATACATGCAATATTGGTTTCATTGTTACTATTGTTATTTTTGTTCTTAAGCGCATAGCAATTCTTCTTAATATGACCAGGTTTACCGCAGTGATAACATTTTCGAGTTTCTTTATTCTTATTACCCTTAAACTTTTTCTTATTCTTAGCATTTTTAACAGGCTCATGAGTTTCATGCTTATGATTAACAAATATATTGTTTCCCACACGCTAATTGTTTTTTAATTCAAGTTCCCTAGTTTTCAGAGAGGCAACTATTTGATCAAAAGTAGGAATCACAGTAGAATATTGAAAAGCATCCTTCACAACTTGATAAGAGTCAGGAATGGCATTTAAAAGGATCATGCATTTAGAGGTCTCATCTACGGCCATATCAGAACATTTAAGAACAAGATTAAGTTTTAAAAACTCATCAACATTTTCATCAATAGTTTTAGAAGAATCCATTTTATACGAAAATAAATTTCCCTTCAAGAAAGCCAAATTGGGAGCAGATTGAGAAGGGTAAAGAGATTCTAACTTACCCCACAAATCAAGTGCAGTTTCTGCTCCATCTACTTTTCGTATTACGTTATCAGAAAGATTTAAGAACAATAAATTGAAGGCTTCTTCATTTACTTCATTTAACCTTTTTCTTGCTTCTTCAGGCCAATGATCCATATTAGGTTCAAGAGCACTTAAGACTTTGTTATGCGACAGCAAAACCTTCATTTTCTTTTTCCACACACTGAAATCGCCTTTTCCATCGAACACCGATACTTCTAGCCTGGTTGTTGCCATTTCTTAATACAAACTGTATACAAGAACAAAAGAAACAACACATGCAACAACTGTTAGGGTTAGTATAAATCGAAAAAACCCTAGAAAAATTTATTCAAGGATTTTTAAGTTTCGAAAAACCCTAAAGAATATTAGATCTGTGAGTTACAATACAAGATAAAGAAATTGTATTGTTAGGAAAAGATTTTCAGAAAATTTTAAGACGCCAAAACACAGATCTGTAAAGATTAGAAACAAATCTTTTCACAAAACGTTTTAAAGTTCAATCGAACAAAGCTCTGATACCACTGTTGTAAAAACACTTAGTAAAACGTAATAACTCTTTGGCGAAAATAGATCAAACAGATCTAAGGTTGAAAAGCTAATCAAACCCAGAAAAAAAATTGCAGAAAAATAAAGAACACAAGGATATATCGTGGTTCAACAATAATGCCTACATCCACGTTGAAACCACCCTCAGATGATGCTCCGCACACTATAAGAACACGGTTACAACTTCAGATTACAGGATTACAAGAATAGAACACCACAAGAGTTTCAGTATGAAACACTAAGAACCAATAGAGAAATCTACTCAATACTTAAGCAATAAACTTGATTTATTCTATTCTAATTAACAATATTTATAGATTAGATTGTTAATGTTACAAGAAACCCTAAAGAATATCTGAAGAACAAGAGAGAGAAGAGAGCGAAGAGTCAAAAGACGAGAGAGTGAAGTATGACCAAGTCTGAAGACTTTGGTCTTTTATATGACACATATAAGGGATTTGATCTGAACCGTCCAAGCTTTTAATCCATCAACGAATATTATTAAGCCACGTACATAAGGCGGTGAAGGATAAAAGACACGGTAAAGTAACTTGATATAAGCTGATGTGTAAATCCACATAAGATGCCAACTCAGCTTTTGACCATTCAACTTCGACTTTATAATATATCAACAAATTTCATTTCATAGAAACAATGGTAAAGCAAATTCAGATGCCTGCATCTCATCATCCAAGGCAGAAGTTGGTCATTTTGTTGTCTACTCTGTTGATCAAAGATGGTTCACCATCCCTTTAAATTGGCTTAATAACGAGATCTTTGGTGAGCTTTTAAAGATGTTAGAAGAAGAGTTCGGGCTTCCTAGTGATGGGCCAATCGTATTACCTCTTGATGGTCAACTAATGGATTATATCATATCACTTATCCATCGTGGTTTGTCTGAGGATCTGCAAAAAACTTTGCTCATCTCAGTAGCAAGTAGTCGATGCACATTGTCTTCTTTGCACCAAGAATGTGTAAATGGACAATTGATTGTATGCTGAGTAATAGTCATTGCAATTTTATAGAGTTAGTTTTGTAGATATTGTACGAATATATATAACAGTTAAATTTTCTTTTACAACTCCACTTCGATTATATATATCTACTTATAACGTAGGGTCACATTCATTGCGATAATCTATACGACACTCAGCATATTCCTGAAATTCTAATGAGTTAAAATGCTCATTTCAAATGTTGTTTTCAATGTTTCACGGATTATCTATTTTTTGGGGGGAATGACAAGATTATCAGAGCAAACAGCCATTCATGAATTTATACAACTACTCATGCACCAGTCAAACAGTATAAAAAAGTTTCCCTTAATTCCCATCTACAAAGGCATCTCGATTTGTGATCTGTAAGGAGCGGTCATAATTATATATTCCAAAAATTCCATAGGATGGAGGAAGAAGGCCATTTAAACAAAAAGGGGACACATGTTCTTAAACATTTTCATTTCATATGACTAGATTCTCATGGTAGAGAGGTAAACGAAAACAATTTTGATTTAGATAAACTTGAGTTATTTTGTGATGAAATAGTAGAAATAGACAATGCATTGAAAATTTTCAAGTAACTTTCGAAAAATATTTCGAAAGACATAATAGTTAATATCATAGTTAACATAAAAAAATTCATAAAATACCTATTGGCAACAAATCTAGCCCCTATTTACTTCGGTTACCACAGTGGTATGTATCATAGTCAATGTTGAGTTTTTGCCGCTATGGATTTATGATTACCAAGGTAAGGTGTTTCCCATATTACATGTTACGTGTTTAATAAACACTAAATTATAAGCGTGAATCCTTCTTGTGGTTGTAGGAGATACATAGTAAAATTTGAAGAAACTATTCTTACAAATGAGAACGTTGTAGTTGATCAAATATACATCGATAGGAGACAATATGTGCATATATATGTAAAACAAGAAAGAAAGTGAGAATAGTATATTATAATGATTCAATACATAGGTAGTAACATATATGAGTGAGAGTTTGGAATGTTTATATCATTCATTAAAAAATGTTGATTTCACCGGAACAGGTTAAGTAAGGTTACCATGCTTGTTTTCTCCTTTAGGGTCTTAGAAAAAATATTTAAAGTCTAATCCTATTTTTTATATTTTATATTATTTCAGTATTTTTTACAGATAATAAATTTGTATATGTCTAACAATTTATGGCTTAGCGTGGAAAACCCTTTACGATGGTAGAATATCCACGATTAAATACACCACAAAATATCCACGATAAAACTGAAAGAGAAGCATATTGTTAGAGTAGTCCATCAACCTCGTAGATACGATCAATTACATCAACAAGAATATATCCACTATTTGCATCAAATTAAATATAACAATAACTACATATATACGGCTGAAGGTTGAGGCTATAACATTTTAAAGAGTTGTTTTAGGAAAACAACCCTCCTAAACCTAGCATATTTGGTAATGGTAAAGTAGAACAATTTCTTTCAACTAATGTTATCCATCTTACATTGTATTTATGGAAGATTTATATAGTTTTCATCTTTCTCGAAACAGATATTCAACATATCACCTCTATTCCAATAACGCTCGATGTGTAAAATTTGAAAAATTGAAGTCTCGTTATCTTAAAATCGCTTCCAAAAAGGACAAAAATGAGATCAAATTCTATATCCATTAGCCGGTCATTATTCTGAAGCTGATCAAATACAAATTTTTAAATGGTAACAGTGTTTTTGGAGTTACAGATGTCCAAGACAATATTTTCCCAAAGTATGGGAAAGAAACACGACGAGAAAAGGTAGAACGATGCTACAAAATTTTTGAATGTCATGAAAACAACCAAGAACAAATAATGACCTTTTTGTTGAACATACTTTTAACGCGCTTCCTAACAAGCAATTCTTCTCATAATTCACACTCCACTTTAACCCCGATGCATGACTGGCATCAGTTTTGAGTTCCAACATGCACGACTCTTTACACACAAGTGAGCAAAACACCTTCGCGTCATCCTGACCTTAACACTCTACATGTCCAATGATATGTGTGACACCACTTTTCGTGTCCCGCTTAAATCAACGACACGCCTATTATTGTATGTTACATACGTGTCATCTAAGACCCTACTAATATAACATGGGAAAACTATAAATATTAATATAAAATTTATTTGAGAATGGACTATTTTCATCAATTTAGCACTTCACTTTGGGTAACCATATACGCAAAGTTTTCCTTTGTTTCCACAATACTAAGAAATACCTTGATTTTAACTTAAAAAATATAAATATCTTCAATCAACATTAGATAATTAGTTTAAGTTTTTTTTTGGAAGTTCCAATATCCATTAGGAAGTTACCTAAACTGTCTTATAAGAGGATCTTAATGTATATCTTTTTACTGGATTTTTTTTTTGAAAATATACATAACTTATGAATTTTACAATATAAAAAGGATGCAAAAATATGAAAAATGCTAAGTGTCACAATCAACTTCTGGAAGAGCATACATACGATATAATTAGTATTTTAGGAATACTAATTCTAACTTGGGATGGAAGGAGAAATCGGTATTGGAATATGAAAGCTATTGATTTCCGGTTGAGATAAGTCTTATTATATATTCAATGTCTATATATGTTCATTAAAGAATTGTTGGCATTTTATTATTGGAAAATTCTATGGACTATACGATCAGACAGAAGACTATACAAGAGCCCTCTTGTCTACCAACAAATTATCAAGAAATATTTCATTTGTGTATGTGATCTAAACCTTTCAAAAAATTATCCAGCCTATGGTTGGCATTTGTGTGACCTACAAGCACATGTTTTTGTAGCTACCTATTCATAACAGATAACATGGCACAATAAATATTTGTCTTCAGTCGTCTAATATATATCACTCATTATTCAAGTCATTTGATCAACAATCAACTTGCAATTTTCCATCTTTTGATTAATTTTCTCCTATATACCAAGTTTGAATCATTTTTCTTTTTATCATAAATATAATAGAAACCACCATGGTCAGCGCCAAGAAATTGTTAAAGATGGCAAGGAAATGGCAGAAATTTGCCGCCAGTCAGAGGAAAAGGATTTCATTTCATAGAAACAATGGAAAAGCAAATTCAGATGCCTGCATTTCATCATCCAAGGCAGAAGTTGGTCATTTTGTTGTCTACTCTGTTGATCAAAGACGGTTCACCATCCCTTTAAATTGGCTTAATAACGAGATCTTTGGTGAGCTTTTAAAGATGTCAGAAGAAGAGTTCGGGCTTCCTAGTGATGGGCCAATCGTATTACCTCTTGATGGTCAACTAATGGATTATATCATATCACTTATCCATCGTGGTTTGTCTGAGGATCTGCAAAAAACTTTGCTCATCTCAGTAGCAAGTAGTCGATGCACATTTTCTTCTTTGCACCAAGAATGTGTAAATGGACAATTGATTGTATGCTGAGTAATAGTCATTGCAATTTTATAGAGTTAGTTTTGTAGATATTGTACGAATATATATAACAGTTAAATTTTCTTTTACAACTCCACTTCGATTATATATATCTACTTATAACGTAGGGTCACATTCATTGCGATAATCTATACGACACTCAGCATATTCCTGAAATTCTAATGAGTTAAAATGCTCATTTCAAATGTTGTTTTCAATGTTTCACGGATTATCTATTTTTTGGGGGGAATGACAAGATTATCAGAGCAAACAGCCATTCATGAATTTATACAACTACTCATGCACCAATCAAACAGTATAAAAAAGTTTCCCTTAATTCCCATCTACAAAGGCATCTCGATTTGTGATCTGTAAGGAGCGGTCATAATTATATATTCCAAAAATTCCATAGGATGGAGGAAGAAGGCCATTTAAACAAAAAGGGGACACATGTTCTTAAACATTTTCATTTCATATGACTAGATTCTCATGGTAGAGAGGTAAACGAAAACAATTTTGATTTAGATAAACTTGAGTTATTTTGTGATGAAATAGTAGAAATAGACAATGCATTGAAAATTTTCAAGTAACTTTCGAAAAATATTTCGAAAGACATAATAGTTAATATCATAGTTAACATAAAAAAATTCATAAAATACCTATTGGCAACAAATCTAGCCCCTATTTACTTCGGTTACCACAGTGGTATGTATCATAGTCAATGTTGAGTTTTTGCCGCTATGGATTTATGATTACCAAGGTAAGGTGTTTCCCATATTACATGTTACGTGTTTAATAAACACTAAATTATAAGCGTGAATCCTTCTTGTGGTTGTAGGAGATACATAGTAAAATTTGAAGAAACTATTCTTACAAATGAGAACGTTGTAGTTGATCAAATATACATCGATAGGAGACAATATGTGCATATATATGTAAAACAAGAAAGAAAGTGAGAATAGTATATTATAATGATTCAATACATAGGTAGTAACATATATGAGTGAGAGTTTGGAATGTTTATATCATTCATTAAAAAATGTTGATTTCACCGGAACAGGTTAAGTAAGGTTACCATGCTTGTTTTCTCCTTTAGGGTCTTAGAAAAAATATTTAAAGTCTAATCCTATTTTTTATATTTTATATTATTTCAGTATTTTTTACAGATAATAAATTTGTATATGTCTAACAATTTATGGCTTAGCGTGGAAAACCCTTTACGATGGTAGAATATCCACGATTAAATACACCACAAAATATCCACGATAAAACTGAAAGAGAAGCATATTGTTAGAGTAGTCCATCAACCTCGTAGATACGATCAATTACATCAACAAGAATATATCCACTATTTGCATCAAATTAAATATAACAATAACTACATATATACGGCTGAAGGTTGAGGCTATAACATTTTAAAGAGTTGTTTTAGGAAAACAACCCTCCTAAACCTAGCATATTTGGTAATGGTAAAGTAGAACAATTTCTTTCAACTAATGTTATCCATCTTACATTGTATTTATGGAAGATTTATATAGTTTTCATCTTTCTCGAAACAGATATTCAACATATCACCTCTATTCCAATAACGCTCGATGTGTAAAATTTGAAAAATTGAAGTCTCGTTATCTTAAAATCGCTTCCAAAAAGGACAAAAATGAGATCAAATTCTATATCCATTAGCCGGTCATTATTCTGAAGCTGATCAAATACAAATTTTTAAATGGTAACAGTGTTTTTGGAGTAACAGATGTCCAAGACAATATTTTCCCAAAGTATGGGAAAGAAACACGACGAGAAAAGGTAGAACGATGCTACAAAATTTTTGAATGTCATGAAAACAACCAAGAACAAATAATGACCTTTTTGTTGAACATACTTTTAACGCGCTTCCTAACAAGCAATTCTTCTCATAATTCACACTCCACTTTAACCCCGATGCATGACTGGCATCAGTTTTGAGTTCCAACATGCACGACTCTTTACACACAAGTGAGCAAAACACCTTCGCGTCATCCTGACCTTAACACTCTACATGTCCAATGATATGTGTGACACCACTTTTCGTGTCCCGCTTAAATCAACGACACGCCTATTATTGTATGTTACATACGTGTCATCTAAGACCCTACTAATATAACATGGGAAAACTATAAATATTAATATAAAATTTATTTGAGAATGGACTATTTTCATCAATTTAGCACTTCACTTTGGGTAACCATATACGCAAAGTTTTCCTTTGTTTCCACAATACTAAGAAATACCTTGATTTTAACTTAAAAAATATAAATATCTTCAATCAACATTAGATAATTAGTTTAAGTTTTTTTTTGGAAGTTCCAATATCCATTAGGAAGTTACCTAAACTGTCTTATAAGAGGATCTTAATGTATATCTTTTTACTGGATTTTTTTTTTGAAAATATACATAACTTATGAATTTTACAATATAAAAAGGATGCAAAAATATGAAAAATGCTAAGTGTCACAATCAACTTCTGGAAGAGCATACATACGATATAATTAGTATTTTAGGAATACTAATTCTAACTTGGGATGGAAGGAGAAATCGGTATTGGAATATGAAAGCTATTGATTTCCGGTTGAGATAAGTCTTATTATATATTCAATGTCTATATATGTTCATTAAAGAATTGTTGGCATTTTATTATTGGAAAATTCTATGGACTATACGATCAGACAGAAGACTATACAAGAGCCCTCTTGTCTACCAACAAATTATCAAGAAATATTTCATTTGTGTATGTGATCTAAACCTTTCAAAAAATTATCCAGCCTATGGTTGGCATTTGTGTGACCTACAAGCACATGTTTTTGTAGCTACCTATTCATAACAGATAACATGGCACAATAAATATTTGTCTTCAGTCGTCTAATATATATCACTCATTATTCAAGTCATTTGATCAACAATCAACTTGCAATTTTCCATCTTTTGATTAATTTTCTCCTATATACCAAGTTTGAATCATTTTTCTTTTTATCATAAATATAATAGAAACCACCATGGTCAGCGCCAAGAAATTGTTAAAGATGGCAAGGAGATGGCAGAAATTTGCCGCCAGTCAGAGGAAAAGGATTTCATTTCATAGAAACAATGGAAAAGCAAATTCAGATGCCTGCATTTCATCATCCAAGGCAGAAGTTGGTCATTTTGTTGTCTACTCTGTTGATCAAAGACGGTTCACCATCCCTTTAAATTGGCTTAATAACGAGATCTTTGGTGAGCTTTTAAAGATGTCAGAAGAAGAGTTCGGGCTTCCTAGTGATGGGCCAATCGTATTACCTCTTGATGGTCAACTAATGGATTATATCATATCACTTATCCATCGTGGTTTGTCTGAGGATCTGCAAAAAACTTTGCTCATCTCAGTAGCAAGTAGTCGATGCACATTTTCTTCTTTGCACCAAGAATGTGTAAATGGACAATTGAGTGTATGCTGAGTAATAGTCATTGCAATTTTATAGAGTTAGTTTTGTAGATATTGTACGAATATATATAACAGTTAAATTTTCTTTTACAACTCCACTTCGATTATATATATCTACTTATAACGTAGGGTCACATTCATTGCGATAATCTATACGACACTCAGCATATTCCTGAAATTCTAATGAGTTAAAATGCTCATTTCAAATGTTGTTTTCAATGTTTCACGGATTATCTATTTTTTGGGGGGAATGACAAGATTATCAGAGCAAACAGCCATTCATGAATTTATACAACTACTCATGCACCAGTCAAACAGTATAAAAAAGTTTCCCTTAATTCCCATCTACAAAGGCATCTCGATTTGTGATCTGTAAGGAGCGGTCATAATTATATATTCCAAAAATTCCATAGGATGGAGGAAGAAGGCCATTTAAACAAAAAGGGGACACATGTTCTTAAACATTTTCATTTCATATGACTAGATTCTCATGGTAGAGAGGTAAACGAAAACAATTTTGATTTAGATAAACTTGAGTTATTTTGTGATGAAATAGTAGAAATAGACAATGCATTGAAAATTTTCAAGTAACTTTCGAAAAATATTTCGAAAGACATAATAGTTAATATCATAGTTAACATAAAAAAATTCATAAAATACCTATTGGCAACAAATCTAGCCCCTATTTACTTCGGTTACCACAGTGGTATGTATCATAGTCAATGTTGAGTTTTTGCCGCTATGGATTTATGATTACCAAGGTAAGGTGTTTCCCATATTACATGTTACGTGTTTAATAAACACTAAATTATAAGCGTGAATCCTTCTTGTGGTTGTAGGAGATACATAGTAAAATTTGAAGAAACTATTCTTACAAATGAGAACGTTGTAGTTGATCAAATATACATCGATAGGAGACAATATGTGCATATATATGTAAAACAAGAAAGAAAGTGAGAATAGTATATTATAATGATTCAATACATAGGTAGTAACATATATGAGTGAGAGTTTGGAATGTTTATATCATTCATTAAAAAATGTTGATTTCACCGGAACAGGTTAAGTAAGGTTACCATGCTTGTTTTCTCCTTTAGGGTCTTAGAAAAAATATTTAAAGTCTAATCCTATTTTTTATATTTTATATTATTTCAGTATTTTTTACAGATAATAAATTTGTATATGTCTAACAATTTATGGGTTAGCGTGGAAAACCCTTTACGATGGTAGAATATCCACGATTAAATACACCACAAAATATCCACGATAAAACTGAAAGAGAAGCATATTGTTAGAGTAGTCCATCAACCTCGTAGATACGATCAATTACATCAACAAGAATATATCCACTATTTGCATCAAATTAAATATAACAATAACTACATATATACGGCTGAAGGTTGAGGCTATAACATTTTAAAGAGTTGTTTTAGGAAAACAACCCTCCTAAACCTAGCATATTTGGTAATGGTAAAGTAGAACAATTTCTTTCAACTAATGTTATCCATCTTACATTGTATTTATGGAAGATTTATATAGTTTTCATCTTTCTCGAAACAGATATTCAACATATCACCTCTATTCCAATAACGCTCGATGTGTAAAATTTGAAAAATTGAAGTCTCGTTATCTTAAAATCGCTTCCAAAAAGGACAAAAATGAGATCAAATTCTATATCCATTAGCCGGTCATTATTCTGAAGCTGATCAAATACAAATTTTTAAATGGTAACAGTGTTTTTGGAGTAACAGATGTCCAAGACAATATTTTCCCAAAGTATGGGAAAGAAACACGACGAGAAAAGGTAGAACGATGCTACAAAATTTTTGAATGTCATGAAAACAACCAAGAACAAATAATGACCTTTTTGTTGAACATACTTTTAACGCGCTTCCTAACAAGCAATTCTTCTCATAATTCACACTCCACTTTAACCCCGATGCATGACTGGCATCAGTTTTGAGTTCCAACATGCACGACTCTTTACACACAAGTGAGCAAAACACCTTCGCGTCATCCTGACCTTAACACTCTACATGTCCAATGATATGTGTGACACCACTTTTCGTGTCCCGCTTAAATCAACGACACGCCTATTATTGTATGTTACATACGTGTCATCTAAGACCCTACTAATATAACATGGGAAAACTATAAATATTAATATAAAATTTATTTGAGAATGGACTATTTTCATCAATTTAGCACTTCACTTTGGGTAACCATATACGCAAAGTTTTCCTTTGTTTCCACAATACTAAGAAATACCTTGATTTTAACTTAAAAAATATAAATATCTTCAATCAACATTAGATAATTAGTTTAAGTTTTTTTTTGGAAGTTCCAATATCCATTAGGAAGTTACCTAAACTGTCTTATAAGAGGATCTTAATGTATATCTTTTTACTGGATTTTTTTTTTGAAAATATACATAACTTATGAATTTTACAATATAAAAAGGATGCAAAAATATGAAAAATGCTAAGTGTCACAATCAACTTCTGGAAGAGCATACATACGATATAATTAGTATTTTAGGAATACTAATTCTAACTTGGGATGGAAGGAGAAATCGGTATTGGAATATGAAAGCTATTGATTTCCGGTTGAGATAAGTCTTATTATATATTCAATGTCTATATATGTTCATTAAAGAATTGTTGGCATTTTATTATTGGAAAATTCTATGGACTATACGATCAGACAGAAGACTATACAAGAGCCCTCTTGTCTACCAACAAATTATCAAGAAATATTTCATTTGTGTATGTGATCTAAACCTTTCAAAAAATTATCCAGCCTATGGTTGGCATTTGTGTGACCTACAAGCACATGTTTTTGTAGCTACCTATTCATAACAGATAACATGGCACAATAAATATTTGTCTTCAGTCGTCTAATATATATCACTCATTATTCAAGTCATTTGATCAACAATCAACTTGCAATTTTCCATCTTTTGATTAATTTTCTCCTATATACCAAGTTTGAATCATTTTTCTTTTTATCATAAATATAATAGAAACCACCATGGTCAGCGCCAAGAAATTGTTAAAGATGGCAAGGAAATGGCAGAAATTTGCCGCCAGTCAGAGGAAAAGGATTTCATTTCATAGAAACAATGGAAAAGCAAATTCAGATGCCTGCATTTCATCATCCAAGGCAGAAGTTGGTCATTTTGTTGTCTACTCTGTTGATCAAAGACGGTTCACCATCCCTTTAAATTGGCTTAATAACGAGATCTTTGGTGAGCTTTTAAAGATGTCAGAAGAAGAGTTCGGGCTTCCTAGTGATGGGCCAATCGTATTACCTCTTGATGGTCAACTAATGGATTATATCATATCACTTATCCATCGTGGTTTGTCTGAGGATCTGCAAAAAACTTTGCTCATCTCAGTAGCAAGTAGTCGATGCACATTTTCTTCTTTGCACCAAGAATGTGTAAATGGACAATTGATTGTATGCTGAGTAATAGTCATTGCAATTTTATAGAGTTAGTTTTGTAGATATTGTACGAATATATATAACAGTTAAATTTTCTTTTACAACTCCACTTCGATTATATATATCTACTTATAACGTAGGGTCACATTCATTGCGATAATCTATACGACACTCAGCATATTCCTGAAATTCTAATGAGTTAAAATGCTCATTTCAAATGTTGTTTTCAATGTTTCACGGATTATCTATTTTTTGGGGGGAATGACAAGATTATCAGAGCAAACAGCCATTCATGAATTTATACAACTACTCATGCACCAGTCAAACAGTATAAAAAAGTTTCCCTTAATTCCCATCTACAAAGGCATCTCGATTTGTGATCTGTAAGGAGCGGTCATAATTATATATTCCAAAAATTCCATAGGATGGAGGAAGAAGGCCATTTAAACAAAAAGGGGACACATGTTCTTAAACATTTTCATTTCATATGACTAGATTCTCATGGTAGAGAGGTAAACGAAAACAATTTTGATTTAGATAAACTTGAGTTATTTTGTGATGAAATAGTAGAAATAGACAATGCATTGAAAATTTTCAAGTAACTTTCGAAAAATATTTCGAAAGACATAATAGTTAATATCATAGTTAACATAAAAAAATTCATAAAATACCTATTGGCAACAAATCTAGCCCCTATTTACTTCGGTTACCACAGTGGTATGTATCATAGTCAATGTTGAGTTTTTGCCGCTATGGATTTATGATTACCAAGGTAAGGTGTTTCCCATATTACATGTTACGTGTTTAATAAACACTAAATTATAAGCGTGAATCCTTCTTGTGGTTGTAGGAGATACATAGTAAAATTTGAAGAAACTATTCTTACAAATGAGAACGTTGTAGTTGATCAAATATACATCGATAGGAGACAATATGTGCATATATATGTAAAACAAGAAAGAAAGTGAGAATAGTATATTATAATGATTCAATACATAGGTAGTAACATATATGAGTGAGAGTTTGGAATGTTTATATCATTCATTAAAAAATGTTGATTTCACCGGAACAGGTTAAGTAAGGTTACCATGCTTGTTTTCTCCTTTAGGGTCTTAGAAAAAATATTTAAAGTCTAATCCTATTTTTTATATTTTATATTATTTCAGTATTTTTTACAGATAATAAATTTGTATATGTCTAACAATTTATGGGTTAGCGTGGAAAACCCTTTACGATGGTAGAATATCCACGATTAAATACACCACAAAATATCCACGATAAAACTGAAAGAGAAGCATATTGTTAGAGTAGTCCATCAACCTCGTAGATACGATCAATTACATCAACAAGAATATATCCACTATTTGCATCAAATTAAATATAACAATAACTACATATATACGGCTGAAGGTTGAGGCTATAACATTTTAAAGAGTTGTTTTAGGAAAACAACCCTCCTAAACCTAGCATATTTGGTAATGGTAAAGTAGAACAATTTCTTTCAACTAATGTTATCCATCTTACATTGTATTTATGGAAGATTTATATAGTTTTCATCTTTCTCGAAACAGATATTCAACATATCACCTCTATTCCAATAACGCTCGATGTGTAAAATTTGAAAAATTGAAGTCTCGTTATCTTAAAATCGCTTCCAAAAAGGACAAAAATGAGATCAAATTCTATATCCATTAGCCGGTCATTATTCTGAAGCTGATCAAATACAAATTTTTAAATGGTAACAGTGTTTTTGGAGTAACAGATGTCCAAGACAATATTTTCCCAAAGTATGGGAAAGAAACACGACGAGAAAAGGTAGAACGATGCTACAAAATTTTTGAATGTCATGAAAACAACCAAGAACAAATAATGACCTTTTTGTTGAACATACTTTTAACGCGCTTCCTAACAAGCAATTCTTCTCATAATTCACACTCCACTTTAACCCCGATGCATGACTGGCATCAGTTTTGAGTTCCAACATGCACGACTCTTTACACACAAGTGAGCAAAACACCTTCGCGTCATCCTGACCTTAACACTCTACATGTCCAATGATATGTGTGACACCACTTTTCGTGTCCCGCTTAAATCAACGACACGCCTATTATTGTATGTTACATACGTGTCATCTAAGACCCTACTAATATAACATGGGAAAACTATAAATATTAATATAAAATTTATTTGAGAATGGACTATTTTCATCAATTTAGCACTTCACTTTGGGTAACCATATACGCAAAGTTTTCCTTTGTTTCCACAATACTAAGAAATACCTTGATTTTAACTTAAAAAATATAAATATCTTCAATCAACATTAGATAATTAGTTTAAGTTTTTTTTTGGAAGTTCCAATATCCATTAGGAAGTTACCTAAACTGTCTTATAAGAGGATCTTAATGTATATCTTTTTACTGGATTTTTTTTTTGAAAATATACATAACTTATGAATTTTACAATATAAAAAGGATGCAAAAATATGAAAAATGCTAAGTGTCACAATCAACTTCTGGAAGAGCATACATACGATATAATTAGTATTTTAGGAATACTAATTCTAACTTGGGATGGAAGGAGAAATCGGTATTGGAATATGAAAGCTATTGATTTCCGGTTGAGATAAGTCTTATTATATATTCAATGTCTATATATGTTCATTAAAGAATTGTTGGCATTTTATTATTGGAAAATTCTATGGACTATACGATCAGACAGAAGACTATACAAGAGCCCTCTTGTCTACCAACAAATTATCAAGAAATATTTCATTTGTGTATGTGATCTAAACCTTTCAAAAAATTATCCAGCCTATGGTTGGCATTTGTGTGACCTACAAGCACATGTTTTTGTAGCTACCTATTCATAACAGATAACATGGCACAATAAATATTTGTCTTCAGTCGTCTAATATATATCACTCATTATTCAAGTCATTTGATCAACAATCAACTTGCAATTTTCCATCTTTTGATTAATTTTCTCCTATATACCAAGTTTGAATCATTTTTCTTTTTATCATAAATATAATAGAAACCACCATGGTCAGCGCCAAGAAATTGTTAAAGATGGCAAGGAAATGGCAGAAATTTGCCGCCAGTCAGAGGAAAAGGATTTCATTTCATAGAAACAATGGAAAAGCAAATTCAGATGCCTGCATTTCATCATCCAAGGCAGAAGTTGGTCATTTTGTTGTCTACTCTGTTGATCAAAGACGGTTCACCATCCCTTTAAATTGGCTTAATAACGAGATCTTTGGTGAGCTTTTAAAGATGTCAGAAGAAGAGTTCGGGCTTCCTAGTGATGGGCCAATCGTATTACCTCTTGATGGTCAACTAATGGATTATATCATATCACTTATCCATCGTGGTTTGTCTGAGGATCTGCAAAAAACTTTGCTCATCTCAGTAGCAAGTAGTCGATGCACATTTTCTTCTTTGCACCAAGAATGTGTAAATGGACAATTGATTGTATGCTGAGTAATAGTCATTGCAATTTTATAGAGTTAGTTTTGTAGATATTGTACGAATATATATAACAGTTAAATTTTCTTTTACAACTCCACTTCGATTATATATATCTACTTATAACGTAGGGTCACATTCATTGCGATAATCTATACGACACTCAGCATATTCCTGAAATTCTAATGAGTTAAAATGCTCATTTCAAATGTTGTTTTCAATGTTTCACGGATTATCTATTTTTTGGGGGGAATGACAAGATTATCAGAGCAAACAGCCATTCATGAATTTATACAACTACTCATGCACCAGTCAAACAGTATAAAAAAGTTTCCCTTAATTCCCATCTACAAAGGCATCTCGATTTGTGATCTGTAAGGAGCGGTCATAATTATATATTCCAAAAATTCCATAGGATGGAGGAAGAAGGCCATTTAAACAAAAAGGGGACACATGTTCTTAAACATTTTCATTTCATATGACTAGATTCTCATGGTAGAGAGGTAAACGAAAACAATTTTGATTTAGATAAACTTGAGTTATTTTGTGATGAAATAGTAGAAATAGACAATGCATTGAAAATTTTCAAGTAACTTTCGAAAAATATTTCGAAAGACATAATAGTTAATATCATAGTTAACATAAAAAAATTCATAAAATACCTATTGGCAACAAATCTAGCCCCTATTTACTTCGGTTACCACAGTGGTATGTATCATAGTCAATGTTGAGTTTTTGCCGCTATGGATTTATGATTACCAAGGTAAGGTGTTTCCCATATTACATGTTACGTGTTTAATAAACACTAAATTATAAGCGTGAATCCTTCTTGGGGTTGTAGGAGATACATAGTAAAATTTGAAGAAACTATTCTTACAAATGAGAACGCTGTAGTTGATCAAATATACATCGATAGGAGACAACATGTGCATATATATGTAAAACAAGAAAGAAAGTGAGAATAGTATATTATAATGATTCAATACATAGGTAGTAACATATATGAGTGAGAGTTTGGAATGTTTATATCATTCATTAAAAAATGTTGATTTCACCGGAACAGGTTAAGTAAGGTTACCATGCTTGTTTTCTCCTTTAGGGTCTTAGAAAAAATATTTAAAGGCTAATCCTATTTATTATATTTTATATTATTTCAGTATTTTTTACAGATAATAAATTTGTATATGTCTAACAATTTATGGGTTAGCGTGGAAAACCCTTTACGATGGTAGAATATCCACGATTAAATACACCACAAAATATCCACGATAAAACTGAAAGAGAAGCATATTGTTAGAGTAGTCCATCAACCTCGTAGATACGATCAATTACATCAACAAGAATATATCCACTATTTGCATCAAATTAAATATAACAATAAGTACATATATACGGCTGAAGGTTGAGGCTATAACATTTTAAAGAGTTGTTTTAGGAAAACAACCCTCCTAAACCTAGCATATTTGGTAATGGTAAAGTAGAACAATTTCTTTCAACTAATGTTATCCATCTTACATTGTATTTATGGAAGATTTATATAGTTTTCATCTTTCTCGAAACAGATATTCAACATATCACCTCTATTCCAATAACGCTCGATGTGTAAAATTTGAAAAATTGAAGTCTCGTTATCTTAAAATCGCTTCCAAAAAGGACAAAAATGAGATCAAATTCTATATCCATTAGCCGGTCATTATTCTGAAGCTGATCAAATACAAATTTTTAAATGGTAACAGTGTTTTTGGAGTAACAGATGTCCAAGACAATATTTTCCCAAAGTATGGGAAAGAAACACGACGAGAAAAGGTAGAACGATGCTACAAAATTTTTGAATGTCATGAAAACAACCAAGAACAAATAATGACCTTTTTGTTGAACATACTTTTAACGCGCTTCCTAACAAGCAATTCTTCTCATAATTCACACTCCACTTTAACCTCGATGCATGACTGGCATCAGTTTTGAGTTCCAACATGCACGACTCTTTACACACAAGTGAGCAAAACACCTTCGCGTCATCCTGACCTTAACACTCTACATGTCCAATGATATGTGTGACACCACTTTTCGTGTCCCGCTTAAATCAACGACACGCCTATTATTGTATGTTACATACGTGTCATCTAAGACCCTACTAATATAACATGGGAAAACTATAAATATTAATATAAAATTTATTTGAGAATGGACTATTTTCATCAATTTAGCACTTCACTTTGGGTAACCATATACGCAAAGTTTTCCTTTGTTTCCACAATACTAAGAAATACCTTGATTTTAACTTAAAAAATATAAATATCTTCAATCAACATTAGATAATTAGTTTAAGTTTTTTTTTGGAAGTTCCAATATCCATTAGGAAGTTACCTAAACTGTCTTATAAGAGGATCTTAATGTATATCTTTTTACTGGATTTTTTTTTTGAAAATATACATAACTTATGAATTTTACAATATAAAAAGGATGCAAAAATATGAAAAATTCTAAGTGTCACAATCAACTTCTGGAAGAGCATACATACGATATAATTAGTATTTTAGGAATACTAATTCTAACTTGGGATGGAAGGAGAAATCGGTATTGGAATATGAAAGCTATTGATTTCCGGTTGAGATAAGTCTTATTATATATTCAATGTCTATATATGTTCATTAAAGAATTGTTGGCATTTTATTATTGGAAAATTCTATGGACTATACGATCAGACAGAAGACTATACAAGAGCCCTCTTGTCTACCAACAAATTATCAAGAAATATTTCATTTGTGTATGTGATCTAAACCTTTCAAAAAATTATCCAGCCTATGGTTGGCATTTGTGTGACCTACAAGCACATGTTTTTGTAGCTACCTATTCATAACAGATAACATGGCACAATAAATATTTGTCTTCAGTCGTCTAATATATATCACTCATTATTCAAGTCATTTGATCAACAATCAACTTGCAATTTTCCATCTTTTGATTAATTTTCTCCTATATACCAAGTTTGAATCATTTTTCTTTTTATCATAAATATAATAGAAACCACCATGGTCAGCGCCAAGAAATTGTTAAAGATGGCAAGGAAATGGCAGAAATTTGCCGCCAGTCAGAGGAAAAGGATTTCATTTCATAGAAACAATGGAAAAGCAAATTCAGATGCCTGCATTTCATCATCCAAGGCAGAAGTTGGTCATTTTGTTGTCTACTCTGTTGATCAAAGACGGTTCACCATCCCTTTAAATTGGCTTAATAACGAGATCTTTGGTGAGCTTTTAAAGATGTCAGAAGAAGAGTTCGGGCTTCCTAGTGATGGGCCAATCGTATTACCTCTTGATGGTCAACTAATGGATTATATCATATCACTTATCCATCGTGGTTTGTCTGAGGATCTGCAAAAAACTTTGCTCATCTCAGTAGCAAGTAGTCGATGCACATTTTCTTCTTTGCACCAAGAATGTGTAAATGGACAATTGATTGTATGCTGAGTAATAGTCATTGCAATTTTATAGAGTTAGTTTTGTAGATATTGTACGAATATATATAACAGTTAAATTTTCTTTTACAACTCCACTTCGATTATATATATCTACTTATAACGTAGGGTCACATTCATTGCGATAATCTATACGACACTCAGCATATTCCTGAAATTCTAATGAGTTAAAATGCTCATTTCAAATGTTGTTTTCAATGTTTCACGGATTATCTATTTTTTGGGGGGAATGACAAGATTATCAGAGCAAACAGCCATTCATGAATTTATACAACTACTCATGCACCAGTCAAACAGTATAAAAAAGTTTCCCTTAATTCCCATCTACAAAGGCATCTCGATTTGTGATCTGTAAGGAGCGGTCATAATTATATATTCCAAAAATTCCATAGGATGGAGGAAGAAGGCCATTTAAACAAAAAGGGGACACATGTTCTTAAACATTTTCATTTCATATGACTAGATTCTCATGGTAGAGAGGTAAACGAAAACAATTTTGATTTAGATAAACTTGAGTTATTTTGTGATGAAATAGTAGAAATAGACAATGCATTGAAAATTTTCAAGTAACTTTCGAAAAATATTTCGAAAGACATAATAGTTAATATCATAGTTAACATAAAAAAATTCATAAAATACCTATTGGCAACAAATCTAGCCCCTATTTACTTCGGTTACCACAGTGGTATGTATCATAGTCAATGTTGAGTTTTTGCCGCTATGGATTTATGATTACCAAGGTAAGGTGTTTCCCATATTACATGTTACGTGTTTAATAAACACTAAATTATAAGCGTGAATCCTTCTTGTGGTTGTAGGAGATACATAGTAAAATTTGAAGAAACTATTCTTACAAATGAGAACGCTGTAGTTGATCAAATATACATCGATAGGAGACAACATGTGCATATATATGTAAAACAAGAAAGAAAGTGAGAATAGTATATTATAATGATTCAATACATAGGTAGTAAAATATATGAGTGAGAGTTTGGAATGTTTATATCATTCATTAAAAAATGTTGATTTCACCGGAACAGGTTAAGTAAGGTTACCATGCTTGTTTTCTCCTTTAGGGTCTTAGAAAAAATATTTAAAGGCTAATCCTATTTTTTATATTTTATATTATTTCAGTATTTTTTACAGATAATAAATTTGTATATGTCTAACAATTTATGGGTTAGCGTGGAAAACCCTTTACGATGGTAGAATATCCACGATTAAATACACCACAAAATATCCACGATAAAACTGAAAGAGAAGCATATTGTTAGAGTAGTCCATCAACCTCGTAGATACGATCAATTACATCAACAAGAATATATCCACTATTTGCATCAAATTAAATATAACAATAACTACATATATACGGCTGAAGGTTGAGGCTATAACATTTTAAAGAGTTGTTTTAGGAAAACAACCCTCCTAAACCTAGCATATTTGGTAATGGTAAAGTAGAACAATTTCTTTCAACTAATGTTATCCATCTTACATTGTATTTATGGAAGTTTTATATAGTTTTCATCTTTCTCGAAACAGATATTCAACATATCACCTCTATTCCAATAACGCTCGATGTGTAAAATTTGAAAAATTGAAGTCTCGTTATCTTAAAATCGCTTCCAAAAAGGACAAAAATGAGATCAAATTCTATATCCATTAGCCGGTCATTATTCTGAAGCTGATCAAATACAAATTTTTAAATGGTAACAGTGTTTTTGGAGTAACAGATGTCCAAGACAATATTTTCCCAAAGTATGGGAAAGAAACACGACGAGAAAAGGTAGAACGATGCTACAAAAATTTTGAATGTCATGAAAACAACCAAGAACAAATAATGACCTTTTTGTTGAACATACTTTTAACGCGCTTCCTAACAAGCAATTCTTCTCATAATTCACACTCCACTTTAACCCCGATGCATGACTGGCATCAGTTTTGAGTTCCAACATGCACGACTCTTTACACACAAGTGAGCAAAACACCTTCGCGTCATCCTGACCTTAACACTCTACATGTCCAATGATATGTGTGACACCACTTTTCGTGTCCCGCTTAAATCAACGACACGCCTATTATTGTATGTTACATACGTGTCATCTAAGACCCTACTAATATAACATGGGAAAACTATAAATATTAATATAAAATTTATTTGAGAATGGACTATTTTCATCAATTTAGCACTTCACTTTGGGTAACCATATACGCAAAGTTTTCCTTTGTTTCCACAATACTAAGAAATACCTTGATTTTAACTTAAAAAATATAAATATCTTCAATCAACATTAGATAATTAGTTTCAGTTTTTTTTTGGAAGTTCCAATATCCATTAGGAAGTTACCTAAACTGTCTTATAAGAGGATCTTAATGTATATCTTTTTACTGGAATTTTTTTTTGAAAATATACATAACTTATGAATTTTACAATATAAAAAGGATGCAAAAATATGAAAAATGCTAAGTGTCACAATCAACTTCTGGAAGAGCATACATACGATATAATTAGTATTTTAGGAATACTAATTCTAACTTGGGATGGAAGGAGAAATCGGTATTGGAATATGAAAGCTATTGATTTCCGGTTGAGATAAGTCTTATTATATATTCAATGTCTATATATGTTCATTAAAGAATTGTTGGCATTTTATTATTGGAAAATTCTATGGACTATACGATCAGACAGAAGACTATACAAGAGCCCTCTTGTCTACCAACAAATTATCAAGAAATATTTCATTTGTGTATGTGATCTAAACCTTTCAAAAAATTATCCAGCCTATGGTTGGCATTTGTGTGACCTACAAGCACATGTTTTTGTAGCTACCTATTCATAACAGATAACATGGCACAATAAATATTTGTCTTCAGTCGTCTAATATATATCACTCATTATTCTAGTCATTTGATCAACAATCAACTTGCAATTTTCCATCTTTTGATTAATTTTCTCCTATATACCAAGTTTGAATCATTTTTCTTTTTATCATAAATATAATAGAAACCACCATGGTCAGCGCCAAGAAATTGTTAAAGATGGCAAGGAAATGGCAGAAATTTGCCGCCAGTCAGAGGAAAAGGATTTCATTTCATAGAAACAATGGAAAAGCAAATTCAGATGCCTGCATTTCATCATCCAAGGCAGAAGTTGGTCATTTTGTTGTCTACTCTGTTGATCAAAGACGGTTCACCATCCCTTTAAATTGGCTTAATAACGAGATCTTTGGTGAGCTTTTAAAGATGTCAGAAGAAGAGTTCGGGCTTCCTAGTGATGGGCCAATCGTATTACCTCTTGATGGTCAACTAATGGATTATATCATATCACTTATCCATCGTGGTTTGTCTGAGGATCTGCAAAAAACTTTGCTCATCTCAGTAGCAAGTAGTCGATGCACATTTTCTTCTTTGCACCAAGAATGTGTAAATGGACAATTGATTGTATGCTGAGTAATAGTCATTGCAATTTTATAGAGTTAGTTTTGTAGATATTGTACGAATATATATAACAGTTAAATTTTCTTTTACAACTCCACTTCGATTATATATATCTACTTATAACGTAGGGTCACATTCATTGCGATAATCTATACGACACTCAGCATATTCCTGAAATTCTAATGAGTTAAAATGCTCATTTCAAATGTTGTTTTCAATGTTTCACGGATTATCTATTTTTTGGGGGGAATGACAAGATTATCAGAGCAAACAGCCATTCATGAATTTATACAACTACTCATGCACCAGTCAAACAGTATAAAAAAGTTTCCCTTAATTCCCATCTACAAAGGCATCTCGATTTGTGATCTGTAAGGAGCGGTCATAATTATATATTCCAAAAATTCCATAGGATGGAGGAAGAAGGCCATTTAAACAAAAAGGGGACACATGTTCTTAAACATTTTCATTTCATATGACTAGATTCTCATGGTAGAGAGGTAAACGAAAACAATTTTGATTTAGATAAACTTGAGTTATTTTGTGATGAAATAGTAGAAATAGACAATGCATTGAAAATTTTCAAGTAACTTTCGAAAAATATTTCGAAAGACATAATAGTTAATATCATAGTTAACATAAAAAAATTCATAAAATACCTATTGGCAACAAATCTAGCCCCTATTTACTTCGGTTACCACAGTGGTATGTATCATAGTCAATGTTGAGTTTTTGCCGCTATGGATTTATGATTACCAAGGTAAGGTGTTTCCCATATTACATGTTACGTGTTTAATAAACACTAAATTATAAGCGTGAATCCTTCTTGTGGTTGTAGGAGATACATAGTAAAATTTGAAGAAACTATTCTTACAAATGAGAACGCTGTAGTTGATCAAATATACATCGATAGGAGACAACATGTGCATATATATGTAAAACAAGAAAGAAAGTGAGAATAGTATATTATAATGATTCAATACATAGGTAGTAACATATATGAGTGAGAGTTTGGAATGTTTATATCATTCATTAAAAAATGTTGATTTCACCGGAACAGGTTAAGTAAGGTTACCATGCTTGTTTTCTCCTTTAGGGTCTTAGAAAAAATATTTAAAGGCTAATCCTATTTTTTATATTTTATATTATTTCAGTATTTTTTACAGATAATAAATTTGTATATGTCTAACAATTTATGGGTTAGCGTGGAAAACCCTTTACGATGGTAGAATATCCACGATTAAATACACCACAAAATATCCACGATAAAACTGAAAGAGAAGCATATTGTTAGAGTAGTCCATCAACCTCGTAGATACGATCAATTACATCAACAAGAATATATCCACTATTTGCATCAAATTAAATATAACAATAACTACATATATACGGCTGAAGGTTGAGGCTATAACATTTTAAAGAGTTGTTTTAGGAAAACAACCCTCCTAAACCTAGCATATTTGGTAATGGTAAAGTAGAACAATTTCTTTCAACTAATGTTATCCATCTTACATTGTATTTATGGAAGATTTATAGAGTTTTCATCTTTCTCGAAACAGATATTCAACATATCACCTCTATTCCAATAACGCTCGATGTGTAAAATTTGAAAAATTGAAGTCTCGTTATCTTAAAATCGCTTCCAAAAAGGACAAAAATGAGATCAAATTCTATATCCATTAGCCGGTCATTATTCTGAAGCTGATCAAATACAAATTTTTAAATGGTAACAGTGTTTTTGGAGTAACAGATGTCCAAGACAATATTTTCCCAAAGTATGGGAAAGAAACACGACGAGAAAAGGTAGAACGATGCTACAAAAATTTTGAATGTCATGAAAACAACCAAGAACAAATAATGACCTTTTTGTTGAACATACTTTTAACGCGCTTCCTAACAAGCAATTCTTCTCATAATTCACACTCCACTTTAACCCCGATGCATGACTGGCATCAGTTTTGAGTTCCAACATGCACGACTCTTTACACACAAGTGAGCAAAACACCTTCGCGTCATCCTGACCTTAACACTCTACATGTCCAATGATATGTGTGACACCACTTTTCGTGTCCCGCTTAAATCAACGACACGCCTATTATTGTATGTTACATACGTGTCATCTAAGACCCTACTAATATAACATGGGAAAACTATAAATATTAATATAAAATTTATTTGAGAATGGACTATTTTCATCAATTTAGCACTTCACTTTGGGTAACCATATACGCAAAGTTTTCCTTTGTTTCCACAATACTAAGAAATACCTTGATTTTAACTTAAAAAATATAAATATCTTCAATCAACATTAGATAATTAGTTTCAGTTTTTTTTTGGAAGTTCCAATATCCATTAGGAAGTTACCTAAACTGTCTTATAAGAGGATCTTAATGTATATCTTTTTACTGGAATTTTTTTTTGAAAATATACATAACTTATGAATTTTACAATATAAAAAGGATGCAAAAATATGAAAAATGCTAAGTGTCACAATCAACTTCTGGAAGAGCATACATACGATATAATTAGTATTTTAGGAATACTAATTCTAACTTGGGATGGAAGGAGAAATCGGTATTGGAATATGAAAGCTATTGATTTCCGGTTGAGATAAGTCTTATTATATATTCAATGTCTATATATGTTCATTAAAGAATTGTTGGCATTTTATTATTGGAAAATTCTATGGACTATACGATCAGACAGAAGACTATACAAGAGCCCTCTTGTCTACCAACAAATTATCAAGAAATATTTCATTTGTGTATGTGATCTAAACCTTTCAAAAAATTATCCAGCCTATGGTTGGCATTTGTGTGACCTACAAGCACATGTTTTTGTAGCTACCTATTCATAACAGATAACATGGCACAATAAATATTTGTCTTCAGTCGTCTAATATATATCACTCATTATTCTAGTCATTTGATCAACAATCAACTTGCAATTTTCCATCTTTTGATTAATTTTATCCTATATACCAAGTTTGAATCATTTTTCTTTTTATCATAAATATAATAGAAACCACCATGGTCAGCGCCAAGAAATTGTTAAAGATGGCAAGGAAATGGCAGAAATTTGCCGCCAGTCAGAGGAAAAGGATTTCATTTCATAGAAACAATGGAAAAGCAAATTCAGATGCCTGCATTTCATCATCCAAGGCAGAAGTTGGTCATTTTGTTGTCTACTCTGTTGATCAAAGACGGTTCACCATCCCTTTAAATTGGCTTAATAACGAGATCTTTGGTGAGCTTTTAAAGATGTCAGAAGAAGAGTTCGGGCTTCCTAGTGATGGGCCAATCGTATTACCTCTTGATGGTCAACTAATGGATTATATCATATCACTTATCCATCGTGGTTTGTCTGAGGATCTGCAAAAAACTTTGCTCATCTCAGTAGCAAGTAGTCGATGCACATTTTCTTCTTTGCACCAAGAATGTGTAAATGGACAATTGATTGTATGCTGAGTAATAGTCATTGCAATTTTATAGAGTTAGTTTTGTAGATATTGTACGAATATATATAACAGTTAAATTTTCTTTTACAACTCCACTTCGATTATATATATCTACTTATAACGTAGGGTCACATTCATTGCGATAATCTATACGACACTCAGCATATTCCTGAAATTCTAATGAGTTAAAATGCTCATTTCAAATGTTGTTTTCAATGTTTCACGGATTATCTATTTTTTGGGGGGAATGACAAGATTATCAGAGCAAACAGCCATTCATGAATTTATACAACTACTCATGCACCAGTCAAACAGTATAAAAAAGTTTCCCTTAATTCCCATCTACAAAGGCATCTCGATTTGTGATCTGTAAGGAGCGGTCATAATTATATATTCTAAAAATTCCATAGGATGGAGGAAGAAGGCCATTTAAACAAAAAGGGGACACATGTTCTTAAACATTTTCATTTCATATGACTAGATTCTCATGGTAGAGAGGTAAACGAAAACAATTTTGATTTAGATAAACTTGAGTTATTTTGTGATGAAATAGTAGAAATAGACAATGCATTGAAAATTTTCAAGTAACTTTCGAAAAATATTTCGAAAGACATAATAGTTAATATCATAGTTAACATAAAAAAATTCATAAAATACCTATTGGCAACAAATCTAGCCCCTATTTACTTCGGTTACCACAGTGGTATGTATCATAGTCAATGTTAAGTTTTTGCCGCTATGGATTTATGATTACCAAGGTAAGGTATTTCCCATATTACATGTTACGTGTTTAATAAACACTAAATTATAAGCGTGAATCCTTCATGTGGTTGTAGGAGATACATAGTAAAATTTGAAGAAACTATTCTTACAAATGAGAACGTTGTAGTTGATCAAATATACATCGATAGGAGACAATATGTGCATATATATGTAAAACAAGAAAGAATGTGAGAATAGTATATTATAATGATTCAATACATAGGTAGTAACATATATGAGTGAGAGTTTGGAATGTTTATATCATTCATTAAAAAATGTTGATTTCACCGCAACAGGTTAAGTAATTAGGTTACCATGCTTGTTTTCTCCTTTAGGGTCTTAGAAAAAATATTTAAAGGCTAATCCTATTTTTTATATTTTATATTATTTCAATATTTTTTACAGATAATAAATTTGTATATGTCTAACAATTTATGGGTTAGCGTGGAAAACCCTTTACGATGGTAGAATATCCACGATTAAATACACCACAAAATATCCACGATAAAACTGAAACAGAAGCATATTGTTAGAGTAGTCCATCAACCTCGTAGATACGTTCAATTACATCAACAAGAATATATCCACTATTTGCATCAAATTAAATATAACAATAAGTACATATATACGGCTGAAGGTTGAGGCTATAACATTTTAAAAAGTTGTTTTAGGAAAACAACCCTCCTAAACCTTGCATATTTGGTAATGGTAAAGTAGAACAATTTCTTTCAACTAATGTTATCCATCTTACATTGTATTTATGGAAGATTTATATAGTTTTCATCTTTCTCGAAACAGATATTCAACATATCACCTCTATTCCAATAACGTTCGATGTGTAAAATTTGAAAAATTGAAGTCTCGTTATCTTAAAATCGCCTCCAAAAAGGACAAAAATGAGATCAAATTCTATATCCATTATCCGGTCATTATTCTGAAGCTGATCAAATACGAATTTTTAAACGGTGACAGTGTTTTGAGTAACAGATGTCCCAGACAATATTTTCCAAAAGTATGGGAAAGAAACACGACGAGAAAAGGTAGAACGATGCTACAAAAATTTTGAATGTCATGAAAACAACCAAGAACAAATAATGACCCTTTTGTTGAACATACTTTTAACGCGCTTCCTAACAAGCAATTCTTCTCATAATTCACACTCCACTTTAACCCCGATGCATGACTGGCATCAGTTTTGAGTTCCAACATGCACGACTCTTTACACACAAGTGAGCAAAACACCTTCGCGTCATCCTGACCTTAACACTCTACATGTCCAATGATATGTGTGACACCACTTTTCGTGTCCCGCTTAAATCAACGACACGCCTATTATTGTATGTTACATACGTGTCATCTAAGACCCTACTAATATAACATGGGAAAACTATAAATATTAATATAAAATTTATTTGAGAATGGACTATTTTCATCAATTTAGCACTTCACTTTGGGTAAACATATACGCAAAGTTTTCCTTTGTTTCCACAATACTAAGAAATACCTTGATTTTAACTTAAAAAATATAAATATCTTCAATCAACATTAGATAATTAGTTTAAGTTTTTTTTTGGAAGTTCCAATATCCATTAGGAAGTTACCTAAACTGTCTTATAAGAGGATCTTAATGTATATCTTTTTACTGGAATTTTGTTTTTGAAAATATACATAACTTATGAATTTTACAATATAAAAAGGATGCAAAAATATGAAAAATGCTAAGTGTCACAATCAACTTCTGGAAGAGCATACATACGATATAATTAGTATTTTAGGAATACTAATTCTAACTTGGGATGGAAGGAGAAATCGGTATTGGAATATGAAAGCTATTGATTTCCCGTTGAGATAAGTCTTAATATATATTCAATGTCTATATATGTTCATTAAAGAATTGTTGGCATTTTATTATTGGAAAATTCTATGGACTATACGATCAGACAGAAGACTATACAAGAGCCCTCTTGTCTACCAACAAATTATCAAGAAATATTTCATTTGTGTATGTGATCTAAACCTTTCAAAAAATTATCCAGCCTATGGTTGGCATTTGTGTGACCTACAAGCACATGTTTTTGTAGCTACCTATTCATAACAGATAACATGGCACAATAAATATTTGTCTTCAGTCGTCTAATATATATCACTCATTATTCTAGTCATTTGATCAACAATCAACTTGCAATTTTCCATCTTTTGATTAATTTTCTCCTATATACCAAGTTTGAATCATTTTTCTTTTTATCATAAATATAATAGAAACCACCATGGTCAGCGCCAAGAAATTGTTAAAGATGGCAAGGAAATGGCAGAAATTTGCCGCCAGTCAGAGGAAAAGGATTTCATTTCATAGAAACAATGGAAAAGCAAATTCAGATGCCTGCATTTCATCATCCAAGGCAGAAGTTGGTCATTTTGTTGTCTACTCTGTTGATCAAAGACGGTTCACCATCCCTTTAAATTGGCTTAATAACGAGATCTTTGGTGAGCTTTTAAAGATGTCAGAAGAAGAGTTCGGGCTTCCTAGTGATGGGCCAATCGTATTACCTCTTGATGGTCAACTAATGGATTATATCATATCACTTATCCACCGTGGTTTGTCTGAGGATCTGCAAAAAACTTTGCTCATCTCAGTAGCAAGTAGTCGATGCACATTGTCTTCTTTGCACCAAGAATGTGTAAATGGACAATTGATTGTGTGCTGACTAATAGTCATTGCAATTTTGTAGAGTTAGTTTTGTAGATATTGTACGAATATATATAACAGTTAAATTTTCTTTTACAACTCCACTTCGATTATATATATCTACTTATAACGTAGGGTCACATTCATTGTGATAATCTATACGACACTCAGCATATTCCTGAAATTCTAATGAGTTAAAATGCTCATTTCAAATGTTGTTTTCAATGTTTCACGGATTATCTATTTTTTTGGGGGGAATGAAAAGATTATCAGAGCAAACAGCCATTCATGAATTTATACAACTACTCATGCACCAGTCAAACAGTATAAAAAAGTTTCCCTTAATTCCCATCTACAAAGGCATCTCGATTTGTGATCTGTAAGGAGCGGTCATAATTATATATTCCAAAAATTCCATAGGATGGAGGAAGAAGGCCATTTAAACAAAAAGGGGACACATGTTCTTAAACATTTTCATTTCATATGACTAGATTCTCATGGTAGAGAGGTAAACGAAAACAATTTTGATTTAGATAAACTTGAGTTATTTTGTGATGAAATAGTAGAAATAGACAATGCATTGAAAATTTTCAAGTAACTTTCGAAAAATATTTCGAAAGACATAATAGTTAATATCATAGTTAACATAAAAAAATTCATAAAATACCTATTGGCAACAAATCTAGCCCCTATTTACTTCGGTTACCACAGTGGTATGTATCATAGTCAATGTTAAGTTTTTGCCGCTATGGATTTATGATTACCAAGGTAAGGTGTTTCCCATATTACATGTTACGTGTTTAATAAACACTACATTATAAGCGTGAATCCTTCATGTGGTTGTAGGAGTTACATAGTAAAATTTGAAGAAACTATTCTTACAAATGAGAACGTTGTAGTTGATCAAATATACATCGATAGGAGACAATATGTGCATATATATGTAAAACAAGAAAGAATGTGAGAATAGTATATTATAATGATTCAATACATAGGTAGTAACATATATGAGTGAGAGTTTGGAATGTTTATATCATTCATTAAAAAATGTTGATTTCACCGCAACAGGTTAAGTAATTAGGTTACCATGCTTGTTTTCTCCTTTAGGGTCTTAGAAAAAATATTTAAAGGCTAATCCTATATTTTATATTTTATATTATTTCAATATTTTTTACAGATAATAAATTTGTATATGTCTAACAATTTATGGGTTAGTGTGGAAAACCCTTTACGATGGTAGAATATCCACGATTAAATACACCACAAAATATCCACGATAAAACTGAAACAGAAGCATATTGTTAGAGTAGTCCATCAACCTCGTAGATATGATCAATTACATCAACAAGAATATATCCACTATTTGCATCAAATTAAATATAACAATAAGTACATATATACGGCTGAAGGTTGAGGCTATAACATTTTAAAAAGTTGTTTTAGGAAAACAACCCTCCTAAACCTTGCATATTTGGTAATGGTAAAGTAGAACAATTTCTTTCAACTAATGTTATCCATCTTACATTGTATTTATGGAAGATTTATATAGTTTTCATCTTTCTCGAAACAGATATTCAACATATCACCTCTATTCCAATAACGCTCAATGTGTAAAATTTGAAAAATTGAAGTCTCGTTATCTTAAAATCGCCTCCAAAAAGGACAAAAATGAGATCAAATTCTATATCCATTATCCGGTCATTATTCTGAAGCTGATCAAATACGAATTTTTAAACGGTAACAGTGTTTTGAGTAACAGATGTCCCAGACAATATTTTCCAAAAGTATGGGAAGAAACACGACGAGAAAGGGTAGAACGATGCTACAAAAATTTTGAATGTCATGAAAACAACCAAGAACAAATAATGACCTTTTTGTTGAACATACTTTTAACGCGCTTCCTAGCAAGCAATTCTCATAATTCTCATAATTCTTGGCGCTGACCATGGTGGTTTCTGTTATACTTATGATAAAATGAAAACTGATTCAAACCTCGTATATAGGAGAAAAATCTTTAAAATATGGAAATTTGCAAGTTGATTGTTGATCAAATGACTAGAATGATGAGTGATATAAATTAGACGGCTGAAGACAAACTATTTATTGTGCCATGTTATCTGTTATGAATAGGTAGCTACAAAAACATGTGCTTGTAGGACACACAAATGCCAATCATAGGCTGGATAATTTTTTGAAAGGCTAATACTTTAG
This sequence comes from Nemophila menziesii, assembly GCA_029959085.1. Lineage (NCBI taxonomy): Eukaryota > Viridiplantae > Streptophyta > Magnoliopsida > Boraginales > Hydrophyllaceae > Nemophila > Nemophila menziesii. The sequence goes on from JARWIR010000008.1 coordinate 24,965,204, forward strand.
ATCACATACACAAATGAAATATTTCTTGATAGTTTGTTGGTAGACAAGAGGGCTCTTGTATAGTCTTCTGTCTGATCGTATAGTCCATAGAATTTGCCAATAATAAAATGCCAACGATTCTTTAATGAAAATATATTGACATTGAATATATAATAAGACTTATCTAAACGGGAAATCAATAGCTTTCATATTCCTATACCGATTTCTCCTTCCATCCCAATTTAGAACTAGTATTCCTAAAATACTAATTATATCGTATTTATGCTCTTCCAGAAGTTGATTGTGAGACTTAGCATTTTTCATATTTGTGCATCCCTTTTTATATTGTAAAATTCAGTAGTTATGTATATTTTCGAAAAATATTTCCAGTAAAAAGATATAAATTAAGATACACTTATAAGACGGTTTAGGTAATTTCCTAATGGATATTGGTACTTCTAAAAAAAATTTAAACTATCTGACCAATGTTGATAGAAGATATTTATAATTTTAAAATTAAAATCAAGGTATTACTTAGTATTGTGGAAACAAAGGAAAACTTTGCGTATATGGTCTGTCAAAGTGAAGTGATAAATTGATGAAAATATTCCATCCTAAAATAATATTTATAGTTTTCCCATGTTACATTAGTGGGGTCTTAGATGACACGTATATAACATACAACAATAGGTGTGTCGCTGATTTAAGCGGGACACAGAAAGTGGTGTCACACATATCATTGAATATGTAGAGTGTTAAGGTGGGGATGACGCGGGGGTGTTTGGCTCACTTGTGTGGAAAGAGTTGTGCACATAGGAACTTAAAACGGATGTCAATTATGCATCGGGGTGGAAGTGGAGTGTGAATTATGAAGAGAATTGCTTGCTAGGAAGCGCATTAAAAGTATGTTCAACAAAAAGGTCATGATATGGTCTTGGTTATTGTGATGACATTCAAAACATTTGTATCATTGTTCTACCTTTTTCGTCGTGTTACGTTCCAATACTTTGGGAAAATATTGTCGGGGACATGTTTTACTCCAAATACGTTGTTACTGTTTAAATATATTTATTTGATCGACTTCAGAATAAATACCGGCGAATGGATATAGAATTTGATCTCGTTTTTGTTGTGGAGTCGATTTTGAGATAACGAGACTTTAATTTTTCAAGTTTTACACATCGAGCGTTATTTGAAGAGAGGTGATATGTTGACTATCTGTTTCGAGAGAGATGAAAACTATATAAATCTCCCATAAATTGCTATACAACTTAAGGTGAATTACATTTGTTGAAAGAAATTTTTCTATTGTACCATTAACAAATATGCTAGGTTTAGGAGGGTTGTTTCTCTAAGACAGCTCTTTAGAATGTTATAGCCTCAACCTTCAGCTCTATATATGTACTTATTGTTATATTTAATTTGATGAAGATAGTGGATATATTCTTTATTTAATTGATCTACGATTATATCTACGAGGTTGATGGACTACTCTAACACTATGCTTCTATTTCAATTTTATCTTGGATATTCCATGGTGTATTTAATCGTGGATATTCTACCATTGTAAAGGGTTTTCCACACTAATCCATAAATTTTAATACAAATTTAGTATTTATAAAAAAAATATTAAAATGATATAAAAGATAAAAAATAGGATCAACCTCTAAATATCTTCTTTAAAGACCCTAAGGGATAAAACAAGCATGGTAACCTTACTTAACCTGTTGCGGTGAAATCAACATTGAATGATCTAGACATTCCAAATGTCACTCAGAAATCTTACAACCTCTGTATTGAATCATTATGCTATACCATTCTCACTTTCTTGTTTGACATATATATGCACATATTGTCTCCTATCGATGTATATTTGTTCAACTACAACGTTCTCATTTGTAAAAATAGTTTCCTTCAAAGTTTACTATGTATCTCCTATCACCACAAGAAGGATTCACACTTATATCATTTTTTTTAAACATGTAATATGAGAAACACCTTACCTTGGTAATCATAAAACCATAGCGGAAGACACTTAACATCGAATATGATACACACCACTGTGGTGACCGAAGTAAATAGGGGCTAGATTTGTTGTCAATAGGTAGTTTATGAAAAATGTTATGTTAACTATGATATTCACTTTTATGTCTTTCGAAATATTTTTCGAAAGTTTCTTGAAAAGTTTCAACGCATTGTCTATTTCTACTATTTCATCACATAATACCTCAAATTTACTTGAATCAAAATTCTTTTCGCTTACCTCTCTCTCTACCATGAGAATCTAGTCATATGAAATGAAAATGTGTAAGAATATGTGTCCCCTTTTTGGTTAAATGACCTTCTTCCTCCATCCTATGAAATTTTCGTAATATATAAATATGATCGCTATTTACATATCACAAATCGAAATGCCTCTGTAGATGGAAATTAAGGGAAACTTTTTTTATACTGTTTGACTGGTGCATGAGTAGTTGTATAAATTCATGAACCGCTGTTTGCTCTGATAATCTTTTCATTCCCCACCAAAAAAAAAAAAGATAATCCGTAAGACATCAAACAACATTTGAAATGAGCATTTTAACTCATTAGAATTTCAGGAATATGCTGGGTGCGGTATAGATTATCACAATGAATGTGACCGTACGTTATCAGTAGATATATATAATCGACAAGTGGAGTTGTAAAATAAAATTTAACTGTTATATATTTGTACAATATCTACAAAACTAACTCTACAAAATTGCAATGACTATTAGTCAGCATACAATTAATTGTCCATTTACACATTCTTGGTGCAAAGAAGACAATGAGCATCGACTACTTGCCACTGAGATGAGCAAAGTTTTTTGCAGATCCTCATACAAACCACGATGGATGAGTGATATGATATAATCCATTAGTTGACCATCAAGAGGTAATACGATTGGCCCATCACTAGGAATCCCGAACTCTTCTTCTGACATCTTTAAAAGCTCACCGAAGATCTCGTTATTAAGCCAATTTAAAGGAATGGTGAACCTTCTTTGATCAACAGAGTAGACAACAAAATGACCAACTACTGCCTTGGATGATGAAATGCAGGCATCTGAATTTGCTTTTCCATTGTTTCTATGAAATGAAATCCTTTTCCTCTGACTGGCGGCAAATTTCTGCCATTTCCTTGCCATCTTTAACAATTTCTTGGCGCTGACCATGGTGGTTTCTGTTATACTTATGATAAAATGAAAACTGATACAAACCTCGTATATAGGAGAAAAATCTTTAAAAGATGGAAATTTGCAAGTTGATTGTTGATCAAATGACTAGAATGATGAGTGATATATATTAGACGGCTGAAGACAAACTATTTATTGTGCCATGTTATCTGTTATGAATAGGTAGCTACAAAAACATGTGCTTGTAGGACACACAAATGCCAATCATAGGCTGGATAATTTTTTGAAAGGCTAATACTTTAGATCACATACACAAATGAAATATTTCTTGATAATTTGTTGGTAGACAAGAGGGCTCTTGTATAGTCTTCTGTCTGATCGTATAGTCCATAGAATTTGCCAATAATAAAATGCCAACGATTATTTAATGAAAATATATAGACATATATAATAAGACTTATCTAAACGGGAAATCAATAGCTTTCATATTCCTATACCGATTTCTCCTTCCATCCCAATTTAGAACTAGTATTCCTAAAATACTAATTATATCGTATTTATGCTCTTCCAGAAGTTGATTGTGAGACTTAGCATTTTTCATATTTGTGCATCCCTTTTTATATTGTAAAATTCAGTAGTTATGCATATTTTCGAAAAATATTTCCAGTAAAAAGATATAAATTAAGATACACTTATAAGACGGTTTAGGTAATTTCCTAATGGATATTGGTACTTCTAAAAAAAAATTAAACTATCTGACCAATGTTGATAGAAGATATTTATAATTTTAAAATTAAAATCAAGGTATTACTTAGTATTGTGGAAACAAAGGAAAACTTTGCGTATATGGTCTGTCAAAGTCAAGTGATAAATTGATGAAAATATTCCATCCTAAAATAATATTTATAGTTTTCCCATGTTACATTAGTGGGGTCTTAGATGACACGTATATAACATACAACAATAGGTGTGTCACTGATTTAAGCGAGACACAGAAAGTGGTGTCACACATATATTTGAATATGTAGAGTGTTAAGGTGGGGATGACGGGGGGGTGTTTGGCTCACTTGTGTGGAAAGAGTTGTGCATATAGGAACTTAAAACGGATGTGAATTATGCATCGGGGTGGAAGTGGAGTGTGAATTATGAAGAGAATTGCTTGCTAGGAAGCGCATTAAAAGTATGTTCAACAAAAAGGTCATGATATGGTCTTGGTTATTGTGATGACATTCAAAACATTTGTATCATTGTTCTACCTTTTTCGTCGTGTTACGTTCCAATACTTTGGGAAAATATTGTCGGGGACATGTGTTACTCCAAATACGTTGTTACTGTTTAAATATATTTATTTGATCGACTTCAGAATAAATACCGGCGAATGGATATAGAATTTGATCTCGTTTTTGTTGTGGAGGCGATTTTGATATAACGAGACTTTAATTTTTCAAGTTTTACACATCAAGCGTTATTTGAAGAGAGGTGATATGTTGACTATCTGTTTCGAGAAAGATGAAAACTATATAAATCTCCCATAAATTGCTTTACAACTTAAGGTGAATTACATTTGTTGAAAGAAATTGTTCTATTTTACCATTACCAAATATGCTAGGTTTAGGAGGGTTGTTTCTCTAAGACAACTCTTTAGAATGTTATAGCCTCAACCTTCAGCTCTATATATGTACTTATTGTTATATTTAATTTGATGAAGATAGTGGATATATTCTTTATTTAATTGATCTACGATTATATCTACGAGGTTGATGGACTACTCTAACACTATGCTTCTATTTAAATTTTATCTTGGATATTCCATGGTGTATTTAATCGTGGATATTCTACCATTGTAAAGGGTTTTCCACACTAATCCATAAATTTTAATACAAATTTAGTATTTATATAAAAAAATATTAAAATGATATAAAAGATAAAAAATAGGATCAACCTCTAAATATCTTCTTTAAAGACCCTAAGGGATAAAACAAGCATGGTAACCTTACTTAACCTGTTGCGGTGAAATCAACATTGAATGATCTAGACATTCCAAATGTCACTCAGAAATCTTACAACCTCTGTATTGAATCATTATGCTATACCATTCTCACTTTCTTGTTTGACATATATATGCACATATTGTCTCCTATCGATGTATATTTGTTCAACTACAACGTTCTCATTTGTAAAAATAGTTTCCTTCAAATTTTACTATGTATCTCCTATCACCACAAGAAGGATTCACACTTATATCATTTTTTTTAAACATGTAATATGAGAAACACCTTACCTTGGTAATCATAAAACCATAGCGGAAGACACTTAACATCGAATATGATACACACCACTGTGGTGACCGAAGTAAATAGGGGCTAGATTTGTTGTCAATAGGTAGTTTATGAAAAATGTTATGTTAACTATGATATTCACTTTTATGTCTTTCGAAATATTTTTCGAAAGTTTCTTGAAAAGTTTCAACGCATTGTCTATTTCTACTATTTCATCACATAATACCTCAAATTTACTTGAATCATAATTCTTTTCGCTTACCTCTCTCTCTACCATGAGAATCTAGTCATATGAAATGAAAATGTGTAAGAATATGTGTCCCCTTTTTGGTTAAATGGCCTTCTTCCTCCATCCTATGAAATTTTCGTAATATATAAATATGATCGCTATTTACATATCCAAGTTACAATCAACATGAAAAATCCAAAAATCTAACAAAACCTTAATTTTGTTAAAAAATACAATAAATCCCAGTTACATGTTGTACTTAACTCAATAAAACATTTAATCAATCTATAATATACACACAATAATTTGGAAATCATTAAACAATAAATACATACAAAAACAAATTCAATCGAAAAACAAAAAGGGGTTTTGATTCGGATTTTGTGTACCTATTACGTCGAAATTGTGACGAAGACATCCAGCAATCCATGCCAGGCAAGAGAGAGAGGAAAAACAAAAACAAAAAATAAGTTAGAATTGGATTTTAAGAAAAAAATTAAAATCAATGAATAAACACAAGTTTTTGGCATGGAATCACTTACATTTAGTGTTATTTTGATGTTGTAACGGCTCGAAATACCTCTGAGAGGCTCGAACTCGTGATTTTGTGAGTGTTTTTGTGAAGAGGATGAGCAAAAATGAGTCTCGGTTAGGGCTTATAATGAAAATTGTTTAGCGACGACACGCTTGTCGTCGGTAATCGGGACACGTGGCTCCACGACTGTTGCTTGCCCCTATTTACTGACGGAAAAATTCTAAATGTCGTCGGTAAACAGTTTGGGCGGGAATTTTGACCGCCCAATCTGGCCAATAAAATTCACTTTTCGTTACCGACGACACGTGATATGAATGTCGTCGGTAACTATTTACCGACAACATTCAAGCTAAGAGTGTTGTCGGTAAACCGACAAATGTCGTCGGTATGTATTTTTTTTCGCAATTTACAATTTCTACAACTTTTTTCTCCCACATTAAATTTTATTCTATCTATTTTCCTTTTCCCATTAATATTTTATTCAATGTTTTCCCATTAATATTTTATTCTATATTTTTTTCCAATAATATTTTATTCAATGTTTTTTCCATTATTTATTTTAATAGTCTAACGTGAGTGTTAGATGTATTTATTCAACTATTAGAGTCAAACTTGAGTGTTTTGTGTATTTAGTCAACGATTAGAGTTAAACTTGAGTGTTTGGTGTATTTAGTCAACTATTAGAGTCAAACTTGAGTGATTGGTGTATTTAGTCAACTATTAGAGTCAAACTTGAGTGTTTGGTGTATTTAGTCAACTATTAGAGTCAAACTTGCGTGTTTGGTGTAATTAGTCAACTATTAGACTCAAACTTGAGTGTTTGGTGTATTTAGTCAACTATTAGAGTCAAACTTGAGTGTTTTGTGTATTTAATCAACTATTAGAGTCAAACTTGAGTGTTTGGTGTATTTAATCAATTATTAGAGTCAAACTTGAGTGTTTGGTGTATCTAGTCAACTATTAGAGTCAAACTTGAGTGTTTGGTGTATTTAATCAACTATTAGAGTCAAATGTGAGTGTTTGGTGTATTTAGTCAACTATTAGAGTCAAATGTGAGTGATTGGTGTATTTAGTCAACTATTAGAGTCAAACTTGAGTGTTTGGTGTATCTAGTCAACTATTAGAGTCAAATGTAGTCGTTGGGGGTATTTAGACAACTATTAGAGTCAAATGTAGTCATTGGGGGTATTTAGTCAACTATTAAAGTCAAATGTAGTCGTTAGGGGCATTTAGTCAACTATTAGAGTCAAGTGTAGTCGTTGGGGGTATTTAGTCAACTATTAGATTCAAATGTGAAAACATTCAATTAAAAACAAAACACAAATCCGAAAAATATTCATTTAAATTCAAAACTCGATAAAAAAATTCCCTAATCAGTTTCATATCCACTATTATCTATAGGTTCATCATCGCTATCAACCTGGATAGGTTCTTCTTCATCCCGATATTCTTCCCACGTGTCATCATCAATTTTGTCGTTTTCAGCAATAACCATATCAGAATCCAAATCAATACGAAAATGAGATGGGTCAATCTCGATATCCTCGGCAGTTGCCAAGTTCAATGGATCGGAAACCGTCCCAGTGTTAACCAAAGGTATCCTGATGCTCTCGTTGTTAGTAGGTAGTGATTCCGAACCCCATAAATCGGGACTCCATCCGTGATGATCATTTATTTCTTAAACGGCTTTCCAACCTTTCATTGATTTCTTTGCACTAATCTCGTCAATGTGAAACACTTTCTTGGCCTGCGATGCTAAAATGTATGGTTCGTTTTCTCAATCAAATTTTGATGTGTTGATAAAGGTTACCCCGTGTTCTGTTCTTGCATCACCAATTCTGTACCACTTACAAACAAATAAGACAACTGAGCACCCTTTAGTGTACTTAACCTCCAAGATTTTCAATAATTCACCGTAATAAGGTCTTCCATTGTAGATGGTACAAACTCTGTAATCCTGCGTCACTCTTTTTTCTCCTTTACCCTTAGTTACCCACTTGACACCATTCACAACACATGAATCGTATCTATGCACCGCACCATAAGACAAGCTTGCCAAGGATACCATCTCAGTGGTAGCTAATGCATCACTACTGGATTTCATTACATGAATCTGTCATACAAAAATAATACTTAATACTTTGAAAATAAATAGATAATATTTAAACCAATGTCTAAAGTTACATAACTTTTCAAAAAACCATCCTTTAAACATTTGACGGTGCATATTCTCTATTTCGCTACTAGTTCCCGAAAGTGTGGATTTGTGTTCACTAAAAATGTAAATGAATATAAATAAATTAATATAAGTATAAGTATAAACATAAATATAAATATAAATATAAGTATAAATATAAATATAAATATAAATATAAAATATAAATATATGTATAAATATAAGTATAAATATAAATATAAATAGAAATAGAAATATAAATATAAATATAAATATAAGTATAAATATATATATAAGTATGAATATAGATATAAATATAAATATAAATATAAATATAAATATATATATATATATATATATATATATATATATATATATATATATATATATATATATAAATTTAAACTTAAATATACATAAGTAAACGTTACTTACGTCCTATATGTTTCGAGTTCTTCGAAATTATTCAAAATATACCAACTGATGTGCTCCTTCTCCTGAGGTGGTAAAGCAGCAGACTCTTTCTTGCTAACTGGAGTACACTGAGACTTGAAAACGTATGGCTCTTTTGGTTCTGGCAGTGGTTCGTTGTATCTACCTGAATCGTTGAACTTTGTTTTTTCTTCACTATGGTACCGTGATATGAAAGTCAACGTCTCTTCCGCCACGTAACCCTCGGCTATGGAACCCTCTGGCCTAGCCGGGTTTCGAATATACTATTTCAACTTTTTCAAATACCTTTCAAATGGGTACATCCACCGCATTTGAACAGGGCGCCCTAGCAATGGTTCATCGTATAAGTGTATCACTAAGTGGATCATTATCAAAAAACGCAGGAGGTAAGATTATTTCTAGTTTGCACATCACTTCAACCACTCTCGCCTTACCGGCTTCCAACCTACTCAGATTCTTGTTACAAACGATTCTACACACATTAGCTAACCCAATAATCGCATCGCTAATCGGTTTATCATCTAGAATACCATGGAGACAACAAACAAAAAGATACTGCATCATAACGTGACAATCATGTGATTTCATTCCAATAATCTTCCCCGTATCGACTTGAAAATTATTCCTCATACTATACGCGTAACCATCGGGAAACCTCTGTGCCTGTAACCACTCAAGAAAATCTTCCCCTTCTCCGCTGACAACGTATTCTTTCCTCAATTTAGTATCGCTTTACCTCCTCTTGATGTCAACCACAACTCTTTCCTGATGTTCATATCCTTAAGGTCCATTCTCGCCTTAACGTTATCTTTGTTTATTTTCACATCAAGTCCTATAACTGTACCAAGCAAACTGTCGCACACATTCTTCTTGCAATGCATTACATCGATGTTATGTTTTAACACATTTTCCGACCAATAAGGTAAACGATAAAAAATACTCTTTTTCTTCCAATTGGACTTGCGAGGACCTGTTTTCTTCGTCACCTTTCCCCTAAAATCCTTGTGTTTATTGGGAAACACTATAGGAAGCCCATCTAACCATGTTTGAATATTAGCAGGAGTATGTTTCCTCGGTGGGAGCCTATGATCGGAATTCGGGTACAAAACCTTATCTCTTCTAAACCGATGTCTAGGAGGTAACCAATGTCTATGATCAAAATAAACCACCCCTTTATTCATCCTCAACAACGCAGTAGAATCCATGCATTCTGGGCAAGCCATGTAAACTTGACCTGACCATCCTGAAGTGTATGACCGAGCGGGGTAATCAATGGTCGTGGACAACAAACAAACCTTCATAGGAAACTCTTGCTTTGTATGGGCATCATACGTAGGGATCTTTGTTTCCCACAACATGTCGAACTCATCTATAACAGGGCGGAGAAAGACATCCATGTCCTTTACGGGTGAGCGGGGACCCGGAATCAACAAACAAAGCTGAAATGTGGTTTCCTTTATGCATACCACGGTGGCAAGTTATAGACGGTCAATATGACAGGCGACATGCTATACGAGTTGTTCTGCATAGAAAACAGACAAAAACCATCGATACCCAAGCCCAAATACACATTCCGGGGTTCACTAGCAAACTCTGGATGTAACTCTGCAAATCGTTTCCAGCTATCACCGTCAACTGGATGACGTAACACATTTGGATCGGTACTCTTTCCAGTATGGTGCCATATCATGTCTTCAGCGATGTGCTTCGAAGCGTATAGTCGCTGCAATCTCAGGGAAGTCGGAAAGTAACAGAGCTTCTTATGAGGTACTTTGTTACCCTTCTTTGGGTCCCATCTAGACTAGCTACATATTGGACAGTTGTCGAGGTCTTTATTCTCTTTGTAAAAAATGGCACAATCATTCAAACAGACATCGATAGTAATATACCCCATACCCAAACTTTTCAACTTCTGGTTGCATGCATCATAAGAATCGGGCAAATTGTGAGGTTTAGGCAAAATGCGACCAACCAACTCCAATAACTCGGTGAATGATGTGTTAGTCCACTTGTTCTTCACTTTTACGTGCATAAACTTGGCAATGAAGTTCAAGGAACTCATCGCTGTATATCTATGATATAATTTTGTCTCAAATTTGTCGAACAGTTTTTCGAAACTGCTCCGACTTGGAATATCTGCGTCTCTCATCCTAGTGTCACCCTGATGTCCGCCAACATCGTAACTGTGTCTCAAATCGTCACAAACATCAGCCATTTCATTAACTATATTTGGCATAGGATTTTCTTCGGGAATGACCAACTTTTCACCGTGTTTTGTCCAAACCTGATACGAATGCATAAACCCATTTCTAAAAAGGTGGCCCCTAGCCGTTTGGGTGGGTAATCGATGATAATTTTTACAATAGTTACACGGGCAAACCTTATTATCTCTATAATATTTTAGTTGTTTAACATATTTGATAAATTCCATAACCCCTAAAATATATTTTCACTACTACAGATCGGGGATTTACCCACGACAGTTTACCGACGACACGTAGTTTCGTCGGTAAACTTTTGTTATTTACCGACGAAACTAATTTACCCACGAGAAACAGTCGCCGGTAATTTACCGACGACGTGTGTCGTGGGTAAAGGGTCAAAACGCCGTCGTTAATTATTATTATTATTTTTTTTGTTTGGATTTGTCGTCGGTAATTTACCGATAACAAAGAAGTCGTCGGTAATTGTAAAATTTACCGACGGCAATTTTTGTTTACCGACGGAATAACGTGTCGGCGGTAAAAAAGACGTGCATATAATTCTGGATAGACTGTATTTTTATCTCCTTAAACCCCAAAAACCCCATTTTTTCTCCCAATTTCTCCCAAAAATATCGATCAATCTCATTCAAATTTTTTGCAATACCTTCTCCAATTCATCTTTAACCATTTGCAAGCTTATAATCAAGGTGGGGCATCCTCAATACACAATTTCATCCACAAATATTAGGTAAATTCTTGAATTTTTTATTTTTTATTATTATCATATTTGGTGTAATTCTTGCAATATTATGGGTTTAGGTTTAGTAATACATTATCAAGGTTGGGAATTCATCATCAATCTCCAATTTTTTCCACCAATGCAAGATATTTTCTTAAAATTTCAAAGTTTTTATTTTTTTTTATGCATGGATTTTGATTTGTGTATTAGTTGCTATATGTTATGATTGTGTATATTTTTTGATTGTCTTGTTATATATTGTGTATAAATCGTGCATACATTCATTTATTTCATATATTATGTTTCATATATTTTTGTATTTGTGTATTTAATTATATGAAATTGTTTATATATTTACTGTGTTGTAATTTTATTTATTTATTTATTGTGATGTAATTTTATTTATTTATTTATTGTGATGTAATTTTATTTATTAATTGGTTTGTAATTTTATTTATTAATTGGTTTGTAATTATATTCAAGCCACTAGTTTGTAATTTGTATTATTTTTATTCATTGTGTTGTAATTTTTATTCATTTTATTAATTGGGTTGTAATAATTATTTATTTTATTTTCATATGAATGTATTTGTCTAGTTATCTAAAATTGTTGTAAAGAGATGGCTTTGGATAAGAGTTGGATGGATTCTACGGATTTATTCGCTTCAAACTATCTTCTTGGGGTTCTGGATTTTATCGCATTTTCAAAACAACATTCAAAATATAAAGATCTTATTTATTGGCCGTGTAACTAATGTAAAAATAATCGTCGATTACCCTCTCGGACGGTTACATGCCACCTTTATAAGGAAGGGATTATGAAATCGTATCGGGTTTGGATAAAACACGGTGAGCAGCCGGTCGTTCCCGATGAAAACCCTATTTCGAATATAGTTAATGAAATTGCTGAGGTTTATGACGATGTGAGAAACAGTTACGATGTTGGCGGACATCAGGGTGACACCGAGATGAGAGACGCAAAAATTCCAAGTAGTTTCGAAAAAAACTGTTTAACGAATTGGAGACAGAATTATATCCGGGTTGTAAAGCGATGAGTTCATTGAACTTCATTGCCAATCTTATGCACGTAAAAGTAAAGAACAAGTGGACTAACACGTCATTCACTGAGCTATTGGAGTTGTATTTTGCCCAAACCTCACACTTTGCCCGATTTTTATGATGCATACAACAAGAAGTTGAAAAGTTTGGGTATGGGGTATATTACTATCGATGTTTGTTTGAACGATTGTGCCATATTTTACAAAGACAATAAAGACCTCGATAAGTGTCCAGTTTGTAGCGAGTCTAGATGGGACCCAAAGAAGGGTATCAAAGTACCGCATAAGAAGCTCTGTTACTTTCCGATTGCTCCAAGATTACAGCGACTATACGCTTCAAAGCACACCGCTGAAGACATGATTTGGCACCATACCGGTAAGAGTGCCGATCCGGATGTGTTGCGTCATCCAGTTGATGGTGATAGTTGGAAGAGATTTTCACCCTAAGTTTGCTAGCGAACCTCGTAATGTATTTTTGCGTCTCGGTATCGACGGGTTTTGTCCTTTCTCTATGCAAAACAACTCGTACAACATGTGGCATGTTATATTAACCGTCTATAACTTGCCACCGTGGGTATGCATGAAGGAAACCACATTTCAGCTTTGTTTGTTGAATCCGGGCCCTCGTTCACCCGGTAAGGACATGCATGTTTACCTCTGCCCTATGATAGATGAGTTGAATGAGTTGTGGGGTAAAGGGATCCTTACGTATGATGCCCATACAAAGCAAGAGTTTACTATGAAGGTTTGTCTGTTGTCCACGACCAATGATTTCTCCGCTCGGTCATACACTTCAGGATGGTCGGGTCAAGGTTACATGGCTTTCCCAGAATGCATGGATTCTACTCCGTCATTGCGTGTGAAAAAATGTGTGGTTTACTTTGACCATAGACGTTGGCTACCCACCGGACATCGGTTTAGAAAAGAAAGTGTTTTGTACCCGGAAACCAATTTTACTAGGCGACCGAAGAAATATAGTCCGACTAGTATTCAGACACAATTAGATGGCCTTCCCATTGTGTTTCCCGGCAAACACAAGGATTTTGGGGGCAAGGTTACGAAGACTACAGGTCCTCGCGAAACCAACTGGAAGAAAAAGAGTATTTTCTATCGTTTACCTTATTGGTCCGAAAATTTGTTGAAACATAACATTGATGTCATGCATTGCGAGAAAAACGTGTGTGATGCTCTTTTCGGTACAGTTATAGCAGTCGATGGGAAAGTAAACAAAGAATACGTTGTCAGCGGAGAAGGGGAAGATTTTCTTGAGTGGTTATAGGCACAGAGGTTTCCTGATAGATTCGCGTCTAGTATGAGGAATAACGTTCAAGTCGATACGTGGAAGATCATTGGAATAAAATCGCATGATTGTCATGTTATGATGCAGTATCTTTTTGTTTGTTGTTTCCCCGGGCTTTTAGATGATAAACCGATTAACGACGCCATTATTGGGTTAGCTAACGTGTTTAGAGTCGTTTGTAACAAGAATTTGAGTAGGAAAGATTTGGTGGACGGTAAGGCAAAAGTGGTTGAAGTGATGTGCAAGTTAGAAATGATCTTACCTCCCGCGTTTTTTGATATAATGATCCACTTAGTGATTCACTTATACGATGAAGCGTTGTTAGGGGGCCCGGTTCAAATGCGGTGGATGTACCCATTTGAAAGGTATTTGAAGAAGTTGAAAGAGTATATTCGAAACCCAGTTAGGCGTGAGGGTTCCATAGCCGAGGGTTACGTGGCGGAAGAGATGTTGACTTTCATATCACGGTATCTTAGCGAAGAAAAAACAAAGTTCAACGATCCAGGTAGATACAACTAACAACTGCCAGAACCAAAAGAGCTATCCGTTTTCAATTCTCAGTGTACTCCAATTGGCAAGAAAGCGTCAGGTGCTTTACCAGCTCTGCTGAAGGAGCACGTCAGTTGGTATATTTTGAATAACTGCGACGAACTCGAACCATATAGGACGTAAGTAACTTATTTATATTTATATATATATATATTTATATTTATATTAACTGATTTATACTCATTTATGTTTTTAGTGAACATAAATCCACACTTACGAGAACAAGTGAGGAAATAGAGATTATGCATCGTCAAAGGTTTAAGAGTTGGTTTTTGGAAAAGGTATGTACTTTAGACGTTGGTTTAAATATAATTTAATTATTTCCAAAGTTCTAAGTATTATTTTTGTATGACAGGTTCATTGAATGAAAGAGTCACGTGATGTTTTAGCTACCACTGAGATGGTATCCTTGGCAAGCATGTCTTTTGGTGTGGTGGATAGATACGATTCATGTGTTGTGAATGGTGTCAAGTGGGTAACTAAGGTTAAAGAAGAAAAAAGAGTGACGCAGGATTACAGAGTTTGTACCATGTACGAAGATAGACCATGTTATGGAGAATTAGTGAAAATATTGGAGGTTAATTACACTAAAGGGTGCTCAGTTGTCTTATTCGTTTGTCAGTGGTACAAAATGGCTGAATCGAGGACAGAACATGGGGTAACCTTTATTAACACGTCAAACTTTGAGTGGGAAGACGAACCATACATTTTAGCATCGCAAGCCAAGAAAGTGTTCTACATTGACGAGATTAGTGCAAAGAAAACAATGAAGGGTTGGAAAGCCGTTTAGGAAATAAATGATCATCACGGATGGAGTCCCGAGTTATGGGGTTCGGAATCACTATCTACTAACAACGAGAGCATTAGTATACCTTTAGGTAACACTGAGACGGTTTCCGAACCAGAGAACTTGGCAACTACCGAGGAGATTGAGATTGACCCAGCTCATTTTCGTATTGAGATGGCTTTTGAAATGGTTATTGATGAAAACCAGGAAATTGAAGATGACACGTGGGACGAATATGGTGATGAAGAAGAACCTATAGAGGTTAATAGCGATGATGAACCTATAGATATTAGTGGATATGAAACTGATTAGGATATTTTGTATTTGTTTATTAGTCTTAGAAAATTTTGTTGGTCCTTGGAGTTGAACTTTAATTTATTTTGATACACTAAACACCTCAAACTCTAACTTTTGACTCTAAATGTTGACTAAACACCTCAAACACTAACATTTGACTCTAACTGTTGACTAAACACCCCAAACACTCAAGTTTGACCCTAACTGTTGACTAAACACCTCAAACACTAACATTCGACTCTAACTGTTGACTAAACACCCCAAACACTCAAGTTTGACCTTAACTGTTGACTAAACACCTCAGACACTAACATTTGACTCTAACTGTTGACTAAACACCCCGAACACTCACATTTGACTCTAAATGTTGACTAAACACCCCGAACACTCAAATTTGACCCTAAATGTTGACTAAACACCTCAAACACTAACATTTGACTCTAACTATTGACTAAACACCTCAAACACTAACATTTGACTCTAACTGTTGACTAAACACCCCAAACTCTCAAGTTTGACCCTAACTGTTGACTAAACACCTCAAACACTAACATTTGACTCTAACTGTTGACTAAACACCCCGAACACTCACATTTGACTCTAAATGTTGATTAAACACCCCGAACACTCACATTTGACCCTAACTGTTGACTAAACACCTCAAACACTAACATTTGACTCTAATTGTTGACTAAACACCTCAAACACTAACATTTGACTCTAACTGTTGACTAAACACCCCCAAACTCTCAAGTTTGACTCTAACTGTTGACTAAACACCCCGAACACTAACATTTGACTCTAACTGTTGACTAAACACCCCAAACACTCACATTTGACTCTAAATGTTGACTAAACACCCCAAACACTCAAGTTTGACTCTAACTGTTGACTAATCACCCTGAATACTCAAGTTTGACCCTAAATGTTGACTAAACACCCCGAATACTCAAGTTTGACTCTAAATGTTGACTAAACACCCCGAACACTCACATTTGACGCTAACTGTTGACTAAACACCCCGAACACTAAGGTTTGACCCTAAATGTCGACTAAACACCCCGAATACTCACATTTGACTCTAAATGTTGACTAAACACCCCGAACACTCACATTTGACCCTAATTGTTGACTAAACACCCCGAATTCTAACATTTGACTAAATACCTCAAACACTAGTTTTTGTGTGTATATCTCAATCTCACAAAGAATAAAAAAAATGAAAAAAAAAAAGTACCGGCGACATTCATGGTTTACCGACGACATTCTTGAAATGAATGTCGTCGGTAAACATTTAACGACGATATTCGAAAGTCGTCGTTAACCGAAAATCGAAAATTTATTGGCCAAAATGGGCGGTCCATTTTCCCGCCCAAGGTGTTTATCGACGACTTGTGAAAAGTAGTCGTCGGCAAACCCGGACACGCAACAGTCATGCGTACGACTGTTTGACGCGTGTCACGTTTAACGATGAGATTGACCTGTTCACCGACGACACGCGTGTCGTCGGTAAACAATTTATCTATTAAACCCTACCGAGCTCATTTCTGAAACACAAAATCTTAAAAACTCTCTCCAAAATTCGATTCCGAGGAAGAAGGAGCTATTCCGAGGCATCCCCACACGCAAACAACATCAAATGTAAGTGATTTCATGCCAAAATCAATTGTTTTTTCTATTTTTTTTCTATTTTTCTAAATCAAATCCTAACTTTTTTGTTGTTTGTGTTCTTCCTTCCTACTTGCGTGGCATGGATTCCTGGACATCTTCAACACAAATTTCACGTAATAGGTACACGAAATCCTATCCAAATACTAGTTTTTTTTTAAGAATTGATTTTTTTTTTCGGATTTGTATTTGGTTTTGAATGACTTCAGAATTATTGTGTTAGTATTAGGGATTTTTTAAACGTTTTTGTTAGTTAAATACATCATGTAATTAGGATTTTTTTGTAATTTTTAGCAAAATTAGGGTTTTGAATAATCTTTGGATTTTTTGATAATTTATTCATGTTATTGGCTTAAACTGTAAATATGTGGTGTGATATTTATGTTTTAAAATTTGTGTATGTTTATTAATTTTGATATTTGTGAAATTTAGGGTATTTTTTGTAAATATGAAAACTGTAGGGACTAAAATGAAATTTAGGGACTAAAATGCAATATAATAAACTTCACAATTTTTTATAACGTTAGGGTATTTTTTGTAAATATATAAAATATAAGGACTAAATTGCAAATTAAAAAACTTTTAAAAAAATATTATGGACTGTAGGGTATTTTTGTAATTTTTGAAAATACAAGGACTAAAACGCAATTTATCATATATAGACTTTTAAAATTAATAAATATTTATTTTTATAAAGATATAAATTATAAGGACTAAAGTACAATTTAAAAAAATTTAAAAAAATATTTTTTTTTTTAAATTTATATGGGTATTTTTGTAATTTTTAATAAAAAAGGGACTATAATACAATTTATAGTATATAGTCTTAAAAAAAACTAATTTATTAATTTTATTTAAATTATAGATGGCCGATGTGATGCCGAATTACCATAGGGGTGACGGAAACGGTGAAGATCCGAACCAGAATCAACCCCCAAACTTTAATGACTGTTACCAGCCGCCCGGTAATATAAATTAATTTATAAAATTCAATTAATATAAATTAGTAATTTATTTAATATAATTTTATTAAACAGTTAGGCGAAAGAGGAGACCATGAAATGTTTCGACCTTGAAAATCGCCAATGATGCTAAAGAGAAGTTAGGTGGCCCCCTCCCGGTAGACTTCTGCATATTAGATGACACGTGGAACCCATACGGTGAATATGGGAAGCACGTGGCCCAAGTGGTGGGGCTCGCGGTCCGATAAACAGTCCCTCCCTACTATAGATCGTGGAGTGATGTACCGAGGGGACTAAAAGTCACGATTCTCGGAAAACTGGAGGAGTTTTTCGACCTCGAGGAGTGGAGGGCCCGCGAAGATTGGAACTTTATCAGCGGGAAGCTACAGTCGTCTCAGTCCGCTGCCTACAGGCGGTGGAAGCATGACCTGAAGGCCGATTACTTGGGCACGGACGAGTGTCCCCCGGATGTGCTTCTCGATGACTAGAAGCGGACCGTTGATATGATGAATGACCCTCACAAGAAGGTAAAATTATAATTTTATTATTTTATTATTAAATTAATGTTTAATTATTTTTTTACCTTGAATTGTAACAGGCTTAGGCAGAGATAAATAAAAAGAATAGGCAGAACCAGAAGAAGCCGAACAAGTCAGGTTCTCAGAACCAAACCCAGACCCGCCACGAGATTATCGAGGTAAATTTATTAAAGTAAAAATAAAATTTATTAGATTTAATTTAATTTACTAATAATTATAATTTTTTTATGTATATTTTATAGGGTAAGCTGAAGGTTAATACGAAGGAGCCCCTGAGCTTTATTGACGAGCAGACCCAAGAGGAGGTCTCAGTTCCACCGATGGGAGGATACTTCGAGTACTTGGGCTATGACGGGGCGAAGGGCAGCTAGGTTGACGATAGATGGGAGCAGGCTAGTGTAAGTGTTCTATTTTCCTTTTTATTGTTTAAAATTAATTATTTAACTTTAAATTTATTTCTTTGTTAGTTTTATTAATTATTTATTTGAAATTTTATTACAGGGAGTTTATAGGGAGAAGCTTAAAGATCGGGTTATCGAGACGGGGTCCCAATCGGCTGAAGATGTTCCAGTGGAGGAGCAGATAGGAGCGTTGAAGGAGACGGTACAGGAGGTGATGAAACCGGCTAAGAGTAGACACGGGATCCCGTCAATCGGAGCTGTCTTCAAGAAAAAGAAGGACCCGAAGCCGTCTGTTTCGGACAAGACCGCAAAGAAAAACACGGTAATGATCCAGCGGATATTCGACGGCATAAACGAGCTCCGCGCACTCCAAGGATTACCTCCTATACCGGATGAAGATACTCCACCGAGCTCCTCTAGGTTCGATGATTTTTTCACGAAGATGCTCAAAGGCCTCAACGAATCTCGTGCAAAAAATGCTCTCCCACCGGTCTCTGATGAAGATGAAGATTGTGAAGCTAGTGAAGGCGATGAAGATGATGAAAATGAAGAAAATTTATCCGGTCCTTGATTGATTTGTTATGTTTATGACTTTTATTTTATTTATGTTTATCTTTATGAATTTTATTAAGGTTTTATGTAATATTTTGACTTTTAACTTCGGGAGTTTACCTTCATTCCCGGGATTTGACTACCCGGGGTTTGACTACCCGGTTTTATTTATATTTTATGAATATAATTAATGATTTCTAGGTATATTCTCATGTATTAGTATATTAAATTATAAAAAATCAAAAAACCAAACTAAATAAAAATTAAATTTAAAAGAAAAACAAAAATAAAATTAACTTTAAAAAAAAAAAACAAAAAAAAAAAATTAATTTTTTTTTTAAAAAAAATAATAAAATACCAACGACATTCTTCACATGAATGTCGTCGGTAAACGTAAAGAAAAATAGTTAAAAAATAATGTTTACCGACGACATTCATGTGAAGAATGTCGTCGGTATTTTATTATTTTTTTTTTAAAAATTTTTAATTTTTTTTTGTTTTATTTTTAAAGTTAATTTTATTTTTGTTTTTCTTTTAAATTTACATTTTTCCGAATTGCCATTTTCTTTCTTTTTCGTTTTCAAACGGTGACTCTTTCACTTACAAATTAAAAAGATATTTTTCTGTTTTTATCACTGTTCTCCTTTTCTGAAATGGTTTTTCATAATTCGGCATTTGCTTCACAATTGAACGCAAAGGCCTTCCCCGATGCTAACAAGTTGGAGCCCCTTAATGGTTCCAACTACAAGCGTTGGGCACAAAAGATCCTAATCTGTCTTGAACAGTACGAACTGGACTTTGTTTTATACGAAGATCCTCCACTTTTAGTGGACGAGGGAGTTCCCACTGAAGAAGAACAGGCTAGGTATCGTGCTCTTGATGCCAAATTCAAACGGGCCAATACTATGGCTCAGGGTTGGATGTTAAACAATGTCTCGAACCTCATCTTTGATCTTCTTTCCAAAGAAAAATCGGCAAAGATCATATGGGAGACACTTGAGAAAAAATATGGGTCTGAGGATTCGGGTAAGAAGAAATATGTCACTAGGGTTTGTTACAACTTTCGTCTCAGCGATCTGAAACCCATGACCGAACAACTCCATGTCTATGAGAACCTTTGCGCGAATGCGATTGCTGAAGGTATGAAAATGTGTGAAGTGATCCATGCCAATGTCTTGTTAGAAAAATTCCCACCTTCCTGGAGCGAATACCGCAATCACCTGAAGCACAAGAAGAAGGAAATGACACTACAAGAGTTTATTAGTCATATGCAAGTCGAGGAGGAAAATCGACTCAAAGACAGGTCTTTCTCTTTCCCTCCTCAATCATTCAAAGCTAATCTTGTCGAAACTTCTGGCCAAGGTAACAAAGACAGGTTCAAAGGGAAGGGTAAACAACAAGGCAACAACAAATCCAAATCTGGGGGCAAAAAGAACCGCGGAAACTCCAAAGGTGGTGGGTTCAAAACCTCTGGTAAGATTCAGAAACCCAAAGGAGCTTGTTACTGTTGTGGGAAGGAAGGACATAGGGATTTTGAGTGCAACCTTAGAGCTGGTCAAGGTCCCAAACCTGTCGCGAATCTGGTCGAGACCGAAGAGGTTATTACTGCAGTGATGGTTGAGGTAAACTTAATTGAGAACAAAACTGAGTGGATTCTTGACACTGGAGCCTCTCGTCATTTCTGCTCAACAAGATCCATGTTCAAGAAATTTGAAGAAGCAACAAATGGTGAATTTGTCTACATGGGTGACTCCTAAACCGCCATTGTCTTCGGTAAAGGACAGGTTTCTCTCAAACTCACTTCTGGTAAAATCTTAGAGCTGAATGATGTTCTCTTCTTCTCCTGTCTCCGTAGGAACCTAGTTTCCGGAGCTCTTCTTAATAAAGTAGGCCTTAAACTTGTATTTGAAGGGGGGAAAATGGTTATTACCAAAAATGATGAGTTTGTGGGGAAAGGGTACATGAATGGTGGTTTATTTTTTTTAAATACTGTACCAATGAATGAGAATGCCTATGATTTTGCTTATTTTGTTGAATCTCTTGACACTTGGCATGGTAGACTAGATAACCTTAATATCTCGTCTATTAAAAGGCTTAAAGAACTTGGACTAATACCCCCTCAATAAAATAGATGACTTTTCCAAATGTCAAATATGTGTAGAGTCCAAACTTGTGAAGAAACCCTTTAAGCCTGTGACCACGAGAAAGACTAAACTACTAGGATTAGTGCATTCTGACTTAGCTGATTTTAAAGACTCCGCTAGTAGAGGACGAAAACTTTACTATATAACCTTTGTAGATGACTACTCTAGGTTCACTAAAGTGTATCTCCTTAAAACTAAAGACGAGGCGGAAAACGCGTTTTTAAAATACAAAGCTGAAGTAGAAAATCAACTAGACTGTAAAATCAAAAGATTTAGGTCAGATAGAGGAGGCGAATATAGTTCTAATTCACTTAAAGAGTTTTGTGAAACAAATGGGATAATCCACGAACTTAGTGCCCCTTATACACCCCAACAAAATGGCATAGGCGAGAGAAAAAATAGATCCCTTAAAGAGACTATGAATGCTATGCTAATTAGTTCAGGTTTACCAACGAACATGTGGGGGGAAGCTGTTTTGTCAGCCTGTTATGTCCTCAATAGGGTACCCCATAAATCCCTAGAAAAGACCCCCTATGAGATGTGGAAAGGCTTTCCACCCAACCTGAAATTTTTAAAAGTGTGGGGGTGTCTGGCCAAAGTCAACCTACCCGATTTTAAAACAGTCACTGTTGGACCCAAAACAATAGACTCTGTGTTCATAGGGTATGCTCAGAATAGTGAAGCCTATAGATTCCTATCATTAGATGATAAGTCCGTTTTTGAATCTAGAGATGCTAAATTCTTTGAAAACATTTTCCCTTTGAAAACTATAAATACTGTTGATGCTTCTTTGTCTTCTAGTAACTTATCGGATAATGTTAATGTACCTTTGTGTGATAGTGCCCCTGGCCCCTCTACCTCCTATGAACCTAGTAGTATTCCTGAGGAAGAACGTAGGAGGAATAAGAGGCGTAGGATCGAGTCCAGCTTCAGACTTGATTTCATCACTGCCTTCTTAACCGAAGGTCTTCACATTGACCTGATAAGTGAACACGTTGTCACCTGTCTCCTAATGGAGGAAGACCCAAAAACTTATGTCGATGCTTTGAGATCGGTTGATGCCAGGTTTTAGAAAGAATCTATTAATAGCGAACTTGAGTCTATTAGAAGTAATCATACGTGGGAATTGACTGACTTACCCAAAGGCAGCAAACCCATCAACAGCAAATGGATTTTTAAGAAAAAGTTGAGGCCAGATGGCTCAATAGAAAAATTCAAAGCTAGGCTTGTTATTAAGGGTTTCACCCAAAAGAAAGGCCTTGATTACTTCGACACTTATTCCCCTGTGACCAAAATCGCCACCATTAGGACCCTCATCGCTATTGCGGTCATTCACAAACTTGTCATACATCAGATGAATGTTAAGACTGTGTTTCTGAATGGGGACCTAGATGAAGAGATCTACATGGCCCAGCCTGAAGGCTGTGTAGTTCCTGGTCAATGGGATAAAGTGTGCAAGCTAAAGAAGTCTTTGTATGGCTTAAAACAGGCACCCAAAAAATGGTATGAAAAACTCGATAGTACACTCATTTCAAATGGGTTTGTGGTCAACACTTCTGATTCGTGTGTTTACTCCAAAGTTACAGGATCAGAGTGTACCATCATCTGCCTATATGTAGATGACATGCTCATCTTCGGCACTTCCCTTCATACCATAAATGAGACCAAACGCTTCTTGTCTTCTAAGTTTGACATGAAAGATATGGGAGAAGCAGATGTGATTCTTGGGGTAAAAATTATTAGGAGCAGTAATGGCATTACCCTGAATCAGTCTCATTACGTAGAAAGGATGTTGAAGAAATTCGACTCCTTTGAGGTGACACCTGTAAATACTCCTTATGATTCTAGTATTCATTTGTCAAAAAATTCTAGGGATGCTGTATCCCAAAATGAATATGCCAAAATCATAGGTAGTATGATGTTCTTAATGAACTACACTCGACCCGATATTGCCTACGCCGTTAGTAGACTTAGTCGCTATACTCATAACCCAAGTAATGACCACTTGGTTGAACTTCGTCGTCTTCTAAAGTACCTGCGAGGTACTATGGATCTAGGTCTGCATTTCAGCTAATTCCCTGCAGTTCTTGAGGGTATCTGTGATGCAAACTGGATCTCTGACAATGACGAAGTTAACTCCACCAGTGGTTATGTTTTCTCCTTTGGAGGAGGTTCTATATCGTGGAAGTCATCTAAACAGACTTGTATAGCACGCTCCACCATGGAGTCTGAGTTTATAACACTAGAAATGGCTGGACAAGAAGCTGAGTGGTTGAGAAGTCTCTTATCAGATGTGCCCCTTTGGGAAGGGAAGGCCACACCTGTGTGTATCCATTGTGATTCACAAGCAGCCATTGCAGTCGCTCATCAAAGTACCTACAATGGAAAGAAGAGACATATACGCATAAGACATGGATCAGTAAAACAGTTACTGAAGAATGGCGTGATAGCCTTAGAGTTTGTACGATTAGAGGAAAATCTCGCTGATCCGTTTACCAAAGGCCTACCCAGGAGAGTGGTCCTGGAAACGTCGAGGGGGATGGGATTAAAACCCATAAATGGGGAACACGTGACTCTTGAGTCAAAGTGATCTCCCTCCATCCCTATGGCATAAAACTAAAGTAATATGGATTCATAGCCACTTGTGGTGGTCCTTTTGAGAAGGACTTGATGAATCAGAATTCATAGCCTCTATGGTGGTCCTTTCGAGAAGGACTTGATGAATTCAAGGGTAGTAACAAAGCCCAAACCTTTATAAACTAAATGTTAAGGAGACTTCCTTGAACATATGTAAATAAAGGTATTCACAAAGTTCATAGCCCGCAAGGGTGGTTCTTAGGGAAAGACTTGATGAACTAGACTGAAAGGTGAGGTTCGAGGAGACCATAACTTTCAGCAGGGTAGAGTATGTGTTGTGAGGGCCTCGATCGAAAACCGTTAAAGTTCAAGAGTATGTTCACTTAAACGGAATTCGGTGGTTGCCTCACTTCACTACGTGACAATTCAAATCGAAAGATATTGGCACTTAAGTACAATTCACCCAAACGCTGAAAGTCATGGAAACCTGATCACTTTCTCTCCAAACCTTTGTTGACACTTCAAATGTGTGGGGGATTTTTAGAAACATTTAAAGTGGATGTTGTATACCTTTTTCCCACATCGGTAGGGAGAAAGGAAATAATACCCCTTTTAGCCAATGTGATGGCATTAGCTTCCAAAGAGCCCAACCCCATGCACATGGAAAAGTATTGGAGAAGCCCCACACGCGCGCACCACCACCACCACCACCCACCCGCCCGACCCGGCACCGAAACCGGCGGCGGCGTGGCCGTGGTTCGTGGTTCGTGAGTTCGCAGGGGAGTTCGGGGAGTCAAAAAATGAAAAATGAAAAATGAAAAATGAAACAAGTTTTACTATCAGCTATTATAGAATCGCTGGCAATCAATCAGAAGCAAAACGTAAAACAAACTCCACCAATTACGCATCGGTTAAAGATTATTCCATTAGCCAAGTCAACCAGCGGTTACACAAGTCAAGGAAAACGTGTGAAATAAGAAGTCAACCAAAAACGTGTGATTAAATGAATGAAATTAGAAAACCGTCAATCAATCAATGGAAGGAAATCTTGGACTTAATTGATCGGTTACGTTGGTCAAAGGTTTCAAACTCCCCCTCTTTCCTATAAATAGAGTTCATTCATCAGCGGTATGAACTACGAAAATCACAAAGCAAAGAAAACACTCTCTACTTTCTCTTTTCTCCGATAAGCATAGTCTTTTCCGTTAGAGATACCGGTACGCCGGAATATCTTTTTAAAGCTACGATTGTATTAGTGTTTTCGCTTTTCATTCCGTGTAAGTTCTATTTTCGTTTGTAATCTCAATTCTTGTAATAGTTAGTTTACGTTTAAATTGATTTTACATTTTTCCGAATTGCCATTTTTTTTCTTTTTCGTTTTCAAACAGTGACTCTTTCACTTACAGGGTCAACCCATAAACTTTTGTTTCAAACATGTATGTACATATAAAATAGGAGAACACCTTGCCTTAGCAATCATGAATCCTTAGCAAAAAAATTTAACATCAACTATGTGATTCGAACTAATAAAAAAAAACCACGGTGGTGATCAAAGTTAATGGGGGGCCTAGATATTTTGCCAACAAGTAGCTTATGGAAAAAGTTACCTTAGCTATGAAACTTGCTCTTACGAAGAGTTTTAATGCATTGTCTATTTTTACAACTTCATCACATAATACCTCGAATGTCATCTTAATCAAAATCGTTTCGGTTTACCTCTCTACCAAAAGAATTTTGTCATATGAAACGAAAAAATTTATGAATATGTGGAACTTGTTTGTTTAAATGGACTTTTTACTCCATCCTATGAATTATGCAAAATATATAACTATGATCGCTCGTTACAGATCACAAACCAAAATGTCTTAGTTAATGGGCCATAGTGGAAACTTTTTTTATATTGTTTGAGACGTACGATGAGTATTTGTATAATTTCAAGAACGATTGTTCGCTCTGATACTAGTTTCTTTCCTAAAAAAATAGATAAGCCGCAAGAAATCAAAAACAATATTAGAATTGAGCATTTAAATTCATTAGATTTTCAGGAATATGCTGGGTGCGGTATATGTTATCACAATAAATGTGACCCTACATTTCAAGTAGATAGATAAAATCGACAAGTGGAGTTGTATAAGAAATTTTATTGTTGTATATATTTGTACAGTATCTACAAAACTAACTCTGCAAAATTGCAATGACTATTACTTAGCATACAATTAATTGTCCATTGACACATTCTTGGTGCAAATAAGACAGAGAGCATCGACTAGTTGCCACTGAGATGAGCAAAGTTTTTTGCAGATCCTCAGACAAACCACGATGGATAAGTGATATGATATAATTCATTTGTTGACCATCAAGAGGTAATACGATTGACCCATCACTTGGAAGCCCAAACTCTTCTTCTGACATCTTCAAGAGCTCACCGAAGATTTCGTTATTAAGCCAATTTAAAGGAATGGTGAACCGTCTTTGATCAACAGAGTAGACAACAAAATGACCAACTTCTGCCTTGAATGGTGAAACGCAGGCATCTGAATTTGCTTTTCCATTGTTTCTGTGAAATGAAATTCTTTTCCTCTGACTGGCAGCAAATTTCTGCCATTTCCTTGCCATCTTTAACAATTTCTTGGCGCTGACCATAGTGGTTTTATTATATTTATGATAAAAAGAGCACTGATTAAAACTTGGTATATAGGATAAAATATTACATGAGATGGAAAATAGCAAGTTGATTGTTGATTAAATGACTGGAATGATTAGATATATATATTAGAGGACTGGAGACAAACTATTTATTGTCCCATGCTATCTGTTATGAATAGGTAGCAGCAAAAACATGTGCTTGTAGGCCACACAAATTCAAACCATAGGCTGGATTATTGTTTGAAAGGCTAATACTTTAGATCTACACATAAACGAAATATTTCTTGATAACCTTTTGGTAGACAGGAGGGCTCTTATATAGTCTTATGTCTGATCGTATAGTCCATACAATTTTCCAATAATAAAGTGCCAACAATTATTTAATGGAACATATTTAGATGTTGAATAAATAATAAGACTTATCTCATAGTGAAATCTATAGCCTTAATATTCGAATACCCAATTCTCCTTCCATCCCAAGTTAAAACTTGTATTCCTAAATCACAAATTATATTGTGTATTTATGCTTTTCAAGCCATTGATTGTGAGACTTTGCAATGTTCTTTATTTCGCATCCTTCTTTTTATATAGTAAAATTCAGTTTTATTTATATTTTTCGAAAAATATTACCACCAAAAAAATTTACTTTGAGATCCACCTATAAGACAGTTTAGTTAACTCTCTAACAGATATTAGTACTACCAAACAAAAACTTAAACTATCTACATGTTAGAATAGAAAAAAGGTTTTGTGATGATAAAATCTATTCTTTTCTTTCATATTTCAATTGCATACATATGACCCCTATATATAGTCTATTACAACGCTCAGTATGGTAATATTAATTATGGTAGATATTACCAAGATATATGGTAATACTAATTATGGTAGATATTACCAAGATATTATTTTATGGTAAATATTGCACCTTGATTGATGGGATATTATTTCCATAGAATATTCTAACACCCCCCCCCCCCCCCTCAAGTGGAGTAGTGGGATCTCCAATACTCAACTTGCATAATACTGATTCAAATATCTTTCCTGTAACTGCTTTTGTGAGAATGTCTGCCAGCTGGTCTTCAGATCTCACAAACGGTAGTTCAATAGTGCCATCTTCAATCTTCTCCTATGAAGTTCCGATCTACTTCTACGTGTTTTATTCTGTCATGTTGTACAGGGTTTTCTGAAATACTAATTGCTGCCTTATTATCACACATCAACTGCGTCGGACTATTTAGTGGAAAACCAATTTCAGTCATCAATTTTCTCAACCAGAGAATCTCTGTGATTCCTTTTACAATCCCCCTGAATTCTGCTTCTGCGCTTGATAGTGCCACTACCTTCTGTTTTTTACTTCTCCAAGTGACCATATTTCCTCCAACTAAGGTAAAATACCCTGCAGTAGATCGTCTATCATTTGGATTACCAGCCCAATCAGCATCTGTAAAAGCCTCAATCTTTAGGTGTCCGTTTTTTCTGAATACGATACCCCTTCCTGGAGTGCCTTTAAGATATCATACTATCCTCATGACTGCTTCCAAGTGATTTACCTGCGGTTGGTGCATGAATTGACTTACTACTCCAACAACGTAAGCAATATCCGGTCTAGTATGGGCTAAGTAGATTAGTTTTCCCACCAGCCTCTGGTACTTTTCTCGATCTGCTAGCTCATCTCCATCAATCATCTTGAGTTTGTGATTCACCACCATTGGAGTATCGCTCGGTTTGCAATCCACCATACCATTGTGTTGACATTTGATTAATTTGTAGCAGCGTACTATCTTTTTTCTCTGAGTTTCGTTGCCATATTTTGAAAAGATATTGTTATTGTTTTGGACAGTGTGTTACTCCAAAAAACAAGTAGCTTATGAAAAAAGTTACCTTAGCTATTATGAAACTTCCTCTTACGAAGAGTTTTAATGCATTGTCTATTTTTACAACTTCATCACATAATAACTCGAATGTCATCTTAATCAAAATCGTTTCGATTTACCTCTCTACCAAAAGAATTTTGTCATATGAAACGGAAAAATTTATGAATATGTGGAACTCGTGTGTTTAAATGGACTTTTTACTCCCTCCTATGAATTATTCGAAATATATAACTATGATCGCTCGTTACAGATCACAAACCAAAATGTCTTAGTTAATGGGCCTTAGTGGAAACTTTTTTTATATTGTTTGAGACGTACGATGAGTATTTGTATAATTTCAAGAACAATTGTTCGCTCTGATACTAGTTTCATTCCTAAAAAAATAGATAAGCCGTAAGAAATCAAAAACAATATCAGAATTGAGCATTTAAATTCATTAGATTTTCAGGAATATGCTGGGTGCGGTATATGTTATCACAATAAACGTGACCCTACATTTCAAGTAGATAGATATAATCGACAAGTGGAGTTGTATAAGAAATTTTATTGTTGTATATATTTGTACAGTATCTACAAAACTAACTCTGCAAAATTGCAATGACTATTACTTAGCATACAATTAATTGTCCATTTACACATTCTTGGTGCAAATAAGACAGAGAGCATCGACTAGTTGCCACTGAGATGAGCAAATTTTTTTGCAGATCCTCAGACAAACCACGATGGATAAGTGATATGATATAATTCATTTGTTGACCATCAAGAGGTAATACGATTGGCCCATCACTTGGAAGCCCAAACTCTTCTTCTGACATCTTCAAGAGCTCACCGAAGATTTCGTTATTAAGCCAATTTAAAGGAATGGTGAACCGTCTTTGATCAACAGAGTAGACAACAAAATGACCAACTTCTGCCTTGAATGGTGAAACGCAGGCATCTGAATTTGCTTTTCCATTGTTTCTGTGAAATGAAATTCTTTTCCTCTGACTGGCAGCAAATTTCTGCCATTTCTTTGCCATCTTTAACAATTTCTTGGCGCTGACCATATTGGTTTTATTATATTTATGATAAAAAGAGCACTGATTAAAACTTGGTATATAGGATAAAATTTTACAAGAGATGGAAAATAGCAAGTTGATTGTTGATCAAATGACTGGAATGATTAGATATATATATTAGAGGACTGGAGACAAACTATTTATTGTCCCATGTTATCTGTTATGAATAGGTAGCAGCAAAAACATGTGCTTGTAGGCCACACAAATTCAAACCATAGGCTGGATTATTGTTTGAAAGGCTAATACTTTAGATCTACACATAAACGAAATATTTCTTGATAATTTGTTGGTAGACAGGAGGGCTCTTATTTAGTCTTATGTCTGATCGTATAGTCCATACAATTTTCCAATAACAAAATGCCAACAATTATTTAATAAAACATATTTAGATGTTGAATAAATAATAACACTTATCTAATAGTGAAATCTATAGCCTTCATATTCGAATACCTAATTCTCCTTCCATCCCAGGTTAAAACTTGTATTCCTAAATCACAAATTATATTGTGTATTTATTCTTTTCAAGCCATTGATTGTGACACTTTGCAATGTTCTTTATTTCGCATCCTTCTTTTTATATAGTAAAATTCAGTTTTATTTATATTTTTCGAAAAATATTACCACCAGAAAAATTTACTTCGAAATCCACCTATAAGACAGTTTAGTTAACTCTCTAACAGATATTAGTACTACCAAAAAAAAACTTAAACTATCTACATACCATGTTGATGGAGGAATTCGTAGAATTTTAAAGTTAAAATTAAGACTTTTCATAATATCGTGGAAACGAAGGTAAACTTTGCGAATATGGTCAACCAATGCGAAGTGCTAAATTGATAAATATAGTCCTTCCTTGAATAATATTCATATTAATATTTAGACTTATAAATGAGACGTTAGTAGGGTATTACATGTGTGTCGCATACAACAAGATGTGTCGCTTATTTAAGAGGGACGCTGAATGTGGTGTTGCGCGTGACATTGGATGTGTAGAGTGTTGAGGTGGGGATGACGCGAGGTTGATTGGCTCACATGTGTTAAAATAGCCGTGCACGTAGGAACTCAGAAACGAATGACAAACATGCACTGGGGTGAAGTGGAGTGTGAATTCTGTGGAGACTTGGTTGTCAGGAAACGCGTTAACTAACGGAATGGTGATGAGATGTTCTTTGTTTTTGTGATGACATTTGATTAATTTGTAGCACCGTACTATCTTTTTTCGCTGAGTTTCGTTGCCATATTTTGAAAAGATATCGTTATTGTTTTGGACAGTGTGTTACTCCAAAAAACAAGTAGCTTATGGAAAAAGTTACCTTAGCTATGAAACATCCTCTTACGAAGAGTTTTAATGCATTGTCTATTTTTACAACTTCATCACATAATACCTCGAATGTCATCTTAATCAAAATCGTTTCGGTTTACCTCTCTACCAAAAGAATTTTGTCATATGAAACGAAAAAATTTATGAATATGTGGAACTCGTGTGTTTAAATGGACTTTTGACTCCATCCTATGAATTATGCAAAATATATAACTATGATCGCTCGTTACAGATCACAAACCAAAATGTCTTAGTTAATGGGCCATAGTGGAAACTTTTTTTATATTGTTTGAGACGTACGATGAGTATTTGTATAATTTCAAGAACGATTGTTCGCTCTGATACTAGTTTCTTTCCTAAAAAAATAGATAAGCCGCAAGAAATCAAAAACAATATTAGAATTGAGCATTTAAATTCATTAGATTTTCAGGAATATGCTGGGTGCGGTATATGTTATCACAATAAATGTGACCCTACATTTCAAGTAGATAGATATAATCGACAAGTGGAGTTGTATAAGAAATTTTATTGTTGTATATATTTGTACAGTATCTACAAAACTAACTCTGCAAAATTGCAATGACTATTACTTAGCATACAATTAATTGTCCATTGACACATTCTTGGTGCAAATAAGACAGAGAGCATCGACTAGTTGCCACTGAGATGAGCAAAGTTTTTTGCAGATCCTCAGACAAACCACGATGGATAAGTGATATGATATAATTCATTTGTTGACCATCAAGAGGTAATACGATTGACCCATCACTTGGAAGCCCAAACTCTTCTTCTGACATCTTCAAGAGCTCACCGAAGATTTCGTTATTAAGCCAATTTAAAGGAATGGTGAACCGTCTTTGATCAACAGAGTAGACAACAAAATGACCAACTTCTGCCTTGAATGGTGAAACGCAGGCATCTGAATTTGCTTTTCCATTGTTTCTGTGAAATGAAATTCTTTTCCTCTGACTGGCAGCAAATTTCTGCCATTTCTTTGCCATCTTTAACAATTTCTTGGCGCTGACCATAGTGGTTTTATTATATTTATGATAAAAAGAGCACTGATTAAAACTTGGTATATAGGATAAAATTTTACAAGAGATGGAAAATAGCAAGTTGATTGTTGATCAAATGACTGGAATGATTAGATATATATATTAGAGGACTGGAGACAAACTATTTATTGTCCCATGTTATCTGTTATGAATAGGTAGCAGCAAAAACATGTGCTTGTAGGCCACACAAATTCAAACCATAGGCTGGATTATTGTTTGAAAGGCTAATACTTTAGATCTACACATAAACGAAATATTTCTTGATAATTTGTTGGTAGACAGGAGGGCTCTTATTTAGTCTTATGTCTGATCGTATAGTCCATACAATTTTCCAATAACAAAATGCCAACAATTATTTAATAAAACATATTTAGATGTTGAATAAATAATAACACTTATCTAATAGTGAAATCTATAGCCTTCATATTCGAATACCTAATTCTCCTTCCGTCCCAGGTTAAAACTTGTATTCCTAAATCACAAATTATATTGTGTATTTATTCTTTTCAAGCCATTGATTGTGACACTTTGCAATGTTCTTTATTTCGCATCCTTCTTTTTATATAGTAAAATTCAGTTTTATTTATATTTTTCGAAAAATATTGCCACCAGAAAAATTTACTTCGAAATCCACCTATAAGACAGTTTAGTTAACTCTCTAACAGATATTAGTACTACCAAAAAAAAACTTAAACTATCTACATACCATGTTGATGGAGGAATTCGTAGAATTTTAAAGTTAAAATTAAGACTTTTCATAATATCGTGGAAACGAAGGTAAACTTTGCGAATATGGTCAACCAATGCGAAGTGCTAAATTGATAAATATAGTCCTTCCTTGAATAATATTCATATTAATATTTAGACTTATAAATGAGACGTTAGTAGGGTATTACATGTGTG
Source organism: Nemophila menziesii (assembly GCA_029959085.1). Classification (NCBI taxonomy): domain Eukaryota; kingdom Viridiplantae; phylum Streptophyta; class Magnoliopsida; order Boraginales; family Hydrophyllaceae; genus Nemophila; species Nemophila menziesii. The sequence continues at coordinate 24,998,650 of JARWIR010000008.1, forward strand.
TCGCATACAACAAGATGTGTCGCTTATTTAAGAGGGACGCTGAATGTGGTGTTGCGCGTGACATTGGATGTGTAGAGTGTTGAGGTGGGGATGACGCGAGGTTGATTGGCTCACATGTGTTAAAATAGCCGTGCACGTAGGAACTCAGAAACGAATGACAAACATGCACTGGGGTGAAGTGGAGTGTGAATTCTGTGGAGACTTGGTTGTCAGGAAACGCGTTAACTAACGGAATGGTGATGAGATGTTCTTTGTTTTTGTGATGACATTTGATTAATTTGTAGCACCGTACTATCTTTTTTCGCTGAGTTTCGTCCCCATATTTTGAAAAGATATCGTTATTGTTTTGGACAGTGTGTTACTCCAAAAAACAAGTAGCTTATGGAAAAAGTTACCTTAGCTATGAAACATCCTCTTACGAAGAGTTTTAATGCATTGTCTATTTTTACAACTTCATCACATAATACCTCGAATGTCATCTTAATCAAAATCGTTTCGGTTTACCTCTCTACCAAAAGAATTATGTCATATGAAACGAAAAAATTTATGAATATGTGGAACTCGTGTGTTTAAATGGACTTTTTACTCCATCCTATGAATTATGCAAAATATATAACTATGATCGCTCGTTACAGATCACAAACCAAAATGTCTTAGTTAATGGGCCTTAGTGGAAACTTTTTTTATATTGTTTGAGACGTACGATGAGTATTTGTATAATTTCAAGAACAATTGTTCGCTCTGATACTAGTTTCTTTCCTAAAAAAATAGATAAGCCGCAAGAAATCAAAAACAATATTAGAATTGAGCATTTAAATTCATTAGATTTTCAGGAATATGCTGGGTGCGGTATATGTTATCACAATAAATGTGACCCTACATTTCAAGTAGATAGATATAATCGACAAGTGGAGTTGTATAAGAAATTTTATTGTTGTATATATTTGTACAGTATCTACAAAACTAACTCTGCAAAATTGCAATGACTATTACTTAGCATACAATTAATTGTCCATTGACACATTCTTGGTGCAAATAAGACAGAGAGCATCGACTAGTTGCCACTGAGATGAGCAAAGTTTTTTGCAGATCCTCAGACAAACCACGATGGATAAGTGATATGATATAATTCATTTGTTGACCATCAAGAGGTAATACGATTGACCCATCACTTGGAAGCCCAAACTCTTCTTCTGACATCTTCAAGAGCTCACCGAAGATTTCGTTATTAAGCCAATTTAAAGGAATGGTGAACCGTCTTTGATCAACAGAGTAGACAACAAAATGACCAACTTCTGCCTTGAATGGTGAAACGCAGGCATCTGAATTTGCTTTTCCATTGTTTCTGTGAAATGAAATTCTTTTCCTCTGACTGGCAGCAAATTTCTGCCATTTCTTTGCCATCTTTAACAATTTCTTGGCGCTGACCATAGTGGTTTTATTATATTTATGATAAAAAGAGCACTGATTAAAACTTGGTATATAGGATAAAATTTTACAAGAGATGGAAAATAGCAAGTTGATTGTTGATCAAATGACTGGAATGATTAGATATATATATTAGAGGACTGGAGACAAACTATTTATTGTCCCATGTTATCTGTTATGAATAGGTAGCAGCAAAAACATGTGCTTGTAGGCCACACAAATTCAAACCATAGGCTGGATTATTGTTTGAAAGGCTAATACTTTAGATCTACACATAAACGAAATATTTCTTGATAATTTGTTGGTAGACAGGAGGGCTCTTATTTAGTCTTATGTCTGATCGTATAGTCCATACAATTTTCCAATAACAAAATGCCAACAATTATTTAATAAAACATATTTAGATGTTGAATAAATAATAACACTTATCTAATAGTGAAATCTATAGCCTTCATATTCGAATACCTAATTCTCCTTCCGTCCCAGGTTAAAACTTGTATTCCTAAATCACAAATTATATTGTGTATTTATTCTTTTCAAGCCATTGATTGTGACACTTTGCAATGTTCTTTATTTCGCATCCTTCTTTTTATATAGTAAAATTCAGTTTTATTTATATTTTTCGAAAAATATTGCCACCAGAAAAATTTACTTCGAAATCCACCTATAAGACAGTTTAGTTAACTCTCTAACAGATATTAGTACTACCAAAAAAAAACTTAAACTATCTACATACCATGTTGATGGAGGAATTCGTAGAATTTTAAAGTTAAAATTAAGACTTTTCATAATATCGTGGAAACGAAGGTAAACTTTGCGAATATGGTCAACCAATGCGAAGTGCTAAATTGATAAATATAGTCCTTCCTTGAATAATATTCATATTAATATTTAGACTTATAAATGAGACGTTAGTAGGGTATTACATGTGTGTCGCATACAACAAGATGTGTCGCTTATTTAAGAGGGACGCTGAATGTGGTGTTGCGCGTGACATTGGATGTGTAGAGTGTTGAGGTGGGGATGACGCGAGGTTGATTGGCTCACATGTGTTAAAATAGCCGTGCACGTAGGAACTCAGAAACGAATGACAAACATGCACTGGGGTGAAGTGGAGTGTGAATTCTGTGGAGACTTGGTTGTCAGGAAACGCGTTAACTAACGGAATGGTGATGAGATGTTCTTTGTTTTTGTGATGACATTTGATTAATTTGTAGCACCGTACTATCTTTTTTCGCTGAGTTTCGTCCCCATATTTTGAAAAGATATCGTTATTGTTTTGGACAGTGTGTTACTCCAAAAAACAAGTAGCTTATGGAAAAAGTTACCTTAGCTATGAAACATCCTCTTACGAAGAGTTTTAATGCATTGTCTATTTTTACAACTTCATCACATAATACCTCGAATGTCATCTTAATCAAAATCGTTTCGGTTTACCTCTCTACCAAAAGAATTATGTCATATGAAACGAAAAAATTTATGAATATGTGGAACTCGTGTGTTTAAATGGACTTTTTACTCCATCCTATGAATTATGCAAAATATATAACTATGATCGCTCGTTACAGATCACAAACCAAAATGTCTTAGTTAATGGGCCTTAGTGGAAACTTTTTTTATATTGTTTGAGACGTACGATGAGTATTTGTATAATTTCAAGAACAATTGTTCGCTCTGATACTAGTTTCTTTCCTAAAAAAATAGATAAGCCGCAAGAAATCAAAAACAATATTAGAATTGAGCATTTAAATTCATTAGATTTTCAGGAATATGCTGGGTGCGGTATATGTTATCACAATAAATGTGACCCTACATTTCAAGTAGATAGATATAATCGACAAGTGGAGTTGTATAAGAAATTTTATTGTTGTATATATTTGTACAGTATCTACAAAACTAACTCTGCAAAATTGCAATGACTATTACTTAGCATACAATTAATTGTCCATTGACACATTCTTGGTGCAAATAAGACAGAGAGCATCGACTAGTTGCCACTGAGATGAGCAAAGTTTTTTGCAGATCCTCAGACAAACCACGATGGATAAGTGATATGATATAATTCATTTGTTGACCATCAAGAGGTAATACGATTGACCCATCACTTGGAAGCCCAAACTCTTCTTCTGACATCTTCAAGAGCTCACCGAAGATTTCGTTATTAAGCCAATTTAAAGGAATGGTGAACCGTCTTTGATCAACAGAGTAGACAACAAAATGACCAACTTCTGCCTTGAATGGTGAAACGCAGGCATCTGAATTTGCTTTTCCATTGTTTCTGTGAAATGAAATTCTTTTCCTCTGACTGGCAGCAAATTTCTGCCATTTCTTTGCCATCTTTAACAATTTCTTGGCGCTGACCATAGTGGTTTTATTATATTTATGATAAAAAGAGCACTGATTAAAACTTGGTATATAGGATAAAATTTTACAAGAGATGGAAAATAGCAAGTTGATTGTTGATCAAATGACTGGAATGATTAGATATATATATTAGAGGACTGGAGACAAACTATTTATTGTCCCATGTTATCTGCTATGAATAGGTAGCAGCAAAAACATGTGCTTGTAGGCCACACAAATTCAAACCATAGGCTGGATTATTGTTTGAAAGGCTAATACTTTAGATCTACACATAAACGAAATATTTCTTAATAATTTGTTGGTAGACAGGAGGGCTCTTATTTAGTCTTATGTCTGATCGTATAGTCCATACAATTTTCCAATAACAAAATGCCAACAATTATTTAATAAAACATATTTAGATGTTGAATAAATAATAACACTTATCTAATAGTGAAATCTATAGCCTTCATATTCGAATACCTAATTCTCCTTCCGTCCCAGGTTAAAACTTGTATTCCTAAATCACAAATTATATTGTGTATTTATTCTTTTCAAGCCATTGATTGTGACACTTTGCAATGTTCTTTATTTCGCATCCTTCTTTTTATATAGTAAAATTCAGTTTTATTTATATTTTTCGAAAAATATTGCCACCAGAAAAATTTACTTCGAAATCCACCTATAAGACAGTTTAGTTAACTCTCTAACAGATATTAGTACTACCAAAAAAAAAACTTAAACTATCTACATACCATGTTGATGGAGGAATTCGTAGAATTTTAAAGTTAAAATTAAGACTTTTCATAATATCGTGGAAACGAAGGTAAACTTTGCGAATATGGTCAACCAATGCGAAGTGCTAAATTGATAAATATAGTCCTTCCTTGAATAATATTCATATTAATATTTAGACTTATAAATGAGACGTTAGTAGGGTATTACATGTGTGTCGCATACAACAAGATATGTCGCTTATTTAAGAGGGACGCTGAATGTGGTGTTGCGCGTGACATTGGATGTGTAGAGTGTTGAGGCGGGGATGACGCGAGGTTGATTGGCTCACATGTGTTAAAATAGCCGTGCACGTAGGAACTCAGAAACGAATGACAAACATGCACTGGGGTGAAGTGGAGTGTGAATTCTGTGGAGACTTGGTTGTCAGGAAACGCGTTAACTAACGGAATGGTGATGAGATGTTCTTTGTTTTTGTGATGACATTTGATTAATTTGTAGCACCGTACTATCTTTTTTCGCTGAGTTTCGTCCCCATATTTTGAAAAGATATCGTTATTGTTTTGGACAGTGTGTTACTCCAAAAAACAAGTAGCTTATGGAAAAAGTTACCTTAGCTATGAAACATCCTCTTACGAAGAGTTTTAATGCATTGTCTATTTTTACAACTTCATCACATAATACCTCGAATGTCATCTTAATCAAAATCGTTTCGGTTTACCTCTCTACCAAAAGAATTATGTCATATGAAACGAAAAAATTTATGAATATGTGGAACTCGTGTGTTTAAATGGACTTTTTACTCCATCCTATGAATTATGCAAAATATATAACTATGATCGCTCGTTACAGATCACAAACCAAAATGTCTTAGTTAATGGGCCTTAGTGGAAACTTTTTTTATATTGTTTGAGACGTACGATGAGTATTTGTATAATTTCAAGAACAATTGTTCGCTCTGATACTAGTTTCTTTCCTAAAAAAATAGATAAGCCGCAAGAAATCAAAAACAATATTAGAATTGAGCATTTAAATTCATTAGATTTTCAGGAATATGCTGGGTGCGGTATATGTTATCACAATAAATGTGACCCTACATTTCAAGTAGATAGATATAATCGACAAGTGGAGTTGTATAAGAAATTTTATTGTTGTATATATTTGTACAGTATCTACAAAACTAACTCTGCAAAATTGCAATGACTATTACTTAGCATACAATTAATTGTCCATTGACACATTCTTGGTGCAAATAAGACAGAGAGCATCGACTAGTTGCCACTGAGATGAGCAAAGTTTTTTGCAGATCCTCAGACAAACCACGATGGATAAGTGATATGATATAATTCATTTGTTGACCATCAAGAGGTAATACGATTGACCCATCACTTGGAAGCCCAAACTCTTCTTCTGACATCTTCAAGAGCTCACCGAAGATTTCGTTATTAAGCCAATTTAAAGGAATGGTGAACCGTCTTTGATCAACAGAGTAGACAACAAAATGACCAACTTCTGCCTTGAATGGTGAAACGCAGGCATCTGAATTTGCTTTTCCATTGTTTCTGTGAAATGAAATTCTTTTCCTCTGACTGGCAGCAAATTTCTGCCATTTCTTTGCCATCTTTAACAATTTCTTGGCGCTGACCATAGTGGTTTTATTATATTTATGATAAAAAGAGCACTGATTAAAACTTGGTATATAGGATAAAATTTTACAAGAGATGGAAAATAGCAAGTTGATTGTTGATCAAATGACTGGAATGATTAGATATATATATTAGAGGACTGGAGACAAACTATTTATTGTCCCATGTTATCTGTTATGAATAGGTAGCAGCAAAAACATGTGCTTGTAGGCCACACAAATTCAAACCATAGGCTGGATTATTGTTTGAAAGGCTAATACTTTAGATCTACACATAAACGAAATATTTCTTGATAATTTGTTGGTAGACAGGAGGGCTCTTATTTAGTCTTATGTCTGATCGTATAGTCCATACAATTTTCCAATAACAAAATGCCAACAATTATTTAATAAAACATATTTAGATGTTGAATAAATAATAACACTTATCTAATAGTGAAATCTATAGCCTTCATATTCGAATACCTAATTCTCCTTCCGTCCCAGGTTAAAACTTGTATTCCTAAATCACAAATTATATTGTGTATTTATTCTTTTCAAGCCATTGATTGTGACACTTTGCAATGTTCTTTATTTCGCATCCTTCTTTTTATATAGTAAAATTCAGTTTTATTTATATTTTTCGAAAAATATTGCCACCAGAAAAATTTACTTCGAAATCCACCTATAAGACAGTTTAGTTAACTCTCTAACAGATATTAGTACTACCAAAAAAAAACTTAAACTATCTACATACCATGTTGATGGAGGAATTCGTAGAATTTTAAAGTTAAAATTAAGACTTTTCATAATATCGTGGAAACGAAGGTAAACTTTGCGAATATGGTCAACCAATGCGAAGTGCTAAATTGATAAATATAGTCCTTCCTTGAATAATATTCATATTAATATTTAGACTTATAAATGAGACGTTAGTAGGGTATTACATGTGTGTCGCTTATTTAAGAGGGACGCTGAATGTGGTGTTGCGCGTGACATTGGATGTGTAGAGTGTTGAGGTGGGGATGACGCGAGGTTGATTGGCTCACATGTGTTAAAATAGCCGTGCACGTAGGAACTCAGAAACGAATGACAAACATGCACTGGGGTGAAGTGGAGTGTGAATTCTGTGGAGACTTGGTTGTCAGGAAACGCGTTAACTAACGGAATGGTGATGAGATGTTCTTTGTTTTTGTGATGACATTTGATTAATTTGTAGCACCGTACTATCTTTTTTCGCTGAGTTTCGTTGCCATATTTTGAAAAGATATCGTTATTGTTTTGGACAGTGTGTTACTCCAAAAAACAAGTAGCTTATGGAAAAAGTTACCTTAGCTATGAAACATCCTCTTACGAAGAGTTTTAATGCATTGTCTATTTTTACAACTTCATCACATAATACCTCGAATGTCATCTTAATCAAAATCGTTTCGGTTTACCTCTCTACCAAAAGAATTATGTCATATGAAACGAAAAAATTTATGAATATGTGGAACTCGTGTGTTTAAATGGACTTTTTACTCCATCCTATGAATTATGCAAAATATATAACTATGATCGCTCGTTACAGATCACAAACCAAAATGTCTTAGTTAATGGGCCTTAGTGGAAACATTTTTTATATTGTTTGAGACGTACGATGAGTATTTGTATAATTTCAAGAACAATTGTTCGCTCTGATACTAGTTTCTTTCCTAAAAAAATAGATAAGCCGCAAGAAATCAAAAACAATATTAGAATTGAGCATTTAAATTCATTAGATTTTCAGGAATATGCTGGGTGCGGTATATGTTATCACAATAAATGTGACCCTACATTTCAAGTAGATAGATATAATCGACAAGTGGAGTTGTATAAGAAATTTTATTGTTGTATATATTTGTACAGTATCTACAAAACTAACTCTGCAAAATTGCAATGACTATTACTTAGCATACAATTAATTGTCCATTGACACATTCTTGGTGCAAATATGACAGAGAGCATCGACTAGTTGCCACTGAGATGAGCAAAGTTTTTTGCAGATCCTCAGACAAACCACGATGGATAAGTGATATGATATAATTCATTTGTTGACCATCAAGAGGTAATACGATTGACCCATCACTTGGAAGCCCAAACTCTTCTTCTGACATCTTCAAGAGCTCACCGAAGATTTCGTTATTAAGCCAATTTAAAGGAATGGTGAACCGTCTTTGATCAACAGAGTAGACAACAAAATGACCAACTTCTGCCTTGAATGGTGAAACGCAGGCATCTGAATTTGCTTTTCCATTGTTTCTGTGAAATGAAATTCTTTTCCTCTGACTGGCAGCAAATTTCTGCCATTTCTTTGCCATCTTTAACAATTTCTTGGCGCTGACCATAGTGGTTTTATTATATTTATGATAAAAAGAGCACTGATTAAAACTTGGTATATAGGATAAAATTTTACAAGAGATGGAAAATAGCAAGTTGATTGTTGATCAAATGACTGGAATGATTAGATATATATATTAGAGGACTGGAGACAAACTATTTATTGTCCCATGTTATCTGTTATGAATAGGTAGCAGCAAAAACATGTGCTTGTAGGCCACACAAATTCAAACCATAGGCTGGATTATTGTTTGAAAGGCTAATACTTTAGATCTACACATAAACGAAATATTTCTTGATAATTTGTTGGTAGACAGGAGGGCTCTTATTTAGTCTTATGTCTGATCGTATAGTCCATACAATTTTCCAATAACAAAATGCCAACAATTATTTAATAAAACATATTTAGATGTTGAATAAATAATAACACTTATCTAATAGTGAAATCTATAGCCTTCATATTCGAATACCTAATTCTCCTTCCGTCCCAGGTTAAAACTTGTATTCCTAAATCACAAATTATATTGTGTATTTATTCTTTTCAAGCCATTGATTGTGACACTTTGCAATGTTCTTTATTTCGCATCCTTCTTTTTATATAGTAAAATTCAGTTTTATTTATATTTTTCGAAAAATATTGCCACCAGAAAAATTTACTTCGAAATCCACCTATAAGACAGTTTAGTTAACTCTCTAACAGATATTAGTACTACCAAAAAAAAACTTAAACTATCTACATACCATGTTGATGGAGGAATTCGTAGAATTTTAAAGTTAAAATTAAGACTTTTCATAATATCGTGGAAACGAAGGTAAACTTTGCGAATATGGTCAACCAATGCGAAGTGCTAAATTGATAAATATAGTCCTTCCTTGAATAATATTCATATTAATATTTAGACTTATAAATGAGACGTTAGTAGGGTATTACATGTGTGTCGCATACAACAAGATGTGTCGCTTATTTAAGAGGGACGCTGAATGTGGTGTTGCGCGTGACATTGGATGTGTAGAGTGTTGAGGTGGGGATGACGCGAGGTTGATTGGCTCACATGTGTTAAAATAGCCGTGCACGTAGGAACTCAGAAACGAATGACAAACATGCACTGGGGTGAAGTGGAGTGTGAATTCTGTGGAGACTTGGTTGTCAGGAAACGCGTTAACTAACGGAATGGTGATGAGATGTTCTTTGTTTTTGTGATGACATTTGATTAATTTGTAGCACCGTACTATCTTTTTTCGCTGAGTTTCGTCCCCATATTTTGAAAAGATATCGTTATTGTTTTGGACAGTGTGTTACTCCAAAAAACAAGTAGCTTATGGAAAAAGTTACCTTAGCTATGAAACATCCTCTTACGAAGAGTTTTAATGCATTGTCTATTTTTACAACTTCATCACATAATACCTCGAATGTCATCTTAATCAAAATCGTTTCGGTTTACCTCTCTACCAAAAGAATTATGTCATATGAAACGAAAAAATTTATGAATATGTGGAACTCGTGTGTTTAAATGGACTTTTTACTCCATCCTATGAATTATGCAAAATATATAACTATGATCGCTCGTTACAGATCACAAACCAAAATGTCTTAGTTAATGGGCCTTAGTGGAAACTTTTTTTATATTGTTTGAGACGTACGATGAGTATTTGTATAATTTCAAGAACAATTGTTCGCTCTGATACTAGTTTCTTTCCTAAAAAAATAGATAAGCCGCAAGAAATCAAAAACAATATTAGAATTGAGCATTTAAATTCATTAGATTTTCAGGAATATGCTGGGTGCGGTATATGTTATCACAATAAATGTGACCCTACATTTCAAGTAGATAGATATAATCGACAAGTGGAGTTGTATAAGAAATTTTATTGTTGTATATATTTGTACAGTATCTACAAAACTAACTCTGCAAAATTGCAATGACTATTACTTAGCATACAATTAATTGTCCATTGACACATTCTTGGTGCAAATAAGACAGAGAGCATCGACTAGTTGCCACTGAGATGAGCAAAGTTTTTTGCAGATCCTCAGACAAACCACGATGGATAAGTGATATGATATAATTCATTTGTTGACCATCAAGAGGTAATACGATTGACCCATCACTTGGAAGCCCAAACTCTTCTTCTGACATCTTCAAGAGCTCACCGAAGATTTCGTTATTAAGCCAATTTAAAGGAATGGTGAACCGTCTTTGATCAACAGAGTAGACAACAAAATGACCAACTTCTGCCTTGAATGGTGAAACGCAGGCATCTGAATTTGCTTTTCCATTGTTTCTGTGAAATGAAATTCTTTTCCTCTGACTGGCAGCAAATTTCTGCCATTTCTTTGCCATCTTTAACAATTTCTTGGCGCTGACCATAGTGGTTTTATTATATTTATGATAAAAAGAGCACTGATTAAAACTTGGTATATAGGATAAAATTTTACAAGAGATGGAAAATAGCAAGTTGATTGTTGATCAAATGACTGGAATGATTAGATATATATATTAGAGGACTGGAGACAAACTATTTATTGTCCCATGTTATCTGTTATGAATAGGTAGCAGCAAAAACATGTGCTTGTAGGCCACACAAATTCAAACCATAGGCTGGATTATTGTTTGAAAGGCTAATACTTTAGATCTACACATAAACGAAATATTTCTTGATAATTTGTTGGTAGACAGGAGGGCTCTTATTTAGTCTTATGTCTGATCGTATAGTCCATACAATTTTCCAATAACAAAATGCCAACAATTATTTAATAAAACATATTTAGATGTTGAATAAATAATAACACTTATCTAATAGTGAAATCTATAGCCTTCATATTCGAATACCTAATTCTCCTTCCGTCCCAGGTTAAAACTTGTATTCCTAAATCACAAATTATATTGTGTATTTATTCTTTTCAAGCCATTGATTGTGACACTTTGCAATGTTCTTTATTTCGCATCCTTCTTTTTATATAGTAAAATTCAGTTTTATTTATATTTTTCGAAAAATATTGCCACCAGAAAAATTTACTTCGAAATCCACCTATAAGACAGTTTAGTTAACTCTCTAACAGATATTAGTACTACCAAAAAAAAACTTAAACTATCTACATACCATGTTGATGGAGGAATTCGTAGAATTTTAAAGTTAAAATTAAGACTTTTCATAATATCGTGGAAACGAAGGTAAACTTTGCGAATATGGTCAACCAATGCGAAGTGCTAAATTGATAAATATAGTCCTTCCTTGAATAATATTCATATTAATATTTAGACTTATAAATGAGACGTTAGTAGGGTATTACATGTGTGTCGCTTATTTAAGAGGGACGCTGAATGTGGTGTTGCGCGTGACATTGGATGTGTAGAGTGTTGAGGCGGGGATGACGCGAGGTTGATTGGCTCACATGTGTTAAAATAGCCGTGCACGTAGGAACTCAGAAACGAATGACAAACATGCACTGGGGTGAAGTGGAGTGTGAATTCTGTGGAGACTTGGTTGTCAGGAAACGCGTTAACTAACGGAATGGTGATGAGATGTTCTTTGTTTTTGTGATGACATTTGATTAATTTGTAGCACCGTACTATCTTTTTTCGCTGAGTTTCGTCCCCATATTTTGAAAAGATATCGTTATTGTTTTGGACAGTGTGTTACTCCAAAAAACAAGTAGCTTATGGAAAAAGTTACCTTAGCTATGAAACATCCTCTTACGAAGAGTTTTAATGCATTGTCTATTTTTACAACTTCATCACATAATACCTCGAATGTCATCTTAATCAAAATCGTTTCGGTTTACCTCTCTACCAAAAGAATTATGTCATATGAAACGAAAAAATTTATGAATATGTGGAACTCGTGTGTTTAAATGGACTTTTTACTCCATCCTATGAATTATGCAAAATATATAACTATGATCGCTCGTTACAGATCACAAACCAAAATGTCTTAGTTAATGGGCCTTAGTGGAAACTTTTTTTATATTGTTTGAGACGTACGATGAGTATTTGTATAATTTCAAGAACAATTGTTCGCTCTGATACTAGTTTCTTTCCTAAAAAAATAGATAAGCCGCAAGAAATCAAAAACAATATTAGAATTGAGCATTTAAATTCATTAGATTTTCAGGAATATGCTGGGTGCGGTATATGTTATCACAATAAATGTGACCCTACATTTCAAGTAGATAGATATAATCGACAAGTGGAGTTGTATAAGAAATTTTATTGTTGTATATATTTGTACAGTATCTACAAAACTAACTCTGCAAAATTGCAATGACTATTACTTAGCATACAATTAATTGTCCATTGACACATTCTTGGTGCAAATAAGACAGAGAGCATCGACTAGTTGCCACTGAGATGAGCAAAGTTTTTTGCAGATCCTCAGACAAACCACGATGGATAAGTGATATGATATAATTCATTTGTTGACCATCAAGAGGTAATACGATTGACCCATCACTTGGAAGCCCAAACTCTTCTTCTGACATCTTCAAGAGCTCACCGAAGATTTCGTTATTAAGCCAATTTAAAGGAATGGTGAACCGTCTTTGATCAACAGAGTAGACAACAAAATGACCAACTTCTGCCTTGAATGGTGAAACGCAGGCATCTGAATTTGCTTTTCCATTGTTTCTGTGAAATGAAATTCTTTTCCTCTAACTGGCAGCAAATTTCTGCCATTTCTTTGCCATCTTTAACAATTTCTTGGCGCTGACCATAGTGGTTTTATTATATTTATGATAAAAAGAGCACTGATTAAAACTTGGTATATAGGATAAAATTTGACAAGAGATGGAAAATAGCAAGTTGATTGTTGATCAAATGACTGGAATGATTAGATATATATATTAGAGGACTGGAGACAAACTATTTATTGTCCCATGTTATCTGTTATGAATAGGTAGCAGCAAAAACATGTGCTTGTAGGCCACACAAATTCAAACCATAGGCTGGATTATTGTTTGAAAGGCTAATACTTTAGATCTACACATAAACGAAATATTTCTTGATAATTTGTTGGTAGACAGGAGGGCTCTTATTTAGTCTTATGTCTGATCGTATAGTCCATACAATTTTCCAATAACAAAATGCCAACAATTATTTAATAAAACATATTTAGATGTTGAATAAATAATAACACTTATCTAATAGTGAAATCTATAGCCTTCATATTCGAATACCTAATTCTCCTTCCGTCCCAGGTTAAAACTTGTATTCCTAAATCACAAATTATATTGTGTATTTATTCTTTTCAAGCCATTGATTGTGACACTTTGCAATGTTCTTTATTTCGCATCCTTCTTTTTATATAGTAAAATTCAGTTTTATTTATATTTTTCGAAAAATATTGCCACCAGAAAAATTTACTTCGAAATCCACCTATAAGACAGTTTAGTTAACTCTCTAACAGATATTAGTACTACCAAAAAAAAACTTAAACTATCTACATACCATGTTGATGGAGGAATTCGTAGAATTTTAAAGTTAAAATTAAGACTTTTCATAATATCGTGGAAACGAAGGTAAACTTTGCGAATATGGTCAACCAATGCGAAGTGCTAAATTGATAAATATAGTCCTTCCTTGAATAATATTCATATTAATATTTAGACTTATAAATGAGACGTTAGTAGGGTATTACATGTGTGTCGCTTATTTAAGAGGGACGCTGAATGTGGTGTTGCGCGTGACATTGGATGTGTAGAGTGTTGAGGCGGGGATGACGCGAGGTTGATTGGCTCACATGTGTTAAAATAGCCGTGCACGTAGGAACTCAGAAACGAATGACAAACATGCACTGGGGTGAAGTGGAGTGTGAATTCTGTGGAGACTTGGTTGTCAGGAAACGCGTTAACTAACGGAATGGTGATGAGATGTTCTTTGTTTTTGTGATGACATTTGATTAATTTGTAGCACCGTACTATCTTTTTTCGCTGAGTTTCGTCCCCATATTTTGAAAAGATATCGTTATTGTTTTGGACAGTGTGTTACTCCAAAAAACAAGTAGCTTATGGAAAAAGTTACCTTAGCTATGAAACATCCTCTTACGAAGAGTTTTAATGCATTGTCTATTTTTACAACTTCATCACATAATACCTCGAATGTCATCTTAATCAAAATCGTTTCGGTTTACCTCTCTACCAAAAGAATTATGTCATATGAAACGAAAAAATTTATGAATATGTGGAACTCGTGTGTTTAAATGGACTTTTTACTCCATCCTATGAATTATGCAAAATATATAACTATGATCGCTCGTTACAGATCACAAACCAAAATGTCTTAGTTAATGGGCCTTAGTGGAAACTTTTTTTATATTGTTTGAGACGTACGATGAGTATTTGTATAATTTCAAGAACAATTGTTCGCTCTGATACTAGTTTCTTTCCTAAAAAAATAGATAAGCCGCAAGAAATCAAAAACAATATTAGAATTGAGCATTTAAATTCATTAGATTTTCAGGAATATGCTGGGTGCGGTATATGTTATCACAATAAATGTGACCCTACATTTCAAGTAGATAGATATAATCGACAAGTGGAGTTGTATAAGAAATTTTATTGTTGTATATATTTGTACAGTATCTACAAAACTAACTCTGCAAAATTGCAATGACTATTACTTAGCATACAATTAATTGTCCATTGACACATTCTTGGTGCAAATAAGACAGAGAGCATCGACTAGTTGCCACTGAGATGAGCAAAGTTTTTTGCAGATCCTCAGACAAACCACGATGGATAAGTGATATGATATAATTCATTTGTTGACCATCAAGAGGTAATACGATTGACCCATCACTTGGAAGCCCAAACTCTTCTTCTGACATCTTCAAGAGCTCACCGAAGATTTCGTTATTAAGCCAATTTAAAGGAATGGTGAACCGTCTTTGATCAACAGAGTAGACAACAAAATGACCAACTTCTGCCTTGAATGGTGAAACGCAGGCATCTGAATTTGCTTTTCCATTGTTTCTGTGAAATGAAATTCTTTTCCTCTGACTGGCAGCAAATTTCTGCCATTTCTTTGCCATCTTTAACAATTTCTTGGCGCTGACCATAGTGGTTTTATTATATTTATGATAAAAAGAGCACTGATTAAAACTTGGTATATAGGATAAAATTTTACAAGAGATGGAAAATAGCAAGTTGATTGTTGATCAAATGACTGGAATGATTAGATATATATATTAGAGGACTGGAGACAAACTATTTATTGTCCCATGTTATCTGTTATGAATAGGTAGCAGCAAAAACATGTGCTTGTAGGCCACACAAATTCAAACCATAGGCTGGATTATTGTTTGAAAGGCTAATACTTTAGATCTACACATAAACGAAATATTTCTTGATAATTTGTTGGTAGACAGGAGGGCTCTTATTTAGTCTTATGTCTGATCGTATAGTCCATACAATTTTCCAATAACAAAATGCCAACAATTATTTAATAAAACATATTTAGATGTTGAATAAATAATAACACTTATCTAATAGTGAAATCTATAGCCTTCATATTCGAATACCTAATTCTCCTTCCGTCCCAGGTTAAAACTTGTATTCCTAAATCACAAATTATATTGTGTATTTATTCTTTTCAAGCCATTGATTGTGACACTTTGCAATGTTCTTTATTTCGCATCCTTCTTTTTATATAGTAAAATTCAGTTTTATTTATATTTTTCGAAAAATATTGCCACCAGAAAAATTTACTTCGAAATCCACCTATAAGACAGTTTAGTTAACTCTCTAACAGATATTAGTACTACCAAAAAAAAACTTAAACTATCTACATACCATGTTGATGGAGGAATTCGTAGAATTTTAAAGTTAAAATTAAGACTTTTCATAATATCGTGGAAACGAAGGTAAACTTTGCGAATATGGTCAACCAATGCGAAGTGCTAAATTGATAAATATAGTCCTTCCTTGAATAATATTCATATTAATATTTAGACTTATAAATGAGACGTTAGTAGGGTATTACATGTGTGTCGCATACAACAAGATGTGTCGCTTATTTAAGAGGGACGCTGAATGTGGTGTTGCGCGTGACATTGGATGTGTAGAGTGTTGAGGTGGGGATGACGCGAGGTTGATTGGCTCACATGTGTTAAAATAGCCGTGCACGTAGGAACTCAGAAACGAATGACAAACATGCACTGGGGTGAAGTGGAGTGTGAATTCTGTGGAGACTTGGTTGTCAGGAAACGCGTTAACTAACGGAATGGTGATGAGATGTTCTTTGTTTTTGTGATGACATTTGATTAATTTGTAGCACCGTACTATCTTTTTTCGCTGAGTTTCGTCCCCATATTTTGAAAAGATATCGTTATTGTTTTGGACAGTGTGTTACTCCAAAAAACAAGTAGCTTATGGAAAAAGTTACCTTAGCTATGAAACATCCTCTTACGAAGAGTTTTAATGCATTGTCTATTTTTACAACTTCATCACATAATACCTCGAATGTCATCTTAATCAAAATCGTTTCGGTTTACCTCTCTACCAAAAGAATTATGTCATATGAAACGAAAAAATTTATGAATATGTGGAACTCGTGTGTTTAAATGGACTTTTTACTCCATCCTATGAATTATGCAAAATATATAACTATGATCGCTCGTTACAGATCACAAACCAAAATGTCTTAGTTAATGGGCCTTAGTGGAAACTTTTTTTATATTGTTTGAGACGTACGATGAGTATTTGTATAATTTCAAGAACAATTGTTCGCTCTGATACTAGTTTCTTTCCTAAAAAAATAGATAAGCCGCAAGAAATCAAAAACAATATTAGAATTGAGCATTTAAATTCATTAGATTTTCAGGAATATGCTGGGTGCGGTATATGTTATCACAATAAATGTGACCCTACATTTCAAGTAGATAGATATAATCGACAAGTGGAGTTGTATAAGAAATTTTATTGTTGTATATATTTGTACAGTATCTACAAAACTAACTCTGCAAAATTGCAATGACTATTACTTAGCATACAATTAATTGTCCATTGACACATTCTTGGTGCAAATAAGACAGAGAGCATCGACTAGATGCCACTGAGATGAGCAAAGTTTTTTGCAGATCCTCAGACAAACCACGATGGATAAGTGATATGATATAATTCATTTGTTGACCATCAAGAGGTAATACGATTGACCCATCACTTGGAAGCCCAAACTCTTCTTCTGACATCTTCAAGAGCTCACCGAAGATTTCGTTATTAAGCCAATTTAAAGGAATGGTGAACCGTCTTTGATCAACAGAGTAGACAACAAAATGACCAACTTCTGCCTTGAATGGTGAAACGCAGGCATCTGAATTTGCTTTTCCATTGTTTCTGTGAAATGAAATTCTTTTCCTCTGACTGGCAGCAAATTTCTGCCATTTCTTTGCCATCTTTAACAATTTCTTGGCGCTGACCATAGTGGTTTTATTATATTTATGATAAAAAGAGCACTGATTAAAACTTGGTATATAGGATAAAATTTTACAAGAGATGGAAAATAGCAAGTTGATTGTTGATCAAATGACTGGAATGATTAGATATATATATTAGAGGACTGGAGACAAACTATTTATTGTCCCATGGTATCTGTTATGAATAGGTAGAAGCAAAAACATGTGCTTGTAGGCCACACAAATTCAAACCATAGGCTGGATTATTGTTTGAAAGACTAATACTTTAGATCTACACATAAACGAAATATTTCTTGATAATTTGTTGGTAGACAGGAGGGCTCTTATTTAGTCTTATGTCTGATCGTATAGTCCATACAATTTTCCAATAACAAAATGCCAACAATTATTTAATAAAACATATTTAGATGTTGAATAAATAATAACACTTATCTAATAGTGAAATCTATAGCCTTCATATTCGAATACCTAATTCTCCTTCCATCCCAGGTTAAAACTTGTATTCCTAAATCACAAATTATATTGTGTATTTATTCTTTTCAAGCCATTGATTGTGACACTTTGCAATGTTCTTTATTTCGCATCCTTCTTTTTATATAGTAAAATTCAGTTTTATTTATATTTTTCGAAAAATATTGCCACCAGAAAAATTTACTTCGAAATCCACCTATAAGACAGTTTAGTTAACTCTCTAACAGATATTAGTACTACCAAAAAAAAACTTAAACTATCTACATACCATGTTGATGGAGGAATTCGTAGAATTTTAAAGTTAAAATTAAGACTTTTCATAATATCGTGGAAACGAAGGTAAACTTTGCGAATATGGTCAACCAATGCGAAGTGCTAAATTGATAAATATAGTCCTTCCTTGAATAATATTCATATTAATATTTAGACTTATAAATGAGACGTTAGTAGGGTATTACATGTGTGTCGCATACAACAAGATGTGTCGCTTATTTAAGAGGGACGCTGAATGTGGTGTTGCGCGTGACATTGGATGTGTAGAGTGTTGAGGTGGGGATGACGCGAGGTTGATTGGCTCACATGTGTTAAAATAGCCGTGCACGTAGGAACTCAGAAACGAATGACAAACATGCACTGGGGTGAAGTGGAGTGTGAATTCTGTGGAGACTTGGTTGTCAGGAAACGCGTTAACTAACGGAATGGTGATGAGATGTTCTTTGTTTTTGTGATGACATTTGATTAATTTGTAGCACCGTACTATCTTTTTTCGCTGAGTTTCGTTGCCATATTTTGAAAAGATATCGTTATTGTTTTGGACAGTGTGTTACTTACCTTAGCTATGAAACATCCTCTTACGAAGAGTTTTAATGCATTGTCTATTTTTACAACTTCATCACATAATACCTCGAATGTCATCTTAATCAAAATCGTTTCGGTTTACCTCTCTACCAAAAGAATTATGTCATATGAAACGAAAAAATTTATGAATATGTGGAACTCGTGTGTTTAAATGGACTTTTTACTCCATCCTATGAATTATGCAAAATATATAACTATGATCGCTCGTTACAGATCACAAACCAAAATGTCTTAGTTAATGGGCCTTAGTGGAAACTTTTTTTATATTGTTTGAGACGTACGATGAGTATTTGTATAATTTCAAGAACAATTGTTCGCTCTGATACTAGTTTCTTTCCTAAAAAAATAGATAAGCCGCAAGAAATCAAAAACAATATTAGAATTGAGCATTTAAATTCATTAGATTTTCAGGAATATGCTGGGTGCGGTATATGTTATCACAATAAATGTGACCCTACATTTCAAGTAGATAGATATAATCGACAAGTGGAGTTGTATAAGAAATTTTATTGTTGTATATATTTGTACAGTATCTACAAAACTAACTCTGCAAAATTGCAATGACTATTACTTAGCATACAATTAATTGTCCATTGACACATTCTTGGTGCAAATAAGACAGAGAGCATCGACTAGTTGCCACTGAGATGAGCAAAGTTTTTTGCAGATCCTCAGACAAACCACGATGGATAAGTGATATGATATAATTCATTTGTTGACCATCAAGAGGTAATACGATTGACCCATCACTTGGAAGCCCAAACTCTTCTTCTGACATCTTCAAGAGCTCACCGAAGATTTCGTTATTAAGCCAATTTAAAGGAATGGTGAACCGTCTTTGATCAACAGAGTAGACAACAAAATGACCAACTTCTGCCTTGAATGGTGAAACGCAGGCATCTGAATTTGCTTTTCCATTGTTTCTGTGAAATGAAATTCTTTTCCTCTGACTGGCAGCAAATTTCTGCCATTTCTTTGCCATCTTTAACAATTTCTTGGCGCTGACCATAGTGGTTTTATTATATTTATGATAAAAAGAGCACTGATTAAAACTTGGTATATAGGATAAAATTTTACAAGAGATGGAAAATAGCAAGTTGATTGTTGATCAAATGACTGGAATGATTAGATATATATATTAGAGGACTGGAGACAAACTATTTATTGTCCCATGTTATCTGTTATGAATAGGTAGCAGCAAAAACATGTGCTTGTAGGCCACACAAATTCAAACCATAGGCTGGATTATTGTTTGAAAGGCTAATACTTTAGATCTACACATAAACGAAATATTTCTTGATAATTTGTTGGTAGACAGGAGGGCTCTTATTTAGTCTTATGTCTGATCGTATAGTCCATACAATTTTCCAATAACAAAATGCCAACAATTATTTAATAAAACATATTTAGATGTTGAATAAATAATAACACTTATCTAATAGTGAAATCTATAGCCTTCATATTCGAATACCTAATTCTCCTTCCATCCCAGGTTAAAACTTGTATTCCTAAATCACAAATTATATTGTGTATTTATTCTTTTCAAGCCATTGATTGTGACACTTTGCAATGTTCTTTATTTCGCATCCTTCTTTTTATATAGTAAAATTCAGTTTTATTTATATTTTTCGAAAAATATTGCCACCAGAAAAATTTACTTCGAAATCCACCTATAAGACAGTTTAGTTAACTCTCTAACAGATATTAGTACTACCAAAAAAAAACTTAAACTATCTACATACCATGTTGATGGAGGAATTCGTAGAATTTTAAAGTTAAAATTAAGACTTTTCATAATATCGTGGAAACGAAGGTAAACTTTGCGAATATGGTCAACCAATGCGAAGTGCTAAATTGATAAATATAGTCCTTCCTTGAATAATATTCATATTAATATTTAGACTTATAAATGAGACGTTAGTAGGGTATTACATGTGTGTCGCATACAACAAGATGTGTCGCTTATTTAAGAGGGACGCTGAATGTGGTGTTGCGCGTGACATTGGATGTGTAGAGTGTTGAGGTGGGGATGACGCGAGGTTGATTGGCTCACATGTGTTAAAATAGCCGTGCACGTAGGAACTCAGAAACGAATGACAAACATGCACTGGGGTGAAGTGGAGTGTGAATTCTGTGGAGACTTGGTTGTCAGGAAACGCGTTAACTAACGGAATGGTGATGAGATGTTCTTTGTTTTTGTGATGACATTTGATTAATTTGTAGCACCGTACTATCTTTTTTCGCTGAGTTTCGTTGCCATATTTTGAAAAGATATCGTTATTGTTTTGGACAGTGTGTTACTTACCTTAGCTATGAAACATCCTCTTACGAAGAGTTTTAATGCATTGTCTATTTTTACAACTTCATCACATAATACCTCGAATGTCATCTTAATCAAAATCGTTTCGGTTTACCTCTCTACCAAAAGAATTATGTCATATGAAACGAAAAAATTTATGAATATGTGGAACTCGTGTGTTTAAATGGACTTTTTACTCCATCCTATGAATTATGCAAAATATATAACTATGATCGCTCGTTACAGATCACAAACCAAAATGTCTTAGTTAATGGGCCTTAGTGGAAACTTTTTTTATATTGTTTGAGACGTACGATGAGTATTTGTATAATTTCAAGAACAATTGTTCGCTCTGATACTAGTTTCTTTCCTAAAAAAATAGATAAGCCGCAAGAAATCAAAAACAATATTAGAATTGAGCATTTAAATTCATTAGATTTTCAGGAATATGCTGGGTGCGGTATATGTTATCACAATAAATGTGACCCTACATTTCAAGTAGATAGATATAATCGACAAGTGGAGTTGTATAAGAAATTTTATTGTTGTATATATTTGTACAGTATCTACAAAACTAACTCTGCAAAATTGCAATGACTATTACTTAGCATACAATTAATTGTCCATTGACACATTCTTGGTGCAAATAAGACAGAGAGCATCGACTAGTTGCCACTGAGATGAGCAAAGTTTTTTGCAGATCCTCAGACAAACCACGATGGATAAGTGATATGATATAATTCATTTGTTGACCATCAAGAGGTAATACGATTGACCCATCACTTGGAAGCCCAAACTCTTCTTCTGACATCTTCAAGAGCTCACCGAAGATTTCGTTATTAAGCCAATTTAAAGGAATGGTGAACCGTCTTTGATCAACAGAGTAGACAACAAAATGACCAACTTCTGCCTTGAATGGTGAAACGCAGGCATCTGAATTTGCTTTTCCATTGTTTCTGTGAAATGAAATTCTTTTCCTCTGACTGGCAGCAAATTTCTGCCATTTCTTTGCCATCTTTAACAATTTCTTGGCGCTGACCATAGTGGTTTTATTATATTTATGATAAAAAGAGCACTGATTAAAACTTGGTATATAGGATAAAATTTTACAAGAGATGGAAAATAGCAAGTTGATTGTTGATCAAATGACTGGAATGATTAGATATATATATTAGAGGACTGGAGACAAACTATTTATTGTCCCATGTTATCTGTTATGAATAGGTAGCAGCAAAAACATGTGCTTGTAGGCCACACAAATTCAAACCATAGGCTGGATTATTGTTTGAAAGGCTAATACTTTAGATCTACACATAAACGAAATATTTCTTGATAATTTGTTGGTAGACAGGAGGGCTCTTATTTAGTCTTATGTCTGATCGTATAGTCCATACAATTTTCCAATAACAAAATGCCAACAATTATTTAATAAAACATATTTAGATGTTGAATAAATAATAACACTTATCTAATAGTGAAATCTATAGCCTTCATATTCGAATACCTAATTCTCCTTCCGTCCCAGGTTAAAACTTGTATTCCTAAATCACAAATTATATTGTGTATTTATTCTTTTCAAGCCATTGATTGTGACACTTTGCAATGTTCTTTATTTCGCATCCTTCTTTTTATATAGTAAAATTCAGTTTTATTTATATTTTTCGAAAAATATTGCCACCAGAAAAATTTACTTCGAAATCCACCTATAAGACAGTTTAGTTAACTCTCTAACAGATATTAGTACTACCAAAAAAAAACTTAAACTATCTACATACCATGTTGATGGAGGAATTCGTAGAATTTTAAAGTTAAAATTAAGACTTTTCATAATATCGTGGAAACGAAGGTAAACTTTGCGAATATGGTCAACCAATGCGAAGTGCTAAATTGATAAATATAGTCCTTCCTTGAATAATATTCATATTAATATTTAGACTTATAAATGAGACGTTAGTAGGGTATTACATGTGTGTCGCATACAACAAGATGTGTCGCTTATTTAAGAGGGACGCTGAATGTGGTGTTGCGCGTGACATTGGATGTGTAGAGTGTTGAGGTGGGGATGACGCGAGGTTGATTGGCTCACATGTGTTAAAATAGCCGTGCACGTAGGAACTCAGAAACGAATGACAAACATGCACTGGGGTGAAGTGGAGTGTGAATTCTGTGGAGACTTGGTTGTCAGGAAACGCGTTAACTAACGGAATGGTGATGAGATGTTCTTTGTTTTTGTGATGACATTTGATTAATTTGTAGCACCGTACTATCTTTTTTCGCTGAGTTTCGTCCCCATATTTTGAAAAGATATCGTTATTGTTTTGGACAGTGTGTTACTCCAAAAAACAAGTAGCTTATGGAAAAAGTTACCTTAGCTATGAAACATCCTCTTACGAAGAGTTTTAATGCATTGTCTATTTTTACAACTTCATCACATAATACCTCGAATGTCATCTTAATCAAAATCGTTTCGGTTTACCTCTCTACCAAAAGAATTATGTCATATGAAACGAAAAAATTTATGAATATGTGGAACTCGTGTGTTTAAATGGACTTTTTACTCCATCCTATGAATTATGCAAAATATATAACTATGATCGCTCGTTACAGATCACAAACCAAAATGTCTTAGTTAATGGGCCATAGTGGAAACTTTTTTTATATTGTTTGAGACGTACGATGAGTATTTGTATAATTTCAAGAACGATTGTTCGCTCTGATACTAGTTTCTTTCCTAAAAAAATAGATAAGCCGCAAGAAATCAAAAACAATATTAGAATTGAGCATTTAAATTCATTAGATTTTCAGGAATATGCTGGGTGCGGTATATGTTATCACAATAAATGTGACCCTACATTTCAAGTAGATAGATATAATCGACAAGTGGAGTTGTATAAGAAATTTTATTGTTGTATATATTTGTACAGTATCTACAAAACTAACTCTGCAAAATTGCAATGACTATTACTTAGCATACAATTAATTGTCCATTGACACATTCTTGGTGCAAATAAGACAGAGAGCATCGACTAGTTGCCACTGAGATGAGCAAAGTTTTTTGCAGATCCTCAGACAAACCACGATGGATAAGTGATATGATATAATTCATTTGTTGACCATCAAGAGGTAATACGATTGACCCATCACTTGGAAGCCCAAACTCTTCTTCTGACATCTTCAAGAGCTCACCGAAGATTTCGTTATTAAGCCAATTTAAAGGAATGGTGAACCGTCTTTGATCAACAGAGTAGACAACAAAATGACCAACTTCTGCCTTGAATGGTGAAACGCAGGCATCTGAATTTGCTTTTCCATTGTTTCTGTGAAATGAAATTCTTTTCCTCTGACTGGCAGCAAATTTCTGCCATTTCCTTGCCATCTTTAACAATTTCTTGGTGCTGACCATAGTGGTTTTATTATATTTATGATAAAAAGAGCACTGATTAAAACTTGGTATATAGGATAAAATTTTACAAGAGATGGAAAATAGCAAGTTGATTGTTGATCAAATGACTGGAATGATTAGATATATATATTAGAGGACTGGAGACAAACTATTTATTGTCCCATGGTATCTGTTATGAATAGGTAGCAGCAAAAACATGTGCTTGTAGGCCACACAAATTCAAACCATAGGCTGGATTATTGTTTGAAAGGCTAATACTTTAGATCTACACATAAACGAAATATTTCTTGATAATTTGTTGGTAGACAGGAGGGCTCTTATTTAGTCTTATGTCTGATCGTATAGTCCATACAATTTTCCAATAACAAAATGCCAACAATTATTTAATAAAACATATTTAGATGTTGAATAAATAATAACACTTATCTAATAGTGAAATCTATAGCCTTCATATTCGAATACCTAATTCTCCTTCCATCCCAGGTTAAAACTTGTATTCCTAAATCACAAATTATATTGTGTATTTATTCTTTTCAAGCCATTGATTGTGACACTTTGCAATGTTCTTTATTTCGCATCCTTCTTTTTATATAGTAAAATTCAGTTTTATTTATATTTTTCGAAAAATATTGCCACCAGAAAAATTTACTTCGAAATCCACCTATAAGACAGTTTAGTTAACTCTCTAACAGATATTAGTACTACCAAAAAAAAACTTAAACTATCTACATACCATGTTGATGGAGGAATTCGTAGAATTTTAAAGTTAAAATTAAGACTTTTCATAATATCGTGGAAACGAAGGTAAACTTTGCGAATATGGTCAACCAATGCGAAGTGCTAAATTGATAAATATAGTCCTTCCTTGAATAATATTCATATTAATATTTAGACTTATAAATGAGACGTTAGTAGGGTATTACATGTGTGTCGCATACAACAAGATGTGTCGCTTATTTAAGAGGGACGCTGAATGTGGTGTTGCGCGTGACATTGGATGTGTAGAGTGTTGAGGTGGGGATGACGCGAGGTTGATTGGCTCACATGTGTTAAAATAGCCGTGCACGTAGGAACTCAGAAACGAATGAAAAACATGCACTGGGGTGAAGTGGAGTGTGAATTCTGTGGAGACTTGGTTGTCAGGAAACGCGTTAACTAACGGAATGGTGATGAGATGTTCTTTGTTTTTGTGATGACATTTGATTAATTTGTAGCACCGTACTATCTTTTTTCGCTGAGTTTCGTTGCCATATTTTGAAAAGATATCGTTATTGTTTTGGACAGTGTGTTACTCCAAAAAACAAGTAGCTTATGGAAAAAGTTACCTTAGCTATGAAACATCCTCTTACGAAGAGTTTTAATGCATTGTCTATTTTTACAACTTCATCACATAATACCTCGAATGTCATCTTAATCAAAATCGTTTCGGTTTACCTCTCTACCAAAAGAATTATGTCATATGAAACGAAAAAATTTATGAATATGTGGAACTCGTGTGTTTAAATGGACTTTTTACTCCATCCTATGAATTATGCAAAATATATAACTATGATCGCTCGTTACAGATCACAAACCAAAATGTCTTAGTTAATGGGCCTTAGTGGAAACTTTTTTTATATTGTTTGAGACGTACGATGAGTATTTGTATAATTTCAAGAACAATTGTTCGCTCTGATACTAGTTTCTTTCCTAAAAAAATAGATAAGCCGCAAGAAATCAAAAACAATATTAGAATTGAGCATTTAAATTCATTAGATTTTCAGGAATGTGCTGGGTGCGGTATATGTTATCACAATAAATGTGACCCTACATTTCAAGTAGATAGATATAATCGACAAGTGGAGTTGTATAAGAAATTTTATTGTTGTATATATTTGTACAGTATCTACAAAACTAACTCTGCAAAATTGCAATGACTATTACTTAGCATACAATTAATTGTCCATTGACACATTCTTGGTGCAAATAAGACAGAGAGCATCGACTAGTTGCCACTGAGATGAGCAAAGTTTTTTGCAGATCCTCAGACAAACCACGATGGATAAGTGATATGATATAATTCATTTGTTGACCATCAAGAGGTAATACGATTGACCCATCACTTGGAAGCCCAAACTCTTCTTCTGACATCTTCAAGAGCTCACCGAAGATTTCGTTATTAAGCCAATTTAAAGGAATGGTGAACCGTCTTTGATCAACAGAGTAGACAACAAAATGACCAACTTCTGCCTTGAATGGTGAAACGCAGGCATCTGAATTTGCTTTTCCATTGTTTCTGTGAAATGAAATTCTTTTCCTCTGACTGGCAGCAAATTTCTGCCATTTCTTTGCCATCTTTAACAATTTCTTGGCGCTGACCATAGTGGTTTTATTATATTTATGATAAAAAGAGCACTGATTAAAACTTGGTATATAGGATAAAATTTTACAAGAGATGGAAAATAGCAAGTTGATTGTTGATCAAATGACTGGAATGATTAGATATATATATTAGAGGACTGGAGACAAACTATTTATTGTCCCATGTTATCTGTTATGAATAGGTAGCAGCAAAAACATGTGCTTGTAGGCCACACAAATTCAAACCATAGGCTGGATTATTGTTTGAAAGGCTAATACTTTAGATCTACACATAAACGAAATATTTCTTGATAATTTGTTGGTAGACAGGAGGGCTCTTATTTAGTCTTATGTCTGATCGTATAGTCCATACAATTTTCCAATAACAAAATGCCAACAATTATTTAATAAAACATATTTAGATGTTGAATAAATAATAACACTTATCTAATAGTGAAATCTATAGCCTTCATATTCGAATACCTAATTCTCCTTCCGTCCCAGGTTAAAACTTGTATTCCTAAATCACAAATTATATTGTGTATTTATTCTTTTCAAGCCATTGATTGTGACACTTTGCAATGTTCTTTATTTCGCATCCTTCTTTTTATATAGTAAAATTCAGTTTTATTTATATTTTTCGAAAAATATTGCCACCAGAAAAATTTACTTCGAAATCCACCTATAAGACAGTTTAGTTAACTCTCTAACAGATATTAGTACTACCAAAAAAGAACTTAAACTATCTACATACCATGTTGATGGAGGAATTCGTAGAATTTTAAAGTTAAAATTAAGACTTTTCATAATATCGTGGAAACGAAGGTAAACTTTGCGAATATGGTCAACCAATGCGAAGTGCTAAATTGATAAATATAGTCCTTCCTTGAATAATATTCATATTAATATTTAGACTTATAAATGAGACGTTAGTAGGGTATTACATGTGTGTCGCATACAACAAGATGTGTCGCTTATTTAAGAGGGACGCTGAATGTGGTGTTGCGCGTGACATTGGATGTGTAGAGTGTTGAGGTGGGGATGACGCGAGGTTGATTGGCTCACATGTGTTAAAATAGCCGTGCACGTAGGAACTCAGAAACGAATGACAAACATGCACTGGGGTGAAGTGGAGTGTGAATTCTGTGGAGACTTGGTTGTCAGGAAACGCGTTAACTAACGGAATGGTGATGAGATGTTCTTTGTTTTTGTGATGACATTTGATTAATTTGTAGCACCGTACTATCTTTTTTCGCTGAGTTTCGTCCCCATATTTTGAAAAGATATCGTTATTGTTTTGGACAGTGTGTTACTCCAAAAAACAAGTAGCTTATGGAAAAAGTTACCTTAGCTATGAAACATCCTCTTACGAAGAGTTTTAATGCATTGTCTATTTTTACAACTTCATCACATAATACCTCGAATGTCATCTTAATCAAAATCGTTTCGGTTTACCTCTCTACCAAAAGAATTATGTCATATGAAACGAAAAAATTTATGAATATGTGGAACTCGTGTGTTTAAATGGACTTTTTACTCCATCCTATGAATTATGCAAAATATATAACTATGATCGCTCGTTACAGATCACAAACCAAAATGTCTTAGTTAATGGGCCTTAGTGGAAACTTTTTTTATATTGTTTGAGACGTACGATGAGTATTTGTATAATTTCAAGAACAATTGTTCGCTCTGATACTAGTTTCTTTCCTAAAAAAATAGATAAGCCGCAAGAAATCAAAAACAATATTAGAATTGAGCATTTAAATTCATTAGATTTTCAGGAATATGCTGGGTGCGGTATATGTTATCACAATAAATGTGACCCTACATTTCAAGTAGATAGATATAATCGACAAGTGGAGTTGTATAAGAAATTTTATTGTTGTATATATTTGTACAGTATCTACAAAACTAACTCTGCAAAATTGCAATGACTATTACTTAGCATACAATTAATTGTCCATTGACACATTCTTGGTGCAAATAAGACAGAGAGCATCGACTAGTTGCCACTGAGATGAGCAAAGTTTTTTGCAGATCCTCAGACAAACCACGATGGATAAGTGATATGATATAATTCATTTGTTGACCATCAAGAGGTAATACGATTGACCGATCACTTGGAAGCCCAAACTCTTCTTCTGACATCTTCAAGAGCTCACCGAAGATTTCGTTATTAAGCCAATTTAAAGGAATGGTGAACCGTCTTTGATCAACAGAGTAGACAACAAAATGACCAACTTCTGCCTTGAATGGTGAAACGCAGGCATCTGAATTTGCTTTTCCATTGTTTCTGTGAAATGAAATTCTTTTCCTCTGACTGGCAGCAAATTTCTGCCATTTCCTTGCCATCTTTAACAATTTCTTGGTGCTGACCATAGTGGTTTTATTATATTTATGATAAAAAGAGCACTGATTAAAACTTGGTATATAGGATAAAATTTTACAAGAGATGGAAAATAGCAAGTTGATTGTTGATCAAATGACTGGAATGATTAGATATATATATTAGAGGACTGGAGACAAACTATTTATTGTCCCATGTTATCTGTTATGAATAGGTAGAAGCAAAAACATGTGCATGTAGGCCACACAAATTCAAACCATAGGCTGGATTATTGTTTGAAAGGCTAATACTTTAGATCTACACATAAACGAAATATTTCTTGATAATTTGTTGGTAGACAGGAGGGCTCTTATTTAGTCTTATGTCTGATCGTATAGTCCATACAATTTTCCAATAACAAAATGCCAACAATTATTTAATAAAACATATTTAGATGTTGAATAAATAATAACACTTATCTAATAGTGAAATCTATAGCCTTCATATTCGAATACCTAATTCTCCTTCCGTCCCAGGTTAAAACTTGTATTCCTAAATCACAAATTATATTGTGTATTTATTCTTTTCAAGCCATTGATTGTGACACTTTGCAATGTTCTTTATTTCGCATCCTTCTTTTTATATAGTAAAATTCAGTTTTATTTATATTTTTCGAAAAATATTGCCACCAGAAAAATTTACTTCGAAATCCACCTATAAGACAGTTTAGTTAACTCTCTAACAGATATTAGTACTACCAAAAAAAAACTTAAACTATCTACATACCATGTTGATGGAGGAATTCGTAGAATTTTAAAGTTAAAATTAAGACTTTTCATAATATCGTGGAAACGAAGGTAAACTTTGCGAATATGGTCAACCAATGCGAAGTGCTAAATTGATAAATATAGTCCTTCCTTGAATAATATTCATATTAATATTTAGACTTATAAATGAGACGTTAGTAGGGTATTACATGTGTGTCGCATACAACAAGATGTGTCGCTTATTTAAGAGGGACGCTGAATGTGGTGTTGCGCCTGACATTGGATGTGTAGAATGTTGAGGTGGGGATGACGCGAGGTTGATTGGCTCACATGTGTTAAAATAGCCGTGCTCGTAGGAACTCAGAAACGAATGACAAACATGCACTGGGGTGAAGTGGAGTGTGAATTCTGTGGAGACTTGGTTGTCAGGAAACGCGTTAACTAACGGAACGGTGATGAGATGTTCTTTGTTTTTGTGATGACATTTGATTAATTTGTAGCACCGTACTATCTTTTTTCGCTGAGTTTCGTCCCCATATTTTGAAAAGATATCGTTATTGTTTTGGACAGTGTGTTACTCCAAAAAACAAGTAGCTTATGAAAAAAGTTACCTTAGCTATGAAACTTCCTCTTACGAAAAGTTTTAACGCATTGTCTATTTTTACAACTTCATCACATAATACCTCGAATGTCATCTTAATCAAAATCATTTCGGTTTACCTCTCTACCAAAAGAATTTTGTCATATGAAACGGAAAAATTTATGAATATGTGGAACTCGTGTGTTTAAATGGACTTTTTACTCCATCCTATGAATTATTCGAAATATATAACTACGATCGCTCGTTACAGATCACAAACCAAAATGTCTTAGTTAATGGGCCTTAGTGGAAACTTTTTTTATATTGTTTGAGACGTACGATGAGTATTTGTATAATTTCAAGAACAATTGTTCGCTCTGATACTAGTTTCTTTCCTAAAAAAATAGATAAGCCGCAAGAAATCAAAAACAATATTAGAATTGAGCATTTAAATTCATTAGATTTTCAGGAATATGCTGGGTGCGGTATATGTTATCACAATAAATGTGACCCTACATTTCAAGTAGATAGATATAATCGACAAGTGGAGTTGTATAAGAAATTTTATTGTTGTATATATTTGTACAGTATCTACAAAACTAACTCTGCAAAATTGCAATGACTATTACTTAGCATACAATTAATTGTCCATTGACACATTCTTGGTGCAAATAAGACAGAGAGCATCGACTAGTTGCCACTGAGATGAGCAAAGTTTTTTGCAGATCCTCAGACAAACCACGATGGATAAGTGATATGATATAATCCATTTGTTGACCATCAAGAGGTAATACGATTGACCCATCACTTGGAAGCCCAAACTCTTCTTCTGACATCTTCAAGAGCTCACCGAAGATTTCGTTATTAAGCCAATTTAAAGGAATGGTGAACCGTCTTTGATCAACAGAGTAGACAACAAAATGACCAACTTCTGCCTTGAATGGTGAAACGCAGGCATCTGAATTTGCTTTTCCATTGTTTCTGTGAAATGAAATTCTTTTCCTCTGACTGGTAGCAAATTTCTGCCATTTCCTTGCCATCTTTAACAATTTCTTGGCGCTGACCATAGTGGTTTTATTATATTTATGATAAAAAGAGCACTGATTAAAACTTGGTATATAGGATAAAATTTTACAAGAGATGGAAAATAGCAAGTTGATTGTTGATCAAATGACTGGAATGATTAGATATATATATTAGAGGACTGGAGACAAACTATTTATTGTCCCATGTTATCTGTTATGAATAGGTAGCAGCAAAAACATGTGCTTGTAGGCCACACAAATTCAAACCATAGGCTGGATTATTGTTTGAAAGGCTAATACTTTAGATCTACACATAAAAAAATAAATTCTTGATAATTTGTTGGTAGACAGGAGGGCTCTTATATAGTCTTATGTCTGATCGTATAGTCCATACAATTTTCCAATAACAAAATGCCAACAATTATTTAATGGAACATATTTAGATGTTGAATAAATAATAAGACTTATCTCATAGTGAAATCTATAGCCTTCATATTCGAATACCTAATTATCCTTCCGTCCCAGGTTAAAACTTGTATTCCTAAATCACAAATTATATTGTGTATTTATGCTTTTCAAGCCATTGATTGTGACACTTTGCAATGTTCTTTATTTCGCATCCTTCTTTTTATATAGTAAAATTCAGTTTTATTTATATTTTTCGAAAAATATTACCACCAAAAAAATTTACTTTGAGATCCACCTATAAGACAGTTTAGTTAACTCTCTAACAGATATTAGTACTTCCAAAAAAAAAAACTTAAACTATCTACATACCATGTTGATGGAGGATATGTAGAATTTTAAAGTTAAAATTAAGACTTTTCATAATATTGTGGAAACGAAGGTACACTTTGCGAATATAGTCAACCAATGCGAAGTGCTAAATTGATAAATATAGTCCTTCCTTGAATAATATTCATATTAATATTTAGACTTATAAATGAGACGTTAGTAGGGTATTACATGTGTGTCGCATACAACAAGATGTGTCGCTTATTTAAGAGGGACGCTGAATGTGGTGTTGCGCGTGACATTGGATGTGTAGAGTGTTGAGGTGGGGATGACGCGAGGTTGATTGGCTCACATGTGTTAAAATAGCCGTGCACGTAGGAACTCTGAAACGAATGACAAACATGCACTGGGGTGAAGTGGAGTGTGAATTCTGTGGAGACTTGGTTGTCAGGAAACGCGTTAACTAACGGAATGGTGATGAGATGTTCTTTGTTTTTGTGATGACATTTGATTAATTTGTAGCACCGTACTATCTTTTTTCGCTGAGTTTCGTTGCCATATTTTGAAAAGATATCGTTATTGTTTTGGACAGTGTGTTACTCCAAAAAACAAGTAGCTTATGAAAAAAGTTACCTTAGCTATGAAACATCCTCTTACGAAGAGTTTTAATGCATTGTCTATTTTTACAACTTCATCACATAATACCTCGAATGTCATCTTAATCAAAATCGTTTCGGTTTACCTCTCTACCAAAAGAATTTTGTCATATGAAACGGAAAAATTTATGAATATGTGAAACTCGTGTGTTTAAATGGACTTTTTACTCCATCCTATGAATTATTCGAAATATATAACTATGATCGCTCGTTACAGATCACAAACCAAAATGTCTTAGTTAATGGGCCTTAGTGGAAACTTTTTTTATATTGTTTGAGACGTACGATGAGTATTTGTATAATTTCAAGAACAATTGTTCGCTCTGATACTAGTTTCTTTCCTAAAAAAATAGATAAGCCGCAAGAAATCAAAAACAATATTAGAATTGAGCATTTAAATTCATTAGATTTTCAGGAATATGCTGGGTGCGGTATATGTTATCACAATAAATGTGACCCTACATTTCAAGTAGATAGATATAATCGACAAGTGGAGTTGTATAAGAAATTTTATTGTTGTATATATTTGTACAGTATCTACAAAACTAACTCTGCAAAATTGCTATGACTATTACTTAGCATACTATTAATTGTCCATTGACACATTCTTGGTGCAAATAAGACAGAGAGCATCGACTAGTTGCCACTGAGATGAGCAAAGTTTTTTGCAGATCCTCAGACAAACCATGATGGGTAAGTGATATGATATAATTCATTTGTTGACCATCAAGAGGTAATACGATTGGCCCATCACTTGGAAGCCCAAACTCTTCTTCTGACATCTTCAAGAGCTCACCGAAGATTTCGTTATTAAGCCAACTTAAAGGAATGGTGAACCGTCTTTGATCAAAAGAGTAGACAACAAAATGACCAACTTCTGCCTTGAATGGTGAAACGCAGGCATCTGAATTTGCTTTTCCATTGTTTCTGTGAAATGAAATTCTTTTCCTCTGACTGGCAGCAAATTTCTGCCATTTCCTTGCCATCTTTAACAATTTCTTGGCGCTGACCATAGTGGTTTTATTATATTTATGATAAAAAGAGCACTGATTAAAACTTGGTATATAAGATAAAATTTTACAAGAGATGGAAAATAGCAAGTTGATTGTTGATCAAATGACTGGAATGATTAGATATATATATTAGAGGACTGGAGACAAACTATTTATTGTCCCATGTTATCTGTTATGAATAGGTAGCAGCAAAAACATGTGCTTGTAGGCCACACAAATTCAAACCATAGGCTGGATTATTGTTTGAAAGGCTAATACTTTAGATCTACACATAAAAAAATAAATTCTTGATAATTTGTTGGTAGACAGGAGGGCTCTTATATAGTCTTATGTCTGATCGTATAGTCCATACAATTTTCCAATAACAAAATGCCAACAATTATTTAATGGAACATATTTAGATGTTGAATAAATAATAAGACTTATCTCATAGTGAAATCTATAGCCTTCATATTCGAATACCTAATTATCCTTCCGTCCCAGGTTAAAACTTGTATTCCTAAATCACAAATTATATTGTGTATTTATGCTTTTCAAGCCATTGATTGTGACACTTTGCAATGTTCTTTATTTCGCATCCTTCTTTTTATATAGTAAAATTCAGTTTTATTTATATTTTTCGAAAAATATTACCACCAAAAAAATTTACTTTGAGATCCACCTATAAGACAGTTTAGTTAACTCTCTAACAGATATTAGTACTTCCAAAAAAAAAAACTTAAACTATCTACATACCATGTTGATGGAGGATATGTAGAATTTTAAAGTTAAAATTAAGACTTTTCATAATATTGTGGAAACGAAGGTACACTTTGCGAATATAGTCAACCAATGCGAAGTGCTAAATTGATAAATATAGTCCTTCCTTGAATAATATTCATATTAATATTTAGACTTATAAATGAGACGTTAGTAGGGTATTACATGTGTGTCGCATACAACAAGATGTGTCGCTTATTTAAGAGGGACGCTGAATGTGGTGTTGCGCGTGACATTGGATGTGTAGAGTGTTGAGGTGGGGATGACGCGAGGTTGATTGGCTCACATGTGTTAAAATAGCCGTGCACGTAGGAACTCTGAAACGAATGACAAACATGCACTGGGGTGAAGTGGAGTGTGAATTCTGTGGAGACTTGGTTGTCAGGAAACGCGTTAACTAACGGAATGGTGATGAGATGTTCTTTGTTTTTGTGATGACATTTGATTAATTTGTAGCACCGTACTATCTTTTTTCGCTGAGTTTCGTTGCCATATTTTGAAAAGATATCGTTATTGTTTTGGACAGTGTGTTACTCCAAAAAACAAGTAGCTTATGAAAAAAGTTACCTTAGCTATGAAACATCCTCTTACGAAGAGTTTTAATGCATTGTCTATTTTTACAACTTCATCACATAATACCTCGAATGTCATCTTAATCAAAATCGTTTCGGTTTACCTCTCTACCAAAAGAATTTTGTCATATGAAACGGAAAAATTTATGAATATGTGAAACTCGTGTGTTTAAATGGACTTTTTACTCCATCCTATGAATTATTCGAAATATATAACTATGATCGCTCGTTACAGATCACAAACCAAAATGTCTTAGTTAATGGGCCTTAGTGGAAACTTTTTTTATATTGTTTGAGACGTACGATGAGTATTTGTATAATTTCAAGAACAATTGTTCGCTCTGATACTAGTTTCTTTCCTAAAAAAATAGATAAGCCGCAAGAAATCAAAAACAATATTAGAATTGAGCATTTAAATTCATTAGATTTTCAGGAATATGCTGGGTGCGGTATATGTTATCACAATAAATGTGACCCTACATTTCAAGTAGATAGATATAATCGACAAGTGGAGTTGTATAAGAAATTTTATTGTTGTATGTATTTGTACAGTATCTACAAAACTAACTCTGCAAAATTGCTATGACTATTACTTAGCATACAATTAATTGTCCATTGACACATTCTTGGTGCAAATAAGACAGAGAGCATCGACTAGTTGCCACTGAGATGAGCAAAGTTTTTTGCAGATCCTCAGACAAACCATGATGGGTAAGTGATATGATATAATTCATTTGTTGACCATCAAGAGGTAATACGATTGGCCCATCACTTGGAAGCCCAAACTCTTCTTCTGACATCTTCAAGAGCTCACCGAAGATTTCGTTATTAAGCCAACTTAAAGGAATGGTGAACCGTCTTTGATCAAAAGAGTAGACAACAAAATGACCAACTTCTGCCTTGAATGGTGAAACGCAGGCATCTGAATTTGCTTTTCCATTGTTTCTGTGAAATGAAATTCTTTTCCTCTGACTGGCAGCAAATTTCTGCCATTTCCTTGCCATCTTTAACAATTTCTTGGCGCTGACCATAGTGGTTTTATTATATTTATGATAAAATGAGCACTGATTAAAACTTGGTATATAAGATAAAATTTTACAAGAGATGGAAAATAGCAAGTTGATTGTTGATCAAATGACTGGAATGATTAGATATATATATTAGAGGACTGGAGACAAACTATTTATTGTCCCATGTTATCTGTTATGAATAGGTAGCAGCAAAAACATGTGCTTGTAGGCCACACAAATTCAAACCATAGGCTGGATTATTGTTTGAAAGGCTAATACTTTAGATCTACACATAAAAAAATAAATTCTTGATAATTTGTTCGTAGACAGGAGGGCTCTTATATAGTCTTATGTCTGATCGTATAGTCCATACAATTTTCCAATAACAAAATGCCAACAATTATTTAATGGAACATATTTAGATGTTGAATAAATAATAAGACTTATCTCATAGTGAAATCTATAGCCTTCATATTCGAATACCTAATTATCCTTCCGTCCCAGGTTAAAACTTGTATTCCTAAATCACAAATTATATTGTGTATTTATGCTTTTCAAGCCATTGATTGTGACACTTTGCAATGTTCTTTATTTCGCATCCTTCTTTTTATATAGTAAAATTCAGTTTTATTTATATTTTTCGAAAAATATTACCACCAAAAAAATTTACTTTGAGATCCACCTATAAGACAGTTTAGTTAACTCTCTAACAGATATTAGTACTTCCAAAAAAAAAAAACTTAAACTATCTACATACCATGTTGATGGAGGATATGTAGAATTTTAAAGTTAAAATTAAGACTTTTCATAATATTGTGGAAACGAAGGTACACTTTGCGAATATAGTCAACCAATGCGAAGTGCTAAATTGATAAATATAGTCCTTCCTTGAATAATATTCATATTAATATTTAGACTTATAAATGAGACGTTAGTAGGGTATTACATGTGTGTCGCATACAACAAGATGTGTCGCTTATTTAAGAGGGACGCTGAATGTGGTGTTGCGCGTGACATTGGATGTGTAGAGTGTTGAGGTGGGGATGACGCGAGGTTGATTGGCTCACATGTGTTAAAATAGACGTGCACGTAGGAACTCTGAAAGGAATGACAAACATGCACTGGGGTGAAGTGGAGTGTGAATTCTGTGGAGACTTGGTTGTCAGGAAACGCGTTAACTAACGGAATGGTGATGAGATGTTCTTTGTTTTTGTGATGACATTTGATTAATTTGTAGCACCGTACTATCTTTTTTCGCTGAGTTTCGTTGCCATATTTTGAAAAGATATCGTTAT
The DNA here is from genome assembly GCA_029959085.1 of Nemophila menziesii. Classification (NCBI taxonomy): domain Eukaryota; kingdom Viridiplantae; phylum Streptophyta; class Magnoliopsida; order Boraginales; family Hydrophyllaceae; genus Nemophila; species Nemophila menziesii. The sequence goes on from JARWIR010000008.1 coordinate 25,036,658, forward strand.
TGTTTTGGACAGTGTGTTACTCCAAAAAACAAGTAGCTTATGAAAAAAGTTACCTTAGCTATGAAACATCCTCTTACGAAGAGTTTTAATGCATTGTCTATTTTTACAACTTCATCACATAATACCTCGAATGTCATCTTAATCAAAATCGTTTCGGTTTACCTCTCTACCAAAAGAATTTTGTCATATGAAACGGAAAAATTTATGAATATGTGAAACTCGTGTGTTTAAATGGACTTTTTACTCCATCCTATGAATTATTCGAAATATATAACTATGATCGCTCGTTACAGATCACAAACCAAAATGTCTTAGTTAATGGGCCTTAGTGGAAACTTTTTTTATATTGTTTGAGACGTACGATGAGTATTTGTATAATTTCAAGAACAATTGTTCGCTCTGATACTAGTTTCTTTCCTAAAAAAATAGATAAGCCGCAAGAAATCAAAAACAATATTAGAATTGAGCATTTAAATTCATTAGATTTTCAGGAATATGCTGGGTGCGGTATATGTTATCACAATAAATGTGACCCTACATTTCAAGTAGATAGATATAATCGACAAGTGGAGTTGTATAAGAAATTTTATTGTTGTATGTATTTGTACAGTATCTACAAAACTAACTCTGCAAAATTGCTATGACTATTACTTAGCATACAATTAATTGTCCATTGACACATTCTTGGTGCAAATAAGACAGAGAGCATCGACTAGTTGCCACTGAGATGAGCAAAGTTTTTTGCAGATCCTCAGACAAACCATGATGGGTAAGTGATATGATATAATTCATTTGTTGACCATCAAGAGGTAATACGATTGGCCCATCACTTGGAAGCCCAAACTCTTCTTCTGACATCTTCAAGAGCTCACCGAAGATTTCGTTATTAAGCCAACTTAAAGGAATGGTGAACCGTCTTTGATCAAAAGAGTAGACAACAAAATGACCAACTTCTGCCTTGAATGGTGAAACGCAGGCATCTGAATTTGCTTTTCCATTGTTTCTGTGAAATGAAATTCTTTTCCTCTGACTGGCAGCAAATTTCTGCCATTTCCTTGCCATCTTTAACAATTTCTTGGCGCTGACCATAGTGGTTTTATTATATTTATGATAAAAAGAGCACTGATTAAAACTTGGTATATAAGATAAAATTTTACAAGAGATGGAAAATAGCAAGTTGATTGTTGATCAAATGACTGGAATGATTAGATATATATATTAGAGGACTGGAGACAAACTATTTATTGTCCCATGTTATCTGTTATGAATAGGTAGCAGCAAAAACATGTGCTTGTAGGCCACACAAATTCAAACCATAGGCTGGATTATTGTTTGAAAGGCTAATACTTTAGATCTACACATAAAAAAATAAATTCTTGATAATTTGTTCGTAGACAGGAGGGCTCTTATATAGTCTTATGTCTGATCGTATAGTCCATACAATTTTCCAAAGTTAAAACTTGTATTCCTAAATCACAAATTATATTGTGTATTTATGCTTTTCAAGCCATTGATTGTGACACTTTGCAATGTTCTTTATTTCGCATCCTTCTTTTTATATAGTAAAATTCAGTTTTATTTATATTTTTCGAAAAATATTACCACCAAAAAAATTTACTTTGAGATCCACCTATAAGACAGTTTAGTTAACTCTCTAACAGATATTAGTACTTCCAAAAAAAAAAACTTAAACTATCTACATACCATGTTGATGGAGGATATGTAGAATTTTAAAGTTAAAATTAAGACTTTTCATAATATTGTGAAACGAAGGTAAACTTTGCGAATATAGTCAACCAATGCGAAGTGCTAAATTGATAAATATAGTCCTTCCTTGAATAATATTCATATTAATATTTAGACTTATAAATAAGACGTTAGTAGGGTATTACATGTGTGTCGCATACAACGAGATGTGTCTCTTATTTAAGAGGGACGCTGAATGTGGTGTTGCGCGTGACATTGGATGTGTAGAGTGTTGAGGTGGGGATGACGCGAGGTTGATTGGCTCACATGTGTTAAAATAGCCGTGCACGTAGGAACTCAGAAACGAATGACAAACATGCACTGGGGTGAAGTGGAGTGTGAATTCTGTGGAGACTTGGTTGTCAGGAAACGCGTTAACTAACGGAATGGTGATGAGATGTTCTTTGTTTTTGTGATGACATTTGATTAATTTGTAGCACCGTACTATCTTTTTTCGCTGAGTTTCGTTGCCATATTTTGAAAAGATATCGTTATTGTTTTGGACAGTGTGTTACTCCAAAAAACAAGTAGCTTATGAAAAAAGTTACCTTAGCTATGAAACATCCTCTTACGAAGAGTTTTAATGCATTGTCTATTTTTACAACTTCATCACATAATACCTCGAATGTCATCTTAATCAAAATCGTTTCGGTTTACCTCTCTACCAAAAGAATTTTGTCATATGAAACGGAAAAATTTATGAATATGTGGAACTCGTGTGTTTAAATGGACTTTTTACTCCATCCTATGAATTATTCGAAATATATAACTATGATCGCTCGTTACAGATCACAAACCAAAATGGCTTAGTTAATGGGCCTTAGTGGAAACTTTTTTTATATTGTTTGAGACGTACGATGAGTATTTGTATAATTTCAAGAACAATTGTTCGCTCTGATACTAGTTTCTTTCCTAAAAAAATAGATAAGCCGCAAGAAATCAAAAACAATATTAGAATTGAGCATTTAAATTCATTAGATTTTCAGGAATATGCTGGGTGCGGTATATGTTATCACAATAAATGTGACCCTACATTTCAAGTAGATAGATATAATCGACAAGTGGAGTTGTATAAGAAATTTTATTGTTGTATATATTTGTACAGTATCTACAAAACTAACTCTGCAAAATTGCTATGACTATTACTTAGCATCCAATTAATTGTCCATTGACACATTCTTGGTGCAAATAAGACAGAGAGCATCGACTAGTTGCCACTGAGATGAGCAAAGTTTTTTGCAGATCCTCAGACAAACCATGATGGGTAAGTGATATGATATAATTCATTTGTTGACCATCAAGAGGTAATACGATTGGCCCATCACTTGGAAGCCCAAACTCTTCTTCTGACATCTTCAAGAGCTCACCGAAGATTTCGTTATTAAGCCAACTTAAAGGAATGGTGAACCGTCTTTGATCAAAAGAGTAGACAACAAAATGACCAACTTCTGCCTTGGATGGTGAAACGCAGGCATCTGAATTTGCTTTTCCATTGTTTCTGTGAAATGAAATTCTTTTCCTCTGACTGGCAGCAAATTTCTGCCATTTCCTTGCCATCTTTAACAATTTCTTGGCGCTGACCATAGTGGTTTTATTATATTTATGATAAAAAGAGCACTGATTAAAACTTGGTACATAGGATAAAATTTTACAAGAGATGGAAAATAGCAAGTTGATTGTTGATCAAATGACTGGAATGATTAGATATATATATATTAGAGGACTGGAGACAAACTATTTATTGTCCCATGTTATTTGTTATGAATAGGTAGCAGCAAAAACATGTGCTTGTAGGCCACACAAATTCAAACCATAGGCTGGATTATTGTTTGAAAGGCTAATACTTTAGATCTACACATAAACGAAATATTTCTTGATAATTTGTTGGTAGACAGGCACTACGTCGCGTCAAGGATCTCGCGACTACACGAGTAGTCGCTAAAAATAAAAAAAGTAGTCGCTAGAAGTCAGATGAAGGATCTAACGACTACAAGTAGTCGTTAGAAATTGGTCGCGAAAAAGTTGTCGTTAGAAGGTAATCCTTACGACAATACGGGAATAAATAGTCGTTAGAGTCCGTGGTATAATTAACGACTACAAAGTAGTCGCTAGATACCGCTTCTTCTAGCAACTACTTTGTAGTAGAGAAAAGCTAATATATCATCGACTATTTCGTAGTCGATAAATGTTAAGCTTAATAACGACTACAAAGTAGTCGTTACTTCTACAAGTTATAGCGACTACTCGATGTAGTCAATATCGACTACTAAGTAGTCGCTACTATTAAATTTTTATTTTAAAAAAAAATAAAAAAACACAATTTTCGAATTATTTTTAATTCCAATTCTGTAATTAAAAATAATTCGAAAATCATATTTTTTTTTTAAATAAAAAATTAATAAACAAAAATAAAATTAACAATTCAAAATAATTAATTAAAACATATAATTAAACAAAAGTCAACCCCGGTCAAACCAGGTCAAAGTCAAAGTCATACACCGAAATAAAATAAAAAGTCTTAATACAAACCAAATAAAATTAAACCAAAAGTCTTAAAATATAATAAAGTAAACACCAAATATCCACAATAACTAAAATCTGTGCCGTCTATAAACGTCTTCATCATTCCCGAGCTCGATATCATCTCCATCAATTTCAACATCTTCACCACTACTACTACTACTATCATCATCTTCTTCATCTTCATCATTGCTAGGAGGATTGGGGCCCGCATTCATAGGCTGGAAGGGGGTCTCGCCTTTATCTGCCCTCAACTGATTAACGTACGCGATGGCATCATTCACAACAGCAATCGAAAAAGGTGGAGGCGCGGTGCTAGTAGATCCTTCAGGGCGGGGGAATGGGGGAAGACCGCTGGACACTCGGAGCTCGTTAATCGCCGCCATCATCTCCTCGTGCTACTCGTTCCGGGCTGGAGTAGTATTAGCCTTCTTCTTCGATTTTCTCGGACGGCCAATGACCGGAATAAAGCTCCTCTTCGGTGACCCAATCTCCTTCGCGGTGCTCTTAACGTAATCGTGTTGCTCCTTTTGACTCATTCCTCCCCAATTGGTTGACTCAGATTGACTTTGAGTCACCTTTTCCTTCATCGCGTCCTTAAGCAATTTCTGTTACGTAATAAACAATATATCAATTAAATTTGACTTTAGATGAAAAAAATAATTAATAATAAAGTTATAAAAAAAAACTCACATCGGCTTTTCGTAGCCCACCGACCTCCACTCTCTGGTCTTCTTGGTTTTCCCCACAACCTCGTAAAAACTACCCATACGCGGAATAGGGATGTCTTGTTGGGTAGCCTCGTCCCTTATCACCAGATTCCCTCCCGGGATTAATTCTTCACCCTGTTTCAGAAAAATTAAAAATATTCAAAATAAATAATAAATTAATAATTAAAAAAGTTACTTAAATAAAAAACCACCTCGTATAGCATATCCCGAGTTCGGGAATACCTCCTCGACCCCGCTCCACTCTTGTTTTTTTGCTTTTCTCGATTCTTTTGATTTTCTTTTGCTTGATTCTGAAAAAATATAAAATTGAATTATTAATACAAACAATTATAATTTTAAATATATACTAAAATTAAAAATCATCAAGATTTCACCTTAGCTTTTCTTGAGCCCCAATACTCACAGCACTTAGCCCACACCTCATCCGACATCCAATCCGGCTTCAAACCCTTTCTCCAATAATGCTTCTTCACGTAATATTTGTAATCCTTAAACCTCATCCTCATTGTATCGTCCAAGTTTCCGTAAATCTCATTCCAGTCTTTCCTCTTTCTCCAAGTCTTTATGTCAAAATATTTCTGTAAAAAAAATACATTATTTAAATTTAAATTAGAATAATAAATTAAGTTAAAAAAATATTAAAAATTAAATTTATACCGCCAATCTCTTAATCACGGCGTTTTTGTCCGCGTCCGGCACTTTTTTCCAAGACGGGTGATAGAGCGGAATCCTCTCTCGAACGACAATCCCAATCACTTGCCCAACGTGGTGTCCGTACTTGCCTGTTGGACTCCACGTGTCGTCTAACACACAAAAGTTGACCGGCAAAGGCCACCCAATAGCCTTTAGTGCCTTCATCGCAGTTTTTAGGGCACCTCCACCCCTTGTTTTCCGTTTAGGGGGATCTGTTTTAAAATTATATTAATTAGTAGTGACTTTATTTGTTAAGCAAGTATTGAGTTGAATTTGTTTATTTACCAGGTTGGTTTGCACAGTCGGCTAAGTTTCGGTTCAGATTTTGGTTTGGGTCCCTACCCCCACCGTCCCCTCCGTGATGTCGAGACATGACATCGGCCATCTAGCATTTCATAGGTAAATTATTACATCACCAAAAAATAAAAATATGAAAATAAAATTAAATAAATTATTACAATCATAAATAAAATATTCCTATATTTTTTAAAATTGCATAAAAGTCCATATTTAATTTTTCTAAAATTGCATAAATATTCCTATATTTTTTTTTAAATTGCATAAAAGTCTATTTTTAATTTTTCTAAAATAGCATAAACATTCGTAAATATTTTTTTAAATTGCATAAAAGTTCCTATGTAGTTTTAAATTGCATACAAGTCCCTAACATAATACTATAAAAATTGCCTAAAGGTCCCTAAGTGATTTTTAACACAATTTTTAACACAATTTCATTCTAACACATTTTTAACACAATTTTTGCACTTTTATAATCTAAAATTTACTAAGAATCATAACAAAAATTAACAAAAATCCCAAAAAATCATCATAATTAAGTTTTAATCATACACCATGAATTACATGCTTAAAATAACAAAAAAGAATCACTAAGAACACCTACTATATTCGGATTTAAGAATCAAACACAAAAAATGGAAAAAAACTAATTAGATTTCCAAAAAAATATTTTTTAGGCCATTTAACATCAATGTTTGGTTTAAAATGATGCATACAACACACTAACAACACATACAATTCTCGGATTAAAAAAACCATGAAATCATCAAAGAAAATAATTAAAAAAAATGCATAAAAATTAAAATATAAAAATGGGTTGGAAAACTTACCTTATTGGAAGAGATTGGAGCTGATTTGGGGAAGAATCCATGCCATATTGATTCGGATTGAAACACAAACAAAGAAAAAATTTATTAGAAAATATAAAAATTGATTAAAAAAAGCTTTATAAAAGATAGAAAATGGAATGAAATAAGATTAGGGGTTGGATTTGATTACCTTTGACGAAGATTTGTTGCTTGAATCGGAGCTTGGATGGCTGCATAGTTCTCTCTCGTTTTTGGGTGTTTTATTGTTTAAGAAATGAAAGAGGAGAGTGAGCTCTCGGTAGATATAGGGCTTTTTTTCTAGCGACTACAAAGTGTAGTCGCTAGAACCAGCAAAAGTAGTCGTTATAAAGACACACTAACGACTACACAAAGTAGTCGTTAAATAGTCTAATATCTTGCGACTAATTAATGGCGGTGGGAAATTAATTAAAAATTACAAAAATTAATCGCGACTACGTCATACGTATTAACGACTACTTCTTGTAGTCGTTAAACGCGAAACTTACTAACGACTACCCTGTAGTCGAGAAACGTTACCTGTAGTCGTTAGATTGTTGTAGTCGCTAGAGGCTCTGGTCATTAGCGAGTACAGCGCGTAGTCGCTAGAAGTTTAGTCGAGAGAGACTAATGCGGGAGTAGTGAGGAGGGCTCTTATTTAGTCTTATGTCTGATCGTATAGTCCATACAATTTTCCAATAACAAAATGCCAACAATTATTTAATAAAATATATTTAGATGTTGAATAAATAATAACACTTATCTAATAGTGAAATCTATAGCCTTCATATTCGAATACCTAATTCTCCTTCCATCCCAGGTTAAAACTTGTATTCCTAAATCACAAATTATATTGTGTATTTATTCTTTTCAAGCCATTGATTGTGACACTTTGCAATGTTCTTTATTTCGCATCCTTCTTTTTATATAGTAAAATTCAGTTTTATTTATATTTTTCGAAAAATATTGCCACCAGAAAAATTTACTTTGAAATCCACCTATAAGACAGTTTAGTTAACTCTCTAACAGATATTAGTACTACCAAAAAAAAAACTTAAACTATCTACATACCATGTTGATGGAGGAATTCGTAGAATTTTAAAGTTAAAATTAAGACTTTTCATAATATCGTGGAAACGAAGGTAAACTTTGCGAATATGGTCAACCAATGCGAAGTGCTAAATTGATAAATATAGTCCTTCCTTGAATAATATTCATATTAATATTTAGACTTATAAATGAGACGTTAGTAGGGTATTACATGTGTGTCGCATACAACAAGATGTGTCGCTTATTTAAGAGGGACGCTGAATGTGGTGTTGCGCGTGACATTGGATGTGTAGAGTGTTGAGGCGGGGATGACGCGAGGTTGATTGGCTCACATGTGTTAAAATAGCCGTGCACGTAGGAACTCAGAAACGAATGACAAACATGCACTGGGGTGAAGTGGAGTGTGAATTCTGTGGAGACTTGGTTGTCAGGAAACGCGTTAACTAACGGAATGGTGATGAGATGTTCTTTGTTTTTGTGATGACATTTGATTAATTTGTAGCACCGTACTATCTTTTTTCGCTGAGTTTCGTCCCCATATTTTGAAAAGATATCGTTATTGTTTTGGACAGTGTGTTACTCCAAAAAACAAGTAGCTTATGGAAAAAGTTACCTTAGCTATGAAACATCCTCTTACGAAGAGTTTTAATGCATTGTCTATTTTTACAACTTCATCACATAATACCTCGAATGTCATCTTAATCAAAATCGTTTCGGTTTACCTCTCTACCAAAAGAATTATGTCATATGAAACGAAAAAATTTATGAATATGTGGAACTCGTGTGTTTAAATGGACTTTTTACTCCATCCTATGAATTATGCAAAATATATAACTATGATCGCTCGTTACAGATCACAAACCAAAATGTCTTAGTTAATGGGCCTTAGTGGAAACTTTTTTTATATTGTTTGAGACGTACGATGAGTATTTGTATAATTTCAAGAACAATTGTTCGCTCTGATACTAGTTTCTTTCCTAAAAAAATAGATAAGCCGCAAGAAATCAAAAACAATATTAGAATTGAGCATTTAAATTCATTAGATTTTCAGGAATATGCTGGGTGCGGTATATGTTATCACAATAAATGTGACCCTACATTTCAAGTAGATAGATATAATCGACAAGTGGAGTTGTATAAGAAATTTTATTGTTGTATATATTTGTACAGTATCTACAAAACTAACTCTGCAAAATTGCAATGACTATTACTTAGCATACAATTAATTGTCCATTGACACATTCTTGGTGCAAATAAGACAGAGAGCATCGACTAGTTGCCACTGAGATGAGCAAAGTTTTTTGCAGATCCTCAGACAAACCACGATGGATAAGTGATATGATATAATTCATTTGTTGACCATCAAGAGGTAATACGATTGACCCATCACTTGGAAGCCCAAACTCTTCTTCTGACATCTTCAAGAGCTCACCGAAGATTTCGTTATTAAGCCAATTTAAAGGAATGGTGAACCGTCTTTGATCAACAGAGTAGACAACAAAATGACCAACTTCTGCCTTGAATGGTGAAACGCAGGCATCTGAATTTGCTTTTCCATTGTTTCTGTGAAATGAAATTCTTTTCCTCTGACTGGCAGCAAATTTCTGCCATTTCTTTGCCATCTTTAACAATTTCTTGGCGCTGACCATAGTGGTTTTATTATATTTATGATAAAAAGAGCACTGATTAAAACTTGGTATATAGGATAAAATTTTACAAGAGATGGAAAATAGCAAGTTGATTGTTGATCAAATGACTGGAATGATTAGATATATATATTAGAGGACTGGAGACAAACTATTTATTGTCCCATGTTATCTGTTATGAATAGGTAGCAGCAAAAACATGTGCTTGTAGGCCACACAAATTCAAACCATAGGCTGGATTATTGTTTGAAAGGCTAATACTTTAGATCTACACATAAACGAAATATTTCTTGATAATTTGTTGGTAGACAGGAGGGCTCTTATTTAGTCTTATGTCTGATCGTATAGTCCATACAATTTTCCAATAACAAAATGCCAACAATTATTTAATAAAACATATTTAGATGTTGAATAAATAATAACACTTATCTAATAGTGAAATCTATAGCCTTCATATTCGAATACCTAATTCTCCTTCCGTCCCAGGTTAAAACTTGTATTCCTAAATCACAAATTATATTGTGTATTTATTCTTTTCAAGCCATTGATTGTGACACTTTGCAATGTTCTTTATTTCGCATCCTTCTTTTTATATAGTAAAATTCAGTTTTATTTATATTTTTCGAAAAATATTGCCACCAGAAAAATTTACTTCGAAATCCACCTATAAGACAGTTTAGTTAACTCTCTAACAGATATTAGTACTACCAAAAAAAAACTTAAACTATCTACATACCATGTTGATGGAGGAATTCGTAGAATTTTAAAGTTAAAATTAAGACTTTTCATAATATCGTGGAAACGAAGGTAAACTTTGCGAATATGGTCAACCAATGCGAAGTGCTAAATTGATAAATATAGTCCTTCCTTGAATAATATTCATATTAATATTTAGACTTATAAATGAGACGTTAGTAGGGTATTACATGTGTGTCGCATACAACAAGATGTGTCGCTTATTTAAGAGGGACGCTGAATGTGGTGTTGCGCGTGACATTGGATGTGTAGAGTGTTGAGGCGGGGATGACGCGAGGTTGATTGGCTCACATGTGTTAAAATAGCCGTGCACGTAGGAACTCAGAAACGAATGACAAACATGCACTGGGGTGAAGTGGAGTGTGAATTCTGTGGAGACTTGGTTGTCAGGAAACGCGTTAACTAACGGAATGGTGATGAGATGTTCTTTGTTTTTGTGATGACATTTGATTAATTTGTAGCACCGTACTATCTTTTTTCGCTGAGTTTCGTCCCCATATTTTGAAAAGATATCGTTATTGTTTTGGACAGTGTGTTACTCCAAAAAACAAGTAGCTTATGGAAAAAGTTACCTTAGCTATGAAACATCCTCTTACGAAGAGTTTTAATGCATTGTCTATTTTTACAACTTCATCACATAATACCTCGAATGTCATCTTAATCAAAATCGTTTCGGTTTACCTCTCTACCAAAAGAATTATGTCATATGAAACGAAAAAATTTATGAATATGTGGAACTCGTGTGTTTAAATGGACTTTTTACTCCATCCTATGAATTATGCAAAATATATAACTATGATCGCTCGTTACAGATCACAAACCAAAATGTCTTAGTTAATGGGCCTTAGTGGAAACTTTTTTTATATTGTTTGAGACGTACGATGAGTATTTGTATAATTTCAAGAACAATTGTTCGCTCTGATACTAGTTTCTTTCCTAAAAAAATAGATAAGCCGCAAGAAATCAAAAACAATATTAGAATTGAGCATTTAAATTCATTAGATTTTCAGGAATATGCTGGGTGCGGTATATGTTATCACAATAAATGTGACCCTACATTTCAAGTAGATAGATATAATCGACAAGTGGAGTTGTATAAGAAATTTTATTGTTGTATATATTTGTACAGTATCTACAAAACTAACTCTGCAAAATTGCAATGACTATTACTTAGCATACAATTAATTGTCCATTGACACATTCTTGGTGCAAATAAGACAGAGAGCATCGACTAGTTGCCACTGAGATGAGCAAAGTTTTTTGCAGATCCTCAGACAAACCACGATGGATAAGTGATATGATATAATTCATTTGTTGACCATCAAGAGGTAATACGATTGACCCATCACTTGGAAGCCCAAACTCTTCTTCTGACATCTTCAAGAGCTCACCGAAGATTTCGTTATTAAGCCAATTTAAAGGAATGGTGAACCGTCTTTGATCAACAGAGTAGACAACAAAATGACCAACTTCTGCCTTGAATGGTGAAACGCAGGCATCTGAATTTGCTTTTCCATTGTTTCTGTGAAATGAAATTCTTTTCCTCTGACTGGCAGCAAATTTCTGCCATTTCTTTGCCATCTTTAACAATTTCTTGGCGCTGACCATAGTGGTTTTATTATATTTATGATAAAAAGAGCACTGATTAAAACTTGGTATATAGGATAAAATTTTACAAGAGATGGAAAATAGCAAGTTGATTGTTGATCAAATGACTGGAATGATTAGATATATATATTAGAGGACTGGAGACAAACTATTTATTGTCCCATGTTATCTGTTATGAATAGGTAGCAGCAAAAACATGTGCTTGTAGGCCACACAAATTCAAACCATAGGCTGGATTATTGTTTGAAAGGCTAATACTTTAGATCTACACATAAACGAAATATTTCTTGATAATTTGTTGGTAGACAGGAGGGCTCTTATTTAGTCTTATGTCTGATCGTATAGTCCATACAATTTTCCAATAACAAAATGCCAACAATTATTTAATAAAACATATTTAGATGTTGAATAAATAATAACACTTATCTAATAGTGAAATCTATAGCCTTCATATTCGAATACCTAGTTCTCCTTCCATCCCAGGTTAAAACTTGTATTCCTAAATCACAAATTATATTGTGTATTTATTCTTTTCAAGCCATTGATTGTGACACTTTGCAATGTTCTTTATTTCGCATCCTTCTTTTTATATAGTAAAATTCAGTTTTATTTATATTTTTCGAAAAATATTGCCACCAGAAAAATTTACTTCGAAATCCACCTATAAGACAGTTTAGTTAACTCTCTAACAGATATTAGTACTACCAAAAAAAAACTTAAACTATCTACATACCATGTTGATGGAGGAATTCGTAGAATTTTTAAGTTAAAATTAAGACTTTTCATAATATCGTGGAAACGAAGGTAAACTTTGCGAATTTGGTCAACCAATGCGAAGTGCTAAATTGATAAATATAGTCCTTCCTTGAATAATATTCATATTAATATTTAGACTTATAAATGAGACGTTAGTAGGGTATTACATGTGTGTCGCATACAACAAGATGTGTCGCTTATTTAAGAGGGACGCTGAATGTGGTGTTGCGCGTGACATTGGATGTGTAGAGTGTTGAGGTGGGGATGACGCGAGGTTGATTGGCTCACATGTGTTAAAATAGCCGTGCACGTAGGAACTCAGAAACGAATGAAAAACATGCACTGGGGTGAAGTGGAGTGTGAATTCTGTGGAGACTTGGTTGTCAGGAAACGCGTTAACTAACGGAATGGTGATGAGATGTTCTTTGTTTTTGTGATGACATTTGATTAATTTGTAGCACCGTACTATCTTTTTTCGCTGAGTTTCGTTGCCATATTTTGAAAAGATATCGTTATTGTTTTGGACAGTGTGTTACTCCAAAAAACAAGTAGCTTATGGAAAAAGTTACCTTAGCTATGAAACATCCTCTTACGAAGAGTTTTAATGCATTGTCTATTTTTACAACTTCATCACATAATACCTCGAATGTCATCTTAATCAAAATCGTTTCGGTTTACCTCTCTACCAAAAGAATTATGTCATATGAAACGAAAAAATTTATGAATATGTGGAACTCGTGTGTTTAAATGGACTTTTTACTCCATCCTATGAATTATGCAAAATATATAACTATGATCGCTCGTTACAGATCACAAACCAAAATGTCTTAGTTAATGGGCCTTAGTGGAAACTTTTTTTATATTGTTTGAGACGTACGATGAGTATTTGTATAATTTCAAGAACAATTGTTCGCTCTGATACTAGTTTCTTTCCTAAAAAAATAGATAAGCCGCAAGAAATCAAAAACAATATTAGAATTGAGCATTTAAATTCATTAGATTTTCAGGAATGTGCTGGGTGCGGTATATGTTATCACAATAAATGTGACCCTACATTTCAAGTAGATAGATATAATCGACAAGTGGAGTTGTATAAGAAATTTTATTGTTGTATATATTTGTACAGTATCTACAAAACTAACTCTGCAAAATTGCAATGACTATTACTTAGCATACAATTAATTGTTCATTGACACATTCTTGGTGCAAATAAGACAGAGAGCATCGACTAGTTGCCACTGAGATGAGCAAAGTTTTTTGCAGATCCTCAGACAAACCACGATGGATAAGTGATATGATATAATTCATTTGTTGACCATCAAGAGGTAATACGATTGACCCATCACTTGGAAGCCCAAACTCTTCTTCTGACATCTTCAAGAGCTCACCGAAGATTTCGTTATTAAGCCAATTTAAAGGAATGGTGAACCGTCTTTGATCAACAGAGTAGACAACAAAATGACCAACTTCTGCCTTGAATGGTGAAACGCAGGCATCTGAATTTGCTTTTCCATTGTTTCTGTGAAATGAAATTCTTTTCCTCTGACTGGCAGCAAATTTCTGCCATTTCCTTGCCATCTTTAACAATTTCTTGGTGCTGACCATAGTGGTTTTATTATATTTATGATAAAAAGAGCACTGATTAAAACTTGGTATATAGGATAAAATTTTACAAGAGATGGAAAATAGCAAGTTGATTGTTGATCAAATGACTGGAATGATTAGATATATATATTAGAGGACTGGAGACAAACTATTTATTGTCCCATGTTATCTGTTATGAATAGGTAGAAGCAAAAACATGTGCATGTAGGCCACACAAATTCAAACCATAGGCTGGATTATTGTTTGAAAGGCTAATACTTTAGATCTACACATAAACGAAATATTTCTTGATAATTTGTTGGTAGACAGGAGGGCTCTTATTTAGTCTTATGTCTGATCGTATAGTCCATACAATTTTCCAATAACAAAATGCCAACAATTATTTAATAAAACATATTTAGATGTTGAATAAATAATAACACTTATCTAATAGTGAAATCTATAGCCTTCATATTCGAATACCTAATTCTCCTTCCGTCCCAGGTTAAAACTTGTATTCCTAAATCACAAATTATATTGTGTATTTATTCTTTTCAAGCCATTGATTGTGACACTTTGCAATGTTCTTTATTTCGCATCCTTCTTTTTATATAGTAAAATTCAGTTTTATTTATATTTTTCGAAAAATATTGCCACCAGAAAAATTTACTTCGAAATCCACCTATAAGACAGTTTAGTTAACTCTCTAACAGATATTAGTACTACCAAAAAAAAACTTAAACTATCTACATACCATGTTGATGGAGGAATTCGTAGAATTTTAAAGTTAAAATTAAGACTTTTCATAATATCGTGGAAACGAAGGTAAACTTTGCGAATATGGTCAACCAATGCGAAGTGCTAAATTGATAAATATAGTCCTTCCTTGAATAATATTCATATTAATATTTAGACTTATAAATGAGACGTTAGTAGGGTATTACATGTGTGTCGCATACAACAAGATGTGTCGCTTATTTAAGAAGGACGCTGAATGTGGTGTTGCGCGTGACATTGGATGTGTAGAGTGTTGAGGTGGGGATGACGCGAGGTTGATTGGCTCACATGTGTTAAAATAGCCGTGCACGTAGGAACTCAGAAACGAATGACAAACATGCACTGGGGTGAAGTGGAGTGTGAATTCTGTGGAGACTTGGTTGTCAGGAAACGCGTTAACTAACGGAATGGTGATGAGATGTTCTTTGTTTTTGTGATGACATTTGATTAATTTGTAGCACCGTACTATCTTTTTTCGCTGAGTTTCGTCCCCATATTTTGAAAAGATATCGTTATTGTTTTGGACAGTGTGTTACTCCAAAAAACAAGTAGCTTATGGAAAAAGTTACCTTAGCTATGAAACATCCTCTTACGAAGAGTTTTAATGCATTGTCTATTTTTACAACTTCATCACATAATACCTCGAATGTCATCTTAATCAAAATCGTTTCGGTTTACCTCTCTACCAAAAGAATTATGTCATATGAAACGAAAAAATTTATGAATATGTGGAACTCGTGTGTTTAAATGGACTTTTTACTCCATCCTATGAATTATGCAAAATATATAACTATGATCGCTCGTTACAGATCACAAACCAAAATGTCTTAGTTAATGGGCCTTAGTGGAAACTTTTTTTATATTGTTTGAGACGTACGATGAGTATTTGTATAATTTCAAGAACAATTGTTCGCTCTGATACTAGTTTCTTTCCTAAAAAAATAGATAAGCCGCAAGAAATCAAAAACAATATTAGAATTGAGCATTTAAATTCATTAGATTTTCAGGAATATGCTGGGTGCGGTATATGTTATCACAATAAATGTGACCCTACATTTCAAGTAGATAGATATAATCGACAAGTGGAGTTGTATAAGAAATTTTATTGTTGTATATATTTGTACAGTATCTACAAAACTAACTCTGCAAAATTGCAATGACTATTACTTAGCATACAATTAATTGTCCATTGACACATTCTTGGTGCAAATAAGACAGAGAGCATCGACTAGTTGCCACTGAGATGAGCAAAGTTTTTTGCAGATCCTCAGACAAACCACGATGGATAAGTGATATGATATAATTCATTTGTTGACCATCAAGAGGTAATACGATTGACCAATCACTTGGAAGCCCAAACTCTTCTTCTGACATCTTCAAGAGCTCACCGAAGATTTCGTTATTAAGCCAATTTAAAGGAATGGTGAGCCGTCTTTGATCAACAGAGTAGACAACAAAATGACCAACTTCTGCCTTGAATGGTGAAACGCAGGCATCTGAATTTGCTTTTCCATTGTTTCTGTGAAATGAAATTCTTTTCCTCTGACTGGCAGCAAATTTCTGCCATTTCCTTGCCATCTTTAACAATTTCTTGGTGCTGACCATAGTGGTTTTATTATATTTATGATAAAAAGAGCACTGATTAAAACTTGGTATATAGGATAAAATTTTACAAGAGATGGAAAATAGCAAGTTGATTGTTGATCAAATGACTGGAATGATTAGATATATATATTAGAGGACTGGAGACAAACTATTTATTGTCCCATGTTATCTGTTATGAATAGGTAGAAGCAAAAACATGTGCATGTAGGCCACACAAATTCAAACCATAGGCTGGATTATTGTTTGAAAGGCTAATACTTTAGATCTACACATAAACGAAATATTTCTTGATAATTTGTTGGTAGACAGGAGGGCTCTTATTTAGTCTTATGTCTGATCGTATAGTCCATACAATTTTCCAATAACAAAATGCCAACAATTATTTAATAAAACATATTTAGATGTTGAATAAATAATAACACTTATCTAATAGTGAAATCTATAGCCTTCATATTCGAATACCTAATTCTCCTTCCGTCCCAGGTTAAAACTTGTATTCCTAAATCACAAATTATATTGTGTATTTATTCTTTTCAAGCCATTGATTGTGACACTTTGCAATGTTCTTTATTTCGCATCCTTCTTTTTATATAGTAAAATTCAGTTTTATTTATATTTTTCGAAAAATATTGCCACCAGAAAAATTTACTTCGAAATCCACCTATAAGACAGATTAGTTAACTCTCTAACAGATATTAGTACTACCAAAAAAAAACTTAAACTATCTACATACCATGTTGATGGAGGAATTCGTAGAATTTTAAAGTTAAAATTAAGACTTTTCATAATATCGTGGAAACGAAGGTAAACTTTGCGAATATGGTCAACCAATGCGAAGTGCTAAATTGATAAATATAGTCCTTCCTTGAATAATATTCATATTAATATTTAGACTTATAAATGAGACGTTAGTAGGGTATTACATGTGTGTCGCATACAACAAGATGTGTCGCTTATTTAAGAGGGACGCTGAATGTGGTGTTGCGCCTGACATTGGATGTGTAGAATGTTGAGGTGGGGATGACGCGAGGTTGATTGGCTCACATGTGTTAAAATAGCCGTGCACGTAGGAACTCAGAAACGAATGACAAACATGCACTGGGGTGAAGTGGAGTGTGAATTCTGTGGAGACTTGGTTGTCAGGAAACGCGTTAACTAACGGAACGGTGATGAGATGTTCTTTGTTTTTGTGATGACATTTGATTAATTTGTAGCACCGTACTATCTTTTTTCGCTGAGTTTCGTCCCCATATTTTGAAAAGATATCGTTATTGTTTTGGACAGTGTGTTACTCCAAAAAACAAGTAGCTTATGAAAAAAGTTACCTTAGCTATGAAACTTCCTCTTACGAAAAGTTTTAACGCATTGTCTATTTTTACAACTTCATCACATAATACCTCGAATGTCATCTTAATCAAAATCATTTCGGTTTACCTCTCTACCAAAAGAATTTTGTCATATGAAACGGAAAAATTTATGAATATGTGGAACTCGTGTGTTTAAATGGACTTTTTACTCCATCCTATGAATTATTCGAAATATATAACTACGATCGCTCGTTACAGATCACAAACCAAAATGTCTTAGTTAATGGGCCTTAGTGGAAACTTTTTTTATATTGTTTGAGACGTACGATGAGTATTTGTATAATTTCAAGAACAATTGTTCGCTCTGATACTAGTTTCTTTCCTAAAAAAATAGATAAGCCGCAAGAAATCAAAAACAATATTAGAATTGAGCATTTAAATTCATTAGATTTTCAGGAATATGCTGGGTGCGGTATATGTTATCACAATAAATGTGACCCTACATTTCAAGTAGATAGATATAATCGACAAGTGGAGTTGTATAAGAAATTTTATTGTTGTATATATTTGTACAGTATCTACAAAACTAACTCTGCAAAATTGCTATGACTATTACTTAGCATACAATTAATTGTCCATTGACACATTCTTGGTGCAAATAAGACAGAGAGCATCGACTAGTTGCCACTGAGATGAGCAAAGTTTTTTGCAGATCCTCAGACAAACCAGGATGGGTAAGTGATATGATATAATTCATTTGTTGACCATCAAGAGGTAATACGATTGGCCCATCACTTGGAAGCCCAAACTCTTCTTCTGACATCTTCAAGAGCTCACCGAAGATTTCGTTATTAAGCCAACTTAAAGGAATGGTGAACCGTCTTTGATCAAAAGAGTAGACAACAAAATGACCAACTTCTGCCTTGAATGGTGAAACGCAGGCATCTGAATTTGCTTTTCCATTGTTTCTGTGAAATGAAATTCTTTTCCTCTGACTGGCAGCAAATTTCTGCCATTTCCTTGCCATCTTTAACAATTTCTTGGCGCTGACCATAGTGGTTTTATTATATTTATGATAAAAAGAGCACTGATTAAAACTTGGTATATAAGATAAAATTTTACAAGAGATGGAAAATAGCAAGTTGATTGTTGATCAAATGACTGGAATGATTAGATATATATATATTAGAGGACTGGAGACAAACTATTTATTGTCCCATGTTATCTGTTATGAATAGGTAGCAGCAAAAACATGTGCTTGTAGGCCACACAAATTCAAACCGTAGGCTGGATTATTGTTTGAAAGGCTAATACTTTAGATCTACACATAAAAAAATAAATTCTTGATAATTTGTTGGTAGACAGGAGGGCTCTTATATAGTCTTATGTCTGATCGTATAGTCCATACAATTTTCCAATAACAAAATGCCAACAATTATTTAATGGAACATATTTAGATGTTGAATAAATAATAAGACTTATCTCATAGTGAAATCTATAGCCTTCATATTCGAATACCTAATTATCCTTCCGTCCCAGGTTAAAACTTGTATTCCTAAATCACAAATTATATTGTGTATTTATGCTTTTCAAGCCATTGATTGTGACACTTTGCAATGTTCTTTATTTCGCATCCTTCTTTTTATATAGTAAAATTCAGTTTTATTTATATTTTTCGAAAAATATTACCACCAAAAAAATTTACTTTGAGATCCACCTATAAGACAGTTTAGTTAACTCTCTAACAGATATTAGTACTTCCAAAAAAAAAAACTTAAACTATCTACATACCATGTTGATGGAGGATATGTAGAATTTTAAAGTTAAAATTAAGACTTTTCATAATATTGTGGAAACGAAGGTACACTTTGCGAATATAGTCAACCAATGCGAAGTGCTAAATTGATAAATATAGTCCTTCCTTGAATAATATTCATATTAATATTTAGACTTATAAATGAGACGTTAGTAGGGTATTACATGTGTGTCGCATACAACAAGATGTGTCGCTTATTTAAGAGGGACGCTGAATGTGGTGTTGCGCGTGACATTGGATGTGTAGAGTGTTGAGGTGGGGATGACGCGAGGTTGATTGGCTCACATGTGTTAAAATAGCCGTGCACGTAGGAACTCTGAAACGAATGACAAACATGCACTGGGGTGAAGTGGAGTGTGAATTCTGTGGAGACTTGGTTGTCAGGAAACGCGTTAACTAACGGAACGGTGATGAGATGTTCTTTGTTTTTGTGATGACATTTGATTAATTTGTAGCACCGTACTATCTTTTTTCGCTGAGTTTCGTTGCCATATTTTGAAAAGATATCGTTATTGTTTTGGACAGTGTGTTACTCCAAAAAACAAGTAGCTTATGAAAAAAGTTACCTTAGCTATGAAACATCCTCTTACGAAGAGTTTTAATGCATTGTCTATTTTTACAACTTCATCACATAATACCTCGAATGTCATCTTAATCAAAATCGTTTCGGTTTACCTCTCTACCAAAAGAATTTTGTCATATGAAACGGAAAAATTTATGAATATGTGGAACTCGTGTGTTTAAATGGACTTTTTACTCCATCCTATGAATTATTCGAAATATATAACTATGATCGCTCGTTACAGATCACAAACCAAAATGTCTTAGTTAATGGGCCTTAGTGGAAACTTTTTTTATATTGTTTGAGACGTACGATGAGTATTTGTATAATTTCAAGAACAATTGTTCGCTCTGATACTAGTTTCTTTCCTAAAAAAATAGATAAGCCGCAAGAAATCAAAAACAATATTAGAATTGAGCATTTAAATTCATTAGATTTTCAGGAATATGCTGGGTGCGGTATATGTTATCACAATAAATGTGACCCTACATTTCAAGTAGATAGATATAATCGACAAGTGGAGTTGTATAAGAAATTTTATTGTTGTATATATTTGTACAGTATCTACAAAACTAACTCTGCAAAATTGCTATGACTATTACTTAGCATACAATTAATTGTCCATTGACACATTCTTGGTGCAAATAAGACAGAGAGCATCGACTAGTTGCCACTGAGATGAGCAAAGTTTTTTGCAGATCCTCAGACAAACCATGATGGGTAAGTGATATGATATAATTCATTTGTTGACCATCAAGAGGTAATACGATTGGCCCATCACTTGGAAGCCCAAACTCTTCTTCTGACATCTTCAAGAGCTCACCGAAGATTTCGTTATTAAGCCAACTTAAAGGAATGGTGAACCGTCTTTGATCAAAAGAGTAGACAACAAAATGACCAACTTCTGCCTTGAATGGTGAAACGCAGGCATCTGAATTTGCTTTTCCATTGTTTCTGTGAAATGAAATTCTTTTCCTCTGACTGGCAGCAAATTTCTGCCATTTCCTTGCCATCTTTAACAATTTCTTGGCGCTGACCATAGTGGTTTTATTATATTTATGATAAAAAGAGCACTGATTAAAACTTGGTATATAAGATAAAATTTTACAAGAGATGGAAAATAGCAAGTTGATTGTTGATCAAATGACTGGAATGATTAGATATATATATTAGAGGACTGGAGACAAACTATTTATTGTCCCATGTTATCTGTTATGAATAGGTAGCAGCAAAAACATGTGCTTGTAGGCCACACAAATTCAAACCATAGGCTGGATTATTGTTTTAAAGGCTAATACTTTAGATCTACACATAAAAAAATAAATTCTTGATAATTTGTTGGTAGACAGGAGGGCTCTTATATAGTCTTATGTCTGATCGTATAGTCCATACAATTTTCCAAAGTTAAAACTTGTATTCCTAAATCACAAATTATATTGTGTATTTATGCTTTTCAAGCCATTGATTGTGACACTTTGCAATGTTCTTTATTTCGCATTCTTCTTTTTATATAGTAAAATTCAGTTTTATTTATATTTTTCGAAAAATATTACCACCAAAAAAATTTACTTTGAGATCCACCTATAAGACAGTTTAGTTAACTCTCTAACAGATATTAGTACTTCCAAAAAAAAAAACTTAAACTATCTACATACCATGTTGATGGAGGATATGTAGAATTTTAAAGTTAAAATTAAGACTTTTCATAATATTGTGAAACGAAGGTAAACTTTGCGAATATAGTCAACCAATGCGAAGTGCTAAATTGATAAATATAGTCCTTCCTTGAATAATATTCATATTAATATTTAGACTTATAAATAAGACGTTAGTAGGGTATTACATGTGTGTCGCATACAACGAGATGTGTCTCTTATTTAAGAGGGACGCTGAATGTGGTGTTGCGCGTGACATTGGATGTGTAGAGTGTTGAGGTGGGGATGACGCGAGGTTGATTGGCTCACATGTGTTAAAATAGCCGTGCACGTAGGAACTCAGAAACGAATGACAAACATGCACTGGGGTGAAGTGGAGTGTGAATTCTGTGGAGACTTGGTTGTCAGGAAACGCGTTAACTAACGGAATGGTGATGAGATGTTCTTTGTTTTTGTGATGACATTTGATTAATTTGTAGCACCGTACTATCTTTTTTCGCTGAGTTTCGTTGCCATATTTTGAAAAGATATCGTTATTGTTTTGGACAGTGTGTTACTCCAAAAAACAAGTAGCTTATGAAAAAAGTTACCTTAGCTATGAAACATCCTCTTACGAAGAGTTTTAATGCATTGTCTATTTTTACAACTTCATCACATAATACCTCGAATGTCATCTTAATCAAAATCGTTTCGGTTTACCTCTCTACCAAAAGAATTTTGTCATATGAAACGGAAAAATTTATGAATATGTGGAACTCGTGTGTTTAAATGGACTTTTTACTCCATCCTATGAATTATTCGAAATATATAACTATGATCGCTCGTTACAGATCACAAACCAAAATGGCTTAGTTAATGGGCCTTAGTGGAAACTTTTTTTATATTGTTTGAGACGTACGATGAGTATTTGTATAATTTCAAGAACAATTGTTCGCTCTGATACTAGTTTCTTTCCTAAAAAAATAGATAAGCCGCAAGAAATCAAAAACAATATTAGAATTGAGCATTTAAATTCATTAGATTTTCAGGAATATGCTGGGTGCGGTATATGTTATCACAATAAATGTGACCCTACATTTCAAGTAGATAGATATAATCGACAAGTGGAGTTGTATAAGAAATTTTATTGTTGTATATATTTGTACAGTATCTACAAAACTAACTCTGCAAAATTGCTATGACTATTACTTAGCATACAATTAATTGTCCATTGACACATTCTTGGTGCAAATAAGACAGAGAGCATCGACTAGTTGCCACTGAGATGAGCAAAGTTTTTTGCAGATCCTCAGACAAACCATGATGGGTAAGTGATATGATATAATTCATTTGTTGACCATCAAGAGGTAATACGATTGGCCCATCACTTGGAAGCCCAAACTCTTCTTCTGACATCTTCAAGAGCTCACCGAAGATTTCGTTATTAAGCCAACTTAAAGGAATGGTGAACCGTCTTTGATCAAAAGAGTAGACAACAAAATGACCAACTTCTGCCTTGGATGGTGAAACGCAGGCATCTTAATTTGCTTTTCCATTGTTTCTGTGAAATGAAATTCTTTTCCTCTGACTGGCAGCAAATTTCTGCCATTTCCTTGCCATCTTTAACAATTTCTTGGCGCTGACCATAGTGGTTTTATTATATTTATGATAAAAAGAGCACTGATTAAAACTTGGTACATAGGATAAAATTTTACAAGAGATGGAAAATAGCAAGTTGATTGTTGATCAAATGACTGGAATGATTAGATATATATATATTAGAGGACTGGAGACAAACTATTTATTGTCCCATGTTATTTGTTATGAATAGGTAGCAGCAAAAACATGTGCTTGTAGGCCACACAAATTCAAACCATAGGCTGGATTATTGTTTGAAAGGCTAATACTTTAGATCTACACATAAACGAAATATTTCTTGATAATTTGTTGGTAGACAGGCACTACGTCGCGTCAAGGATCTCGCGACTACACGAGTAGTCGCTAAAAATAAAAAAAGTAGTCGCTAGAAGTCAGATGAAGGATCTAACGACTACAAGTAGTCGTTAGAAATTGGTCGCGAAAAAGTTGTCGTTAGAAGGTAATCCTTACGACAATACGGGAATAAATAGTCGTTAGAGTCCGTGGTATAATTAACGACTACAAAGTAGTCGCTAGATACCGCTTCTTCTAGCAACTACTTTGTAGTAGAGAAAAGCTAATATATCATCGACTATTTCGTAGTCGATAAATGTTAAGCTTAATAACGACTACAAAGTAGTCGTTACTTCTACAAGTTATAGCGACTACTCGATGTAGTCAATATCGACTACTAAGTAGTCGCTACTATTAAATTTTTATTTTAAAAAAAAATAAAAAAACACAATTTTCGAATTATTTTTAATTCCAATTCTGTAATTAAAAATAATTCGAAAATCATATTTTTTTTTTAAATAAAAAATTAATAAACAAAAATAAAATTAACAATTCAAAATAATTAATTAAAACATATAATTAAACAAAAGTCAACCCCGGTCAAACCAGGTCAAAGTCAAAGTCATACACCGAAATAAAATAAAAAGTCTTAATACAAACCAAATAAAATTAAACCAAAAGTCTTAAAATATAATAAAGTAAACACCAAATATCCACAATAACTAAAATCTGTGCCGTCTATAAACGTCTTCATCATTCCCGAGCTCGATATCATCTCCATCAATTTCAACATCTTCACCACTACTACTACTACTATCATCATCTTCTTCATCTTCATCATTGCTAGGAGGATTGGGGCCCGCATTCATAGGCTGGAAGGGGGTCTCGCCTTTATCTGCCCTCAACTGATTAACGTACGCGATGGCATCATTCACAACAGCAATCGAAAAAGGTGGAGGCGCGGTGCTAGTAGATCCTTCAGGGCGGGGGAATGGGGGAAGACCGCTGGACACTCGGAGCTCGTTAATCGCCGCCATCATCTCCTCGTGCTGCTCGTTCCGGGCTGGAGTAGTATTAGCCTTCTTCTTCGATTTTCTCGGACGGCCAATGACCGGAATAAAGCTCCTCTTCGGTGACCCAATCTCCTTCGCGGTGCTCTTAACGTAATCGTGTTGCTCCTTTTGACTCATTCCTCCCCAATTGGTTGACTCAGATTGACTTTGAGTCACCTTTTCCTTCATCGCGTCCTTAAGCAATTTCTGTTACATAATAAACAATATATCAATTAAATTTGACTTTAGATGAAAAAAATAATTAATAATAAAGTTATAAAAAAAAACTCACATCGGCTTTTCGTAGCCCACCGACCTCCACTCTCTGGTCTTCTTGGTTTTCCCCACAACCTCGTAAAAACTACCCATACGCGGAATAGGGATGTCTTGTTGGGTAGCCTCGTCCCTTATCACCAGATTCCCTCCCGGGATTAATTCTTCACCCTGTTTCAGAAAAATTAAAAATATTCAAAATAAATAATAAATTAATAATTAAAAAAGTTACTTAAATAAAAAACCACCTCGTATAGCATATCCCGAGTTCGGGAATACCTCCTCGACCCCGCTCCACTCTTGTTTTTTTGCTTTTCTCGATTCTTTTGATTTTCTTTTGCTTGATTCTGAAAAAATATAAAATTGAATTATTAATACAAACAATTATAATTTTAAATATATACTAAAATTAAAAATCATCAAGATTTCACCTTAGCTTTTCTTGAGCCCCAATACTCACAGCACTTAGCCCACACCTCATCCGACATCCAATCCGGCTTCAAACCCTTTCTCCAATAATGCTTCTTCACGTAATATTTGTAATCCGTAAACCTCATCCTCATTGTATCGTCCAAGTTTCCGTAAATCTCATTCCAGTCTTTCCTCTTTCTCCAAGTCTTTATGTCAAAATATTTCTGTAAAAAAAATACATTATTTAAATTTAAATTAGAATAATAAATTAAGTTAAAAAAATATTAAAAATCAAATTTATACCGCCAATCTCTTAATCACGGCGTTTTTGTCCGCGTCCGGCACTTTTTTCCAAGACGGGTGATAGAGCGGAATCCTCTCTCGAACGACAATCCCAATCACTTGCCCAACGTGGTGTCCGTACTTGCCTGTTGGACTCCACGTGTCGTCTAACACACAAAAGTTGACCGGCAAAGGCCACCCAATAGCCTTTAGTGCCTTCATCGCAGTTTTTAGGGCACCTCCACCCCTTGTTTTCCGTTTAGGGGGATCTGTTTTAAAATTATATTAATTAGTAGTGACTTTATTTGTTAAGCAAGTATTGAGTTGAATTTGTTTATTTACCAGGTTGGTTTGCACAGTCGGCTAAGTTTCGGTTCAGATTTTGGTTTGGGTCCCTACCCCCACCGTCCCCTCCGTGATGTCGAGACATGACATCGGCCATCTAGCATTTCATAGGTAAATTATTACATCACCAAAAAATAAAAATATGAAAATAAAATTAAATAAATTATTACAATCATAAATAAAATATTCCTATATTTTTTAAAATTGCATAAAAGTCCATATTTAATTTTTCTAAAATTGCATAAATATTCCTATATTTTTTTTTAAATTGCATAAAAGTCTATTTTTAATTTTTCTAAAATAGCATAAACATTCGTAAATATTTTTTTAAATTGCATAAAAGTTCCTATGTAGTTTTAAATTGCATACAAGTCCCTAACATAATACTATAAAAATTGCCTAAAGGTCCCTAAGTGATTTTTAACACAATTTTTAACACAATTTCATTCTAACACATTTTTAACACAATTTTTGCACTTTTATAATCTAAAATTTACTAAGAATCATAACAAAAATTAACAAAAATCCCAAAAAATCATCATAATTAAGTTTTAATCATACACCATGAATTACATGCTTAAAATAACAAAAAAGAATCACTAAGAACACCTACTATATTCGGATTTAAGAATCAAACACAAAAAATGGAAAAAAACTAATTAGATTTCCAAAAAAATATTTTTTAGGCCATTTAACATCAATGTTTGGTTTAAAATGATGCATACAACACACTAACAACACATACAATTCTCGGATTAAAAAAACCATGAAATCATCAAAGAAAATAATTAAAAAAAATGCATAAAAATTAAAATATAAAAATGGGTTGGAAAACTTACCTTATTGGAAGAGATTGGAGCTGATTTGGGGAAGAATCCATGCCATATTGATTCGGATTGAAACACAAACAAAGAAAAAATTTATTAGAAAATATAAAAATTGATTAAAAAAAGCTTTATAAAAGATAGAAAATGGAATGAAATAAGATTAGGGGTTGGATTTGATTACCTTTGACGAAGATTTGTTGCTTGAATCGGAGCTTGGATGGCTGCATAGTTCTCTCTCGTTTTTGGGTGTTTTATTGTTTAAGAAATGAAAGAGGAGAGTGAGCTCTCGGTAGATATAGGGCTTTTTTTCTAGCGACTACAAAGTGTAGTCGCTAGAACCAGCAAAAGTAGTCGTTATAAAGACACACTAACGACTACACAAAGTAGTCGTTAAATAGTCTAATATCTTGCGACTAATTAATGGCGGTGGGAAATTAATTAAAAATTACAAAAATTAATCGCGACTACGTCATACGTATTAACGACTACTTCTTGTAGTCGTTAAACGCGAAACTTACTAACGACTACCCTGTAGTCGAGAAACGTTACCTGTAGTCGTTAGATTGTTGTAGTCGCTAGAGGCTCTGGTCATTAGCGAGTACAGCGCGTAGTCGCTAGAAGTTTAGTCGAGAGAGACTAATGCGGGAGTAGTGAGGAGGGCTCTTATTTAGTCTTATGTCTGATCGTATAGTCCATACAATTTTCCAATAACAAAATGCCAACAATTATTTAATAAAATATATTTAGATGTTGAATAAATAATAACACTTATCTAATAGTGAAATCTATAGCCTTCATATTCGAATACCTAATTCTCCTTCCATCCCAGGTTAAAACTTGTATTCCTAAATCACAAATTATATTGTGTATTTATTCTTTTCAAGCCATTGATTGTGACACTTTGCAATGTTCTTTATTTCGCATCCTTCTTTTTATATAGTAAAATTCAGTTTTATTTATATTTTTCGAAAAATATTGCCACCAGAAAAATTTACTTCGAAATCCACCTATAAGACAGTTTAGTTAACTCTCTAACAGATATTAGTACTACCAAAAAAAAAACTTAAACTATCTACATACCATGTTGATAGAGGATATGTAGAATTTTAAAGTTAAAATTAAGACTTTTCATAGTATTATGGAAACGAAGAAAAACTTTGTGAATATGGTCATCCAAAGTGAAGTGCTAAATTGATAAATATATTCCTTCCTTGAATAATATTCATATTAATATTTAGACTTATAAAATTAGACTATAGTAGGGTATAACATGTATATCGCATACAACAAGATGTGTCGCTTATTTAAGAGGGACGCTGAATGTGGTGTTGCGCGTGACATTTGATGTGTAGAGTGTTGAGGTGGGGATGACGCGAGGTTGGTTGGCTCACATGTGTTAAAATAGCCGTGCACGTAGGAACTCAGAAACGAATGACAAACATGCACTGGGGTGAAGTGGAGTGTGAATTCTGTGGAGACTTGGTTGTCAGGAAACGCGTTAACTAACGGAACGGTGATGAGATGTTCTTTGTTTTTGTGATGACATTTGATTAATTTGTAGCACCGTACTATCTTTTTTCGCAGAGTTTCGTCGCCATATTTTGAAAAGATATCGTTATTGTTTTGGACAGTGTGTTACTCCAAAAAACAAGTAGCTTATGGAAAAAGTTACCTTAGCTATGAAACATCCTCTTACGAAGAGTTTTAATGCATTGTCTATTTTTACAACTTCATCACATAATACCTCGAATGTCATCTTAATCAAAATCGTTTCGGTTTACCTCTCTACCAAAAGAATTATGTCATATGAAACGAAAAAATTTATGAATATGTGGAACTCGTGTGTTTAAATGGACTTTTTACTCCATCCTATGAATTATGCAAAATATATAACTATGATCGCTCGTTACAGATCACAAACCAAAATGTCTTAGTTAATGGGCCTTAGTGGAAACTTTTTTTATATTGTTTGAGACGTACGATGAGTATTTGTATAATTTCAAGAACAATTGTTCGCTCTGATACTAGTTTCATTCCTAAAAAAATAGATAAGTCGTAAGAAATCAAAAACAATATCAGAATTGAGCATTTAAATTCATTAGATTTTCAGGAATATGCTGGGTGCGGTATATGTTATCACAATAAACGTGACCCTACATTTCAAGTAGATAGATACAATCGACAAGTGGAGTTGTATAAGAAATTTTATTGTTGTATATATTTGTACAGTATCTACAAAACTAACTCTGCAAAATTGCAATGACTGTTACTTAGCATACAATTAATTGTCCATTTACACATTGTTGGTGCAAATAAGACAGAGAGCATCGACTAGTTGCCACTGAGATGAGCAAAGTTTTTTGCAGATCCTCAGACAAACCACGATGGATAAGTGATATGATATAATTCATTTGTTGACCATCAAGAGGTAATACGATTGGCCCATCACTTGGAAGCCCAAACTCTTCTTCTGACATCTTCAAGAGCTCACCGAAGATTTCGTTATTAAGCCAATCTAAAGGAATGGTGAACCGTCTTTGATCAACAGAGTAGACAACAAAATGACCAACTTCTGCCTTGGATGGTGAAACGCAAGCATCTGAATTTGCTTTTCCATTGTTTCTATGAAATGAAATTCTTTTCCTCTGATTGGCAACAAATTTCTGCCATTTCCTTGCCATCTTTAACAATTTCTTGGCGCTGACCATAGTGGTTTTATTATATTTATGATAAAAAGAGCACTGATTAAAACTTGGTACATAGGATAAAATTTTACAAGAGATGGAAAATAGCAAGTTGATTGTTGATCAAATGACTGGAATGATTAGATATATATATATATTAGAGGACTGGAGACAAACTATATATTGTCCCATGTTATCTGTTATGAATAGGTAGCAGCAAAAACATGTGCTTGTAGGCCACACAAATTCAAACCATAGGCTGGATTATTGTTTGAAAGGCTTGTTAACTTGCCAACTCAACCAAAAGTCCGAACTGTTAGAAGAAGGCGGAGAACAAGTTATAGGAGATTTATACTCCAACACGCCCCCTCACGTGCAGGCTTAGAGGAGATGTGCATGCTTAGCAGAGAAGACGGGTCGATCTAAGCAATGCACGGAGACGGATAAGCCATGCACGTGGAGATATCGAGGTGGGTGGCGGTGGAGAGACTCGAACCCATGACCTCAAGTACCTGGAGCTCTGATACCATGTTACCTTGCCAACTCAACTAAAAGTCCGAACTGTTAGAAGAAGGCGGAGAACAGGTTATAGGAGATTTATACTCCAACGCTAATACTTTAGATCTACACATAAACGAAATATTTCTTGATAACTTGTTGGTAGACAGGAGGGCTATTATATAGACTTATGTCTGATCGTATAGTCCATACAATTTTCCAATAACAAAATGCCAACAATTATTTAATGAACATATTTAGATGTTGAATAAATAATAAGACTTATCTAATAGTGAAATCTATAGCCTTCATATTCGAATACCTAATTCTCCTTCCATCCCAAGTTAAAACTTGTATTCCTAAATCACAAATTATATTGTGTATTTATGCTTTTCAAGCCATTGATTGTGACACTTTGCAATGTTCTTTATTTCGCATCCTTATTTTTATATAGTAAAATTCAGTTTTATTTATATTTTTCGAAAAATATTACCACCAAAAAAATTTACTTTGAGATCCACCTATAAGACAGTTTAGTTAACTCTCTAACAGATATTACTACTTCCAAAAAAAACATAAACTATCTATATACCATGTTGATGGAGGATATGTAGAATTTTAAAGTTAAAATTAAGACATTTCATAATATTGTGGAAACGAAGGTAAACTTTGCGAATATGGTCAACCAATGTAAAGTGCTAAATTGATAAATATAGTCCTTCCTTGAATAATATTCATATTCATATTTAGACTTATAAATGAGACGTTAGTAGTGTATTACATGTGTGTCGCATACAACAAGATGTGTCACTTATTTAAGAGGGACGCTGAATGTCGTGTTGCGTGTGACATTGGATGTGTAGAGTGTTGAGGTGGGGATGACGCGAGGTTGATTGACTCACATGTGTTAAAATAGCCGTGCACGTAGGAACTCAGAAACGAATGACAAACATGCACTGGAGTGAAGTGGAGTGTGAATTCTGTGGAGACTTGGTTGTCAGGAAACGCGTTAACTAACGGAACGGTGATGAGATGTTCTTTGTTTTTGTGATGACATTTGATTAATTTGTAGCACCGTACTATCTTTTTTCGCTGAGTTTCGTTGCCATATTTTGAAAAGATATTGTTATTGTTTTGAATAGTGTGTTACTTCAAAAAACAAGTAGCTTATGAAAAAAAGTTACATTAGCTATGAAACTTCCTCTTACGAAGAGTTTTAATGCATTGTCTATTTTTACAACTTCATCACATAGTACCTCGAATGTCATCTTAATCAAAATCGTTTCGGTTTACCTCTCTACCAAAAGAATTTTGTCATATGAAACGGAAAAATTTTTGAATATGTGGAACTCGTGTGTTTAAATGGACTTTTTACTCCATCCTATGAATTATTCGAAATATATAACTATGATCGCTCGTTACAGATCACAAACCAAAATGTCTTAGTTAATGGGCCTTAGTGGAAACTTTTTTTATATTGTTTGAGACGTACGATGAGTGTTTGTACAATTTCAAGAACAATTGTTCGCTCTGATACTAGTTTCTATAGAAGATGAGAGAGAGAGAGAGAAAAGATATGAAAGATATATTCTGTATTATTATGTATTGTGTATGTTGATGTTTGTTATATAGTTGCAGCTATTACATTATACACACACATACGTATATGCCAGCTAATCACTAACTACCTCAACTACTTTGACTTTTGTGTAACTACTTTGACTAACTAGTTTATATACTTATCATCCCCCCTCAAGCTGAACTCGGCGAAGAAGAGGAACCTTGGAGATAAGAGAGTTAAACAAAGCAGTAGACAAACTCTTGGTAAAGGCATCAGCTATTTGCAAAGAGGAAGAGACATGAGCTAGCTGAAGTAGTTTGGCCTGGACTTGTTCTTAAACGAAATGGAAGTCAACATCAATGTGACGCGTTCGAGTGTGAAACACAGGATTGGAAGCTAAAGCTATAGCTGACAAGTTATCACAGGCAATTGAAGGCATAAGGACCGGTATATGTAAATCTTTTAACAAGAATGTGAGCCACTTCAACTCAGCAGCCACATGTGCCATGGCACGATACTCAGCCTCAGTAGAGGACCTTGAAACCGTAGATTGACGCTTCGAACCCCAAGAGATTAGATTATTTCCCAAGAAAATACAATAGCCTGTGGTAGATCTTCTATCTCGAGAATTACTTGCCCAATCAGAATCCGAATAAGCGCGTAAAGAAAGCGAAGAAGAGAAAGTAAAATTCAGTCCATAAGATAACGTGCCTTTAACATAACGAAGTAAACGTTTAAGTTTCTCATAATCCAAGTTTGTAGGACGATGCATTGATTGACAAATTTGGTTAACCGCAAATGCCAAATCAGGACGAGTAATAGTTAAATATTGTAAAGCACCTGTTATACTTCGAAAATGAAAGGGATTCTCATATAATTGAAGATCATAGTCTGAGATTACAGTATATTTATTCTGTGTAGGTGTAGAAACAGGCTTACAATCACTGAGGCCTGCTTTGTGAAGTATAGAGGAAGCATATGTAGTTTGATTAACACATATAGAACTTGAGGTGCGCTTAATTTCAAGTCCCAAAAAATATGAGAGAGAGCCTAAATCTTTCATCAAAAACCGAGATTTAAGAGCATCAATGATACAAATAACATCTGTTGAATTAGCACCTGTTACAAGTATATCATCAACGTAGATAAGAATTATGGTTAGAGAAGATCCTGAGCCTTTTATAAACATGGAGGAGTCAGCAGAACTCGCAATGAACCCCTGTGATACAAGAAAAGAAGCAAGTAGTTGGTACCACGCACGTGGCGCCTGTTTAAGGCCATATAATGACCTATTTAACTTGCAAACAAATGAGGGATTAGTAGAATCAATAAAACCAGGAGGTTGAGTCATATACACCTCCTCATCCAATGAACCATGTAGAAAAGCATTAGAAACATCCAATTGCTTGATATCCCAATTAAAATTGACAGCTAGAGATATAATAATTCTAATGGTTTGATGCTTCACCACAGGACTAAAAGTCTCTGTATAATCAACACCATAAGACTGTAAGTAACCCTTGGCTACAAGACGCGCTTTATATCGCGCAATAGACCCATTAGCAGCTCTCTTAATCTTATACACCCATTTGCAAGATATAGGTGTTCTACCACAAGGTGGTGGAACTAAAGTCCAAGTGTTTTGCTCAAGAAGAGCATTATATTCCTCACGCATAGCAGATTGCCAACAAGTGGACATAGTAGCTTCTTTGAAAGATGAAGGTTCAATGTCAGAAGAAGGTGATGAAGATAGAAGAAGAGACTGACACTTGTAGGAAGGTTTTAAAGAGCCTGTTTTACCTCTAGTAATCATGTGATGCCTTGAAGGCTGAGTATGAGAAGAGGAAGGTATAGGGGGGTCATTTAATGGTGCAGGTGAAGATGAGACTGAAATTAAAGGAGTAAAAGGTTGGGATACAACAGATGGATTAATAGAAGGGCTAAACAAGTCAATAAAATCAGACTGAGAAGATTCAGAACTAGATGAATTTGACTCAGACTGAAAGGGAAAGGAAGACTCATGAAATGTAACATGCCTTGAAATATATACACATTTAGAAGCAAGGGAAAGACATTTATACCCCTTTGATGAATTACAATAACCAATGAAGACACAAACTTCAGATTTAGGTGATAGTTTGTGTTTAGAATAAGGTTTTAACCAGGGAAAACATAGACATCCAAAGACTTTGAGATGAGAATAACAAGGTAATTTTTGATATAACAATTGAAAGGGACTAGCATTAGATAAAGTAGGTGAAGGCATAAGGTTAATGAGGTATACAGAAGCTGCAAGGGCTTCAAGCCAGTAGGTAGAAGGCATAGAACTATGGTGAAGAAGAGACCTAGTAGTTTCAAGTAGATGCCTATGTTTTCTTTCAGAAACACCATTTTGTTCAGGTGTGTGAGGGCAAGAAGTTTGGTGCAAAATCCCATGAGATTGGAGAAAAAGTTTAAAAGAAGTACTAACAAATTCTCCCCCATTATCAGATCTAAAAATTTGTATATTTGTGTCAAATTGAGTTTGAATCATAAGGTAAAAAGATTGAAAAATAGACAAGATTTCAGACTTAGCTTTTAGAGGATAAATCCAAGAATATCTACTAAAATCATCAATGAATAGAACATAATATTTGTAATTTGAACAAGAATTCACAGGGGATGGGCCCCACACATCTGAATGAATGAGAGTAAAAGGCTTAGTTGCTCTAGTTACAGATAAAGGAAAAGACATTTTATGAGATTTTGACACAGAACAATCTGTACATAACACTCCAAAGTAATCAAGTTTAGTGTCAACAAAGGAAGACAAAGGAAGAGATGCATTAGAAGATGGATGCCCCAATCTGTAATGCCAAAGATTAGCTGAAGAAGTTTGTGATTTGGAAGAAAGACAAAGCAACGAAGAAGATGAAGGTGAGCAAGAAGATGAGACAGTTTTACCACCAAAAGTAATAGGATAGAGGCCTTCCTTACAAGGGCCCTGAAACACAAGCTGAGACTGGTCATTATAGATAGACACAGAAGAGGCATTAAAAACAATAGAACAGGCATTATCAGCAGTGAATTTAGATATAGAGAGTAGGTTAGAGGTAATAGAAGGAACATGAAGAATAGAATTAAGTGAAAGACAGTTTGAGAAGAAAGAAACTTACTATGTCCAATGTTTGCAATATCTAGTGCATTACCATTTCCAACTGAGACAGAGTTATTTCCATGATAAGGAGATGAATTTTGAATGAGATTCATATCATTAGTCACATGACTATTAGCTCCAGAATCTAGAAACCACATTTCAGGGTCATATGAAGGATTAGCAACATTATTACGAGTATCATTATGATTATCATTATATGAGGAATTAGTAGTTTGTGCAGCTAAAACAACTCGATTATCATTACGAGTATCATTATTAGGAACACGATTAGCAGCACGAGGAGAAGGATACGTAACAAAGTCAGCACGATACCAACAATCGAGTGCATTATGACCTGTTTTACCACAAATCTGGCATATAGGTAATGAAGAATTCATACCAGTAGAGGATGAGGGAGGAGCTCCTAAAATAGAGTTCGAATTTGAGTAAAAACCACGACCACGGCCTCTACCTCTTCCTCGATAAGATTGATTACGTCCACGCCCATAAGAAGAGGACGAATTTGGAGAAGAACTCGTAAATAATGCAGTATGAAGTTGAGGAGTAGAATCAGATGTTTCACTCATCTGCATATGCATTTCTTCAGAAATTAACAAACTGCCTAACGAGTGAAAGGTAAGTTTAGATGATTGAGCATTCGTAATGCGAATGCTTGACTTGAACTGATTGTATTCACTCGGCAAACCACGAAGCGTGTACATAATTATATCTTCTAGTGGCAAAGCAGCAGATGCAGTTTCTAACCCATCGCAAATTGATTGAATCGAAGCTAAATAGTCATTCATACGTTGATCGCCTTTCTTGATGATGCACAGTTTCATCTTTAATTGATGAACATGAGTTCGACATTGTGAGATAAAAATTTCCTCCAATTTGGTCCAGACTTCAGACGCATGAGATAATTTGACTACTTGTGAAAGGATCGAGGGAATCATCGATGAAAGAAGTGAGACCTTCAGTTGTTGATCTTCAATGAGCCAAGTGGGGAACTGAGAGTCAGTTGAAGCAGGTTGAACAATACTACCATTAACATGGCGAAGGTAACCATGAGCTTCTACAATTGCTTCAATCTGAGAGCGCCACAGCACATAATTCGAAGAATCGAGCTTAATTTGAACTAAGCTGCTCCAGTTTTGTCGAAGAAGAAGTAACCCAGCTGGAATCGAAGAGCTGGATGTTATTTGAGGAGTGGATATTGACGAAGACGACGCCATTTTTGATAAGGGAGAGTGACAGCAGAAGAAAGAAAATTGCAGGATCGATTATAGCGGAGAGACGGAGCTTCAATTAATCACCATTGTTGCTGATGAAGAAGCTTCGAAAAAAATTTCTCTCCTAAGCTCTGATACCATATAGAAGATGAGAGAGAGAGAAAAGATATGAAAGATATATTCTGTATTATTATGTATTCTGTATGTTGATGTTTGTTATATAGTTGCAGCTATTACATTATACACACACATACGTATATGCCAGCTAATCACTAACTACCTCAACTACTTTGACTTTTGTGTAACTACTTTGACTAACTAGTTTATATACTTATCAGTTTCTTTCCTAAAAAAATAGATAAGCCGCAAGAAATCAAAAACAATATTAGAATTGAGCATTTAAATTCATTAGATTTTCAGGAATATGCTGGGTGCGGTATATGTTATCACAATAAATGTGACCCTACATTTCAAATAGATAGATATAATCGACAAGTGGAGTTGTATAAGAAATTTTATTGTTGTATATATTTGTACAGTATCTACAAAACTAACTCTGCAAAATTGCAATGACTATTACTTAGCATACAATTAATTGTCCATTGACACATTCTTGGTGGAAATAAGACAGAGAGCATCGCCTAGTTGCCACTGAGATGAGCAAAGTTTTTTGCAGATCCTCAGACAAACCGCGATGGATAAGTGATATGATATAATTCATTTGTTGACCATCAAGAGGTAATACGATTGGCCCATCACTTGGAAGCCCAAACTCTTCTTCTGACATCTTCAAGAGCTCACCGAAGATTTCGTTATTAAGCCAATTTAAAGGAATGGTGAACCGTCTTTGATCAACAGAGTAGACAACAAAATGACCAACTTCTGCCTTGGATGGTGAAACGCAGGCATCTGAATTTGCTTTTCCATTGTTTCTATGAAATGAAATTCTTTTCCTCTGACTGGCAGCAAATTTCTGCCATTTCCTTGCCATCTTTAACAATTTCTTGGCGCTGACCATAGTGGTTTTATTATATTTACGATAAAAAGAGCACTGATTAAAACTTGGTATATAGGATAAAATTTTACAAGAGATGGAAAATAGCAAGTTGATTGTTGATCAAATGACTGGAATGATTAGATATATATATATTAGAGGACTGAAGACAAACTATATACTGTCCCATGTTATCTGTTATGAATAGGTAGCAGCAAAAACATGTGCTTGTAGGCCACACAAATTCAAACCATAGGCTGGATTATTGTTTGAAAGGCTAATACTTTAGATCTACACATAAACGAAATATTTCTTGATAACTTGTTGGTAGACACGAGGGCTATTATATAGTCTTATGTCTGATCGTATAGTCCATACAATTTACCAATAACAAAATGCCAACAATTATTTAATGAAACATATTTAGATGTTGAATAAATAATAAGACTTATCTAATAGTGAAATCTATAGCCTTCATATTCGAATACCTAATTCTCCTTCCATCCCAAGTTAAAACTTGTATTCCTAAATCACAAATTATATTGTGTATTTATGCTTTTCAAGCCATTGATTGCGACACTTTGCAATGTTCTTTATTTCGCATCCTTCTTTTTATATAGTAAAATTCAGTTTTATTTATATTTTTCGAAAAATATTACCACCAAAAAAATTTACTTTGAGATCCACCTATAAGACAGTTTAGTTAACTCTCTAACAGATATTAGTACTACCAAAAAAAACTTAAACTATCTACATACCATGTTGATAGAGGATATGTAGAATCTTAAAGTTAAAATTAAGACTTTTCATAGTATTATGGAAACGAAGAAAAACTTTGTGAATATGGTCATCCAAAGTGAAGTGCTAAATTGATAAATATATTCCTTCCTTGAATAATATTCATATTCATATTTAGACTTATAAATGAGACGTTAGTAGGGTATTACATGTGTGTCGCATACAACAAGATGTGTCGCTTATTTAAGAGGGACGCTGAATGTGGTCTTGCGCGTGACATTTGATGTGTAGAGTGTTGAGGTGGGGATGACGCGAGGTTGATTGGCTCACATGTGTTAAAATAGCCGTGCACGTAGGAACTCAGAAACGAATGACAAACATGCACTGGGGTTAAGTGGAGTGTGAATTCTGTGGAGACTTGGTTGTCAGGAAACGCGTTAACTAACGGAACGGTGATGAGATGTTCTCTGTTTTTGTGATGACATTTGATTAATTTGTAGCACCGTACTATCTTTTTTCGCTGAGTTTCGTTGCCATATTTTGAAAAGATATCGTTATTGTTTTGGACAGTGTGTTACTCCAAAAAACAAGTAGCTTATGAAAAAAGTTACCTTAGCTGTGAAACTTCCTCTTACGAAGAGTTTTAATGCATTGTCTATTTTTACAACTTCATCACATAATACCTCGAATGTCATCTTAATCAAAATCGTTTCGGTTTACCTCAATACCAAAAGAATTATGTCATATGAAACGAAAAAATTTATGAATATGTGGAACTCGTGTGTTTAAATGGACTTTTTACTCCATCCTATGAATTATTCGAAATATATAACTATGATCGCTCGTTACAGATCACAAACCAAAATGTCTTAGTTAATGGGCCTTAGTGGAAACTTTTTTTATATTGTTTGAGACGTACGATGAGTATTTGTAAAATTTCAAGAACGATTGTTCGCTCTGATACTAGTTTCATTCCTAAAAAAATAGATAAGCCGTAAGAAATCAAAAACAATATTAGAATTGAGCATTTAAATTCATTAGATTTTCAGGAATATGCTGGGTGCTGTCTATGTTATCACAATAAACGTGACCCTACATTTCAAGTAGATAGATATAATCGACAAGTGGAGTTGTATAAGAAATTTTATTGTTGTATATATTTGTACAGTATCTACAAAACTAACTCTGCAAAATTGCAATGACTATTACTTAGCATACAATTAATTGTCCATTGACACATTCTTGGTGCAAATAAGACAGAGAGCATCGACTAGTTGCCACTGAGATGAGCAAAGTTTTTTGCAGATCCTCAGACAAACCACGATGGATAAGTGATATGATATAATTCATTTGTTGACCATCAAGAGGTAATACGATTGACCCATCACTTGGAAGCCCAAACTCTTCTTCTGACATCTTCAAGAGCTCACCGAAGATTTCGTTATTAAGCCAATTTAAAGGAATGGTGAACCGTCTTTGATGAACAGAGTAGACAACAAAATGACCAACTTCTGCCTTGGATGGTGAAACGCAGGCATCTGAATTTGCTTTTCCATTGTTTCTATGAAATGAAATTCTTTTCCTCTGACTGGCAGCAAATTTCTGCCATTTCCTTGCCATCTTTAACAATTTCTTGGCGCTGACCATAGTGGTTTTATTATATTTACGATAAAAAGAGCACTGATTAAAACTTGGTATATAGGATAAAATTTTACAAGAGATGGAAAATAGCAAGTTGATTGTTGATCAAATGACTGGAATGATTAGATATATATATATTAGAGGACTGAAGACAAACTATATACTGTCCCATGTTATCTGTTATGAATAGGTAGCAGCAAAAACATGTGCTTGTAGGCCACACAAATTCAAACCATAGGCTGGATTATTGTTTGAAAGGCTAATACTTTAGATCTACACATAAACGAAATATTTCTTGATAACTTGTTGGTAGACACGAGGGCTATTATATAGTCTTATGTCTGATCGTATAGTCCATACAATTTACCAATAACAAAATGCCAACAATTATTTAATGAAACATATTTAGATGTTGAATAAATAATAAGACTTATCTAATAGTGAAATCTATAGCCTTCATATTCGAATACCTAATTCTCCTTCCATCCCAAGTTAAAACTTGTATTCCTAAATCACAAATTATATTGTGTATTTATGCTTTTCAAGCCATTGATTGCGACACTTTGCAATGTTCTTTATTTCGCATCCTTATTTTTATATAGTAAAATTCAGTTTTATTTATATTTTTCGAAAAATATTACCACCAAAAAAATTTACTTTGAGATCCACCTATAAGACAGTTTAGTTAACTCTCTAACAGATATTAGTACTACCAAAAAAAAACTTAAACTATCTACATACCATGTTGATAGAGGATATGTAGAATCTTAAAGTTAAAATTAAGACTTTTCATAGTATTATGGAAACGAAGAAAAACTTTGTGAATATGGTCATCCAAAGTGAAGTGCTAAATTGATAAATATATTCCTTCCTTGAATAATATTCATATTCATATTTAGACTTATAAATGAGACGTTAGTAGGGTATTACATGTGTGTCGCATACAACAAGATGTGTCGCTTATTTAAGAGGGACGCTGAATGTGGTGTTGCGCGTGACATTTGATGTGTAGAGTGTTGAGGTGGGGATGACGCGAGGTTGATTGGCTCACATGTGTTAAAATAGCCGTGCAAGTAGGAACTCAGAAACGAATGACAAACATGCACTGGGGTTAAGTGGAGTGTGAATTCTGTGGAGACTTGGTTGTCAGGAAACGCGTTAACTAACGGAACGGTGATGAGATGTTCTTTGTTTTTGTGATGACATTTGATTAATTTGTAGCACCGTACTATCTTTTTTCGCTGAGTTTCGTTGCCATATTTTGAAAAGATATCGTTATTGTTTTGGACAGTGTGTTACTCCAAAAAACAAGTAGCTTATGAAAAAAGTTACCTTAGCTATGAAACTTCCTCTTACGAAGAGTTTTAATGCATTGTCTATTTTTACAACTTCATCACATAATACCTCGAATGTCATCTTAATCAAAATCGTTTCGGTTTACCTCAATACCAAAAGAATTTTGTCATATGAAACGGAAAAATTTATGAATATGTGGAACTCGTGTGTTTAAATGGACTTTTTACTCCATCCTATGAATTATTCGAAATATATAACTATGATCGCTCGTTACAGATCACAAACCAAAATGTCTTAGTTAATGGGCCTTAGTGGAAACTTTTTTTATATTGTTTGAGACGTACGATGAGTATTTCTAAAATTTCAAGAACAATTGTTCGCTCTGATACTAGTTTCATTCCTAAAAAAATAGATAAGCCGTAAGAAATAAAAAACAATATTAGAATTGAGCATTTAAATTCATTAGATTTTCAGGAATATGCTGGGTGCTGTCTATGTTATCACAATAAACGTGACCCTACATTTCAAGTAGATAGATATAATCAACAAGTGGAGTTGTATAAGAAATTTTATTGTTGTATATATTTGTACAGTATCTACAAAACTAACTCTGCAAAATTGCAATGACTATTACTTAGCATACAATTAATTGTCCATTTACACATTCTTGGTGCAAATAAGACAGAGAGCATCGACTAGTTGCCACTGAGATGAGCAAAGTTTTTTGCAGATCCTCAGACAAACCACGATGGATAAGTGATATGATATAATTCATTTGTTGACCATCAAGAGGTAATACGATTGGCCCATCACTTGGAAGCCCAAACTCTTCTTCTGACATCTTCAAGAGCTCACCGAAGATTTCGTTATTAAGCCAATTTAAAGGAATGGTGAACCGTCTTTGATCAACAGAGTAGACAACAAAATGACCAACTTCTGCCTTGGATGGTGAAACGCAGGCATCTGAATTTGCTTTTCCATTGTTTCTATGAAATGAAATTCTTTTCCTCTGACTGGCAGCAAATTTCTGCCATTTCCTTGCCATCTTTAACAATTTCTTGGCGCTGACCATAGTGGTTTTATTATATTTACGATAAAAAGAGCACTGATTAAAACTTGGTATATAGGATAAAATTTTACAAGAGATGGAAAATAGCAAGTTGATTGTTGATCAAATGACTGGAATGATTAGATATATATATATTATAGGACTGAAGACAAACTATATATTGTCCCATGTTATCTGTTATGAATAGGTAGCAGCAAAAACATGTGCTTGTAGGCCACACAAATTCAAACCATAGGCTGGATTATTGTTTGAAAGGCTAATACTTTAGATCTAC
The DNA here is from genome assembly GCA_029959085.1 of Nemophila menziesii. NCBI lineage: Eukaryota > Viridiplantae > Streptophyta > Magnoliopsida > Boraginales > Hydrophyllaceae > Nemophila > Nemophila menziesii. The sequence continues at coordinate 25,078,818 of JARWIR010000008.1, forward strand.
ACATAAACGAAATATTTCTTGATAACTTGTTGGTAGACAGGAGGGCTATTATATAGTCTTATGTCTGATCGTATAGTCCATACAATTTACCAATAACAAAATGCCAACAATTATTTAATGAAACATATTTAGATGTTGAATAAATAATAAGACTTATCTAATAGTGAAATCTATAGCCTTCATATTCGAATACCTAATTCTCCTTCCATCCCAAGTTAAAACTTGTATTCCTAAATCACAAATTATATTGTGTATTTATGCTTTTCAAGCCATTGATTGCGACACTTTGCAATGTTCTTTATTTCGCATCCTTCTTTTTATATAGTAAAATTCAGTTTTATTTATATTTTTCGAAAAATATTACCACCAAAAAAATTTACTTTGAGATCCACCTATAAGACAGTTTAGTTAACTCTCTGACAGATATTAGTACTTCCAAAAAAAAACATAAACTATCTATATATCATGTTGATGGAGGATATGTAGAATTTTAAAGTTAAAATTAAGACTTTTCATAATATTGTGGAAACGAAGGCAAACTTTGCGAATATGGTCAATTTATGTAAAGTGCTAAATTGATAAATATAGTCCTTCCTTGAATAATATTCATATTCATATTTAGACTTATAAATGAGACGTTAGTAGTGTATTACATGTGTGTCGCATACAACAAGATGTGTCGCTTATTTGAGAGGGACGCTGAATGTGGTGTTGCGCGTGACATTGGATGTGTAGAGTGTTGAGGTGGGGATGACGCGAGGTTGATTGACTCAGATGTGTTAAAATAGCCGTGCACGTAGGAACTCAGAAACGAATGACAAACATGCACTGGGGTGAAGTGGAGTGGGAATTCTGTGGAGACTTGGCTGTCAGGAAACGCGTTAACTAACGGAACGGTGATGAGATGTTCTTTGTTTTTGTGATGACATTTGATTAATTTGTAGCACCGTACTATCTTTTTTCGCTGAGTTTCGTCGCCATATTTTGAAAAGATATTGTTATTGTTTTGGACAGTGTGTTACTTCAAAAAACAAGTAGCTTATGAAAAAAGTTACCTTAGCTATGAAACTTCCTCTTACGAAGAGTTTTAATACATTGTCAATTTTTACAACTTCATCACATAATACCTCGAATGTCATCTTAATCAAAATCGTTTCGGTTTACCTCAATACCGAAAGAATTTTGTCATATGAAACGGAAAAATTTATGAATATGTGGAACTCGTGTGTTTAAATGGACTTTTTACTCCATCCTATGAATTATTCGAAATATATAACTATGATCGCTCGTTACAGATCACAAACCAAAATGTCTTAGTTAATGGGCCTTAGTGGAAACTTTTTTTATATTGTTTGAGACGTACGATGAGTATTTGTAAAATTTCAAGAACAATTGTTCGCTCTGATACTAGTTTCATTCCTAAAAAAATAGATAAGCCGTAAGAAATAAAAAACAATATTAGAATTGAGCATTTAAATTCATTAGATTTTCAGGAATATGCTGGGTGCTGTATATGTTATCACAATAAACGTGACCCTACATTTCAAGTAGATAGATATAATCAACGAGTGGAGTTGTATAAGAAATTTTATTGTTGTATATATTTGTACAGTATCTACAAAACTAACTCTGCAAAATTGCAATGACTATTACTTAGCATACAATTAATTGTCCATTTACACATTCTTGGTGCAAATAAGACAGAGAGCATCGACTAGTTGCCACTGAGATGAGCAAAGTTTTTTGCAGATCCTCAGACAAACCACGATGGATAAGTGATATGATATAATTCATTTGTTGACCATCAAGAGGTAATACGATTGACCCATCACTTGGAAGCCCAAACTCTTCTTCTGACATCTTCAAGAGCTCACCGAAGATTTCGTTATTAAGCCAATTTAAAGGAATGGTGAACCGTCTTCGATCAACAGAGTAGACAACAAAATGACCAACTTCTGCCTTGGATGGTGAAACGCAGGCATCTGAATTTGCTTTTCCATTGTTTCTATGAAATGAAATTCTTTTCCTCTGACTGGCAGCAAATTTCTGCCATTTCCTTGCCATCTTTAACAATTTCTTGGCGCTGACCATAGTGGTTTTATTATATTTATGATAAAAAGAGCACTGACTAAAACTTGGTATATAGGATAAAATTTTACAAGAGATGGAAAATAGCAAGTTGATTGTTGATCAAATGACTGGAATGATTAGATATATATATTAGAGGACTGGAGACAAACTATTTATTCTCCCATGTTATCTGTTATGAATAGGTAGCAGCAAAAACATGTGCTTTTAGGCCACACAAATTCAAACCATAGGGTGGATTATTGTTTGAAAGGCTAATACTTTAGATCTACACATAAACGAAATATTTCTTGATAATTTGTTGGTAGACAGGAGGGCTCTTATATAGTCTTATGTCTGATCGTATGGTCCATACAATTTTCCAATAACAAAATGCCAACAATTATTTAATAAAACATATTTAGATGTTGAATAAATAATAAGACTTATCTCATAGTGAAATCTATAGCCTTCATATTCGAATACCTAATTATCCTTCCGTCCCAATTTAAAACTTGTATTCCTAAATCACAAATTATATTGTGTATTTATGCTTTTCAAGCCATTGATTGTGACACTCTGCAATGTTCTTTATTTCGCATCCTTCTTTTTATATAGTAAAATTCAGTTTTATGTATATTTTTCGAAAAATATTACAACCAAAAAAATTTACTTTGAGATCCACCTATAAGACAGTTTAGTTAACTCTCTAACATATATTAGTACTACCAAAAAAAACTTAAACTATCTACATACCATGTTGATGGAGGATATGTAGAATTTTAAAGTTAAAATTAAGACTTTTCATAATATTGTGGAAACGAAGGTAAACTTTGCGAATATGGTCAACCAATGTAAAATGCTAAATTGATAAATATATTCCTTCCTTGAATAATATTCATATTCATATTTAGACTTATAAATGAGACGTTAGTAGGGTATTACATGTGTGTCGCATACAACAAGATGTGTCGCTTATTTAAGAGGGACGCTGAATGTGGTGTTGCGCGTGACATTGGATGTGTAGAGTGTTGAGGTGGGGATGACGTGAGGCTGTTTGGCTCACATGTGTTAAAATAGCCGTGCACGCAGGAACTCAGAAACGAATGACAAACATGCACTGGTGATGAGATGTTCTTTGTTTTTGTGATGACATTTGATTAATTTGTAGCAGCGTACTATCTTTTTTCGCTGAGTTTCGTTGCCATATTTTGAAAAGATATCGTTATTGTTTTGGACAGTGTGTTACTCCAAAAATCAAGTAGCTTATGAAAAAAGTTACCTTAGCTATGAAACTTCCTCTTACGAAGAGTTTTAATGCATTGTCTATTTTTACAACTTCATCACATAATACCTCGAATGTCATCTTAATCAAAATCGTTTCGGTTTACCTCTCTACCAAAAGAATTTTGTCATATGAAACGGAAAAATTTATGAATATGTGGAACTCGTGTGTTTAAATGGACTTTTTACTCCATCCTATGAATTATTCGAAATATATAACTATGATCGCTCGTTACAGATCACAAACCAAAATGTCTTAGTTAATGAGCCTTAGTGGAAACTTTTTTTATATTGTTTGAGACGTACGATGAGTATTTGTATAATTTCAAGAACAATTGTTCGCTCTGATACTAGTTTCATTCCTAAAAAAATAGATAAGCCGTAAGAAATCAAAAACAATATTAGAATTGAGCATTTAAATTCATTAGATTTTCAGGAATATGCTGGGTGCTGTATATGTTATCACAATAAACGTGACCCTACATTTCAAGTAGATAGATATAATCGACAAGTGGAGTTGTATAAGAAATTTTATTGTTGTATATATTTTTACAGTATCTACAAAACTAACTCTGCAAAATTGCAATGACTGTTACTTAGCATACAATTAATTGTCCATTTACACATTCTTGGTGCAAATAAGACAGAGAGCATCGACTAGTTGCCACTGAGATGAGCAAAGTTTTTTGCAGATCCTCAGACAAACCACGATGGATAAGTGATATGATATAATTCATTTGTTGACCATCAAGAGGTAATACGATTGGCCCATCACTTGGAAGCCCAAACTCTTCTTCTGACATCTTCAAGAGCTCGCCGAAGATTTCGTTATTAAGCCAATTTAAAGGAATGGTGAACCGTCTTTGATCAACAGAGTAGACAACAAAATGACCAACTTCTGCCTTGGATGGTGAAACGCAGGCATCTGAATTTGCTTTTCCATTGTTTCTATGAAATGAAATTCTTTTCCTCTGACTGGCAGCAAATTTCTGCCATTTCCTTGCCATCTTTAACAATTTCTTGGCGCTGACCATAGTGGTTTTATTATATTTATGATAAAAAGAGCACTGATTAAAACTTGGTATATAGGATAAAATTTTACAAGAGATGGAAAATAGCAAGTTGATTGTCGATCAAATGACTGGAATGATTAGATATATATATTAGAGGAATGGAGACAAACTATTTATTGTCCCATGTTATCTGGTATGAGTAGGTAGCAGCAAAAACATGTGCTTGTAGGCCACACAAATTCAATCCATATGCTGGATTATTGTTTGAAAGGCTAATACTTTAGATCTACACATAAACGAAATATTTCTTGTTAATTTGTTGGTAGACAGGAGGGCTCTTATATAGTCTTATGTCTGATCGTATAGTCCATACAATTTTCCAATAACAAAATGCCAACAATTATTTAATAAAACATATTTAGATGTTGAATAAATAATAAGACTTATCTCATAGTGAAATCTATAGCCTTCATATTCGAATACCTAATTATCCTTCCGTCCCAATTTAAAACTTGTATTCCTAAATCACAAATTATATTGTGTATTTATGCTTTTCAAGCCATTGATTGTGACACTCTGCAATGTTCTTTATTTCGCATCCTTCTTTTTATATAGTAAAATTCAGTTTTATGTATATTTTTCGAAAAATATTACAACCAAAAAAATTTACTTTGAGATCCACCTATAAGACAGTTTAGTTAACTCTCTAACATATATTAGTACTACCAAAAAAAACTTAAACTATCTACATACCATGTTGATGGAGGATATGTAGAATTTTAAAGTTAAAATTAAGACTTTTCATAATATTGTGGAAACGAAGGTAAACTTTGCGAATATGGTCAACCAATGTAAAATGCTAAATTGATAAATATATTCCTTCCTTGAATAATATTCATATTCATATTTAGACTTATAAATGAGACGTTAGTAGGGTATTACATGTGTGTCGCATACAACAAGATGTGTCGCTTATTTAAGAGGAACGCTGAATGTGGTGTTGCGCGTGACATTGGATGTGTAGATTGTTGAGGTGGGGATGACGTGAGGCTGTTTGGCTCACATGTGTTAAAATAGCCGTGCACGCAGGAACTCAGAAACGAATGACAAACATGCACTGGTGATGAGATGTTCTTTGTTTTTGTGATGACAAACATGCATGAGATTACCCAACCAACTTGGTATGATTTGAGAAGTACTTAGCAAAATTATCAAAAAATATAATCATATGAAGGAATAAGGAATTACTCTCTAAGAACACAATTATATAACTGAAAAAGATATGGACTATTTTCTAAGAGACTCAAAACTAATTATTAGGCCCCTGTTAGTCAGGTCATTTCTATTTAGTTTTTTTTTTTTTTAGTTAATCCATCTATAATCGAATATTATCAAGACCACATCCTCTAGGTAGTCTAAATTAAAAACTTGAAATCAATAAGTAAATCCTATTAGCAAATAATCTAGAGTTTTACAATTTGTAAACGAACTACAAGTCCACTTGGTAGTCAGATCAAAATTTGTAAACTTAACAAACTTGAAACTCTACTTACGATGGACAAGTCTCACGAAATATAAACTGAATAATTCTTAAAAATCAAGTGGAAATAATTTAGAATTTACAATTCCGAACTTTAGAGTGGAAGCGGCATTCTAAACGATGTGAGAATCAATTAAATAGAGTTATAACAAAAAAATCTTGATCAGGTCACAACCGATTGTACCAAGTGTCTCCTAATTTGTCCCTATAACTATTTTAACTTGATTAATTGGTTCGTTTAAACATGGAATCACATACAAAAAATACTAAATATATTGAAATTATTGATGCCAATAAACATGAATATTTTAATGATAATGAACAATTAATCACAGTATCGATTCAAAGCATCCATTAAAAACATTATTCATTACAAATATGATTACATATTTTAATATTAGTGAAAAGATATGTATAAAATCTTAAAAATATTACAAATACAAGATTTTCAAAAAGGTAGAAAAGTAAAAAACACTTTGTTTCATAAGTCATTAAACAATTGAATGATTGATCGCATCAACTATCAATATAAACAATAATGATGAATATAACCACTTGGGTTAGTTCAACTGGCCAGATCCTTGGTATTTCTTTAACACTTAAAAGGGAGGTACAGAGTTCAAATCCCCTCCCTAACCGGTGTAAAGTGAGAGGTACAAGACTCGAACCCCTTGAACATAGGTAACCTAGTTCTGATTTACCTTGTAATATACATAGGTAATCGTGTATATCCCCATGGGATTAGTCGTGGTGCGCGCAAGATGGCCCGTATCACCCATGTACCCAAAAACACTAATGAACATTATTATCACAGGTAATGTAGGCAACTAACAGATTTTCTTGTTTCTTCTGGCCAACCGACACAAAAAGACCCAAGAACAATTATTAGTTTTATTCAACCAATAGATACAAAGAAAAGAAAACTGAGAAGCGATTTTTTATTTCATTTTTTTTGTTAGGATCCGATACAACAGTGTACAGCCACCGTTAAAATCCTTTTTTTTTCTCTCGCATCTAATGCTATATGACGAAAAATAAAAACTGAGAATGTATTATCACCGACACTAATCAATCTACTAATTCAATCAAATTAAAAAATAAATCATAGTGACCATCTCATGTTGGCTAGGGTGTGATAAGATTACGATATAATTTCAAATAACTAACACCTTAAACCAGCACGAAAACTCACTGCAAGTATCACATATCCTTTGTAAGTTTAGTTAATAAGTAAGATTCGTTCGCAGGGGTTAAGCCTGTTAGCTTAGAATCATGTTTAGAGAAGAAAGCGTAGTAGAGATTAATTGCTAAAACTAAAATATAAATAAAGAGATCAAATAATTGAGAGAATAATTAAAAAACTACTATAGCAAATAAATAAGATAAATAGAATGGAGGTAAGAAGTATAGCTTAGGTTTGCTAGTATGCACTTATCCTCGTAAATCTATATTCCAGTTATAAGGGTGATTAAAGCTCTTAGAAAAAGTAGTCCGGATTCTATATTCCTCCTAACCTCTTTCCAGGTAGACTTAGGTGGCAACCTAACAATTACCAGGGGACTTGGGTAAGGGGACGCTGTGCAATGATTGGTGGGTAATCTCAGACCCTAGTGACTATCTAGTTAGGCAATCCTGTCAAGATCACTACCGCACACTAGATGATTATGTGGTGTTTCAATAGTTCAACACCCCTTCTAGGTGACCATCCAACTACGACTGGTGGGGTGGTTTATACTCATGCACTAGCAAGAACTACGATCAATACATAAAAGCACATAAAACAAATATGAAAGATAAGAAATTTAATCAATTTAAAGGTTAATCCTAACTAATAAAAAATAAAGATAAATAATTCAAAGATTATACAAGTCCAAACCCCGAGATATGGGGGAATTAGTTCATACTATGAATAAACTAAAAGATTGATACATACTGTAAACTTGCTTCTCCTGATGTTGCTACCAGATACTGTGGACTAATAATTAAGAAATTATGTGTTTAAAATGATAAGTAGGATTTATAGGTGTTAGCTAACCCTAGGTCGGAATTTTGGAGTGGAAGACAATATATTGGAGTCCTTTTCCAATTCATATTTGTTTCCTAAAATATAGGAACTGATAAACACTTCTTCAATGATTTTGTCATATCTCCTTCGTTACTTGGCCAAATTTAGTGTACGACCTATCAAAACGAATGTAATTCAAATATTTATATCCACATAGAATATTTCATCCAAACCCGTAAAATATTTTATGCAGTTTTCAAAACACTACACGACTTTTCAGCATGACGGATTTACTTGGCAACTTTTTCTTTCCTAATTTAACTTTGTTTCCTTTGAAATCTTGATTTCAATTTGGATCTACTATCCTTAACTCTTTGACATCTATTTGGTCTCTAAATATTTCCTTTAACTTAAGAGATTCACAATAAAACAAAAATTATACCAAAAACGCTACAAAAGTAATAAATCTCCAAATCAAGACACGAATTACAAAATTATCTATTAACAGAGAAAAATCCCTTACCAATTAACGAAATACACCTAAAATGATGTCTTAAACCTATATTCATATATCAAAAATATGGATACATCAAGACACCAACTCAAAGTTTTATCGTCCCGATACAATAAAGAATAAGAACAGTGTGAAGTCTCTAAAAATATACCCTAAGTCAGTTAAGCACAAATTGAAAGGATATAGAAGAATATGAATAATAATCTCAAAGCAACTGCTTAGCAAGTTTTATGTAATTTGCAAACTAAATTACATATACACTTATCATACAAACAATCAACACGATTTAAATTCAAGATCGGATTAGCTTTGCACTGCACGAAGGAGAGGTTCTTCACTTAGTTTACATGGAGGCTATAGATTGTTCATCGAGCCTAACTAGTATCTAATGATCCATCTAACTACTCTCTATTGGTTCAATTATTCCTAGATCACATAGTCAAGAATCATAAGGTCTTTAAGGTTGTAATGTTCGCTTAGAGATGGTATGATCATTTATTTGGATAATTTAGAGTGAGCTTTTGGCTCTCTCCTCACTAGCCATCAACGAATCGCCCTAAAGCTTGAGTTACTTTTATAAGATGTTCTCACTAAACCCAATGATTGATGCACTAAGTAGCATCCCCAATAACCCAATATAAAGCATTAAGATGATCACATAAGAAATTCCACTTTGTCGTTCCAAATCATAAATTCTTTTTAATATCACTTTTTTCTTTTTATAAGTTAGCTATATGGCCCTCTTTATGTTGTGAGATACCATGCTACCTCTTGGTAAACATACTTTTTTCTTTTCAATTCTTTTCTCATTCACTTTTACCCCGAAAAAAGGGTTACAATATAAAAAAATGAATCATTACCAAAATAGATCAAAAATATATAAGCTCAAAAACCTAACCCAATACATTTTCCGGAAGGTGAACCCACCACCCCAAACTCAAGCTCTAAAACGTCTGTTAATGTCGCCCTTTTTGTGGAAAATAAATACCCTAAGGATACATCATTTTAGGTAGAAATTGAACTTATTTGATAGATTTTAAGCATATTTTGCGATATTGCACTTTCTTCCTTCAGGATTAAAATATTGTTACTTTTAGAGATTTTGTGCGTTAATTTGATTATTTAGTGTGAAGTTATTAGGTACATGGATGCTAGGAGGCATTAAGATGAAGAGAAAAAGTGAAGTTTAAAGTCCAAGATCAAAAGAAAGTGCTAAAGGAGCAAAATCCATCACTTAAGTAGAGTAGGAAGAGCACTAGAAACTGGAAAGTCGACACTTCTAGCCCTTACTGAGCCTAAACTGTCTAGATTTAGACCTGCTGATTCAAATGAAAAAGATGAGCCTCTAACTAAGCAAGATTTGAGAAGTAGAATTAGGTGATTTGGACGTACGATGCAAAAGTTACGCGTGTTTTATTGAAGTGTGTACATAAGATGCGGGAATTTAAAATGGATTTGTTGCCCTAATTACTTAATTAATCCCAAGATTAGACATAATCCATTTTTACTCTCTATATAAGCTCATTTATAACTCATTAATCAGTACCTCTCTATTGAGCGTCATATTATATCATATTCAGAGAGAGAGAGAGAGAGAGAGAGAGGGAGAGAGAGAGAGAGAGAGAGCAGAAACTCTTGGAAGCAAAAGGCAGGACCTAGAGAAGACTTTCCTCCTCTATAATCAGCCAAATAATTCTTACTAGGTTTCTTTCAGTTTTTATTTAATTTAGGAATTATTTCTTTCATTTAATTTATTTATTATCTTTATTCAACTATGAGCTAAACCTAAATTACTTGAGACTCGTATTTTGGGGATGGATCCTAGTTTCTAATTTAGTGTTTTTCTAATTTGAGATTGTGTCAATTTATTTACAATCATTGACGTCACGAATCAAGGGTAGTTTGTAGTAATTAGGCTATTTACTAGTTGTGGTGATCATCTAGATCGGGGTTTAATTACAGAATTAGGATAGAAACATGTGGTGTTCGTCATTGATCCTGACGGGCTTGACTAACCACGTAGCCAATCTGGTTAATTACTTAAACATCTGAAAGTAGTTTATAGTCACCCTGAAGGGGTCTGTAATTACTACTACAAATCTGGTCTCTAGGGATGATTTTTTTAGAGACGACACGTGGTTCGTCGCTAGAATAGTATATTAGCGACGAAAAACTTTTAACGACAATGAAAGTCGTTGTAAAAAATCTTTATAGTTAGCGACGACGTGATTTCGTTGGTAAAGGATTAAAAAATATTCTCAAATAAACTTCCTTGTTAGCGAAGAAAAAATTTTGCTAGTAAATTATTTGAATGTCCTCGCTAAATCTGCTTTTAATTTTTGTTTTTTTTCCTCGAAAACATTGATCGCTAAATATCTTTGATAATAACGACAACTAGAGCCGTCATTAGTACACGTTTCTTACGACAAAATTTTAAATGCTTAGCAAAGAAAAACTTCGTCCCTAATAAAAAAATGTAAATAAAAAAGACAACAAGTTTTTCAAACCAGAAATTTTACTGTAAACTTGCTTCTCCTGATGTTGCTACCTGATACTGTGGACTAATAATTAAGAAATTATGTGTTTAAAATGATAAGTAGGATTTATAGGTGTTATCTAACCCTAGGTCGGAATTTTGGAGTGGAAGACAATTTATTGGAGTACTTTTCCAATTCATATTTGTTTCCTAAAATATAGGAACTGATAAACACTTCTTCAATGATTTTGTCATATCTCCTTCGTTACTTGTCCAAATTTAGTGTACGACCTATCAAAACGAATGTAATTCAAATATTTATATCCACATAGAATATTTCATCCAAACCCGTAAAATATTTTATGCAGTTTTCAAAACACTACACGACTTTTCAGCATGACGGATTTACTTGGCAACTTTTTCTTTCCTAATTTAACTTTGTTTCCTTTGAAATCTTGATTTCAATTTGGATCTACTATCCTTAACTCTTTGACATCTATTTGGTCTCTAAATATTTCCTTTAACTTAAGAGATTCACAATAAAACAAAAATTATACCAAAAACGCTACAAAAGTAATAAATCTCCAAATCAAGACACGAATTACAAAATTATCTATTAACAGAGAAAAATCCCTTACCAATTAACGAAATACACCTAAAATGATGTCTTAAACCTATATTCATATATCAAAAATATGGATACATCAAGACACCAACTCAAAGTTTTATCGTCCCGATACAATAAAGAATAAGAACAGTGTGAAGTCTCTAAAAATATACCCTAAGTCGGTTAAGCACAAATTGAAAGGATATAGAAGAATATGAATAATAATCTCAAAGCAACTGCTTAGCAAGTTTCATGTAATTTGCAAACTAAATTACATATACACTTATCATACAAACAATCAACACGATTTAAATTCAAGATCGGATTAGCTTTGCACTGCACGAAGGAGAGGTTCTTCACTTAGTTTACATGGAGGCTATAGATTGTTCATCGAGCCTAACTAGTATCTAATGATCCATCTAACTACTCTCTATTGGTTCAATTATTCCTAGATCACATAGTCAAGAATCATTAGGTATTTAAGGTTGTAATGTTCGCTTAGAGATGGTATGATCATTTATTTGGATAATTTAGAGTGAGCTTTTGGCTCTCTCCTCACTAGCCATCAACGAATCGCCCTAAAGCTTGAGTTACTTTTATAAGATGTTCTCACTAAACCCAATGATTGATGCACTAAGTAGCATCCCCAATAACCCAATATAAAGCATTAAGATGATCACATAAGAAATTCCACTTTGTCGTTCCAAATCATAAATTTTTTTTAATATCACTTTTTTCTTTTTATAAGTTAGCTATATGGCCCTCTTTATGTTGTGAGATACCATGCTACCTCTTGGTAAACATACTTTTTTCTTTTCAATTCTTTTCTCATTCACTTTTACCCCGAAAAAAGGGTTACAATATAAAAAAATGAATCATTACCAAAATAGATCAAAAATATATAAGCTCAAAAACCTAACCCAATACATTTTCCGGAAGGTGAACCCACCACCCCAAACTCAAGCTCTAAAACGTCTGTTAATGTCGCCCTTTTTGTGGAAAATAAATACCCTAAGGATACATCATTTTAGGTAGAAATTGAACTTATTTGATAGATTTTAAGCATATTTTGCGATATTGCACTTTCTTCCTTCAGGATTAAAATATTGTTACTTTTAGAGATTTTGTGCGTTAATTTGATTATTTAGTGTGAAGTTATTAGGTACATGGATGCTAGGAGGCATTAAGATGAAGAGAAAAAGTGAAGTTTAAAGTCCAAGATCAAAAGAAAGTGCTAAAGGAGCAAAATCCATCACTTAAGTAGAGTAGGAAGAGCACTAGAAACTGGAAAGTCGACACTTCTAGCCCTTACTGAGCCCAAACTGTCTAGATTTAGACCTGCTGATTCAAATGAAAAAGATGAGCCTCTAACTAAGCAAGATTTGAGAAGTGGAATCAGGTGATTTAGACGTACGATGCAAAAGTTACGCGTGTTTTATTGAAGTGTGTACATAAGATGCGGGAATTTAAAATGGATTTGTTGCCCTAATTACTTAATTAATCCCAAGATTAGACATAATCCATTTTTACTCTCTATATAAGCTCATTTATAACTCATTAATCAGTACCTCTCTATTGAGCGTCATATTATATCATATTTAGAGAGAGAGAGAGAGAGAGAGAGAGAGAGAGCAGAAACTCTTGGAAGCAAAAGGCAGGACCTAGAGAAGACTTTCCTCCTCTATAATCTGCCAAATAATTCTTACTAGGTTTCTTTCAGTTTTTATTTAATTTAGGAATTATTTCTTTCATTTAATTTATTTATTATCTTTATTCAACTATGAGCTAAACCTAAATTACTTGAGACTCGTATTTTGGGGATGGATCCTAGTTTCTAATTTAGTGTTTTTCTAATTTGAGATTGTGTCAATTTATTTACAATCATTGACGTCACGAATCAAGGGTGGTTTGTAGTAATTAGGCTATTTACTAGTTGTGGTGATCATCAAGAACGGGGTTTAATTACAGAATTAGGATAGAAACGTGTGGTGTTCGTCATTGATCCTGACGGGCTTGACTAACCACGTAGCCAATCTGGTTAATTACTTAAACATTTGAAAGTAGTTTATAGTCACCCTGAAGGGGTCTGTAATTACTACTACAAATCTGGTCTCTAGGGATGATTTTTTTAGAGACGACACGTGGTTCGTCGCTAGAATAGTATATTAGCGACGAAAAACTTTTAACGACAATGAAAGTCGTTGTAAAAAATCTTTATAGTTAGCGACGACGTGATTTCGTTGGTAAAGGATTAAAAAATATTCGCAAATAAACTTCCTTGTAGCGAAGAAAAAATTTTGCTAGTAAATTATTTGAATGTCCTCGCTAAATCTGCTTTTAATTTTTGTTTTTTTTCCTCGAAAACATTGATCGCTAAATATCTTTGATAATAACGACAACTAGAGCCGTCATTAGTACACGTTTCTTACGACAAAATTTTAAATGCTTAGCGAAGAAAAACTTCGTCCCTAATAAAAAAATGTAAATAAAAAAGACAACAAGTTTTTCAAACCAGAAAATACCACATCAATATTTGTTTAACCCATTTTTTCTTAAACCCCTAACTCCTATTTGTCTAAATCTTTACCACTTGCTTCTTCAAATCATCTAACACCATTCCCGGAACCGTATCCGAGGTCGGACAAGCTTAATCTTCAATTTCTCCAACCAAATCAAGGTATTTTCAATAAAATGCAAACCTTTTAAATTTTGATTTTGTTGAATGTAATTTTGAATTACATGATATAATGATTGATTAGATAAATAAATAATTTTTACACCATTACCTGTTCCATATTCAAGGTGGGGCATGGTCAATCTTCAATTTCTCCAACTAATTCTATGTATTTTCAATCAAATTCAAACTCTTTAAAATTTGTTTTTTTTTATTATAATTGTGATTACATTCTACAAGATTTGATTAAGTTAATAAATACTTGTTTTATGATTTTCTTTTTTATTAGTATGTTGTAAATCATGTATATGTTCATTTATTTATATTTTTTTATTATATATTTGTATTTTCTTAATTAGTTATATAAAATTGTTTATCTATTTATTGGTTTGTGATTATTATTCATTCAATGGCTTGTAATTTTTAATTATTTATTAATTAGGTTGTAATAATTATTTATTTTATTTTCATGTTTATGTAGTTGCTTAGTTATACCAAATTGTTATTAAAAGATGGCTTCGAGTCTTGATAAGAATTGGATCAAAGCGATTGATCTTGTTACGGAAGAATATTTTTTGGTGTAGCAGATCTTATCGATTTTGTTGTAAAACAAGATGGTTTTAATTTTTATATGTTTTGCCCGTGTATTAAATGTTCGAATAATCATCGATATGAAACCCAAACGGTTAGGGGTCACCTTCTACAGCACAGTTTTTGTCCACTTACGAGGTTTGGACAAAATACGGTGAGAAATTAGTAATTCCCGTAGAACCCGTGCCAAATTTAGAAAATTAAATTTTTTATGTGTATGATGAGTTGAGACCCAGTTACGATTTTGGTGGTTATTCGGGTGATACCGAGATAAGATACGCACATCAAACAAGCCGTGGAAGTTTCGAAGCTTTGTTTGAGGAATTGGAGACCAAATTATATTCTACATCTACATTGATGAGTTCCTTGAACTTCATTACCAAGCTAATGCATATAAAGGTAAAGAACAAGTGGACTAACACATCTTTCACCGACCTCTTGGGATTGGTTGGTCGTGTTTGCCCAAACCTCACAATTTTCCCGAGTGTTACGAGTAATGCAACAAGAAGTTGAAAAGTATGGGTATGGGTTACACTACTATTGATGTTTGCTTTAATTATTGTGTCTTTTTTTACAAGAAGAATGAATTCCTCAACAAGTGTCCAGTATGTAGTGAGTCTAGATGGGATCCGAAGAAGGGTAAGAAAGTACCCCATAAAAAGCTTCGCAATTTTCCAATTTCCCCGATGTTGCAGCGACTATACGCTTCGAAGCACACCGCTGAAGATATAATTTGGCACCATACCGGAAAGAGTACCGATCCAGATGTGTTACGCCATCTTGTTGATGGTGATAGTTGGAAAAGATTCGTAGAGTTACATCCTGAGTTTGCTAGTGAACATCGGAATGTATTTTTGGGTCTGGGTATTAATGGTTTTTGTCCATTTTCTATGAAGAACAACTTATAGAGTATGTGGCCAGTTATATTGGCCGTCTACAACATTCCACTATGGGTATGCATGAAGGAAACCACATTTCAGCTTTGTTTGTTGATTCCGGGTCCTCGTTCACCCCGTAAGGCCATAGACTTATTTCTCTAACCGATTGTAGATGAGTTGGAGATGTTTTAGGGAATATCCTTATGTATGATGCTCATATGAAGCAAGTGTTAATTTTGTTTGTTATCCACGACCAATGATTACCCCGGTAGGTCATACACGTCAGGGTAGCAGGGTCAAGGTTACTTAGCATGCCCAGAATGCATGGATTCTACTCCGTCGAAGAAGGTAAAGAAAAGGATGGTTTATTTTGATCATAGACGTTGGTTACCTTTGAGACATCGATTTAGACAAGACAAAGTTTGTAGCTGAGTACCAGTTATAGGTCCCCCCGAGAAAACATAGTCGGGCAGATATTCAGACAATGTTAGATGGTTTGCCCATTGTGTTTCCTGGTAAACACGAGGATTATAAGGGCAAGGCGACGAAGAAATCAGGTCATCGTGAGTTCAATTGGAAGAAAAATAGTATTTTGTATTGCTTACCATATCGGTCAGTGAATTTGTTAAAACATAAATCAATGTTATGCATTTCGAGAAGAATGTGTGTGACAGTTTGCTCGGTATAGTTATAGGACTTGATGGGAAAATAAACAAAGATAGCGTGAAGGCGAGAATGAATCTTCAAGTTATGGGCATCAGGGAAGAATAGTGGTTAACATCATGAGAAGTCAAAGCGATACTCAAGCGAGGAAAGTATACGTTGTCAACGGATAAGCGGAAAGTATTTCTTGACTGGTTGAAGGCACGGAAGTTTCTCGATGGTTTTGCGTCTAGTTTGAGGAACAATTTTCAAAGTGATACGGGTAAGATTATTGGAATGAAATCACATGACTGTCACGTAATGATGCAGTATCTTTTTGTGGCTAGTATCTTCAGGCGTATAGATGATAAATCGATTAGCGATGCAATTATTGGGTTAGCTAACGTGTTTAGAGTCGTTTGTAACAAGAATCTAAGTAGCAAAGAGTTGGAAAATGGTAAGGCTGGAGTGGTTGAAGTGATGTTGGTGGTCCTTTGTGTGTTCTAAAAATAAATGCAAAAGATAATCGAACCACAACCGCAAGTGTACGGTTGTCCCAAGTAGTATATCTGATAAATCAGATTCGTTCCAAGGACGGAATGGTTGATCACAATGTCTAGCAAATAGTGATTGATGCACTTATGAAAGTAAAAGATAATAATATGTTTGTTTGGTTTTTGTTATTAAAGCTAATGAATGAAAGACAAATATTAAAATGCAAATAAAAGCTAAGACGCAAGTAAAATGATGTAAAACGCAATATGAGATGTAGCACTTGAGAACGCAAGGGTCCTCCCTATCCTATTTCTTAACTTATGTTGTTTAAGGGCTAAATTAGTCAATTACAATGGTCGGGATTCTAATTTCCCTATACCCCCGTCAGGGTGGTCTATAAGGCGATCCTAAAGTGTCACTAGTCCCGTCAGGGTAAATATGATCCACCGTTGGATGATTAAGTGTTATTACCTCATTGACCCTAGGATTAGCTAAGCTCGTCAGAATCATTAACTTCTATCCTAGATTGAATAAA
Source organism: Nemophila menziesii (assembly GCA_029959085.1). Classification (NCBI taxonomy): domain Eukaryota; kingdom Viridiplantae; phylum Streptophyta; class Magnoliopsida; order Boraginales; family Hydrophyllaceae; genus Nemophila; species Nemophila menziesii. The sequence continues at coordinate 25,096,139 of JARWIR010000008.1, forward strand.
TGGTTCCGTATTTAAACCCTCCGTCAGGATGATCCAATTGCCACTAATTGGAATAGCCTAAATACTATTACCTGTTCCTAGTTCATGACGCTAAAAACAGTAAATATTCTCAATTTAACGAAAAGAGTAAAAGCCCTAATTTAGTTTAATTCAATAAAAACTCAAATTCAACATTCGTTAATTAATAAGATTGGGATTCACCCATTGTTTGTTCTCAAGCACTATGGAAAACTTAGCTCATATTAAAATGAAATACGAAATTCAAAGTAATGGAATTCATATTGTTTACAGAATTAAAAAGATAAAAGAACCTAATTTCTGGAATCGGAATGACTACGAACGGAGATATAGACCCTCTCCAGCTCTTGTAGCTTCTTCTCCTTCCTTCAGTTGCTTCTCTCTGGTGTTTTTAATCTTGCAGAATGTGGATTGTATGTAAAATAGAAGTCAAAGGCTGGTTTTATAGGTGGAAAAACGGATTAGGGCTTGGACCTAAGAATAAAACATTAATTAAATGTCCAAGCCCAAATTCTAAGCCCAAAATCCCGTAACTGCTGATACACTTTCACTAAAACGGCTTTTCCCTATGCGTTATGACTCCGATTGACCTCATTCCAGTTGCTAAAGTTCCGTAACTCGATAAGAAATGATTTCTCTTCAAAGGTCAGCGGCTAAATCATCGCCTAAGTACCTAGAATTCAGCAATCTCTGGCCTGGAAAATGGATTTTCAGCTCTAAAAATTATATTTTCGGGATTTCTTTTCAAATCTTGACTCTATCTTTTGATCTTTGACTTTCTCCTCGGATTCCTCTTCTAGCTAACATCTAAAACCTGTAAAATCTTCACTAAAAATACCAATATTACGCGCAAAAGCTTAATAAATCAAAAATGCTAGAAATAAAAGAGGAAAATCATATTATTGCATATTTAGTCCAAAAGTCTATCAAATTGATTAAATAAACACCAAAAATGATGTCTCCTAAGGGTCTAAATTAAGAACAATTAAGGAGACATCAAGACCCCCAACTCAAACCTTTGTCGTCCCGACAAAGCAAAACAAAACAAAACAAAACAAGGGGTAGAAGTAAACGCAAGAACAAATAGAAGCTAGCAAATAAACCTAAAGCAATCCTTAAGATAAATCTCATATAGCAAAACTTTAAGAACTAATATATACATACACTAATCATGCAACATCAAACATAAATAATCTCAATCATAAAATTAAAGTTGCAATGCTTGAAGGTTACACTTGTACTCATATCTGTATGATGGCTATAGGGTGGTCATTAATCCTAACTCGCTTTGAACGCTCCACCTAGCATATTCCCTATCAACAGAATTATAAATTCACTATGTACTTAAGAATCAAGATGTCTTTACGGTTTTAATATTGGCTTAAGGACGGTATGGATGTATATTTGGTAAATTTGAAGTGAGCTTTTGGCTCTCTCCTCACTTACCATCAACAATGTCCTCGAGCTTGAGTTTACGCTAAAAAATGTTCTCACTCACCCATTTGACGCGCTAATGTTGCGTCCCCAATGTCAACCCAAATAAAACTAAGATGATTTCCAAAAATATTCCACTTTGCCAATTTATTTTATTCTTTTTATTTTCTTTTTCATTTCTTTTCTTCTTTTTTTGTATAAGATACCCATGACCATCAATTTGATGTGAAAGGTCATGTCTCTTAAAAAAAAAAATCTTTTTTTTTTTTTCAAATTTCGGCAAAGGGTTACAAATAATCATATCATCTACATGTTTGTGCCTCAATACAAACACATATAATCCCTTCCCAATGTAATTTCCTAAATGTGGACCCTCCACCCCAAACTCAAGCTCGAGACAAGTCTCAGGGTTGTGATTCAAGTGCGCGTCATTTGGTCATGCCTAATAATCTAAAGGATAATGGGTTTATATCGTGGCTACAAAATAAAAGGCTTAAGGCTCAAAATTGGGCTAAGACGGATAAAATTAATATAAGGGATAGCAAGCTAAAAGGTTTCAAATGGCTAACAAAGAACTGCCCCTATCATTTTCCTAAGTACATAGCTTGTCTTTAGTTCATATCTAGGTGGGTTCTCTACTATTTAAGATTTCACGTTCTACACACCAAACATATTCCTTAAGTACAAGCTTACTTCATTTGCATTGTTCATTAATTTTTCCTATCAATTACCTATGTTCGCATGCAATTATAAGTGCGTTTTATATCAATCCCTAAAGTCCACTATTTACTATCATTGATTCATCAAAAGTATGCTTCAAGGGACATTTAAAATCTTCTAAAGTCATACGCAACTCCGAAAATTATTTTTATTGAAAGCAAATAAAACATATAACACATAAAAACTGGGATGAGGCAACGAACCCCACCCCAAACTCAAAAATGAGTCGTGTCCCCACGACTCGAAAAGACTCAACGCAATAAAAATAAACTAAACTAACTAAAACGCGAAAGGGATAGAAAATGTATCTTAACCAGCGCGAGGCTGGTTATCGGTGTTGCGTCCATGAACTTTCTCTTGCGTAAGAATACCATAGGTGGCGTGTTGAATTGTGCTCACCCCCATTAACATGTTTCGTAGAAGTTCTAACTCTTTTGTAACGTTTCCTAAAGACGCAATCATCTTCACTTGATTCTCTTCTAACACCTTCACTTTCGCTTCCAACTCATCAGTTGTATGCATCTTCTTCTTTGGAGGAGCTCTAGGATTCCTTGTTGCTTTCACCACCTCATCATGAATATTCTTGATCAAAGTTAAACCCATACTCTCACACACTACAACACGATCAATCTCTGCGTCTTTACGCGGAACCTTTGCGTCTAAACACAAAGTAGTGACGGTACAAGGAAATTTGAGATTTTGTTGTGAAGTAGGAATTCTAGCAAATTCCATGATGGTATCATATATCACACGAGCAACATCCATGGGTTTCTCATCAATAATACACTTAATGAACAAAAGATGCTCCTTCTTCACTTCCGATATGTGTTTAACTCCGAAGAAGGTAGGGATTATGAAACGTGACCAAATCTTAGCACATGGTAGCAAGTTACTACTATACATCTGTCCAGGATATCTCTCTCCTTCGGGAATTGGGCGGGCCCCATCAACAAGCACTTTCCCCCAAAGGGATTCATAATCAAACGAAGGCTCTTTAAGAGATTCTTGAAACGGACATATTCCGGAAAACTCGGGTAATTTCAATGATTTACGAATAAGCTCAACGGAGAAAGGAACTACCTTTTTGCGAATAATGACAGCTTCTTTCGAGAAGGCGATTCCTTCATAAAAATCTCGCACCAAGGTAGGAATATACTCAAGCTTCCTTTCTCTCAATTCCTTCCAACCCAATTTATCACAAGTAACACCATAAACTTTATAAGCACTAGTCATAATACCTTTAGGAAGATTCATCTCCTCACCAAACTTCAAAAATTCAATTCTATCACGAACCTGAGTATCCCAAGGAACGAAGACTCTCTTAGGTTTTTGAGCCCAAGCTTTCCTACGCGGAGCTTTTGGTTGTTGCACTGGTTCTTCGGGAACTTCTTGTTCAGTTTCCTCAATCTCTTCTTCAACTTCTTCCTCACTTTCTTCATCACTCTCATCAATTAACCTGCTCTTTTTCGGATTAGCCTTACTCGGATTTTCTTTTCGTTTCGGAGCAATTGGGTTTTGGACAGTCTTTTTGGATCGCGAATCCGGAATCTCAATTGCTTGGTCTGGGCTAGCTCCAACATTGTTCCTGTTTCTTGGTATGGTTCTTCGATGGTTACACATGGAATTGGTTCTGTTAGTCATCTCTTTTCACCCCAAACTCAAAACTTCATATAGAGAAAAAGCTAGAGAAAAGCTTTGAAATTTGATGTTTTGAGGCTTAAAACTTGAAGGATTAGGTGGAATATGAGATGGGTTAAGGTTATTTGAGAGAGATTTTGAAAGAATTTGGTTTAATTTCAAGGTTGGGAAGAGGAGATTTTTTGGAGAAAATATGATTTTTGGTGATGTTTTGGAGAATATGTGAGTTTATTTTGTGTTTTTGTGATGATAGAAGGCTTGATTTGATGATTTTATAGCTGTTTGTTGATGATTTTCGGAGTGGGTGGAGGCAAGGATTCGTAAGATAAGGTTTGGCTTGGAAAAGAGGCAAAAAACTAGGTTTAATCAACTCAAAATCGCCTCTCGCAACAGCTGGCCAGCTAGCCGGCGGATTCACCGGCATGCCGGTCGCTAGGGCGGCGAAAAAATAATTACTAAATTCGACTTTTTTTTTAAAATTTTTTTTTACCTCAAAACGCAAGTATATTGCGTCGTCGCTGACGCAATGATCAGAGAATTTGAAATCTTTGACCGGCTAGCCGGCGGATTCGCCGGCATGCCGGTGAAATATCGATGGCGCATTTGATGACGCAGCAACCTTGCGTCGTCGCTGACGCAAGGACCAGAAACTCCTTCCTCTTTGGCCGGCTAGCCGGTCAGTTGACCGGCATGCCGGCGCTTTCTCGCTGGCGCGAATGATGACGCAGCAATGCTGCGTTGTCGCTGATGCAGTGGTCAGAGAGTTGGGGTCCTTCAGCTCGTTTGGCCGGTATGCCGGCCAGCTCGCCGGCTAGCCGGTCAAACCTGCTGTGGACTTCAATTTTTTTCGTTTTTCTCATCGTTTGACCCCAAACTCATGACCATTATACCCCTGAAATCATCAAAAACAAACACCCTTCCTCATTTCTTAAAAATAAAAACTAAAATCAATGAAAACTTAACTAATTTATACTACGGAAATTTAAATACTTAAACTAATATACAAGAAATTGGCTTTTGTTTAACGTCGTTAAGCTCGACGGGTTACCTCGTGCTTCTAAGGAGTTTCGAGGAGGTACATGACCTCTCCGAGATGTGGGTCTTTCGCACGATCGGTGTCTTCACCTCCATGATATATCTTTAAACGATGACCGTTCACCATGAATGTACGGTTCTCAAGTGGATGTTCTATCTCTATAGCTCCATGAGGTGTAACCTTGGTTACAATGTAAGGACCCGACCACTTCGATCTTAATTTCCCCGGATAATTACGGAACTTCGAATTATATTTCAACACTCTTTGTCCTACTACAAAGTTCTTCTCTCGAATTCGATTATCATGCCATCTCTTAGTATTTTCTTTATAAAGCTTAGCATTTTCATAAGCATGTAATCTAAATTCATCAAGCTCATTAAGTTTCATCATTCGATTCTCACCAGCTAGCGTAGGATCTAAATTTAACTTTGCAATAGCCCAATAGGCACCCATTTCTAACTCAAGAGGTAAGTGACAAGCCTTACCATAAACCATTCGATACGGAGAAGCACCTACTGGAGTTTTGAAAGCAGTTCGATATGCCCAAAGTGCATCAACTAATTTCATAGACCAATCTTTTCTGGTAGGACCAACGGTTTTCTCTAAGATAGATTTTACCTCACGATTTGATACTTTGGCTTGACCATTGGCTTGTGGATGATAAGCAGTAGATACACGATGTCTGACTCCATATTTCTCTAGAACAGTCTTTAAATACTTATTAACGAAATGAGTACCTCCATCGCTAATAATCACCCTTGGAGTTCCATGTCTAGTGAAAATATGTGATTTTAAGAACTTAATCACCACTCTAGAATCATTGGTAGGTAAAGCCACCGCTTCTACCCACTTAGACACGTAATCAACAGCTAATAAGATGTAGAGGTTACCATTTGAAGGAACGAACGGACCCATAAAATCTATACCCCAAACATCAAATATTTCAACTTCTAACACATTATTACGTGGCATTTCATCCTTCTTGGATATGTTTCCGGTAAATTGACATCTAGTACATCTTTTTGTATATTCATGACAATCTTTTATAATAGAAGGCCAATAGAAACCAGATTGTAATACCTTAGCAGCAGTTCGATTTCCTTTGAAATGTCCACCATAAGGTGAATCGTGACACCCAGCTATAATCGCCTCAATTTCTTCCTTGGCTACACATCTTCTTACCATCTGATCAGCACACACTTTGTAGAGGAACGGATCCTCCCAAAAGAATTGTCTTGCACGGTGAGCTAATCTTTTTCTTTCTTGATAAGTTGAACCTTCAGGAAAAGAACCACTTACCACTAAATTCGCAATATCCGCATACCAAGGGGCTTCATAATCACGAACCACGAATAAATTCTCATCGAGAAACTCTTCTCTAACTGCTTCAGTACCACTATTCAACCCCGAACCTTCTAACCTCGATAGATGATCTGCAACCTGATTCTCACACCCTTTTCTGTCTTTAATCTCTAAATCGAACTCTTGAAGCAATAAAACCCATCTGATTAACCTTGGTTTAGCATCCTTCTTCTCCATAAGATATCGAATCGCTGAATGATCTGTATAAACGATAACTTTCGCTCCAAGAAGATAAGAGCGAAATTTATCGAATGAATATACAACTGCTAGCAACTCCTTTTCTGTAACTGTATAATTAATCAGAGCACCATTAAAAGTTTTACTAGCATAATAAATCGAATGAAAAACTTTCTCTTTTCTTTGTCCTAATACAGCTCCCATACATAAATCACTCGCATCACACATAACCTCAAACGGTAAGTTCCAATCTGGAGGCACTACTATAGGAGCAGAAATAAGCTTTTCTTTGATTGCTTTGAAGGCCACTAAGCAAGCTTCATCAAAAAAGGAATTTGGAATCCTTTTCAAGTAAGTTGCATAACGGTTTCGCAATCTTAGAGAAGTCTTTGATAAATCGCCTATAAAAGCCAGCATGACCTAGAAAACTTCTTACCCCTTTAACAGAAACAGGAGGGGGAAGAGTTTTAATTACCTCAATCTTCACTTTATCGACTTTCAATCCAACACTCGAAACTTTGTGACCCAGAACAATACCTTCACGAACCATGAAGTGACACTTCTCCCAGTTTAAGACCAAATCTGTTTCTTTGCATCTGATTAACACTTTCTCCAAATTATCTAAACACTTATCAAAATCATCACCAAAAACAGAGAAATCATCCATAAACACTTCCAGAAAGTTATCGATCATATCCCAGAAGATGGCCATCATGCATCTTTGAAAGGTAGCAGGAGCATTACACAACCCAAATGGCATTCTACGATATGCAAAAGTGCCAAAGGGGCATGTAAATGTTGTTTTATGTTGATCTTCTGGAGCCACGTAAATTTGATTATACCCAGAATAACCATCCAAGAAGCAATAATACTCTCTTCCGGCTAATTTATCTAACATCTGATCTATGAAGGGCAAAGGAAAATGATCTTTTCTGGTGGCCTTGTTCAGCTTTCTATAATCCATGCAAACTCTCCATCCAACTACCGTTCTTGAAGGAATTGCTTCATTTTTATCGTTAAGAACTGTTGTCATTCCTCCTTTCTTCGGTACACACTGAACCGGACTCACCCATTCACTACTCGAGATGGGATAAATAATCCCCGCATCTAAAAGTTTGATCACCTCTTTCTTTACCACTTCTTTCATAGCAGGCATTAATCTTCTTTGACCTTCAACTGAGCGTGCGTTAACATCTTCAAGTATGATTTTGTGTTGACAATAGGATGGACTAATGCCTTTGATGTCAGCAATTGTCCAACCTATTGCTTCTTTGTTTGCCCTTAACACACGCAACAGTTTATCTTCTTGAGGACCTGTTAAATTAGCTGAAACAATAACAGGTAGAGTTTCATTAGTACCTAAATACGCATACCTCAAGTGTGCTGGTAATGGTTTTTCTTCCAATTCCGGAGGAGATTCAATTGAAGACTTCTTTTTAGGAACAATCTCCCCCGGTTCTCTCACAGGTTCATAGGCAGGACGCCTATACTTCGGATTTTCAGAATTTAGAGCTGCTATTGTTTCAGTGAGCTCTTCCATCATCTCAGGTGAATCTAATGTTAAAGCAGCCTGCAAGATATCATCAAAATTTAAACAATTAAATACCTCTTGCGATGCTTGCTCTACTACATCCATTCTGAAGCAATCTTCCTGAGAATCTGGGAATTTCATAGCTCGAAATACATTGAATTTCACTTCCTCATCTTGTATCCTCATCGTTAATTCGCCATTCTCTACATCGATCAATGTTCTCCCTGTAGCTAGGAATGGTCTACCCAAAATAATGGGGACATTTCTATCTGCATTGTATTCAAGTATTACGAAATCAACAGGAAATATAAGTGTACCTGCCTTAACAAGGACATCCTCAATGCGGCCTTCAGGATGAGCAAGAGACCTGTCCGCCATTTGCAAGACCATAGAAGTGGGTCTTGCGTTTCCAATTTTAAGCTTATCAAAGATCGACTTGGGCATCAAATTGATGCTTGCTCCCAAGTCACATAGCACTTTTCCTTTCCATTCTTCCCCAATTGATATGGGAATCGTGAAACTCCCCGGATCAACTAACTTCGGAGGTAATTTACTTTGACAAATCGCGCTACACTCTTCAGGAAGACCAATCATCTCATTATCACAATAGGGCCTTTTGTAAGTGAGGGCCCTCTTCAAAAACTTCGTGTACTTAGGAATATCTCGAATCGCCTCAAGTAACGGAATATTAATACTTAGACCCTTCACTCTATTAAAGAATTTCTGAAAATCACCCAAATCACCCTTTTTCTGAACTCGCGATGGAAACGGTGGTGGAGGGCGATTAATCACAATATCCTCCTTCTTTTTCGGAACCTCTCTTGATCTCACTATTTCTTCAACCTCGCTATCTTTCTCATTTTCTTTCTCTTTCTCAACCACTTCCTTTTCTTTTCTTTGGTATTTCTTTCTCTTTCATAACGGGAAAAGGAGGTGGAGGAAGGTTCTTACCACTTCTCAATGTAACAGCATTACAATCTTCGCGTTGCTTCGGATTCTCAGTATCGCTTGGAAGTTGTCCTTGTGGACGTTGATTCAGTTGTTTATTAATTTGGCTTAGCTGATTCTGGAACAAACTCATATTGGCTTCGATTGCATTTTGACGTTCCATAGCTTGTGTTTGGAGAGCAATTAAACTTTCAACTGATTTCTGAAGAGTGACTACTCCTTCTTGTGGATGGGCAGGTAAGGCTTTTTGGTTTAAAGTTTCATCGTATGTATTTTGAGGAGTATTCTGAGGAGCTTGCCTTTGTACATAATTTCCCTGATTCTGTCCTCCTTAATAATTGTTGTGTGGTCTTGGATTATAGTTGTTACCTTGGGGACGCGGCTGATACGCATAGGTAGGATTGGCTGCCCCATTAGGATTTGAGTATTGAAACCCAGGATGGTTTCTGTTAGGTTGATATCCATTACCACTTGAATTTAAGTTACCTCTATTGGACATAAACATCACGGATTCTTGGTTGTTCAGACAATTTTCCTCATCATGGTCATCTACTTTGCAAATTGAACACATATAAACCTCTTGTGCAGCATGCGCAACTACCTTCTTACCCGAAAATCCCTCTTTTACAGCTAAAGTAAGCTGCTTCAATTGTTGCTCAATAGTACTCTGAATCCTATTCTCAAACGTAGCAAATTTCTCTTCCATATCAACATTATTCACTCCCTTAACCGGTGTTCTTACTGAATTCCACCCAACTTCATTCTTGACTGTTCTCTCTAAGATAATTTTAGCATGAGCGGGTTGAACTTGAAGAAAACCTGCACCACATAGCGTATCCAATTTCTCTCTCGAATTCCCATCAAGGCCTCTATAAAAGATCTTTAACTGTTGTTGTTCTGAAAAGCCATGATTAGGAACTTTACGTAAACACATCTGAAATCTTGTCCAACTTCTACCCACAGTTTCATCATATTCTTGACAGAAATGCGTCAATTCTAATTCAGCATCTAACCTCATGTTACTTGGGTTATATTTGTCAAAGAAAGCAATCTCTAATTGGTCCCAGTTGGTTATTTTCGTAGGATCTTGCGTATCATGCCATTCACTTGCTCCATCAATAACAAAGAATTTAAAAGCAGCAAAATACATCTGTTCCCTTGAAACTCCTTGTGTGATATAAGAATCACATATCTGTTTAAACTTCTGTACTGCTCTAAGAGGATCTTCTGATGGTCTACCACGAAAATTTCCAAAATTTTGGAATTGAGCTAACATACCCGAATCTGGACGGAATCTCGGAACATCTATATCTGGAGCACCTACTCCTATAGCTGGAGCACCTACTCCTATAGCTGGAGCACGGAATGGAACTTCTGGAGGACCATTAGTAAACCACGGATCTTGATTCATCACTATCTGAACTTGAGGATTAGGAATCACTGGTGGAACGGGAGGGATAGCGCCTGGGGCCAAAGGTTGGCCATTTGCGCCTAGTTGATTGTTTTGACCATTAAGATTGATATCTTCCATTCTGTTACTTAATTCTTCTACTTCTAAAGCTTCTCGTTCTCTTCTTCTCTTGTTAGCAAGTCTGATCAACGATTCTGGATTACTAAGGATCGGAGGTGTAGGCTCTAGATCCTTGAATAATCTTCTTCGCATACACCAAACCTAAAAACCTGAGAATAACTAAACAAAAAGCGTAAAACTGATAAAATAAAATAAATTCACTATCACTAAAGGATAAACACCGTGGTCACACGCTACCATCCCCGGCAGCGGCGCCAAAAACTTGGTGGTCCTTTGTGTGTTCTAAAAATAAATGCAAAAGATAATCGAACCACAACCGCAAGTGTACGGTTGTCCCAAGTAGTATATCTGATAAATCAGATTCGTTCCAAGGACGGAATGGTTGATCACAATGTCTAGCAAATAGTGATTGATGCACTTATGAAAGTAAAAGATAATAATATGTTTGTTTGGTTTTTGTTATTAAAGCTAATGAATGAAAGACAAATATTAAAATGCAAATAAAAGCTAAGACGCAAGTAAAATGATGTAAAACGCAATATGATATGTAGCACTTGAGAACGCAAGGGTCCTTCCTATCCTATTTCTTAACTTATGTTGTTTAAGGGCTAAATTAGTCAATTACAATGGTCGGGATTCTAATTTCCCTATACCCCCGTCAGGGTGGACTATAAGGCTATCCTAAAGTGTCACTAGTCCCGTCAGGGTAAATATGATCCACCGTTGGATGATTAAGTGTTATTACCTCATTGGCCCTAGGATTAGCTAAGCTCGTCAGAATCATTAACTTCTATCCTAGATTGAATAAATGGTTCCGTATTTAAACCCTCCGTCAGGATGATCCAATTGCCACTAATTGGAATAGCCTAAATACTATTACCTGTTCCTAGTTCATGACGCTAAAAACAGTAAATATTCTCAATTTATCGAAAAGAGTAAAAGCCCTAATTTAGTTTAATTCAATAAAAACCCAAATTCAACATTCGTTAATTAATAAGATTGGGATTCACCCATTGTTTGTTCTCAAGCACTATGGAAAACTTAGCTCATATTAAAATGAAATACGAAATTCAAAGTAATAGAATTCATATTGTTTACAGAATTAAAAAGATAAAAGAACCTAATTTCCGGAATCGGAATGACTACGAACGGAGATATAGACCCTCTCCAGCTCTTGTAGCTTCTTCTCCTTCCTTCAGTTGCTTCTCTCTGGTGTTTTTAATCTTGCAGAATGTGGATTGTATGTAAAATAGAAGTCAAAGGCTGGTTTTATAGGTGGAAAAACGGATTAGGGCTTGGACCTAAGAATAAAACATTAATTAAATGTCCAAGCCCAAATTCTAAGCCCAAAATCCCGTAACTGCTGATACACTTTCACTAAAACGGCTTTTCCCGATGCGTTATGACTCCGATTGACCTCATTCCAGTTGCTAAAGTTCCGTAACTCGAGAAGGAATGATATCTCTTCAAAGGTCAGCGGCTAAATCATCGCCTAAGCACCTCGAATTCAGAAATCTCTGGCCTGGAAAATGGATTTTCAGCTCTAAAAATAATATCTTCGGGATTTCTTTTCAAATCTTGACTCTATCTTTTGATCTTTGACTCTCTCCTCGGATTCCTCTTCTAGCTAACATCTAAAACCTGTAAAATCTTCACTAAAAATACCAATATTACGCGCAAAAGCTTAATAAATCAAAAATGCTAGAAATAAAAGAGGAAAATCATATTATTGCATATTTAGTCAAAAAGTCTATCAAATTGATTAAATAAACACCAAAAATGATGTCTCCTAAGGGTCGAAATTAAGAACAATTAAGGAGACATCAGATGTCCAAACTAGAAATGATTTTACCTCTCGTTCTTTTTTATATAATGATCCACTTAGTGATACACTTATACGATGAAGCATTATTAGGGGGTCCAGTTTAAATGCGGTGGATGTATCAATTTGAAAGGTATTTGAAAAAGTTAAAAGAGTATATTCGAAATTAGTTTAGGCTAGAGGGTTCATTCGCGGAGGGTTATGTAGTGGAAGAGACGTTGACATTCATATCACGGTAGAAGAAAAAACAAAGTTCAATGATCTGGGTAGATACAACGAGGCATTTCCCAAACCGAAAGAGATATCTGTTTTTAACAGTCAGTGTACTCCAGTTGGTAAGAAAGAGTTTGGTCATATACGATATAGAGAGAAGGAGCAAATCAACTAGTATATTCAGCATAATTGCGACGATATCGAACCATACATGCGATAAGTAACAGTAATTTGTTTTTATTAAGTTATTTATATATTGTGGTTTATTCTTTTCTTAAAATGTAGTGAACAGAAGTCCACGCTATCGGGCACGAGTAAAGCTATATGTAAGATGCACCGACAAACGTTTAAGCGATGGTTTTTGGAAAAGGTATGGAACAGGTGCACTCCTTGAAAACATTCCTTTTCTAGAAAGTTCCCTTTTTGGAAAGTTTCCTATTTTGGAATAATACAAAATTATTTTCAAAGTTATAATTCTTATTATTATTTATAGATTCATGCAATGCACAAGGATTTTGATGTATTAGCTACCCCCAAAATGATGTACTTGGCGTGCATGGCTCATCGTTCGGTTCATCGATACGATTCTTGTATTGTGAATAGTGTGAAATGGGTTACTAAAGAAAAAGGAGAAAGAAGAGTGACTCAAGATTACAGAGTATCTTCCATGTATAATGGGACACCTTTTTACGGTTAATTAGTGAAAATCGTAGAGGTTAAGTTCAATGGTGGTTGTTTAATTGTGTTATTCGTTTGTAGGTGGTATAACACGATGCAGGTGAAGAAAGAACACGGGGTAACCTTCATCAACACATCTTCATTTTGGTGGGTGGATGAACCATACATTTTAGCAACACAAGCCAAAAAAGTGTTTTACATTAAAAAGTTTAATTCAAAGAACACAATGAAAGGATGGAAAGCCGACTGGGAAATCAACGATCGTCATGGATGGAGTCCCGAGTTATGGGCTACATGGTCACTATATACTGACAACGAGCACATCACGATTCCTTTGGTGAACACGGAGACGAATCACTCGCGACTGGACTTGGCAACTAAGGAAGAGATCGAGTTTGACCCATCTCATTTGCGGATTGATATAGGTATATTGATGAAGTTGATGCTGATGGTGATGAGGAACCTTTAGATACTAGAGGATACGAAACTGATTAGTTATTTTATTTTTTATCGTTTTATGGATTTTTGTTAAATTTTTATTGTTATTTGATTTGAAATTTAAGATTGTTAAAATTTTGTTATTTGGTTTACTCTGATGTTTAAATGTATTGTTTTTTAATGTTAAGATATAAGAAATCAAAAAAATGCAATCAAGAATTAAAAAAATTAAACAAAAATTAGGGACGAGTTCTTGTGTGAGAACTCGTCGCTTGAAGTTAGCGAGGACATTCAAGTACAAAAACTCGTCGCTAGTAAAAAATCATAACTAACGAAGACTTATTTCGTCGCTACGACCGCCCAAAAAATTGGATTGGGCAATTTGGATGGTCCTATTTCCCGTATATTGAAGTTAGCGACGAAACCAAAAGTTAGCGACGCTACGTGTCGTCGCTACATTCAATCCAACAAAAAATTTACAAATCGAGAACTAATCCTTCCAAATCTATTATGAGCCACAACCTTGCCAAAATCAAGTCTCTAACACACAAAGGTAATCAATTCTTGTCTATTTACACTTTGTAATTCCCATTTTACCTCTATTTTTATTTTCTAACAATATTTTTTTAATTTGTTGTTTTTCAATCCAATTGCTCGGCATGGATTCATCACTATCAAAACCGAATTCTCCACGTAAAAGGTACCAATTTCGAGCTACTTTTACTTTTTTTAATTTTTAATTTTTTGATTGCGAAATTTATTGATGTATGTGTTGTTTGATTAATTCCTATTTATGTCGATGTAGTATTAGGTTGTTTAACACTTTAATTGGATTTATAAAAGCATGTATATGTGATTTGTGATTTTTCATTCTAAAAAAAATGTTAAAATTAGGGTTTATATGATTAGGGATTTTATGTTAGTGTTATTTTTTAGTTGTTTATATGATCAGATTTTAAATTAGGGTTTATATGACTAAGGAATTTTTAGAATATCTTTTACATTTTTAGTGTTTTTGGAAATAAATAAACATTTTTTAGACATAAAAATAATTTTAAGAAAAAAACAATAAAAATAAATCATAAAATAATTTTTGGGAAAAGAAAGACTTAAAAATGTTTAAAATAATGTTTTCTAAAAAATCAAAGCATAAAATAATTTTGTATAAAAATAAAAACTTAAAAAAAAAAGTTGAATATAGTTTTCTTACAAAATTAAAGCATAAAAGAATATTTGTAAAAAAACAACACTTAAACTCGGAAAGTTTCCTTTTTAGGAAACTTTGAAAGTTTCCTCTTTTGGAAAGTCTCCTTTTTTAACAAAGTTACATTTGTTGGACTAATTTAGTATTTTTTGTTACAGATTTCATCCGGATTGGATTATTTTAATATATATATATATTTAGTTTAATTTATTATATATATATTGTTTGTAATAATTTATTTTTTCCTTTAGGATTGTCATAATTTATTTATTCGTAAGAATTGTAATATTTTTTTATTTACTTCTGTTATATAATTGAGGCAGATATTATGTCACGTAACCACGACGGAGACGGTGACGGGTGGGATCCATCCAGGAATCCCATATCTAGAAATCTCTTATAATCACCTTCTCCAACTTCATTTTCAAATATTCTCTCATGAGCAAAAAGGTGAGTCGGGTAAATGTGTTTTTGAGGAAGCTAACAAGGCCTTTTAAGTTTCATTCATCTTGGGTATAGGAATCTCGGTTTGTAGAGGTTGTGGTGTCTTTTCCTTGAAAGTTGTAACTTCCTTTCTCTTTGATTTCACCACTGCATTCTTTTCCCTATTATGTTGCCCTATTTGACCCTTTTTCTTTGTACTCGAACTTGAACATTTCTCAAGGGTTTTATTCTCAATATTACACAATACCTTGCTTTGATTCTTCTTCATGTAATGTCCATGTTCTCTCTGTCATCTCAATTGACCTCCAACTCAAAGATTTGAGCACTCTTTGAAATTTTTGCCTCTTGATTTTGGGTTGATAAATAGTTATTTGGGTTAGGTAAGGTGTAAGGAGTATGACTCTCTGTATGGGTATGATTAACTCTTGCTTAGTTGGTACGGGCTTAATAAATTATGGAAAAATATTTAGAAATTTTGGATTTTAATTTTGGATTCTAGGTGTTTTGGATTGATTCGGGTTTTTAATTCTATTTATAATAACGTAGGGAAGGAATTGATGTGAATTTATTGTGATTGGGGAGTGTTTTGATGTGATGTGAAGGTCTTTAGAAGCTTTAATGGAGTTTGGGAGGCTTGGTGGAAGAAAGAGATATAAGGATTAGGCCATTTCAAAGCAATTATATAACTCAAACCTCTTTTTCCCTTGTTTTGGCGGCATCGTGTGGTGCACCACGGAATTGGTGCGGTGTACCACACGGATCTTTAGTTCCTCAGCATGTCACGATCTTGTGTATAACTCAACAAAGTTTTCCTTAAGGGGTCTCGGCATGTGACCTGATTTCCTACCCGTGGAGACGGTTTTTCTTTGGTGCGGTGCACCGCGGCCTGGGTGCGGTGTACCGCGTGACTCTTCTGTTCAACATCGTGGCATGGTACACGCGTGAGTGACGATACGGTTTCCGTTGGAAGCCTTTCATGTGTACCAAATTCATTGACCGTCGCGACCCTTTTGTGGGGTGTGGTGCACCGCAGTAGTGATGCGGTGTACCACATGGTACTGCTCGATTTTGCTAAAAACTCTTATTTTTCTCCCGAACTCGATTCTTATGATTACCTGCACATCAAACACTAATACCTTCCTCATTACTGCAATAATAGTTAAAAATAACTAATCTAAACATAAACTAAAAACATAAAAAATTATGGGTTGTCTCCCAGACATCACTTTTGTTTAAGTCTTTCAAAGTTAGACGCGTTACCTCTATCATCTTTTGCGTATAGCCCTCCCAGCAACGGGCAAAGCTATGAATGTCTACTAATATCTGTTTTAAACCCCTCTTGGGTCTGAATTACAATTACTTTTGTCGAAACAACTTGTGTGACAACAAATGGTCCCATCCACGAACCTTTGTGACTTCGTGGCTTATCTCCTGGTTTGCGGGAATTCCATACAACTTCATGGACAACCCCAAACTCACTTTTTGGTCTAGTATCCACAGGTGTTGTGTGGATTTATTCTGGGACTTTTTTCTTGGTAGCAATATGGATGATAGGTACGTTGGGATCTAACTTCCTTCGTTGATTACCCAAGATGTAGAATGTCTCAGATACATTTTTAACATAGAGGATTATTGTTCCCTCCTGGATGTTTATGATGCTTTGACTTATGGCCAAGAACGGACTTCCAAGTATGATTAGAACCTGCGTATCTGCATCATAATCAAGAATAACAAAGTCAGTAGGGATGGTTATGTTGCTTGGAGATGAACACCTCCACTATTCTCCATGTATTTGATGTTGAGCAATCTGCGAAATGTAGCTTCAAGGGAGCTTTCTCTGCCTTCTTTATGGCAAGCCTATCAAACACGGACTTAGGCATAAGATTCACACTTGAACCCACATCACACATGGCTTTCACCTTGAGCTTACCACTAATTTGAATGGGAAGGTTCAAACTCCCTGGATCTTAAAGCTTAAGTGGTACCTCCTTCACATAGTGTTTGTAGTCTTTATATCTAAATCGTAGTATTTGTAGTCTTTATATCTGAATCACATGTTTGAATGAGATTACCGGAAATCTCTCCCCAATTAGTTATTTTCCTCAGTTCTCTGTCAAAAAACACATATATTCAACATAATTAAAAAAATTAAATAAATTATCATAAATTTTATAATTTAAAATAATATAAAATATTACATTGCAAGTATATGTCTACATCAGATAATTTTTTTGATTTTTTTATTTTATTTTTAAATTTCGATATTTAGTTTTATGTTTTCTTACAATACACAAAAATATATTTATGTATTTCTGTAACACACAAAATTATAAAATCAATCTAAAGCATTCACTTCTTTAACAAAACCGTTTTTGCTCTTTATTTATTGCATATACCCTATTTTTACTATACTGATGTATTATATTTTTGTCCAACCTCTTTTTTTATTTTGTATGTTAATCTGACACACAAAAACATTAATTTGTATATTACAACAACATACAAACTCATGTATTGCCTTTTAGTCATACATTTTTCAGTCTGTGATTTTGTGTATCACGTGAACACACAAATCGATAGGTTTGACTGGAAGAGGAAAAATGAATTTGTGTGTTACTGTAATACACAAATGATTGTTTTGTGTATTAGATCAACACACAAAATAACAAAAAAGGATTTGATAAAAAGTTAATACATCAAAATAGTTAAAAAGTAGTGCAAATATTGTATATGTGACTAATAAAGAGAAAAAAACGATTTTGTTAAAGAAGAGAATGTTTTAGATTGATTGTATAATTTTGTGAGTTACAAAAATACATAAATATATTTTTGTGTGTTGATCTAATACGTAAAACAGTTATTTGTGTATTACAGCCACACACAAAATAATGTATTCCCTTTTAGTCATGCCATTTTCAGTCTGTGATTTTCTGTATCACATGAACTCACAAACCAATCGGTTTGACTGGACGAGGAAAAATAAATTTGTGTGTTACCGTAATACAAAAATGATTGTTTGTGTATTACAGCATCACATAAAATAACAGCAAAGGGTTGGACAAAAAGTTAATACGTCAAGATAGTTAAAAACGAGTACAAATATTGTATATGTGACTAATAAAGAGAAAAATGATTTTGTTAAAGAAGAGAATGCTTTAAAGTCATTTTATAATTTTTTGTGTTATATGAATACATAAATATATTTTTTTGTATTGTAGGAACACATAGAACTGAAAATCAAAATTTAAAAATAAAAAAAAATCACAAAAAACAAAAAGATTCTCTAATGTAGATATGAACTTGCCCCGTCAAAAAATACATTTTTTTTACTTTTCTGATTTTTTTGGATTTAATTATGATTTTAAAAAAAAAATCACGGACTCGCGCGTGTTGTGGAATTTAGAAAATCTTTTTTTGTGTGTTATAACAAACCATAAAATGGATTATCGAAATTAAAAAATTTAAAAATAAATAAATAAAAATTTAAAAAAATCATAGACGTAAGTATTAATTTGTCTCGTCCAAAAATGCAAATATTTTATTTTTACGATCTTTTTGGAATTAGTTATGATTTTTTTTTAAATTCACGTACGCGCGCGTGTGATGGAATTAGTTGGTGGTGATTGATGGTGATTGGTGGTGACAGAACCAGGCGGTGGAATACTAGTGGTGATGGTGGTAGGTGTGGTGGTGGGGGTGGTTGGATGGTGGGTGGTGGTGGGAGTGGTGGTGAAAAATTAAATAAATATTATATAATAAATGATGAAAATAATAAAAATTAAATGATATATATAATTAATGTAATAATTAATAGGCATATGGATATTTTTGTAATCTTTCAATTTTTTTAATAATTATAAATTAACTTGAAATTGTAATTAATTGGGAATAATTTCACTCTCTGTGTAATTAATTTGGTGATGCCTCTTTAAATAACTATCCTTTTAAATATTATAACCAATTAATAAATTATTATATCACCAAATTAAATTAAAATAAATACAATAAAATATATAAATAAAAATTCTAAATCCAATAACAATCTGTATTGAAAAAATAAATAATTAGTCATTTTGTTTAAATTAACTAATTGTTTTTTTAATTGCAAAAAAATCCTTAATATTTTAAAAATATTAATTAATCATAAAAGTTTATTACAAAATGTAATAAACATGATATTTTTTATAATTACGTAAAAGTATTTATATTTATTTTAAATTACATATTAGTCAATATAATTTTTTAAATTACTTTTTTAATTGCGAAAATGTCCTCAAAATTTTTAAAATATTAATTAATTCTAAAAGTTTATTAACTACTTGTAAAACTTTATATTTTATATATTTATTACATTAAAGTACTTATAATTTAGGTAATGTTCACTTTAGTCCCAAAATTCTCAAAAATTGCATTTTTGTCCTAAAATTCTCAAAAATTACATATTAATCTTAAAATTCTCAAAAATTACATACTAATACTAAAATACTCACAATCCAATTAAACCTAAAATACTCAAAAAACCCATACAAATCTAAGCCTCTTATAATCCTAAATTACATTATAACACACAAAGCATACTACCTAGTCAAGATATCTATTACAAACCTTAATTAAAAGGCAAAAAAATCTACTCTATCTATTTCTAATTTAATGATTTCAATATTAGATATCCAAATGTGTTAAAACTTACATAAATCACACCTAAAACTCATCTATTATATTTGGATTTAGGTTATTCATGCAAAAATGTTAGGAAAAAAATTGAAAATAAAATCATAAAAATTAAACCCTAATAAATGGATGAAAATCATACATTTTTCATGGAAATAGTAGCTCCTTTCAACTAGAATCTATGCCCATAAAATTCAATCATAAACACAAACACCAAAACATTTAGGTTAGAAAAAATATTGTGATTATAATAATAAATACTAAGAAAAAATAGAATAAAATAGTGTGTAACTGATGATTTCCATACATTATGATGTGATTTGAAGGTGTTAATCGCTTCAATTGATATTGAAATTATGGGAGCAAGATGGAGAGCTTCGTTTTTTTGTGTAGTGTAAGAGTTGTGAGAAATAAGAGCTCTCAGGTGGTACATATAGGACTTTACATTCGCGACTACATAATTGTAGTCGCTAAAAATGTAGATGTAGTCGCTAGAAACATGTTTGACTTCCATCTGTCGTTAATTTACCGCTACGTGCTTCTTTCACGACTACTTTGTAGTCGCGAATGGCGGTAGTGAAACGCGTGTACTTGAATGGGCAAGAAATGGATCGACATTTCTTTAATGAACATTAATTTTGTGATTCGCGACTACTTATGTAGTCGCAAATGCGTTATCATTAGTGACTAGCTCATACGCATAAACTAGTTGTGAATGACTATTGTCTTTAGCGACTAGTTTATCATGTCTAGCGACTACAATGTAGTTGCGAAAGATCAATTTATTTATTTTTCCTTTATTTTTTATTTATTAATGAATAGTTTTTCTAATCACCTATTGTAAATGAAATAACACTGTTATAATCAAATTCACATAATCAAAACACTATACTCAAAACAATCCACAATCTTAAATATAAAATTTCAAAAAACAGGCAATGTGAATACAAAATATTACACATATACTAAACTTCTCTAATCTGTTTCGTAACCACTCATGTCCATAAATTCATCATCTCTATCAATGTAGATGGGTTCCTCTAATTGATCATCTACGTACTCGTCCATGTGTCATCTAATATCTCCTCGTCTTCATCAATAACTATATAAATACGCAAAAGAGATGGGTCAAACCCGATCTTCTCACCAATTGTCAAGTTTAGTCTTGAGTAATCCGTCTCTTTGTTCACCAAAGGAATCGTGATAAGATCGTTGTCAGTAGATAATGATTATGCACCCCATAACTCGTGACTCCATCAATGCCGATTGTTGATTTCCCAAATAACTTTCCACTCTTTTTGTGCTTTCCTTGCATTAATCTCGTCAATGTAAAACACTTTTATGGATTGCATTGTTAAAATATCTCCTCGTCTTCATCAATAACTATATCAATAGGCAAAAGAGATGGGTCAAACTCGATCTCCTCACCAGTTGTCAAGTTTAGTCTTGAGTAATCCGTCTCTTTGTTCACCAAAGGAATCGTGATAGGATCGTTGTCAGTAGATAATGATTCCGCACCCCATAACTCGTGACTCCATCAATGCCGATTTTTGATTTCCCAAATAACTTTCCACTCTTTTTGTGCTTTCCTTGCATTAATCTCGTCAATGTAAACACTTTTATGGATTGCATTGTTAAAATGTAAGGTCCATCCCTTCCAAAAAACATAGATGTGTTGATAAAGGTTACCCCATGTTCTTACCTCACATTGCTCGTTTTACAAAACTTACACTCGAATAACACAACCGAACATCCACCATCGAATATAACCTCTAAGATCTTGACTAATTCACCGTAAAACGGTGCCCCATCATATATGGTACATACTCCGTAATCCTGAGTCACTCTTTTTTCTCCCTTATAATGTGTAATTAATTTGACACCGTTCACAACAAATGAATCGTATCTATAAACCGGACCATGAGACATACTAGCCAACAAAATCATCTCAGGGGTAGCAAATGCATCACCAAATTTTTTCTTTTCATAAACATACAAACGAGGAAATTATAACACTGACTAACATTGATTTTTATGTTAAATGGAAATATACCTTACGCATAAACAACTCTCAAAAAATTCTGTTGGTGAATCCTCTGTTTATCAACTTCAGGGACGGATAGAGTGGCTTTGTGTTCACTACAATTTAAGACTAGAGTAAATATTTTTTCATAATGAATGCAAATATAATTATAAATCCAATTGATTTACTTACGTCATTAAATGTTGGATATCGTTGCAATTAAGTAGGATATACCAGTTTATTTGCTCCTTCTTTATATATGGATAAGCATTAAACACTCTTTTACCCACTGGATTACACTGGCTCTTAATACAGATAGATTTTTAGGTTCAGGTACCGTCTCGTTGTATCTGCCCGGATTGTTGAACTTCGTTTTTTCTTCTTGAAGAGATCTCGATATGAATGTTAATGTATCTTTGACAACGTATCCCTCGGCGATTGAACCCTCCGGCCTAGCCGGGTTTCATATGTATTCCTTTAACTTCTTCTAATACCTTTCAAACGGATACATCCATCGCATCTGAACAGGGCCACCTAATAAATATTCTTCGTATAATTGTATAACGAGGTGGATCATTATATCAAAAAACGCGAGAGGAAAAATTATTTCTAGTCTGCACATAACTTCAACCACTCCGGCATTACCAAATTCCAACTATGTCCTACTTAGATTCTTCTTACAAATGACTCTAAACATATTAGCTAGCCCTATAATCGCCTCGCTACTTAATTTGTCTTCTATAAGCCTCGGGATACTAGCCAAGAAAAGATACTGAATCATTACGTGATAGTCATGTGATTTTATCGCAATGATATTTCCAGTTTCACTTTGAATGGTATTCCTCAAACAAGACGCGAAACCATTCAGATACTTTTGTGCCTTCAACCAGTCAAGAAATACTCTCCGCTTTTCCGGTGTCAACGTATACTTTGCTCGCTTCAGTATCATTTTACCACCTTTCATGATCAACCACAAAACTTTCCTGATGCCCATATCTTTAAGATCCATTCTCGCTTTCACGTTATCTTAGTTTATTTTCCCATCAGGGCCTATAACTGTACCAAGCAAACTATCGCACACATTCTTCTTGCAATGCATTACATCAATGTTATGTTTTAACAAATTTTACAACCAATAGGGTAAGCGATAAAAATACTTTTTATTTTCAATTGAACTCACGAGAACTAGTTTTCTTTGTTCTCTTGCCCCCAAAATCCCTGTGTTTATTGGGAAACACAATAGGAAACCCATCTAACTGTGTCTGACTATGTTTTCTCCGGGGGAGGGGCGCTCATATCGGTACTTGAATATGAAATTTTATCTTTTCTAAACCGATGTCTCGTGGGTAACCACCGTCTATGATCAAAATAAACTACATCTTTTTTCACTTTCTTCGAAGGAGTAGAATCCATGCATTTTGGGAACGCTAAGTAACCTTGGCCCTGCCATCCTGACGTGTATGACCTAGCAGAGTAATCATTAGTCGTGGACAAAAAATAAACCTTTATTGTAAACATCTCTTCCAACTATCACCATTAACCGGATGACACAACACATCTTGGCCGGTACTCTTCCCTGGCTGTATGGTGTCTGATCATATCTTTGGTAGTATGTCTCAAAGCGTAAAGTCGCTGCAACCTCGGCGCAATCGAAAAATATCGGAGTTTATTATGCGCGACTTTATTACCCTTCTTTGGGTCCCATCTTTTATTCACCACATACTAAACACTTGTAGAGTTATTCATTCACCTTATAAAATAAAGCATAATCGTTCAAGCAAACATCGAGCGTAATATACCTCATACCCAAGCTTTTCGACTTCTTTTTGCACTCTCCTAAGACTCGGGCAAGGTATGCGGTTTGGGCAGCACAAGACGGAACTATTCTAGAATCTCGGTGAATGATGTGTTAGTCCACTTGTTCTTCACGTTTACGTGCATTAGCTTTGCAATGAAATTTAATGGACTCAACTCTGTACATCCAGGTATAATTCAGTCTCCAGTTCCTCTAACAATTTTTTTAAACTTCCACATCTTGAATTGTTCTCGTCTCTCATCTCAATGTCACCCGAATGACCACTATCCTCGTAAGTAGGTCTCAAATCATCATAAACAATCAACATTTCATCGTCCACATTTTGAGTAGGGATTTCCTTGGGAATTTCTAAATTCTCACTGTGCTTTAACCGAATTTAATACGTTGACAAAAACTCGAATTGTAAAAGGTGTGTCCTAACCTTTTGGACATTACAACGACGATTATTCGAACATTCTTTACACTGACAAAACAAAGTGCCGTTAAAATCCTCTTGTTTTTCAACAAATACGAGAAATGCTTCTACCCCATTAATAAATTTCAACAACACAAGATGAACGGAATTAATCCAACTCTTATCAATACCCGAAGCCATCGTTTACTAACAATATGGTATATGCAAACAACTACTACAATATAAATAATACAAAATATATATTTGTATATTTTATAATCATACAAAACAATAATTTAATAAAAATATAAAACATCTTTTTAATAACCTAATCATAAGATATCACACTAGATACACAATTATAATCAAAGAAAACAAATATTTAAAAGTTATAATTAAGAAAACAATACCTAATTTTAGCAAAATGTAGTTGGAGAAGGTAATAATTGACTAAGTCTCACTTCGTTGATGGACCCGGAATGGTTTAGACGTGTCGGAATAACATTTGATGATGATTAGTGAAAAATATTGGTAGGATTTTGAGAGAATTGTGGGAAAGATAAAATAATGGGGTAAATTTGTTTTCAAAATGCTGCCCACTGTAATAAATACGTCTTTGTCATTCACTACTACATTACGCGTTTTTAGGGTCGAAATGTTAGGGACGACCCGCATTTCTTCAGTAAGTTATAAGACTTAGCGACGAGTTTATATTAGCGACGATAGAAACGTTGTCGCTAACTAGCGACGAGAAGAAATCGTATCTAACATGTTATAATTTCGTCGGTAAGATTTATTTTTATTTTTGATTTCTTTTTAGCGTTCAAAATGTCATTGCTATATTTGCGACGACTATATTCGTCGCTATTACAGTATATTACCGACGACGTCTATGGTCTTAGCGACAACGCGTGTCGTCGTTAAATTGAAAACGTATTTAATGAAGACAGCAGGTTTTTA
This sequence comes from Nemophila menziesii, assembly GCA_029959085.1. Lineage (NCBI taxonomy): Eukaryota > Viridiplantae > Streptophyta > Magnoliopsida > Boraginales > Hydrophyllaceae > Nemophila > Nemophila menziesii. The sequence continues at coordinate 25,121,197 of JARWIR010000008.1, forward strand.
TCTCCAAAAACACCAAAAAATTTCTCCCATTTTCTCTCAAAAACACAACTCAAAATTATTATTTTTTTCCAAATGATTCTCCAATTCATCTTGCAACATTCATAGGTTCATAATCAAGGTGGGGCATCGTCAATATCCAATTTCATCACACAATTGAAGGTAATTTCATGAAAAATCAATTTGCCCGATTCTTATGAAGCATGCAATAAGAAGTTGAAAAGTTTGGGTATGGGGTATACTACTATCGATATCTATTTGAACGATTGTGCCATTTTTTCAAAAAGAATGAATTCATCGACAACTGTCCAGTTTGTAGTGAATCAAGATGGGACCCAAATAAGGGTCAGAAAGTACCGCATAAGAAGCTTTGTTACTTTCCGATTGCCCCGAGATTGCAGCGACTATACGCTTCGAAGCACACCACTGAAGACATGATATGGCACCATACCGGAAAGAGTACCGATCCAAATGTGTTACGTCATCCAGTTGACGGTGATAGCTAGAAACAATTTGTAGAGCTACATCCAAAGTTTTCCTGTGAACATCAGAATGTATATTTGGGCCTGGGTATCGATGGTTTTTGTCTGTTTTCTATGCAGAAGAACTCGTATAGTATGTGGCATGTTATATTGACCGTCTACAACTTTCCACCATGGGTATGCATGAAGGAAACCACATTTCAGCTTTGTTTGTTGATTCCGGGTTCCTGCTCACCCGGAAAGGACACAGATGACTTTCTCTTCCCTGTTATAGATGAGTTAGACATGATGTGGGAAACAGAGATACTTACGTATGATGCACATACGAAGCTAGGGTTTACTATGAAGGTTTGTTTGTTGTCCACGACCAATGATTACCTCGCTCGGTCATACACTTTAGGATGGTCGGGTCAAGGTTACATGGCTTGCCCAGAATGCATGGATTCTACTCCGTCGTTGAAGGTGAAAAAAGGTGTGGTTTATTTTTATCATAGACGTTGGTTACCTATCAGACATCGATTTAGAAAAGACAAAGTTTTGTACCGGCTGCCGATAATAGGGGCCCACCGAGGAAACATACTCCGGACGATATTCAGACACAGTTGAATGGGTTTCCTATTGTGTTACCGGGTAAACACAAGGATTTTGGAGGCAAGGCGACGAAGAAAACAGGTCCTCGCGAGTCCAGCGGGAAGAAAAAGAGTATTTTTATCGTTTACCGTATTGGTCGGAAAATTTGATAAACATAACATCGATGTAATGCATTGCGAGAAGAATGTGTGTGACAGTTTGCTTGGTACAATTATAGGACTTGATAGGAAAATAAACAAAGATAACGCGAAGCCGCGAATGGATCCCCAGGGTATGAAGATCATGAATGAGTTGTGGTTGACATCAAGAGGAGGTAAAGCGATACTAAAGCGAGGAAAGTATACGTTGTCAGCAAAGAAGCGGAAATTTTTTCTTGAGAGGTTACAGGCACACAGGTTTCCCAAAGGTTTTCCGTCTAGTCTGAGGAATAATTTTCAAGTTGATACGGGAAAGATTATTGGAATGAAATCGCATGATTGTCACGTTATGATGTAGTATCTTTTTGTTTGTTGCCTCCCCGGTCTTATGGATTATAAACCGATTAGCGATGCGATTATTGGGTTAGCTAACGTGTTTAGAGTCGTTTGTAACAAGAATTTGAGTAGGAAAGAGTTGGAAGCCGATTTGGAGGGAGTGGTTGAAGTGATGTGCAAACTAGAAATGATCTTACCTCCCGCATTTTTTGATATAATGATCCACTTGGTGATACACTTATACGATGAAGCATTACTAGGGGCCCGGTTCAAATACGGTGGATGTACCCTTTCGAAAGGTATTTGAAAAGGTTGAAAGAGTATATTCGAAACCCGACTAGGCCAGAGGGTTCAATAGACGAGGGTTACATGGCGGAAGAGACGTTGACCTTCATATCACGGTATCTTACTGAAGAAAAAACAAAATTCAACGATCCAGGTAGATACAACGAACCACTGCCAGAACCGAAAGAGCTATCTGTTTTCAAGTCTCAGTGTATGTACTCCAATTGGCAAGAAAGAGTCTGGTCCTTTACCAATTAAGGATAAGGAGCACATCACTTGGTATATTTTGAATAATTACGACGAACTCGAACCATATGTGACGCAAGTAATGTTTACTTATTTATATTTATATTTATATTTATATTTATATTTATATTTATATTTATATTTATATTTATATTTATATTTATATTTATATTTATATTGATATTTATATTTATATCTATATATATATCTATATCTATATTTATATTTATATTTTTATTTATATTTAAACTTTTATTTATTCTTATACTTATATTTATATTTTTATTTTTATTTATTTTATTTTTATTTATTTTATTTTTAAATTTATATGTATACATATATGTATATTTATATTTATAGAGATAATTCCCAATTAATTTCACTTCCTCACTTTTTATTCCCAAAAAAAAGGAAGGAGGAATTTACTTCCTACTTACTCACAAATTTTCAACTTAATTTCCAGTTGAACACATTGTCATATTCACCTTCCAATGTTACCCTTATTTGATTTTTTTTTATTGTTTTTATTTTTAATATTTTTTTTCAGATTTTTTTTTCGAAAAAAAAAAAATTTAATTTTTTCTGAAATTTTTTTTTCCATAAATTTTTTTTTTCGAAATTTTTTTTCCCGAAATTTTTTTTCGAATTTTTTTTAAAAAATCGAAATTTCGGGTTATGTTGTTGTAACACACAAATATAGATTTATGTATTCCTGTAACTCCCAAAGTCATAAAATTGATATAAAGGATTCTCTTCTTTAACAAAATTATTTTTTTATATTTATTAATCGCATATACCTTATTTTTATTCGTTTTTAACTATCTTGATATATTTATTATCTTTTTGTCCAACACTTTTTTTGTTATTTTTGTGTTTATGTTTTAGGGTTTTGTGTTATTCCAATTATGTGTATTCCTGGAACACACAAACTCAGAATTGTGTATTCTTAGAACGCACAAATATAAGATTTGTGTATTCATGGAACACACAAATCTCAAAGTTGTGTATTCATAGAACACATAAAAGTTGAATTTATGTATTACTAGAATACACAAAACTTGATTTTGTTTGTTCCAATTCTATGTATTCCTGGAACACTCAAGTCTCTTATTTGTGCGTTCCTGGAACACACAAGTCTCTGATTTGTGCGTTCCTGGAACACACAAGTCTCTGATTTGTGCGTCCCTGGAACACACAAATCTCAGGGTTGTGCGTTCCTGGAACACACAAGTCTCTAATTTGTGTATTCATGGAACACATATAAATCAAATTTACAAAACTTGATTTTGTTTGTTCCAATTTTGTGTATTCATGAACACACAAATCGCAAAATTGTGTATTATTACAACACACGAATCTCAGATTTGTGTATTCATGGAACACATAAAACTCAAATTTGTGTATTCTTGGAATACAAAAAACTTAATTTTGGTTGTTCCAATTTTGTGTGTTGCTGCAACACACAAATCTCAGAAGTGTGTGTTCATGGAACACATTAAAAAAAAATTGGGGGAAAAAAATTTCGGAAAAGAAAAATTCAAAAAAAACAAATTTCGGGAAAAAAAATTTCGAAAAAAAAATATTGCGAAATTTTTTTTTCCAAAAAATAAATTAAAAAAATGAAAATGAAAATAAATAAATAAATAATATTATAAATAAAGTAATTAATAAATTGCCTATGGGTATTTTTGTAATCTTCCATTTTTTGTGCTTAAGTAGGAATTAAGTTGAAGTTGTACTTTATTGGGAATTTTTACACTCTCCGTGTAATTAATTGGGCATTGCCCCATATTTATATTTATTCTTATATTTATATTTATATTTATATTTATTCTTATATTTATATTTATTCTTATATTTATTTTTATTTTTATATTTATATTACATTACATTAATTTATTTATATTTATTTACGTTTTTAGTGAATACAAATCCACGCTTTCGGGAACGATTAGCGAAATAGAGAATATGCACCGTCAAATGTTTAATGGATGGCTTTTGGAAAAGGTATGTAACTTTAGACATTGGTTTAAATATCATCTATTTATTTTCAAAGTATTTAGTATTATTTTTGTATGATAGATTCATGGAATGAAATCTCGTGGTGATGCATTAGCTACCCCTGAGATGGTGTCCTTGGCAAACATGTCTTATGGTGCGGTGCATCAATACGATTCATGTGTTATGAATGGGGTCAAGTGGGTAACTAGAGATAAAGGAGAAAAGTGAGTGACGCGGGATTATGGAGTTTGTACCATGTACGATGATGGGTCACCTTATTAAGGTGAATTAGTGAAAATCTTAGAGGTTATGTTCACTGGAGGGTGCTCGGTTGTGTTATTTGTTTGTAAGTGGTACAGAATGGGCGATGCGAGGACATAACACGGGGTAACCTTTATCAAAACATCAAACTTTGATTGGGCCAACGAACCATGCATTTTAGCATCGCAGGCCAAGAAAGTGTTTTACATTGCCGAGATTAATCCAAAGAAAACAATGAAAGGTCGGAAAGCCGTTTGGGAAATAAACGTTCGTCACGGATGGATTCCCGAGTTATTGGGTTCGGAATCACTACCTACTGACAACGAGAGTATCAGGATACCTTTGGTTAACACTGGGAGGGTTTTCGATCCGGTGAACTTGGAAACTGACGAGGAGATCGAAATTGACCCATCTTTGATTTGTTTATTGATGAAAACGATGAAATTGATGATGACACGTGGGAAGAATACGGAGATGAAGATATTAACCAGGTTGATAGTGATGATGAACCTATAGATAATAGCAGATATGAAATTGATTAGGGAAAAAATTATTCATTTTTCTTTAACTTATTTGAATGTTTTTCGGATTCGAGTTTTGAATTTATTTTTATTCGCTATTACATTTTACCCTAATAGTTGACCAAATACCCCAAACAACTACATTTGACCCTAATAGATGACCAAATACACTAAACAACTATATTTGACCCTAATAGTTCACCAAATACCCCCAAAAACAACTACATTTGACCCTAATAGTTGACCAAATACCCTAAACAACTACATTTGACCCTAACAGTTGTCCAAATACCCCCAAACAACTACATTTGACCCTAATAGTTGACCAAATACCCCAAACAACTACATTTGACCCTAACAGTTGACCAAATACCCCAAACAACTACATTTGGTCGTAACAGTTGACCAAATACCCCCAAACAACTACATTGGACCCTAATACTTGACCTAATGCCCCAAATAACTACATTTGGCCCTAACAGTTGAATAAATACCCCAAACAACTACATTTAACCATAACAGTTGACCAAATACCCCAAACAATTTGACCCTAACAGTTGACCAAATACCCCCAAACAACTACATTTGACTCTAATAGAAATTACTGCATTCTTTTGGTGATTGTTACATAACAAAATAGATCTTCAATAAATTTCTTAATACATTTCTTCAAAAGAAATAAAGGGAAAAAAAGGAAAAAAAAAAGGGTTTACCACGAGTTCTTCATATGAAGATCGTCGCTAAATTGATTAGCGACGATCTTCAACGTATGAAATTAAATGGAAACGAAAAAAAAATTAAAAATTCATAATATTACCGACGAGTTCTTCCTATGATTATCGTCGCTAAGGCTAATAGCGACGACATTCATACGAATAGCTCATCGGTAATAATTCACCAAATTTCGATTGGTCAATTTGGGCGGTCAAGTTTTCCGCTCTCACGAATTACCGACGAAGTCGAAAATTCCCGACGACGCGTGTCGTCTCTAAGTGACGACACGCAACAGTCGCGGGTACGGATGCTGACGCGTGGCATTATTTACCGACGACAAGCGTGTCGTCGGTAAACAATTATTCTATAAAACCCTCTACCGAGCTCGTTTCTGCCAAAAAAATACCCAAAATTCTCCCAAAAATTTGCCGAATCTTTCATTCACAAACAATTCTGAGGCTCTACAACACCATTTCAAGCAATAATGTAAGTCAATCCATCCAAAAACAACTTCTAATATTTATTTTTTTGGTTTTTAAATTCAATTTCTAATAACTTTTTTTTTGTTTGTGGTTTTTGATTCCTACTAATTGGCATGGATTCTATGCTGCAATCTTCACCATTTCCCACGTAAAAGGTGATGATTTTCGGTTCTAAATTCCTCTTTTTTTATGCAAAATTTGTGATTTGTAATTAAATGTTTATGGAATTCCAAATTTAAGTGATGTTGTTTTTGGATTATTAGTAATTTTATTGGGTTAAAAACATGTTGATTATGGATTTTTTGGAAGATTATAATGAAAAAATTAGTTAGGGTTAATTTGTAATTTTCTAAAAAAATTAAAGTACAAAACTGCAATTTTTAAAATATTTAAAAATTTGCAAGGACTAATATGTAATTTTGATAAATTTCATGTTATGAATGTGTAAAAAAAGTTAGAATTGTTTTACGGTTAATATGTAATTTTCTTAAAGATTAAAGGACTAAATTGAACTTTTAAAAATAATTAAAAAATTTACAAGGACTAATATGTAATTTTGATTAAATTCATGTTTTGAATATTTTAAAAAAAATTAGTATTGTTTTAGGGTAAATTTGTATTTTTCTAAAAATTAAAGGACTAAATTGTAATTTTTAAATTAATTAAAAAATTTACAAGGAGTAATATGTAATTTTGATTGAATTCATGTTTTGAATATTTAAAAAAAATTAGAATTGATTTAGGGTAAATTTGTAATTTTCTAAAAACTAAAAGGGCTAAATTCCAATTTTTATAATAATTGAATAAATTTATAAGGACTAAATTTCAATTTAAAAAAATATAGGGTTTTATATGTAATAATTTATTATTATTTGTACTAATTAATTATTTTTTGTTACAGATTATATCCGGTAAATTAATTATTTTGATCCAATGTTGTAATAATTAATTATTTATTTATTTGATTGTAATAATTATTTATTTAATTATTGATATTATAATAATTTATTTATTTATTCATAATGTAATAATTTAGTTTTTAATTCGTAAAGAATTTAATATTTGTTTTTATTTATTTGCTTTAAATTATAGATTACAGATGTATTGTCCCGTAACCATGACGTAGATGGGAACGACCAGGATCCTAACAGGATTCCGAACCCTCTTTTAAATGACGTTGCGCAACCATCGATTGATATAAAATAATCAAACACGTTCAATTAATATAAGTAAATAATTAATTAATAATATTCAATTTAACAATTTCTCGAAGAAGACGCTCCCGAGGCGTTACTTCCTTAAAGTCGGCCCAAGAAACAAAAGAGAAAGTAGGCTGGCCCATACCGGTTGACTTTTGCATACTTGATAATACTTGGAATTTCGTGGGAGAGTACGAGAAACATGTGTCCTAGGTGGTGGGGGACGCAATTCGTGAATCGGTGCCTCTGTGCTACAAAAGCTGGAAAGATGTCCCCGATCATTATAAAGGGGCTATTCAAGTCCAACTTCAGGAGTTTTTCGATCTCGAGGAGTGGAGGATGCGAAACGACTGGGATGAAATCACAAGGAGATTGAACACGATGCAATTTACGAGCTATAGGCGTTGGAAGGGGGATCTAAAGCACGACTACTAAACCACGAATACAACACCCCCGGATGTTCTTCCGAAGTTTTGGGGAAAAGAAAAAGCGATGTGGGATGACAAGAATGTTCAAGTACAAAAGTTTAATTTTATCTTACCTAAAATAATATTTTATAAGTCTTTACTTTTTAATTTTCTAAAATAAAATTGTAACAAAGTCAGGCAGAAATAAATAAAACCAATCGGGAAAAGCAGACAATTTCGAGCAAGACGTGTTCGAGGAATATATCCCAGACTCGGGAGCTCATTATAGAGGTATAATTTCTTATAATAAAAATATAATTTATTATTTAATTAATTTTATTTTTAATAAATTATTATTTGTTTTTGTATACTCTATAGGGGAAGCTGAAGACACGGACTAAGAAGCCGTTGACTTTTTTCGACGAGCAAACCCAGGAGGAGATAGAAATTCCACCTTTTAGGTGGCTACTTCAAGCACATTTCTTATGATGCGGCTACAGATACATGGCGGGACGTACGTATTAAAGAAGCTAGCGTATGTTTTTTTTTCAATTGTTTCAAATTAATTAATTAATTTTAACTTTACTTTTTTATTATTTTAATTTATTTTTAAATTGAAATCTAATTACAGGGAGTTTATCGGGAGAAGTTAAAAAAGAGGGTTATCGAGGCCGGATCCGAGACTGTTGATGTTCCAGTGCAGGAACAAATTGATGCCATGTTGGAGACTATAATTGAGGTCATTGCCCCACCGAAGACAAAATATTTGGTCCCAGCCATTGGTCCGGTCTGGAAAAGAGCCCAGACATCCTCACGGCGGGACCCTTCGGTTAGGCAGAACGAGCAGCTACTCCATGCGATACTGGTGGGGATGAACGAGTTTCGTGCGGCTCAAGGATTTGACCCTATACCGAATCCGGCCACTACATCGACCCCTCCACAGTTTCTGCGCGTCAGCCGCCGAGCATGATGGACACGCTCCTCCAAGCGTTGAATAGTATGAGAGCCGCCCAAGGTCTTCCCCCGATCACCGCCCCCGAGGCCCCATCCACTAAAGAGAGAGCAGATGAAGAGGAAGAAGAAAAGTTGAATGATCTGTGACTGTTTGTGTTGTGTTTGTGTTGGTTTGATTTTATTTTGGTTGATGATGACTTTTATTTTGGTTGATGATTACTTTTATTCTGATGTATGAATTTTATTTGACTTTTATTTGACTATGTTTGACTTAATTTTAATATTAATATGGTATTTGCTATGAATTTTTTGTTTTAATTTATTTATGAATTTTATTTGCATAATATTTAGTATGAAAAAACAATTTAAATAAAAAAAAATAAAAATTAAATTTAAATTAAAAAAATTGTAAAAAAATTTAAAACAAATTTAAAAATTAAAAATAATTAATTAATTAGCGACGAGTCGCTAATATTATACACAAAAAAAAAGAAAAATAAATCAATAATTAGGGATAAAAAAATTATTTATACTTAGCGACGAAAGTTATGTCGCTATGTTTAGTCGCTAAGTTAAAATATCAAAAAAAAGTAAATCAATAATTCGAGATTAAAGAAAAGGATTAATTAAAATATTACCGATGACGACAGTCGTCGCTAAGTGTATAATATAGCGACGAAACGCATTGTCGCTAAGCTTCTCAGGAATTCGGGGCGAGATTACTCTGTTCCGTCGGTAACACGGCCATTTACCGGCGGATTTCTAGGGACCACAACTTACCGACGACATCGCGGGAAATACCGACGACACGTGTCGCCCCTAAACATACAGAATGTTGTAGTGATTAGCGACTATATCTTGCAGTCGCTAATGATGAAAATGTAGTTGCTAGTACATATTACACGCGACTACAAAAGTATATGCCAGAAAATTTTATCAATAGCGACTATATTTAACCGTGTAAAAAATAAAAAATTTATAACAACAATAACGATTACTAGTATAACATTCTCGATTACCGGTGGTAGTCGCTAAATTGAAAACATGTCCGCAACTACGGATGTAGTCGGCAATGAATTGTAGTCGCTAAAGCATTGTTATTAGCGACTAAATCAATGTATTCGCTAATGGTTGAGTCGCTAAAGATGCGATCATGTAGTAATGAAGGCATAATTCCAACACATATTACCTCTCTGACGCTACAATATATTCCAAAAGTTGAACTTGCCTCAATTATAAGATGTTAATAATTTTACCGAGGATGAATTCGTAATAGAATATATATTTGATACAAATATATTGTATGAGATGTAGCAAGTAAAAGCATGAGGTATGGTACTTGTATGATTTGCGCATTTATTTTTTTTTGTGAGATGTGTGGTCTATTTATTGTTGATAGACATAGAAGGTTGAGACCATGATCATAGCAGTGGGAAGAGTTTTAAGGGTTGGGGTAAACTTCCACCTTGTCTATGAGATAATGGACCCAACGAATAAACTATTGATCATTACTGACAAAATATGTTTCCAATCTTCGGATTTTCAAGGAGGGGTTGCAAGGTGGACGGGAGAAGGTCTGAACACCATTCAAGTTGTTCCTCAGTGAGAGAGAATAAAAGGACCTTCAAAGTGATTTGCAGAGAGATGCCTTTGTTTATCGAGGTTGTCATAGGATCATGGGCACTCATATTGCAATGGCTAACGCTGCTTCAATAGTCGACACTGAAGATGATTTGGGGAAAGTAGATGAATATATAACTCGTATGGATGATAATAAATTATTAATGAACACATTTTACCTTCGATGATAGATTTTCAAAACATATTTTAAAGTCAATTAAGACCTCTCCTCAAACCGGGAGAACTAGTCACATGTCTTAAACTGATAAAATCTAAAAGCACGATTGATGTCTACAAATGCTGAAATCCAAAACATAACATAAACACTATAATGTATGCAAGCAAAATTGCTCAAACATTAGGGTTTCAACATCGTTTTTAAACCCCCTAACCAAAAACAGAAACATAAACATTGTTTTCCAAACAAATAAAACGAAACTAGCGAGAGTTGTGAAGCTAATCTTGCCATGGCTTTTGATTTTGATTCTGGTGTTCACCACTAGAAGCATTCATGCAGTTACTCAGGCCAGCTATATCGAAAAAGTCACTGTGAGCAATAGGTCTTAAACCCAAAAAGTCTCTAGTCATACCATCATATCCGCCACCTCCGCTGCCACCACCACCTGCAGCGCCGCCACCCTTCTCAGCCCTGCTAAACTGGTGAGAATTTGTTCTTGAAAGTGTTTCATGAAGGTGATCACTGACGTCATCTCTTTTGGGGTTAAGAAAACCACCAAATGCATCTTCAAATGTTGACCCTTCAAATCCAGATGAAGAAGAAAGTGATGTCATCATATCTTGAAGAAGAGTACTTGAGTGTCCACTTGTACCTGTTACTGTACTTGCTGTACATGCACAACGTATTAATAAACAAACACAAATTTAGATTTTTATAATATAAGAAAATTTTCTATATAATATAATGCACTTAAATAAAATTAAATAGAAATTGATTCATCTTTAGGCAAAGCTCGCATATACCAAAACCGTGTCCACGGTTTTAGTCTATGCAAGATTCTTTCCGAGTGTGGGTCCACACCCGCCCAAGACTATAATCCATCATGAATAATTACCTGCAGCTTTATTCCCGAAATTGTAGACAAAACCAGTAGCTAAGTCTTCACGTGAAGCCATATTTAGACCAAAAAGGTTTGAATTATTGTTACTAGATTCTGCAGACACGTGAAGCTGATGGGGTCCTTGAAACATAGGTGGTACTGAAGATGGTGAGCTACTTTTGCTACTGTTGCTCATTGTTGCACCCATCTGTGTCGCTTTTTGAAGCAAAGCAGTTGCTGATATAACAGGGTTGTTTGGTGTTGGTGATGTAAATTGATAAGGTGGAAGACAATCTATTCCAAGATCGTTAGGGTTAGGGTTTCTCCCCTCATGGTGTGCTGATAAATCTTGTTCATAAAATCTGGTTGAGAAGATTGGTGATGGACCAGGACCAGGACTCGGACCAGATCTGAATTCTTGCTGGAAAGTCAGCCATTGTGGAGCCTCAGGCTTGAAATCAAATGTCTGTGGTTCTTTTTTCAGAGGGAAAGCTTGCATGCCATGGCCATGGCTGGTTTCGTATTGAGGTTGCATTTGAAGGTTGATGTGAGATGTTGATGAAGAACCTGGTTGAGAAGAGAGATATGGATTCATATTTCCATTTATAGATCTTGCACTCTCTTGTGCTAGAGCATCACACAAGGCTCTGTGGCTGATATAGCTATCCCTCCTGAAATTCCAAAATAAAAAAAATATTAAAATCGTTAGAAAAATCTTATATAATATAATATAGTAACTTAATATATTCTTGATAATCGTGTACAGCAATATCAGTTAAACTAATTTTTAGTTAGAGTAATGATAATCGAATAACTAAATTATGTGAAATTTAAAATATTTCATACTAGTATAATACAAATAAAATAAAATAATATAAAAATTGAACTAAAATATTACTGTCACTTTTTATTTCTACCATTTGTGCTAATGCACAGGTCCTTCGATAATGTGAATTAAGAAAAGATTCTTGCTTGTTTCAAAAAGTAGCAAATATTATCTTGTGTTTTATATTAACTATTTGAAAACATATGCCTTCAGAATATTTGTTTTTTCTTAAAATATAATTATTTAGTGAATTTCACGTAGTCATTTGAATTAAATATATGGAATCAATTATAATACATGGATAATTACAGTTCTATTGTTATATGAGGATCCCTTTCTCGTGACTCTAAAAAACAGGAGAGTTTTAATTTTATAATAACAAAACCTATATTTGTAACTAATAGATCATTAGTAAATGCATATAAATCTCGCACATAGGAAAAGATTAAGTATATTAAACACTTTACTAGTTAATAATTATTAATATTTACCTTGAGAAGAGGGTTCCACAGTCACATCGATACTCTCTAGTACCACAGGTCTTTGAATGAGCTTTCAAATCTGATCTCACAGCATACAACTTTGAACACTTATCACATTTCCACTTCTTTTCACCATGTTTTCTGCAAAAATGTTTCTTGATTCCTGTCAAATCTCCAAGTGCCTTTGATGGATCATGGTGTACACAGCTTCTTTCTGGGCACACATACACTTTCTTCCTTATCTCTCTGCTTGTTCTTTGCTTTAGCTTCCATGGTAAATTATGCCCTCTTCTATGAAGTTGCAAATTTTGATCTCTTTGAAACCCTTTGTTGCAAATATCACATACAAATCTATTCGTTGCCATTAAAGATTTCGGTGATAAAGCTATCACTTCCGCATCAGGATCTACAAAAAGAAGCATTTAGTTAGATTCGATAAAGCTAAATTTACTACACGTTAATAAAGATCAGATTCGGTTTGTTAATTATAATCAGAAAATAACACATGATCAAAAAGTGTTTACTAATATATGCGAGTTACAATAGTTCAGATCTAATTTTATGCTACTAAACAAAAAACAACTAAGAGGTTGATAAAGATCAATATTCATAAGTGCACGAAATTCTCAATTGTAATAATTTCTAACAAATAAAATCATTTTTGATGATTAGGCTAATTATAGCTCAATTTTGAAGAGTACTAAATCTAGATTGTAAGTAATGTTTGTCCACTGGTTACTCATCACTGAGTGATACAGATTCAATTTTTGTATAATTCAAAATCATAATTAAGTAAAAAGTATAATCTAGATTAAGTTTTTACCTGGATTACCCGGAAGATTTCTCTTCTTCTTTGGTGGAGGTTGAGGTTGAGCTGGTGGAGAAAGATTCGGGAACATGGCTCGATTATCAGAAGAAACACTGACTTGATCACCAGAAGCAGAAGTCAAGTTGGAGATATTATCTTCCACAACATGTTGTTGTTGTTGAAAAAATAAACCTTTCATCATCTTGCTTTGCTTCTTTTTGGAATTACTACTAATAATAATATATAATAATTTAAGAGAATGAAAAAGAAAAGAAAAAGGAATAGGAATCCATTTGATTTGATTGTAATTGAAAAGGCAGCTTTTAGATCTTGAATTATATTAGCTAGAGGTGTGAGGAAGATATATGTGAAAGGTTAGAATAAAAACAAAATTAAGTTGGAAAAAGGTATAAGTTGGTGAAAATGGTCAAGTAAGAATGAGAAACAAGTAAAAAGGTGTCTAAAATTTAGTAGAAGCAGCTGGTTTGAACCTGGAATGATGAGAATCAACCACTTCTTCTCTCTTTGGTTTTGGCTTTGGCTTCACCCTACCAGCCAGACAACAAACTTTGTCTTTTGAGAAAATCGAGAAGAACATGAGAGAGAAATAGAGAGTAAAAAACTCTACCAACTTTTCTTCAATTCATGGTGTTTCAATGGATAATTTATTTTTTTGGCTAATAAAAGAACAAAATATACAAGAGAGAGATGTGGATGAGAAAGATGAGAGTATGTACGTAATTCTCCACCCTTCAAAAACAACCATACTAGCCAGCCTAAAGGGCTAACTCCCTGACGCCACTTTCTGTCTCTTTGCTAACTTTGTTCTCTTCTCAACCCGGCGGGCCTCTTACAAAAATATCATCATTTTTCCTTTTTACCAAAATTCTATTTTTTGTTTAGACACTTTTTCTACCTTTCTCCTATCTCATTAAAGTTACTACAAAAGGACAAATTAATTATATATGTATAAAACTCAAAATCTAACTGTTCACTACGTTTTTCAATTATTTACTTGTAGTTTAAATCAGCATTATATATTTTGATGTTTACCTAATTAAACATTTGTTTGTATAAATAATATGTGTGTGTTAATTAGTTTATCCTTTTTTATTTTTATAGTTTGATAATTTATGTAATATAATATTTTCATTTATTATTTTATGAAAATTTAAGTCGATTTATAAATGTTAAAAGATGCTTATGACCGTTTATATTTTGATGAAATAATAACATTTTCGTGTCACTATACATTGAATAACTCAAGGAATTAGTTTGGCCTTTAGCTCTCGTTAGTATTTCTGATTAAAAAAATTTGATTGAAAATAAAATTAAGAATTCAGGATTATTACATTTGTTAAAATTTGAAAAAGGGGTTTAAAAGTTTAAAGAGTAAAGATATATATCACTTTTTTTTTATCCATGTATTATCTCCTACGTGGAGGTTTTAAACACCAATAAAAATATTTCTTTTTTGAGTCAATTGTTGATTAATGTCTATTAAAAAACTTATATAAAAAAATGTACCTAGAATAAGATATTTTATTGAAAACAAACTCATCCCAAACTACCCCTATAATTAACAGTTAAAAAAAGAAAAAGTAATTAAAAAAAACAAAACAAAAACTAATAAACACGCGCGTGTCTGTGAATTTTTTTTTAAAATCGTCATAACTAATTCTGAAAAAATCAAAAAAAATCAAAAAAATTATATATTTGGATAAATCAAATTAATATTTACGTCTATGATTCTTTTCGGAATTTTCTGAATTTTTTGATCTTTTTTAAAAAAAAAACCGCAGACACAGAATTTCATGTTTATTTCACGGTTTAAATCATGGAATTCCATGTTTAAAACATGAAAATCTGTGTCTGCGAAAAAAAAAAAAATACAAAAAATACAAAAAAAATCAAAAAAACTCATAAACGTAAATATTAATTTGTTTTATTCAAAAATACAAACTTTTTAATTTTCTGATTTTTTTTTTAATTAGTTATGACGATTTTAAAAAAATTCACGGACGCGCGCGTGTGATGGAATTAGTGGTAATAGGTGGTGGTGGTTGTGGTGGTGGAGGTGGTAATGGTTGTAGTGGATGTAGTGGTGGTTACATATATGGTGGTTGTGGTGGTTGTGATGGTGGTGGTGGTGGAAGAAGTACCTTACTATTTGTTTAATATTTAAAATTAATATTGTATTAAAATAAAATAATATATTTAATAATAAGGGTAGTAGAGATATGAAAAATATAAAGGGAGTGTTTTTTATAAATAATTACTTTATTAGATGTTTTTTTATAAAATAAATTATTAAAAATATAAAAAAATAATTAGAAAATTTAATAAGGATGTTATAAAAAATAACTTTTTTTTTAAATGTTTATTTTCTTTTTTTTTTATTTAATACAACATTAGATAAACATAGATAATGATAAATAGATGAAAAAAAAAAGTTGATATATAGCCATACTCAAATTTAAATTCTCTCTACAAAACATTTTGGTGGTCCCTACACGTTAAACTTTGCTAAACGTGTGCCTTTCTTGTTTTCTTTATTTTTGAAATCACTTTTCTCCTTTAGATTTTCATCTTTATTTAGTGACAGAAAATTAGAAAATGGGTAAACAGCTACACTTTGCATCTTAAGGTTAACTCCATCAGATTTTTTATCCGAATTAAAAATTAAATACCTATTCTTTATTAAATATTTATCTTGTAAAACAATTCTATTTTAATTTTTTTTTTTTATTTTAATTTCCCAAATTTTTAAAAACTTTATTCTAATTTTATGTCAAAAATTTCTTAAATTAATTAATTTATTAATTATTAAAATTTTCACACAATTATTTATTTATTATTTTACTTTTATATTTATTATTAAAATATTTAAAACAAAAAAATACATAATGTTAATACTTAAATCTTAATTCTTAAGAAAATAATCAAACGAGTTTTTTTTTTGTCTTTTTTTCTCAATTGATAAAGTTTCTTTGTCAATATCCAACAAAATTCAAATATATTAGGATTATTTAATACATTATGACGATATGATTTTTTTACAATTAATTTGATTATTAATTCTCCGTTAAAGAAATCTTAACTAATAATTATTTTAATAATTATATTTTTTATTGAAATTTTTTAAAACTAATAATAACAATATTTACATACATAATATTAATAAGTGATTAATTTATTGTTTAAAACTTAATAACATATATATATATATGTATATGTATATATTCAATATGTTTAAATTAAAAGAAAAGATAAAGTTTCTTTGTCAATATCCAACAAAATTAAAATATATTAGGATTATTTAATAAATTATGACGATATGATTTTTTTACAATTAATTTGATTATTAATTCTTTGTTAAATAAATCTTAACTAATAATTATTTTAATAATTATAGTTTTTTATTGAAATTTTTTAAAACTAATAATAACAATATTTACATACATAATATTAATAAGTGATTAATTTGTTGTTTAAAACTTAATAATAATAATAATAATAATAATAATAATAATAATAATAATAATATATATATATATATATATATATATATTCAATTTGTTTAAATTAAAAGAAAAGATAAAGTTTCTTTGTCAATATACAACAAAATTAAAATATATTAGGATTATTTAATAAATTATGACGATATAATTTTTTTACAATTAATTTGATTATTAATTCTTTGTTAAAGAAATCTTAACTAATAACTATTTTAATAATTATAGTTTTTTATTGAAATTTTTTAAAACTAATAATAACAATATTTACATACATAATATTAATAATTGAAGAATTTATTTTTTAAAACATAATATATATATATATATATATATATATATATATATATATATATATATATATATATATATATATATAACATGTTTAAATTCAAAGAAAAAAATTATTAAGTGAAATTGGGTTAGACAAAAAAATATAGTAAAGTGGGATTATGTTGACTCCAACATGACTCTTATTCTAGCTTTAGCTATAAATTGAGTGTTGACCACTCCATTACATACTCTAACAGGTTCTTTAGATTTGGGATTTTACATTTTCATAACTAATTAGTTGGATTTTTATAGTAACATGTGGCTAGTCAATATACTTAGCTACATCTTTTTTACTTTAATTTCTTTTGCATATATTCATTCTTTTTGATTCATATATAATTCTTTTTTATTAAATTTATTAATTAATAAGTTTTTATTCTTTTAAACTTTACGTTAAATTTCTTTACACTTTAAATATCAATTAATATTCATAATTATTATAATTTTAAGAATTTAAAAATACTGATAAGTGTAGCCTTTTTAAATGCACTATATAATCTAATAAACTTAATTGATAAATTTAAGATTTTCAAAAACAAAGTAATAAGTTTTAACGTTATCAAAAAATATCTAAATATTATAAATTATATATAGAAATAATGATAATTATAATTCAAATATTAAAAATAATTTAATAATATTTTAAAAAGTATATAAATTATAAATAATGAAATTTCATAATAATTTAGAAAATTAATTGATGTAAATTAAAATGGAAAAACTATTAAAATAAAATAAAAATATAGATTGGGAAGTTGAAATTGGGAAGCTGCTGGAGTAAAGTTGTGATAGGGAGTGAATATGTGAGAAAAGTTAGCTATTTGACTTTCGGTTCTAGCTAAAAAATTAGGAGTTGTTGGATTTAGCCTTATGTTAGTTAGATATGACTAGAAAATACAAAAAATTGGGTACCCAAGAATAGAGAAGCTATTACAGTGGGGTTTTTGGCTATTCAACCCCTAGTTGTAGCTTTTTGCTACAACCGGGGTCCTATTGGACTTAGCCTAGCAGACCAGGTAGCTAGAAAATAACCTTTAGCGATTACTGATTACCGTTAAATTGAGATTTGAAAAACAAAACTTAGAGAAAATATTATTTAAAGCTTTAACGACCATCAAAGTGGTCGCTAAAGTGATTTTAAAAAGTTAAAAATAAACACCTTTACCGACCACCAACGTGATTAGTAGAATACCCACAAATTATATGGACAATCAAACTTTGCTTATTCAATTTAATTAGTAACACCTTTTACCGACCAATTAGTTAAGTTCTACCGATTACCTAATGGTCGCTAAACCTATTCATAAACAATAAAAAAATAAGAACACTTATCTACCACTTACGTGGTCGGTAACATGTCCACCAAAAAAATGGTGGTCAAACTTTACCCGTCCGTTTTAAGTAACATCATTAGAGACCACTTATTTAAACTCTAGCGACCACCTGAGTGGTCTTTAGAGGACTCGAATATTAAAAAAAACCTGTTTGAAATCTTTTTTAATCCATCTAAAAACGGACCCCCCACCCTTCAATCTTTTTGATCCCTTTATGCAAGTCAACATCATTAGTACTCCGTTCCCCACCCTTCAATCTTTTTGATCCCTTTATGCAAGCCAACATCATCAGTACTCTGTTCTGTCGTCGATCAAGCTCGCCAACGTAACGCCTTTATTAAGGTAAGTTTATCCTGCATTAACCTATATATTTTTATATGTATATATATATATATATATATGTGTGTGTGTGTGTGTGTGTGTCTGTGTGTGTATATGTAATTTCTATTATAAAATCAAAAAATTGTAATTATATAGGAAATATTTCGTTGAATTTGTGTAATATATGGTATAACTCGTTGGTTGTTTTCTATATAAAGGACTATATGGTTTGAACTTTGAATTTTTTGAGTATTTGTAGGACCATATGGTGTAAAGTTTGGGTTTATAATGTTAAAATTTGAATTATATGGGGAGATTTAGTACAACTTTTGAGTTGTTAATCTGAAAATTTGGAAATAATTAATAGGGCATGGGCTAAAAAAATTGTAAACGACCTAATTTTTTCAAGTTATCGTCGCTTATATTAGCAATTGGGAGAGAGTGATTGATTTTTTATGACATTTTGTGGTGAAAGTATTTGCAGAAAAGCAGGATGAGGAAAGTACGTTGTGATATTTGGCCAAGGAAAACCTTTATATAGGGGATATGAAAGGTTTCTTCCACAATAATGTTATAAACTATGTTGCATGTGTTACAGAGGATTGGTGACAAGTGGTTAAAGTTTTTATGGAAAGTTGTGAAAAGAGGCGTGTAAGATAAAATAAAGGTTGGTATAGCAGCTATAATTGATTTGATAATATTTTTATGGCTAAGAAAATGAAAAAAACCAGCTGATTTCACATGAATAAGCCTATTTATTGGATCTTCTATTGTATAACCCTTCTTGGACAACTCAACGCCTGATAAACAAAACCAAATCTTGTGAGAAACGAGGAGGAATGTTACCTTATAATTATTGAGGATAGAAGAAGGACAAGGATCACTCCTTGGTAGGTGATAAATACTATTACCATATTCTTGTAATAAAAGCCAGCTTAATATAAAGCTAAGTAAAGTAGCAGGCATACTTAGGTTGATCAACTGGATCAAAGTACTTTGCATGTGACCCTCTCTTGCTGTAAAACCCAATTCAAAATCCCATTTCAATTCCAAAAGAACCCCCAATTTTGACAAAGCCCAAAATTGTTGATGCATGTGGATGCATATGGCCCTGATTCTTCATTTCCAACATCATTCAGTAAACTAACAAGAAAATAAGAGAAAGATGCCACTTGATTCTCTAACACCAAATGAAACATGAAGATACACCACCAAACTTATAAATAAAAAACAGAAGAACAAAATAAACAAAAATTGAGTTCAAGCGAAAGAAATATACGAGGTTTCCATAGATTTGTTATACGGGAAAGATGAAGATTTTGTATATTTTGCTTTATGATTTGAACAGTGCTTATTTTTTTGGTTAAGTAACATCTAATTGAGAAAAGAAGAAGAATGAGTAAATGAAATAATGACAAAAAAAGAACAATTGAAGGAAACAAGAAGAATTCGAAATGATGGGAGGGAAATTGGAGAAATCCAGCTCTTCATGGATGACCTTTATGACTGCTTGTGTGACGTCAAACTTCAGTTTATGATCAAAGAAGGTCTATATCCTAGAAACGATTTGATCACTGAATTTGGAAATGCGGATGGAAGGAAGCTTTACTATTGTAAAGGAATACAATGTGATGGACATTTTGAAAGAGATGAAGATAGTGATGGCGACTCTACTGGTGCAGCTAATTCTCGGGCTCCTCATGTGAGAATTGACTACATCAACTTCATGGAGAATGGAGGGCAGGCCTCCAAGATGAACAACTTTAATGGATAGCTGCATGTTATGGAATTGTCAAGGTGCTAGGGCGACCTTGACTAAAAAAAGTTTAAAGTCCCTTCTGTTTAAGTTTAATTTATCTGTGGTGTGTTTAGTTGAGTCGAAAATGAAAAGTTGTGATGTGGGTAAGTATAAACCCTTAAAATCTTTCAGATATTTTCACGTAATTGATCCTAGAGGGGCTGCTTCAAAGTCTGGGGGAATTATAGTGGCCAGGAAAGATTATGTGTGTCTAAATATTGTGTTATCTATGTTTTCTTATGTTATCTGTGAGTTGCGTGAGCCAAATTGTTCCAATTGGTTCTTAATATTTGTGTATGCTCCAAATAATGATGAAGAAAGAACAAATATTTGGCATGTCTTATCAAACTGGTTAACTAATGTAGAAGAACCAGTACTTATCCTGGGTGACTTTAATGAAGTGGCTAAATTTGCAGAAAAGAAAGGTAAAAAACCAGCTAACTTGGAGAGAATTCTGAACTTTAATAAATTTATTAATGACAGTAGTTTAATGGAAGTTGAATCTAAAGGATGTTATTTCACTTGGAGTAATAATAGAATAGGAGATGAAAATATCAAAGAAAAATTAGATAGAGGTTTTGGTAATATTAATCTCTTCAATCTGTTTCCAAATGCTATAATAAAAATTCCACCAGCAATCGGATCCGACCACTCGCCTCTTATCTTTCAAAAAGACGTTAAACACAGTAACAGTAAACGTTATTTTATTTTTGATTCGAGATGGCTCGAAAATGAAAATTGTAAAGATGTGATTGTTGATTCATGGAGTAAGAATAATCGAGACAATGCTATTGAAAATTTTATCAAGAAAAAGGAAGTTACATGCTTAGAGTTGACAAAATAGAGCATGAAAAGTTTCTTTAATAAAAAGAAAAGAATAAATTAGTTACAAAATAAATTATCTTTTTTTCAAGACTCAGACACGATACATGAAACTACTGAGGAAATCAAGAACCTGGAAAAAGAGATTGAGGATTTATGGACACAAGAAGAAATATATTGGGCTGATAAGGCTAGAGATCAACAAATTAAATGTGGAGATAAAAATACAACTTATTTTCATAAGCTTACTAAAGTTAGAAGAAATATTAATAGAATATGTGTTATAAAAATGAAGAGAACTGTTAGATAGATTAGATAGATGAAATTAAAAAAATATTATAGAATTATTATGTGAATTTATATAAAGAGGAACAAGTGACGGAAAAATGAAGATATCACTGAATTTATATCATGTAAAATCATAAATGAGATAAATGATAGTATTATAAGAATCCTTGACATAGAGGAAGTTAAAACAGCTGTTTTTAGTATGTCAGGTTCAAAAGCACCGGGACCAGATGGGTTGACAGGTAAATCTTATCAAGAATTCGGGGATGTCATTAAGGACGATATATTTAACATTGTTGTGGATTTTTTCAATCTAAAATGTGATTTGAGCGTTATTAATGATAGGGTTATCACACTAATATCCAAAGGTGATTATCAACAAGGGCCAGCAGATTACAGATCGATTTCATGTATTAATTTATATATAAGATTATCGCAAAAAAATTGTCTCTTAGACTCCAACCGCTAATGGACGATCTTATTTCACCCACTCAATCGACTTTCATTAAGGGACGAAGTATTCAAGATAATATTATTATCGCCCAAGAAATATCATATTTTCTTAATAATAAACGTAAATCAAAAAAATATTATGCGG
This sequence comes from Nemophila menziesii, assembly GCA_029959085.1. Classification (NCBI taxonomy): domain Eukaryota; kingdom Viridiplantae; phylum Streptophyta; class Magnoliopsida; order Boraginales; family Hydrophyllaceae; genus Nemophila; species Nemophila menziesii. The sequence goes on from JARWIR010000008.1 coordinate 25,143,613, forward strand.
CTATTAAGATCGACATTGCTAAAGCATATGACAAGGTCAATTGGGAATTTTTAATGAAGGTTCTTAAACAATTGGGATTTTGTGATAAATGGAGGAAATTAATTTATAGTTGTATATCAACGGTTACTATGCAAATAAAAATCAATGGAGAATGTCTTGAGGCATTTAAACCCCAGAAAGGTTTAAGACAAGGAGACCCTTTATCACCGTTGTTATTCTCAATGATGACGGAGGCACTTGTATATCTTATCAATCATTATATTAGAGAAGAAGACATTAAAGGATTAAGGGTCTCAATAAATTGTCTGATGCTTACTCACTTACTCTCTATGGATGATACTTTATTTTTTATGGAAGCTAATAATGAAGAATTTGAAAACTTCAAAGACATTTTAAATAAATACTGCAGAGCGTCAGGGCAAATGATCAACTACGGTAAATCATCAATTCAGTAGTGGAATTACAGAGAACTTAAAGAAACAATTAGTTGAAAGTATAAATATATCAAGTACAAATTCGCTTGAAAAATATTTGGAGATACCGTTAACCTTGAAAAGATAAAAATGGAAAATCTAAATTATATCAAGGATAATTTAATTAGTAAATTAACAACTTGGATCTCAAAGTACTTATTAGAAGAAGGCATAGAAGTCTTAATCAAAGCAGTACTCCAATCACCTAATTATACTATGTCCGTTTTCGAATTTCCAAAATATTATGTAAAAAATTGTCGGCTATTGTGTCCAATTTTTATTGGGATACAGTTGATAGAAAAGAATTCATTGGGTATTGTGGAAAAAAATTCCTAAGTAAAAAAAAAATAGGAGGGCTTGGATTTAGAGATTTCAGAAGATGAACTCGGCGCTTCTAGCAAAACAAGCATGGAGAATTTTGATTAATCCAAATTCGCTGGTAGCTAAAGTACTAAAAGGAGTATATTACCCAAATTTAGATATGTGAAACGTTCAACTGAAACATAAAAAATCATGGAGTTGGGCTAGTATCTTTAAAGGTTTACAATTTCGTAAAAAAATAATGTTGTTGGCAAATCGAAAATGATATGACAGTTAATATTTAGGAAGATCATTGGATTGGTCCAGGTATGAAAATTGATAAGTGTGAATGGCTAGGAATTAAAAAAGTGGCGGAACTATTTAATGAAAACTATTCAGGATGTAATGAAAATCTGATTAATCTAATATGCAATGAAAGAGAAAAAAGAGAAATTAATAAGATACAAATACTTAGCATTGAAAAAGAAGATAAGATCATTTGGCCTTTTTCTAAAAATGGATATTACAATACAAAAAAAGGTTATCATGCACTTATAAATAATGAAATTAAAAAGGATGCACAATCTTCTGTTATGAGTGGAAAAAATGGAGATTCATCGCTTTGGTCAACTATTTGGAAGTCTAATGTTCCAACAAAAATAAAGAATTTCAGTTAGAAAATATGCAATGAAGCCATACCTACAAAAACTACATTACGAAAAAGGAAATGTTCTATTTCAACAAAGTGTGAATGGCGTGAGGAAGGTGATGAAATAATTTAACATCTTTTCATAAATTGTCCTTTTAGTTTAGCAGTTTGGGCAGATTCACCGAGTCAAATTAAAACTGATAGAGATAACTCACAAAAAATCAAGAAATGGATCATAAATACAATAGAATCTTATTCTAAAAATGTATGGGAGAAAAGTCTTGTTACAGTTAACATTCTTACGAACCTATGGAGCATTTGGAAAACAAGGATGGAAGGTTTTTTGAGAAAAAAATGGAATTTATCAGAGATTGATAACAAATCCAACAAATAATTAATGATCTTTTCTCAGCGGATTTTAAAAGAAAAAAAAATATTTGCATAGAGAAGGAAAAAGAAATTAAAATAGATGAAGAAAATAAAATTTTACAAGATACGGCAGAAATAGTTTGGCAAAATGATACATCTTTTATAAATGAAAGGGAGCCAACAGGTATCGTTTCGATAGCCATTAATAGAGAAAGAATTATTACGGAGAAGCAATAATGTTGGGAAGCTGAATGTTGGGCTTTATTACAAGCAATGAATACAGCTGGAGGAATTAATTGTGAAAATGTCTTCTTTTATTCAGATAATTTTGAAATCGTTCAAGAAATTAATTAAAATATGGGAAATTGATTGAAAAATTCGCTCATTAATTAAAATGATCTGAAAATGGATTCAAAATTTTATGGCTGAAAAATTTATCACATCAAGAAACTTAATGAAATGCGAATCTAACAGCAAAATGCTAGAGTGGAAAAAATGTAATTGATAGTATAGAGTATCTTGCTAATATAATTTTTTTTTAGTCAAAATTGCTAATATAATGAAGAATAGTAAAATCAAGTGATCATGTATTTTTTTTTTGACAAAAAAAAAAAGAAGAGTTATATTTAAAAAATGAAAAATTTATAAAAAGAAATTTTTTTTTTCTTTATTTTTTTTTCCACGAGTTAATTATTGTTTGGTACCCGCTTTAGCCATGGTACACCACAATTGACGCGAAGAAATTAATATAAAACTGTAGTTGAATATTAAATTTATGATTAGATCCGATCGTGTGTTTTTTAGGTGATAAAATTATAAATTTTAAATTTCTCATCCATTTTTATAGATTCTATTAATTTATTGTCATAAAAAAGAAAATCACTATATTGATAGCTGCCGCCCAATTATTGCGAGAGCAAGCTTTTGAAAGAACCTAAAACCACACTACAGAGTAAACTCATCAAGATATTCCAAGATATATTAGCAATTTGACTTTCAAGTTGTAGGTGGGACCAAAACTAAAACTAATCAAACGTACTAGCTAGAAATAATTTTATTCAGATTGACTTGGTCAAACAGAGCTATCGTGTTATTATGGTCCCACTAGATAATACAAGGTATTTGCCTAATTTTTTTTTTTTTTTCAAAAACAGGTTTTATAAATGAAAATGCAAGTATTTTACAGAAGTAGAAAATTAGTCAATACATGTCCTAATGTCAATTTCCTCCCTAAGGCCCTAATGTCGCGGATAGGTGGATATACTAATTCCGTAAGAAAAAATTATATATAAAACTTGTAGCTTAGACACTTTCCTAAAAACATGTTGAATTGGATCTCGAAAAGATAAGGTCTTTGATCTTTCACATAAAAGGTTGGGATCTCCAGTAGACTTCATATGTGTTCTTGAGGTTTTGGATAATACGAACCGAGGATATCAGTATGAATTACGAAACTCATATCCTCTATATTAGTCGATATATTGCATAATAAGAGAAGTGCATCACCTTCCCCTTCCACAACTGAGCTACACCAAATATTTTCCTCATTGCAACAGATTGGATTTTTATCTTTACCAACTAATAGTTGCAATCCCTGTAGTTTCCTCTTCGCTCTTGAATGATTTATTCTCATAAAATGTTGACATCTGAAGGGATTAGTTCTTATTTAGATTCAATAGCATTATGTGAGTCAAAATCTCAAAGTTTGTTGTTCCATTCATGCCCGTGGAAGCTAAATAAAAGGTTATTTCTTTAAACATGCATTTGTTTTAGAAGTCCAAATACACCGCATAGTGGCAAAGGCAAACTTAGTAGAGAGTTAAGGCTGTATCCTTCATCTCATCCCCCTTTTATGATTAGTAGGATCTTATTATCAAAATCTTCCAATTCTTTAATACATTCTCCATGCAATGTATCCATATTGGTCCAAACTTCTGAATTTCAATGGCAAACAAAAAAGACGTGTTCAATGTTTCACATGGGATCATTGCAAAAACTACATCTCGAAGTATCCGCATAGTTTCTCTTAAAAAAGACGCTCCACAATGAATAGTTTCATTATAACATTTCCATAAAAAATCTCTAACCTTAGTCGGATATTTCGCGTGCCCAAAATGTTCCAAGTCTCCGTGTTATTGTAGGAGCTAGAGGAAGATGATTTGGTATTTGAGATTTCTTCGGAGGAAGGGATAACATGATAACCTGACTTTGTAGTATACCATCCTTTCTTAGCGTGGTTCCTGATAAGTTTGTCTTCTTCAGTAGTGTTATTTAGAGAAATCATGCAAATAAAATCAGCTGGCATTGGATAAAATTTGTTATGGATATGGTTCATGTTCCATTCCAATGCATCCTGGTTAATAAGATCCTTAACTAATTCCAGATGACACTTGTCAGTTTGGATATGGGGATGCCAGCTAGCGGCCATTTGTCCTTCCAAATATTAGTATTTCCTCCATTTCCTATTTGCATTGAACACTCTTCTTTTAGAAAGTCTCTTCATGCTAGAATACTCGTCCACACCCAAGATTTAACAGATTTTGTCTTACATTCCTAAAAAATCTGACTGAAAAATAGATGCCTTTAAGGACCTGGAAAATAAGAGAATTCTGATTATGCAAGAGTCGCCATGTCGTAGAAGCCAGCTAAGCATGGTTTATTTTTTCAAAGTCTCTAAATCAAATTCTTGATAACTCCTTTGATATGGCTATCTTGTCCCAAGCTTTCCTATTAATACGCCTTCTATTCCCCTAACCCCACCAAAAGTTAGAACCACCCCCGAGAGTTGTTTGCAAAAAGCTTTAGGGAAAAGAAGGATGGATATAGTGTAGTTTAGGACTGACTGCAAGGAGGATTTGATTAGAACTTATTTACATCCATTTCGTACGAGCTTTTCCTTACATCCATTGGCCTTCTTGATAAGTCTATCCTTAACCCATTGTAAAATGATAACCTTGGGTCTAATGTAAAACATCAGAATATCCAGATATGTCCCAATAAATTATGCTAGTTGAATACCCAAGTAGTTTGTTGGTTGATCGGCTAAAATGCACGGTATACCCCTGCTGAAGAATATGTTGGACTTGACAAGTTTATCTCTCTAACTCGATCCTTTACAATACAATTGAATGACTCTGTTGAAGGTGTCAATTTCAAGATCATTTAAGTTAACCAGAAATAGATAGTAATATGTGAATAAGAGATATGATAGCAGTGGGCATTTCCTTGCAAGTTTAATACCTTTGATGTTACCTTCTATGGTTTCAAAATTAATGAGTGCAACAAGGTATTCAGTTAGGAGACTAAAAAGGTAAGGGGAAAGAGGGTCTCCTTACCGAATTCCATTTGAAGGAGTAATATTCCCCGTGACAACTCCATTGGTAGAAAGTTGGTCATGCGCAGTAGACACACAATTCATAATCATACCAATCCAAGTCTTATGGAAACACAAATTTTCTAATACTCTTTCCAGAATTCCCACCTCACATGTTCATATGCTCTCGTCATGTCAAGTTTTATTGTTGCATAGTGCTTGTTACAATATTTATTTCTACAAAAGAACTACGAAATCTCATGTGTCAGTATAATGTTATCCCGAATGGCTCTTCCTTCGATAAATACATATTGGATAGGAGGCGTAAGATCATTTATAAGAGGTTTCATTCTATCTGTCAGGGCTGAAGAAATGATTTTTATAATCAAATTTTACACAAGAGATAGGCCGAAAGTCAACAACCTTAGTTTGAGTATCTCTTTTTGGGACCAGTGTAATGCTAATCTTGTTGATTTTGCTAGCATCCAATTTACCATTGTAAAAGAAGTGTACCATATTCATGACATCAAATTTGATGATGTGCATAAGAAAAAAGATAATACAAGGTTGGACTCGAGAAGCTTTTCAAAAAATCTGCATAGGGAAATCGTTGATAAAGATTCGTTAGTATCAAGTGTCAAATCACATATGTATACTCAAATAATTAGGTTTTTAAGTTGTTGTGTTAAATAAAGCGATAAAGAGATAAAGGGGTTAGATTAAAAGTAGACATTTTGAAATAGAAATCAATTAGGAAAGACAATAAGATAAAGGAACGTCTAAATTGACTCAAGTGCTTACAAGGTGGCCATGTAATACAATTGTTTATCAAATCATTATATGTATGATATGATTGAAACTAAGGGTCGATTCAAGGTTTCACCACATTAGAAGGGACTCATCGATTCCTTTTCTCATGCTTCTATTATGCTTGAAGACTACATGTTCACTCTTTAAACTCTCTAACTTGTTCTGACACGCCAAAACATAGAGGAAAACAAGTCATTACAAACCACACCTTAGCTTCTGCTTGGTCCCTTATATGTGATAATCAAAGAGGGGAAGAACACTGAATCGGAGAAAAACATACACAAACATTATTATTATAAAAGGCAAATCAAACACGTGATAATAAGAATATCAATTAAGCTTTGCTAAATTAATAATTAATAACCCCCAACCCACACGCTAACATACACTGAAGTAAGTGGGTCACAATTTAATTCAAATGTATAAAGAGAGTTAGCTCATAGTTCAATAATCACAAGAATGAATAATAAAATTAGGAAAACAAATGTAAATCAAATAAGTAATAACTCAAGCATGCCAAATCGAGATTGAAAGTTTAAAATAAATTAAAAGTAAAGACAATAAAATAAATATGAGAGTCAACTCACTAAAAAAATCCTCTCTACCCATTCATCCACTAAATTTTATTCCACCGTTCCTTTTTTATCCATACACCTCTTTTTAGCTTTTTTTCATATCTTTTGCTTTTTTTTTCAAATTTGGTGTTAATTTCAGGAATTTCCTAGGATCTAACAACTTTTATTTTTATTTTTTCACAAATTTACACACCTCCAATCATTCTCTTTCCTTCATACACGCACCTCATTCATCACTGCTTCCTTTTCACTCTCACATCTTCTTCTTTTTTCTTTTTTTTTCTTTTTCACCGCTGAGTTGCTCTCTCAAAATGACGAAAATGTTGAATTCATCAAAGATAAACAAATTTACTTCTGGATCTACTTAGCAGCCAAAATCGAAGACAAAATACAGAGATATTACAAAAGAAATGATGTCGCCGAGCTTAGAGTTACTGGGTACACCGGAATCATTTATAGGTGATGAAGAAGTGAACAATGATAGTCACACAAAGAGTGATTTGAAGAGTAATGATGAAGAAATTCAACTTACTGTTAGGGTTGAGGTTGAATCAAAAGGCGATTTTAAAGGAGTACTATGGTCGAACTTATTTGATGGCTGCGCAAGTAAAACTATGAACTTCGAACATCATGTACCAGTCAGCATCGAAGGAAAAAAGGTAATTAAACCAACTAAGGATGTGCTCGATGAAGGTTCTGATCAGTGGGTCAATTGCCTAATTGGTCAATTTATAGATTCTACTCCTCTGTTCTTTGCGATAGCAAATTTTGTACGTTATCAATGGAGTAAGTTAGGTAAGTTTGAAATTAAATCTAATTTGAAAGGTAGTGTGGTCTTCAAGTTCGAGAATCAGCAGAATTAGTAAAGCACTTGAACAGTTGTGGCACATAAATGGTGAACCTCTGCTTCTTAGGCCATGGAAGGCAGGTATGCTGTTTGATAAGATTGATGTATCTAGAATTCCAACTTGGGTTAAATTGATAAATGTCCCTATGAATCTTTGGAACTCAGAGAGGGTTAGGGTATGTTGCTAGTGGTGTAGGAATTCCTATACAAATGGATACTATTACTGAATCAAAAACCAGATTGGGTTATGCTCGATTCTACGTTGAAGTAGATTTAAAAGAAGAATTGCCAGAAAATATATATGTTGATATAGGATTAGAGGAGTTACAAGTGGTTAAGGTGGAGTATGAATGGAAATCGATAGTATGTAAGAAATGCAGTAGGTTGGGTCATGTTGAGAGTAAATGTGGAAATATTCAGAAAGTTTGGGTACCTAAAAAAACAATTGAACCTGTAAAAAAAGTGGACAAGGGAAAGAATGTAGTTTAAGAATGGAGTATAGTCAGAAGAAATCAGAAAAGTGAGTATAGACAAAGGGAAACAAGTTCTATAGTTACAACAAACAAATATGAAAATCTGCAGAACACAGAAGGGAAAGAGATTGATCAAGATGTTATACTATTTATCAATCATAATGGGGGTGAAGAATTAACTAGACCTCCCAATATATGAATATAGCAGTCTGAAATGTAAGAGGTTTTGATAATCTCCTAAGACAATTAGATCTGAAGGAGTTTATAGTTAGTAATAATGTGAGAGTAATTGGACTTTTGGAAACAAAAGTTAAGTTAAACAATTATTCCCCTATAATAAGTGCGCATTTCTCTCATCTAGAAATGCTACACAATTATAATAAAGATGAAAATGGTAGGATTTGGATATTATGGGACAAGAGATCTGCATATGTTAGTCTTGTTTATCAAACCTCTCAAGCGATGCTTATTGAATTAAAAGTAAATGACAGTAATGAGATATTTTACATAGTAATGGTGTATGCTAGTAATGATGTTGGAGATAGAAGAGAATTATGGAAGGACATGGTAATGTGGAGTAATAAGTATGAGAAAGAAAAGCTTTGCATCATGGAGGATTTTAATGAAATACTTAGTATTAAAGATAGACTAAATTGCACTGTTCTTGATAAAGGAGCATTGGACTTTATATATTGTGTTGATGATGCTAATATGAACACAATTATGGAGGGTAGTTCTATACTTGGACTAATAAGAATAAAAGTGATCAAATTCGCGCAAGTAAAATCGATAAGGTATTTATTAATACAGGTTAGATATGATATCTTCTAGTGTTATTATACATCCACCATCAATATCAGACCATTGCGCTATTAAAATGTATATAGGAGGGGCTAAAAAGTATTATCCAACTCAATTCAAATTCTTCAATGTTTGGGCTACACATGAGAATTTTGTCGAAACTGTCAAAAAGGCCTGGGGTATAAAAGTTGAAGGAAATGAAATGTTTAAGTTATGTATGCGTCAGAAAAACACAAAAATTGCTCTTATGAAGTTCAATAAAACATACTTTAGAAGAAACTCAAATGAAGTTGAATTAATTAAAGTACAGCTCAATACAGTTCAAATGAAAATCATGAACGGGGTAACTGATCCTTGTGTTCTTAATGAGGAGAAGATTCTTAGTCAAGAATTAGAGTAAGCCATGATTGCGCAACAGAATATTCTTAGACAGAAGGCTAAGTGCATATTCAACAATGATATGGACTGTAACTCAGCGTATTTTTATAAAGTAATCAAGGGTAGAGTTGCAAAAAATAACATCTCTATTCTTATCAATGACGCAGGTGATACAGTTATTATAAGCAGATCTTGGGTACTAATGATGAAAATGAAGAAATATGTTCAAGTTTTATTATCAAGAAGGTAATAGGCTCGCAATTAAATGATGATAAAAAAGATGCTCGTATTGGACCTGTAACTGATACAGAAATAAAAGAGTCTTTGTTTTCCATTAATGAAACAAAAGTCCTGACCCATATGGACTTAATTCAGCTTTTTACAAACAATCTTAGAGTATATTTGGTGAAGATTTCACAAATGCAATCAAAAAATGACTGGTTAATGGTAAATTACTCACTCAAGTAATCGTTACAAATATAGTTTTAATTCCAAAGGAGAAGAAGCCTTCTAGCGTGAAGAAATTCAGACCAATTTCATGCATCAACACAACTTATACAACAATCTCAAGAGTCATCTGTACAAGGTTAAAAAAGGTACTTAGCTCAATCATTTCTCTAAATCAAGCTGCGTATGTTGGTAATAGATATATAAGCAATAATATCTTGGTTGCACAAGAGATTGTACTAGGGTATGATAAAAAAAAGCTCAGACCCTAAGTGCACTATAAACCCTTATTTACAAAAAGCGTACAAAAATGTCAATTGGATTTTCTTAATGAACACTTCAGAAGCTTTTAATTTTCCCAAAGAATTTATAGAGTGGATTAAAATGTGTGTCTGTTCTCCGACATACTCTGTGTGTATTATTGGCGAGGCGTGTGGATACTTTAAGGAAAAGAGAGGGTTGAGACAGGGAGACCCACTCTCTCCCTATCTTTTCGCAATCTGTATGGAGGTATTTACGGGTTTATTTAATCATCTGGCAATGAAAGACAGTTTTGACTATCATCATAGGTATGAGGAAATGAAGATTAATCATATTATATTCGCCGATGATTTGTTGATTTTTCTTAAAGCTAATATCAAGTCAGCAAATGAAGTCAAGAATGGTCTGAATTTATTTACGAGAATATCTGGATTAAGTATAAACTATCAAAAAAGCGAATTATACTTTGGAGGTACAAAGCAGAGTGTTCATGTAATGATTTATGAGCTTCTTAATAATAAAATTGGACACTTACCTGTAAGATATTTAAGTGTGCCTCTTAATTCTCGTAAACTTAGTGTTGAGGAAGGAAACAAATTGATTGATAAAATTTATAGTAGCATCAATCAATGGATCTCTAAACTTCTATCATATGCTGGAAGGGTTGAATGAATTAAATGTGTACTTATAAGCAAGATCTTGTTCTGGTGTCGTGTTTTTCTTCTTCCTAAACAGGTGATTTATAAACTAAATCAAATGATGAATAGTTTTTATGGAAAGGAAATTCTGAGGGTGCACAGGGAGCAAAATAGCCTGGGATAAAGTTTGTGCAAATAAACAAAATGGGGGTTTGGGAATTCCTAAAATAAAGAATTTGAATCTAGTTTGATTATTATTCACTTTCTGGAGGATGTATGCTAAAGAAATGAACTTATAGAGAAAATGGGTTAAATGTAACATTGTTAAAGATAGGTGTATATGGAGTTTAGAGGAAAAACAATCTCAATCTTGGATTTGGAGAAAATTAATGAAAGTAAAGAAGATTGCCTATAAGTTTATATATCATAAAATCAACAATGGTAAAGATACTTTTATTATATGGGATAGATGGATTGAAGGGTCTACTGTGCAAGAAATTCTTGGTATTGAGTTAGACAAAAATAATATAAACAGTACTAAAACTGTTGATGCTTGTTATGGGAGAAATATGTGGAGGTTGCCACCTTGTATTGGGTAAACTCTTCCCAAACTGAATGAATAGAATTAAATGGAAGGAGTGATATTAAGGTGTGGAGTGAAAATAATAAAATGAGTTTTTCCTTCAAAAAAACTCTTGCGCAAATTACCTCAGGTGAAAATGCAGATAAAGTGTATTGGTAAAAATTCATATGGGCTAAAACTAATATTCCAAGGTGCGCTTTCATTGCGTGGCTTGCTATACAAGACAGACTAAGTACAAAAAAGAGAATAATTGAATGGGGAGGTACAATTAATCCTTCGTGTTGTTTTTGCAAAGTTGCCACTGAACAGTGTACTCACCTATTTTTTGGGTGTTCTTTTACGAGACGAATATTGAGGAAAATCCTCAGTAAATGCAATATCAATACATTACCAGGAGATTTCAATGAATTAGTTAATAATGATAGCTAGTATTATGTGTACTTCTTATATATACTCTATTTGGTGGGATAGAAATGAGAAAGAGCATGGAAGTTTGGGTTTAAATGAAGAACAAATATTCATTAAAGTGCTCAATATGGTGAGAATGAAGATACAAAGATGGAAGTTTAAAAAGAGAGCTACAAGAGAGATTATTGATAAATTAGATGTATTGATGTAATTTCTTGTATTGGGTTTATGTTTTAATTTCTATTTAGTAGTTTTTTTGTAATGTTGGGCCAACTTGTGTAATAGTTTAGTTATTGGGCCGATTTCTTTTAAGGTATATTTTTCCTTGTTGGGTTTAATGCTTAAAAGTGGTCAAAAGGTTTAAGGTGTGTAAAGACAATTGGGTTGTTGATTTTCATTATAATAAAATTTGATTTGATGATAAAAAAAAAAGATTGAAAGTTTAGCTCAAGTTAGCATAAACATAAAAATAGAGAAGAGAGATCATGATTTCTTCTCTTTCAAACTTAAAAGTAAAGACTAACATTATTTTAAAGTTATGATATGCTTGCTAAAAAACTAGTATATCTACACATGGGGAAAACTAGCATTTATAATGCTCCACACATAGGTCCAACTTGGGTAGATCAAAATGGTTGCCAACTAGGCCTTCAATATTTGGTTTCTTGATTCTTGCGCTTTACGCCATGAAACAGCATAACATTATTGTGGTATAAATAATCAACGTGGCAGGTCTAGATGCTCATCTTTTTAGCTCGTATGACATACCAGCTTAAGCGAGCGATTGATATTGGGTGAACTCTTCGGCATCTTCTTTCCTTACTATTTTCACTCTTCCGAGCTCCTAGCGAATTTTGTTTCATTTTATTTCATTGTAATTCAGTGTTATTTATGACAAATATTGGTCTAATTATTGGTTAGATGTAAATCAATATATTTATTTTACCATTTCACATCTAATTAAAATGATTTGTTTTATATTTGTTGGTTTGTTAAGTATTTCATTACGTTGTATGTTTTAAAGAAGAATTATCAAACCATTGTGGATGCAAATTAACCGTGGATAAATCATATATGGGGCTTGCTAAATAATTTTAAATACTGATGGATAATGAGTGTGGATTTTGTTACAATTTTTTCTTATGGATGTCGATGTGTTTATGCCATTTTTTGAGGATATTCAGTCTGTTACCATCTTTATCTATATATTAATTTTTTTTAGTTATTGTTTTCTTTATTTTGTTATGCTTTTTAAACTGTTTTTTTTTTCAAATGAATATGCACTGAGCAATACAGCACAAAATATATTTTTATGTCGCATGTGAAACAAGAGGTCATCTTTATTCTGAATGCATATTTATGAAAATAAGACAAATGCCTTCACGAGGGGCCTAAGGAATTACAAATGTGACATCTGGATACACAATGTCTCAAAATGTGTATTGTGATACCTAATGTACACATAAAAACAATGATGAACTCACTTGTATAGTGAAGGAACGTAATCCTATCTGAAATTTCAAACTACTATACAAATTACTTATATAGTTTTTTTTCTAAATTTATGCAGTTACTTCAAAATATTAAGATGGGCTAAAGCAACTAATTTTTTTTAAAACTAAAAATTCACTAAATATAAAAGTAACAGCTTTCAATATAAAACGATATATTTTATAAAGGTATTCCAATTAAAATACCAATACAAATGTACAAAGATCTAAAAAAACTTTCACTAAAATAGATTTAATATCCACCTTAATTATAATAAAGATAAATATAAAAAAATTATTCATAAATCTACATTGATATAAATATATTCCAATTAAAATTACCAATACAAATGTAAAAAAAACTTTCACTCAAATAAATTTAAAATCCACCTTAGTTCTAAAAAGATAAATATAAAATTAATCATAAATCTTCCGTAATACCCGTTAATACTAGAACCCTAATTATTATATGCTAACTCAATCTAGTGGTACATAAATAATAACTTTCACAACTAACCATTAAAAAAATTAGAGGCATCATTTTCAAACCATTTTTAATTTAAGCCCCATCGATTCAAACTTTCTAGGACCTCCATTGCACGCATATGCATACATACATACATACATACATACATACATACATACATACATACATACATACATACATACATACATACATACATACATACATACATACATACATACATACATACATACATACATACATACATACATACATACATACATACATACATACATACATACAAACATGATTTTGCCCTTCTTTCATGGTGAAATTACACACATATAAGTATATGAAATTACACACATAATACGCGCACTTGAGTTATAACAATTGTGGTTTTGGAAACGGAATATATATGCACACTACACACACATCTTTAAATAAAGAAAAGGTGTCTCCATCTAGACACCATATTTTAACGATGAAAAATATTCAAAGCTTGAGTTAGTTTCAAAAATAGAAATGAGCTCTTCAACCACTACTGCAGTAGTCAGAGATGAACTAAGTAGATAAAAATGGACGCTTTACCATTAATGAAGTCAGAATTGAGGAAAGAAAAAGAGAAGTGACGAAAAGCGTTTCACCGACTATCAACAGGAACATAATTGCGCCTTTGTTGACCAAGATGCATTCCGCCACATTAGTATTAGTTTCAAACATTTTTTGCCAAAAAAATGATGAAGTAGATAAATGGGTTTGTGTATATATGTGTGGTCATGGATGGAAGAGGTGAAGAAGAAGCGGGGAGTTAAGAGATAAGGGATTCAGAATATTTTTAAACTCATGGGGGTAATTTTGTATTTTTTATAAGTTAAAGGGTATTTAATGATTTTATTAAATAAAATTACCTATATTACTCCTCAATTTGGAGGGAAATTACATCCACGTGCCACTTAACATGGATATGTGACAGAGATACCGAACATTAGACACTTTTTGAAACCTTGCATATCGCAAAGACATGTTTTGTTATCTTGGATACCCAAATATTTCATTCGTGATTTCTCGAATACTTTGTGGAACGTTTTTAAAAAAAATTGTGGTGGATCATTCCAGCTATAACATTTGTTAGTTTGAATAATATATATTGAAAGAACACCGTGTTTCATATACCACTAATGAATTCAAATTGAATATTTAACAACCTCTAACTATTCTTTAGTACTTGAACTTATTACATTTATAAGGGAAATAAATACTTCATCCTCACATGTGTTTATTCCTTGAAATTACTTCTTTCTTTTTTTGCAAATATATTATGAAGAGTTAGGTCAATAGGAATGAAAAACCTCAATTATAGCTTCAATATGTAAATTAGTCCTAAATGGAAAGTGGAGTATATACTTCAGAGTTAGGATCTAGGTACAAATTATTAGCAATATTGTTATTTTTCTTTGTTTGTGATGTTCCCTAGATACAAGACATCTTTTTAGGTGTTTTCCCAGGCTAATAACATGATTATATAACTTATTTGAGTTTTTTGAACATTATTGAGTCAACAGAGTCTACGTATCATTCCGGTCTACTTTGTTTTTTTCTTATACATATTTAGATTACAAGATACAAGGGAGTTTTAACCAATGACATGTGCTTAATTAGATGGAGACCGATACCTAGAACGATCCTAGCAAATCCTAGTAAAAACTTGAATGATATGAGGAAAAAGCTTAGTACATGGGTTGTCAAGGTAGATGTGTGGAAATAAACCTCAAAATAGAATTGACCTCACAACTGGATGAAGACGATCACATAGAGATTCCACGTGTCAATGGCTCACAACGGTGAGACATGTTTGAGGCGGCTGGGAGTTATCAGATTTGGGCCAGGTCAACAATCTTTTAAAACTTGAGTTTGACCTGAACATTAAAGAATCTATGTGTGATGTGTTAACCCTTAACAAAACAAATGCATGTCAATCTGGTAATTGATTTCCTTCCAAACTTGTGTATAGATAATTGAGTAATGATATATACCACCCATAATCGTACCATCCAAGTATACCACCCATGACGTGGCGTGAATTCGTTGGCTATAAATCGTTAATCTATTTATTTTTTTGATCTGATTAACAATTTATTGTCAACCAATTCATGCCACATCATGAGTGGTAATCGGGTGGTATGATTTTATGTGGTATATATCATTACTCTAGATAATTATATCCCAATCCTAATTTTACTTTTATTTTTTCAAACTATAGAGTAAATTTCATTCTACACTACTATCTAATACCAATTTTCCTAATTTTGATTATATCTTTCTATTTTTTTTCACTTTAGGCCACATATTAAATTTTTGTCCAATTTTGATCCTAAAAAATCCATTTCCTCAATACTTACCCGTTTATGGATAAGAAGAGAAAACAAACACTAAATTAGAGAGATAGATAAAGAAACACGTTATAATCTTTGATCCATTTAACTAAAAAAGATAAGTATTAAAAAAAACTGAAATAATTATGACTAAAATTGAGAAAAAATAAAAGATGTAACCAATATTGAAGAAATTAGTAAAAGAAGTAGTGTACAATGAAATTTTACTCCAAACTATATCAAATCAATCCTCATGGATTCAACCTCGAACCTACCAAGTATTGCTTGTAAGGTCACGTACACTTGCGGATAGTATGACAAACATATCCCCTTTTATTGCATTTTTATCATACATGCGGTGCCTAATTAAGTAATTTTTCATATTATTGTGAGACTTATCTGTCTTATGAATTTAGTAATCACAAGTTTTAACAAAAAAATGAAAGAGACGTGAGAGCAATATGGCTGGAGTAGGACCGGAATGAGTTTATAGGCAAATACACGGATTATGATAGTTATGAAACACGTTTTTGTTATAATATTTTCTTTCATAAGATTTGTATTTCAAAATAATACATGTAAAACTCATTACAATTATTTCCAAAGAAAGATTCGAACAAATTTTGAGTATAATTGAGAACCAGGAATATTTGAACAAAAATAAAAAAGAACCAGGAATTAACCCCAAATCAACTTAAAATAAAATGGAGGTACAATAAAGATAAAACAATTATTTCACTTTTCGTGTTTTTAACCTTTTTCTAGAGGAAAAAAAAAAGGGTTAAAGGTTTACAGGCACACGAAGCCCATCATAGCTAAGTTGCACATCAAGACCTTCTTTCTCCATCAATTTCAAAAGACCTTCATTTACTTCCTCATGATCCATTAAATGCATCATACCTTCAATAAACACATCACCTTCATTTAGTATTAAACACATTATACCATCTTGTAATTTCTAAATAAAATAAAATAATACCAGTAAAAAGTGTTCTTTTAGGTTTGATTTTTCGAACTTCTTCTAATGCCTGAAATATCATAACAAACATGTCATTCGAACATAAATTTAACATATTATTATCCTTAATATGTGAGTTACTTGTATGACTCACCCTTGGAAGTCCAAAATGAGTCGAGGAAGATCTATCTGGTCTTAACGCATCCTTAAATAAAAAAAGAAAAAATCGCATTTAAATCAAAATACAAGCGATATGAATATTTACGAATAACAAGCAAATAGAGAAAAAGTTAGACCATGATAAGTAGTTCACAATTCTCCAATAGTGGGTAAGTTTCTTCAGGTATATCACTCACATCACTGCAATTATTAAGAGAAAAAGAATATAAAAATATATTTATAATAAAAATAAAAAACAAAATAATTCTTGTATTGTTTTAATGTACTTTACCTAATGTAACATATATTGCCGAAACGGAAACCTAGTGATTTGTAACCTGGGCCGTGCCATATAGGCAAAGGAGTGATCTGCAATAACGAATTTTCATATAAGAGGGACGAAAATGAAAGGAGAAATTTGCCAAATGGTCCCTGAACTATACTCTAGTTTACCCGTTTGTTCCAAGCTACCCAAATGGTCCTCAAACTTTGTTTTAGGCCAAAATAAAGTTCAAGGACCATTTGGGTAACTTTAAACATTTGAGGACCAAGCAGGTAACTAGCCTATATAGTTCAAGGACCATTTGGGTAATAATATGATAAAACGGAAAAAAGTTGATGAAAACTCGAACCTTAAGATCACGCACAATAAATGGATCTTCGTTTATAATTTTAAATTCCAACTCAGAAACTGCTGCACCAGGTATTATAACACTCGTATCTACTAAATAGTAATGAGTTTTCTTCATAACCTGCAAATATTTATATACAAGAATTTTAAAAAAATTGATTCTAAATAAAGCAAACAGTATAATTATTACCTCGAAATCACGTGGAGCTACATAAATTGGTATATGTTTTTGGACATTGTTAGTCCAATCACGAAGATCATCAAGACCTAAATTCAATTTTTAGTTTAGTTTCAGATCGTTTATAAATAATAATTGAAAATATAATTATTTCTTGACCATACATATGATCATATATCAGAGACCTCCTATTGCATCAGCATGAGAATGAGTAATAATAACTGCATCAATCTCTCTTATCCTGATAATTTATTCAAACAAATCGCACTTTTTAGAACATTTTTTAACCTTAAATTTGATAAAAATATCGTACCCGAAAGTTGGAAACCATTTTAAAGCACTATGGTAGAAGAATCTGTATCACACGAGAAAAATCATGTTTTCGTAAATTAACGCTACATAAAAGATAAATCGGAAAATGTTATGGTAAAATATTAAATCGAAAAGCATACTTTCCAGCATCGATAAGAATGTTGGATTTTTTATCATCTTTTATATAACGGAGAAGAATGCTTGTGTTAAGCCGCTTATTTTTGTTTTCTGGTTCTGTAGCTTTTGAGCATACCTGTTATATTTATATATGAAAGAATTTAAAAAAGATTTATTCAAATGAAAATTATTTTGAATTAAATATTATGAATACTTACTGAACATGTCTTTAATGGATTGGTAAGGCAGCTTACTCTAGGAATTCCTTCACTAGTGCCTGTTCCTACAAATATGATTTCGGATTGTTCTGGGGATATTTGTGATTTATTTGGATTCGTTGGAGAATCTGTAATTATGAAATATATCAATGTTTCAGAAAGTATCAAATAGACCCCTGTATTATACAATAACATTGCAAAGTTACCACTCTCTTCGTAACATTATATTTCGATTTTGTGAAATTTGTTAGACAATATTTCATAGGAATGTTATATTATAGTCCTTAAATATCCGTGTCACCACCATTAATTTGGAGAACAAAATCAGGAACATAATACAAAAACACCCAAATGAAAATTTAATACCGAATTAATACAAGCATTCCCAGCTAGTAACAGATTAAACAAGAATATTATAAGAAATTACACAAATGAAAAATAAATTCAATTAATAACATAATGAAAAGGCTAGAAGATTACTCACTGGAATGTAATGAAGCTTTGAAGATAAGCTTTGGGTAATTGTATCTAAACCCATTTCTTGATATTGAGATTGCAGTGTTTCTATAAGTAGAAAATTGTCGAGTTATACAGGTTAAAGAAGGAGATGCAGGACGAGCTACACTAAGAAATTTTATCATTTTCTTTTTGTAAAAATGTAATTGGATTTTAATTATGAGCTGAGAAATACACAAATAGAATTTGGTAAATTAATGGGTGTCTGAAACAACGCACAAATCTGCTTCAACGTGAAAGGTGTGGTTCAAAGTAGCTTTGCTTGTTAGGAACTGGGCCTTAACTATTGGGCCAATGCAGTTATTTATGGTTGATTGAATTGTTTTAAAGTGTAATTATTATTTGGGTGAGTGATGTATGATGTTATGGGACCAAGTTTATCGTGAAAAATAAATGGAAAAGACATTGGACCTTTAGTATTAACATTATTCATTTCTAACCATTGACCACCAACTACTGTCACTTGGGATGTACTTTGTGATTTCGTACGTCATTTCACTAAATATATACTTAGGTGTCGTTTGTTTTTTTTTTTAAAATAAGTGATGAATGCTGAATAAACAGTTGAATAGAACTTATTTTATTAAGAGGCGATGTCTGAATGATTCAGACTTAGTTTGAAATCTTAATTAAACAAACCAATTAATATGCATTCAGATCTGAATTGGCCAGGAAAAATAAACAGTCTGATTGATCCAATGTCTTAATGAACCAGATTAAGATCTCATTAAGTGCAAACAAACACCCCTTAGTGAATTCTTTAAGTATTAATTAAAAAAGTTATTGTTAATAACATTTTCATTAAGTTTTTTAATTATTTTTTAAGTCTTCAATAATTTATTTTATAAAAAAATGTCTAATAAAGTAATTATTTATAAAAAACATCCCCTTTATATTTTTCATACCTTTACCATCCTTATTATTAAATATATTATTTTATTTTAATACAATATTAAACAAATAATAGGGTACTTCTTCCACCACCACCACATATTTAATCACCACTACAACCACCATAACCACCACCACAGCAAGCACCACCACCACAACGCGCGTAAATATTAATTTGATTTATCCAAATATATAAATTTTTTATTATTTTGATTTTTTTAGATTTAGTTATGACGATTTTAAAAAAAAATCACGGACGCGCGCGTGTGTTTACTAGTTTTTTTTTTCTTCTATTTTTTTCTTTTTCTAATTATTAATTATAAGGGTAGTTTGGGATGAGGCTGTTTTCTATAAAGTATCTTATTGTAGGTGCCTTTTTCTAAATAAGTTTTTTAATATGCATTAATCTATAATTGGCTCATAATTAAAATCACTAAGTATTATTTAATCATCACACAATATTGTTTATAATCATTGCATATTAACACAAAAATAAAAAAAACAACAAAAAGTTAAAATTAACTGATAAGTATTAACACAAAATCACCGAGTATAACAAAAAGGCTTCCATAGATGAATGGAGGAATCACAATGGATCACAACGAAACTTCTTAAATCTTGGATGAAGCTTCGGTGGAGCTACTGGGTCTTCACCGAAGCTGCCATTAATCTTGGCCAAAAAACCTTCTAAGCTAACCTGCCATTTAAACTTCCATTTTTCTTAGACCTCGACGAAGTTCTTAGATCTAGAACGAAGCTTCATGGTTCACGAACAAAGCTTTCATGGAGGAATCACCATGGCAGATTCGAACAAAATTCATAAAGTAGCTTGACATCTGGTACAAAATGGAGGAACCCGGAGATCTTGAACCATTTAGCCACCATGAAACACTATTTTTTGGAGTGTAAGGTGTGGGCTGGGAAGAGGGGAGAGTATAAAGAGTGGTTTAGGATTTGTAAGTGGAAAATATGTGTGTTTATTGTGTGATTTAATATATATAGTGGGTAACTGTGCTGTTCGATATTTTACAGAAAGAGATGGGTGATTTTGGGGATTCGATGATTTTAAGCCAACAAACAGTGAATGAGATTCTAATGGAGAAAGAATCTGAAGTCGAGGAATATTATGGGGCTATCTTCAGTAATAGCGAGAAGGGGAGTCTTGATACTGGTTTTTTGCGAAGTTAGTTTAGCCCTACTGGTGTTCTCAAATCGGGGGGGATTGTTATTCGTGATGATCATCAAAGTAAGGTTCCTAAGATGATGGAAACACCTTTTTTGAACCATGATTTGAACAAAAATGGTGAGAAAAGGTATGAGGAAGGTGGGAGTAAGTTACTGGACAAAGGAAAAGCTATTTTGGTGGAAGATAATGATTTCGAGGAAGATTTCGAGCCCGAGGAGAGCTCGGGTAATTCACAATTTGTGCACATAAGTCAACACTATCGTCAAGAAGAGGAGTTCAATCAAAGAGCTTTTAGAACTACACCGAGGACGAGGGTCGATAATAACGTGGAGAAATTTACTTGGCCAGGAGAGTTGAAGAGAAAAACGACACCTAGCTTGGGTGGGGTAAAAAATAATGCTAAGCGAATTTGTCTCGAAGATGTAGACAATCTTGGGAAAAGAATTGTGGAAGCTCGGAACTTTCTTGATGAGTTACAGAGGGATAAAAGATCAATTTGTATAATATGAGTATATGAATGTTTGTGGCCCCAACGCCGTGATAGAGAGTGGTATGGAGAACGAGCATTATTACTATTGTAGTGCCGATAATTATGATGGTCATTTGACGAGAGATAATATGTTGAGTGACGATTCTGATGATGATGGTAGTACCCAGGCTATGCCTGTGAAGGAGACCCTCATCAATACAAATCTCAAGGGTATCGTCCAGCCCGGGGTAGAAGTGGCCGGCGTTGATGGATAACTTTATGGTTTGAAATTGTCAAGGGGCAAGGGAACCTGTGACAAGAAATTCAGTAAAGTCCCTTATTTCGAAGTTTAATGTTTCTTTATTATGTCTTTTGGAAGCTAAAATTAAGAGTAGCGATGTTAGGTCTTGTAACTTCCTTAGCCATTTCAATAATAAGTTTGTAGTAAACCCTGGAGGAAGAGCTCATAGGTCCGGGGGCATTACGCTGGCTTGGAAGGATCATATCAACTTAAAATTCGTTGTTTCTCTTTCAAATTATGTTATCGCTGATGTCTCCTCATTTGTGATAATAAAATATACTCATGAGACATCATTTTAGGCTTATTTATTAGTTTATAGGTTGATTTTAGCTTAATTTAGTGCACTTTCCTATTTAGGGTCTTGATTTGTAGAATTATTATTTTTAGAGCATATTGGGTTTAATTGTTTATTTAGTGTGAAGCTTTAAAGATAATTATGGAGATTAATTAGAGTCCAAGTCAAAGACTACAACTTATGGAAAGAGATTTGCATGGAAATTGGAGATAAGGAAACAAATGCTAAAAAGATGGAAAAGGAAAAGCTGCCTAAATCTGGGATTCTGCATACACGTCCAAAGATATGTGTTTTTACCTAAGAAATAGGCCGAATTTGGTAATTTCCTTCTAATGGGTCAAGATAATTCTGTTGCGATTCTTTTGGTATCTTATGGAGCTCAATCCGACCAATAACGAAGAAGATACACTCAGAACAGCGCAGCAGTGTTTATCTGTATTTCCTTACGAATTTGAGTTGGGCTAGGAGTCCATTACTTAAGTTATCTCTAAAGGAACGAATTAGGTCAACCTCTACACTATAAATACAGCCTCTTAGCACTCTTAAATGATCCTTGGTGAAACTTTAAACCAAGAGGAAGCTTACAACACAAGAGAGAAGTCTGGAAGGAGCTGTTCATCACAATGTCTTCTTCTACCTTTAGATTTGTAATTTCTTTCTTCTCTTTCATGAACTAAATTTCTTTAGCTTAAGTTTTAGCATATATGTATGAACCCTAGTTTTGATTGACATCTATCTAATTTGGGAATTTAATGTTTTAAATAGAATTATAGTTTTTATTCTCTGTTTATGTGTTTGGATTTATATTCTGTGTTCTTGTGGACGGCCGCCATTAGAATTACCATCTAGTAATTAGAATACCATTGACAACGGTGTTTAATTGCATGTTTAGCACATAACGTCTAGTATTAGGTATGATCTGACAACCCAACCTAGCTAGATAATCACTATGGTTTAGTTCTTGTGACTATTTACCAATTACAGGAAAAGTTTGCTTAGGAAGCCTTATTGACACAGGTAAATCCTATTTGAAACTACCCATAGCGAATTGGGACCGATTAGGGAAATACTACATAATTCACCCTTACATGTTTAGAACGGCAAAACTAGTGGAGATTACATGCTAATAACTTAAGCTATATTCTCATATCACTTCTCTTTCGTATTTATTTTCTGTCTTTTAATTCTTAGTTTTAGTTTAGTTAATTACTTATCAATCCATCTTTATTTGTCTTTACTTTTATTTGCGTTTAGTTGTTCTATCTTTAATTATTTACACTTGATATTTGCATAAGATTCTTCTAACTTTCGTAGTCTCTGCGGAACGAATCTCAATCTAAAACTTGCATACGATCTGTATACTTGTAGAACCGTGTAGTTCTAGGGTGTTTTTGCACTTTATTTATATCCTATTTTATCACACCCTAGGCCCCACCAATCGCTCATATTGTGGAATCTAGTTCTATTTCTTGGTATATTATTTTCATATATTCTCCTAATGATATTAACAAAAGAGAGAAGACATTTATTGACATCTCCAACTGGATAAACAATAATTAAAAACCGACTCTCATTATTGGTGATTTTAACGAGGTGTGTAAAGCGTCGGAAAAGGAAGGGAAATTACAACCTAATCTTGACAGAATGCTCAGATTCAATGAGTTTATAAATTCAAACAACCTTATTGATATTCCTACAAAAGGTTGTTTCTTTACTTGGTCAAATAAAAGACAAGGAAGGGAAAATGTCAAAGAAAGATTAGACAGGGGTTTAGCAACTAAGGATTGGTATAATCTTTTTCCAGACACGACTATTAAGGTACCACCGGCAATTGGGTCAGATCACTCTCCAATGATTGTTCAAAGATCTAATAACCTTAAGCCTAATAATAAATATTTTATGTTTGAGTCAAGATGGCTTGAGAATTTAGAATGTAAGGAAGTGGTGAGCAAATCTTGGAATAGCTTTAGGAATTTGGATAACATCAAAACTTTATTATGAAAAGAGATGCGACTTGTCCAGCTTTATCTGGATGGAGTAAAGAAAAGTTTTGTAATATAAGAAGTCTACTAAATAAATATCAAGGAATATTTAAAAAATTACAAGATAGTGAACCAACAATGGATAATATTGAGTTAGAGAAAAAAATAAGAGAAGAAATGAAAGATTTACGGAGACAAGAGGAAGCTTTTTGGGCGGATAAAGCTTGTGATGATTGGATAAAGAAAGGTGACAAGAATACCAAATATTTTTTTGCCAAAACGACAATGCGACGTAATATTAATCGTATAAATGAAATTAAAGATAGTAATGGCAAATGGGTAGAGAATCAGGATGAAGTCAAGAATGTGATCCAAAGATACTTTTGTAATATTTTTAAAACAGGTAAAGTGTATCATATTGAGGATGTGGCAAACCATATGCCGTGTAAAGTTGATGAAAATATGAACGAAATTCTTATTAGGACTCTAGATTTGGAAGAAGTTAAGACGGCGGTTTTTTCAATGTCAGGATCAAAAGCACCGGGACCGGATGGTTTACCAGACAATTTCTATGAAGAATTATGGGAAATTATTAAACTCGATATCTACAAAATAGTAGTGGATTTCTTCGAAAATAATACTTCGCTGGACAAAATCAATGATACTATTATTACGCTCGTTGCAAAAGGTACAACTCAGGAATTTATAACGGATTTTAGACCGATTTCTTGTATAAACTTTATTTATAAAATTATGGCTACAAGATTGCAACCAATGATGAATGAGATAATTTCTCCGACACAGTCCGCTTTTATAAAAGGGAGAAGTATTCATGATAACTTATTAATTGCCCAAGAAGTAGGTTTATTTTTGAAGAATAAGAGAAGATCAAATAAAAATTATAGAGCGGTGAAAATTGATATGGCCAAAGCCTATGATCAAGTTGATTGGAAGTTTCTGGTAATATTGAGAAAATTGGGTTTCGGTGAGAAATGGGTTGAATTAGTTTACAAATGTATATCATCGGTATCTTATCAATTTAAGGTTAATGGAGAACGGCTAAAGAAGTTTAAGCCGGAGAGAGGCATCCTTCAAGGCGAACCGATGTCTCCGCTACTTTTTTCATTATTAACTGAAGGTCTTATTGGTCTAATTAATTATGAATGTAGAAAAGGTAATATTAAAGGTATTTCGATCGCCAGAGCGGCTCCAAGACTTACTCATCTACTTTTTGCGGATGATGCGCTATTTTTCCTTGAGATAAACGATACGGAAATTGATGCTTTCACGAGGGTTATCAATATTTACTGCCACGCTTCGGGTCAAAAAATTAATTTTGAAAAGCCATCCATCATGTTTAGCAAGGGTTTCTCGGAAAGGAAGGCAAAAGAGATAGCGGAGAAACTCAATATAAAATGCACTAATGAATTTGGGAAATATTTGGGGATCCCACTTACCCTCAAAAGATCAAAAAGTGAGAATATAGCTTATATAAGAGACAAATTGCTAAATAAATTCGCAAGTTGGATAGCTAAACTTCTTTCAGACGGTGGTAAAGAAGTCCTCATCAAAGCGGTGCTACAAGCTATACCGAACTATGCAATGTCAATCTTTAAGTTTCCGATAAATACGTGTAAAGCGATGAGCAGTCTGGTCACAAATTTTTGGTGGAATTCAGGTTCAAAAAAATGAATTCATTGGGTAGCTTGGAAAAAAATTGCCAGATCATAAAATATGGGTGGTATTGGTTTTAGAGACTTCCAAAAAATGAACCTAGCCCTTTTGGCAAATCAAGCCTGGAGATTGTACCATAACAAAGATTCTATAGTTTTCAAAACTCTTCAAGGGATTTACATTCCAACAACTGACATGTGGAGCACAAAACTGAAAAATAGAAGATCATGGAGTTGGGAAAGTATATTCAAAGGGTTGCAGTTTATTAAAGATGAGAGTTTATGGCAAATTGGTAATGGACTAAATATTAATATCTGGGATGATATTTGGATCAGGAAGGGTTATAAGCTGGAAAGACCAATAAATTGTAAACTAAATAAGGTGGCCGAGTGTTTCAACAATGATATGTCTAACTGGAATTATGATACACTTAATGATATATGTATAAGCAGAGATATGATGGAAATTAGGAAAATACCTATTATGCAACTTGAGAAAGAAGATGAAGTTATATGGACTGCAAAAAAAGATGGGAATTACACAACCAAGTCAGGTTACCATCATTTAGTTCAGTTAGAAGAAGAAAAGAAAGGATCTTCATCACAAAAAGGTGAGTTGATTAACATGAAACTTTACAATCTTATATGGAAGTCTAATGTTCCATCCAAGGTTAGAAATTTTGTGTGGAAAATACATAGTAATGCCATCCCAACAAAAAGTAATTTAAAGAAGAGGAAGTGTATGGAAAACGATATGTGTGAATAGTATGAATTTGGGAAAGAAAATGTTGAACATATATTTCTGGAATGCCAATTCAGCAAAAGTGTATGGGTAAACTGTCAACTGCAAATCAAAATTGAAGAAAACTTCGAAGGTATAGGAGATTGGATAATTAAAATCATCGAAAGTTATTCGAAAAATGGATGGGATCAAAGGTCTGTGACAGCAATTGTATTACTTACCTTGTGGAATATCGGGAAGGCTAGAATGAAAGGTTTCTTTGAAAAGAAGAAATGGGCAGTCCAATAAATCATTGAGAAAACAATATTCTACATGAAACATCTATTTGGTATAAGGGAGAATGAAGTTTAAATAATAATGATGGTACTAAAGTACAAAATCAAGATGAAGATAACGACAATCCGATATTAAGCAATGATGCAGATATGATATGGTTATGTGATTCCTCAGATGTTAATAGCTGGGAACCAACTAGTATGGCTTCTATTGCAGTTAACAAGGAGGGTGAAGTTAAGAATATTAATACGAAGAGAGCAAGAGTTAACAGTAGCCTGTAAGGAGAAATGTGGTCGATTTTACTGGCCATGAGATCGGCCACAGATCTTGAGATTAAGAGTAGCTCGTTCTACTCAGATAACCTTGAGGTTGTTCAAGGTATTAATCGAGGCGTAGGGATCGACTGGAGGATCCACCCCATGATATCCAAAGCATGGAGGTGGATAGGACGATTCCCGGAATAGAAAATAAACCATGTTAGAAGAAAGTTTAATGGAGTGGCGGACATCCTTGCTAAGAGTGCCAGAATTAATATAGATATATCTATTTGTCCTCGCAGGTCTCTAGTAGAATTTCATTTTAGTATTAGTTATTTATATACGAGATGTACCAGATTTCGATGTTAGTTCATAATATTTGACAAAAAAATATATATACAGTGGATAAAATATTTGCGGATATAATGGGTATTGGAAAAATAGCTCTATAGTATTGATCTTTCGTAAGAAGAATGAATTGCGTGAGGGTTGACTCTTAAAGAAGGAATTTTCAAAACCTATTGAATAAAAATATCTTATTATTTTGTATTAAATTTTTTTTTGATAGAAAGTAGAATATTGATTTTTACTAAATATCAAACTAAACATCTCTCTTTTCATTATCTATAAATATTTTTTTCAACCCTTATTTATTTTAATTATATATTAATAAAAACTATGTATTAATTATTTATAATGCCACGACCATCTCTAATTGTCGCCACCACTGTTGTCGACTGCCGTTATCTACCATCGTCAACCAATATAGCTGACTATCATTGCTAGTCAACTCCAGGGAGATTTTTGTAAACAATTTTAATATCAAAATCTACTGCTGCGATTTTTTTTCTAATTTTTCCAACTCGTACGAATCGTAAGTGATCAGTATTATTGGCATCTGCCTAGAAAGTGGATCAATCGGTGGCTAAACCCAATCTTACATTACGAGATTCGTTTCTAAACTTTGTGTTTAGTTCATCAATTTTTTTCCAACTAATACCATTGTTGGCAAAAAGTTTTTGCTAAATTGAGTTGGGGGTCTTGATGTCTCCTCATTTGTGATAGATTAATGTTAGGATGAGACATCATTTTTAGTGATTTAGAAGTCTTTAGTGTCGATTTTCTTGAGAAATAGCGCACTTTCCTATTTTGAGTCTTGATTTAGTAAAATAATATTTTTAGAGCATATTGAGTTTAATTATTTATTTAGTGTGTAGCTTTAAAGATAATTATGGAGCTTAATTAGAGTCCAAGTCAAAGACTACAACTTATGGAAAAAGATTTGCATGGTAATTGGAGATAAGGAAACAAAAGCTAAAAAGATGGAAAAGGAAAAGCTGTCTAATCTAGGATTCTGCAGTACACGCCTAAAGATGTGCGATTTCACCCAAGAAATAGGCCGATTTTGGTAATTTCCTTTCATAGATGCAAAGATAATTCTGTTGCTATTCTTTTGGTATCTTATGGAACTCAAACCGACCAATAACGAAGAAGATATGCTCAAAACGGTCCAGCAGTGTTTATCTTTATTTCCATACGAATTTGAGTTGGGCTAGAAGTCCAATACCTTACCTCTTCCTCAAGAAAACGAATTAGGTCTTCTAAACATCTATAAATACACCCTTATATCACTTGTAATTCAACCCTAGAAATTCTTGCTTAGAAAAACCTTAATATTATTCCTTAGTCATTGTAGAGAGCAAGATGATGTCTTTTGTAATTTCTTTTAGTTTATTTCCTTCAGGTATGAACTAAACTCCCCATAGCTTGGGTTTTGCATAATGTATGATCTATGAATTCCAATTCTTCTATCTAAGTTTCTTTGGGAATTACATGTTTTAATTTGTTATTAGCTTCTTACTTAATATTTGTTTATGTGTTTTGATTTAATGTCTTTCCTAGAACTGATCACTTTAGGATTGTTTTAATAGTAGTTAGATGGTCTCCTTGACAGGGTGTTTAACTATTGAACCACCACATAATGTCTAGTGTCGATATTAGTTCTGACAAAACATGATTCTAACTAGATAGTCATTAGGGTTTGTTTTAATCACCATATCATCAATTGATTGTTGCGTTTGCTTAGAGCCTTGGTAGCGCTTGATAACTCTAAGAGTGTAACCACGTCTTGGTTGTGCCGTAGCCCTCTTAGTCTCTCTCAAGGTCTAAGGTATGGGAATTTAGAATCCTGACTAAGTATACCAAGAGCTAATATTCTCCCTTATTAACTAGATTTATAGATAGAATTAGAAGGATTAGTGCATACTAGCAAAACCTGAGCTATACTTCTCGTCTCATATTTCTTATCTTTTATTTTATTGTCTTTATTTTCCTAGTTTTAATTAGTTTTAATTCTTATTTTCGAAAATCTGTTCCCTTTAATTTACTGTCTTCTAATTATTTACTTTTACTCGTTATTTCTACTCACGCGATTAACACACTTAAGTCCCTGAGAACGAACTATACTTATCATTAAAACTTGCATACGTCCTGTAATACTTGCAGTACTGTGACTGTCTAGGGTGAGAGTGCGTAGTTTCTTGGCTTAATTTTATCTTATTTTTATCACACCCTAGGCGACACCAGTATTTAAATATTTTAATGTGACAAAATAACGTAATCCTTTTTCCAAATCACTTTTAAAATGTATTATTTTGTCAAAACATTTGCCCCTAAATCTTTCATGCCTTTTCTTATTAAAATTACATTGCTTTCTTGACATATCTTTCAATGTCTTGAAATTTGATCTTCTTGTTGAACCATAGTTTGTGTTAAAATATTTTTTCTAACACCTCTTATGAAGAAAATCTATCCATCTAAATAAAGGTTCAATGAGTAAAGGAATCTGCTTAACGGTCAAAATTGACAACCTTGCACTCTTCAAGATCGGCATCCTAAACCAAAATGGGTTCCCATTTTCTTAGTAAAATCATTATACCATTTAGTATGAAACAAGAAAAAATCAGAAAGAATTGACAACCTTGTAATCAACTCACACCGACATCCTAATCCAAAACAGTTACCTATGTTTAGGCAAAAAATATCATACAATTTTTATCAAAAGAGACGTTCGATTTCTGACTGCGGGATCATTAAATGCGCAACATGAAAATATTACCATCCAGTTGAAACGGTTCCCCGTTTTAGTACAAAATATTATACCGTTTTTGGAAAAAAAATACAGTTTTTCAACATAATGGACATAATCAATATATATATACTAGGTATGAACCCGTACCTAAAGGCACTCTAACCATATTATTTTTTAAAAATAAATATATCATTGGATAAATAAATATTTCTTGAGGTATAAACAAACTGAAAAAAATTAATATTTTATTGTTAATTCTTTTTTAATTAGAATAATATTTTTTTTAGGATTTTATTATATAAATACTAATAGATTGTATTTTCTAACTAAAAAAAAAAATTGGTTCACAATAAAACTTGTCATTTTTTTAATTAATGGAATATTTGTTTTTCACAAAACCAAAAAAATTATGACTATTCTCATTACTATTGATTGAAGCTACAATTTAAACCCTTTGCAACGAAAGTTTTTATAACAAAAAAAATAACCTTTCCTGTGAGGTTTATGCTTTAAGAAATAAATTACATCACAAATTCAATGAAACCCAATCTAGTTCGATGAGTGAATTTAAACCTCTGAAACACCTAATTCAGTTTGTGATTGATTTTTAACTAAAAATATGTCATGGGCAACGGTCCAAGATTGCTCTGTTACTTAAAAAATTAAAATCTTTCTAAATTTCCCTTAGTATATATATAAGCTACAAAAAGTAAAAATTCTAAAAATATCTTATTCTTTCTCTACTCTCTCTCACACACATTTCAGTTTTTTTTTCACAACACATTCACAAGGAGAGAACACTTAACCTCACCTCTTACACAAAACCTCACCACCACTCAGAACCTCCATATCACGGTACCAGAAGAACTGTATTTTCTTATGTAAAATCAGGGAGTTAGAACTGAAACTGAGCTGTGTAATATTTAATTAGATACAAATCAAAGAACAAGAGGTTTTTAGAATACCTCTTGAAGAGTAGCGGAACTGAATCGATTGGAAATTGAATGATCTTGCGGCCGTGGATCTTCTTACTAGAAGAGAGACCTCTATTTCCACAACCTAAGAGTCTTGTGAATCATGATCAGTGTATATTTGTGAATAGCAAACAGAAGAAGAAAAGTAAAAGAGAAGCGTTCATATGAAATATGAAATCAATTACTCCTTATGACCAAACTCTATCTTATATAAAGTAGTGGGTGGTTAGGAAGTTTTATTAGATATACACGTATTTGATATCTTAACTTCCACATTTATTAATTTTAACATTCAAAATTAATAAGCTTAACTTTATAACTTACTTTGATGGATTAACCAATTAATAAATAATTATACATGATTATTTATTTATTTTTCTAACATTCTCCCACTCGTCCATAATTAGGTTATATCAGTCTATGGTACCAACATCCCACTATCTTCTCATATACACACTTGCATCAAATTATCATCATACTTGGCAAATAGGTCGTGCGACCGGCAAGCATACGAGAGCATACGTTACTAATAACCTGTTAGGGTACATAGTTGCTCAAATAATTCTCATTCGTTACGTATCCTGTAGTACCCCAGACTAATAATATGTTGTATCATATTTCAGTAACTCTGACCCCTTTAAATTTATATAACATCGTTTATGTGATCAAAAGAGTTCGCTGACATAACTTCATATGTCTCACTATCATGTTATAGTCCAAATTGACTTACATGATCGGTATACCTGCAAGAACACACTTTGATACATAATTTTATTCTTCCTTTTACACTTAGATCCTTTTACATAGATTAGGTTGCTTTTCAAGACATATCCCAGTAGACCGAATCATTCATGACCATTGGTAATATGTCAAAGTAGCATACACCTAATAAAAATATCAAGATATAGTCAAAAGTAATAAGGGCACAATTAAAAGGCATCACATAGTGAAGAGTCAAGGATCGACTCTTCACTTCCTTCTGGTCGAAAGCACACGTGGTATGACACACGTGCTATGGTATTATTCATATAGATCCAATTGTATGTCACAGTTTTATAAATAACATACAAATATATAATTAAACAAGTCTCGTTGCCTAAGATGAGCTCTTCGATCAATCAGTCCTTCTATGAAATCAATCAAGCAACTCATTTCTGGCTATTATAGACTAAGTAGACAGTGGGATTCTACTTCGATCATAATATAAGCTTAATATGTACCATCCATGTTTATGATCTCATCTTTACACTTAGTTAAGGCGGCTATCTTAGCTCTAGTTCTCTCAAGGGTTCTTCACTACTATGAGTTAGTCTCATCCTTGCACACACTTCTTGTGCCAAAGGCGATTGCCCGTGTGACAGGACCAATCTCAAACTATAGGACATACATACTTCAAAAAACACACGCATTATAATATATATCAAACATGATATTATTAAAAGAAGTAGTTAAATAAGTATACTAATGAGAATATATACATGAATGCACATAAACTTGCAATATTCGTACATTATATCTTGCTTAATCATATAGATACAACATATCCATATATATATCCCTTGGTATATCCTTTGTGAATGGATCAACAAGCATATTGCGCGTGTGTATGTATTGCAAACCAACATCCTTTTGTGCAATAATATCTCTAACAAAGTTATACTTTATATCAATGTGTTTGGTCCTAATGTGATACTTAGGTACTTGTACACAAACCTTTTCAACTTAACTATCACAATGTATAGTAACAGGACTCCCACTATCGCTTGAGAATCCTGAATGTTTAAAGAACCTTTTTAACTAAACAGCTTCTTGAACCGCAGCTGAGCATGCTACGAACTCAGCTTCCACTGTGGACAAAATTACACAAGTTTGTTTCTTGCTACTTCAGGAAATTGCACAATTATTCAACAAGAATACATGACCTAAGGTAGATATACGCCCATATATATCACCAGCCCAAACATCGTAATATATCCTTCTAGGTGTAATCTATCTCCTCGAAAGCATAAGGCATGATCCATAGTGCCTTTTAGATATCTCAATATCCTTTTCACATCTTTCAAACTCTCTTGTCTCGGGTTCGATTGAAAATGAATAATTAAACCTACCACATAACATATGTCTGGCTAGTTCATATCATAACATATATAAGACTACCTACGACACTAGAATATGGCACTGTATACATTTTTTGTTTCTCTTCTGGAGTACAAGGACACATGTTGAGAGTTAAGTTTATTTCTTTGCTACATGAGTGTCAATGACATTTCATTTAGTCATATGAAAGCGTTCGAGTATATTCATGATGTAAGGTTCTTGAGATAAAGATAATAGTCTTCTAGATCTATCTCTGTGAATCTTAACACCAAGAATATATTTTGCTTTGCCCATATCTTTCATTTCAAACTGAGAAAGCTAGCCACTACTTATTAGATTGAATAAACACTTTATCATTCCCAGCTAGTTGGACATCATCCACATATAGAGATAAAATTAAGAAATTTTTCTTGGATCGTTTAATATAAGCACAATGGTCTTCATTTATAATCTCAAATCCAATTGGTGAAACGACTTCATGAAATCTCAAATTCCACAGCCTCGAGGCTTTCTTAAGACCATAGATTGATTTTAAGAATCTACATACTTTATTCTCTTGATCTTTTTCAATAAAAATCGAGGGTTGTTCCATGAAAATAACCTCTTCTGAATCTCCATTTAGAAATGCAGTTTTGACATCTATTTTGGTCTTCCATTGATTTTCTCCATTCGTTCTTAGCAAGACGTGAAAGTGCTTCATTTACTATTCGAGGTTCTTCCTTGTCTTGTGGAGTTATCATAAAGAATTATCATGCGATTTCAAATCGATGATGAGAAACTAAACCTCTAGCACTTTTCTTAGGTTGAGAATATTGAGAAATAGGATTATTAGGTGATGCAAAGGTTTCAACTGCCTCAAGTTATAGAGGATTGTCATTCTTTACTTCTTGAGTATGTGTTACCTCATCAGGTGTCACATTTGTTTGCATATCCTTTTCTCGATTCTCATTATATTCACATATAATAGAATTTCTATTAACCTCACCTATAATAAGAAAATTATTCTCTAAGAATGTCACATCTTGTGATTCAATTTCAGTAAGACCTTCATCATTGTGTTCTCTAATAAACACATATCCTCTAGAGTGCTCTGGGTGTCTCTTGGACCTGATTTTTCCATATTTATGAGATAGACCATGAACATAAACTGCCGACCCCCATGATCGCAGGTAGCTCATAAGGAGTTGATGGAACAGTCTTTGCGGGTACTCGGTAAAGTATATAACTAGCGGTAAGCAAGGCATCTCCCCAATAAGATATTGAAAGATTAGCTTGTGCCATCATAAAATTAACCATTTCTAGAAGAGTCCTCCCTCTTTCATCACATAGTTCTTTCAACTATCTCAATAGATATTCACGTCCACGATTAAGGTTTAAGGTTTTTCACCTTCCTCTCTAACTGATATTTTTACTTCATTGAAATATATCATAAGAACATTTCAATGCTTCAAATTTATGAAAGCTCAGGTAGACATAACCAAACCTAGTGATATCATCTATAAAAATGATGAAATAATGTTCCCCACGTCTATTTTGAATATTTATTGAGTCACAAATGTTTGAATGAATTACTTACAATGGGTACTCGACTCATTTATATGGTTTCTGTTTTGCTTTACGTGCTAGACAATTTTCACAAGTTGGCAAGTTGACTTTAGTCAATGAATCCAAAAGGTTCGCATTAGCCAACAAATTCATACGGTCTTGTTCAATATGACGTAGTCCTGCATGCCATACACTTTCTTCTACGTTAGAATTACTAGAAGAAGTATTAGTAGAAAAGCAACCACTTACATAAAAACTATTAAACGGGTTATCATCATCTAGTACAATTAAACCATGAGAAATTAAACCAAAACCATAATACTTAGCGTCATAATAGATATCTACTTGTTTGTTATGAAAATGCATATTAATACCTAATCCTAAAAGAACTATGAACGAGAACAAATTCTGTCGAATGTCAGGTGCGTAAAGTACATTATGTAGTTACAAGGTTTGACCACCTCGCAAGTTCAACTTGCAAGTGACAACTTCTTTGACTTCAACCTTGTTGTTGTCTCCTAACATATATCCATCATGTTCCCTCTGGAATTAGATGATACTCTACATATGCCTCTTGGTATTTGCTGTATGGTTTGTCGTTTCTGAATCCACAATCCACAAAGGATTAGAATCAGCTAGCAATATAGTACTGGTAACATAAGTAAAGTTACAAAAAGTAAATGAGATTTCTATCTTTCTCTGCACTTATGAGCGAAGTGACCAATCTTGTCACAATTATAGTATTTCACTTTACTCTCGTCTTTCTTCTTACGAAAAAACGTTCTCTTTTTATCGTTACCACCATTCTTGTTCTTTTTGGAAGCATGCTCATTTTTGTTTTTCTTCCAATTGTTCTTGCACTTAATGCCAGAACTTTTTGTGGGAACTTGACTCAACAATATATAAGTCTGATTCTGAGACTTAATTGCATCAAGACGTTCATCTTCCAATGTCACATGACAAGCAACATCATCAAAAGTTTTGATATAGTCAATTTGAGTCAATTTATCTTCAAATGCTCCCACTTATTTTAAAGAGATCGGATCACAACTTGAGTTCCCTAATCATGTTAGACATCTCCTGAAGATGTTGTTGAATGGTTTGATTAGGCTTCTTCTTGTAAGTGTCAAAACATCATGATCAATTGACTTAACATGGTCATAGTAGTACCCTCGTTCTTTTCATTAAGAGTGTTCCATATCTTGTGAGTAGTGGGGTACTATTGACACTCATACACAAGATCGTCATCCATGGAGGTTATCAAGATGTCTCTTGCAATGGAATCTCTATTTTTCCACTTCTCACATGCCTCCATGTCCCTTTTGTTTTGAGTTGTGTTGCCTTCCTCGGGCTAAGCCATGACATTGTTAATAACCTTAAGAATAACTTGTTCCTCTAGAACATATGTATTTTGAGTTTACCAAAGGTATAAGTTACCATTAATTTTGTATCCTTTGGGATCATCAATGAGGGTTTTTGATGTCATTTCTTATAAAGCAAGAGATTTCCATTAGCATACATACAATTATTTAACTACCCAATGCTATTAATGCAAATATAATGAACAAGAAAGATAACAAAATAAGTGATAAAAAAAGTTCACTATGTTCTCAATCACGAATCACCATGTTTTATATCTCTTAACCATTCATTTAATTTCATTAACTGCAAAATAAGTTCTGACAGAACCCACACTTACTCTAACATAATTAGAGCAACTGGTGTTGCCTTGGGTGTAACAAAATAATATAATAAAAGATAGACAAACGATGCACAAATCACCCTAGATAAGCACGATACTGCAAGTATTACATGACGTATGCAAGTTTTAAGGATAAGAAAGTTCGTTCTCAGGGACTTAGTGTGTTATACGAATGAGCAAATAGTTACGAGTAGAAAGTAATTAATTAAAAGACAGAAAATAAAGATGAATAACTGAGAGATTATTAATTTAACTAAATAAAAGTATAGACAATAAAATAAAAGATGAGAAATATGAGATGAGAGATATAGCTTAGGTTTTGCTAGTATACACTAATCCTTCTAATTCTTTCTATCAAAATCTAGTTAATAAGGGAGATAATAGCTCTTAAATACTTAGTCAGGATTCTAAATTCCCATACCCTAGACCTTGAGAGCGACTAGGGGGGCTACGACACAACCACGAGGCAACCTAAACTTAGGGTTATCAAGTGCCACCAAGGCCCTAAGCAATTCAATTCCAAACATGGTGACAGTGGTTAAAACATACCCTAATGACTATCTAGTTAGAATCGGTGTTGTCACAACCAATATCAGAAACTAGACGTTATGTTGTGTTTCAATAATTAGACACCCCTTTCGGGTGACCATCTAACTACTATTAAGAAAGCCTAAAGTGATCAGGTTTAGGACAGACAATAATTCAAAACACATAAACAAATATATGGGTAAGTAGCTAATATCAGATTAAAATATATAATTCCCAAAGAAACTTAGCTAATATCAGATTAAAATGTATAACCTATGAATTCTATTTTCTTTCTATCTAAGTTCCTATGAACTGATATTAGCTACTTACCCAATTTCTATGTAATTTTTCTTCAGACCATTCTTCCAAATTCTTATCCAATCTTGAGATATAAGCCCTTTTGTGGTCGTGGGTGCTGGAATTCAGATTTATTTGGCAACTTTATCTTTCCTATATCCTAGCTTGTCCTTTCTTTTCTCCAATTTCTATGTATATCTTCTTTCCTTTATCTTTTAGAAATGATTTGGCATATAACTAATCTCTATATATATCTTTAAAGTTTCACACTAAATAAATAATTAAACCCAATATGCTCTAAAAATAATAATAATTCATTAAATCAAGACTAGAAATAGGAAAGTGCACTATATCATAGGAAAATCAAGTATTTAGACTTCTAAAACACTAAAAATGATGTCTTCAACTAATATTAAATCATCACAAATGGGGAGATATCAACAACTTAGTATGAAAAACAACTAAAACATATATTCTATGAAACACTTTGAATTCATACATAATGAAAAAACAAGTTTGATAATCAAATAACTGAATTATAAGAAAAAAAAAGAAAAAAAAAGAACTTTAAGAAAAACAACTATTGCATGTTCTCAATTATGAAAAAACAAGTTCGATAATCAACATTCATATACTAATTATTTATAAATGAAAATAAAAATAAAAATAGAGTTTTGCATCATGTCATGTGTACATCAAATTCCATGAAGTAAATATGATGACGCACCAAAAAATTAATTCATGAACAAAACTATTGCATTTTCACTTGAAAAAAAAATTAATATCCATGTTTTTCTATTGATTAAAAAAAAATGAAACTTAAAGGTATAGCAAGAAAAGAAAAACGTGAGACAAAAACTTTAGCCACTTTTTCGACAAAAGAAAGATAAAAAAAAATTACTCGTTTTTTTTCTGACGAAAAAAAATAATAATTTCCAAACGAAATGAAATTCTGTTTAATATAGATTACAAAGCTCTAATACCATATGTAATATTTAATTAGATACGAATTAAAGAAGGTTTTTACAGAATACTTCTTGAAGAGTAGCGAAATTGAATCGACTGGAAATTGAATGATCTTTCAGCCGTAGATCTTTTTACTAGAAAAGAAACCTCTATTTCCACAACCTAAAAGCCTTGTGAATCCTGACTACTATATTTGTGAATAGCAGAAAGAAGATTGGAAATTGAATGATTTTGTAGCCGTGGGTCTTGTTATTGGAAAAGAAACCTCTAATTCTACAACCTAAATGTCTTGTGAATCCTGACTATATTTGTGAAAAGTAGAGAGAAGAAGAAAAGTAAAAGAGAAGTGTTCATGAAATCCATATGAAATCAATTACTTCTTCTGACCAAACTCTATTTTTTTTAATATATGGGTATCCGGGCCAACTTTCGCGCACCACGACTATTCCCATAGAATATATCAAGGCTCTGGCCAATTGAGCTACCTTAATTGGTTGGCCAAACTCTATCTTATATAGAGTAGTGGGTGGCTGAGATGAAGGAATTGCAATCACGGTTATATCAAATATATGAGCAGCGGAAACAAGTAATTGCAATCCTAAGCCAATCTAGTGCAATTTAAGAATTCAAACAGAAACAAAGTTTCGATTACATACCTTAATCTGTTGTATGAAAATCGAATTGCCTGATCGTAGCTTCAAAAACTTGAAGCCTCCACGCTTTGCACACCGAGGTTTTGATTCTTGCTTTCAGAACAATTCTGACTTAGAGACGGTGAGAGACCTTTTGTTTTCTATGTTTATTCTTGAGAGAAAACTGATGGATAAAAAATTATTTCTCTCTAATGATAACTCATTATCATATAATAACTTTTAGAGAGAAAATGAAAAGGCAGGAGATGAAAAGTCATAAACGTATAATGAGAATTGATTATCTTAATAATCTGGTCCACTTGGACCTCTTACATTATACAAATGACTTGACTAGCCCAGCGGTTAGTGACACATTTCACATTACTAGAGGTACGTGGTTCGATCCAAGAACCCAACACTTTTTTCCCTTTTCTCTCCTTTTATTTCTCTCAATTTGGTCTCGTATTAGAATATTAATTTGTGCTAGCAAATTAATATACTAATATTCCAAGTATATAATTAATTAATATCTATTATCCGATAATAAAAATCAATTAATAACATGAAGCAAGATCAATGCACTCGTTAGTGTGCGACTACGTGGGTTCATCGTTAAACCGGTAGTAGTTAACTAAATTAACCACTAATCGAGGTTGGCGTCTAACAACACTCCCCAACGACCGGATAACGTGAAGTAACTCTGTACAAAGAACCCGGTGAAGAATCATACATGTATTCCCTCTATCTTTACAGCTCCGGATCATCCTGGGATATGGTACAACTGTCAAATCCCATTAGAAAATCAACTACGTTACACGTCGATTATCAACGATTGACGAATGACCTAAGAAACTCATTTCTTCATTCATTCTATCACCTTGGCCAAGGATTTGATACAATCGTTATAATCTTATGACATCGTAGAGCTCAAACTCTTTACCTAGAGTTGATAGATTCCATCTTGACTCATCCCTAGGAGCATATATACTTAGCTACATCCAATATCCTTTCGACTAGCATTATGACACACTAGTAGTCCAGTATCAAAACATAACAAGCACATACACAACTATAGTGATGATCTCAGGTCAAAGGATTACAAGTATAAAAATCCTTATAGAGATTAACCTACTTGACAGTTCAAGGTAATTAACCATTAGGAATCTCTAGTTTTAGTCGGTTCGATAATCACATCTCTATATGCATTATCTATGCACCTAACTCAGTAAACGAGAACTACCGATATGTATCCAATAAATACTTGTTAGCTACATATTAATCTAACCGGATCATCGAGGTCCTAACTCGATGATCCTACGATTAAGAACAAGTTTAGATTAAGTCCTATAAGCTAGATTCTCATTATCATAACACCTTATGATATCTAGTTCGTAACTTAACCAAGGAATTGCCTTTATATTATGTAGATTAATACCATAATCATAAAGGCTTGCCATAGATTCAAGGAAACAATTTCTTTAATCAAAACTGTAGGGATAACTATTATCGTGTACAGTAAACACTTGTGTTCAATCCATTACAAGACGATCGGGGCTAGGGCATAATTCCAACAATCTCCCACTTGGCCTAGACCCAATCATTCAAGTACCATAATTCATAAACAGTTTATTCTCATCAGACTCTTCTGATAGACAACTTAGATGAAAAGGTATACACCGTGTTCCTTCTTCTACCTATTGAATGTGAACATCTTCATGTTCAATTATATCTCGAATCAAGCGATACTATTGCAGAATTTGTTTGGATATATAGTTTATTCTAGGTTTCTTTAATCATACAATATCTCAAATATTGTCATCGTATAAAGAAACAATATCTACATTGTGAAACCACACTATGTATATATAAAGAACTATTTTATCCAAACCACTGGATAGTTGCATCTTATGCTGCTATGTATTCTACTTCTAGTAACCGAAATCTGCTACAGTGTCTTGATTGGAACTATTCCAATTTACTTCTCCTCTATATAGACACAACCATATTTTGATTTGCTATCATCCACGTTTGAAGCAAAACAAGCATCTATATACCCAATTAGCTTCAACTTATATTCTCCACATATGAGGAATTGGTCCTTAATACTTCTTAAGTACTTAAGGATAGTCTTTACTACTTTCCAACATTTCTCATCAAGGTTATCTTCATACCTACTCGCTACTCCTAGAGTGTAGTGTAATTTAGGTCTTATACATTTTTCATGGTGTGTTAGATAGATCCTTATTGTTTTAACAAATAGGACTATACACATTCATTCTCTTACTTTTAGGGTCCTAGAACAAACCCTAACATTAAGAGTAACTCCAAAGCCTATTGTCGAATAGATACTCTTGGAATTTCCACGCGATACTTCTAAAAAAGTATAAATGTAGTAAGATTGATATAGGTCAAGTAGCTTCTTTGATCTATCTCTGTAGATCCCAATTCAAAGAATATAAGCTACTATCCTAAATATTTCATGGAGAACTATTTAACAATCAAAAACTTGGTTAATTGCTTGGTTGGTATATCATATCCCTATGTGATAATATGTCATCTACATATAACATTAGGAAGATAAGTGTACTCCCACTATTCCTTTGTACTCGTATGACTCTTATTCTAAAATCATAAAATCAAACTATTTGATTGTATGAAAGAGAATAATCCAACTTAGTGACATTCGTTGAATCCATTAAATGGATTTTTGGAACTTACATATTTTATTATGAATAAATGGCAATATGAGACCTTTATGATTGGTCTTAAGGACGTCATAGACTCCTATTTAGTGAAAACTATTTTCACATGATATTACCATATCTCATAATAATAGTA
The DNA here is from genome assembly GCA_029959085.1 of Nemophila menziesii. Classification (NCBI taxonomy): domain Eukaryota; kingdom Viridiplantae; phylum Streptophyta; class Magnoliopsida; order Boraginales; family Hydrophyllaceae; genus Nemophila; species Nemophila menziesii. The sequence goes on from JARWIR010000008.1 coordinate 25,185,097, forward strand.
TATAGTTACCAGTGGTGGAATCTGAAATAAATTAAGCATTTCTATCAAAAAGGAATTCACCATAATATATGGTTTCCTTTAAATTTAAACGCTTAGCAATTAGAAGGACATTACAGGTCTCTACCTTACCGTCTACTCCAATCATTTCCCTAGCACCCATTTACTATAAATGGATCTTATATCTATTAAAGATTCAACCAAAGTACTATACTTTGTTGATTTTTATAGATACAAATACAGATTCTATAGTTCTTACCACTTGTCACTATCTAGACTAGTCATAGCCTCTTCACAGGGATTTAGGATCATCACTTGATGGGGTTATCATCTATATGATCCCCTCATCAACTATCACCATTATTACAATTGATTTTGGTGTACGATGATATCTATATAACCTATAGGAAGCTTGTGTACAATAAATTCTTCTTTCTATTGATTTGTTAACTTCATTTTTCCAAGAAAGGTTCATGAATCGTCCCTAATCCTCAAAGTGTGAGTCTTGAACCTTAAATGAAACTATTAACTCATCAAGGAAAGAAAGACTGGCATGCATCGGATGCTCTTTAGCTTGTATAAATAACTCTGAAATCTTTATTTCATTATGATCTATTTCCATATTATGAATTCCTTCACTATGGAATTCCAATCTATAAAGGTTGTCTTCCTTACCACAAACCCTTTGTGTTCAGAATGGTGTGGAAATATTACCTTGTTATATTATTTGGGTATCCAACAAATCTATATTTGAAAGATATCAACTCAAGCTTAGCCATCATAAGTCGTTGAGTATAAATCAAAACATTTCAAAATCTACATTTTAAGTTTTGATTTATATCATCTCCATACCACATATGGATTTTATCGACTGTTTAGTGGGACCTAAGAGTTCATTAAATATGCAACTGACTTTAAAACATAATCCCATAGGAATATTTAAAACCTAGTGAATCACTGAGACAAAATCTAATTTTGTCATAGATAATCTATTAATTCATTGCTAAGATATTCACCTATACAGGTTGATATCTTACTTCCTTCATACTCTTATATACTTGCTTTCAACTTCACTCAATAGTAATTTGAACATTTCAAATTATTTATATTTGTGTTACATTTGGTAAACACATATATATCTGTTATATAGTTTGTGAAGGAGATGAAGTAAGAATATCTATCTTTGGCTAAAGTTTAGACTGGCCACATACATCAATATATAGTGGACAAAGAACTCATTAACCTTGTCTCCATTTTCATCAAAATGAGATTTAGTCATATTTCATTGAGATAAGTCTCACAAGTTTCATATGATTCAAAGTCATATTCTTCAAGGAAATCTTCCATGTGAAACTTGTAAACTTTTTCTCCCAATTTATGACTTAGTCTATAACACCAAAGATAAGGTTTGATTAGTACGATTATCTATTTTGATTTATGACCAGAAACAATTCTAACATTGTTACGTAGTTACTTTAGGCAATTATAATCACCATATTGTAAGTATCCAATGGGGTGTAATTCATCAATATGAAAAACTCCATTGGTCATTTTATATTACATTAATACACCATAACTATCTTATGATCAAATGACCATTTTTTTTCCGAAAACAAGTTTACGAACAAAAACAGTTTTCTTACAATATGTTTTGCCATATGCATCTTTAAAGAATTAGTTATTACAATTGTGGTTGCAACAATTGCTCCATTACCAAAATTATAATTTAACTTCTCTTATTCTTATTTGTCTATTAATCTTTAGAGTATGCAACATTTTGCATATTCCTAGACTACTACGAGTATCCAATACCCTTTTCGAGTAATTAATAGAAGTTCAAGAAATTACGGAAACAATTTCCATTAATGTCCTTACCTTGTTTCTTGGTATTAGATAACTGGTATCTAAAGGTCATACTAAGTTACTTATACATCTTCTAAAGATATTTAAGGATTCATGGGAATATCAAGCTTAAAATATCTTTTGGAGTTCATAACTCATGGATACAAGAATATAAACTTAGTACCATTACTAAGTTCATATACTTTAGACGTGCATCATATACATTCTATTCATCCTCAAGAGACACTTTAGTCAATAGCTCATTGAGCATATCAATGAGTCTCATGTGCATAAGAAAGACTCTCAAGTTGCGGTCACAAATCTTGAGATTAACAACCAACTTGTGATGATTTGAGAAGTGATTTCGCAGAAATAATCGAGAAATCTAATCATAGGAAGGAATAGGGAACAACGCTTTAAGAACACTATTATATAACTGTCAAAGATATGGACTGTTATCTTAGAGATATATAATTGGAAACTTTAAAACATGAATGAGCCCCCTGGTAGTCAGGTCGTTTCTCACGCATAATTAAAGGGAATAATGAAACTTTAAAACATGAATGAGCCCCCTGGTAGTCAGGTCGTTTCTCACTCATAATTAAAGTATGGTACATTACCTATTTTATCAAATAAAATGCGAGACTCAAAACTATTTAGCCCCCTGGTAGTCAGGTCGTTTCTAATAAGTTTTGTTGAGTTAATCCATCCCATAATAGAATATTATCAATCTCACATCCTCTGGGTAGTCCAGACTAAAAACGCGAAATTAATAATTTAATCCTATTATCAAACAATATAAATTTTTATAATTTGTACTCGAACTACAAATCCACCTGGTAGTCAGATCAAAACTTGTAAACTTAACAAATTTTGAAAATCTATTTGCGATGGACAAGTCTCACAAAATATCTTATATTTTGTCAAAATAAACTCAATAATTTTTAATTTTCAAGTAGGAATAATAATAGATTCATAATCTAAGTGTCGGAATCAGGACGATGTCCTAAGTTATACGAAGATATAAGTCACACAAAAAGGAAAAATATATATTATATCAAATATAATATATCCAATACTAAAAGGTAGGTTTACCTATTAAACCTTTCAAGAATTCAAAAATTCTTATTATAAATATCCTTATTAAAAACAATTTTAACGAAAAGGATCCTAATGAAAATAACATCTACATGTTATCACTTTCAATAAAGTAACCGACTATATTAAAAAGAAATAAAAATAAATATGAAACAGTGATATCATATATCCATATGCTATTAATAGAAAAGTGAATAAATACATATACGTTACTCTAACATTCAATACCCATTACACAATTCTTCAACAGGACAATATTTTTTTTTTCTTTTAATAAATCAACACAGTGTCAAACTCTTTGTTGGTAAACAAATAAAGTCTTCCAATTACCTTTTTATCGAAAGCAAACCAAGTATTTCTTTTTACCTTTTTTTTTCGAAAGCAGATAATCCATTATACGCAAACATAAGTTACTAAAACCATGCTGTAATATCATCACTCCTTTTAATATTACAAGCAGCAGATAACAACATCTAATGCGGTATTCCTTTTTTTTTTTTATGGAAAAAAAAAAACACGTGAAACTAAGTTTTCACAGCAACAATTTGCAAAAACAAATGAGGACCACCAGCAAAGGAATGGGAATTTTTTATTTCTGTTTTCATCTTTTGATCGAATGATGATGAATACATATTCATACACATGATTCACCGTACAGAGACGGCGGCTAAAACAAGTTAAAAAAAAATCTAATTTCCTTTATTTTGATTCGGACAAAGCAACAATTAGGAAATAATATCATATACCAATTCCAGTAAAAAGCTAATGACATCCTGCATTACTTTTTATCAATTATAAAAAACAGTAATCTAATGATTTTTTCAATAAACTGAATACAAAAATTATATCTCATATAATCCAAATAATATAAAAATCATATTTTATATAAACCATAAAATTGAAACAAAATATTATCAAATAATATTATGTTTAAACACTTAAATCGCAACAACTGGCTCTGATACCAATTGAAGGAATTGCAATCACGGTTATATCAAATATATGAGCAGCGGAAACAAGTAATTGCAATCCTAAGCCAATCTAGTGCAATTTAAGAATTCAAACAGAAACAAAGTTTCGATTACATACCTTAATCTGTTGTATGAAAATCGAATTGCCTGATCGTAGCTTCAAAAACTTGAAGCCTCCACGCTTTGCACACCGAGGTTTTGATTCTTGCTTTCAGAACAATTCTGACTTAGAGACGGTGAGAGACCTTTTGTTTTCTATGTTTATTCTTGAGAGAAAACTGATGGATAAAAAATTATTTCTCTCTAATGATAACTCATTATCATATAATAACTTTTAGAGAGAAAATGAAAAGGCAGGAGATGAAAAGTCATAAACGTATAATGAGAATTGATTATCTTAATAATCTGGTCCACTTGGACCTCTTACATTATACAAATGACTTGACTAGCCCAGCGGTTAGTGACACATTTCACATTACTAGAGGTACGTGGTTCGATCCAAGAACCCAACACTTTTTTCCCTTTTCTCTCCTTTTATTTCTCTCAATTTGGTCTCGTATTAGAATATTAATTTGTGCTAGCAAATTAATATACTAATATTCCAAGTATATAATTAATTAATATCTATTATCCGATAATAAAAATCAATTAATAACATAAAGCAAGATCAATGCACTCGTTAGTGTGCGACTACGTGGGTTCATCGTTAAACCGGTAGTAGTTAACTAAATTAACCACTAATCGAGGTTGGCGTCTAACAACACTCCCCAACGACCGGATAACGTGAAGTAACTCTGTACAAAGAACCCGGTGAAGAATCATACATGTATTCCCTCTATCTTTACAGCTCCGGATCATCCTGGGATATGGTACAACTGTCAAATCCCATTAGAAAATCAACTACGTTACACGTCGATTATCAACGATTGACGAATGACCTAAGAAACTCATTTCTTCATTCATTCTATCACCTTGGCCAAGGATTTGATACAATCGTTATAATCTTATGACATCGTAGAGCTCAAACTCTTTACCTAGAGTTGATAGATTCCATCTTGACTCATCCCTAGGAGCATATATACTTAGCTACATCCAATATCCTTTCGACTAGCATTATGACACACTAGTAGTCCAGTATCAAAACATAACAAGCACATACACAACTATAGTGATGATCTCAGGTCAAAGGATTACAAGTATAAAAATCCTTATAGAGATTAACCTACTTGACAGTTCAAGGTAATTAACCATTAGGAATCTCTAGTTTTAGTCGGTTCGATAATCACATCTCTATATGCATTATCTATGCACCTAACTCAGTAAACGAGAACTACCGATATGTATCCAATAAATACTTGTTAGCTACATATTAATCTAACCGGATCATCGAGGTCCTAACTCGATGATCCTACGATTAAGAACAAGTTTAGATTAAGTCCTATAAGCTAGATTCTCATTATCATAACACCTTATGATATCTAGTTCGTAACTTAACCAAGGAATTGCCTTTATATTATGTAGATTAATACCATAATCATAAAGGCTTGCCATAGATTCAAGGAAACAATTTCTTTAATCAAAACTGTAGGGATAACTATTATCGTGTACAGTAAACACTTGTGTTCAATCCATTACAAGACGATCGGGGCTAGGGCATAATTCCAACATGAGAAGTTTTGTCTGATATACACGTATGCGATATCTTAACTTCCACAATTATTATTTTTAAAATTCAAAATTAATAACCTTTTACTTTATGCGGACTAACAAAATAATAAATAATGATCATTATAACAAAATACATGTCATACGATTGATGTATTAGTTACTTTTGTAAGTTTAAAACATGAGGTATGTGTATAAATATAATTAGTGTAGATCATCCAATATAGGATGGAAGAATTTTCCAATAATTATATATGATAATTCATTTATTTTTTCTTACAAGCCGAATATCACATAAATTGGAGCAGTAATTTTGAATAAGAAGTTGTCTATCGATTGTGGTAATTAATTAGATTCTCTTCCGCAAAAGGTGTAAAAGCGGTTTTGATTCATCAGTGGGTAACATATAAACGTTGAAATTGTTTAATTGCATTTTTAGGACGGCTTAATGAATTATGTGTTTTAGATGCTGAATATGAGCTTGCTAAAGAGGAGAAGTATTATGCTGTCAGCTTGATTATCTAATCTTTGATCAAAGGTATATAACTGTTTCCATCGATCTCGCTTGCTTCATATATAGTAACAAAACCATACCATTGAAGGTGTTCTATCATATTACCTTCACAATCACAATTATCCTCACCACACAATTATCACAACCTTCTCACATTGATAAGCCTTCTTCAGGTAATCCTTCTTCAGGTATTTCTCACCAAAGACGCACTTGAAAAAGTTGTACAAGAGATCGGTTAATAAATGTTGTTTTGTTGATTTTGGAATATCGTATGTTTGTGCTAAATTAGTTCTTATCAATGTTATTTTCTTCTTTTAATTATGAATGTTTAGTGTTAAATGGAATTTGATTCTACTTTACAAAGTGTTGATGGATGCCCATTTTGCATAATACATGGCCTTAAATAGCAATTTTGCATGATACAGGCGGATCAACAATAATGGCTTTTCATGAGAAAACCAATAACTTATATATTGCAACGTTTGACCAACAAATGGTCGAGACTGAGGCTGCATTAGACTAACATGTATTCCCATTATTACATATGTGATTAATATTAACAAGTAACGAGATGCTCTTATTTACACCTTATATTTGTTACTCTTTATTTAGGTGGAGTAATTTATATCATCACCTTCTTAACTTTAAAATTTTTTTTAAGGTTTTAACTTTTTACTTAGGTGGAGTAAATTATATGATGTTAAATTTTTTTTAAATTTGTGTGATTACTTAAAGTGTTCGTATATTATATAAGTTTGTTATATGTTTGTGAAATTGACTTTGTGAATTTTTTTTGGTAGATTTGATCAAATGGGTATGCACAACAACCGTCAGCATCATGTGGATTTCATGGAACGGGCTCCAGGTTAGTCTTAGTTTGGGCAAAATGGTACTAAATATTGCCTCGATTATCTCAACTATGAGAAGAATGTGTGGTTTACATGGAGATTACTTTTCACTTAAAAAGATCTGTCTTCCCGTTCATTTCACGAATTGCTCGTTCGAATACTTATAGGATATGGAGAAGAGGCGTGAATTTAGGATGAAAATATTCTAAGGCGTATACTAACTATTACTGCTACCTATCGAATATGTGGACTAAGCCTCAACTTAGAACCTATGATCCCGAGAAGGTTGCCGAGTACTTCAATTTAAAGCCTCATTTATTCGCTTTCCGAGTTCTTGAGGTACATTCTTATATATTATATATGGATTGTTTTTACTTATGTCTTCTATTTATCTTACAAAAGAATTGTGTGGTTATGTGTTAGAGAAAGTATATGAGTTAGTTGTTCGTCACTTTTTAGCATGTGTTTCTCAACCAACCATTGGAGCAAATCTATAGTTGAAATTGACATTGTAGGAGAAATGATTTATGCATCTCGAACAATCATACTTGCTGCAAGTATTTTGATCATCTTAGTGCAACTTTATTTGTTTAGAATGGCTTTCTTTATTTTATTTGTGCACATTTTGCAGAAATATTATCTAGACATCTATACTTATGACACATAGCGAGGTATAGTGATCCCGACATACAACTTTGGACAGTAGCTTTGTGATCTTTCATATATTTTCCTTATATACTTCGAAGTTGGAAAAACTGCTAATAGTTCTCAGTTACTCACAAGGTATAGGCTTTCTGGTTTGATTGTTATTATAGTTTGTGGATTTTGAATTACATATTATTGCAATATTTTGTGCAGGAGCATGTCAAGGCCTGGTTCAACAACACGTGGAACTCAATAAAAAAGACCAAAATTATGAAACAGTCTTGAGTCATGTTTTTTTTAATTGATTTTTTTCTTACGGGTGACTGTAATATTTTATCAAGCATGCCAATTTAGTGTGTTATTGGAAAGATAGAAAACGGTGGGGGAAATTTCGTATGCTTTTGACATAAAAGTACTACAATTATGAGCTAACCTTTGTGGACATTATATGAGTGATTTATAGTATGGTATATGTAGATTGTTGATTTCTTTTTTCTTTTTATGCTTCTGTTTTTTTGTTTGTTGGTTGGTAGTTTGGAGATTATATAAAATTTCTTTGGCCTTGAACCTTTTGTAGTAAAAACTATCGATTTACTTGCTAACTAGTGAACGGGATGTCTTGAACTATTCAGCTTTTGTGTAAACCAAGACAATAGAAATTACATAGTATACTTCCAAACATTATTTGGTTCTCACGGTTGTGTCCATTACGGCCTTGGACAACTCCTTGTATTTCATGAATAACCGTCAGAGAATTTCGCCTTTAAAAAATTCTCGTACGGAGGCCCTACCCATGTTATTCATATAGGTGGTCTTTTGTCGAGAGTATTCTGCATTAATCTATCTTATGTTATCGAAGATACAAGAAACATTGAAAGTTTAACTTATCTTTCACATTTACAATTAGCACTATTTAATTTGGTCCTAGGAATGGTTTGGGGAGGTCTCCCCACAGTGCGTCGCACCAAGTTGCAGTTTCATGATTCAGTTTTCCTTTTGACCCTAGATTGTGGGATCTCCACTCTGCTAGGTAGGGTTCCCATCATGGCAACTCAGCTTTCGTAGGCTTAAGACTCATTCCCCTTGACAACACTAGCACTTGCTCTCTTTGTAGACCTTTGGTCAGCTGATCCACTATATTATCTTTTGATCGAACATAATCAATTGTGATAACTCCGTTTGAGAGCAGTTGTCTAACGGTATTGTGTCTACGATGTATGTGTCTAGACTTACCATTATACATTTCATTTAGTGCCCTACCAATGGCACTTTGACTATTGCAATGTATGCAGATAGCTGACACAGGCTTTGGTCAATTAGGAATATCCTTTAAGAAATTCTGAAGCCACTCGGCTTCCTCAGCGGCTTTCTCTAAAGCTATAAACTCAGATTCCATAGTGGATCTGGCTATGCACGTTTTCTTAGTGGATTTCCAAGACACGAATTCTCCTCCTAACATGTAGACAAATCCACTTGTGGATTTGAGTAGGTGGAGTCTGATATCCAGTTTGCATAACTGTATCCTTGTAGTATAGCTGGATATACTATGTACAAGTGTATCTAAGATACCTTAGAACTCTTATAATAGCAATCTAGTGGTTCTTCCCTGGATTATGTGTAAACCTACTTAGCTTGCTTACTGCATGTGCTATATCTGGCATAGTGCAGTTTGTTAGGTACATGAGACACCTAATAATCTGAGAGTACTCCAAATGGTTGATGTATCACCAGTGTTATTAGCAAGATGTAAATTTACATCAACAGGTTTCTTGGCAATATTTGTGTTGCCATTACTAAATTTGTCTAATACTTTCTCAATATAGTGTGACTGAGATAGTATAATACCTTCAAATGTTTGGAGAATATTGATACCCAAATAACATCTTCAAGGCCAAGATCTTTCATGCCAAACTTACTTGAAAGCATCCTCTTGGTAAATGTAATCACATCATTGTTACTTCCAATTATTTACCCCTCATCCACATATAAATAGACAATGACATATCCTGACTCATTTCGTTTTACATAAACGCATTTGTCACACTCATTGATCTTGAAATCATTCGAGATCATGAATCTATCAAATTTGTCATGACATTACTTCGGTGCCTATTTTAAACCATATAAAAATTTAACAAGCTTACATACTTTCTTCTCCTTACCTAGAAATACGTAACCCATAGGTTGTTATATTTATCTCTTCATTTAGTTCTCCATTTAGGAAGGTTGTTTTTACATCCATTTGATGCATTTCGAGCTTGTATATTGAAGCTATAGCGATTAACATTCAAATAGAAGATATTCTCGTGACTGGAGAATAAGTATCAAAATAATCAAGTCCTTCTTTTTTACTATAACCTTTTACAACAAGGTGAGCCTTGTATTTTTCAGTAGACCCATTGGTCTTCAGTTTCTTCTTGAATATCCATTTGCATCCAAGTGGTTTATTCCCAGGAGGGAGATCCACTATTTCCCATGTATGGTTTTGTATAATGGAATCTATCTCGCTATTAACCGCTTCTTTCTAGTATGGGGCGTCAAGGTTTGACATGGCCTACTTGAATGTTCACGGTTCGTCATCTATCATGTATGATAGAAAGTTAGGACCAAAAGACGTAGAGGTTCTCATACGCTTACTTCTTCTTAGTTCTCCTTCTTTTGGCAATGATTCCGGATCTTTCTTTTCGGTTGACAATGATTTTTGATCTTGCTCTTCTTGAATTGCATTATGTATTCTTTTTAAGGAACCAGATTCTGGTGCTGTCTTGTACAAAAAGATTGTTTCCAAAAATGTGCATTTTTTTATTCAATCACCGTATTGACGTGAATGTCAACATGACAAGATTTGTGTACCAGGAATCTATATGCAGGACTGTTGTGAGCATATCCAATAAAGACGCAAGCGATGGTCTTTGGTCCTATTTTGACCATTTTAGGAGCAGGAATTTCTACCTTTTCCAAGCATCCCCACACTTTTAAGTAATTGAAGGAAGGTGGTTTCCCTTTCCATAATTTGTAAGGAGTTTTATCTACCTTCTTGTGTGGTATCTTGTTGAGGATGTGGTTTGTGATGAGCAACGCCTTTCCCCACAAGTTCTATGGTAACCCTGGGTTAATCAGCAAGGCATTCATCATTTCCTTCAACATGAGGTTCTTGCGTTCATCAATAACGTTTTGTTGAGGCGAGTAGGGGGTCGTGGTTTGATGGATGATTACATGTTCAGCACAAAACTCCTCAAAAGGAGACACATATTCTCCTCCCCTATCTGTTCTTAATCTTTTTATTTGTTGATTCTTAACTTTAGTTTTATATTGCATAAATGCTTCTAAGGCCTCATCCTTACTTCGAAGAAAGTATATTTGACAATACGTTGTGAATTCGTAAATGAAAGTTATAGAATACTTTTTCCCAAATTAATTTCACTATGAATTAACTCTAGAGGTACCGAAACTAAACAAGGTTGATAATAACCCGATGTTTACTAACTTATTTAATGAACCAAAATTAACATCTCCTAATCTATCGTGCCATAAATTAGGTGATTCAAGGATATATTACTTTCTCGGTTACATTTTTGGTAGGTACTACAGTCATTACATTCATCTTAATTAAACCGTCACATAGGTACCCTTTCCCCACAAATATCCCACCTTTAGTGAGAATAAATTTATCAGACTCAAATACTAGTTTGAAGTTATTCTTACTCAATAACGAACATGAAACTAGATTCCTTCTAATGTCAGGCATATGGAGAATATTATTGAGACTCAAATATTTTCCAGAATTCATTATTAGAATAACGATTCCAGATCCAACTAATTTTGATGTAGAGAAATTTTCCATACATAAAGTCTCTTCAGTATTTGCACCTTTGTATGTCTTGAACATACATGTTAGGTGGCCCCAATATCACACCACCAGTGTTTGATATTGCCAACCAAATTTACTTCAGAAACTACTGTAGTAAAATCAATCTTATTTGATCTTAGTCATGGTTGCTTGGCCTTGTTTTCCTTTCATGGAATTTCCTTTACCATTTTCTCTGTGATTTAGTCCATCTATTCCTTTACATAGATAATCATTTCCATATAACCTCCTAGACTCCTCAACAGGACTAAAGGAGTCGAGATCATGTCCCACAAATGCATTTTTCATAAGTAAAATTGCCGATGGTATGTTGTTACCGATTCCATTATTTATGGATATATTGTTTATCTTGGTAGGCATCATATGAATCACCAAGGATTACACAATATTATAAATAATTCAAACAAATGAATTATTTAACCTTTCTCACTAAGAGAAACACAAAAAAAACTAGGTCTGAAATTTTCCAACATACACAAAAATTAATTCTTTCTTTCGACGAAATGATTAATTTTAATTTCCCAAGTTTTCATATTCTTGTTAGTCCCCCAAGTTTTTATATTCTTGCTGTAGAGGATCGAAGAAATTAAAGATATAATCAATTCACGTAAAAGAGAATCTTAATCAATTAAAAACTTTTCAAGCGGAAAATTTTCAAACCACTAAGTTCGACAAGTATATATGCAGATATTAGAAAAACTAATATTAGTTGTTACAAAACACATTAATATTTACAACATAAAATTAAATGTTTTCACTTTGTTCAGTATTTTTCTCCATATTCAATATGAAGCAGAAATCTGACGTTACTAAGTGAGTAATTATCTAGTATATATACAAAAGCCTAGAAATCATAATAAGAGAAAAGAAATAGCATGTAACTATCATATTTTGTATACACAGACCCACATATTATTGCAAAAGTAAAGTTTATAAAATGAAAAGAAAATGTTTTGTGGTTTACACAACGTGAATTATAAATACCTTAAATTGTTGAGTTTTATTTGTATAAACCAGTAAAACAATATAAAAACTAATGCAGTAAAATAAAATAAAATAAAAGTAAATAAATAATTAACTTTACTTGTCGAGACTCGGATTGGATCCGATATCTTTAAGGTATTTAGGCCATGTACAAGTGTCTTATATTTGCTAGCTTCAACCTCCAGGATACAACAATAAAACTATTCAAAAGAAACTGACACACGAATTCTTAAGAACTTCAACGAACTTAATAAAGTTGTTTATTTCTATCTCTCTCTCTTATAATTCTAATGCTTGATGCTTTAAAAATATGAATGAAAAAAATGGTTTAGTTGGCCAACTATTTATAGAAGATGAAAGGTGGCTTGCCAAAGTTTGTGATCTTTCACTTGGAGACACGTTATATTAATATAAGACACAACGTTTACTTAATAAGTCCAAAGCCCACATAGCCTCCTTTTTTAAAAAAAAAAAATTTATTTGTTTTATAACAAAAAAGAAATAAAAATAACATATATTGTTATTTTTTTTCTTTTAATTTCTCCAAATTACATGACTCAGTTTCTCATTCAATTTCAAATGATTTTAACCAAGTGAATATATTACGTTATTGTTTACAACTTGAATAAACATTTTAATATCTGAATTATTTCATTAAATTGAGTCCCTGACTAACATCGTAAACATGGTCAACACTTGGGTAGAATACCATTTGTCCAACACCTTTTACATGATACACACATGATCTAATTAATTTATTTCTCTCTTTTTAATTTATGGGACCAAAAGTAATATCTATTGTTACTCAAAAATAAAAGAGGAAATTTATCTTTAATATTATTAAGCAAAAACATGTCTCCTTATAATTTATTTAAGGCTCATGATACTTATAATTTAGGATCATAGTTAAACATGTCTAGCATATTTTATTCTCATTGCTTATTAGCAATCATCATTTTGTCAGGTTTTAAACTATCTTTTATATGTTAATATATATTTTTTCCACCATCCATCCATTAGATATTATTTGTGTTCAAAAGGGAAAATCAAAAAAAATCTATAAAATCACAAGATTATATTACTCCATTTTGAAACAAAGAGATATTTTTAAGTATTTAACTTTATTACAAATGGTGTTATGGATTTGAATTTTTAACAAAATAGAGTTGCTTAATTTGAAATGTTATAATTATTTGTCCTAAATTGTTTTCTTTAGATATTTTTTAGTAAATATTTATTTTTTTGTCGGTATAAAGATTTATATTATGCTTCCTTGTTTTGACAATTATTTCTTCATTGTTATGATAGTTGCAGTTATGATAGCTCAAGCGAATTTCACGATATGTAACTTAAGTACATTGGACACTCCGTGTGATGACAATGTATGCCGAGTTCGTTGTAAGTCAGACCACGGAGGCCCGGGAGCTTGTTTTACAAATTATTGTGTTTGTTTCTTCCAATGCCCATAAAATTCATCATGATAACCACCATCACCACTTCATAATTAAATCAATAATAAATGGAGAAAAGAAAGACGAGTTGTATAATTATTTTCCTTGCTAGAAGATTTGTGCTATAAGGATTTCTCAATTCCAAAGAAAGAAATAATATGCAAAAATTAAAAATAAATAAAAGTATTATATAGTTATAATTTTATTTTATTTTAAAAAAAGATATTATTATTATGACATAAAAGGATTGCATAGAAGTCCTATTTATGTCACAAAAAAATATAGACAACATAAAAATATACAAATTTACAACATGAAAAAAATGCTTAAATTTTTTAATAATGCACAATAATAAAAACAAACACCCACACCCACACACCACACACGCATGCACGCACGCACTGATGAACGCACGAACGCACGCACGCATGTATGCACCCACGCACGCGCACATGCATTTTTCGAAAATCAGGTGCATCGTAATTAGTTGGAAGGACAACTTGTCAAAGAACATCCATCCATCCAAAATAATTCAGAGAAAATATATAAGAGGTAGGCCATGTTTGTTTATATTTAATAGGATCTTAATATAACTATTTAAGACTCTTGACCAAAAAAATTTTATTTGACTAGTTCGGATCTAAGTGGCTCCTAACTATTCCATTTCCTTCTGAATTATACTAAAATTTAATATATTAAGCGACTGTCTCCAAAAGAAATAAGATCCATTCAACTATTTATTCTGTAATTAGTAAATACATCCGTTACCCCTGTACAATGGACCATTTGATAACTTACCCCTCACTATTTAAAATGGTATTGGTTACCCCCTAAACTTAGTTTCCTTGACTCGTTACCCTCAGTTAACAGAGCCCGTAAAAAATCGCCATTAGTTGGTCACGTGCTAGTCATATGCGCTATTTTTTTTTAAATTAAAAAATCAATTTTCTGATAGAGTAAACACAACCTATTAATTGACAAGGGTATATTTGGTAGTTCCTAATCACCTAAACTATATATACACAAGTTTAAAACAAAAATAATAAAACATAATCCACAAAATCATTCCAACGATCAGAAAGCTGAAGGAGTGCAACAGTCGAGAGTGAGTTCATCCGCCTTAGCTTTCATAACTTCTGGAGAAATTCAATGCCGCCTATTTCATTATGGAGTAAGTGTTCTTATTGTACACCCGTAAATGTTGGGTTTGTTGAGTTCAATATTTGAACCCGTAAATGTAGGGTTTTTGGCTAGATTTTTTACTTCTTTCGATATAGTGCTTGAATGTCGGGATTTTGTTATTAGTAGGACTAGTTTTTGAGGATTTAGTTACCATATTGTTAGTGGTTGTTGATACGTTAAGGTTTTTTTGCTTAAATTGGTCTGTAGCAAAATGGGTAATAATTTATTCTAAATTTTATGTACAACAGATAAATTCTCATTGCGCAATCACTTTGGTGGCTTCTTTAGTAAAGAGAAGAGCGTGTACATTGATGTAAAGCTCAAGATTTTAGACGGTAGTCACTATGACAAATTCAGTGTACCTGGTTTCAAAAGGCTTGTTTGAAGTTTGGGATTAAGGGTAATTTATAGTTCTATTATGTAAAAGTGGGCCAAAAACTTCCTGAAGGTCTAGTTTATTTGGATAGTGATGATAAGGTTATGGAGATGTGTAGTGTTTCAGAGCGAAACCAAACAATTGACCTGTATGTTGTTTTTGAACCAGCGATTCATGAAGGCCATGAAGTACAAACTCCTGTGTTTATGACTTTATTAATAACTTGAATTGAAGGATAGGTTCTTGAGAAGTTTGTTGAAGAAGAAGTTCAGAACTTAGTTGAAGGGTAAGATGAGAATATTGTAGAAGATGAGAAAAAAGTTAAGAATAGTATGCAAGATGAGGAGAAGACAGATGAAGAAGAAGTTTAAAATTTAGTTAAAGAGAAAGTTTAGAATAGGGTACTTGATGAGGAAGAAGGTGAGAAGTGTGTACAAGTTGAGGAGAAGCCAGTAGAAGAAAAAGGTAAAAAATTAGATGAGAAAGAAGGAGAGAAGTGTGTACTAGTTGAGGAGAAGCCATTAGAAGAAGAAGGTAAGAAGTTAGTTGAAGAGTAAGTTGAGAAGCCATAAAAAGATGAGAAAGAAGTAAACAAGGGTGTTGATGAAGAAGTTTACGAAGAAGATGTTTATGTTATTGAAGCTAAGGAGAAATTTGTTGATGCTCTATTGGATAGAGTACTGAAGGTATTGAAGAGGGTGAACAAGGTAGATATGATGACTCGTTGAAGAGGTCAAAGAGGAAATCTAGGAAGAAATCACTAGTGATTGGTGATAAAAAGAGTAAAAAGAAGAATTTCAAGCTTGTTGATGAAGACTTAACTTAAGTCTTTGATAGTGATTTCAATATACCTGATGGGGAAGAGGTTGATGATGATGAAGAAGTGAGTGATAATGAGTTACTGTCTGAAGTACTGAAGAAGAAGGATTTATCTCAGCAAAAGTCCAGGACTACGGCAAGTAACAATAAATCAAAAAGGGTTGACAAGAAAATCAATATACATGATGGTGAAGAGGTTGATGATGATGAAGTATGAGACACTGAAGTAGAAGAAATCAAAAAATATTGATAAAAAATGGTATTGACAATTTCTTCAAAAGTTTGAAGATCAGAAAAATATATTTTATTTCTTAGGCTATGCGAATGAAAATCGAATTAATTGGTAGGTTATGCGATATATGCGCATAAACTATATTTTTGATTTCCGTATATTTTGTTTCATTTGCTTTTATTTATAGGTTATGCCTTCTCATAAGATACATAAAGTTATGTCTAATATTTTTCGTTATAGGTTATGCTATATCAGCGGATATGCATTGAATACGTTAACTTGTGTATACGTCCTATCTTTCCCATATGTTATATTATATCATATGTTATAAGCATAAAATACATATAAAACTAGTGTATATGTCCTATTAATTTGATAGAAAAAATATAATACTTATAATTTCATTCATAAGAATAAAATTGTAGGAAAAAGAATAAACATATGCTATATTACACATTGAAAGAAATAAATACTAATGAATAAATAATTTAAATGTCTTACGTAATATGTGGCACATGATTTTAATAATTTTCCTTTTCATTTCGGCCAAATCTGTATTTTTTTGTCCGTTGGTAGCAATATTTTTCCAACATCAAGACTTTTTTGTTTTGTTTTCGTACACAGTACTAACTAATAACAACTTAAGAAAAGGCCATATTTTTTCCCTTTCTTCACTGTATTAATGAGCAAATGTATATATATATATATATATAAATATATATATATATATATATATGTATATATTTTTTGAAAAACTTAATCGTATTTCCCACATAAGTAACAAAAGATTTTAAAAAACTATATTAATAAAATATCATCGATTACCTCAGTATAGATCATAGAGGCTATCGTTCTGATAACGTGTTGTGTATGGTAGAGAAAGAAAGATTAATGTTTTGTTTATTATCAGAGAGTGTAAAGATAACATTGTGGGAGCTCCTATTTATAGGTAATAGGTAACCTTAAAACCTAGTGTTTATATGCTTGATTACAAGCCCATGGTCTGGAATAAATATCCATTATATCGGTTTATAACACATTTTTATATTTAAGCATATTGGTTAGATATTATTCCAATCAGTATAAGGTATTTTACTTATAGTTTAGTATTATTTTTTAAGAAGTAATTTATTTACTATATAGTAATTCAAGTAAATGTTCTTATAGAAAATACATTATATATACTTCTATGAACTGAATTATACAAAGAATATTTAATATTTTTACCAGAATATGAAGTTTGACACAATTGTTTTTGCATTAAGATGTAAATTTTAACTATAAAAAACATTCTCAAATTGAAGTCATACTACCTTAAAGATAAATAGTACATTTTAGTAGGTTAAGTATCATTTAAGGACCCCTGTTGTTAATTTTTGAAGGAGTTACATTACACAGCTAAAGTTAAGGCCTTTACTAACCACACAAGTTGTTGCCAATGATTGACGTTTTTGATGCTTTTAACGACCACTCTTTAGCACTTGAGACCGCCTTCTTTACCGACCAATAGGTGGTTGCTAAAGAATTTTCATTAGGCGATCACATGTTGGTCGGTAAATGGTTCTTTAATTAGCGTCCATCTAGACGGTCGATAAATGATTTTTTTGTAATGATTAACTTATTTAGAGACCATCTGGATGGTCTGTAAAGGGTTTTAAAAAGCTAAAAAACTACAAAATGAGATAGATTACAAACTGAATTAATTAGCCACAAAATAAGTTACAATATAAAATGAGATAGCCGTAGACGGATGTCATGTGTACATGGATTACCCGGCTGACGTGTTGGCTATGGTGGACCGCTGAGTAAAATATATAACATCAACATATGAAGCGTTTAACCTAACTGATTAGTTTGCTCAATACCATGGATAAAACTCTCAGGATCCTAACTGAAACATTTGACGTGTGACTCAGGTTGTGCCAAAGGAATCGCGGTACGTTCTCGGGACCGAGATGCATATACTATATAATAATTTAGGTGTTAGATTACCCTTGCACAATAGTCGATCATCTATCTCAACATCTCACTCATTTTGTGATATTGGGCTTGGTTCTGGCTTTGTCTAGGAACTACCAATCCAACTCCTGGGTTTCAACCCTTTCGTGCGTAGGCTATATGGTCATTTTCTATATTGATCACCCTACATATCTAATCTTGGCGTATTAATTAAACAGACGGTCTGGCTAAAGACATTAATGCATCACCATGAGTCTCTTTGATAAATACAACCTCGCCCTCAAATAAATCTATTATAGAAAATCGATTCTAATCAAAGTGAAAAAAAGTTATATGAAACTATTAGTGAATTTATTCTTATACCGCATTGACAAAATCACTCATCCCTCCAATATCCTAACTTTCTCAACCCAATTTTGTTGTATTAATCGATTATTTTGGATATCTTCTTCTTCGACGAGGTAGTAGGTGTAGCATCAACATCATCTGCCCATGTCTCCTTGTAAACAAAAGCATCGGTATCCTCACTATATCATATAAAACAAAAAATAACAACTTTGATTTCCTATTTATTTGGTAGTTTTGCTTTTCCTATTTCAATTTTGCTTCCTTTTATCTCCTGATTCCTTCTGGATCTTCTTTCCTTAACTCATTGGAATTGATTTGGAATCTAATTATATTATATAAACCTTAAGAGTTCACATTAACACACATATTATACCAAATATGCTCTCAAAGTAATAAATTATCAAATCAAGATATGTATTAGAAATGATCTAATAATGGGGAAAAATCCCTTAACAATTAATCAAATACACCTAAAATGATGTCTCAAACCTAAATTAATATATCACAAATTTGGAGACATCACTCATGAAGAATTGACTAGTATGGATTTACTTATGATATTAAGGTCTTTGAATCCATTATTATAAAATTAAGGAATAGGCCGATATTAAATTTTTTTGCCATGTCCTTTTTGTTCTTGTATATCTTTCAAGTGATTTCACAGTTTCTTGGAAGTTATCATGGTGTAGTACATATTATAAAATGAGTTCTCCAATAAAGTAAGAATACAATTCTTACATAGGAAACCAACATGCTTCCAAATATCTATTTCGTTGTATGTCTTATTGTCTATATTAGTTCTCATTCCGATGGATTATCCTTTAAAAAAAATTCCAATATTAGAGTGGTCAGATATAACGACATCTTCTTTTACTACATTTAGAAGTTAGAACCGTCGAAATTTTATGGCCTATAACTGACCCTTTTGGTGTGGGTACACGAACCTATGTTCCGTGATAATTTTGTTTTCAATTTTTATCTTATTTTCTCCAGTGTTTTTTGTATTAGATAATTTGAAGCTAGTAAACAAATTATTTATGATATTCATTAGTCTAGAATACTAAATATATAATTAACACAGTAAAATATAATTCCCCTGTTTTATATACAAAGGCTTAAATTTTTTGCATAAGCAATATTATTTAAAAGGAAAGAAAATGATAGGTCTAACCTTAATCTATTATAGGTCAATCCCAAAAAATATATTGACAAAACTCTAGTGATAACCTCCATGTCTTATCTTGATTCTTAGCCACATGATAACATTTGACATAGAACACTCATTATTCAAAATTATGGGAGAACACTTAAAGACTAAATTTGAAGAACAACAAATGATTTAATTAAGTCTTCAAAGCATTTGTCTCTTCTTGATTCTTATATACTAATCCAAAACTTGATTTTTCACTTTATATCATCTACCAGGTTGTACCTTTCCATGACAATTAACTGATTATGTTACCATCTTTGTTTGATAGTCATTATTTGTGGATGCGAAATGAAAATCTCATAAAATCAATTATTTTAAGGGTAAAATCCCCATATGGTATATGAGCATTTCACATTTGGACAAATAACACACTATCATTCGTTCTGGATTTTATACAATTTAAGACTTCTAGCGACAACTTGGTGGTCGTTAGAAATTAAGTAGGTGGTCCATATATAGTGTTACTAAAATTGGACAGGAAATATACCACCAATATTTTAGGCCAGTATTGTATGGATTACCCTATTAGTCGGTAAAATTTATATTATTATTTTATTTTAAATTAAACCCTTACCAAACACAAACACCGGCGTGGTTCGTAATTTTTTTTCTAAAGATAATTGCCAACTAGACAAGTGGTCGAGAAATAATTTTTTCTTTTTTATTGTCAAATACGAGAGGTCGTTGATAATATGTTCTATAAATTGAGAGACTCTTAATGTTATTTCTTATGTTTTATACCAATTATGCAATAGTCACATATATCCAAGGTCATTTAAATTAGGAATGTGAATTTTTTTTTAATATAAATTGAAATTTTTTAATAGAATCGCAGTCATAATATATTTAAAACTTCACAAAAGCTAAAAAAATCAAGAATTGATAACAATAGAATATTGTAGGCAATTTTTTTAGAATAAAAATAACACACTATCGTATCATTATGTAGTAAAAAAGGAAATCTCTAAGTTAGTGAAAAGTAAGAGGTTATTTTTTTTTTGTTATATGTGAGAGCTATTTTTGAACTCTGTGTAATTGATATGGCTCGAATCTGTACCGAAAGATTATCAAAACTCTGGCCAACTGAGCTAACCCAACTAATTGTAAGGTATTGTTTGTTAGTTTTGAATAATTCAGCCAATGACTAGAAGATAAGAACAAGTAGCTATCTCCCACACGCTAAAAATTTAACCTCATTTATTAAAATTAAACTTACGTGACACACCCTCCCCCTCCTAGGGTAATAATAGTTAAATTCACCACGTTGCAAAATGTTGGTAACCTTTCCGCATGATGTACATGTGCAGGAAATCATAGAGTAAGGAAAATTATCCCAACACATTTATTACAGTATCATGTCATGCTGTCAATGTATAGAAGTTCTGAACTTCTTATAAATTGAGGTTCACGTGAAGCTTTAGGTGTACAAATAAGGTTAATTGAAAATTCTCTATCATGTACATGTTTATTTCTCTTACATGCTTAAAGTTTCAGAGTTCATTAGTGTTTTTCTGCATGTTTGTGACATTTGTTTTTGTGAACAGGTGGAGGCATATATAAGGATTTAGGGGTCTCGTGTACGCCATCATGAGTGGAACTACTTTTACAATTACAGTCGATGAATATAGGACTTTTCATTCAATTGACCGAACACTTTACTTTCTCCTCGTGAATGATCTACTGCGTGATCCGGTGGAATCTATGCGGGTCATAGCTTTTTGGATTTGGTTTGAGCGAGCAGGGATCAGAAATGTTATTATGAAGATCTTATCCTCATCCCACATTTTGATAAATACACTTGCAGATGAGGCTCTAACGTGTCTCAACTTCATCAATGATACTAATTTTACCTTATCAGTAGTACATTATGAAATTCCACTAACATTGAAACTCGTGAATGGTGGGATATCACTTGAATCTCTCCGTGCGAATCAAACTAATGCTAGGAATGGAATTGGAAAAGTTCTTAATACTGTGTGCAAGGTATTTACTGATATTGCGGAATCGGCATTGAACAGAAATGCTGCAGCCACTTTGGTGCAAAGCAAGATGATGTCATCACCTATGGTCGAGTAATCTATTGTTCAGATCTATTAACACCATAGATTCTATGGTGAATCATTGACTGCACCCAAGATGATGGCTTAATATGTGAGTGCCAATGATTTAGATTTATAGAGTTTCATGCTTAATTAAATTTTTTAGTTCTCCTAAAACTTATATGTTCAAAAGAAAGGAAACTGTGCCTTTTACACATCCATTAACTTTTGATATCTGGTATGTAATAATTATGTTATCTTAACAATTTTTACTTTGTTTTTAATTTATCTTGTATCCGTGTTAGGTTTATATATCTCAGTTTTCTTTCTCTGGTTGAGACCCATAGATATCAAATTAAAGTACTACAGTTTTAGTTTCGTATATATATATATATATATATATATATATATATATATATATATATATATATATAGTCATTTTATCCATTTAGTTTAGGTTTACAAGTTTCTGTGTGCATGTTTTATATATATGCATATACTTCGGTATAGTTTCTATTTGTCAAGCTGAGGATCATTGTGAGAAAAGGTTAGCACAAGTAACTCAAAATAAAATCATAGGAATTGGTAAATATCGAATTCTTAATGAAACTATTGTATTTCTATATATAAATATTAAATACATGATGATTTATTCATAATACAAATAATGTAAATATTACGATTATTTGTAGATTAGATTGAGTTACCTTCTTCAAGATAAGATCAAATGTTTTTATACACCCAAAAGCAAATCCTTGTCAAACAAGGTGAGCTTTTACCTTACCGAGAAGATCCTAGGTGAAGATAATCATTTCTGACAACCAATTGATCAAGTGTATAAATATAGCAAACTGACATTTCATTACAAGTAATCTTTTACGAACAAAATGAATGTCGATTTCAATGTATTTTGTGCGTGCATGTACGGGATTCCATGAAAAGTATGTAGCGCCAATATTATTACACCATAGAGTAGCTGGATTTAAGTAAAAAAATATGAAGTTTCCAGAGAAGCGAATTCAACCAACACAATTCACAGGTGGCAAAGAAATAGAACAATAATCAACCTCAGTTCTATACCATGATGTTTTTTTGGTTACTTGGCTGACCAGGAGATGAGATTAGGTCTTGTACATAAGAAATAACAATGAGTGTTTATGCAGTCATTTGGACAAACTTACCAATCAAAGTAGGCATAACGAGACTGATCAGTAGAGGAAGTAAGGTGTAGACCATGCAAAATGTGTATGTTGGGGGTATAAAAAAATATGTTTCAGAATTGGTAGGTTTGTGCATGTAGTAGAAAAGTTTGTTGACATCATATGTGATGTACAGACTGGTGATAGTAAGATATCCAAAGGCACAACCGCACTATGTTACAAAGTGGATGATTTTGTTTTGTTTTTGTTGGGAAACTATGTAAATATGATTAATTAGTCTATGTGTGTTGAAAATTTCATATTTGCTTCCTTATAAATCCTTTTATACTTTTAAAACGGAGTCTTGATCAAAATTAGCTATTATGCATGTCTAAGTAGATGATTAATTGTTGATTTTGTTGAAAAATTGTATTAGTATCACAAAATGATTTGTTTGTGAAACATTACATATTCGGTCCCTTATGAATACATTTATTTCACCAAAATCCTTTTTGATTAATTTTGCATATTTCTCATGTTTATGTGGTTTTTTTTCTCTAAAAAACTTGTAAATATAACTAAGTGTTTTATTTGTGGGGAAAATTGCATATTTGGTACTTTATAAATCTCTCTACGTTTTAAAAAGTTGTTCTGTTTCCACTATTTTTCATGTCTAACTAGATATTTTTTTGTTGTTTTAGTAGCAAAATTGTGTAAACATGAATAAGTGGGTTATGTGTTGAAAATTGGATATTTAATCAATATGTACTATTAATGGACCTATTTTGTATATTTGAAAAAGAATTGAAAGTTGGATATTTAACTTGTCATAATTTTATTAGGGTGTAATTTTGTATGGTTTTATGACATGTCTAATTATTCTACAACCCTCTATTTACTCATATTTTATTTTCTTAGTAATATAATGGAGAATTTGGTTACTCCCATCTAATGAGAAATCTCAAAATATCATTAGAATCAACCATTTGACTCTTATACTACATATGTAACTTTGCTTTTTATACTAAACTTGTTAGTTTCAAAACTTACAGTAACATTACATCAACTAGGTATTTAAATGAATTCTTGTTTTTTCTAAGTATAGTATGTTAGCTTGTATACATGTTTTATTTGTCTCTTATACAGTGTTGTAAGTTTTGACACTTACAGTAGCATTAGATTAGATATTTTTTCGAAAACTTGCGTATTTCCTTAAAGTAAATGCATAATATGTTAACTTGTATAGATGTTTCACTTGTCTTTTAAATTTTATATGTACGTTTCAAACATTTATAGTAATTACGCATGTTCAATTTGTCTCTTATACACGAGTTACGGGTTTTCTAAATTTAAAGTAGCAATCATTCAATTATTTTAAACTTACATATTTTTTTCGTGTCAAACTTGTTTGACTTTTTATAACATGCCATCTGGATATATGATATTTATGATAATACTGATTCGTTAGGTTTTGGTAGTTATTTGCGTTGGAGTATGTATTGATATCAAGGCATAAGTTCATGAGTCGGATGATCATGAGGTATTGATTCTTGATATGCCGTTAGAGGTTATAGAGTTGTTAAGCCCGTTTTTGATCCCCCAAACCAAATGTTATTTGAAATGCAATCTTTAATAACATCTTTAAGAGGTCAAGTAGCTCTTCCATCTCCCCCGTCGTCTTTCATTGAAACACCAGGTATAGTTTATTACTTTATATTTTCATAAACAATGTATACTTTAGCTACAATTGTATTAATTTACTTAATCTATTTCAAATATGTAATAACTTCGTTAAGCTTTTAATAGAAATATTTTAATGAATAAATTGGTGTATTTAATTATTGTGTAATGTTAATATAAATTACCCTGTTATAATTTATGTAGTTTATAATATAATTCATATGTCTAATTAAATTTGAAGTAACTAGTTTCTTCATGTAATACCTAGTCTTTGGTTTGTTAAAATTATTTAAGTTTATTTACATTAATATTGATTAACTAGTATCTCAATGATGAATGATAGAAGTGGACACCCACCATGTAGATGACATGCATGGAGGATGACAAGACATTTATGGAGAACAAACTAATGGGAAACAATCAAAGCCCCAGCTTACCTTGCATATCTTGACTTAGAGGTCGAAGATTTTGTTGTGGAACTGGCACAAATTTTGGGTAAGTTGGTAAGTAATTTAAAGTAGTTGGTTTGACAATATCTCGTAAAGGATATAGAAAATATTGATGATAGTTGTATAGTTTATGGGATAATTCATTCTATGGCTGAAAAGATGTTCTACAAGTAAATTCTTCACTCAAAGTATAAACACCCACCCAAGTAATGATCTAACGAGGAAAACTACTATTGCCCGTCTAACATTGAAAAACATGTAGGGAAATAGTTGTTTTTTAACTAGTAGTTTGTCTTTTAGCTACGCTTATAGTCCTAATTTTGATAGGTTTATACATAACTAGTAAAACCTATGTCATAAAGAAATCCAGGACGAGCCTCTGTTGATAATGAAAAAATTGTATGAGGAACTAAGAGTTAGTTTAGTAGATGAATTGAAAGAATTCAATACCATATGTTTACTAACATCAAACATGTGGTAGGCGAAATATTGTTTAAAATGGATTTGAATTGTAAGCACATCAACTCTATTACTTTTGTCACCAAGTGAGTCAGGTGATCTAATGTAAATGATTTGATTAAAGAGGATAATGTACAATACGGTATTCATAATCAAGTGTTAGATTTTTATTTTTGATAATGGTTAAAATCGCTGTGTTTATTCGCCTGCTTCTTAGTTACTTATTGATGATATTGCATAGGTTAGTGAAATATTTAATGTTAGATGTATATGTAATATTATAAACATGATGTTGAATAAGGGAATACAAGTCTGGATTATAACGAGATAAAAAAAGATTATGGTACTATAATTAATTATTTGAATGGTGTTTGTATTGTAAAATAAATTGTCCAAGTTCATTATAATTGATACCCCTATCCTAGAAAACATATTTAGATAAAAGTGTGTTTGTCTAGGGGTAATCACAAAAGATTAAGGTTGGGTTATTACATGGAACTCTACCTATATATTTTTATAACAAGTTTTTGACTGAATAACATAAATTGGAGAATTAATAATTGAAAATTCTAATTATAATTTGGGAGTGAACTTGTGAATTTCCTCGATCCTTTTGGCCTTATTACTAATGTATTATCATCTATGAATGGTTGACTAGTAAACTAGTGCATGAAACAGTTTACAAATTATGTTTGCATATGGAATATTTTCCTCTTAGCCTAGACATAGTGCCATGCTCAACGAGGTGTTGGATACATTATTAAAATATTACAAATTTTTTCCAAATTTACATAATCGTGATTAAATTGATTATATGGAACATCTTTGTTATATAATAACTAAATTGTTAAATTGTTACGTGAATAGATTATGTTTGAATGGTAAACCCACGTCCCCCTCAGACTTTCAAGTGATCGTTGATTAAGGGATGGTGAACTAGTGGATAATTACGATGTTACATCGTCCAATTATCAATCTGGACAACTTCAACAACATCGAGTACAATATTAAGATTTACCGAGAAGCATATATCGAGAGCCTCGAATTCTTACAGGTTGGAAACTATGGAAATAACAATCAAAAATTGAATTTGAATAAGACATAAGATGATTCAAAGTTTGTGAAGCGGCTGTATCAACTAGTTTCTTATGTACTTGGTCAACGTGTTAGATTTCAGTTTATGTCATCTAATACATTGTACCTTTTTATGGAGATTTGTTGACAATGTTATTCTCTTTATATGATAATTATAATATGTGCATAAGAAATGCACATGTTTTAAAATCAATTCTTATAACAAGTTAGGTTTGATGATTCCTATAACCTTATAATGGTTTTTAAGTGACAATTAACTATACATTTGTCTTATTATCACTTGAAAATTTGGTAGACTTCTTTTACCAATCAAAATTATGAAATGGGAACTAATTTGAGGTTTAATGAAAGTTTTTCATGTTTAATTTTCTTATATTCTTGATAATTAACTATACACTAGTAACCATAAATTGGAAAGCTGATCGTTTTTATATGTAAGTATACTAGGTAAAACCCATGTATGAAGACACTCAAGAATTTTTTTGATCCATTGACGGGAATCAAACCCAAGTTTGGTGGGTCAAAGTCAAGGTTAAGATAAAGGTTAAGGTTAAGTTAAGAATAAGGTTAAGGTTAAAGTTATGATTAAGAGTAAGGTTAAGGTTATGGTTAAGATTAAGGTTAAGGGTTAAGGGTTAAGGTTATGGTTTAGGTCAAGGTTAAGGTTAATTTTAAGGTTAAGGTTATGGTTAGAGTTAAGGTTTAAGATGTAGATTTTAAGGTTCAAGGTAAAGGTTCAATAAGATATACGGTTTAAGGTCGAATAATAACGCTATAAATATTCATTTGGTTAAGGTTAAGATAAAAGTTAAGGTTAAGATTAAAGGTAAAATTTAAGGTAATGTTTAAGGTTAACTGTTAAGGTTAAGGTTATGGTTAAAGTTAAGGTTAAGGTTTTAGTTTAAGATTTAAGGTTTAAGGTAAAAGTTAAGTTTTAATATTCAGGTTAAGGTTAAGTTTTAACTTTAAGGTTAATATAGTGGTTATAGAAGTTAAGATGAAGGTGAAGGTGAAGGTTATAGTTATTATTTAAGGACAAGGTTTAAGATTTAAGGCTAAGGTTTAAATTTTAAGATTTAAGGTTTAAGGTTTAACGTTAAATATTAAGGTTAAGTTTATGGTTAAAGTTAAGGTTAAGGTTTAAGGTTTAAGGTTTATGCTTTAAGGTGCATGGTTCAAGTTAAGATTAATTTTATAATTAAGGTTAAAGTTAAGTTTTAACTTTAAGGTTAAGATAAAGGTTTAAAAAGTAAAGATGAAGGTGAAGGTGAAAGTTAAATTTAAGGTTTAAGGTTTAAGGTTAAAGTAAAGGTTAAGGTTTGAGGTTGAAGGTTAAAGGTTAAGGTTAATTTTAAGGTAAATTTTTAAGCTTTAAGTTTAAAGTTAAGGTTGAGATTAAGGTGAAGGTGAAGATTAAGGTTTATGGTTTAAAGTTTAAGGTTTAGGTTTAAGGTGTAATATCTAAGTTATGGTTTAGTTTAAGGTTAAAGTTGAGGTTAATATTATTGTTAAGGTTAAGGGTAAAGGTGAGGGTAAGGGTGAGGGTAAGGTTAACGTTAACAATAAGGTTAAGTTTAAGTTTATGTTTAAGTGTAAGTTGAAGTTTATGTTTTAAGTTTAAGTTTAAGGTTAAGGTTAAGGTTAATTTTAGGTTAGGGTTAAGGATATGATTAAGGTTATTAGTTAAAAAATTGAGGTTGAGGTTAAGTTTAAGGTTAAGGTTAAGGGGTTAAAGGTTAAGTTTAAGGTTAATGTTAAGTTTATGGTTATGGTTAAGGCTAAGGCTAAGACTAACACTACGACTAAGGCTAGGGATAAGTTTAATGTTGAGGCTAAGGATAATGTTACGGCTAAGGCTAAGGCTAAGGCTATGGCTAAGACTAAGGCTAAGGCTAAAGCTAAGGGTAAGGCCAAGACTAAGTCTAACACTAAGACTAAGGCTAAGGCTAAGGCTAAGGGTAAGGTCAAGGCTAAGTCTAAGGCTAACTCTAAGGCTAAGGCTAGGTCGAGGGCTAGGGTTAAGAAGAAGGTTAAGGTCAAGTTTAAGGTAAATGTTAAGGTTAAATTTAAGTTAGAGGTTGATGTTAAGTTTAATTCAAAGGTTGAGGTTGAGGTTAAGGTTAAAGTTGAGGTTAAACTTAAGTTAGAGGTTGATGTTAAGTTTAATTCAAAGGTTGAGGTTGAGGTTGAGGTTGAGTTTGAGGTTAAGGTTAAAGTTAAGGTTTAGGTTACAGTTAAGAATTTGGGTTAAGGTTAGAGGTTTGCAGTCAGCGTGGATCAAATACGGAACTTTTAGATGTCTAATGGAGTGGGATAAGGGACTGTTAAGTTTTTATTAGAAAAAAAATTAATGCAATTAATATGAAGAAATTAATTAAGGGACCAAAAACGATCATGCTCGTCTTTTTTGTAGAGGATTCAACCCGTTTAAAAAAGTATTTTATTATACAGATATAGAGATATAATGAATAATGAATGTTAATGGTCAATTATCAGATTATTTTAATTATTAATTACCCTTTAAGTGCTTATTAATTTTAAATTTTTATATGATAGACATATATATTTAGGGCCTATTTGGAAGTGCTTATTTTAGAGTAAAAAAGCACTTTTAAAATTTAAAAAAGTTATTAAAATTAATTTTGAAATCTTAAATTATTTTAAGTATTTTTTAAGAAGCACCTATTTTGTGCTTCTCATAAAAGTGCTTTTCAAAGTTAATTTTTTTTAAAAAATATTAAAAGCACTTTTAAATGCTTCTCTAAAAAAGCATTTCCAAACGGGCACTTATTATCTTATGAATTCCATCTTGACTTTCTAATGTTCTCTAATTTTTATTGGATGAATTGATATATTTCTTGTATTGAAAAGTTTATTTTTATAAAGTTGAAATGATTTCTTTCAAAATATTGCATGTTTTGACAAAGAAAAGAAAAGAAGTAAAAAATTATTTAAATATTGTAATGTAATTTTTTTTTTAATTTTATATTATAGTTGAATTTTTCTTATAATAAATTTTGAAAAAATTCTTAAATTTTTTAGTACTTTATAAATTTTAATAAAAATGAATAAATTTTATTCATATGAAAGTTAATTTGAATTCTTATAATGTTATTTATATGAAGGTTAAATGGATTTTATATTATTTAATATTTTTATGCGTATGTGTATATAATAAATGAAAGAATGAGAAGAACAAGAAATTATGAGATGAATGGGGGAATTATGAGACGAATGGGGGAAGTTTGAGTGTTAATAGGGAGAGCGGTGGTCCTTTGTGTGTTCTAAAAATAATGTAATAAGTAAGTGAACCACAACCGCAAGTGTACGATTGTCCCAAGTAATAATAGTGATAAACAGATTCGTTCTCAGGGACTGATTGGTTAACTACAATGCTTATCAATTAATGAGTAATTGCACGTGAAAACAAGTAAATGGCTTTAATATTGGTTGTTTGGTTTTCTAAATGCTAAGACAATAAAGTAAATTACTAAATTAATGAAAGTAAATTACTAGACGCAAGAAACTAAAGTGTTTACGCAAGGTGAGAAGGAAGTACTTGAGAGACGCAAGGGATCCTCCTAACTCTATTTCATATCATATGTTGTTTAAGGGTCAAATTGGTCAATTAACATTGGCCGGGATTCAAGAGTCTTTGTACCCCGTCAGGGTGGACTACAAAGCTATTCTAGAGTGTCACTAGTCCCGTCAGGGTAAATATGATCCACTTTCGAATGATTAAACTAATTTACCTCATTGTCCCTAAGATTAATTACGTTCGTCAGAATCAAATAATTTATATCTTATATTGAGTAATCAAGTCCATACCTAAACCCCCCGTCAAGATGATCCACACGCCACATATGTGGAATAGTCTAGGTACTAACACATGTTCTTAGTTAGCTACTCTAAAAACAGTAAATAATCACCAATTACAGAATAATGTAAAAGACCCAATTTAATTTAATTTAATAAAACCCTAATTCAAACATATGAAATTCAACAATTTTAGGAATCACCCATTAAGCATTCTCAAGTACTAAAATGGAACTAGCTCATAATTAAAGGAATAACAAAAACTAAATTAAAAGACGAATTCATATTGTTTTACAGAAAGACTTTAAAGAAAAACCTAATTGCGGAATTGAGTTAGCTGTGAGTTGGAGATATAGACCGTCTCCAGTTCTCTAGCTTTCCTACTTCCTTGCTTTGACTTCTCTCTGATGTTTTCTTTTGTAAAAAGTGAGTTGTGTGAAAAATAGAAGTCAAAACCCTTATTTATACTTGTAAATTCGGACTAGGCCTGTAGGTTAGTAATTAAATGAAATAATAAAGGCCCAAGTCCATTATCTTAGCCCAAAATCCTGTAACTGCTGTACCACCTTCACTAAAACTGCTCTAGCAGATTCGTTATAACTCTGATTGACCTGAAATCACTTGCTAAATTTACGTAAATCGATACGGAACATAATTTTCTTCGAAGGTCAGTGGCTAAATCAACTCGTAAGTGCCTCGAAATTAGCAATCTTTGGCCTGTTTCCAGATTTGCAGCTTCAAAATATAATTCTTTTCGGGATTTATCTTCAAGGTTTGACTCCATATCACGATCTTTGACTTTCTTCTCGGATTCCTCTTCTAGCTAACATTCAAAACCTACAAACTTTTCACTAAAATTCACAATATTACGCGCAAAAGCTTAATAAAAAAAAATGCTATAAAAAAAGAGAAAATTCGGATTATTGCATATTTAGTCCCAAAGTCTATCAAAACAAACGAATAAACACCAAAAATGATGTCTCCCAAGGGCATAAAATTAGAACATTTGGGGAGACATCAGAGAGTTAGGTATATCCTGCTTTATTATATAGATTGGTAATATATTATTCCAATCACTATAAGGTATATCACTTATAGTTTAGTAGTATCTCTACATAGTAATTCAAGTTAATGTTTTTATAGAGAAATACATTATATGCACTTCTATGAATGATACAAAGAATATTTTATATTTTTACCATAATATGAAGTTTGACACAATTATTTTTGCATTAAGATGTAATTTTTAACTACAAAAAACATATCAAAATAAAAATCATACTACCTTAATGATAAATAGTATGTTAAGTATCATTTCAGGTCCACTGCTGTTCATTTTTGAACAAGTTACATTATACAACTATAGTTAAGGCCTTTCGCAACCACAAAAGTGGTTGCCAAAGATTGGCATTTCAGCAGGCTTTTAACGACCACTATTTAAATCTAGAGATCACCTTCTTTACCGACCAATAAATGTTTGCGAAAGAATTGTCATTAGGCGATCACATGTTGGTTGGTAAATGATTCTTTAATTAGCGTCCATCTAGACAGTTGCTAAATGATTTTGTTTAGTAAAGATTAATTTATTTAGAGACCACCTGGGTCTGTAAAGGGTTTTAAATAGATAAAAACATACAAAATGAGATAGATTACAAACTGAATTAATTAGTCGTAAAAGAGGTTACAATAAAAAATGAGATAACCGTAGACGGCTGTCATGTGTACATAGATTACTCAGCTGACGTGTCGGCTATGGTGGACCAGTGAGTAAAACATATACCGTCAACATCTGAATCGTTTAACCTAACTGATTGGTTTGCTCAATAACATGCATAAAACTCTCAAGATCCCAGCTGAAATATTTGACGTGTGACTCAGGCAGTGCCAAAGGAATCCTAGAACGTTTCTCGGGATCGAGATGCGTGTATTGTATAATCATTTAGGTATTCGATTACCCTTGAAAAACAATCGATCATCCATCTCGGCATCTCACACATTTCCTAATCTCGGGCTTGGCTCTGGCTTTGACTAGGAAATACCAATCCAACTCTCAGGTTTCAACCCTTTTGTGCGTGGCCTATATGGTCCTTTTCTACATTGATCACCCTAGATATCTAATCTTTTCGTATCAATCAAACATACGGTCTGGCTAAAGTCTCCAATGCATCACCACGAGTCTCTATGATAAATATAACCTCTCCCTCAAATAAATCTATTACATAAGTCGATTCTAATATAAGTAAAAATAATATTTATTAAACTATTAGTGAATTAAATATTATATCACATTGGCAGAAGCACTTATCCCTCTAATATATTAAATTTTTCAACCCAATTTTTCCGTATTAATCGATTATTTAGGATATCTCCTTCTTCGACAAGGTAGTAGGTGTAGCATCAACATCATCTGCCTATGTCTCATTTTAAACAAAAGAATTTGTATCCTCAACACTATCATGTAAAACAAAAAATAACAATATAACCCTACAAATATCTTTTTTGAAATCCAAACAATGTAAAATATGAGAAACATTATCTCTATTATCATGTGATGGGTCAATTATAGGTGGGAAGAGACATGCCCATTTCTGGGGATTTTTTCTCTATGTTTCTCTTTCTTGCAACTGACCTAACTTGTTTAAAATATATTTATCAACATTTATTTAAATTATCAAGAACTTATTGAAATTTATATTTATCGAAAATTACTAGCTTTCCCATATTTGCAACATCTTGGCCCAATCATCCAGTCTAAATTTCTCAGGAATTATACTGGTTTTAAGGTAGTTTTTATATAGGGTCCCATTTTGATCCTTGTACATGGATAATTTTTTTTTGTGTATGTTTTTTTATTATTATAACAATCTAGACGGTGTCTCCATTCGTAGATAAAAAATAACACTGCAAAAATATAAAATTAACTAAAAGTATAGCTTTATGTAATAACATATATAATCAATGAACTTACCTCTAGGTTAGTCCAAATCCTACCCTTGTGACACTGGAGGATTTGCTTCCACTCAATATATTGTTTGAGAATGTAATATCGAACTATGTTCCACACCACTTAGGCCACATGGTTCCCCTCTTTTCCAAAGTGGTTCCACATGTTGTCCTTGACAAAAAATTGACGAGGAGAACACCCTTAAACTTCTCCTTATCCTACTCCATGGTATGGAGAACACTTATCCCACTAACTTTTGGTATTTCATTACTTGAAATAGAATAACTCTAAATAAACAAATAAACACGCCTGTCAAATAAACTTTCCTGTTAAATAAACAATTAAATATTATATCTTTGCTGGCACAACCATAACCGTGATTAATGGAACCCCTCGGTGGGTCCAATCCCTTACCATCTCCATCGTGTCCATGGGTTATGACGTCGACCATGATGATTTGCTACTTTAGTAGTACTCAAGTAATAACCTAAAATTATCAAATATGCAGTTATATTCCGTTAATTATTTGAAAACTGCACTATTAGTCCTTATAATTCATAAAATTACACTTTAGGTTACTTTTACCAATATTTCCATACAAGTCCCTATATAACTTAAAATTGCATTTCTAATCCCTTAAATTCTAATAAATTACACTATTAGTCCCTATATTTCCAAAAATGCACTTTAGGGATGACATTAACTAAAATTTCATAATTAGTCCCTCTATAATTTTAAAAGGAATTTCAGACCCTTATATTTTTTTTAATTACATTATTAGCCTATAAACCACATAAAATTCAACTAACTCAAAAAATTATTTTTAGGGAAATTTAATGCAATTATTTATAATATATATAGGGATATATGAAGCATAATTTCATATAATTTAATATTATGACTTATAGCGCAACTAATTAAAAAAAATTAATATACGGACCCAACATTCAACTTTTGCATAAAATAGGGACATATAGTGTAAATAATTATAAATCATATTTTTTATAGGGACATGCATGTAACACAATTATCAAAAAATATATATAGGGATCTATAATGCAATTAATTTAAAAAATGTAATATAATGACTTATAGCTTATATAAATCAAAGAATTGATATGTGGACCAATAGTAAAAGTTTTGAATAATAAAGTGACCTATAATGGAATTATTTCTAACAATATAATATTCTAACTCATAGTGTAAAAATTGAGATTTTTTTAATATAGGGACCATGGTAGAAATTTTGCATAATACAGGGCCATGTATAATGCCAAAATAGAACTATAGATTCCCAACTTATGCAAAAATTGTACTATGGTCCCTATATTACACAAAAAAGCATCCTAAGTCCCTATATAACTCAAAGTTACACTATAAGTCCCTTTATAACATGAACAAGGTATTTTTAATACCTTTAATATTGAAAATTTCACTATTAATCCATATAATTTTTAAAAAATGTGTGCTAAGTCCCTATATATCACAAAATTTGACTACAAGTTCCTATATAACTGGAAAAATCCTATTTTTGTATAATTGAGGGACTTGTTGTGATAGTTTTATATAATTTAGGGATTGATGGTGCTCTTTTGCATATTATAGGGACCATAGTCCAAGGTTCTTATAATTCATGAAACAATATTATTCGGTAATTGCATAATAGGTGCCTAAGTTATGCAAAAATTGTACTACAGTCCCTACAATATGCATAAAATGACCACATGGCCCTATAGCACCATATATGCCTATATAACTTTTGAAAATGCAATATAATTCCCTTTGACACTTTATTTTCCAAATTTGTACCATAAATCTGTATGTATCTCAAAAATTTAATATAGTTCTCTAGTCTTACAAAATTAAATAAAAAAAGGGTTAAAGGCTTTGTACATACACACAAATTTGATACACAAGTATGTGATATATATATATATATATATATATATATATATATATATATATATATATATATATATATATACACACACACACACACTAGGTATTACCCGTGTTTGAAGGCACTCTAAAAATTAAAAAAAGGAATTAAATAACACAATGATAGGAGATAGGGGTGGATTTGTGAATTCATCTCAGAGGGCTAAAAGTTAGAATAATCAATAAGGTTCGGTTTATCGCCCACTAAGAGATAATATTTGTGTTGGGAGGGTAAATAGTTTGGCTAGGGGGATTATTATTATTTTCCTTAAGTTTTCTTTTCGGAAAAGAATCCAGACAAATTTAAACTGCACCCTGAGTTGCAGCTCACCCTTAGAAACGTCCCCTGATATAAGACATTGTTTGTAATGGTGGTGCACCAAGTTTAAGAACGTGCAAAATCATATATTTTCTTCTATAACAAACCATATTTTGTAAAGATCCATATGACTTTTGAATAAAAATGGGATAATCATTTAAGATATTAAGGAAATTAAATGAAACAAAATCAATCAAACACAGTAAGAGAGGAAGTTCATAAGTATACTTAGGCTATATTTTCTATAAAAATTTTGAATACGAAATCATTAATAAAAAAGAAACAATACCGAGATCTCAATTTGCTTCTCCAAACTCGTTTTCTATGTTCATATGAAGAGTTCCACTTGTACCAAATAATTGATCCCAATAAAATCGTTAATTGTGATATTAAAAAACTAAAATTAAATAATTAGAGACCTAAACAGAGAATTTGAAGTTATTCTCATCTAGTTAACTAGAATGTTTGGTTGGCTAAATACCATAAATAAAAAGGATCCTATGTTAGCTAAATAAAAACCATATCATACAAAATTATCAAAAATATCCTTGTATTAAATAAAAAGGTCAAATATACCCCTATTACAAAAGAAATTTTTTACGTCGGTACAACAATCACATAAACCAAATATATCCTTATTACACAAAATAATTAGATAAACCCATGTATTATGAAAAATAACCAACGATACATATACATTACACAAAATAGTCAAATATAAAATTGAAAAATGTATCCATGTTTCATAAGGATCAACAATATCAACAAAGTGCACCACGAAAAAAATATAGTTAAAAAATTATTTTGATATATTATTCACTAACCATGTTGAAACATTCACTATCAATCCTTTTTCGTACCAATTACTATATTACTACTGAATACTATATTACAAATGTGTGTCCAAATAAAAAGAAGCTTTACAACTTGAAAAGACTGTAGAGAGAGTTGTTTATACTACTGGTGAAGAAGATTCTACAGTTGGGTTGTCCATTTGCGAATTTGCACCGCTTATTTGGGCATACCTGCAGAACTACTTGTAGTTGAATATGATGTGGTACGGTGATTAAGGTGATTGACCAAATATTTCGACAAATATTTCGACTACAGGTATAGAGATATTTAATTACAACAAAAAAATAAAATTAAAATACTTGATTTATCACCTGATAGCTACAAATAATATTTAACAAAGGAAATCTCTAAATATAGCTCTTAATTTTACCTTTCCCATCAATTTCTTGTCCTGTTCTAATAAATACACCAAAATCACTCGATTTTGTTTTACATATTTGATTATATATTGCTTCAAAACATTGTCAAGTTCAGGCACATAACCACATCTTGGTGGGGCAAATATTATACACGTAATCACACTTCCTTTTGAACTGAAAATCACAAGGTGGAGTATGGTGAAATGATCGCCAACTCACTGATCCTCCATAAATGTATATTATAACAACCAATTCCGAAAGAATATGAAACAATAAAAGTTACTAAAACTATATATATTCTTGTTTTGAACACATGCAAGAGAAAAACGAACAATGCGGAAAAATAATAATTATGAAAGAGATCAAATATTAAAAGCCTATATAATAATTATGTAATTAAGATAATTCAAGGAAGGAAACTTATAGCCCATGTAAAAGGAAATGTGACACCTGCCAAAATTTCTGAATTAGACACTTGAGATAAAATTAAACTCATTAATCATAGGTCACCATTGAGGTTATTAAGGTCATTGATGGAAAATAGGGAATATTTGGCAGAAAACAATCTTAAGTTCTTGAACAAGTTCACTTGGATTATATACGATAATGAACGATGTCATTATCAAATTGAATAATTACACTATTACCCTCATAAACAATCCACGATTGATGTCTCCCCATTTGTGATGATTTAATATTAGTTGGAGACATCATTTTAGGTGTATGTATTAGGATATAGGTCGATTTTCTCATGATTTAGTACACTTTCCTATTTCTTGTCTTGATTTAATTATTTATTATTTTTAGAGCATATTGGGTTTAATTTATTTATTTAGTGTGAAGTTTTAAAGATATATGGTAATTAATTAGATGCCAAGTTAATTCTAAGAGATAAGGGAAAGAGGATAAACATGAAAATTGGAGATAAAGACAAGAAATATGAAAAAGAAAAAGATAAAGTTGTCAAATAAATCTGAATTCCAACAGCTACGAACTTAAAAGTGATCATAAATCACGACTGACTAGGAATTTGGAAGAATGATCTAAATCAAAATTAAAGATCTTTCCGAGACGATCAGTTGCGACTATTGGAACACGTCAAATGGATAAGTATTGAAGCAGTTCCAGCAAAAACAATATAGCATCAAAATCTTACATTTTCTATATTCTAGGGTTACGAATTTGAGTTGGGTTTGGAGTCCAATATCTATGTTATAATCCAAGAAACTTTTTAGGGTTTCCTATACCCTATAAATACACCCTTGTATCAGAAGAAATGCATCCTTGGCCAACCTTAAGCCAAGAGGAAGCTTACAACACAAGAAAGGAAGTTTGGAAGGAGCTGAACACCATTATGTCTTCTTCAATCTTCAAATTTGTAATTTCTTTCTTTTCTTTCATTAGTATGAACTAAATAATTTTAGCTTGAGATTTAGCATATATGTATGAACCCTAGTCTTTCTATATAATTTGAGATACTTTCTTATTTAATTGAAG
The DNA here is from genome assembly GCA_029959085.1 of Nemophila menziesii. Lineage (NCBI taxonomy): Eukaryota > Viridiplantae > Streptophyta > Magnoliopsida > Boraginales > Hydrophyllaceae > Nemophila > Nemophila menziesii. The sequence goes on from JARWIR010000008.1 coordinate 25,223,695, forward strand.
TCATGTTTTTCTTTTATGTTTATGTGTTTTTTGATTTAATGACTGTTTTCCCTGCTAGTGCACGAGTACAGGATTACCTTAATAGTTGTTAGATGGTCGCCTGGAAGGGGTGTCTAATTATTGAAAGACCACATAACGTCTTACGTATGATATTGGTCCTGACAACACTGATTCTAACTAGATAGTCATTAGGGTATGTTTTCACCACCATATCACCAATTGAAGAAGTTGTACTGCTTAGGGCCTTGGTAGCGCTTGATAACCCTAAGTTTGGCCTGCCTCGTGGTTGTGCCGTAGCCCCTTAATCGCTCTCAAGGTTCAAGGTATGGGAATTTAGAATCCTGACTTTAGTAATATCACATGATTCACCCTTACATGTTAGAATAAACAAAACTAGTGGGGATTACTTGCTAATATCTCGAGCTACACTCTCATACTAATTGTCCTTTGCTTATTTAATTTTCTGTCTTTTAATTTATAAGTTTAATTTTCTATTTCTCAAAGTCAAACAAAAATCTCTTTTCTTTTATTTTTCTGCGTATTAATTTGATCTAGCTATCATATTTGCACTTGATAATTTGCATAACTTCTCTCTAACCTTCGTAGTCACTGAGGAACAAATTCTATTTAACAGTAAAACATGCATACGTCCTGTATACTTGCAGAATCGTGCTAGCCTAGGGTGTTTATTTGTGTTTATTTATCTATTATTTTATCACACCTTAGGCGACACCAACGATATTGTGATTAATGCATAATATGTCAAAACTTTGCCCACCTAGATTCCAGTCCCAATATACCATTCTTGAAGCTGGATTATCAATGTCCTTAGGACATCATTTAATTATTATTTTAAATATTGATTTCTAATAAAAGAAAAAATTTAATATTAATCTCATACAATTTAACCATTAACCAACAAATACAACATGTTTACGAAATGATTTAAAGTTTTTCAGAATCATTATAGCCACTACTTACTGATGTCTCCCTATTTGTTTTAAATATTAGCCCTCTGGAGACATCATTTTAGGTGATTTATTGACTTATGAGATAGACTTTTATGCATATTTGATCATATTGCACTTTATCCCCTTGGAAATTGACTATTTGCGTTTTTAGAGCTTTTGTGCGTAAATTTGATTGTTTTTAGTGAAAAGTTAGTATGTTCTTAAATTTCAATACAAGTTGGAGAAGTGAGAATTAAAGTCTTAGATTATTTTTAGTGTGTTAGGAAGTATTTGAGTCGAGTTTCTAATTTTAGAGTGCACTTTCCTATTTCTATTTCTTGAATTATTGATTTATTCTTTTTAAGCATATGCGGTTTAATTATTTATTTATTGTGAATTTTTAAAAGATAAATGGTAATTACATAGAGACCAATTCGAGTTAGAGAAGGAAAGGAAAGAGATTTACATGGAAATAAGAAGATTAAGGAAGGATATATGCAAAGAAGGAAAAGATAAAGCTGCCTTATGAATATGAAATTCCAGCCACGTTTCAAAGATAAGCACATAACTAAAGATTGGCAAGGAATCTGGATGAGTGGTCTGCACCAATAGAAAGCTCTTTCCGAGACAAGCAGTTTCATATATTGGAACTCCTCAAACGGATAAGTATTGAAAACAATATGACCAAATCAAATCAGCAGCAGAATCTTACCTTTCCTAGATTTTAGGGTTACGAATTAAAGAGTTCTTGACTTGTCTTCCACTCCAAGTAATTCTACCTAGGGCTTGCTAACACCTATAAATACACCTCTTAGACCTCATTATTCAGTACCTCTCAATTATTCTTCAATTTTTATCATCTTTAGAGAGAGCGTCAAGAGGCGGAAGTAAGAGCAGAAGCTGGAGAATCCTTTTCCTCCAACAACAGTTCAGTCCAATTCCTCTATCTAGGTTCTTATTTTATTTCTATTATTAGGACATGTATATTATTATTTTCCTTATTTTTTTTACTTTAATATGAGCTAAACCTTAATTACTTGAGAATCGCGTAATGGGATGAACCCTAATTTATTTAATTCATGTATTTCAATTGTGGATTGGTTTCTAGTTTAATTTGAATTAGGTATTTCATATTGTTTCTTATTTTATATTAATTTCACTATCAATGAATTAGCTAATCGGAGATAGGTCATAGTAATTAAGTTATTCACTTTGGTGGGGAAGTGATCGCCTAGACAGGGGGTTTAATTACTGAACTAGATAATAAAAGTAAGGTAGAAATTATTGATCCTAACGGACTTAGTTAACCTTATAGTCAATTTGGTAGAATACTTGATCATTCGAAGGTGGATTATAATCGCCCTGACGGGGTTTGTAACACCTAAGAATAGCTCTTAGGTCCACCCTAAAGGGGGCTAGGAGATTATAGAGTCCCGACTAATATAGAAGTATCAGTTATGCCCTTAACGAAAGCATTAATTAGGTAAGTTTAGGTGATTCCCTAGCGAGACTCAAGTATAGCTCATATATGCATCTTATCTCTTAGTATTTACTTTTAGTTATTTGGTTTCTTTGTGTCTAGTAGTTTAATAACTCAAACCCAAACAAATATATTTTATCTTTTATTTTTTATTTTCTGTATTTGCAATTACTACTACTTGTTTATTGAACACTTGGGTTATACCAGTCCAATCCTTAAGAACGAATCCGACTTATCGGAGTATTACTTGGACAACCGTACATTTGCGGTATTGTGGTTCCTTTATTTTTTGTACTTAATTTTATAACACAAAAGGACCCACCACTTACTCTAATATGTCTAGATGCATTGTGTACAAAACACTTGAGCATTGTTTGCCAATGGGCGTGAAAAAATACCTGAATCGAATTAAGAATGAATTTGTGAATATTGGATGTCATAATGTGACCGAATGCTGAAATAACGATATTTTAGTAGAATTAAGAGCTCTTGAAAAAGGTAAATCTATTTATTTATGCTACCACTTACAAAAGATATAAATTTCTCTTTCACTTGTCTTTTAAGGATTTCTCGTGGTTATTATTTTATTTCTTTACGTATACATCAAGTGTCTATTTAAAAATTCATGTGACATATTATTTTTTAAATATTATAGTCACATTCTTAAATTAATTCATAAAACTTACTAGAAAATTGGTTCGCTAAGATGGCTTTATCTTCACATTGTCTATTATGAATAGTTGCCACCGCAAAATTTTTCCTTTATAGTTTCTTCCAATACTTCCTGCACTGGAGATTAAATTTGTATTGATTAATTTAGGGGGTGTTAATATTAATATAAATTCTAAACGGAATCAAATTTAAGCTCAATCACTACGTTTACAATTATGGAATATTTAAATAAAAAATTTTGTAGTAAAAGGAGATGTCACAAAATGATTCAATGTAATTTAAGACACAGAGACTAACTTTAGCTACCGAAATTTGAATATGAAGGTGTAGTTAAGATGTACCAGATGCCCCCTATAGCAACTCCATGACATGATGAAAAAGGATGTTGTGTAAGAGGATTTATAAATTTAGCTTGCAAAATATAACATTATGTTAAGTAAGGTGTTATCTTTCTTACGATTACTATTTACTAGACTTGCTTACCAAAACAAAAACTGTTCCTCAAAATATTAGGTCCTTCAATAATTCTGAAACCAAAATATAATTGTATTTCCAAAACTCAAACTGGGTAATTTATTGAAGAGAATAAAGAAAAAAGGACTCATCAAAGACTTGGATTAGGAAAATAAAAATGAAATATTGGAGTTTCAAAACCTGTGAGCAAAATATCGCACCTACTGATTAGGGATGAGTTTTATTTTATGTTTAAACAAATCTGATTTTTTGTTGTTTGTTAGAATGCGTGTGAAGAGATGAGTTTTAACTTTTTTGTTTAACGTTTAAATAAAAGAATGAGAAGACTGGAGAAATTATGAGAAGAAGGGGTAATCATGAGGGTTAATTGGTGATGACAGTTTAATGCTAGTTTATTATATAGATTTGGGCTGGCAAAATATGGAGATTAATTTTTTTATTAAATAACAGGGATAGTTTTTTATTAAATAATAAAAATTAATTAATGATTTTAATGATAAGTGGGGTCAGAAATGATCTGGTAGTTATTTGTGTTGGAGCATGTATCAATATCAAGGTAGGAGTTCACGAGTTGGATGATCACGACATATTAGTTTGTGTATCCTGTTATGGGTAGGGTCATGGAGCCCAGGTCCAATCCATTAAGAAATACATTGTCTGAAATACAAGCTTAAACTTCTTTAAGGGATCATATAGCTCTTGAAACCCAAACACCGAGTTTCACTGAAACATATGTGTAGTTTTGTTGGACAAATGAGATTCTACCCAAGTGTTGACCATGTTTACGATGTTAGTCGGTGACTCAATTTAAATAAATGATTCAGATATTGATATGTTTATTCAAGTTGTAAAGATTGACATAATATATTCATTTGGTTCAAATCATTTAAAATTGAATGAGAAATTGAGTCATGTAATTTGGAGAAATTATAAGAAAAATAAATAAATAATAATACATGTTATTTTATTTTTTATTTCTTTTTGTTATAAAGCAAAAAAAATGAACAGGGGCCTGGTGGGGTTCAGACATGGACCATCAGCCTTGTTGGGCTTTTGGGTCTTAGGTTCATACCATATGGACCAACCCAAACTTTGGTCATTATTAAGTAAATGTTGTATCTTATATTAATACAACGTGTCTCCAAATGAAACATAACAACCCTTTGGCAAGCCACCTTTTCATCTTCTATAAATAGTTGGTCAACTCAATCATTTTATTTATTCAGTTTTTCAAAGCATTGAGCATTAAAATTATTAGATAAGATAGAATGAAGCATCATTATTAAATTCGTTGAAATTCTTAAGAATTCGTGTATCAGTTTCTTTTGAATAGTTTTGTCGTTGTATCTTGGAGGTTGATGCCAACAAACGTAAGACAGCGCTACGTGACCTAAATACCTTAATGACATCAGATCCAATTCGAGTCTCGACAAGTAAAGTTATTTATGCATTTTACTTTTATTTCAATTCTGTAATAGTTTTTATATTGTTTTACTGGTTTATACAAACAAAACACAACAATTTAAGGTATTTACGATTCACGTTGTATAAACCAAAAAACATTTTCTTTTCGTTTTATAAACTTCACTTTTGCAAAATTTCTAGGTCTGTGTATACATAGCAGAGATATTATATTATATTTCTTTTATCTTATTCTGATTTCTAGACTTGTGTATACATAGTAGAAAATTAGTTGCTTACTAACGTTAGATTTCGTCTTCATATAGAATATGGCGGAAATTACTGAACAAATTTAAAAGCAACATAAGACGGATAACAACTCAAGAACAGAAGTTCGTGTACCTGCAACAACACCCATTGGACCAGCCGATATGCCAGAAAAGTTCAACGCTCTGACTTTAAGAGGTGGCAACAGAAGATGTTGTTCTACCTAACCACTCTAAACTTGGAAAAATTTATCAAGGAAAATCCACCGGAAATGGGATCCAATCTGAATAATGAGACATACAACGCATTAGATGCTTGGAAGCATGCTGATTTTTAATGTAAAAATTACATTCTATACTGTTTGGAGAATTCCTTATATAATGTGTACTTCACCATGACAACTGCCAAGAAATTATGGGACTCCCTTGAGAAGAAATACAAGACTGAAGATGCCAGGACAAATAAATTTGTGATCAGTAGGTTCCTTGATTTCAAGATGGTGGATTTAAGACCATTAATGTTTCAAGTACAACAATACCGGTTGATTATTCATGAACTGAGTGCTGAGGGTATGAATATATTAGAGACTTTCCAAGTTTTTGCTCTTAAGGAAAAGCTACCCCCGTTATATAAAGATTTCAAGAACTACCTCAAGCACAAACACATAGAGATAAGTCTTGAAGATCTATATGTAAGGTTAAGAATTGAGGAAGACAATCGAATGGATGAATAGGTAAGTAACCCTCGATCATATTAAGCCAAGGAAAATGTTGTGAAACAAGGAAAGACCAACCAGAACAACAAGCACAAGAGGCAAGGACAATCAAATAATGAAAACAATAAGAAGGTGAAATTCAACGCGGATTGTCACAACTGTGGAAAGCATAGACATCGTGAAAAAAATATCGAAACAAAAAGGCATATGACTGAGATATGCAAGGGCATTGATGATTTGAACCTGGCATCAACAGTTTCAGAAGTCAACATCGCCAGCAACCCAAGGACATGGTTGATAGAAATTGGAGAAACTTGACATGTGTGCCCAGACAAATCTTTTTTCAAAACCTACAAGAGAGATACAAATGAAGAAATCTTGTATATGGGAAATTCTGCCACCTCAAAGGTTCAAGGTATTGGAAAGATTGTGCTGAAGATGACCTCCGGGAAAGAGTTGACCTTGAACAATGTCCTCCATGTTCCAGACATTAGCAAGAACTTAGTTTCAGGTTCCTTGCTACGAAAGGATGGGTCTAAACTGGTATATATAGCTAATAAGTTTGTTTTAACTAAGAACCAAATGTATGTAGGAAAAGGATACCTCTGCGACGGTCTGTTTAAGATAAATGTAATGACCGTAGTACCTACAAAAAATTAAACCGATAAAGAAATAAATGAACATCTTGATAGTGTTTATATGCTTGACTCACCAAATTTATGGCACGATAGATTAGGATATGTTAATTTTGGTTCATTAAATAAGTTAGTAAACGTTGGGTTATTACCTAATGTGTACTTCAATTCTCAAAAGGAATATGAAGTATGTGGTGAGTCAAAATTAACCAAAACCGCGTTTAAATCTATAAAAAGTACTTCGGTACCTTTATATTTAATCAAAGTCTCATAAAATCTATGCAAACTAGAAGTGGGAAAAAGTATTTTATAACATTCATTGACGATTGCACAAGTTATTGTCCAATATACTTGCTTCGAAGTAAGGATGATGCCTTATAAACATTTAAGAAACACAAAACTGATGTTAAGAATCAACTAAATAAAAATATTAAGAATATTAGAATAGATAGGGAAGGAGAATATGTGTATATTTTTGAAGAGTTTTGCCCTAAACATGGAATTATCCATCAAACCACCGCCCCCTATTCACGTCAACAAAATGGAATTGCTGAACGCAAGAACCGCAAGTTGAAGGAAATGATGAATGCCTTGCTGATTAACTCAGGGTTAGCACAAAATATTTGGGGGAGAGGTTTTACTCACCGCAAACCACATCCTTAACAAGGTACCACACAAGAAGGTAGATAAAACTCCTTACGAGTTATGGAAAGGAAAACCACCTTCCTTCAAATATTCAAAAGCGTGGGGATGCTTGGAAAATGTAGCAATTGCTGCTCCTAACATTGTCAAAATAGGACCAAAAACCATTGATTGCATCTTTATTTGATATGCTCACAACGTTACTGCATATAGATTCCTTGTACACAAATCTTGTCATGTTGACATTCACTTCAATACGGTGATTGAATCAAGAAATGCACATTTCTTTGAAACAACTTTTCCTTACAAGACCACACCAGAATTTGGTTCCTTAAAAAGAACACACGATACAATCCAAGAAGAGCAAGATCAAGAATCATTGCCAACCGAAAAGAAAAATCAAGAATTATTTCCGAATGAAGGAGAACCAAGAAGAAGTAAGCGGATGAGAACCTCTCCGTCTTTTGATCCTAACTTCCTATCTTACATGCTAGATGATGAACCGCGAACATTCAAGGAGGCTATGTCAAACCTTGACGCCCTTTACGAGAAAGAAGCGGTAAATAGCAAGATAGATTCCATTATGCAAAACCATACATGGGAACTAGTGGATCTCCAGCCTGGATATAAACCACTCAGATGCAAATAAATATTCAAGTAGAAACTAAATAATGATGGGTCGATTGAAAAATACAAGGCTTTCCTTGTTATAAAAGGTTATAGTCAAAAGGAAGGAGTTGTCTATTTTGATACTTATTCTTCGGTCACAAGAATATCATCCATTCGAATGTTAATCACTATAGCTTCGATATACAAGCTCGAAATTCATCAAATGGATGTAAAAATAGCTTTACTAAATGGAGAACTATATGAAGAGATATATATGGAACAACCTGAGGGTTATGTAGTTCCAGGTTAGGAAAAGCAAGTATGTAAAACTGTTAAATCCTTATATGTTTCAAAACAGGCACCAAAGCAATGACATGACAAATTTGATATATTTATGATCTCGAATGGTTTCAGGTCCAATATATGTGACAAATATGTTTTTGTAAAACGAAATGAGTCAGGATATGTCATTGTTTTTTTATATGTGGAGGATATACTAATCATTGGTAGTAACAATTATGTGATTACAGTCACCAAAAGGATGCTTTCAAGTAAGTTTGACATGAATGATATAGGTCTCGCGGATGTTATTTTGGGTATCGGATAGAGAAAATGTAGTTTTGTTTTTGAATTTTTGGTATCAGAAAGAGAAAATGTAGTTTCGTCTTCATATAGAATTTTTGTGTAGAGTAAATGTAGTTTTGTTTTTGAATTTGATAATTTAGTGGGTATCAAAATAAATCATTGAGTTTATTTTCATTATATATCTGAGCTTGAACAGGTGGTTCAAAAGAAACATTCTCAAATAGAACTCATAATCTACCTTAAAGTCATATTAAACGTTAAGTATCATTTCAAGTCGTTATCTTTAATTTTTTAAATTGTACATGTTATATAGTTTTTGAGGTACATTACATTGTTATAGTTAAGGCGTTATGAGATTCCCTAAAGTTGTCGTTGTAAGTATTATAATTGTCCAATAAATGTAGGGTTGCTAGCTTTTGCAACCAATCTTGGTAACTAAATGTTGGTCTCTTGCTAGTGGTTGGTCATTAGGAATAGCTTTTACCGACCACACCTTTACCACCGCGACGATATTCTTTACCAACCACTAGGTGGTTGATAAAGTATTCTCATTCATATACAACATATTCGTCGGTAAATTTTTTTGTAATTAGCATCAATCTAGATGGTCTCTGAATGGTTTTGTTCTATACCGACCACCAGGTGGATTGTAAAGATTAAATTATATAGTGACCACCTAGATAGTTAGTAAAGGGTTTGAAAAAATTCATGAAGTCGTTCTAATTGAGTGTATTTACATTATGAGAAATCATTTAGCTTTTCTATGTTGGAGAAATAATGAGTAAAATGAGATATGCAAATGTTCATACCAATTAACAACTAATAAAGTCATTCTAATTCAGTGTCTTGACATCAGGAGTGTATCTCCATAGGCAATTCAATCGATCTATCATTAATTCACGATTGAGAGTGATGTTTTATATGTGATAATAGTTATTTCGTCACTCACCATAACCTCTGACTAAAGAGTATGTTTGTGCGGTAGGCGGATAGTTCTTGAGAACTAAGATATAAAGTTTCCTTTAATTAGATAATAAAAAATAGGCCATATATTGAGTAGTGAGGTTGGATGCTAACATTGCTTCTTGAGAATTTGAGTAACAATCTCTTCTCATTTTAATATATGACACGTCTATTGATAAAAAATGAAAGATTTTTAATATGTGTCACTTACATCTCTCTCTCTCTCTCTCTCTCTCTCTCTCTCTCTCTCTCTCTCTCTCTCTCTCTTATTATTGACACTTTATGTATAAAAGTGGATAAGTGATGAAAGGTGACATTTGACCCAAAAAAATAAATAAAAAGTAATGATGTATATCATCTTTTTTCATGTTATAATTTTATCCCATATTACGTGGAACACACATGACTTAATAAATTGATTATCTCACATATGCTTTCCCGATCTTATATGCATTGGATCATTTAAATTCTATATTAAAGTTGAGAAAAAAGTTACACAAAAAGGAGTATCATATATCATTACTACCAAATAAAAGATTACTCAACAATTTAAGATGATATTAACTATTTTTTTTAGTCAGACATTACTCAAAAATTAAATGTTGACATTTATCACCATAGTTATTAATTAAAAAGTTTTCACAATTCCTCTCCTATAATATATATAGATCGTCATAATAGTAAGTTAGGGTCACAATTAACCATGGCAGAAACTTTTTACTTTCGTTACTTATTTGTGATCTTCATATTGTCAGGTTTCTTGACTTATCTTTTATATGCTAAGACATATGTATTTTAATTTATAGTCTATTTTCCAGTATCCACCTATTATAACTATCTTTTATATGTTAACCTACATGTATTTCTTTATATTGTTTTTTTCCACTATACACTCATTACTCATTAGATATCATTTTGGTTTAAATTGGAATATCTACAAGAATTTTCTAAACACAAGGTTATATTACTTACTTTTGAAACAAAGAGACATATCTATGTACTTTCCATAACAATAATAACCAATGGTTCAATGTATTTGAGTTTTAGGAAAAACCAGGTGTATAAATGACATCATATAACTATACTTCCTAAATTGGCCGCTTTGAATATTTTCCATAAATATTCGAACCATTTCCTCATTATTTTAACAATTATTGCTCCATCCTTTGATAGGTACGGTTATAACAACTCAATCAAATTTCACGATATGCAATATGAGTACATTTGAACCTCCTTGTGACGACAATGTGTGTAGGCTTCGTTGTAAGTCAGATCACGGAGGACCGGGAGCTTGTTTTACAGACTACTGTGTTTGTTTCTTTCAATGTCCACCAAATTTAGCATCAAAACCACCATCAATCAGAAGATAAATTAATAAGAAGTCATAAAATAAATAAAATTTGTATAATTTCATTTGTTGTGCTAAATGATCTGTGCTATATGGTTGTCAATAATCTAAAGAAGTAAAAAATTATGCATATGTTTTAAAAAATAGATAATAAAAAGTATTATTTACTGCTTTATATATATATATATATATATATATATATATATATATATATATATATATATATATATATATTCTTTAAATGATATTATACTGACGCCATACAAGGGTTACAAATGCTAATTCCTCACCCACAAATCAGCCCTCATTATTCTACTTATGCCACCAAATAATATAAGGATCATATATATATCTAAAATCTGGCAATGTTGAAAAAAATGCCTATATTTTTAATCACAACTACATGATATATATTTGTCCTCCAAAAATTGAATATATCTAATTATTTGAAAGAGAACCTAGTTAGAGCACTCGTTCGAAAAAGTCGAGAAAAATATGTTAGTATAGTTTCATTAAACATGCTATGGAATTTATCCTACAAGGATCCGTATATTCTTAAGAAAGGAAAATCATTCATAAAATTTCAAAAAAATATGTAATATGTAGTTCTTATTATATTTATTTTGTGTCGAAAGGAGATTATATTAATATGATTAAAGAATAAAAAATATATTTTACTTACGCCCGTTTTGCCACCATATTAGGTGGTAACTATATGTACATGAAAAATTACAATATGGAAGAAAACACCAATAATCTTTCATAAAATTACCCTGTTATAATACATATTCCTTCTACAATAACCAGGTTCATCCTTATTAGATACAAGAGAATCTCATTAGAGCACCACCCCAAAAATGAAAGTTGGTAATATCGAAATTTGTATCATGAGGCTTTAGGAAACATCAACAATAATGAATCCTAAATTATTCAGATTATTTTTTGGAGTATAAGAACTAAGATTGAGTTTGTCAACACTCAAGCCAAAATTACATGCATCCACAAATAGATAAAACATATCAATTAATTAATGCATTAGAACTAAGTTGGAACAATACTGCAAAGTAGAGTCAAAATAAACCAAGAGTCAGGTCCAACGTATTTGTCTTTTACCATTCCTTCCTAAGTATCTCCCTTGGATGGGTCTCCTATATGAATTCTAATTTTATGGGTTTTTTTAGCTTGATCAAATATTAGAACAAGGAATAGGTAGAAACGGATGTTCACATTAACCTCATGTAAAGAAATTCTTTACCATAAAATATGAGAAACCTGACTCGGCATCCAATCCTCTACCGAATTCTTCCATCATTTTTTTTACAGTTAAGTATGACGCGCAATTCTATTGAAATGAGATTTCTAACAATATTTTTGTGCAATTATAATGTTTTTAGTTACGAAACTATTAATTACCGACATATGATTACCTCAAAAATATGCTTCCCTGTTTAGCTTATAAGTATATAGTTCCTTTATAAGCTCCAAATTCTTAAGTGTACAGTGAGAAGATATTACACTTATTTGTATGACATATTTTTTTTGTATTTTATTCGTATAAATTAGTAAAAAAATATAAAAATTAATGCAAAATAAAAAAATGTAAATAAATAATTAACTTTACTCGTCGACACTCAGATTGAATTCGATGTCTTTAACGTATTTAGGCCACCTACAAGTGTTAAGTTTGTTGGCATCAACCTACCAAATACAATGACAAAACTATTCAGAAGAAACAGGTACACTAATTCTACATAATTTCAACGAACTTAACCAATCAACCTTTTTTTTATCTTTCTGTAATGATTTTTTAATGCTTAATACTCTAAAATTGAATCTATAAAATGTTTGAGTTGACCAACTATTTTATCGGAAATAAATAGGTGGCTAGAGATCCATTATAAAAGGTTGTGACTTTAAAATTTGGAGTTTTTTTAAATGACACTTTAGTTAGTAAAAGATATAGCTATTGGACTTGACCCTATAGTAATAGATCTTTAGTATTTATTACACACTAACTATTGAGGCAGACCTAATGGTAATACGAAATAGTTGCACAAGGAAAACAACTATTGGGCTTGGTCCGATATTAAAAAATTAATTTCAGTTTTCTTTTTCTTTCACCTTTAATGTATATATATATATATATATATATAAACGAGGAAATGCCCCGTACCATGAAGGTACATGGGCTAAAATGAATTTAAAAAGTTATAATAAATTGTGCAAAATTTATAGTTGAATAATATATTGTTATTTTTTTAGGACAATAAATTAAATTATATATAAAAGAAGTAAAAATAATTCTATTACTTGTAAAAGTTGGTTTAAAAATGATAAAATATATAAAAAATATAATCACCATTTTATTTATTTATTTGTATATTCCTTTCATAACTTTATACACACAAGATGAATATCTATCCCATACTTCGTTAGATTATAAAATATTTATATATTTCATATATGTATTACAGTTTTGGACAATATTATACGTGTGTTCTATATAAAAATTTGCAAAGATTATTATTTTTAAGCTAATACTAAGAAAGACCTCGTACCTAAAGGTAGTTGGACACAAATTAATTTAAAAAATTATATATAAAAACGTATATCCCATAAAATATGATCAAAAAGTCTTTTTAGAGAAACACTTTCTTTCGTGTTTATAGTTATATGGTGTAGTTGATTACTGAAAAAATTTATAGTAATTAATAGTAGTTGAGTAAAATTTGATATTGGATCATAAATAAATTTGACTATTTAAGTTAACTAAATTTTCTAGTAACTATAGTAAAAGTATCACCATGATGTCTCAGACCCTTAATGAACATGGTGGTAGGTAAGGATGAAAACGGATCAGAAATTTTCGATTTCTGATTTTTTCAATTCGAAAATTCCAATTTCAAAAGAAATGTTTAATATTTGAAAATTCTGATTTTTCCAAAAATTTCGAATCGAAATTGGAACTGCATTTTAATTTTTTGAAATTTTAACTTTTATGATTCGATTTTAGTTTTTGATTTTTCTTTTTCGATTTTATTCCAAATATTATATAAATAATAAATTTAATATTAAAAAAGTATAAAAAAGCAATGAAACATGGTAAAACTTCAAACCCTTATCTTCCTTGCCAAAAAGAAAAAACATCCCATGAAAAAAAAAACAAAAATAAATCTCTTCACTCACTCTCCTACCATTCTCCACCATCATCAACATACGGCTTGGCAAAAAACCCAAATTAATGTAAAAAATTAAATTTTACTAAAGTTACCATCGATCAATTTAGTGAATTTTATTAACTTTAGTGCAATTAATTCAAAAAAATTAAAAATATAGGGATTTATGGTGCAAATACTAATAAGATCAATATAAAGACTTAAAGTGCAATTACTCAAAAGATCAATATAGGGGCTTATAGTGCAATTAACTCTAAAACCAATTAATATACAAACCTATAGTGCAATATGCATAATATAAGAACCTGTATCACAATTAAATCATACAAAAACACATGATCCATGCTAAAACTCACCTACAGTACAATTTATGCATAAAATTTGGGGCAACACTTTTCATCTGAAGCGCCATGTCTGCAACACCTATCAGGACAATCCTGCCTTTTCGAACATATTTCCGGAATTGTAGAAAGACATAGAGCCGAGGCAAAGCGCGTAATAATCTCGAACAAAATGGTTTGTTATATTACAACTTAGCAATATGGTTTTGAAAATTTCACTTTTCAGTTTCACATATTAGCGCATTGTGTTGATTATGTGCATATCAAATTAACTTTATGGGATTCGTAATAGCTACTATAATTAGAAAACCTACTCTTTCTTTTTCGTCAAAGTATGTGCAATTTTATCTCGTGTATTTGAGTAGCTACTTTCAAATGTAGAGTTGAATGATTATAACACATCACTGAACACCTTTAGCAGAAGACTAAAAGCTCTTTACTCATACGAATAACCATGGGACCCATCTGATGTCATCGTCATAGCTACACCTCCTCCTTCTGAAGACTTATGCTACCTCAAATCCTCAACTCTGAACATGTGGTTACCTGGTTATAAATTTTTAGAGACTATAATGGTTTTCGGAAAGAAACAAATACACTTTTTATGCAGTCGGAAGAAAGTTTCTTTACTCGATATCTTGAAAAATTACAACGTTTATATGTTACCCGTTGATGAATCAAAACTGCGTTACACCTTTTTATGAAGAAAATCTAATTAGTTACCAAAATCGATAGACAATTTCTTTTACAAAATTACTGATCCAATTTCGCAAAATTGTTTTCCGACCTCTAGACCAGAAAGAAATCAGCAAAATTGTTTAGCTCCAGGTACTAAATATCTCATATACATTCATTGTTGTTGTTTTTTACTTTTGTTTCTACTCTAGGTTTTAATGGCATATTGATTTTGCAGATGGATCATGTAAAGGTTAGAACAAAACAGAAAAACCTTGATCAAATCCTCTGCCAACCAGGGGCGGAGCCATGCCCATGGTAAGGTGGTCCATGGCCCCTCCTGAATTTTTGTAAAACTTTTTTCATAACTATCTTCAAAAAAAAAAATTATAAGTAAATAATGCTTAAATATTTCAAATATATTCATTTGGTTCCCCCTAACTTTTGAAAGTTTATTTTATTTATCTTTAAATTTTTTATTTATCGATTTTTTTTTATTTTTTATAACAAAATATATGTTATTTTGTATTAAAAAAAGAAACTTATAGCATAATTAATTAGAATAATCAATATCGAGACTTATATTCTAATATAGGGACTTCTAGAGCAATTTCTCCTAATATAGGGACCTATTTTGCAATTTTTGCATGATATTTAGACTTAATAGTACAAATAATAACATAAATTTTTTTCGGGTCCGTTGCCCCCGAAACCCCTTGTCCCCCCTCTTACAAATATTCCTGGCTCCGCCCCTGCCAACGCCAATAAATGGTAAACCTTGTTATCAATTGGACTACACAGTTCAAGCATGGCATTTCTAAATTGATAAATAAAGCAACATTTAACTAAATAAGGAAAATTGAGTACCAAAGCTTACCAACCTTGGAATACAATGGTTGATACATTATTTGGTATTTGGCTTCAAGTGCACCTCTCTCCTCAAAAAACTTGGCCTCCAACTCATTACTTGACTCTGTTACATGTACATCATGAGTTTTTATACGATTTCATCAAAATTTATACATAAAAAGACACACACCTGCATTGATTGCTTTGAATAATGACTTTCGAAACCTTCTTTACTAAAGTATCCTAAGGATACAACTGTGATAACTGCCACTTCAGATGTTAAACTTTCGACAGCTATATTGTCTCTATGAAAGTTAAGGCTAGAGCTAGTAAGAAAGAAGCTGAGAAAACAAATGTTGAAACTGACTCATCTATGCATTGAATTTTTAACGGACAAATAACATTCTTTTCACATCTTTATGCAAAAAAACATAAAACTCTTTAATTGTAATTTAAATATTAAACACCAAGCTAAAAAACACGATTACTATAAAAAAGTTCTTATTAACATCTATATAATAAAGAAGAATGAAACCTAACTCTCTCTATTTATCCTCAAACTTCCCCATTCATCTCATAATTCCTCCATTCGTCTCATAATTTCCTCATTCTTCTCCTTTATTTTCATTTTACATATCCTATAATCGTTTAAAAAAAAACTTTTACCCATAAATCCCCAATCAAAACGTAGCATCATAGAACAAAAATATATTCTTAAATTTTACATTTTAAAAAATATATTTAAAAATTTTACATTTGTACAAGAATACGTTATACATTTCTGTTGGATTTAATAAAAACATTTAAAAAAATATAAAACAAATGGAATTTACGTAGGTTTAAGAAAAAAGTTGTAAAAAAAAAAGAAAAAACAAATAATTTACTAAACAATAAAATATTTTCTATATATATATATATTTTGATATAAAAATATAAAAATAATTGATAATTAAATAATTAAAATACTACTAAAATTAATAATTACTATTTATGGCATTTAGTATATCTATATTTTTATTATAAAATCTTAAAATCCTATTTTTTTGTTAATAAACTAAAAAAAGAATCTGAATATTTTAATTAGTAATCGTATTACTATTTGAGTAGTTTGTAGATAATATTTTCCATTTCGAATACTCACTTTTAAAAAATATAGCATACAAATATTTACATATAATTTTTTCTATTCATAGTTACTTTTTGCAGGCTAAAACAAAAAATACAATGGACACACTCGAAATGCTAACTAAGATTATAAAAAATTCATACGATGAGTATGGTGAAATCGATAATATAACCCTTTTATGGACTGAATTCACTGACGCACCAATGAATTCAACTAAATCTGTGCTTGATCATATTAAACGAAAGGAAGAAAGTTATTATTCCTTTAGGAGTAGTACAAACGTTCCTTTAGATCTGCACCCTTGCTATATGTCATAGTTGTCACGATTCCTCAAGATTGGCCAATAGCAAATATTCTACCTTTACTGAAAATATGGATAACCTAGAAGATTTGAAAGTTTTACTTGATGATATTGAGTTTACGATGCTAACAGATTTAACCCTTGCTAACATGGAGCAGGGTACCTTATATTCGAATGGTCGTTATTTATCAATGTAATAGGTTTTTGGGAGTGGATTTTAATAAATTAGTCTAGTTTTGACAATAAATTTATGGTATTGATTTGCTACTTTTTCATTAATAATCGTTTTTAGGGAGTCATTTGTAATAAATTGTTCTTGATTCGATAACAATTGTATTGTATTGGAGAACTACTTTTTTATGTATTGAAATAAATTAGTTTGACTTATTAAAATAATACTTACGTGTGTCGTATTTCAGTATATGTATTACTAGATTAATTGTTTTATTTGTATAACATGTAATATAGATTTATCGTTTTATTTACCAAATGTTAATAAATCCTCATATTTTTAGATCATTGTACTATTAAATGACGAGCGTATCGAATAACAATAACAAGGTGTCAATAATGAGTGCATCCGGAGTACAATCGAATGCAAAAGTTCACAAACCTCAAGTAAGCCTATAATTTCACTTTATGATCGACTACGTGTATTTCTTCTTGATGTTGAACAAACAACACCTAATATTGTATACACTGAAATTTCAAAATAATGTATATTATAAGTAAACACACAACACGAATGTCATTATATTGTAACTAATACATAATTGATATTATTATACAGGTTTCGCAGAAAAATAAAAGAATCGAAATGACTATCTACACAACTCGCGCAATAAACCGTGCTCCAATTTTGAAACAAAATCCACAACTCATGAATTGGAACTTGGTTGTGGAAAATCGATTGATAAGAGAACATTTACAACTTCAAAGGGAAGCGAAAGATAGGGATGCAGATATAAACGTTGATCGACTTAACAGTGCACAATGGCGTGCATACGATAAGATTGTTGATTCCGTGTTTAATAGTAAAGGTGTAACTTTCTTCTTGAATGGAGGTGGTGGAACTGGAAAAACCTTTTTATACAATAAGATATCAACAAAATGTCAGAGTTTAGATTATTTTGTGATAAATGTAACTTCGTCAGGAATCGCATCTTTGTTATTGATTGGAGGTCGAACTGCACATTCCACATTCTCGATACCACTGAATATTGTGGAAGATTCTATTTGTCATATTTCTAAACAATCCCTCCAGGCTGAGTTGATACGAAAAACAAGTCTCATAATTTGGGATGAAGTTCTGATGCAACATCGAAATTGTGTTGAGGCTGTTAATCGGACGTTACAAGATATACATAAAAATGAGAAGCCATTCGGGGGCATCACTGTTGTTCTCGGAGGTGATTTCAGACAAATTTTACCAGTTGAAGGTGTACGCGAACAAATAGTCGGAGCCTCATTAAGACGTTCTATAGTTTGGAGAAAAAATCACGTGCTTACATTAGATGTTAATATGCGTCTCAACAACTCAATTAGCGGGAACTCTGATTTTGCCGACTTCCTACTAAAGGTAATTTGAATGGCTCTAAATTTTGTTATAATTTTTTTTTATACTCATAAATTTAAGTGTTTGTTAATAATTCTAGAGTGGCTCTAACTCAGAAGAATTAATGGAGATCCCAACAACAATGTGCAAGTGCACAAATTTGAACAATTTGATATCAACCTCATATCCTAACTTGCATGACCTTGAAACTGTAACTAACACATATCTCAATGAACGCACTATACTGTCCGCTATCATGTTAGTGAGATCAACAATCTTGCACTTAAGATTTTTCCTGAAATACATAAGACGTATCTAGCAGCTGATAAGATGGTTGAAGAGGATCATGTAGATAAATCTATAACATCTCGATATCCAAATAAGTATTTAAACTCACTAAATCCAAGTGGGTTACCTCCGTTCAAATTGGAATCAAAAGTGGGTGCTCCTATCATGTTGTTAAAAAATATTTCCCCGAAGGATGGATTGTGTAATGGCACGCGGTTAATGGTTGTTAGATGTTCAACACGTATTATTGAAGCCCGCATTTTGAATAGTGATAAATCCGGTAATTTGGTTTCATTCCAAGAATATCATTGGCGCCTTCTGACTCGGAAATACCCTTTTTGATGACAAGGAGACAATTTCCTGTGTGTTTAGCCTATGTCATGACCATCAATAAATCACAAGGTCAATCTGTGAAATTCGTTGGGATCGATTTGCGAACACCAGTATTTAGTCATGGACAATTGTATGTTGCATTATCAAGATGTACGAGTTATGATCGCAAAAGTGTACTTCTTCCCGGTGGTGAACAAACAACAACTAAATTTGTATATCCTGAAGTTTTAATATAATGTTTATTATAAGTAAGCACACAAGACGAATGATCATATATGTACATTCGATTTTGTTTCTTTTTAATTTTTTTCGTATTTCAACTTCTTTATTAGTTGTTTGATAAATTATACACATATTTATGTTCATTTGAATTTTATAATAATTTTTTTATAATTTCTGTATAACACACTATCTATAATTTCAGTTTTTACATATTCAATATAAAAAATCATTCTAATTTTTACATTTCATATGTATCAACAGTAAATGAACAAGTAACTGGAATATTATATTTTGGAGTGCCTTCAGGCACGGGCTATACCTAGTATACTAATAAGGTACAAACAATGGTCAGGTACTCAACATCTTGTATTTGCGAGGGCTAGGGCACTGGTAAATTAAACCGCTAGGAGATAAGTCAATTACATAATATAATAACACGTAGCTTTTTTATGTCACACGAATCAACATGAAGTAATTTGTAATGCTCACTCATCAATTCTCCTTTAACTTGTCTGCAAGTAACTTTTCTTCTTCAATAATTTTTCCACAAATTTCTACAACGAATCACCACTCATGTATATGAGAGTAAGTAACCACATATCGATCACCTTGTGATCCCGAGCTTTCTCAATACTTTTAAGTTCTTTTAAAATCTCCTGGCATAGTATCTGTAAATAGCACAGTCTAGGTTAAATACTGACCACATAATAAAACAAATGTAGTACATACAAATTACAATACAACCCACATTTTTAAATTGCAAACTGGATCTCAAGGCAAGAAGAATTGAAGCTTCTGCATTATTTCCCACTGATTTTCCTTTAGGTTTATTTTATTGTGTGACGTGTATATTAGAATTCCGGACAAATCTTAATTGTTTTTGAATCTGGGAAATTATTCTCGGAGCATTTGATGTATTGGCAGAAAGAAGTAAGAATATCACTAAGTATGGCATGTGCTCAATATCAATTTTCCGAATCCAAGATAATGCTATGGATAACACCTAATATAAAATCATATGAATTTACACTCTTAAGCAAAAGATTACATTAGAACATAATCACTACCTGTTGTTGTAACAAATCCTCCAAGTTTGGACATTGTAGAAAACCAGAAGAAATTTTGTAGTTTGAGAGTCATATTGATTACTAATTAACCTACTTTGGTTAATCTAAACTAATATTTTTGATCTATTGCTTCAGATACTAACCATCTTAGATACTTTTAAAGTATGATACACGTCTTAAAACGAAGCTAAATATATTTAAAGAAAAAACAACATATTTAGATAACAATACTAAGATCCATCGACAGATGGTTTAGATATTTTGACAAACAACTCTTCAGCATTCCATCAATCCACAGGTTTCTGGGTCCACTTTTCATGGCCTCATCGAATCAGGGCTCGACGAGTTTTGTTCTCGAATATGTTCATGTATATTATATATATACTTTACAAACCAAGGGAGTCTTGGAGATATCAATGGTGGGTATATTTTGATAAATCCATTTTAAACCAAAACACGCGAGCATATACGTTGTATGAAACAACGTGAATAATGCCATTGTTTAGAAGGTACTGTCTCAACAAAGGTTTCATGATACTCTTCCAACACCCTATAAAAGAGTAATAAGAATACAAATATAATATCTTAACTAACATAAGAATGACCACTTACTTATATCTTCTACTTTGGGTAGTGAAAAGTAATAATATTCGTTCTCAGAATTGGTTGCTGGGCAAACTTTCGAATGCCATGAAGCACCTTCTTCTTTATCCCACACCGGCCAGTTTTACCACAAAACAATTTGTTGAGACATAATATCAATCACTTTGTACCATAATATCATCAGCTATTAAACACCTTGTACCATAATATCATTAGCTTCTTCTCAGGTGAGACGAGGTTGAAATCAAACAGAGCCTTCAATTAATCAATCAAATTGAGGCAGACAAATCATTCTTCACTAGAGCTCATATCAGAGCTAGTTGTAAACCGACGATGGTGAGGTGTCGAGTATTGGTGAGACGGTGAGATTTTAGTTTTGGGAGAGGCGAAGTTCTGTAGTGAGTCTGTGATAGTGAGGAGGTGAGGCTAAGATGCGGTCCACGGTGGAGGTGAGGCTGAGATGCGGTGAAGGCGAGGAGTGTTTGTTTGTGCGTATTATGAAATGAATTGAATGTTTAACAAAGAGAAAAGCATTGAACCGAGAGAGAGGGAAAGAGAGGTGAGTGTTTTTTATATTTTTTAGCTTATATATATAGGGGTATATTTGACAAAATTTAAAATTTTAAGTGACGGAACGATCTGGACCGTTGCCCGTGACATATTTTTAGCTAAGAATCGATCTCGGCCCTTCTTTATACCCCTTATATATATACTCCCTGAGTTTTAAAATGTTTGTCTATTTAATAAAAATGTAGTTTCAAAATATTTGTCCACTTAGAATATCAAGACACCTTTTTCCTCTTATTTCCACTATTACCGCTATTAAAAAATTAAAATTAATGTTACCAATACACATTTAAAATATAAAGACACTTTATGATGGGTACTTTTGTAATAGGGGATGTAATAATTACATTTCTTAATTTGTGTGAAAATCAAAGTGGATAAACATTTTGAAACAGAGGGAGTATATATATAATAATTAATTAATTTTTCCTCTAAAGTTTCATTATTCAATTTTTCATTCAACTTCAACAAATATTTAACCAAGTGAATATATTATGTTAGTCTTTATAATTATATAAACATATTAATCAAGTCACCATCATCCCGGTCAACCCTTGAGTAAAAATACTATTTGACCAACAATCCCCATATAAATGAAAATTGATTAACCACCCTGAAAAAATATGCAAGAGAATGTTAAACATGAGAGAGTGAAAAAGAAGCGTATAGAAGAATACTACATTGAGAAATGTATATTTTTACCTTTAACCTTCTCTAGTAAGGGCTATCGCATTTACTTGGTAACTAGTGAAAGTGATGTCTTGAACTGTTCACCTTTTGTATAAACCAAGTCAATAGAACTTGAATAGTATCATTCTCAACATTATTTGGCTCTCACGGTTGTATCTATTTACGACCTTATAAAAATTCCGGTATTTCATGAATAACCATTGGAGAATTTCGCCCATAATTTTTTTTTCGTAGGACGACCTTACCCATGTAATTCATATAGGTGGTCTCTTATCGAGAGTATTCTTCATTACTCTATCTTATGTTATTGAAGATACAAGAACCATTAAATTTTAACTTATTTTTCACTTTTACAGGTAAAATTATTTGTCCTAGGAATGGTTTGGGAGGCTCCCCACAGTGCGTCGCATCGAATTGCTGTTTCATAATTCACTTTTCCTTTTGAACCTATATTGGGGGATCTCCACTCTGTAAGGTATGGTTGCAACTCAGATTTTATAGGCTTAAGACCCATTCCCCTTGACAACACTCGGACTTACTCTCTTTGTAGACATTTGGTTAGTAGATTCGATATGTTATCCTTTGGTGGAACGTAATCAATTGTGATAAATCTGTTTGAGAGAAGTTATCAAACAATATTGTGTCCATGACCTATGTGTCTAGACTTATAGTTATACATCTCGTTTAGTGCCCTAACAATGAAACTATGACTATCGAAATGTATGTAGGTAGTTAGCACATGTTTTGGCCAATTAAGAATATTTTCTAAGAAATTCCAAATCCACTTCTCTTCCTCAAAAACTTTTTCTAAAGCTATAAACTCAGATTCCATAGGGGATTTGGCTATGCACGTTTATTTAGTAGAATTTCAAGATACGATTACTCCTCCTAACATGTAGACGAACCCACTTGTGGATTTTGAGTCTGTAGAGTCTAATATCCAGTTTTCATTATTGTATCCTTCTTCTACAGTTGGATATCTTGTGTACAACAACCCTTCATTCATAGTGTATTTGAGATACCTTAGATCTCTTACAATTTCAATCCAATGTGGTTCTTCCCTGGATTATGTGTAAACCTACCTAGCTTTGTTACTGCATGTGCTATATTTGTACTAGTGTAGTTTGTTAGGTACATGAGACTCCCAATAACATGAGAGTACTCTAATTGATTGATCGTATCATCAATATTCTTAGCAAGATTTACCATCAACAAGTTTCTTGGCGATAGTTTGATAATACTTTCTAAATATAGTGTAACTAGGATAGTATAATACCTACAGATGTCAGGAGAATCTTGATACCCAAAATAACATCCGTAAGGTCTAGATATTTAATGTTAAACTTAATTGAAAACATCCTTTTGGTGTATTTAATCACATCAATGTTATTTCCAATGGTTAATATATCATCCACATGTAAACAAAAAATGACATACCTATCACATTTTGTTTTACATAAACAAAATTTTCATATTCATTGATCTTGAAACTTTTCGAGATCAAGAATATATCAAATTTGTCATGACAATGTTTCAGTGCCTACTTTAAACCATATAAGAACTTTACAAGCTTACATATTTGCTTCCCCTTACCTGAAATTACGTAACCCTCAGGTTGCTTCATGTATATCTCTTTATTTAGTTATTTATTTAGAAAAGATGATTTTGCATCCATATGATAAGTGTCAAGCTTGTATATTAAAGTTATAAGGATTGACATTCAAATGGATGATATTCTTATGACTGGAAAATAGGTATAAAAAATTCAAGTCCATCCTTTTGACTATGAACTTTTACGATAAGGCGAGCCTTGTATTTTTCAATACACTCATAGGTCTTTAGTTTCTTCTTGAATATCCATTTGCATTCGAGTGTTTTATTCCCAAGAGAGATCCACTAGTTCCCATTTGTGATTTTACATAATGGTATCTCTCTTGCTATTTACCACTTCTTTCCAGTAATGGGCGTCAGAGTTCGACATAGCCTCCTTGAATATTCGTAATTCCTCGTCTAGCATGTAAGACAGAAATTTAGCAACAAATGACGTAGAAGTTCTCACCCACTTACTTCTTCTTGTTCTACTTTATTTGGGAATGATTCTTGATCTTTCTTTTTGATTGACAATCATTCTTGATCTTGCTTTTTTTTATTTCATCGTGTTTTTTAAGGAACCAGATTCTGGTGCAGTCTTGTACTAAAGTTGTTTCAAAGAAATGTCCATTTCTTTATTCAATCACCGTATGGACATGAATGTCAACATGATTTGATTTGTATACCAAGAATCTATATGTTGCACTGTTGTGAGCATATCCAATAAAGATGCAACTTATGGTCTTTAGTCCTATTCGGACAATTTCGAGAGAAGGGATTGCTACATTTTCCAAGTATCACCACACTTTTAAGTATCAGAAGAAAAGTGGTTTTTCTTTCCATAATTCGTAAGGAGTCTTTTCTACCTTCTTGTGTGGTACCTTGTTAAGGATGTGGTGTGCGGTTAGCAAAGTGGGTTTTCACCAATCCTATTTTGTTAAGGCAAATAAGGGGGTGTTGTTTGAAGGATGATTCCATGTTCAGCGCAAAACTTCTCAAAAAGAGACACATATTCTCCTCCCATATATGTTATAAGTTTCTTAATCTTTTCATTTAGTTTATTCTCAACTTCAGTTTTATGTTTCTTAAATGCTTCTAAGGCCCCATCCTTACTTCTAAGCAAGTATATTTGACAATACCTTGTGCAATCATCAATGGAAGCTATAAAATATCTTCCCCACTTCTAGTTAGCAATTTTTTTAAATCATATATGTTATTGTGCATTAACTCTAAAGGTATCACAATCTTTTTTATAGATCTAAATAAGCTTTTGGTTAATTTTGACTCAACACATACTTTAATTTCCTTTTAAAAATCAAAGTTCAAATTAGGTGATAACCCGACGTTTAATAACTTATTTAATGAATTAAAGTTAACATCTCCTAATTTGTCGTGTCATAAATTAGGTGAGTCAAGCATATAAACACAATCTGAATTTTCATTCATTTCTTTCTCAGCTACATTTTTGTTAGGTACCACTGTCATTACATTCATTATAAACAGACCGTTGAAGATGTATATTTTAAAGGAAAATTCCCCATAAGGAATCCGAGATATGCGCATTTGGACAAACAAATACCCAAATATACGGGGAAAAAAATCCAAAAGTACTTGTCATTTAATTTCACGTGTAATGTAGATCTTACTTATAAATTTAAAAAAAAAATTAACTAGAAAAAAATTATATAAGCTGATAGTGTATTAAAAATATTTTACTTCCCTAAATGTTTATAATAAATCACAACACCTCTTCCTCTTTATTTTCTTCTTATTCTTTTTCTATACATACATACATACACATATATAAACACACACATACATATATATACCACCATCCACACACATTAAATTTTTCCTAAACATCCATAACCCCCCACCATCATAATTAGTTACATTTTAAAAGAGTTCAAAAATTCTTACGCAATTACGTGTCCCACAAATCTCATACGACATTGTCGATACACTAATCTATGTGCTTCTATGCTCATACAATAAAAGTTTTCAATTATGGATTTGTGTATATATATAATAAAACAAGTGTAGTTAAATATAAACTTAAGTCTAATATAAAAAAGCTTGTAATATAATATAGATATTACAAGGTTTTTTTTATAAGTGGTAGCCAGAATTGATTCTGGCCAAACATAAGTGGTGGCCAAGATCATATTTGGCCCCACCTATCATTAATACCATTAATTAATTCTTAAGTACCTAATAAAATAACATAAAACAAAAAGCTTTAAATCACTCTTTACATTTAATTTATAATATTTATATAATAAAGCAGAATATACCTAACTTCTCATATTACTATTAAAAAATCTTTAATTTCTCTCATTATTCTTTTATTCTTCTCATAAGTATCTTAAAAAAATTTATTTTTTATTTTCTCAATTATTATATCTATATAAAAACCACACTGATCTTTTAAAAGAACAATTTTTCAAATTGGAAATATGAGAGCAATGTATTAACCTACACGATTTTTCAAAAAGCCAATGAAGGAAAATAATATTGAAATATATGGTGGAGTTAAAAATAACAAAAATAATAATAATAATAATAATAATATCTTGAAACACTTAAGAACAATTGGGCAAATCCGATTTGGAGCTTTATAATACCATTAATTAATTCTTATTTACTTAATAAAAAAATCTAAAAAAAAACCTTAGATCACTCTTTACATCTAATATAAATTTATAATATTTATATAATAAATCATAATGTACCTAACTTCTCATATTACTACTCAAAAATCTCTAATTTCTCTCATATTCATAACCTTAGATCCTTAACTATCAATCTTAACCTTAACCTTAACTTTACCCTTAACCTTAACCTTAACCTTAACCTTAAACTTAAACTTAAACTTAACCTTAACCTTAACCTTAATCTTAACCTTAACCTTAACCTTAACCTTAACCTTAACCTTAATCTTAACCTTAACCTTAACCTTAACCTTAACCTTAACCTTAACCTTAACCTTAACCTTAACCTTAACCTTAACCTTAACCTTAACCTTAACCTTAACCTTAACCTTAACCTTAACCTTAACCTCAACCTTAACCTTAACCTTAACCTTAACCTTAACCTTAACCTTAACCCAAACCCAAACCCAAACCTTAACCTTAACCTTAACCCAAACCCAAACCTTAATCTTAACCTTAACCTTAACCTTAACCTTAACCTTAACCTTAACCTTAACCTTAAGCTTAACCTTAACCTTAACCTTAACCTTAACCTTAACCTTACCTTACCTTAACCTTAACATTAACCTTAACCTTAACCTTAAACCTTGACCTTGAATCTTAAACCTTAAAACCTTGTCATCATCTTCACTTAACCTTAACTTTAACCGTAACTCTTAACCATTAAACCCTTAACCTTAACCCTTAAATCTCAAGCCTTAAACTTTACCTTCACCTTCAAATTAACTTTAATCTAAACTTAACCATAATCGTAACCTTGAAGTTAAAACTCTTAACCTTAACCTTGAACCTTAAACCTTGAACTTTAAACCTTAAACTTTATACCTTAACCTTAATCTTAACCTTGACCTTAACTTTAATTTTAACCCTAACCTTAACATTTATCCTTTAAATTTACCTTAACCTTTAAACCTTTAACTTTAAACCTTTACCTTAACTTTCATCTTAACTGTAACCTTAACCTTAACCTTAAATAGATGAAGAATCATCGCGCTAATATTCGACCTTAACCCTGGAATTTTGTTAAACCTTAAATGTTTAATCTTAAACCTTAACTCTAACTTAAAATTATATTTAACCTTAACCTTGACTTAAACTTTAACCTTAACCCTTAACTTTAACCTTAACTTTAACCTTAAAATTAACCATATCCTTGATGTTGACCTAAAGCTTAACCCTAACCTTAACCTTAACATTAACCTTGACTATAACCTAACCTTCTTCTTGATGAGCAAAAAAAGAACAACCTTAACCCTAACTTCAACCTTAACTTTCACCCTTAGAACTCGTATTTGATTTCCGTTAACGCAACAAATTTTTTCTTCAGTGTTTAAAATTTATTTTTTATTTTCTCAATTGTTATATCTATATAAAAACCACATTGATCTTTTAAAAGAAAAATTTTCGAATGGAAAATATGGGAGCAATGTATTAACCTACACGGTTTTTCGACAAGCCAATGAAGGAAAATAATATTGAAATTTATGGTGGAGTTAAAAATAACAATAATGATAATAATAATAATATCTTGAAACACTTAAGAACAATTGGGCAAATCCGATTTGGACTTTTATAATACCATTAATTAATTCTTATATACTTAATAAAAAAAATAAAAAAAAAACCTTAGATCATTCTTTACATTTAATATAAATTTATAATATTTATATAATAAATCAGAATGTACCTAACTTCTCATATTACTACTAAAAATTCTCTAATTTCTCTCATATCCATAACCTTAGACCCCTAACTATCAACCTTAACCTTAACCTTAACCTTAACCTTAACCTTAACCTTAACCTTAACCTTAACCTTAACCTTAACCTTAACCTTAACCTTAACCTTAACCTTAACCTTAACCTTAACCTTAACCTTAACCTTAACCTTAACCTTAACCTTAACCTTAACCTTAACCTTAACCTTAACCTTAACCTTAACCTTAACCTTAACCTTAACCTTAACCTTAACCTTAACCTTAACCTTAACCTTAACCTTAACCTTAACCTTAACCTTAACCTTAACCTTAACCTTAACCTTAACCTTAACCTTAACCTTAACCTTAACCTTAACCTTAACCTTAACCTTAACCTTAACCTTAACCTTAACCTTAACCTTAACCTTAACCTTAACCTTAACCTTAACCTTAACCTTAACCTTAACCTTAACCTTAACCTTAACCTTAACCTTAACCTTAACCTTAACCTTAACCTTAACCTTAACCTTAACCTTAACCTTAACCTTAACCTTAACCTTAACCTTAACCTTAACCTTAACCTTAACCTTAACCTTAACCTTAACCTTAACCTTAACCTTAACCTTAACCTTAACTTTAACATTAACCTTAACCTTAACCTTAACCTTAACCTAAACATTAACATTAACATTAACCTTAACATTAACCTTAACCTTAACCTTAACCTTAAGCTTAACATTAACCTTAACCTTAACCTTAACCTTAACCTTAACCTTAACCTTAACCTTAAACTTAACCTTAACCTTAACCTTAACCTTAACCTTAACCTTAACCTTAACCTTAACCTTAACCTTAACCTTAACCTTAACCTTAACCTTAACCTTAACCTTAACCTTAACCTTAACCTTAACCTTAACCTTAACCTTAACCTTAACCTTAACCTTAACCTTAACCTTAACCTTAACCTTAACCTTAACCTTAACCTTAACCTTAACCTTAACCTTAACCTTAACCTTAACCTTAACCTTAACCTTAACCTTAACCTTAACCTTAACCTTAACCTTAACCTTAACCTTAACCTTAACCTTAACCTTAACCTTAACCTTAACCTTAACCTTAACCTTAACCTTAACCTTAACCTTAACCTTAACCTTAACCTTAACCTTAACCTTAACCTTAACCTTAACCTTAACCTTAACCTTAACCTTAACCTTAACCTTAACCTTAACCTTAACCTTAACCTTAACCTTAACCTTAACCTTAACCTTAACCTTAACTTTAACATTAACCTTAACCTTAACCTTAACCTTAACCTAAACATTAACATTAACATTAACCTTAACATTAACCTTAACCTTAACCTTAACCTTAAGCTTAACATTAAGCTTAACCTTAACCTTAACCTTAACCTTAACCTTAAACTTAACCTTAAACTTAACCTTAACCTTAACCTTAACCTTAACCTTAACCTTAACCTTAACCTTAACCTTAACCTTAACCTTAACCTTAACCTTAACCTTAACCTTAACCTTAACCTTAACCTTAACCTTAACCTTAACCTTAACCTTAACCTTAACCTTAACCTTAACCTTAACCTTAACCTTAACCTTAACCTTAACCTTAACCTTAACCTTAACCTTAACCTTAACCTTAACCTTAACCTTAACCTTAACCTTAACCTTAACCTTAACCTTAACCTTAACCTTAACCTTAACCTTAACCTTAACCTTAACCTTAACCTTAACCTTAACCTTAACCTTAACCT
The DNA here is from genome assembly GCA_029959085.1 of Nemophila menziesii. NCBI lineage: Eukaryota > Viridiplantae > Streptophyta > Magnoliopsida > Boraginales > Hydrophyllaceae > Nemophila > Nemophila menziesii. Next base: position 25,253,991 of record JARWIR010000008.1, read on the forward strand.
TAACCTTAACCTTAACCTTAACCTTAACCTTAACCTTAACCTTAACCTTAACCTTAACCTTAACCTTAACCTTAACCTTAACATTAACCTTAACCTTAACCTTAACCTTAACCTTAACCTAAACATTAACCTTAACATTAACCTTAACCTTAACCTTAACCTTAACCTTAACATTAACCTTAACCTTAAACTTAACCTTAACCTTAACCTTAACCTTAACCTTAACCTTAACCTTAACCTTAACCTTAACCTTAACCTTAACCTTAACCTTAACCTTAACCTTAACCTTAACCTTAACCTTAACCTTAACCTTAACCTTAACCTTAACCTTAACGTTAACCTTAACCTTAACCTTAACCTTAACCTTAACCTTAACCTTAACCTTAACCTTAACCTTAACCTTAACCTTAACCTTAACCTTAACCTTAACCTTAACCTTAACCTTAACCTTAACCTTAACCTTAACCTTAACCTTAACCTTAACCTTAACCTTAACCTTAACCTTAACCTTAACCTTAACCTTAACCTTAACCTTAACCTTAACCTTAACCTTAACCTTAACCTTAACCTTAACCTTAACCTTAACCTTAACCTTAACCTTAACCTTAACCTTAACCTTAACCTTAACCTTAACCTTAACCTTAACCTTAACCTTAACCTTAACCTTAACCTTAACCTTAACCTTAACCTTAACCTTAACCTTAACCTTAACCTTAACCTTAACCTTAACCTTAACCTTAACCTTAACCTTAACCTTAACCTTAACCTTAACCTTAACCTTAACCTTAACCTTAACCTTAACCTTAACCTTAACCTTAACCTTAACCTTAACCTTAACCTTAACCTTAACCTTAACCTTAACCTTAACCTTAACCTTAACCTTAACCTTAACCTTAACCTTAACCTTAACCTTAACCTTAACCTTAACCTTAACCTTAACCTTAACCTTAACCTTAACCTTAACCTTAACCTTAACCTTAACCTTAACCTTAACCTTAACCTTAACCTTAACCTTAACCTTAACCTTAACCTTAACCTTAACCTTAACCTTAACCTTAACCTTAACCTTAACCTTAACCTTAACCTTAACCTTAACCTTAACCTTAACCTTAACCTTAACCTTAACCTTAACCTTAACCTTAACCTTAACCTTAACCTTAACCTTAACCTTAACCTTAACCTTAACCTTAACCTTAACCTTAACCTTAACCTTAACCTTAACCTTAACCTTAACCTTAACCTTAACCTTAACCTTAACCTTAACCTTAACCTTAACCTTAACCTTAACCTTAACCTTAACCTTAACCTTAACCTTAACCTTAACCTTAACGTTAACCTTAACCTTAACCTTAACCTTAACCTTAACCTTAACCTTAACCTTAACCTTAACCTTAACCTTAACCTAAACATTAACCTTAACATTAACCTTAACCTTAACCTTAACCTTAACCTTAACATTAACCTTAACCTTAAACTTAACCTTAACCTTAACCTTAACCTTAACCTTAACCTTAACCTTAACCTTAACCTTAACCTTAACCTTAACCTTAACCTTAACCTTAACCTTAACCTTAACCTTAACCTTAACCTTAACCTTAACCTTAACCTTAACGTTAACCTTAACCTTAACCTTAACCTTAACCTTAACCTTAACCTTAACCTTAACCTTAACCTTAACCTTAACCTTAACCTTAACCTTAACCTTAACCTTAACCTTAACCTTAACCTTAACCTTAACCTTAACCTTAACCTTAACCTTAACCTTAACCTTAACCTTAACCTTAACCTTAACCTTAACCTTAACCTTAACCTTAACCTTAACCTTAACCTTAACCTTAACCTTAACCTTAACCTTAACCTTAACCTTAACCTTAACCTTAACCTTAACCTTAACCTTAACCTTAACCTTAACCTTAACCTTAACCTTAACCTTAACCTTAACCTTAACCTTAACCTTAACCTTAACCTTAACCTTAACCTTAACCTTAACCTTAACCTTAACCTTAACCTTAACCTTAACCTTAACCTTAACCTTAACCTTAACCTTAACCTTAACCTTAACCTTAACCTTAACCTTAACCTTAACCTTAACCTTAACCTTAACCTTAACCTTAACCTTAACCTTAACCTTAACCTTAACCTTAACCTTAACCTTAACCTTAACCTTAACCTTAACCTTAACCTTAACCTTAACCTTAACCTTAACCTTAACCTTAACCTTAACCTTAACCTTAACCTTAACCTTAACCTTACCCTTAACCTTAACCTTAACCTTAACCTTAACCTTACCCTTAACCTTAACCTTAACCTTAACCTTAACCTTAACCTTAACCTTAACCTTAAACTTACCTTACCTTAACCTTAACCTTAACCTTAACCTTAACCTTAACCTTAACCTTAACCTTAACCTTAACCTTAACCTTAAACCTTGACCTTGAATCTTAAACCTTAAAGCCTTATCATCATCTTCACTTAACCTTAACTTTAACCGTAACTCTTAACCCTTAAACCCTTAACCATAACCCTTAAATCTCAAGCCTAAACTTTACCTTCACCTTCATATTAACTTTAATCTAAACCTTAACAATAATCTTGTTGGACCAATGGGATTCTACCCAAGTGTTGACCATGTTTATGATGTTAGTCAATGACTCAATTAAATGAAATGATTTGGATATTAATACGTTTATTCAAGTTGTGAAGATTAACGTAATATATTCACTTGGTTAAATCATTTGAAATTGAATGAGAAATTGAGTCATGTAATTTGGAGAAATTAAAAGGAAAAAAACAATATATGTTATTTTTTTTATAAAGCAAAGAAAGAAAGAAAGAAAGAAAGAAACAAAAGGCCTGGTAGGGGTTGAACCTAGACCATTAGCTTTTTTGGGCTTTTAGGCCTTAGATCCATACCTTTGTGGGGTCTTAGGAGGGGTATGAACCTGGACCATCATCTTTATTAGGCTTTTGGGCCTTAGGTTCATACCATCTAGACCAGCCCAAGTTTTTTGGTCTTTTAAGTAAACGTTGTATCTTAAATTAATACAACTTAACTCCAAAATGAATCATCACAACCTTTGGCAAGCCACCATTTCATTTTCTATAAATAGTTGGCCAACTAAACCATTTTCTTCATTCATTTCTCAAATCATTAAAATTATAAGAGAGAGATAGAAAGAAGTAGAATTATTAAGTTCGTTGAAATTCTTAAGAATTCTTGTGTCAGTTTCTTTTGAATAGTTTTGTCGTTGTATGCTGGAAGTTGAAGCCAACAAACGTAAGACACCTGTACGTGGCCTAAATACCTTAAAGACATCGGATCCAATCCGAGTCTCGACAAGTAAAGTTATTTATTTATTTACTTTTATTTTATCTATGCATTACTTTCTATATTTTTTACTGGTTTATACAAAAAAAAAACACAACATTTTAAGGTAGTTATGATTCACGTGGTATAAACCAGAAAATATTTTTTTTTTTATGTTTTTATAAACATTACTTTTGGAAATTTTTTTAGGTATGTGTATACAGAACATGAATATTATATTTATTTCTTTTCTCTTATTCTGATTTCTAGGCTTGTGTATACATACTAGAAAAATACTCGCTTACTAACGTCATATTACGTTGTAATATTAGTGTGTTTTTTAACAACTAATATCAATCTTGCTAGTATCTGCGTACTTGTCGAACCATGTGGTTTGAAAATTTTCCGCTAAAAGAATTCTCAATTGATTGAGATTCTTCTTTTATGTGAATTGATTATCTCTTTAATTTCTTCGATCCTCTACAACAAGAATATAAAAACTTGGGGGACTAACAAGAATATAAAAACTTGGGAAATTAAAATTAATTTAATCATTTTGTCGTAATAAAGAATCAAGTTTTTTTGTTGTCTTTTAGTGAGAAAGGTTGAATAATTCGTTTGTTTGAATTATCTATAATATTGTGTAATCCTTGGTAATTGAAATGATGTCTACCAAGATAAACAATATGTCTAGAAATGATGGAATCGGTAACAACATACCATCAGCAATCTCATTTATGGAAATTACATTTGTGGGACATGATCCCGACTCTTATAGACCCATTGAGGAGTCTAAGAGGTTAAATGGAAATGACTATATGTATAAAGGAATAGACAGCCAAAATCACAGAGGGTAAAGGCAATTCCATGAAAGGAAAATAAGGCCAAGCAACCATGACTAAGATCAAATAAGACTGATTTTACTACAGTAGTTTCTAAAGTAAATTTGGTTGGCAATACCAAACATTGGTGGGTGGATACTGGGGCCACCTGACATGTATGTTTAAGGCATACAAAGTTGCAACTACTGAAGAGACTTTATGTATGAGAAATTTATCTACATCAAAAGTAGTTGGATCTGGAATCGTTATTCTAATAATGACTTCTGAAAAAGAGTTGAGTCTCTATAACGTTCTCCATGTGCCTGACATTAGACGAAATCTAGTTTCAGGTTCGTTATTGAGTAAGAATGACTTCAAACTAGTGTTTAAGTTTGATAAATTTATTCTCTCTAAAGGTGGGATATTTGTTGGCAAAGGGTACCTATGTGATGGTTTATTTAAGATGAATGTAATGACCATAGTACCTACCCAAATGTAACCGAGAAAGTAATATATCCTTGACTCACCTTATTTATGGCATGATAGATTAAGAGATGTTAATTTTGGTTCATCAAATAAGTTAGTAAACGTCGGGTTACTATCTAATGTGAACTTCAATTCTCAAAAGGAATGTGAAGTATGCGCTGAGTCAAAATTAACAAAAACCTCATTTAAATCTATAGAAAGGACTTTAGTACCTTTAGAGTTAATTCACAGTGACATATGTGACTTGAAATTTGTGCAAACTAAAAGTGGTAAAAAGTATTTCATAAATTTCATTGACGATTGCACAAGGTATTTTTAAATATACTTGTTTCGAAGTGAGGATAAGGCCTTAGAAGCATTTATGCAATACAAAACTGAAGTTGAGAATCAACTAAATAAAAATATTAAGAATCTTAGAACAAATAGGGGAGGAGAATATGTGTCTCCTTTTGAGGAGTTTTGCGCTAAACATGGAATCATCTATCAAACCACGGCCCCCTACTCACCTCAACAAGATGGGACTTTTGAACCAAAGAACCGCACGCTGAAGGAAATGATGAATACCTTGCTGATACCACAGAACTTGTGGGGAGAGGCTTTGCTCACCACAAATCACATCCTTAACAAGGTATCAATTACTGCTCATAAAATGGTCAAAATAGAATCAAAGACCATTGATTGCGTCTTCATTGGATATGCTCACAACAGTTATGCTTATAGATTCCTGGTACTCAAATATTGTCATGTTGACATTCACATCAATACGATGATTGAATCAAAAAATGCACATTTATTTGAAACAACCTTTCCGTACAAGACCACACCAGAATCTGGTTCCTTGAAAAGAACACGTGATACAGTTCAAGAAGTGCAAGATCAAGAATCATTGCCAACTAAAAAGCAAGATCAAGAATCATTTCCAAATGAAGGAGAACCAAGAAGAAGTAAGCGGATGATAACATCTACGTCTTTTGGTCCTGACTTTCTATCTTACATGCTAGATAACGAACCACGATCATTCAAGGATGCTATTTCAAACCTTGACACCTCTTACTATAAGAAGTGATGAATATCGAGATAGAATCCATTATGCAAAACCATACGTAGGAACTAGTGTATCTCCCTCCTGGGAATAAATCACTTGGATACAAATGGATATTCAAGAAGAAACTAAAGACCTATGGGTCTATTAAGAAATACAAGGCTCGCCTTGTTGGAAAAGGTTATAGTCAAAGAGAAGGACTTGACTATTTTGATACTTATTCTCCAGTCACGAGAATATCATCCATTCGAATGCTAATCGCTATAGCTTCAATATACAAGCTTGAAATTTATCAAATGGATGTAAAAAACAGCTTTCCTAAATGGAGAGCTAAATTAAGAGAGATATATGGAACAACCTGAGGGTTACGTAATTCCAGGGAAGGAGATCCAAGTATGTAAGTTTGTTAAATCTTTATATGGTTTAAAACAGGCACCGAAGCAATGTCATGACAAATTTGATAGATTCATGATCTTCAATGATTTCAAGATCAATGAATGTGACGAATTCGTTTATGTAAAATGAAATAATACAGGATATGTCATTGTCTGTTTATATGTGGATGATATGATGGAAGTAACAATGATGTGATTACATTCACCAAGAGGATGCTTTCAAGTAAGTTTGACATGAAAGATCTAGGCCTCGCGGATGTTATTTTGGGTATCAAGATTCTCCTAACATCTAAAGGTATTATAGTATCTCAGTCACACTATATTAAGAAAGTATTAAACAAATTTAGTAATGGCGACACAGATATTTCCAAGACACTTGTTGATGTAAATTTACATCTTGCTAAGAACACTGGTGAACGATCAACCAGTTGGAGTACTCTCGGATTATTGGGAGTCTCATGTACCTAACAAACTGAACTAGGCCAGATATAGTACATGCAGTAAACAAGTCCACTGGATTGCTATTGTAAGAGTTCTAAGGTATCTTAGATACACTATGAACGAAGGGTTGTTGTACACAGGATATCCAGCTATACTAGAAGGATACAGTGATACAAACTGGATATCAGACTCCACCGACTCAAAATCCACAAGTGGATTTGTCTACATGTTATGAGGAGGAGCCGTGTCTTGGGAATCCACTAAGAGAACGTGCATAGCTAGATCCAATATGGAGTCTAATTTTATAGCTTTAGACAAAGCTACTGAGGAAGTCGAGTGGCTTCAGAATTTCTTAGAGGATATTGCTAATTGGCCAAAGCCTGCGTCAGCTATCTGCATATATTGAGATAGTCAAAGTGCCATTGGTAGGGCACTAAACGAAATGTATAACGGTAAGTCTCGACACATACATCGTAGACACAATACCGTTAGACAATTTCTCTCAAACGGAGTTATCACAGTTGATTATGTTCGATAAAAGGATAATATAGCGGATCCACTGACCAAAGGTCTACAAAGAGAGCAAGTGTGAGTGTGGTCAAGGGGAATGGGTCTTAAGCCTATGAAAGCTGAGTTGCCATGATGTGAACCCGACCTAGCAGAGTGGAGATCCCACAATCTAGGTTCAAAGGGAAAACTAAATCATGAAACTGCAACTTGGTGCGACGCACTGAGGACAGACCTCCCCAAACCATTCCTAGGACAAAATTAAACAGTGCTACTTGTAAAAGTGAAAGATAAGTTAAACTTTTAATGGTTCTTGTATATTCGATAACATAAGATAGAGTAATGCAGAATACTCTCGGCAAGAGACCACCTATATGAATAACATGGGTAGGGCCGCCCTACGAGAATATTTAAAGGCGAAATTCTCCGACGGTTATTCATGAAATACCAGGAGTTGTCCAGGGCCGTAAATGGACACAACCGTGAGAACCAAATAATGTTTGAAAGTATACTATGTAAGTTCTATTGTCTTGGTTTACACAAAAGCTGAATAGTTCAAGACATCACGTTCACTAGTTAGCAAGTAAATCCAATAGCTCTTACTACAGAATGTTCAAGGCCAAAAGCTACCTTTCTCGATGTAGTATTCTTCTGCGCTTCTCTCTCGCTCTCTCTCAAGTTTTTAGCATTATTTTGCATAATATTTTATGGTGGTTAGTCAATTCTCATTCATGTGGGGATTGTTGGACAAATGAGATTCTACCTAAGTGTTGACCATGTTTACGATGTTAGTCGGTGACTCAATTTAATGAAATGATTTGGATATTAATACGTTTAATCAAGTTGTAAAGATTAACGTAATATATTCACTTGGTTAAATCATTTGAAATTGAATGAGAAATTGAGTGATGTAATTTGGAGAAATTAAAAGGAAAAAAAAACAATATATGTTATTTTTTTTATAAAGCAAAGAAAGAAAGAAAGAAAGAAAGAAAAAAAGGCCTGTAGGGGTTGAACCTGGACCATTAGCTTTGTTGGGCTTTTGGGCCTTAGGTCCATACCTTTGTTGGGCCTTAGGTGGGGTATGAACCTGGACCATCATCTTTATTGGGCTTTTGGGCCTTAGCTTCATACCATCTGGACCTGACCAAGTTTTTTGGTCTTTTAAATAAACGTTGTATCTTAAATTAATACAACGTAACTCCAAAATGAATCATCACAACCTTTGGCAAGCCACATTTTCATTTTCTATAAATAGTTGGCCAACTAAACCATTTTTTTCATTCATTTCTCAAAGCATTAAAATTATAAGAGAGAGATAGTAAGAAGTAGCATTATTAAGTTCGCTGAAATTCTTAAGAATTCGTGTGTCAGTTTCTTTTGAATAGTTTTGTCGTTGTATCCTGGAAGTTGAAGCCAACAAACGTAAGACACCTCTACGTGGCCTAAATACCTTAAAGACATCGGATCCAATCCGAGTCTCGACAAGTAAAGTTATTTATTTATTTACTTTTATTTTATTTATGCATTACTTTCTATATTGTTTTACTGGTTAATACAAAAAAAATACAACAAATCTTAACCTTGAAGTTAAAACTTAACCTTATCCTTGAATCTTAAACCTTGAACTTTGAACCTTAAACTTTATACCTTAACCTTAATATTAACCTTTACCTTAACTTTAATTCTAACCCTAACCTTAATATTTATCCTTTAAATTTACCTTAACCTTTAAACCTTTAGCTTTAAACCTTAACCTTAACTTTCATCTTAACTGTAACCTTAACCTTAACTTTCATCTTAACTGTAACCTTAACCTTAACCTTAAACAAATGAAGAATCATCGCGCTAATATTCGACCTTAACCCTGGAATTTTGTTAAACCTTAAATGTTTAATCTTAAACCTTAACTCTAACTTAATCTTAATCTTAAAATTAAATTTAACCTTAACCTTGACTTAAACTTTAACCTTAACCTTGACTTAAACTTTAACCATATCCTTAACGTTGACCTAAACCTTAACCCTAACCTTAACCTTAACTATAACCTAACCTTCTTCTTGATGAGCAAAAAAAGAACAACCTTAACCCTAACTTTAACCGTGACCTTCACCCCTAGAACCCGTATTTGATTTCTGTTAACGCAACAAATTTATTCTTCAGTGTCTTCAGACACGGGTTTTACCTAGTCTATATTATATTTCAGAGTTTTTTCTACGGTCTAGATTTACCCACATAAGTGGTGTCCAGGATTAAATCTGGTCAAACATAAGTGGTGGCCAGGATTTAATCTGGCTAAATATAAGTGGTGGCCAGGAGAGGAAGAAGAAGTTGAAGAACCTTGTATTACTTTTGGGTGTTGAAAGATGTAGTTGAAAGAATGGAAATTTTGGAGAATAATAATGAAGAGGTGTTACCAACCATAGGAAAAGTCACAAAAGAGTTGGAGCTTATGAAAAACATACTACGTGGAGTGAGCAATGTTTAACATGCCACCTACGCAACACAAGAAGCTCAACCTACACGCAACCATGGAAACCAATTTCGTGCTGGTTCAGATACGTTTTCCTATCCCTTTATTATTTGTTGTATTTGTTGTATTTGTTGTATTTGTTGTATTTGCTTTATTGAGTCTTTTCGAGTCATGGGGACATGACTCATTTTTGAGTTTGGGGTGGGGTTCGTTGCCTCATCCCAATTTTATGTGTTTTACATGCTTTTAATAAAATTAATCTAAGGGTTGCGTTGACTGTAGAGTATCTTAAATGCCCCCATCAAGCATGCTTTTTATGAATTTATGATAGAAAATAGTTGACTTTAGGAGTTAGTATAAAACGCACTTAGATTGCATGCAAATATGAAGTAATTGATAGGAAGAATTAATGAACAATGCAAAAGAAGTAAACTTGTGCTTAAGGATAGTGAGTGGTTTGTCGAACGTGAGATCTAAATGAGTAGAGAACCCACTTAGGTATGAACTAGAGGCAAGCTGTGTAAATAGGAAGATGATAGAGGCAGTTCTTTGTTAGCCCTTTGAATCCTTTTTTGCCTTCTATCCCTGAATTAATTATATCCTTCTTAGCCAAGTTTTTAGCCTTTAAGCCTTTCTTTTGTCGCCACATTATAAGCCAATATCCCTTTAGATTGTTAGGCATGACCATATGACCCGCACTTGAATAACGATCATGGGACTACCTGTCTTGAGCTTGAGTTTGGGGTGGTGGGTCCACTATTATGGGAATTTATCATTGGGTTGGGATTTTTGAGCTTATCAATTGTGCTATGTGCTATATTTTGATGATGATTCACAGGTTTATTACATTGTAACCCTTTGTCGGGGTAATAGTAAATGAAAAAGAAGCTAAAAAGCTAAAGTTATGAAAATGCATAATTTATGAAAAAATAGCATGATATCTCAACATCAAAAAGGGAGTCATAGCTATACAAAAGAAAAAAAAGAAAAAGAAATTTCATATGAATATAAATTTGGACCGGCAAAGTGGAAATTTTTATGTGAATCATCCTTAATGCTTATTGGGTTAATTTGGGGAAACTACATTAGCACGTCAATTGGGTTGAGTGAGAACGTTATTCGGGTGTAAACTCAAGCTCTTGGACAGTTTGTTGATGGTAAGTGAGGAGAGAGCCAAAAGCTCACTTCAAATTTACCAAATATACATACCATACCGACCCTAAGCCTACGCTAAAACCGTAAAGACCTCGTGATTCCAAGATACACAGTGAGTTAATAGGGAGTATGCTAAGTGGATCGTTCAAAGCAAGTAAAGATCGAGGAACACCCTATAGCGACCATCTTGAGATAAGTACCAAGCGTAAGCTTCTAGCATTGTGAAATTAATTTTGGATTGATATTATTTTGTGTTTGATTTGCATGATATGTTTATGTGTATATTAATTCATAGATGAGACTATATGAGATTTGTTTTAAGTTGTGCTTTGGGATTATTTGCTAGATTCTACCTTCTGCGTTCACCTAAAAGATCACTTGTTTTTATTTTACTTTGTCGGGACGACAAAGGTTTGAGTTTGGGGCCTTGATGTCTCCCTATTTGTTCTAATTATTAGCCCTTTGGAGACATCCTTTTAGGTGAATATTTGACTTATTTGATAGACTTTTAGTCTTATTTCGTCATATTACACTTTCTCCCCTTGGAATTAGACTATTTTCATTTTTAGAGCTTTTGTGCATTAATTTGGTTATTTTTAGTGCAAAGTTAGTAGGTTCTTGAATTTCATGAAAGACCACTACAAGGAGGAGAAGTGAGAATTTAAGTCTTAGGGTATTTTAGTGTGTTAGGAAGTACTTTTACTCGAGTTTCTATTTTTAGAAGTGCACTTTCCTATTTCTATTTCTTGAATTATTGATTTATTATTATTTAAAGTATATGCGGTTTAATTATTTATTTATTGTGAAGCTTTAAAAGATATATGGTAATTACTTAGAGACCAAGTCAAGTCAAAGAAGTAAAGGAAAGAGATATACATGGAAATAAGAAGATTAAGGAAGGATATATGCAAAGAAGGAAAATATAAAGCTGCCAAATAAATCTGAAATTCCAGCCACGTTCTAAAGACGAGTCATAACTTAAGATTGGCTGGTCTGGACCAATGGAAAGAGCTTTCTGAGACAAGCGGTTTCGACTATTGGAACGCCTCAAACGGATAAGTATTGAAGGAGATATGACCAAAACAAATCAGCGGCAGAATCTTACCTTTCCTAGATTTTATGGCTGCGAATTAAAGAGTTCTTTACTTGTCTTCCACTCCAAGTAAAACGAATTGGGCTTCCTAGAACCTATAAATACACCCCTTAGACCTCATTATTCATTACCTCTCATATTTTATTCAATTCATAACATCCTTAGAGATAGAGTCAAAGACCTCTCAATTATTCTTCACATTAAAACAGCCTTAGAGAGAGAGAGAGTCAAACACTTCAGAGAATTACACAAGAGGCTTAAGGTTTTCAAGTCAGAGCAAGAAGGCAAGGAGAAACTAGAGATAAGAGAATCATGTTCTTCCATCAACAGTCATCCTACCCTTTATGTTATTAATTTATCTTTTGTATTTGAACATGAACTCCTTTTATTTATTTTCAGTCTTTAATTTTATCATTAGCTAAATTTCCATATACTTGAGAATCGCATTAAAGGGATGAACCTTAATTAATTAATCTATGTTTTGAATTTGGGATTGTTTTGATTTAAACTGAATTGAGTTTTATATATTGGATATTACTTTGTTTTCATTACTATTTCTTTTAGGAACAACTAGAAATAGCTTTTAGTATTTGGGCTATTCACTTTAGTGGCAAAGTGATCATCCGACAGGGGGTTTGAATACAGATCTAGGTAATACCCGTGTAATGTCCGTTATTGACCGACAGGCTTAACTAGTTACATAGCCAAAGAGGTAAAGTCATATCATCCAAAGAGGCATATTCGCCCATACATGGGTTTATAGTAATTTAGGATAGCTCCTAGGTCCACCCGACAGGGGGCTAGGAGATATTAGAGTCCCGACTAATATTATAATTCCAATTCTACCCTTAAAGATAACATAGATTATATTGATTAAGTGGATTCCTTGCGAGACTCAATTATCTCTCTCATCTGAAGTTAGTCGTTTATTTGCTTTATTTCTTTACTTTTATTTACTTTAATCTTTACTTTATTTGCATTTTTAAAAACCAAACAAAAAATCTTATCTTTTATTTTTTTTCCGTTTAGCAATTATTCTTACTACTTGATTAATATTTGGGTTGAACCTAATATGTCCCTGAGAACGAACTTGATTATCATATATTACTTGGGACAACTGCACACTTGCAGTTTGTGGTTCCTCTTTATTTATCACTTTATTTTATAACACCCTAGGACCCACCAGTATAATATTTCATCGTGGATTGCAAGTCATCCAATCGCAAAATATTACAACAATATACAAATTATTTTGTATCACTCGACACTACTACAAATCGCCTTTTTAGGGGCGAAAGTTCAAGGGCGACCCGCGTTTCGTCGCTAATATAAAAGACTTAGTGACGAGTTTTTGTTAGAGTCGAAATAAGTCGTCGAAAAATAGCTTTGACTTAGCAACGACACGACTTCATAGCTAATATATTAAAATTTCATCATTGACACGTATTTTTATTTTTAAGGTTCTTGTTAACCCTCTTCTTTTGGTTCTCCCATTGAGAGATAAAATATGTGATAAACATATCAAAATGTTAATCTTTAAACCTTATACATTCAATCCTTACCAAAATCAAGCAAACTTTAAAGATATTTATCTTTTGCCTGGTGGAGACAGAATTACAAATCTTCCAACTTCAACATTTGGTCATACACCATGATCCTTGAGAAGTTTAGAACTTAAACAAAACAAAAATTCTCTATCTCTTATAAAGAATCTAAGTTCACTGACTCTGAGGCAGGAGTATCTTAGCCTTTTAATAAATCCAAGATAAGAACTACTTCTCTTGGATCCAGTTTCACAAAAGGTCTCTAAAACTGTAATGTAACCCAGACAATGACAGGAAATAGGTTGACTAGATCAGTATCTTCATTGCCTCTACCAAAGAAAGACTTCTTACACCTGATTCCAGGGGTTCCATGGCATGAATTAGCAACCCTTTTAAGCCAACCACAGCCTGAAGGCCTGAACTATTGATTAAACGGAAGCTGGAAATGGGTCTCATAAAAATAAAATATTATTGAAAACCTATAGTGATGTTCCAGAATGAGAAATCCCTATTCAACTTTAACATTTCATGGGAATGGAAGAAGGGAACTCGGAACCAGCACATATTAACCAAGACCTGATATTTTGAAGTCAGACACTTTCTGATTATTCGATCAAACATTCATCATTCTCATTATATCTAAAAGAGTAAATACACTGTTTACCACCTGAACTTTGGCCCGATTGACAGACTGCCCCAAAAGTTTAAAATGCGACTAGTTGCCCTCTAAACTTTTATTTCGTGACTCGTTAGTCCTTTTTGCTGTTTTCCGTCCAAATTTTCCGTTAAGTCGCAGCGTGCATTACACGCGCGCGTGGACTAGTTGCCCCCTACTTTTTGCCCCCTAAAGTTTTAATTTCGTGACTAGTTGCCCCCCAGTTTTTTTTAAATTGTTAATTATATCCTTTTTTTAAATAAAGATGGGTATTTTGGGTATTTTACACTTCTTCTTTAATGGAGAAAGTTTAATAAAAAAAAATCTTCATGAATAAACTCTTCATTAATTTCATACCCTTCTTTCTTTAAATTCTTCTTCCAATATTCATTAAACTTGACATCCAATATTCAAAACGCAAGATCTTTTCGTTTTACTTTTGTAATTCGAGTCAAGGTTTTTGCTAAAATACATTGTACAGTTGGTATTGATTCTTGATATTGTCAACCTAAATGTGAACATGTTATGTTTCATTATATCAATTTTTGTAAAACCAATGGGAGACCCAAAAAAAGTCACGATTTTTATCAAATTTTTAATCAATTCTTTCTGGTATTGATTTTCAATTAAATGAAGGATATATTCAAGAAAAATATACAAAAATTAAAGAAGAAAAGTAGAAAAATTACAGATCTAAGTGAGAAAATGGAAAACTTTCGATGTTCGGTATTGTTACAAAACCGTACCTGGCGACAATGAATCTGAGAGATCACGAAGCAAAGAAAATAGGGTAGCTGTTGCTAACGTGCGCCAGGAAGACCGATAGGGAGACAGGAAGAAGATGAGACTGGATTTTTGTATTAATTATAGCTTAATTTAGAAGCTCGTAGTGGTGATCTAAGGTTTATAGATTTGAAGATTTAAAGATTTAAAGATTTGAAGATTTAAAGATTTAAAGATTTAAAGATTTGAAGATTTGAAGATTTGAAGATTTGAAGATTTAAAGATTTAAAGCTTTGAAGCTTTAATCATGGAGAAGAAGCTTTGGAGAAGAAGATCATGGAGAAGAAGTTTTGAAATACCAAATTTGCCCCTGTTAAAATGATTTTTTAAATAATTAATTTTGAAAAAAAAAGTTCAGGGGCAACGAGTCACAATAATTCTGAAAAAAAAGTTCAGGGGGCAACGAGTCACGAGTTAACGGCGCGTGACACCCATGCTGCGAGTTAACGGCGCGTGGCACCCATGCTGCGTGTTAACGGAAAAAATTGACGGAAAATGGTCACAAGGGGCATCGAGTCACGAAGTTAAAGTTTAGGGGGAAACTAGTCGCATTTTAAATTTTGGGGGCAGTCTGTCAATCGGGCCAAAGTTCAGGGGTAAACAGTGTATTTACTCTATCTAATAAATAAAAAACCGACACCCTAAGGACCTTCAGATGTATGAAAGAAAAAACTCTGCGGTTATCTGAAAACAAATGGTGCTAAATCTTATAAGAACAATGTAAAAGATGTCTCAATAAAGTGATGTAGATTAAAACCTCAAATCTGAAAAATAGTTGTGACGCTCCAGTATAAGAAGTAGTCTATTTGCCTTTTACATTCGAGGGGGATGAGAAGCACGCAACATAGAACCAGAACAATGAAAATTAGGACTTGAATATTCAAATCAGGTGCTTCCTGTTAATAAAAACCATCATCATTATTTCCTGTTGAGTAATTGAATAAGATCCTTTTCCAAGTCAACCAGAAGTGTGATCTAATTATGAAGAGATATGTTCTGCTAAATTAGGACTTCTCTGATCAATATTTCTTCATCTCGTAGATTGTAGAAACTCGTATGATTTACCACACGGTAAAATTGCTAATGCCCCCGACGTCATAAATTACGGCAGCATTAAATCTTCAATTTCCAAGATCGTGATGATGCAGTTGTGGGATATAAGTATAACAGCATGATATATACCAATAAGGAAATAATTATACATTTATGAAAATACAGACTTAGTTTAACACAGCATTTAAATAAGGAAATGAGTCTTCAACACAAATCATTTATATTAAACGGTATAAATTTCACGGTAGTTGCTGAGTTAAAATTAATAACAAAAAACATAAATTTCCAACGCAGAAAAGGTAAAAAAGGAGATTAGAAGATGAATGGAGAGGAAAATTTGATGGAACATGAATTTTTCGTAATAAAGACAACTATTTTGATAAATCAACATGTTCTTCTTTTCCCATTAAGTGAACTGAGCTCCTTTTCTTTTTCTGTGGAAATGGTACTAAACTGTCAACATGAGTAATGGAGAAAACAACATCTAAGTCATGTTTCTCCAAATTTAATGACTGAATGTATCTAGTCTTAATATTGTAACACATCCAATTTACTGGACGGGTTGATGACTTGCACAATATTATTTCCTTGCTTTTCAACCACCCAAAAGGGTAGAAAATATATTCTTCCGTACCTGGTAAATGTATGTCCTTTGGTAACTTATTCCATTCTCCATTTTGTGGATGTGTCAAAATCCAAACTTCCCATATGTGTTTTCTTTTTGACAACAGAACAGAAAGATTGCTCCCCATGGCTAAAACTTTGTATAACTTAATTTTATCACCTTCTGGACGAGGAATCTCATGAAAGGTTTCTGTTTCTACATCTAATGTAAGAATATATGGGACTATAGGGTTATCCCAATGCACAAAACCTCCCACGGAGACTGGTAAAGATATGAATGCGTCGAGAGTCGTTGTAGCTAAATGACTAGTATCGACTAGTCTCCAATGCTCATCAACACACAGTGTTATTATTTTAACTGGTCCTTCAGCCGTGGTTACCACTTTGTATTCTCCAGAAGATTTTGCATATGCAAAACCAAATCCACAAGATCTTCTGTCGACTCCATCATGAAGAAATGGAGGGAGCCTTTTCCGTTTTGGTATAAGAGGAAGCGTCAACTGTTCCGCAGTGACAGGGTTCACAACACATACGGAGTACTTTTTCTTTACAGTTCTAAAGAAACAAGCTAGCCCTTTACAACTAGACACAGAAATTCCAGGAAGCTCAAACCTTAGCTCATTGAACTCAGTGACTCCGTTTTCCATCTTTACAAAATACCCTGATTTCGGACACCAGTATTTTGAAGGATGAGGCCACCTGTTGACTTTTGGAGATGCGAGGCAATAAAATCCGGACTACGAATTGTCTTATTCCACATTTTGCAAACATATTTTATTACCTTAAAAAGAATGTCTGCAGGAAGGAATAGTAGGATGCTGAAAATAAGTTCTGGTGGAAGGGAGGAGGCATTAAACCTTTCTGATGTCCATCCATTACATGAATCAGTTTTTCTTTGTTTCGGTAAATTGTTTGTTGCAACTGTTTGCTGTTAGAAAATAAAATTTACTAGTAAGTATATTAATGATAAATATTAATGTTATAACAGTATAATCTATTTATATCTAAGAAGATCAAATGTAATTTGTGTAAAACAACTAAACCAAAAATGATTAATATAAATGATAAAAGAAACGTTTCACTTATAAAATTTAATATAATTTGATGATGTACTAAAAGTTTAGCATAGGAGGACGAGAATTGAGGAACACTAGTTATAAAATCAAAAAAGAACAAATACTTATTTGTGCAAAAAATTAGATTGAAAAAAGTTAATATAATTTTCGTAAGAAATCAATAATAAAAATGATAAATGAATCTTGTAATTCAAATGAATTTAAATTTTATTTATATATAACAATTATTATATAAAGTATTATATAAAGTATTATTGATTTAGTTGAAAAACATTCTCAAAATGTTCTTTAACCAAACACCAATTGAAAAATGACATTCAACCAATTAAAAAATATATCAATACTAAAAAAAAGATATTAGCCACAATATCAAATAAATACATCATAAAATATATAAAAATAGGATGGTTGACCCAACCGTTCCACATTAATTTCATACATGCATTCTATTAGATAAAACAACCAACATATTATAAAAACAAACGCAATCAATAAAAAAATATGTAACCATTAAACACAATGTAACTTATTAAAAAAAAATCTAATAAGTAACACATTTTTGGATCTTGTAAACCATTACTTCCGAATAATATATTAAGTAAAAAATTTAACTAAAAATTCTGATATTATGTTTATATAAATATTTTATGTATAATTTAAATTATTTGTAATAAATATTTTATTTTCTTTTAAAAAAGATAATATATTTATTAATTTTAGATATAATTTTAATGAAACTAAAACAATTAAATTGAAAAAAAATTGAAATTTAAAAAACTCTCACCGAATATCAAAATAGATACAAACATTAAATTATATAAAAACTAATAAAAAATTAATAAAGTAATTTTTGGTTCAGATAAAGATGAAATTAAAATTGTATAAAGTTGTATTGAAGTAAAATCATTATAAAAAAATTTATTACCTCAATATGTTTTTCTGTAATCTTTTCCATGTTTTCCATTTTCTATTCTTTTGATCAGAGTGTTACAGCTACACCAATTACAAATAGAAACTAAAATGATAGATTTTGTTGAGAAAAGAAAAATGTTCGATTGTCTATAAAGCAGCTACTAAAAATGTGGGTAAACTGAGTGTGTTTATGTCTTAAATAGGGTGTTGTGATTTATTAAATAAATTTATCACCTTTCTGATCCTTTATCTTATAACTTTTAGAAATCGGACCCTAATTTTAATAGAATTTTTTTCTCGTGTGTTTTTATAAAATATTTACTTTATAAAAATTTCAACACGTGTATTTAAATTATCACTTAGTTAGAATTTGTATGTTACAATACATTTTGAATATTGGCTAAAATATTTGTCATTATAATTAATTTGTGACAATTTATTTTCTAATTTTATAAAAATGATCATCAGTTATCCAATATTTATATATTATATTTATTCTATTAACTATATTATTTTACCTATACAATTATAAAATAAATTTAATATTACTATTATTTGTGGGCACAACAATTCGAAGGTGCTAGACCTAAACTGTCTCTTAAGTATTCTTTGAAAAACAATCACTAAGAGGCATGTCAAACTTTAAAGAGTAAAATAGTTCTTAACCAAGAAATCAACACAAAATAGTTCACTAGGAGTATCCTACAATAAGTAGGATAGAAATATTTTTGACCGACATAAAATCCTAAAAGAAATAACGAATACCTTTTCATGAAGGATTATTGGCGGCACCCTAATAGAATAAGAGTTCAGTCATTTGACAGTAAAAAGTTATGATCAATCCGGATGAGCTGGGCCATCACACAGTAAGATTTAATATTGAGAGACACATGAATTTTATTACTAGTTTTAAGTTTTTCTTACTACCTCTCATTTCCATCAATATTTCGTGGGCACATCAATAGTTATTATGGTCATACGAAATAGAACATAGATTTATATGAAGCATTTCATCTCTTTCCTAATTTGCCTTGTTAATAGAAAGCATTATTTGGATAAAATTTCTATGACTTTGTTAACTTTTTAAATATATATTTTTTGTGAAATCCTCCAACTCATTAAGGTAGCCCACAAATTTCATGGGGGAGGGTTATTTATATTGTGTTTACTTACTAAATATATATGTTTTGGTGTGTTTCATCAATGATGAATGTCGTAATGGTACAATTAAGGATCTTATGATTCCCTAAAATTGTCATGATTTTTTTTGTTTATATGCTTGTTTTATATGCAATATAGTCACTTATCATTTTTGTTTGCAAACGTATACATATATTATATGTGTAATCAGATATTAGCTTTTCATGTACTCAAATAAATGACTACCTCTATTATTCATTTTATATCTAACATAGTATCTAAGTCGTTATATATTTTTTTCCTTTATTATCGATTTTTGATTAGGTTTTCTTTATGGTTTCTTCTCAATAGGTTCATGTTAATTTTCTTCAATCTCATATTCTCCTTTGATTTAGTTTTAATCATGACTTCTAAAAATAACAATTGTGTACAGTCTATAAAAGTTAGACAAAATGAGAATAATTTCACATATTGGAGTTATGTAATGAATTTTTTTCTGAAATGTAACAAGATATACTAAGAAGAAATTCATAGATGAGAAAGTTGAAAATTATCACTTTTTGTTAGATTATTAAGATACAAATAATTTGGAACGACAAATCTATAGAATCTTTGATAGGTATGCCATCGTAAAAATTTGAATATGCTAGAGAGAGATATATTATCATTATATAAAATTGTAAACACACTATAATTTATCTAAAAAATATCAATTGAAATATGATATTAAAGTGCTTGAACCAAAACATGGTTATTCAAGAATTTAATTTAACAATGTCAAATATTTGGGAACTGTTTTCACTTACCGAATCATCAAAGTTAGATGGATGTTATACAAAAAAAATATGTTGAGAAGAAAAACATTTTTTTCAATTTTTAATGGCATCACGGGATGATTTTGAGGGACACATAAACCATATTGGTACCATTGTCTGCTTCCCTCTAATAATTAAATAGTTAGTGAATTGCTCAATGAAGAGTTACACCTACATTCTCATGCAACAAAATATGTTCTTGTTACACATATCCCATTCATTTTTGTATTTCATTGAAGACCATCTAAAATAAACCTTAATTTTGGTTGGAAGAAATTTAATATTATTTATGTAAGAAAAAAGGTTATTTGATGGCTGGGTGTCCTACATTACTAAACGAGTCTTAGTTATAACAACACCATCTATAGAGACAAAGGCCAACTCCATCATGAAAAATTTAAAATCAATGACAACAACGAGTTTAAATTACTACATATCCTAATGATGTAGATGTTAAACACTCAACAATATTTTTTGGGTTCGAAGACTCTTCTTCATCTACTCCAAAAATATAAGTCTTTTATGATTAATTTAAAAATATCTTGTCTCACAAAAACAACAAAATCATACTAAGTCTACATCTTCTTCTCAAGGGTTTCCCTATTTATGTATTGGACTCTTTTGCATTGCATCATATGTCTTCTGAATTTTCCTATTTTGTTTCCCTACATCCTTAATCATGTGTGTTAGTTGTAAAACGTTAATAGACTAATTTGGCCATAGAAGATGTTGGTTCTATTATTACGACTAATTTTTTACTTCGAGTGTCTATCTGTTTACATTCCTATACTAAATCTTGTTTATGTTAGTCAATTTTGTGATTCTGAATATTTAGCCTTATTATCTTCTACATCTCGTTATGTTCAGAGTTCACAATCTCGAAAATTGATTAGGACATGTTGCAAGTAAGAGGGACTATATAATATTGACGAGTTAAGATTACCATGTATTGCATTATCTACTATTAAGTTGTTATAATTTCCCTTGAATGATTCATCATATGTTTTTTATATATGGAACCCTTTCCTTGGTCATGTTTGATATATTATTTATAATATTTAGCAACTACTAGATTTTTGGGGAACTTGTAAATATCCAAAATTTTGATTTTAATGGTTGTAAAATTTAAAAAAAATTGATGTATCTTGTGAATTAAGTAATTAACTCTCTCTTTTAACTTCATTTTACTTAGTTCATTATGACGCGTGGGACATCCCCAATTTTCAAAAAAAGGGGTTCACGATATTATGTTTCATGTTCTCATGATTGAACTCGTTTTTGTTGGATTTATTTGTTGAAGCGTTGTTCTATATTTTTGAGTTTTAATCATGTCCTTTAGTCTCTAATGAAATATTTATTTTTATGTTATTAAGTTATTCGGGTATGACTTGGGTGAACAATACGTCTCTAATAAATTATATGTGTTGGTAACATTAGATGGTACTATTCAAAAAACTTTAGGTGTTGATACTCCTCAGCACAGAGGTGTTGCATAAAAAACATACACAATTCGTTCAAACTAGTCCCTCATATTTGTTATCAGCTTTTGTCCCAAGTAAAATATTGGGAGAAGCGGTTCGTACCTCTAGACACTTAATCAATAAAATCCTACCATCTCACTGTTGGGCTTTTTCATTTGAAAGGTTGTTTAGTCATTCGACATATTATTCCGTATTAAAAAAATTGTGGTAGTACATGCCTTGTTCCTCTACCTCAAGTAGATCGTAACAAACTATTATCTTGATTTGTTGTTATTAGTAAGGCACTGAACAAATAAGTATGGCTTGTCTATTCAACTCCTACAAAGAAAATGCCTCATAAATGGGTCAATCCATTAGAAGGTTTATACTATGATATTCGATCATAATCATTCAATCCCCCAAATATGAAACTTCCTCCAAAACCGAATTCCAACATAACATGGAGAAATTCATATGACCCATTCTCTCAAAGTTACCTAAGTTGATCTAGAGGGTTACTAACCCTAGCTGCATGAAGAGAGATGTAATTTTATTTTGCACTATTCTCTCTCTTACTTATTTGATACACACACGTATAATAACATGATCATCAAAGTGTGAATGGGGATATTATCATCAATGCAACAAACATATTGTGTTTGGATGATATAGGGTCGATATTGAATCCATCTTATGGTAATCACGATCCCAAATACAATTAACTTTTCTTAAAAGATAATAATCATCCCTCCAAACCCTTGTTGCCTATTTCAAGTACCTGATAAGCTACTCGACATAATTTACATACAAATTTTGGTGCATTTAATACTTATTAATATGTATTTTAAATTTATTAGGGATACTAGTGGATTTGATAGATTTGCAATCTGTCTTATGTTCTTATATTTCCTACTACTTCTTTTTTATTGTATGAAGAATTTTTCTATCATATGTTGGTATGAAAATTTAATACCTAATATATCTATATTCTTTAATTGCTTTTCCAAAGTTTGAAAGTTTTGAATTATCGACTTATAATTATAAGTTGAAATTCTTTAAATTCATTAGATAAAAACTAGACATAGGTACTACAATTTTAATTTAGTAATATTACATTTATTTAACTTAACCGGGAAAATAACTATATAAAATAAAGCTTCTAACAAAGTGTAATACATAATGTTAAGTATGGAATGTGACATTTATTTGGGACACTGGTATATTTCATTCTCTTAACCATGACAATAACTATTAACTAAAACTTCTTTCCAAGTGTTAGACTGAAATATGCAAGTTCCTTGGGTCTCAAGCTCCATCTTATTAATCAATGACATGAGTTCATATATTAGGGTTTTATTAGATATGAGAAGCTACTAATTAGACATTTATTCAAGGACAAACTCTAGTAGGGGTGTTGGGGAAGTACATGAAAGAAATATGATCAAGGTATACTTTCTTTGCCTAGATTTCATAGAGAAATATTCTAAAATTTTAGATGGCGACAACATATGCGGATTTTAAATTTTAACAAAGCTAAAAGATATTTTTGGATTTTAAATTTTAAAGATACAATATATAAGGTTGTTTCCCTCTTCTAGTGAAATGAATTTATTTTAAGTAAAAAAATGTTTAAATTCAAATATAAAATATACGCATTGTAATCATTAATTACATATATATTTGTAAGTTTCTTGTTAACACTCTTCTTTTGGTTCTCTCATTGAGAGATACCATATGTGATAAACATATCAAAATATTAATCTTTAAACCCTACACATTCATTAAATAAGTAGTGAAGTATTATTTGAAATTAGTCCATAATATCTTAAGAAAAATCCCAAGAAATATGCAAAATTCATAATGTATTTTGGTGTTGTATGTTACAATTGAGCTGAGATGCCTCTCTATTTAGGCACAATATTTAACACCTCATAATGAATTGGAATAAATAGAAATTATTTTGGAATCACAAAGTTTAAAATTTGACATAGGTAAAAATAGTTGGGATAAAAATTAAAGCATACCTTTGATTCTGAAACGTTTGAAACATGAGCAAAAATGAATAACTTTTTTTTAAAAAAAAGGCACTTACATCCATTATTTTGGAACTTCTAAGGCATAAGTATAAAAATTATACTAAGTAACACCCATGACCACGCGAACACAACATTGTGTCATCTCCAGTAGGATCTAGTGTCAGGTCGGTTGAGTGGTCATGGTGATGCACATGTTGGAATAATTGTAAATACTTCTCATTAACATGGTGTACTCACTTTTGAAGAAAGAAATTTGATTTTAATTAGAAAATATAAATGAAAACTTATCGATGTGTGATAATAGATTTTATTAGAAAACAGTTTTTCAACAAAATACATGTGAATTCAATAATTATTTTTAGAGGACACACACCATATGATTAATTAATTTCTCATCTTAAAAAATATATAATAATGTTAATTTGTAATCATCAACATGAGGTCTATTTATCTTTTGCGTGGTGGATACATAACAACAACTCTTCCAACTTCAGCATTTGGTCATACACCATGATCCTTGAGAAGTTTAGAGCTTAATCAAAACAAAAATTCGCTATCTCTTATAAAGAATCTAAGTTCACTGACTCTGAGGCAGTAGTATCTTAGCCTTTTAAGAAATCCAAGATAAGAACTACTTCTCTTGGATCTAGTTTCACAAAAGGTCTAAAGCTGTAAAGTAACTCAGACAATGACAGGAAATAGGTTGACTAAAACAGTATCTTCATTGCCTCTACCAAAGAAAGACTTCTTACACCTGATTCTAGGGGTTCCATGGCTTGGTGTCCTACATTACTAAACAAGTCTTAGTCACAACAACAATAACATATATAGAGACAACGACCAACTCCATCATGGAAAATTTAAAATCAATGAAAACAATGAGTATAAATTACTACATATCCTAATGATGTAGATGTTAAATAATCACCAAGATTTTTTGGGTTCAGACTCTCTTCTTCATCTACTCCAAAAATTGAAGTCATTTATTATGAGTTTAAAAATATCTTGTCTCACAAAAACAACAAAATCATGCTAAGTCTACATCTTCTTCTCAATGGTTTCCCTATTTAGGCATTAGACTCTTCTGCATTACATCATATGTCTTTTGTATTATCCTATTTTGTTTCCCTACATCCTTAATCATGTGTGTTAGTTGTAAAAAGTTAATGGTACTAATATGGCCATAGAATATGTTGGTTCTATTATTACGACTATTTTTTTAGTTTCGAGTGTCTATCATGTTTACATTCCAAAATCTTGATTATGTTAGTCAATTTTGTGATTCTAAATATTTAGCCTTATTATCTTCTACATCTCGTTATGTTCAGATTCCACAATCCCAAAAATTGATTGGGACATGTTGTAAGTAAGAGGGACTATATAATATTGACGAGTTAAGATTACCATGTATTGCATTATGTACTATTAAGTTGTTAAAATTTCCCTTGAATTATTCATCATATATATTTTATATATGAAACCCTTTCCTTGGTCATGTTTGATATATTGTTTAAAATATTTAGCAACTACCTGAATTTTGGGGAATTTGTAAATATCCAAAATTATGATTTTAATGGTTGTAAAAAAAAATTGATGTATCTTGTGAATTAAGTAATTAACTCTCTCTTTTAACTTCATTTTACTTAGTTCATTATGATGTGTGGGACATCCCCAATTTCCAACAAAGTGGTTCACGATATTATGTTTCATGTTTTCATGATTGCACTCGTTTTTGTTGGATTTATTTGTTGAAGCGTTGTTCAAGATTTTTGAGTTTTAATCATGTTCTTTTGTCCCTGATGAAATAAATATTTTTATGTTATTAAGTTATTTGGGTATGACTTGGGTGAACAATACGTCTCTAATAAATTATATGTGTTGGTAACATTAGATGGTACTATCCAACAAACTTTGGGTGTTGATACTGCTCAGCACAGTGGTGTTGCCTAAAAAACATACACAATTCGTTCAAACTAATCTTTCATATTTGTTATCAACTTCTGTCCCAAGTAAAATATTAGGAGAAGCGGTTCATACCTCTAGACACTTAATCATTAAAATCCTACCATCTCACTGTTCGGCTTTGTTCCCATTTGAAAGGTTGTTTAGTCAATCTCCATATTATTCCCTATTAAAATAATTGTGGTAGTACATGCCTTGTTTCTCTACCTCAAGTAGATCATAACAAACTATTATCAAGATTTTTTTATTAGTAAGGCTCTTAGCAAATAACTATGGCTTGTCTATTCAACTCCTACACAGATAACACCTCATAAATGGGTCGATCCGTCAGAAGGTTTATACTATGATATTCGATCATAATCATTAAATCCCCCAAATATGAACTTCCTCCAGAACCAGATACAACATAACATGGAGAAAGTCATATGACTCATTCTCTCAAACTTACCTAAGTTGATTTAGAGGGTTAGTAATAACCCTAGTTGCATGAAGAGAGATGTAATTTTATTTTGCACTATTTTCTCTCCTACTTATTTGATACACACACGTATAATAACATGATCATCAAAGTGTGAATGGGGATATTATCATCAATGCAACTATTATATTTAGAATTTGTACGTGACAACATATTTTATTAATTAGCTAAAATCTTTGTCATTATAATTAATTTGTGACAATATATTTTCTAATATTATAAAAATGATCATCAGTTATCCAAGATTTATATATTATATTTATTTTTTAACTATATTATTTTACCTACACAATTATAAAATATATTTAATATTACTACTATTTATGGGCACAACAATTCGAAGGTGCTAGACCTCATTTGCCTCCTTAGTATTCTTTGAAAAACAATCACTAAGAGGCATTTCGAACCATAAAGACGTAAATAGTTCTTGACCAAGAAATCAACACTAAATAGTTCAGTACAATAAGTAGGATAGATATATTTTCGGCAGACATAAAATCCTAAAAGAAATAACGAATACCTTTTCATGAAGGATAATTGGCGGCACCCTAATAGAATAAAGTCCAGTCATTTGATAGTAAAAAGTTACAATCAACCTCGAAGAGCTGGGGCATCACATAGTAACATTTAATATTGAGAGACACATGAATTTTATTACTAGTTTTAAGTTTTTCTTACTACCTCTCATTTCCATAAAATATTTCATGGGGAGGCACATCAATAGTTATTATGGTCATACGAAATAGAACATAGATTTATATGAAGGATTTTATCTCTTTCCTATTTTGCCTTATGAATAGAAAAAATAATTTGGATGAAATTTGTATGACTTTGTTGACTTTTTAAATATATATTTTTTGTGAAATCCTCCAACTCATTAAGGTATCCCACAAATTTCATGGGGGAGTGTTATTTATATTATGTTTACTTACTAAATCTATATGTTTTGATGTGTTTCATCAATGATGAATGTTGTAATGGTACAATTAAGGATCTTATAATTACCTGGAATTGTCATGAATTTTTTTTATTTGTTTGTTTTATATGCAATATAATACGTATATTATATGTGTAATCACATATTAGCTTTTTATATACTCAAATAAATGACTACCTCTGTTATTCATTTTATTTCTAACATAGTATCTAAGTGTCGTTATATATTTTTGTCCTTTATTATCGATTTCTGATTAGGTTTTCTTTATGTTTTCTTCTTTATATATCACTACATATCCTAATGATGTAGATGTTAAAACTCACCAAGATTTTTTGGGTTCGGAGAGTCTTCTTCATCTACTCCAAAAATAGAAGCCATTTATGATAAATTAATAAAATATCTTGGCTCACAAAAACAACAACATCATGCTAAGTCTACATCTTCTTCTCAAGGGTTTCCCTATTTGGGTATAAGACTCTTCTGCATTGCATCATATGTCTTTTAAATATTCCTATTTTGTTATCCTATATCCTTAATCATGTGTGTTAGTCGTAAAAAGTTAACGGTGCTTATATGGCCTTAAGAGATGTTGGATCTATTAATACGCCTAATCTTATACTTTTGAGTGTCTATCATGTTTACGTTCCTATAATAAATCTTGTTTATGTTAGTCAATTTTGTAATTCTGAATATTTAGCCTTATTATCTTCTACATTTCGTTATGTTCAGATTCCACAATCCCAAAACTTGATTGGGACATGTTGTAAGTAAGAGTGACTATATAATATTGACGAGTTAAGATTACCAGGTATTGAATTATCTACCATTAAGTTGTTATAATTTCCATTGAATTATTCATCATATGTATTTTATATATGGAACCCTTTCCTTGGTCATGTTTGACATCTTTAGCAACTACCAGAGTTTTGGGGACTTTGTAAATATCCAAAAAAAAATATTTTAATGGTTGTAAAATTGAAAAAAATGTTGATGTCTCTTTTCAATTAAGTAATTAATTCTCTCTTTTAACTTCATTTTATTTAGTTCATTATGATCTGCGAGACATCCCCAATTTCCAACAAAAGGGTTCACGATATTATGTTTTATGTTTTCATGATTACACTCGTTATTGTTAGATTTATTTATTGAAGCGCGGTTAAAAAATTTTGAGTATTAATCATGTTCTTTAGTCCCTTATGAAATAAATATTTTCATATTATTAAGTTCTTCGGGTATGACTTGGGTGAACAATACGTCTCTAATAAACTATATGTGTTGGTAACATTAGATGGCACTATTCAACAAACTTCAAGTGTTGATACTCCTCAACACAATGGTGTTGCCTAAAAAAATACTCACTTCTTTCAAACTAATCACTCAGATTTGTTATCAGTTTCTATCCCAAGTAAATGTTGGGAGAAGCGGTTCATACCTCTCGACGACGCTTTGTTCCCATTTGAAAGGTTGTTTGGTCATTCTCCATATTATTGCCTATTAATATATTATGGTAATACATGCCTTGTTTTTCTACCTCAAGTAGATTGTAACAAACTATTATCATGATTTGTTGTTTTTTTCTTGAGTATGGCAAAGGTAAAAAAGAACATAAAAATCATATGTCTCATGTCATGTCTTATATCTTAAGCATATCATGTTCTTTTCTATTCTTTGTAGTTCTCATAATATAATAAAATGTGATATAATCAATATTGGTCCTTGTAATAAATTTAGTGATATATTATCGTCTAACGTTAATTGTGTGGATATAAATCACTTGTCATATGTATCTCATTCACACACCTAGGGGTCGTGATAATTTCTTTTCTTTTATTTACTTTTAGTCTTTACTTTATTTGCATTTTTAAAAACCAAACAAAAAATCTTATCTTTTATAAAATAAATTCCTAGGGGTCGTGATAATTTCTTTTCTTTTATTTACTTTTAGTCTTTACTTTATTTGCATTTTTAAAAACCAAACAAAAAATCCTATCTTTTATTTTTTTCCGTTTAGCAATTATTCTTACTACTTGATTAATATTTGGGTTGAACCTAATCTGTCCCTGAGAACGAACTTGATTATCATATATTACTTGGGACAACTGTACACTTGCAGTTTGTGGTTCCTCTTTATTTATCACTTTATTTTCTAACACCCTAGGACCCACCAGTATAATATTTCCTCGTGGATTGCAAGTCATCCAATCTCAAAATATTACAACAATATACAAATTATTTTGTATCACTCGGCACTACTACAAATCGCCTTTTTAGGGGCGAAAGTTCAAGGGCGACACGCGTTTTGTCGCTAATAAAGAAGACTTAGTGACGAGTTTTTGTTAGAGTCGAAATAAGTCGTCGAAAATAGCTTTGACTTAGCAACGACATGACTTCATAGCTAATATATTAAAATTTCATCGCTGATACGTATTTTTATTTTTGATTTTCTTTTTTACTTACAAAATTTCGGCGCTATGTTTGGGACGACTGGATTCTTCGCTATAATATCATCTTACCAACGACATGCATGGATATAGCGACGATTCGTGTCGTCGATAAACAAAAAATGTTTTTAATGAAGACAACCGGTTTTTTATCTCAAAAAACAACCAAAAAGCCCAAAATTTTTCTCCCATTTTCTCTCGAAAACATAAATTAATTTTGTTCTAATTTTTTCCAATTGATTCTCCAATTCATCTTGCACCATTCCCGACTTCATAATCAAGATGGGGGATTGTCAATATCCAATTTCATCACACAATTGAAGGTAATTTCATGAAAATTCATTTTTTTTGGGTTTATAATTGTGTTTAACTCTTTCTATATGATTTTATTAGGTTAAGTAATACATTTTCAAGGTGTGGCATGATCATCAATCTTCAATTTCTCCAACCAAGTCAATGTATTTTTAATAAATTTCAAAAATTTTAAATTTTTTATCTTATGGATTATACTTGTGTATTAGTTGCTATAAGATATGATTAGGTTCATAATTAACTTGTTTTTTTTATTGGCTTGTTTATTATTATGTTGTAAATTATGCATATGTTCAAATTTTAGAGTTTTATTAGATATGAGAAGCTACTAATTAGAAATTTATTCAAGGACAAACTCTAGTAGGAGTGTTGGGGAAGTACATGAATCAAATATGATCAAGGTATACTTACTTTGCTTAGATTTCATAGAAAAATATTCTAAAATTTTATATGGAGAGAAAATTTGTGGATTTTAAATTTTATTAAAACTAAAAGATATTTTTTTGATTTTAAATTTTAAAGATATAATATATATGGTTGTTTCCCTCTTCTAGTGAAATGAATTTATTTTAATTAAAAAAATATTTAAATTCAGATATAAAATATACGCATTGTAATCATTAATAACATAGATATTTTTAAGGTTCTTGTTAACCCTCTTCTTTTGGTTCTCTCATTGAGAGATAAAATATGTGATAAACATATCAAAATGTTAATCTTTAAACCCTATACATTCAATCCTTACCAAAATCAAGCAAACTTTAAAGATATTTACAAAATCTATGTCGATCTGATTGTCTCTGTCAATGATATATGTCTTTTGTTTTTCATGTGTAGTCATTAAATAAGTAGTGAAGTATTGTATGAAATTAGTCCATAATATCTTGAGAGAAATTCCAAGAAATATGCATAATTTATAATGTATTTTGGTGTTGAATGTAACAATTGAGCTGCAAAATGCCTCTCTATTTATGCACAATATATACCACCTCATAATGGATGGAATAAATAGAAATTGTTTTGGAATCACAAAATTTAAAATTTGACATAGATAAAAATTGTTGGGATAAAAATTAAAAAAAAACGTTGATTCTGAAACGTTTAAAACATGAGCAAAAATGAATATTCTGTTTATGAAAAAAGGCACTTAAATCCATTTTTTTGGAATTTCTAAGTCATAAGTATACAAATTATACTAACACCCATGACCACGCTAACACCACATTGTGTCATATCTTGTAGGATCTAGTGTTAGGTCGGTTTAGTGGTCATGGTGATGCACATGTTGGAATAATTTTAAATACTTCGCATTAGCATTGTGTACTCACTTTTGAAGAAAGAAATTTGATTTTAATTAAAAAATGTAAATGAAAACTTATCGATGTGTGATAATAGATTTTATTAGAAAAGAATTTTTCAATACTTATTTTAGAGGGCACACGCCATATGATTAATTAATTTTTCATCTTAAAAATTAATAATAATGTTAATTTGTAATCATCAACATGAGGTATATTTATCTTTTGCCTGGTGGAGACAGAACTACAAATCTTCCAACTTCAACATTTGGTCATACACCATGATCCTTGAGAAGTTTAGAACTTAAACAAAACAAAAATTCTCTATCTCTTATAAAGAATCTAAGTTCACTGACTCTGAGGCAGGAGTATCTTAGCCTTTTAATAAATCCAAGATAAGAACTACTTCTCTTGGATCCAGTTTCACAAAAGGTCTCTAAAACTGTAATGTAACCCAGACAATGACAGGAAATAGGTTGACTAGATCAGTATCTTCATTGCCTCTACCAAAGAAAGACTTCTTACACCTGATTTCAGGGGTTCCATGGCATGAATTAGCAACCCTTTTAAGCCAACCACAGCCTGAAGGCCTGAACTATTGATTAAACGGAAGCTGGAAATGGGTCTCATAAAAATAAAATATTATTGAAAACCTATAGTGATGTTCCAGAATGAGAAATCCCTATTCAACTTTAACATTTCATGGGAATGGAAGAAGGGAACTCGGAACCAGCACATATTAACCAAGACCTGATATTTTGAAGTCAGACACTTTCTGATTATTCGATCAAACATTCATCATTCTCATTATATCTAAAAGAGTAAATACACTGTTTACCCCCTGAACTTTGGCCCGATTGACAGACTGCCCCCAAAGTTTAAAATGCGACTAGTTGCCCTCTAAACTTTTATTTCGTGACTCGTTAGTCCTTTTTGCTGTTTTCCGTCCAAATTTTCCGTTAAGTCGCAGCGTGCATTACACGCGCGCGTGGACTAGTTGCCCCCTACTTTTTGCCCCCTAAAGTTTTAATTTCGTGACTAGTTGCCCCCCAGTTTTTTTTAAATTGTTAATTATATCCTTTTTTTAAATAAAGATGGGTATTTTGGGTATTTTACACTTCTTCTTTAATGGAGAAAGTTTAATAAAAAAAAATCTTCATGAATAAACTCTTCATTAATTTCATACCCTTCTTTCTTTAAATTCTTCTTCCAATATTCATTAAACTTGACATCCAATATTCAAAACGCAAGATCTTTTCGTTTTACTTTTGTAATTCGAGTCAAGGTTTTTGCTAAAATACATTGTACAGTTGGTATTGATTCTTGATATTGTCAACCTAAACGTGAACATGTTATGTTTCATTATATCAATTTTTGTAAAACCAATGGGAGACCCAAAAAAAAGTCACGATTTTTATCAAATTTTTAATCAATTCTTTCTGGTATTGATTTTCAATTAAATGAAGGATATATTAAAGAAAAATATACAAAAATTAAAGAAGAAAAGTAGAAAAATTACAGATCTAAGTGAGAAAATGGAAAACTTTCGATGTTCGGTATTGTTACAAAACCGTACCTGGCGACAATGAATCTGAGAGATCACGAAGCAAAGAAAATAGGGTAGCTGTTGCTAACGTGCGCCAGGAAGACCGATAGGGAGACAGGAAGAAGATGAGACTGGATTTTTTTATTAATTATAGTTTAATTTAGAAGCTCGTAGTGGTGATCTAAGGTTTATAGATTTGAAGATTTAAAGATTTAAAGATTTGAAGATTTAAAGATTTAAAGATTTAAAGATTTAAAGATTTGAAGATTTGAAGATTTAAAGATTTGAAGCTTTGAAGCTTTAATCATGGAGAAGAAGCTTTGGAGAAGAAGATCATGGAGAAGAAGTTTTGAAATACCAAATTTGCCCCTGTTAAAATGATTTTTTAAATAATTAATTTTGAAAAAAAAAGTTCAGGGGGCAACGAGTCACAATAATTCTGAAAAAAAAGTTCAGGGGGCAACGAGTCACGAGTTAACGGCGCGTGGCACCCATGCTGCGAGTTAACGGCGCGTGGCACCCATGCTGCGTGTTAACGGAAAAAATTGACGGAAAATGGTCACAAGGGGCATCGAGTCACGAATTTAAAGTTTAGGGGGAAACTAGTGGCATTTTAAATTTTGGGGGCAGTCTGTCAATCAGGCCAAAGTTCAGGGGTAAACAGTGTATTTACTCTATCTAAAAAATAAAAAACCGACACCCTAAGGACCTTCAGATGTATGAAAGAAAAAACTCTGCGGTTATCTGAAAACAAATGGTGCTAAATCTTATAAGAACAATGTAAAAGATGTCTCAATAAAGTGATGTAGATTAAAACCTCAAATCTGAAAAATAGTTGTGACGCTCCAGTATAAGAAGTAGTCTATTTGCCTTTTACATTCGAGGGGGATGAGAAGCACGCAACATAGAACCAGAACAATGAAAATTAGGACTTGAATATTCAAATCAGGTGCTTCCTGTTAATAAAAACCATCATCATTATTTCCTGTTGAGTAATTGAATAAGATCCTTTTCCAAGTCAACCAGAAGTGTGATCTAATTATGAAGAGATATGTTCTGCTAAATTAGGACTTCTCTGATCAATATTTCTTCATCTCGTAGATTGTAGAAACTCGTATGATTTACCACACGGTAAAATTGCTAATGCCCCCGACGTCATAAATTACGGCAGCATTAAATCTTCAATTTCCAAGATCGTGATGATGCAGTTGTGGGATATAAGTATAACAGCATGATATATACCAATAAGGAAATAATTATACATTTATGAAAATACAGACTTAGTTTAACACAGCATTTAAATAAGGAAATGAGTCTTCAACACAAATCATTTATATTAAACGGTATAAATTTCACGGTAGTTGCTGAGTTAAAATTAATAACAAAAAACATAAATTTCCAACGCAGAAAAGGTAAAAAAGGAGATTAGAAGATGAATGGAGAGGAAAATTTGATGGAACATGAATTTTTCGTAATAAAGACAACTATTTTGATAAATCAACATGTTCTTCTTTTCCCATTAAGTGAACTGAGCTCCTTTTCTTTTTCTGTGGAAATGGTACTAAACTGTCAACATGAGTAATGGAGAAAACAACATCTAAGTCATGTTTCTCCAAATTTAATGACTGAATGTCTCTAGTCTTAATATTGTAACACATCCAATTTACTGGACGGGTTGATGACTTGCACAATATTATTTCCTTGCTTTTCAACCACCCAAAAGGGTAGAAAATATATTCTTCCGTACCTGGTAAATGTATGTCCTTTGGTAACTTATTCCATTCTCCATTTTGTGGATGTGTCAAAATCCAAACTTCCCATATGTGTTTTCTTTTTGACAACAGAACAGAAAGATTGCTCCCCATGGCTAAAACTTTGTATAACTTAATTTTATCACCTTCTGGACGAGGACTCTCATGAAAGGTTTCTGTTTCTACATCTAATGTAAGAATATATGGGACTATAGGGTTATCCCAATGCACAAAACCTCCCACGGAGACTGGTAAAGATATGAATGCGTCGAGAGTCGTTGTAGCTAAATGACTAGTATCGACTAGTCTCCAATGCTCATCAACACACAGTGTTATTATTTTAACTGGTCCTTCAGCCGTGGTTACCACTTTGTATTCTCCAGAAGATTTTGCATATGCAAAACCAAATCCACAAGATCTTCTGTCGACTCCATCATGAAGAAATGGAGGGAGCCTTTTCCGTTTTGGTATAAGAGGAAGCGTCAACTGTTCCGCAGTGACAGGGTTCACAACACATACGGAGTACTTTTTCTTTACAGTTCTAAAGAAACAAGCTAGCCCTTTACAACTAGACACAGAAATTCCAGGAAGCTCAAACCTTAGCTCATTGAACTCAGTGACTCCGTTTTCCATCTTTACAAAATACCCTGATTTCGGACACCAGTATCTTTGAAGGATGAGGCCACCTGTTGACTTTTGGAGATGCGAGGCAATAAAATCCGGACTACGAATTGTCTTATTCCACATTTTGCAAACATATTTTATTACCTTAAAAAGAATGTCTGCAGGAAGGAATAGTAGGATGCTGAAAATAAGTTCTGGTGGAAGGGAGGAGGCATTAAACCTTTCTGATGTCCATCCATTACATGAATCAGTTTTTCTTTGTTTCGGTAAATTGTTTGTTGCAACTGTTTGCTGTTAGAAAATAAAATTTACTAGTAAGTATATTAATGATAAATATTAATGTTATAACAGTATAATCTATTTATATCTAAGAAGATCAAATGTAATTTGTGTAAAACAACTAAACCAAAAATGATTAATATAAATGATAAAAGAAACGTTTCACTTATAAAATTTAATATAATTTGATGATGTACTAAAAGTTTAGTATAGGAGGACGAGAATTGAGGAACACTAGTTATAAAATCAAAAAAGAACAAATACTTATTTGTGCAAAAAATTAGATTGAAAAAAGTTAATATAATTTTCGTAAGAAATCAATAATAAAAATGATAAATGAATCTTGTAATTCAAATGAATTTAAATTTTATTTATATATAACAATTATTATATAAAGTATTATATAAAGTATTATTGATTTAGTTGAAAAACATTCTCGAATGGTTCTTTAACCAAACACCAATTGAAAAATGACATTCAACCAATTAAAAAATATATCAATACTAAAAAAAAGATATTAGCCACAATATCAAATAAATACATCATAAAATATATAAAAATAGGATGGTTGACCCAACCGTTCCACATTAATTTCATACATGCATTCTATTAGATAAAACAACCAACATATTATAAAAACAAACGCAATCAATAAAAAAATATGTAACCATTAAACACAATGTAACTTATTAAAAAAAAATCTAATAAGTAACACATTTTTGGATCTTGTAAACCATTACTTCCGAATAATATATTAAGTAAAAAATTTAACTAAAAATTCTGATATTATGTTTATATAAATATTTTATGTATAATTTAAATTATTTGTAATAAATATTTTATTTTCTTTTAAAAAAGGTAATATATTTATTAATTTTAGATATAATTTTAATGAAACTAAAACAATTAAATTGAAAAAAAAATTGAAATTTAAAAAACTCTCACCGAATATCAAAATAGATACAAACATTAAATTATATAAAAACTAATAAAAAATTAATAAAGTAATTTTTGGTTCAGATAAAGATGAAATTAAAATTGTATAAAGTTGTATTGAAGTAAAATCATTATAAAAAAATTTATTACCTCAATATGTTTTTCTGTAATCTTTTCCATGTTTTCCATTTTCTATTCTTTTGATCAGAGTGTTACAGCTACACCAATTACAAATAGAAACTAAAATGATAGATTTTGTTGAGAAAAGAAAAATGTTCGATTGTCTATAAAGCAGCTACTAAAAATGTGGGTAAATTGAGTGTGTTTATGTCTAAAATAGGGTGTTGTGATTTATTAAATAAATTTATCACCTTTCTGATCCTTTATCTTATAACTTTTAGAAATCAGACCCTAATTTTAATAGAATTTTTTTCTCGTGTGTTTTTATAAAATATTTACTTTATAAAAATTTCAACACGTGTATTTAAATTATCACTTAGTTAGAATTTGTATGTTACAATACATTTTGAATATTAGCTAAAATATTTGTCATTATAATTAATTTGTGACAATTTATTTTCTAATTTTATAAAAATGATCATCAGTTATCCAATATTTATATATTATATTTATTCTATTAACTATATTATTTTACCTATACAATTATAAAATAAATTTAATATTACTATTATTTGTGGGCACAACAATTCGAAGGTGTTAGACCTAAAATGTCTCTTAAGTATTCTTTGAAAAACAATCACTAAGAGGCATGTCAAACTTTAAAGAGTAAAATAGTTCTTAACCAAGAAATCAACACAAAATAGTTCACTAGGAGTATCCTACAATAAGTAGGATAGAAATATTTTTGACCGACATAAAATCCTAAAAGAAATAACGAATACCTTTTCATGAAGGATTATTGGCGGCACCCTAATAGAATAAGAGTTCAGTCATTTGACAGTAAAAAGTTATGATCAATCCGGATGAGCTGGGGCATCACACAGTAAGATTTAATATTGAGAGACACATGAATTTTATTACTAGTTTTAAGTTTTTCTTACTACCTCTCATTTCCATCAATATTTCGTGGGCACATCAATAGTTATTATGGTCATACGAAATAGAACATAGATTTATATGAAGCATTTCATCTCTTTCCTAATTTGCCTTGTTAATAGAAAACATTATTTGGATAAAATTTCTATGACTTTGTTAACTTTTTAAATATATATTTTTTGTGAAATCCTCCAACTCATTAAGGTAGCCCACAAATTTCATGGGGGAGGGTTATTTATATTATGTTTACTTACTAAATATATATGTTTTGGTGTGTTTCATCAATGATGAATGTCGTAATGGTACAATTAAGGATCTTATGATTCCCTAAAATTGTCATGATTTTTTTTGTTTATATGCTTGTTTTATATGCAATGTAGTCACTTATCATTTTTGTTTGCAAACGTATACATATATTATATGTGTAATCAGATATTAGCTTTTCATGTACTCAAATAAATGACTACCTCTATTATTCATTTTATATCTAACATAGTATCTAAGTCGTTATATATTTTTTTCCTTTATTATCGATTTTTTATTAGGTTTTCTTTATGGTTTCTTCTCAATAGGTTCATGTTAATTTTCTTCAATCTCATATTCTCCTTTGATTTAGTTTTAATCATGACTTCTAAAAATAACAATTGTGTACAGTCTATAAAAGTTAGACAAAATGAGAATAATTTCACATATTGGAGTTATGTAATGAATTTTTTTCTGAAATGTAACAAGATATACTAAGAAGAAATTCATAGATGAGAAAGTTGAAAATTATCACTTTTTGTTAGATTATTAAGATACAAATAATTTGGAACGACAAATCTATAGAATCTTTGATAGGTATGCCATCGTAAAAATTTGAATATGCTAGAGAGAGATATATTATCATTATATAAAATTGTAAACACACTATAATTTATCTAAAAAATATCAATTGAAATATGATATTAAAGTGCTTGAACCAAAACATGGTTATTCAAGAATTTAATTTAACAATGTCAAATATTTGGGAACTGTTTTCACTTACCGAATCATCAAAGTTAGATGGATGTTATACAAAAAAAATATGTTGAGAAGAAAAACATTTTCTTCAATTTTTAATGGCATCACGTGATGATTTTGAGGGACACATAAACCATATTGGTACCATTGTCTGCTTCCCTCTAATAATTAAATAGTTAGTGAATTGCTCAATGAAGAGTTACACCTACATTCTCATGCAACAAAATATGTTCTTGTTACACATATCCCATTCATTTTTGCATTTCATTGAAGACCATCTAAAATAAACCTTAATTTTGGTTGGAAGAAATTTAATATTATTTATGTAAGAAAAAGGGTTATTTGATGGATGGGTGTCCTACATTACTAAACGAGTCTTAGTCATAACAACACCATTTATAGAGACAAAGGCCAATTCCATCATGAAAAATTTAAAATCAATGACAACAACGAGTATAAATTACTACATATCCTAATGATGTAGATGTTAAACACTCAACAATATTTTTTGGGTTCGAAGACTCTTCTTCATCTACTCCAAAAATATAAGTCTTTTATGATTAATTTAAAAATATCTTGTCTCACAAAAACAACAAAATCATACTAAGTCTACATCTTCTTCTCAAGGGTTTCCCTATTTATGTATTGGACTCTTTTGCATTGCATCATATGTCTTCTGAATTTTCCTATTTTGTTTCCCTACATCCTTAATCATGTGTGTTAGTTGTAAAACGTTAATAGACTAATTTGGCCATAGAAGATGTTGGTTCTATTATTACGACTAATTTTTTACTTCGAGTGTCTATCATGTTTACATTCCTATACTAAATCTTGTTTATGTTAGTCAATTTTGTGATTCTGAATATTTAGCCTTATTATCTTCTACATCTCGTTATGTTCAGAGTTCACAATCTCGAAAATTGATTAGGACATGTTGCAAGTAAGAGGGACTATATAATATTGACGAGTTAAGATTACCATGTATTGCATTATCTACTATTAAGTTGTTATAATTTCCCTTGAATGATTCATCATATGTTTTTTATATATGGAACCCTTTCCTTGGTCATGTTTGATATATTATTTATAATATTTAGCAACTACCAGATTTTTGGGGAACTTGTAAATATCCAAAATTTTGATTTTAATGGTTGTAAAATTTAAAAAAAATTGATGTATCTTGTGAATTAAGTAATTAACTCTCTCTTTTAACTTCATTTTACTTAGTTCATTATGACGCGTGGGACATCCCCAATTTTCAAAAAAAGGGGTTCACGATATTATGTTTCATGTTCTCATGATTGAACTCGTTTTTGTTGGATTTATTTGTTGAAGCGTTGTTCTATATTTTTGAGTTTTAATCATGTCCTTTAGTCTCTAATGAAATATTTATTTTTATGTTATTAAGTTATTCGGGTATGACTTGGGTGAACAATACAACTCTAATAAATTATATGTGTTGGTAACATTAGATGGTACTATTCAAAAAACTTTAGGTGTTGATACTCCTCAGCACAGAGGTGTTGCCTAAAAAACATACACAATTCGTTCAAACTAGTCCCTCATATTTGTTATCAGCTTTTGTCCCAAGTAAAATATTGGGAGAAGCGGTTCATACCTCTAGACACTTAATCAATAAAATCCTACCATCTCACTGTTGGGTTTTTTCATTTGAAAGGTTGTTTAGTCATTCGACATATTATTCCGTATTAAAAAAATTGTGGTAGTACATGCCTTGTTCCTCTACCTCAAGTAGATCGTAACAAACTATTATCTTGATTTGTTGTTATTAGTAAGGCACTGAACAAATAAGTATGGCTTGTCTATTCAACTCCTACAAAGAAAATGCCTCATAAATGGGTCGATCCATTAGAAGGTTTATACTATGATATTCGATCATAATCATTCAATCCCCCAAATATGAAACTTCCTCCAAAACCGAATTCCAACATAACATGGAGAAATTCATATGACCCATTCTCTCAAAGTTACCTAAGTTGATCTAGAGGGTTACTAACCCTAGCTGCATGAAGAGAGATGTAATTTTATTTTGCACTATTCTCTCTCTTACTTATTTGATACACACACGTATAATAACATGATCATCAAAGTGTGAATGGGGATATTATCATCAATGCAACAAACATATTGTGTTTGGATGATATAGGGTCGATATTGAATCCATCTTATGGTAATCACGATCCCAAATACAATTAACTTTTCTTAAAAGATAATAATCATCCCTCCAAACCCTTGTTGCCTATTTCAAGTACCTGATAAGCTACTCGACATAATTTACATACAAATTTTGGTGCATTTAATACTTATTAATATGTATTTTAAATTTATTAGGGATACTAGTGGATTTGATAGATTTGCAATCTGTCTTATGTTCTTATATTTCCTACTACTTCTTTTTTATTGTATGAAGAATTTTTCTATCATATGTTGGTATGAAAATTTAATACCTAATATATCTATATTCTTTAATTGCTTTTCCAAAGTTTGAAAGTTTTGAATTATCGACTTATAATTATAAGTTAAAATTCTTTAAATTCATTAGATAAAAACTAGACATAGGTACTACAATTTTAATTTAGTAATATTACATTTATTTAACTTAACCGGGAAAATAACTATATAAAATAAAGCTTCTAACAAAGTGTAATACATAATGTTAAGTATGGAATGTGACATTTATTTGGGACACTGGTATATTTCATTCTCTTAACCATGACGATAACTATTAACTAAAACTTCTTTCCAAGTGTTAGACTGAAATATGCAAGTTCCTTGGGTCTCAAGCTCCATCTTATTAATCAATGACATGAGTTCATATATTAGGGTTTTATTAGATATGAGAAGCTACTAATTAGACATTTATTCAAGGACAAACTCTAGTAGGGGTGTTGGGGAAGTACATGAAAGAAATATGATCAAGGTATACTTTCTTTGCCTAGATTTCATAGAGAAATATTCTAAAATTTTAGATGGCGACAACATATGCGGATTTTAAATTTTAACAAAGCTAAAATATATTTTTGGATTTTAAATTTTAAAGATACAATATATAAGGTTGTTTCCCTCTTCTAGAGAAATGAATTTATTTTAAGTAAAAAAATGTTTAAATTCAAATATAAAATATACGCATTGTAATCATTAATTACATATATATTTGTAAGTTTCTTGTTAACACTCTTCTTTTGGTTCTCTCATTGAGAGATACCATATGTGATAAACATATCAAAATGTTAATCTTTAAACCCTACACATTCATTAAATAAGTAGTGAAGTATTATTTGAAATTAGTCCATAATATCTTAAGAAAAATCCCAAGAAATATGCAAAATTCATAATGTATTTTGGTGTTGTATGTTACAATTGAGCTGAGATGCCTCTCTATTTAGGCACAATATTTAACACCTCATAATGAATTGGAATAAATAGAAATTATTTTGGAATCACAAAGTTTAAAATTTGACATAGGTAAAAATAGTTGGGATAAAAATTAAAGCATACCTTTGATTCTGAAACGTTTGAAACATGAGCAAAAATGAATAACTTTTTTTTAAAAAAAAGGCACTTACATCCATTATTTTGGAACTTCTAAGGCATAAGTATAAAAATTATACTAAGTAACACCCATGACCACGCGAACACAACATTGTGTCATCTCCAGTAGGATCTAGTGTCAGGTCGGTTGAGTGGTCATGGTGATGCACATGTTGGAATAATTGTAAATACTTCTCATTAACATGGTGTACTCACTTTTGAAGAAAGAAATTTGATTTTAATTAGAAAATATAAATGAAAACTTATCGATGTGTGATAATAGATTTTATTAGAAAACAGTTTTTCAACAAAATACATGTGAATTCAATAATTATTTTTAGAGGACACACACCATATGATTAATTAATTTCTCATCTTAAAAATATATAATAATGTTAATTTGTAATCATCAACATGAGGTCTATTTATCTTTTGCGTGGTGGATACATAACAACAACTCTTCCAACTTCAGCATTTGGTCATACACCATGATCCTTGAGAAGTTTAGAGCTTAATCAAAACAAAAATTCGCTATCTCTTATAAAGAATCTAAGTTCACTGACTCTGAGGCAGGAGTATCTTAGCCTTTTAAGAAATCCAAGATAAGAACTACTTCTCTTGGATCTAGTTTCACAAAAGGTCTAAAGCTGTAAAGTAACTCAGACAATGACAGGAAATAGGTTGACTAAAACAGTATCTTCATTGCCTCTACCAAAGAAAGACTTCTTACACCTGATTCTAGGGGTTCCATGGCTTGGTGTCCTACATTACTAAACAAGTCTTAGTCACAACAACAATAACATATATAGAGACAACGACCAACTCCATCATGGAAAATTTAAAATCAATGAAAACAATGAGTATAAATTACTACATATCCTAATGATGTAGATGTTAAATAATCACCAAGATTTTTTGGGTTCAGACTCTCTTCTTCATCTACTCCAAAAATTGAAGTCATTTATTATGAGTTTAAAAATATCTTGTCTCACAAAAACAACAAAATCATGCTAAGTCTACATCTTCTTCTCAATGGTTTCCCTATTTAGGCATTAGACTCTTCTGCATTACATCATATGTCTTTTGTATTATCCTATTTTGTTTCCCTACATCCTTAATCATGTGTGTTAGTTGTAAAAAGTTAATGGTACTAATATGGCCATAGAATATGTTGGTTCTATTATTACGACTATTTTTTTAGTTTCGAGTGTCTATCATGTTTACATTCCAAAATCTTGATTATGTTAGTCAATTTTGTGATTCTAAATATTTAGCCTTATTATCTTCTACATCTCGTTATGTTCAGATTCCACAATCCCAAAAATTGATTGGGACATGTTGTAAGTAAGAGGGACTATATAATATTGACGAGTTAACATTACCATGTATTGCATTATGTACTATTAAGTTGTTAAAATTTCCCTTGAATTATTCATCATATATATTTTATATATGAAACCCTTTCCTTGGTCATGTTTGATATATTGTTTAAAATATTTAGCAACTACCTGAATTTTGGGGAATTTGTAAATATCCAAAATTATGATTTTAATGGTTGTAAAAAAAAATTGATGTATCTTGTGAATTAAGTAATTAACTCTCTC
The DNA here is from genome assembly GCA_029959085.1 of Nemophila menziesii. Classification (NCBI taxonomy): domain Eukaryota; kingdom Viridiplantae; phylum Streptophyta; class Magnoliopsida; order Boraginales; family Hydrophyllaceae; genus Nemophila; species Nemophila menziesii. Next base: position 25,297,587 of record JARWIR010000008.1, read on the forward strand.
TTTTAACTTCATTTTACTTAGTTCATTATGATGTGTGGGACATCCCCAATTTCCAACAAAGTGGTTCACGATATTATGTTTCATGTTTTCATGATTGCACTCGTTTTTGTTGGATTTATTTGTTGAAGCGTTGTTCAAGATTTTTGAGTTTTAATCATGTTCTTTTGTCCCTGATGAAATAAATATTTTTATGTTATTAAGTTATTTGGGTATGACTTGGGTGAACAATACGTCTCTAATAAATTATATGTGTTGGTAACATTAGATGGTACTATCCAACAAACTTTGGGTGTTGATACTGCTCAGCACAGTGGTGTTGCCTAAAAAACATACACAATTCGTTCAAACTAATCTTTCATATTTGTTATCAACTTCTGTCCCAAGTAAAATATTAGGAGAAGCGGTTCATACCTCTAGACACTTAATCATTAAAATCCTACCATCTCACTGTTCGGCTTTGTTCCCATTTGAAAGGTTGTTTAGTCAATCTCCATATTATTCCCTATTAAAATAATTGTGGTAGTACATGCCTTGTTTCTCTACCTCAAGTAGATCATAACAAACTATTATCAAGATTTTTTTATTAGTAAGGCTCTTAGCAAATAACTATGGCTTGTCTATTCAACTCCTACACAGATAACACCTCATAAATGGGTCGATCCGTCAGAAGGTTTATACTATGATATTCGATCATAATCATTAAATCCCCCAAATATGAAACTTCCTCCAGAACCAGATCCAACATAACATGGAGAAAGTCATATGACTCATTCTCTCAAACTTACCTAAGTTGATTTAGAGGGTTAGTAATAACCCTAGTTGCATGAAGAGAGATGTAATTTTATTTTGCACTATTTTCTCTCCTACTTATTTGATACACACACGTATAATAACATGATCATCAAAGTGTGAATGGGGATATTATCATCAATGCAACTATTATATTTAGAATTTGTACGTGACAACATATTTTATTAATTAGCTAAAATCTTTGTCATTATAATTAATTTGTGACAATATATTTTCTAATATTATAAAAATGATCATCAGTTATCCAAGATTTATATATTATATTTATTTTTTAACTATATTATTTTACCTACACAATTATAAAATATATTTAATATTACTACTATTTATGGGCACAACAATTCGAAGGTGCTAGACCTCATTTGCCTCCTTAGTATTCTTTGAAAAACAATCACTAAGAGGCATTTCGAACCATAAAGACGTAAATAGTTCTTGACCAAGAAATCAACACTAAATAGTTCAGTACAATAAGTAGGATAGATATATTTTCGGCAGACATAAAATCCTAAAAGAAATAACGAATACCTTTTCATGAAGGATAATTGGCGGCACCCTAATAGAATAAAGTCCAGTCATTTGATAGTAAAAAGTTACAATCAACCTCGAAGAGCTGGGGCATCACATAGTAACATTTAATATTGAGAGACACATGAATTTTATTACTAGTTTTAAGTTTTTCTTACTACCTCTCATTTCCATAAAATATTTCATGGGGAGGCACATCAATAGTTATTATGGTCATACGAAATAGAACATAGATTTATATGAAGGATTTTATCTCTTTCCTATTTTGCCTTATGAATAGAAAAAATAATTTGGATGAAATTTGTATGACTTTGTTGACTTTTTAAATATATATTTTTTGTGAAATCCACCAACTCATTAAGGTATCCCACAAATTTCATGGGGGAGTGTTATTTA